>OX371289.1:5879225-8358250 GCA_947310995.1 Yponomeuta cagnagella
TGTAACGTCATATTCGTCATTATCATGATGCATTATTTAAATTCACTAATTCATCCTAATCTGTGCCTAAATCCTCACCATAAAATCGATGTAAAAATTTAATCGAATAATAAAAAGTTTATAAAAAGAACACTTTCAAATTATAAACTTTTTTCTTTCATGAAACTTACACGTTTTTATCTTAACCCGAAGTAATGACAGCGTGACCAGTAAGTAACACATTTATGAACAGATACGTAATTTATAATAAAACCTAAGACACTAGTGGCATGAAAGTAGTTCCGTGACATTAATTTCATCAACAATTTCACGTGTAAACGTCAAGATTACAATGTACATCGATTTCACGACACTGAAACAGTTTCGTATCGAACGCGATTTTTGAATAAAACTGTGTCATGTAATGCAACTAATGTCATCGTAAAAACGCGACGCGAAACTAGTGTCACGAAAGCGCCTGCGCTGATAGTACTTACGTGTGTTTTTAGGGTTCCGTGCCCGAAGGGTGCCAAATAAGACCCTGTTACTAAGACTTTATTGTCCGTATGTCTGTCTGTCTGTCACCAGGCTGTATCTTTTGAGCCGTGATAGCTAGGTAGTTGGTATTTTCACCGATGATGTATTTCTTTTGTCGCTATAACAACAGATACTAAAAACAGAATAAAATAAATGTTTAAGGGGGGCTCCCATACATTAAACGTAATTTTTTTAACGTTTTTTGCTCGATATTAATAACGGCAACAGGTAGACGCTTGAAATATTTACAGAATATTTATTGTTATATTCGCTTCAAAAGTAAATAAATTAAAATGAAATAAATATTTAAGGGGCTCCCATACAACAAATGTGATTTTTTGCCGTGTTTTCTCGATATTTGTGTCTAATGTTGTATAGATAATGGTACGGAACCCTTCATGCGCAAGTCCGGCTCGCACTTAGCCGATTTTTAGTCGCGATGTGTGCGGTGTTAGTCGAAAAAAAAAAAGAAAATGTCAAATCAACGAAGGTGATAAAAATATAAAATGTATCAATGAACACCAGCGGATACCTTTCTTAATTTAATACAATCTGTATGAGAACATTTTGCAATGTAAAATAAAGCTTCGATGCTGTCAGAGCTAGCCTGTTAATTCCACGACACTATTATTTTAACGAAACTAGTTACCCTGAAGTACTGAAACAAGTTTCGTGAAATTAGTTTCATTATGCATGACACGAATTTCGTAATGTAAATTCGGCTAGATACACCGGAATTTTACTTTAGGCATGTTTTCACAAGACTTGTATAGTACGGTCAATTGTCTCTTAGTACCTAAGGTTAAGCAAATACATGAGGCTGTTATTACGTGGAGCTCTATATCTCGCTTGCGAAATTCAATTTTTTAAATATTGTAATAATATGAGTAAACTTTTGATAAATGTGGTCTGAGGATTTATAAATAAATAATTAATAATTATATTAAGGATATTATTACATATATGTTTGTTTTCCTATGAAAGAAATGAAATAGAAATAGAAAGCATTTATTGTCATATGAAGACAAAGGGTCGAGGCTCAGCATTATGCTACCAAGTCAACGCAGTGATCTTGGCAGCGCTGATTTTCAGCCACTACCCAAAAAACTAAAAACTAAACTTACATGTAGGAGAAAGGTAACAAACTTACCTAAAATAAACTATTTAGAATATACATATACTACATACTACTGCTTATATAATATGAATAAATATAATGTTTATAATAAGAATACATACAATACACTTACGCTATGCGTAGTTTTTAATAAAGAAAAGTTTTCCAAAATTATTAATTTTAAAATCAGTTAAGAAAAAACACACTACAGGATAAGAAACATATGCCTTCGCAATTTTATTATCTACCAAACCATCAGACCACATTTATTAAAAGTATACTCATTTTATTATAATCACTAAAACTATTAAATTGTCCGAGCGAGACAGAATGCTCCATGTAAGAGCAGCCTTAAGCTTACTAAGTGAAAAATGAGCTTACGTTTTCAACGGGAAAGCAATGGACGCGATTGGCAGAGGATGAGAGGGTGGGCGTAACAGATAAGAAGCGTGTGCCCAGCGGTGGGCTGTATTTATGGGCTGGATAGACAGATAGAAGCAGTAATATAGGACAAGCACGATATCGGTTATGAAATTACGATTGCATTTCAACAGAAAAAAAGACGCTGGAAAGAGACGCGTAGGCCGTAAAAAGAAATAAACTTCATCATCATCATTATCATAAGCCATTTGACGCCCACTGCAGGACATAGGCCTCCCTCATGGTTTTCTCTATGAGGAAGGTTATAACCTTGAAGGGTTTTGCCATAATCGCCACGCTTGGCAAGCGGGTTGGTGATCGCAGTATGCGATTGGAATCTCAGGAAAACGCTGGTGCCCGTCTCCTGGTAATTTATTTCCTTAGTCGCCTTCTACGACATCCACGGAAGGAAATGGAGTGATGCTATTCTTAATCCGGCGTTAAATAACCTACGGGAGTCGACTGGAATCGCAAGTGCTGCCGAACCACAGAACAGAGAAACGAACTGTCAACCTTCGCTAGTCGGAGAGGCGCCATAAGAAAAAGAAGAAAAATTTGAGCCATCTGCGGTCTGATAAAAAAGCAATACAATAATATGTATAATATACAAACAAACCACTAAAAATCGCACGTTACTCAACAAAAAATGTCATCTGCATAAGACAGCTGGTCACTATCGAAACATGGAACAGCTAAAAAACACTAGTTAAAAAAGTTATGATGAAAAAAACAATCTGTTTGACTAAAACCACAGAAGGTGAGTTTTTTCGTATCATAATCACAGGCACAAACTGTTTTTTGTCATTTTGGCATGTGCGAAACTTCCGCTTTTGCTGTTAGATGGTAGAAGAACTTACTATATCGACAGCTGAGCAACTTTTTCGCTTGGGAGGATTTAGAATGTCCGTATGTAAAGGTTGATGTGCTGTCAGACAGTAAGGTACAGAGAGTACTCTGTATCTTTACAATTTTTTACATCATGTGCGCGGTGGGCACGCGTGGTGAGTAAGCCCATACTCTCTCCTTGAGAGAAGGCCTGTGCCTACATAGAACCTAGGGCAAAGAACCTAGTCCACAATTTCATTTACGCCAAAAACGGCCGTTTTTGCCAAAAACAAAGTTGTAGCCTAGATTTTTGAACCTAATTTCTATGCTATAGGTTCTAATAATTGCTGTTACCAACACAAACATTTTTGTCGTTCACCTTTTTGCAAAAACGGATTGTGAAAGATGTGATTTTTTGTTCATTGGCGGCGCTAATTAGTTAGCCCTTATTTAAGCCTTAACAGACATTTTCGTCCTTATTTCACTGCATACAGGGTCTTCTCCGTGGGACATGAGTGATGGCTTTTAGTATCAACACTGAAGAAACACTTTTCAGGTTTTGCGTTACATCGATAACACCTTTAATATGTAATTATGTATTAAAGAATTTCTATGTTATTGTTTTGGATTTTTCTTCGATTTCACTGTGATGAAACAAATAAATATTGTACTCTATTTCGGGAAATTGACCCAATACCACACAAATACCTACCTGGTATTGAGAGTATACACCTAAGGTGCATACATACACTAACTCACGCCTGTATCCCAGAGGGGTAGGCAGAGACCAGGGACTGCCATTTGCCACGATCCTGACAGATCACTTTTGCTTCCTCAACAATCATTAGTCGTTGCATGCACGCAAGCCGGTTTCGGGAACCTACCTTTTATCTTGCCCTTTGCTAAGGTATCTATCAAAAATACCTTCACCGAAAACCTTGAAAGAAATGACATCTGTTAAAAGACCAACTTCAAATGAACCATATGCTTCAACAGCGAGAGCAAACTCATTTCACTATATTATTATACCTAAAAGAATAATGATCTATCATCAAAGAAAAAAAAACCTCTACAAATGGCACTGCTGTTTCCTTAAAAAACGAAAGTCCTCAGCACGAGCCTATGATTTTTTCTGGCTATATTTTAGTAACGCGCCCTTTGTGGAGAAGCATCGTAATCCACACAATTGCTGATCAAATTATTAAAAAAATATTCAGCTAAATTCTTTAGCAGGGTGAGACTTGTATAGATAAGACCCGCTTCGACGTTCAACATAATTTATATTTTGTTTGGCTCTTTGACAAGTGAACGGATAGTCAAAATAAATGTAGATCTGACCAGTGTAATAGACTTATTTTTTATAACACGATTCCTCAAAACAGCTTTCAAAGGCAGTTTAAATAGTCTTGATTACTTAATGATTTAAAAGAAATGGTACAGTTGTGTAGTGTAGATAATCGCTATGTTCAACGTTTCGTTTGAAATTGTAATCACGAAACAAAGCGATACGTACTATCGTGACATTGAAAAAAGTTCTATTTTACTGTAAACATTTAAGAATATCATCCGATATACGCGAATAATAATTGAGTTCGCCGGTGCCGACTAGAAAACGCTGTATATTTTTCTATATTTCTGAACTTTTTGGTGTAATATGAAACATACATTTATGATAATGTGCTCTAAATTTTGTTACATTTTTATTTATCTATTAACTAATATATAAGAATGTCGTGTCACAGAGATTGTTATCAAACTCCTCCGATTTTTATGAAATTTTTTGTGTATCTTTGGTACGTCTGAGAATAGGTCGTTGGCTGATTAATATGCCAAAACAACATTTTCCGAGTCAGCTAATAATATAATATTTTTTAAAGTAGTGCCACATAGGTTTTAAATCATGGTCAGAATGCCGATTTAAAATTTGATAACGAATTCATTATCACATTTATATAAGCCTTATCCACTGTTGTATCATCGTCACATCCGACCACGGAAGTGGCCGCAATATGCACGTCTCTTCCGGCGTTCCTTGCCAAATTGACGTTTTTTGCCAAAGCGACGTTTTTTACTTGTCATTTTTTACCACAACTTACTTGTATGAAGGCGTATGGCTCGTGCCCGCGTCAGCTGCTGTACTCTTGCTTTCTTCTCGCCTATTTGCAAAGGTTCCTTATTTGGCTGGCCACATTGCGTCTTAATTGAGTAAGTAGTGTTTTATTATATTATATAGCTCGATGCAATTATATTATATAGCTCGATGCAATTAAATTCATCATTTAGACTTTGCCCCTTTTAAAGAACGCTACTCTTATTATGTAATCGGCTGTCCACATTCAACTAATCCAACTAACGGCATACAATTCCAGATCGACTTCACTGAACTAAAGGGCGGACGCCGCTAGGAAGCGAATTATCTTAAAAGAGAAAGACCTACACTCATTTAACATTGTTTTGTAAAGATGAGGTCATCGCTGATAAGTTAAACATTTCTTACCTTTACTCATCTTTGGGTGGTTATGCTATGAAGAAGAAAGGATTGTAGTTCGGACGTCAAATTTGCCAAAAATGGAATCGGATATAGGTTAACCCTTTCACGACGGGCGGCGGGTACATAAGAGTCCAGTGAAATAAAAGTCTCTAAAAAAATAAGGTCAGATACGAGCTTGCGACTCCATCTCTACTCACCATTATCACCCTTGATTAAGCTCTGTGAATTAGAGCGACACTTACCCCCGGTTTCTCGTACACTAACAAGATGTTAATCTACTGTTAACAGCTGTCAGTGTTTTTTTTTGTATGCACTTTGGCCAATTGACAGCTGTTAACAGTAGATTAACAGTGTGTTAGTGTACGAGAAACTGGGGGTTATTAGTTTGCCTGATGATACGCAGATCCAAGTAAGTAAATCCGGTCTTAAGTTAATATGGTCTTTAATAAATTTGATATGATATATTTTTTATTAATTATGCAATAATTGCATATTAATTGTAAATATACCACCTAGTTATATATTGAACGGGTCTAATCGCGATAATTTATTAAGTAAAATTTACATAAGCAGCCTATATACGTCCCACTGTAGGGCACAGGGCTTCTCTCAGGCAGAGAGTATGGGCTTAATCACCACGCGTACCCACCGCGGATTGGCGCTTTCAAGCGCTGAGGTATGTGAATAGCTCAGACACTCAGGTTTTCTCACGATGTCTTCCTTCACAGTTAGCGAGTGGTATTGCTACTATAACTATAATAGCGATGGTAGCCTAGTGGGTAGAACATTGGACTCGGAAGTGAGAGACCCGGGTTCGTTGTGGGCATGTACCTATGACTTTGTTTTCTAAGTCCATTTGTGAAGGTAAAATTTAAGTACCTTGAATTCCCGACGTTAATAAATAATCGCGAATAGACCCGTTTAATATATAACTATCTATGAGCATCGCGAGTCATTAAAAAATACTAGTATACCACCTATTTTGAAGGAGTTACAAACCAGTCAATACCAACCATAAAAACAATAAGTGTTTCACAAATTTCAAGAGTAAACCGTAACAATATTTTTGTCTTTACTTCAAATTAAGTTTGTTTAACCCAATATGATAAGTTTATAATGCTAAATTCTATCCATAAATCCTTACTAGTATTATAAACGCGAAAGTTTGTATGTATGGATCGACGTTTGTTACTCTTTCACGCAAACACGGCTGAACTTATCCGAATGAAATTTTGCACAGAGATAGATTATAGTCTGGATTAGCACAGAGGCTTTTTTTTATCCCGAAAAAATACACATCAAAATTACCACGCGAACTAAGTCGCGGGCAACAACTAAGATTAAGATTAAGTGTGCAGTTTTTGTCAGACGGCTGTGGCTTATTTCTCTGTGTAAAGTCAATCAACTTGATTGCTCGCTCTATTAAAAACGCAGCAACAGGCAAACATTTCATCAAACAAAAGGCCTGGAACTGGAAGGGTCTCGGCAAAAGCATAGTAAAAAACGGCAGATCCCGTGCCAGATAATTAAGGCTTATGAGGAAGCTTTTTTTCTCTATATAACGTATAAAAAACTTTGTATTTCGCCTTACCTGAGTCTATCAAAATTTTGGCTATCTACAGCGTGTGTTTTGTGCGGATTAGCTTGTTTAAGATTACGGCACGCTTAGTTTACCGGATCAATATATGTCCTTTCTATAAAGTATATCTGCTTTCATGTACAGGGTGTATTCTAAGCCCTTACTTTCCCGGCGAGGACGTATTATAATGACAACTATGGACTATGTACTCCTTTTACCTCAGAGAATATTGAGATATCTGTGCCTTTTACCATCGAGACCACTTAGAAATCGAATATAAAATTATCAGATACTCCGTACATTTTCGTGTTTTCTGTTGTCTCCATGTTTAGAGCATCAGATATTTTTACCATTAAAATAATGCCTTATAAAAATATTATTAGTACCATACATTTTGCTTTTTTGTCATTTTTTAGAACTATAGTTATTTTTTATTGTTTTTGCTGTGCACTAAAGCTCTTAATTTTCACAACTATGGGCCAGTTTTACAAAATTTATGGAACATCTGATAGTAAGTGGTCACATTGTCATTGATTGCCTCGTTTGTCTAGCGGCTCGACTACCAAAATAGAGGTCATGATTTCGATTCCTACTGGAGGCCGCCGTGCTTGCTTGATTGACCTGGTTACCATAGCGCAGGGTATCCTAGTTTGGGACCAAGATAAGTGATTATGTTGTGTGGAAGTCATTAAGCGTTCATAAAACTGCACCCTGTGCATTCAAAACATAGCAAGTATCGCAACCATACGCGAACGATATCTCTTCGAAACACGATGCGATTCGTAAATAAGAAAATATTTAAGAAACAAAAAACCCGACTTCACTAAAACATTTCACTAAAAAGACAAAAACAAGATATTTTAAAATGAGAACTTCGAATCAGAAGAGATGGTCTTGCTTTACTCGAGTGAGCAAATATTATAAGTTTATAAGCGTTATTTCTTTAACAAATTGTTGCATTTAAAACTTAATATAAAATATGGCAGTCGGAACCCATGCCTCACCCATTTACAGGAAAGCCTAGGAGAAAAAAACATGCTCCAATTTTCGGGGAAACGTGAAAATATTCGTTAGAAAGATATGGGCTTAGAATATATTGATGAATTTCACTCAAGGCTCAAGCGGTACTACGATTGGATGCAGTCACGTCACGGAGGAACCGGGTTCTATTCCCCGGATGAAAGAGCATTACTTTTTTTTCTATTTTTCCTTTTTTTTGTTAGAACTTCTTGAACAACCCAGCTATCAGTGTCGCTGACTATGATGCATAATATTTATTTCATTAGTGTTGGTTAACATACCAGACCAGAAGCGCTCGTAACCCAGTATCAGTGATTCCAACGATCATTGGGTATGTAAAGATGCTTAATGGGCTGTCGTCGTGACATGCTACACTTTATATATTGTTCAGTTAGTCTGGGCATCAAGAAATAAATTTAAATACTATTAAAGTAAAGAATATTATTACTATAAACCCCTATGACGTCATCATGAATAAGGTACGTATGACCTAGGTTGAGAAACAACTTGATAGTTTCACGTTTTTTTTGCATGTAGACCAAAGTTTAATGAAATAAACAGTGGTTTTTTTTTTTCTTTTGATAAGAAATCACACTATAACGATGGCGAATCGGATATACTTACATACATACATACATGTAAACATACGAGCTAAACACATTAAGCTCTTTTTGGGCTCCGCCGCAGTCGGGTAGAAACCGCGGGTTCCAGAGTTTTTTACCAAGAGCCGTCGAAGGGAACGACGCATAGAAAAAGCTTGATTTCGCAGATGTTGGTTTTATTAATTTGTTGCACGTGCGTTGGGGAAGAGTGTTTTTGTTCGCCGGACACGTTTTAGCGACCTTATGTTCAAGCTTAATATGAAAGAAACGTTAGCCTTCAGCCTTGTTTTATAATGTCTGAACAGGGAAACCTTTCTTGAAAATTGTACAAATTATTCAGGTATCCAGATGGCGCCGGATTAGGAATAGCGTCACTCCATCTCCTCCAGTGGATGTCGTAGAAGGCGACTAAGGAAATAAATTACCAGGAGACGGGCAGCAGCGTCTTCCTGAGATTCCAAGCACATACTGCTATCGCCAACTCGCCTGCCAAGCGTGGCGATTATGGCAAAACCCCTTATGGTTATGAAAATCATGAGGGAGGCCTATGTCCTGCAGTGGGCGTCAAATGGCTGACGCTCATGATGATGATGATGATCTGGATACAATTGGTCATAACTGTATGACTCAAAAAGATCTACAAGATACTCGTAGTTTTATGTCATAAGTAAGATAAGATAAGAATAATCTTTATTTTACACCGGAAAAACAACAAACACAAAATATTTGCAAAGTAAACCTAACTATTAATAAATAAAAGTGAAGCAATTAATGTGCCCTTCAGGTTCTTTTTAATTCATGACCACAATATTGATGGAAGCTGATATCTATCTGACCCAGTCTAGCTTAGATACCAGCTTTAACTGTAATTCTGAAACCTAAACTACATTGTAATACTTTCTGTCACTTTACTTCACTCCACTGCACTCCATTTCATTTCATTTCATCTGCTCTAGTGTATATAATAAAGAATATTCATTCATTTTGTCTCAAGATCCTTCTATCAGTCATATAAGGGTTACATGGGCTTTGAGCTTAGTTATTTTAATTCAACATTAGCAAATTTTTACCTCACAAACGATTTCTGGATGCATCCTTGCTGCTTGAGATCCGGGGTGTTAGGTGTTTTTTTGGAGAATTCTGGTGATATGGTATCAATTACAATTATCCTTTGTGTAACAGCAGATCATCATTTTTCTGATCTGTTTAGTTTACACGCGCGTGGCGCGTTTTAAATGTCAAAAGTAGCGACTTTCTTGTACATGAACTGTCCAATTCTGACACCACAAAACGCATAACTCGTACCATCGTACAACCTATGCTGCACACACAGGGAGTGTGACGACGCGAGTCGCGCGTTACAAAATGCGTGACTCGCGTCGTCATACTCAGACCCCTCTTTCCCACTGGGCACTCTGGGCACGTGCCCAGGGCCCTGCAATCGATAAAGGTCCCCTTGATCCCGCCAGATCACCAAACGATAATCGATATTTATTGAAAAAGTATACAAAAATTATACAAAATATGTTTTACGTTATATTGCTTATCTACTTTCTTGGTCTAATCTAACAAAAGACGTTTATTGTACTTATTGACTATGTAAATCGAACTTAATTTAACTTCTTCGGGAGCTGTCCAAAAACTTTCTTGTACACTGTACAGCAAGTTTAATTGTGTTAAGTGCACTCACAGATGATTATGAGTATCTAGGATTTAATTGATTTACGAACAGGATTCATTAAAATAAAAGAAATTGAAATTTAGTGAACAACAGTTTTTTTTATTTTTATTTTAGTCTAATTACCACTTATATTTGCCGACAAAACGAATATGTACTTTTTTTCTTTATTTTATTTTAATCTTTTTTCCTCCGTGATTTTAATAAGTTAAAAAATAACAAACGAAGCGCCATCTCTATATTAGCCTCTGAACTAAGAAAAGTTCCAAGATATAAGGAGGCTGCCCATTACTGTTGTGTTTGTTTAGAGAACCTATAACAGATGGGGCATAAAAAATATTTTATCCAAATTTTAAATACCCCTCTAAAACAATAGAATAATCACACATTTTTCTGAAAACGATATTTTTTTCTAGAAAAAAATAATGTATTTGGCTTTATATGAACTCAGTCTGGGTGTATTTTAATGTTTGTGATGCCCTTGCCTGGTTACTATAGCACAGGGATTATTCTAGCTTGGGACCAGGACAATTGATTGTGTTGTGTGTAACAACACTTACATTTACAAATGGCGGGTTCTACACGTCAGTACCAACAACTTTTACCCTGTTCACACGTACAACTGACCAACGGTACACCTGACCACAAAGCTGTAAATCCACCCTATGGTCGTACCACTTCCTTTCCGCTTTGTCTCACACATAACACATCTAAACATTTGTCATGAACCATATCGAACACGTCATCCAATTTCTGCTCCATTCCCCCACATACATTTATCGTAGCAAAGCGGGTTTCCAGAGTCCGCTTTCCGCCCCCTCGTATTATCCGGCGTGAGGCGCGGCGACCAACCTCGCCACCTTCGATTCGTTTTTTTTTAACTTTATCTTGTTCCCAAGAGTAGCTAGTAAAAGATTGTTCATCCCGTCAGAGCCCCACATGCCGAGACAAGGCTTTTAGTACCTGAGGAGCGCCTAACTCCAGGACGTACGCTTTACACTAGGCTCGCCCCTAGCCATGCATCTATCAGCACGTTGACCTTAGATTGGCATTAGGAAGAGGAGCAGGAATCAAGGAAAGGGAAGGTGTAGGGAGTGTTGATGACGAGCAGCTTCGGATAGGAATAAGGTACTGAGAGGACAATTATTTCTACGAAAAGGATAATTGTGAGTGTAGCAATAGAGGCTCGAGGAGGCCGGGGTCGCATATCCGAATAGCCAAGACACAATCACCGGATAAGTAACTGTGATGACCATCCTCTGACCATTTTACTCATATATAATCATACTTTTCAGGTTCATTGAAGTGAGACGAAATACTTTTTCGTTGGTTTTCCTTTTCTGCAGCTTATCAGAAGCGTCATCACCATCATCAGCAACCATTTGACGCCCACTGCAGGACATCGGCCTCCCTCATGGTCATCAGGAGCTTAGCTGGATTTTATGTAAACACCTTTAATCTCCGGTAGATCTCATTCAATTTTGATTATAATTACATCTCTTCTTCCTTCGTGTCGAAAGCGTCGACTCCTCCTTAGGGATTTCACTTCCAAAAACACCCCACTGCGATTGCGCTGGGTGATGCCTGCTGCCATTCTGCAGCGTGGAGCTTCAGGGCAGACATAAAGATGCGATGTTTGCAGCTCCATTGGCACAAGATTTCACGTTTCTACAATCAACCGGATCAGGACCAGGATCATGGCAAGTGGCAGCAAGTGAGTTTATGTATGTACGTGTATGTGTAACGGTTGACCGTTTAGCCAGGAGAGCGGGGGGAACCCTACATAAGCAGCCTATATACGTCCCACTGTAGGGCACAGGCCTTCTCTCAGGGAGAGAGTATGGGCTTAATCACCACGCGTGCCCAACGCGGATTGGCGATTTCAAGCGCTGAGGTTTGTGGATAGCTCAGACACTCAGGTTTCCTCACGATGTTTTCCTTCACCGTTAGCGAGTGGTATTGCTACTATAACTTCACAAATGTACATAACTTAGAAAACAAAGTCATAGGTACATGCCCGCACTGGGGATCGAACCTGGGTCTCCCGCTTCCGAGTCCAATGTTCTACCCACTAGGCTACCACCGCTATGGGGGGAATTGGGGGGAACCCTAATCACACAAAAATTGCCGCTTTAAAGCTCAATATTACGCGAACGGAACCCTAAATCAGAAAATAAACTTCCTACTTCCACTATATTGATAACGACCAATCCAGCGATACCTCATAAGATAAGATAAGAATATTCTTTATTGTATACCGGAAAAAATGTTACAGAAACAGCAATGATAAAAGAAAAGATACATTTGGCGGATACTATGTAGGCGAGAAAAAAAATAGCATGCCCAGTTTAGGTCTAGGTACACCCTACGGGGGATACCCTAAAAAAATGTTTTTTAACATTTCATTCTACCGTTTGTCGGCGTGATTAATATGTATGTATTAATATACCAAATTTCAGCTATCTCATACTAATCGACTCTGAGCTAGGCCGCGGACAGACAGACGGGCAGACAGACAGACAGACAGACGGACGTGACGAAACTAAAAGGGTTCCTCGTAGACGGAACCAAAAAACAATCGACACCTATTAACAGTACAGTATACAGACTGTTCATGTACGAGTAACCAAGATTTAAGGTCTATCCTCATTACAACGGCGGCACAATTTCAACCTAAAAAAACCCTAAATACTGTCTGCCCGACCTGTGAGCCCAACCGTGTTACATGCCCGTTGGCCGTACTTGGCCGGGCTTTTCTGCGCTATTATTTTAAGGTTTATTTTACTTTGTATCGTTGCGCCTACACGTCACCGGCCCGTTGTAATGTAGATAGTCCTTAAGGGGCTCCAGGGAATAACACTAGCACCACCAAGGAAAAAGTCATATATTTATTGACAGATTGAATTTGCAAAAAGTGCCTGTACAATATCTCAATCTACTTAATAGTACTTTGTTGTGGGTCCTAAAAATCACTGCTAACGTGATTGAGATATTGTACATATACACTTTTTGCTGATACGATCTCTAATAGGGGATATGATTTTTTTTTCATGGTGGCGCTGGGCAGGCGCGGATCCAACCTTCAAAAAAAGGCCGTGGTCAGAAGCACCCAAAAATCGGCCAAGTGCGAGTTGGAGTATGAACTCGCTCATGATCAATATAGTACATTCATACAAAGGGCATACCCATCGTGCCCACAACGGTGGATCCGCGCTTGGTGCTGGGCAAGCCTATAAACTAAAAATATGTCCCGGGCTTTATAGCGTCTGAATGGTCACTTCACCTTTCTACATACAGCATCAGTAGGGTTTTACACTACATAGAAGCTATACAAATAATGTAACAAAGACTTAGGTAAAAGTTAGTCAGTTTTTACTTCATCAATTTATATCCGTAGTTTTCACAATTTTGATAAAGTAGCGAATTTTTAACATATCTTTACAGTCAAGCAAAGCTTTTCAACAGTATAAATTGGCTACACCAAAAATATTACAGTTCAGTTGAGAGCGGAGCCATGTTGCAATCATATTAGCCTTTTTGTCTAGATTAACCCATGCAAAAGTCATATTGTCTTGAGGTTTTCTTACAAGCAACACTTTTGCCGTCAAAATAGTGGCGACCATAATCAACTTTGTTGATGTTCATCATTTTTACGAGACGCCTTAACGCGTTGCAATTCCACGGGTTGTGATTGATATACAAGCTTTCCAAGCCATGCATCGCTTCGTCTAACGCAGACCCTATATGGATCAAACCGTTATACTCTAAGTTCATGACCTTCAGTCTCCTGTTACTTCCGAACGCATCTTCGCTGAGACACTTAATATCATTTCGTGACAGATCGATTCGCTCGAGCATGATGCTCCGATCAAAAATACCGTATGGTATATTCACTAATTTGTTTCCATTTAAATGTAGCTGCTTCAAATTTCTCAACGCATAGAATACTTGACTATTCAAATTATCCAGGCCGTTTTCGCTCAAGTCAAGAATTTCCAAATTTACCATAAGTGAAAAAGTGTTTTTGTTCACGGTGCTTATTTCATTTTTGGATAGCACTAGATGCTTCATGTTCTTCAAGTTCTCCTTTGAGATGTAGTCAGGTATTGTCATCAAGCTACACTTACGTAGAATGAGCACTTCAAGGTTTGACATTGCTTCCAGCATCGTGCTTGGTGCCGCATTCATATCGTTCGCTGAGAAATCTAAATACACCATTCCCGTTAAACTTCCTAAGACATTTTCGCTTAAGCGTCTCGATTGGAGAGTGTTTTTAGCTAGGTACAGGTGTTGCAGACTTCCCATCTTTTCGAAGACGCCCCATTCGAGTACACTCAGCTCGTTCGCGTTCAGATCCAAGACTTGTAGCTTCGGGTTAGCGCTGAACGTGCCCAAGCCTAGATGTGTGATGAAATTGTTGGAAACATTCAAGTGAGTCAACTCTGTCAAGCCCTCGAAACTCCCAACTTTCAACCTCGTTAGTTTGTTATAGGACAAGTCCAAATTTCTCAGAGATCGAAGGCCAGTGAAAGTGCTAAGTCGTACGTCTGCGACTTCGGAGTAGCTTATGTCCATTCTTGTGACGTCAGAAGGGACTGAGGCTATCAGTACTCTTTGGAGGATGACGCTGGTCGGCGAGGCTGCGCCGGGGCGTCTGGACCGTGGGGATGAGCTAGGCGTGAAGTGGCACCTCACTTCCTTGTTATTGTGGCTCTGGAGAGTGATCGTGCATGACGCGTCGGCGCGCAGCACGCCGAGTGTGGCCCAGAGTGTAAGAGCACGCCATGACGCTTGCGGCAAGTGCATTTTTTTACCTGAATATGGGGAAATGTGCTTTTGAGTTTCGCATATTGTTAGGTTCGCTATTTTTAAGCCTTATTTTATATATTTAAACAAACTATTTTGGGAATGGATTTGGGAATTTCGTATTTATTAAACAAATAAATAACTTCCACACAACACAATCACTTGTCCTCGTCCGAAACTAGGATACCCTGTGCTATGGTTACCAGGCAACGACATCACAAACATGGAAATACACCCAGACTGAGGTCATTTGTACAAAATAAGTACAGCGGCCTCCAGCAGGAATCGAACCCAAGACCTGTTTTTGTAACCAAGTGCGTTAACCGCTAGACCTTCGAGACGTTCTTTAAAAAATAAGTTTTTTTTTCAGTTTGACTTTTTCACTGACTAATAGTTTCCATCGAAGAAAATCCTATCTAGTAGGTACAGAGTAGATACAGCCTTGATAAAGGCATTGAAATTCAATGATACAGGTCAAGATCACAAGAACCTATAGGAAACATTAAATAATGTTCTTATTAATATGTGTCTACAAAACAAAAACTGCAAGCACATTTTTCATATCTAGAGCCACCAAAACCCCAACAAAACATAACCGGCTTTGCAAAAATGCTTACATAAACTTGTTACTAAACTGGTTTAACAAATAGCAAACAGCAGGAAAATACACGATATTCTCCTGTATTACAAGCCTTTATCAATTGCTTGGGGAATTCCTAAGAACATTTTATTTGTCGTAAGGTGATAAGTATAGGAATTCCCTAGTACTATCTGTTTCATATAAGTTGTTTTATAAAATCGCCTAATTCATAGACCACAAAGCACTTTACTCGAACATTTTTGACGTGAAGATGGTCCTCAAAATTACAGGCAATTTAGAACATTGTGCATAAAACTTCAAGACAATTCGGCTGTCCCAAAAAGAAACACAATAAGGGACATTTTTTTCAAAACCGTGATATTTCGACTATTGGTTACTGGAACCAACTATTATCCAATAGACGTGTTTCTCAGTTTGAAAAAAAATGTCCCTTACTGTGTTTATTTTTGGAACAGCCGAATTGTCATGTCCACATAGCGCTCAATGTTACCTGCTAGACCTGAAACACCACTTTATACACAGGTAAACAAACCCACCTTAACAAAACTTTTACTGCTGCAGAAATCGCATGTCTCACAAACACTTTCCTTGGCACTAAAGTATCACAACCGCATTATCTGACACTTAATGAGTGTTATCACTTTAATTGGCGATCTTTTAGTTTGACGCACAACCTCTCTTCCTCCCGTGCGTAATTAAAATGAGTTCTCAGACCGGCTTGGTCATAACTTGGTCACAACAGATCCAGAAGGCTCACTTCATATCTTTTAACATGGCCCTTTATTACGAGAAACCATTGTCGAGCCACTGCTTTTAAAGGAGGCCGACGCCCTGCTAACTAGTGCCGATAACTAGTACCTACCAATGGAAAAAAAAACATTTACATTACATAAATCCACGCCTGTGTGCCGGAGAAGTAGGCAAAGACCAGGGTTTGCCAATTGTCATGATCTGCCAGATCCTGCCAGAAAAAAACAAAAAAAAACATGAGTATATTATTATCACCTTTAGATATGTCATCATCATCATCATCAGCCATTTGTCGCCCACTGCAGGACACAGGCCTCCCTCAGGTTTTCCTAACCATGATGGGTTCGGCCATAATCGCCACGCTTGGCAGGCGGGTTGGCGATCGCAGTATGCGGTTGGAATCTCAGGAAGACGCTGCTGCCCGTCTCCTGGTAATTGATTTCTTAGTCGCCTTCTACGACATCCACGGAAGGAAATGGAGTGACGCTATTCTTAATCCGGCGTCACACAGCTATGTAATAAAACATAAGTATACAACTTGCAACCTAGACTTAAAAAATAACTATAGTTCTTATATACGTAACAAATTCAAAATTGTATTAATTTGTAGGAGTCTATTATTGCCTTTAAAATGTAGTTAATTACCTGAGCATAAGTAAAGTAAAATGTAGCTGTTGATATCCAAAATAAACTTAAAAAATAATTAAAATCATCTTTCATAATACGTTTCTTCTCAGATGATGATGTATGATGGTAATAGAATTTTTAGAACATACTGCCAAGAAACTAGGGTTAATAACCTAGAACCTTAATCAATAGATCAGCCCGTTGTCAGCTAGACTTAGCCCTCCCCCAAGGCACGCCACTTCCTGCCGTCCTCAGCCATCCTCATCCAGCCGCTGCCAGCAATCTGCCTCAGATCGTCGGACCAGCGAGCTGGCTGGCTGGCTGTCCGCTAAAACGGCCGTGGCAGAAACGTGCAGTTTCGTCACACTGTTTCGTCGTCATCGTCGGACTGTTTTATACATTTACTAAGACCGTTGTGCGAACGTTGTTTGAACATTGTACGAATATTAGTCCAACAATATCGTGCAGATACGGTTATCGTTCAATATGAAACCGCCAAATACCACCCAGGGGCGCGTTCCATAAAACAATACAATTCGCAGTTTATTGCGTCACCGATTCCTATTTATTAGTCTGTGGGTTAATCGGCTATGCAATGTACATAGAATTGTCATAGAACACCATGAATTGCAGCTCGATGAAACAGGGCCCAGCTGTGAAGCTGACCTTCTTTCGTAGTTAAGTTTTGGCATCCATCTTCTTATCCTCATTTATATCATTGTATGTATGACTTTCCGCCTAAATTTATCCAGCGCGTGGTCTGTCTGTGAGTAAGATTTTGTAAAAAAACATGCGTGATAAATATCCAAATTAGTTACTACTCTTACAATAAAGTGGTAGAAATTCCATTTGACCCTGTTATAAGGAAACGCTTAAATATATTAGATTGAACTCTTCATTTTACTTACACGCCAGAAAAGAAATAAATTAGAAGCCTTACTCATATGAGTTTTGCTTTAAACAATTGGTAATCTTATCGCTAAAAGCTTCCGGGCAACCTTAGGATGGATAGAACTGAATAAATTGTTATATTGTTGCCTTGAGAAGGTCAGTCAATCTGCTTATTTACGCATTTAAATCCTCCCACTTCACATCGATGAACTAGGTGTGAACAAGCTTAGCTGGTCATTTATGTATTACGGTAAGATGACGTCATGGACTTTGTAAATAGCCCGGTAATTTAATATGTATAACCAACATAGGTACCTACTTTACGGGAAGATTTTACACTCGACCTAAAGGTGTTATATATATTTTAACTGTATTGCGTTATTATTTTCACAAGGATTAGGACTCGTTAATAATTAACTGAAAATTTCGCAAAATTTTATATTGCACTAACTACATACTTACTATATTTTTTTAAACGGTTAACGAATCACTTTGTACGCAGTAGATTAAAAATGTCTCTCTTTGTGATTTATTGGCGTTTAGAAAAGAAAAAAATCCCTTTTTTTCTCTTCAGCTATTGTAAAGTTATTGAAAACTTCCTTCGTGCTATTAAGAATAAGATAATCAGTTTTCTGTCAAATGGTGCTACAATGTCTGGCTTATTTTTTACGTATTCTTATGATTTCTGATGGGTACACCATGAAATCATTAAAATACGTTGGTAGAAATCGTTAAAATATGGGAGACAATAATATATATTAAGTAGTTTGCTCGACCTAGGTCATTAATTCAACAAATATCAACCAATGATCAAAATAATATTTATACGCCCAGACAGACAAAAGTTGAATGAAAAAAGTAAACATGAATAATACTAATATTATTTACCTACCTTGCAGAATATTGCCAATGACAATAATAGTACTACAATCACATATTAGTAGAATAGAACGTGAAATTAAACATCGGCCGAACAAAAATAATTTATTTACAACATTACAAAACTGTATGCTAAAAAAAATCACTTGACATCATCACCGAAATTAAAATCATTTTCTTTGTTCGTATTGGCGGCAGTATTATCAGGCTCTTGGTTATCTTCGTTACAAGTTTTGAACTCTATGGAGTCATGCTTTCCCTGCCCATTGTCACTTACTTCTGCAGTTGCATTGTCAGATATATCTAGCTCACTTTTCAGCTGTTGTATCGCTTGTATGACTTCCGATTGGAAGTTTAAATTCAAATTGTACAGCTGTTCTGCATGTTCCTTTTCTCTTCTCACTTCGCTTTTCAAATGGGTGTCTTTAAATCGTTCAAACTCCGTCATTACTCTTACTTTAGATTCGTAAATATGTTGCGCCATGGATGCTAAAGCAAACAACTTCTCTATCACTTTGTCTCGGACTTCTTTTGACATGTTTGGGTCTGATTCTAGGTCCGTTTTTGCGTCCAAGGCCAAGTCATTGGCTGAGGATGGAAACCCGAACAATGGTGATTTAGAACCGTTTGATCCGTTAATAGGTTTGTGCAATGTGACTGTAGATTTAGCTGGCGGATTACCGTTGGCAGACTTACTGGTAAACGCTCCGTGAGTGACGACTTCAGTGAAGCACCCGTCGCTTCTTGCAATTTTATTTGAGTTTACTACCGCCGTTTTTTTGTTTACTTTTTCTAACAATTCGCTCTGTTTCTCCTTTTGTTTTTCGACGTTATTTTTCTGCAAAACCATCTCATGGTTCAGAGTCTTTTCCGGACTGGTTCTTTCTTGGAAGGGGCTCCCGGTGCGTTTGCTGAAATCCGTCACTGCGTGTTTTGACATGATGTTCAGTTCTTTTTTGGTATTAGGGTCACTTTTTTTCAGTCACTGTCACCGGTTGACTGTGTTCACTGAGCGATGACGGACGGAAAACTAAGTTGATGTCTAAGGTGCGACTGGCCGTGTGCCTCACATTAAATTTGGTCACCTACGCAGGCATACTCAAGTGTATACATTTAGAGGTCGCAAGTCCACTGGCTGTTGTATAATATATCAATATTGAATAGCAGCGGCCTCTGCATTCCTTGTGTGGGTTTCGCTCCTTACTTTTGGTGCGCTTCCGTTGTGCGGTTATGAATGTGTTATTAAAATATAAGTTTTATAACAGGTGCCTCGCCAATACTTGCTTGCTGCAAGCTTTCATGTGATTTTTAAACGTAATTTAGATCACATGTCAGTTTTCCGACTAAGTATAAGTAGATATATAAGTAGATACTTTTGCTTGTATAGTCTTTATAGGTAGACATACATTTCTACTCTACTAAGCACATAAACAGACAGATAGAGGTCGTAAACATACTCTAGTCATAGAATGTCCGATACTGTATAGAATCGTAAAAATATAACAAAAGAAATAAATAATCCTCGACTACCTCGTGGGTCTAGCGGCATTATGTCTGATTATCATACCAGAGGTCGTGGGTTCGATTCCCACTGGAGGTCGCCGTGTAATTGTACAAATGGCCAAATGGTGTCCGAGTCTCCGGGGTGTTTCCATGTTTGTGATGTCCTTGCCTGGTTACTTGCCTTGGGTATCCTAGTTTGGGACCAGGACGAGTGATTATTGTGTGGAAGTTATTATTATTATTAATTGTTCATAAAGGGTTGTCAACATAACACATGATGTTTACTGTAAATAAAACAAAAAGTTTTCAGAGAACTATCTTTTTTTTTTTATTATGTTAGAAAGATTTATGATAATTATGTAACAAAATATCGGCAAAATGCTCGCCACGGCTTCAGTGGTATACCTCTCCATATTTTCAAAAGAAAATATTTTCAGAAATGTCCGGCGCCATATCCTCAATTTCTGGCATTCAAATTGAGGATATGGAGCTGGACGATATGTGGTTCCGACAAGACGGTGCCACTTGCCACACAGCCAATGAAACAATGGCTCTTTTGCGCGAGAATTTCAATGGCCGTGTTATATCTCACGTCATAGCGATGTCAATTGGCCGCCACGATCAAGTGATTTGACACCGTTGGACTTCGTTCTTTGGGGATATTTAAAAGAAAAAGTGTACGTCAATAAGTCAAGACCAAGAACAATTCAAGAGCTAAAGGATGAGATAATTCGGCACATTAATTAACGACATTGAACCTCAACTGAAAAGGTAGACCATCGGATAGAAATATGCCACTGAAGGCCGTGGCGAGCATTCGGCCGATATTTTGTTTCACACATAATTGTCATAGATTTTTCTAACATAATAAAAAAAAATTAAGAAAATTGTCTAAATACTTTTTGTTTTATTTACAATTAACATCGTGCGTTATGGTTGGACCACCATTTATGATTCCAAAAAGTACATGTTTGACAATAAAAATAATCCTTCTGTTCTAAATCTGGTATTGTATAGTTATTTTCTTGTGGCATCCCATCTCCTAATCTGGGCGAAAAACCTGCATCTTAGGAGAACGTGAATTAAATAAACCGTCAAAAAGTGAGTTCATAAAAATTAACGGCTTAGTAGATATTGAAATACATACTCTTATTTTTCTAGAATTGCTTCTAGTAGCGTATGCCGATTACTTCCCGATTCTTTTAAAAAACTAAGTTGATATTCCAACGGGCGATGTATACACAACATGCGCTAGTTTGCACTTACGATTCATGCCATAAGAATGCTGAAAGTTACGCGTCCATTGCGCGCTAACATTTTATACTTTAGTATCCCATTTTTTTTATTTAGTTCTCAACAATAATTTATGGATGAAGTAGTTTGTTTGGTATCCAGTACGCGTAGCTTTAGGGTCGTGAGTCAGTATCTTAACACCCTGTACATTTTTGCCAAAATCTTTGGATTTCTTTTATTTTATTTACCTATTTGTGATTTAAAACACTAGTGTAATGTACTATGTTTGTCTGTTGTGTATTTAGTTTTCCTTCTGTGTTGTGCATATTATGTTACTTATGTGCTTATTTTGTTTCTGTGATGTATCTTGTTGGTATAATAAATGTCTTTCTTCTTCTTCTTCTTCTTCTTCTTTAGTATGTGTTTAAACTTTGCTAATGTACAGTGGACAACAAGTCAATCTCTACATTTTTGTTGCAAAACGATCCGTAACGTAACCGAGTAGAGTGCACGCGTATAAAGGTTAATGTGCTGTCATCTGCGCTGCCCACTAATTAATCGATGGATAACTTATTAAAAATATTTGCTTTATGAAATCTTTATTGGATTGTATATTTACTGCACAATCCCTATCAGATAGAGTTCAGTCATGTCAAGGTTGTTTTGAGCATGTTGCAACCTGTGAGAAGCCACCGGTCCACAAAAGTAGGTATAATGACCGACAAATAACTAGACCAAATTACTTTGACTTCGCATGGATGCATTACCGATCTCATTTGCTGGGACACTGGATGTAACTTAGAATTCTACGGAATTTAGTCAAATTAACATACAATATAAAAATAAAAGGGTCGCGATCACAGCGGGTGGCCAACCCCGATCTCTGCCTCCCCCTCCGGGATGCCTGCGTGAGTTTATGTGATATATTATGTATTTTTGTTCAAGTTATCTGCCTGGTACTACACTTTAGTACAAGCCACGCTCAAAAATCTCGATTAAAAACCAGCGCTTGTCTACGACATTCCCTCACACGTGCTGGTGCTAGCGGTACCGCGATATCCCACTGATCCGGTCCGCGTGGTCATACTGCATACTAATAGGGTGACCATTTTTAGTATCGACCCGGGAGAAAGTGTTCGGCCCAGCTATCGATCCTAATCGTAGTTTTAATGAGTAAACGTATGAACGTTTGCTTCTTCACTTTTGATGCATTGCAGGATCAAAGTTGGGGACGATATTTGGATGCTTAGGTTTTTGGCAACGGTTACACCGAAAGTATCGTAAATATGTGTCGGCTGATTGGCATCGGAGAGGCTCTTTTTATATTCCAGGAATATACCACTGATTTTGTATTACTGACCTAATTTATGTATATTGGTTCATTGACAGCAAGTAGAAACATAACTCGCTAACATTACGAAACCTAACCCCCAGTTTCTCGTACAATAACACGCTGTTAATCTACTGTTAACAGCTGTCAATTGACCAAAGAGCATACAAAAGAAACACTGACAGCTGTTAACAGTAGATTAACAGCTTGTTAGTGTACGAGAAACCGGGGGTAAGTGTCTGATTTACCTAGGGTGCTGTTCGTGTGTCTGGCCGCATCATTAATGTTTTTCCTACTTTTGTAATACTTCACATACATAAGCAGCCTGTATACGTCCCACTGCAGGGCACAGACCTTCTCTCAGAGAGATAGTACGGGCTTAATCACCACGCGTGCCCACCGCGGATTGGCAATTTCAAGCGCTGATGTATGTGAACACCTCAGACACTCAGGTTCCTCACGGTGTTTTCCTTCAATGTAAGCGAGTGGTACTGCTACTATAACTTCACAAATGAACATTACTTAGAAAACAAAGTCGTTGGTACTTGCCGGGTTTCGAACCCACGACCTCCCGAATGCGAAGCCGGCGTTCTGCCGCTACCACCGCTACACCAATTTCAGCTTCTTACCCACGGTCCACCTCCTGAGACCACATGGGTGAACCAAGGATGTTTTTCTTTGGGTGAACCCACAGAACATATTCTCCGTTCTGTGGGTGAACCATAGGATTTTTTTTACAACGGACCACCTCTGTTCACCTGGGTGTTCGTTGGGAAATATTTTTTCCACCGTACACCTTGACATCGAAAATCCCCAAACTGTGAGGACTGTCACCAATAAAAAATGTTTTAAAAATTTTCATGTTTTATCAGAGAGGTGAACCGTTGAAAAAAAATTCCACAGTTCAACCAGGTGGTCTCACTCAGGAGGTGGACCATTGGTAACAAGCGCCGATTACCTATTTACATAAGTGATAAACCACGATATTCACGAGTAGTGATTGGACCCTATACATTCTCCGTCTCTCTAATTCTCTCCCTTATCTCTCTGTCACACGCTCTCCCTTTCTGAGAGAAGACTTGTAATACGTCTTTATGTCCTTGGATATGCTTGTCCGCCGCTACCAGCAATCTGCCTCATATCGACGGTCCAGCGAGCTGGTGGGCGTCCTACGCTGCCAATTCGCGGCCTTTACTCAAGAACTGTTGTACTTTTGCACACCCTCAGCACAACGCTGAGTCGGTTGCCTTTTTTGGCAATTTAGACACACCACAGGCTAAAATCTAAATCTATGTTTTTTTTTTTGTTGTTGTTCATATCATGTCACATATTTATTGATTTTGATTCTGTGATGTGTGTTGTTATAATAAATATGGTTTTTTTCTTTCCTTTTAGCGTTCTGTAGCTCAAAAGGATTTTTTTCCGGAACTTTGTTGTATATATATATAATGGGTACTTGCCCATTAGCTCAGTTGGGAGAGCGCTGGCACGGTTAGCCAGAGGTCGCGGGTTCAAGTCCCGGCATGGGTGGCATTTCCAGAATTTTTATTTTTTTAAATTGTCCTCAAGACGGTTTAGTGCAACAAAAAGAATATAATATTTACTGTTGTTAAAGTTCTATATTTATATTCCGATTATAACAAATCTATCCCACTGCATAGGTGTAACAGTTCATTTAACATCTTAGTTTCCCGATCAAGACAATATTTGGTAGCTACTTGATTATATCAAAAAGACCTTACACTTGGAATCGGTTTCGCTAGTCGAAATAACGCTAATAAACCGATAGAGCAGTTCGAAGAATATTTGTTCCGTTGGGAAGAAGGTTATTCCTTTAGTTAGCTCGGTAATGTGATACTTTATCGTTTGATTTGACCTGTGTGTAATACATATTGTATTACTTCATGAATTCAAGACTATATTTAACTTAAAAATGGGGAACTTGTATGAAATTTAGAATGGAGTGACATTGTTTTTACACCAAAGAAAACGTAGAAAAACTCAGAAAAAAAAATAACCTACAAAAATTATTTTTCGCGTCTCTACAGGTCTAAAATGTATGTGAAATACGAGTATCAAGTTACTCTAATAATAATAAAACTTATACGATTTAGTTTTTCCATTAAATTCTAAAAGTTTTCTAATAAGGGCGTAGACGGATAAATGTTTCATAAATTTATAAGGTTACTCTATAGTTGGAGGTAACCTTATAAAAAGACGTTGTGACGTCACAGTTAGAGTACGATTTGTGTGGCGCGTTTTCGTACCAGCTGACTAGAATGACTTTTCGACAAAAATTTCATGAAAAGTAGTAGTAGTAGAGAAACAATTTAGTACGGTTATTTATCTTTTAACATAGCCTCTGCTATGAGATTTAAACATTTTTTGTACGAGTTCTGCATTAGATAAGTTTGCTTACATATTATCTTCTTTAATTTATCGTTTACAGTTCATAAAATAAGTACTTAGAAAAAATGGTGTCAACAAAAGTATTTATCTCGAGTAAGTTCACTAAAACCATGTTTATTGTATCACTTTGTATGCGAAGGACACTGCTACGCTCCTGTTCATAATATAAAGCTAAACTACCTACACTCTCCTTTTCTCTCTAAGCTAAAGCTTCATTTTCACAAGCAGGACAAAAAATTGGAGCACATCGCAACGAACCAGGGTATGGTGTCACTATCAACAGAAAAGGTGTCCACTGCCGTCGCTCTCGAAAATGACTGGCAGTCGAACGAGAGTGATTAGACTTGTTACCTTTTGTACATAGGACGCGAAAGAGGATCCGAATCAAATAGCTTTCCCTTGCAGCGAGGCTCGGTGCCAAAAGGTCGTATGTGCACCTTTGGCAGCACCTAAAGAGACAATGCGTTCCGGAACTAGCGGTGTCGCACTGAATTCTAAATAGCTGTATAAAAAGGCGGAGAGTCCTTGGCAATACAACCACAATCCATCACACCATCGTCCAGTGAACTACTGAAGGAACAGTCAAGATGGTGTCCAACAAAATGGGATTTGTCATCGCGTTAGCGTTGTTCGGCTGTGCTGTGGCCCAGCCGGCTAAGGCAGGGTTCTGGAAAGGAACTCCCATGGATGGAATGGTGGAGGAGATGAGATCAGGTTGCTCCGAAGGCTCCGACCCCAGTGCCTGCATCAAGTTCAAGGTCATGTCGCTGCTGGACTCCATCTTTAACAAGGAGACCTTCCAGGTGAGAAAATGCTCTCCATTTGTTAATTTGCTTAGACTTTCTCTGGAGTAAAAAATCTTACTCACTCTCTCTCTCTCTTACTCTTAAAAACACCTTTTTTTTAAACGGATTTTTCTTAAATCCATTGTGTATAATTTCTTGAAATTTAAATTACACTTATTTCAGCTAATCACTCTTTCTTTTTTACAGGTGACCGAATCCGTAGAGGTGACCAAAAACGAGGCAGCCAACGACATCGCGGGCCGATCCAGCGGCGACTTTTTCGACAGCGTCGAGAGCTTCATCCAGACCCATGACGTCACGTTCCAGCTTCCCTTGGCCGACACCAAGGTCACTGTGAGCCCCAGGAACCTCGACAATGAAGAGTTGAGCGTGAACATCAAGTTCGGCAGCGAAGGCGCGCGGTCCGTCGGCGAAGCACGCAAAGCTAAGCTGAAGAAGATCATCGTCCCGATTCTGGTGTTTGTGCTCCTTAAGGCCATGACCCTCATTCCCTTGGCCATTGGTGTGCTTGGTCTGAAGGCCTGGAATGCTCTGCAGCTGTCTTTCTTCTCCTTTGTGGTATCCGTCGCGCTGGCCATCTTCCAGCTCTGCAAGAAGGTGAGTTAAATTGATTGATATCCAGTCGCTATGTCAAGTGACGACGTCTCTACACAGCTTTGAAAAGCCCTGAACTAAATTAATAGCGCATTTAAGACACAAAATCGTTATTCTCCAGTAATTTTCTTAAAACCAATACAACAAAAAATAACGTTTTTTTTTTCCAAATATAGACAAATTAAAATAATTTAATAAAACCGAAAGCAATCCAGTCAATTAAAATAAACTTTTAAAATTTCGAATTATTAAAAAACAAATAATTACAGTATGAATTCACAAAACAATAAAATTGGAAACACATGGTAAAGTAATTAATTACCCAATAAACTTAAACTGAATTCAACAGCCAACGTAAATAAAATGCTTAAGCTACCGAAACACACTAAGTCATATTACCTGTGCATTAATTGCTTTTCATTAACTTTTGCCATTTGGCAACACAAACATACTCTAATGACTAATTATCTCCAAAAGCTTACGCAGCTAACCTGAATTGCCGAGTGTACTGTAAACTACTTATAGTATCAATATTCTCCCGTTTTCTTGGTAGAGAACAACCATAATTAATTACTTATTTATATATTTTTTTATTTTGTTTTATTTAGGACACAAACAGTTATACAGAAAATTATGTCTAGTAACGATTACTCACACGCTGCAAACTATTTTGATTGCATCTTTCATACTTTAAGGAACACAGTGAATAGTTACTCAATGTACCCTGGTGTACTGATCTGATGTACTTAGGTAGGTAATTATCTACACGCTGAATTTTTTGTGGCGTCACAGACTGATACTTCATTGAAAATTTTAACGCGTTGACCAGCTTGATATTCTCTACATGCACAGCAAGCACCACATAAACAATCCTATCGCACCAATCACACTGTCACTACCATAACTTATAACTTTCTCTTGCAATTTGTATTCTAACTCAGTAACAAATCGTTTACCCGTGAACCTAACATTGTAGTTTACCCAGATCGCGGCTGACCAGTCTCACCCTCAAATCTCCGCCCACGGACCGTGGGACGCCGCCTATGCAGCCACCCGGCGTCGCAGGGAAGCTGAACCCAAGATGGAAGCTCAAGAACTTGCTTACAACGCCTACCAATAACTTTCCAAAATGGCCGACCGAAAACTTGGAACGCGCGAAAGCTATAAGCTAAACGAATCTCGAAAAAGAAAATTCGAACAGCAGCGATCCAAAATCACTTGTGAAACCAAATAGATCAAACAGTTTTTTTAAGGAAAAACTGCCTGTGTAAATACTATGTGTACCTCGAAATGCAATGTCTTAATTTATTTTATGTTTACTATTTATTTATTTTTATGTAGCAACCTATGCTTGTGAGCGAGTGTGTGAATGTGATGTGTGTGTGACTGAACTGATTATGTGTATATTTATTTACTTTTCTAAATAAATCGTTGAACAAAAAAAGGTCCCTATTTTAACCTCCCTTTAGGCTCAACATTATATTCACAACATTGAAGACAAGATAGTGAAAGCGATATGGCGAACTCGACAGAAAGCTTATGGTAAGCTACCAATACTGGCTTGTTAGTTTACATAGCACGGTGACAATATCTGTGCACCTCATTGGTATGAGATACCCTCCTGCTTTCTCCTACACCACTCCGCGCTCGCCCCGTCGCATCAGTACTGTTAGCACCTTCGTTGCCGACACGCATCTTGATAATTTGACTTATTTGTTTTGCATACCGTACCAGAGGGGCAAGACTCTAAAAATTCATAGTTCAATAGACTCATATTATATTAGTACGGTAACAGTTGTCTCAGTGACACTTATGGTAGTCTAGTTACCAATCGCGTTCCAATAGTATAAAATAAACCATGCAACTTAACTCGACGCCTCGCCCGATTCCATCTTCGAAAAAGATGTCTATTTAACCATATACCATTAGAATGACATTGTACTGCTATTGTTTAGTAGACTGCCTGATAGAGGAAAATAACAGCTATCGTTGTGCTTATATTATTGTAATAAAAACTATGTGTGGATGAACCCTAGCGCCAGAGTGATTTCTTCGTGCTAGTTACACAGGCCGTGTTATATCAAACTTATCACAGCAATGACTTTGCCAGAAATTATATCACAACATCAGGACATATTTCAATATCAAAATCGCTGTATAGTCGACAGACGGTCAATCTTTAGATTGTTGCAAAGTAACATAGATACGTTATTAGTGGCTTTGCAACTTTGTACATTCGACATTACATTTACCTTTACATTTGAGTTGCGAAGTCGCCTCAATGTTAAATAAGTAGATTAACCTTTCCGAAGGTTGGTCTGTTGCTGTACCTATCACAGATATCTTAATTGCTCTGAGGTACTTATAATGCAAACATGTACTTACGGCTGTACAAAATAAAAGTGCAGTAAAGTTACGATGAGTTAAAGATTAAAAAAGAGTTAAAGATTACGATGTGTTAATATACGCGCGACATAATTAACGCCGAGAATCTTAGTATGTTTAAAACAAAACTGAGGCGTAGTCTCCTTGAGGTGACACCGAACAACATTAATGATCTGGTCCAGTTAAATGACAATTATTAACTGACATGTAATTTTATTATATTTGATAAAACATTGAAATGTAATTTTATTCTATTATATTTTATTTGATAAGACATTGAAATGGAATTTAATTTTATTGATAACACATTGACATGTAATTTTATTATTATGCATAAAGTAATGTCATGGAATGTAATGTTAAGGTAAGAACACCTTATCCACACAAAAATACGTTCTTTTTTCAAACTTAAGCTCTACATAACTTTATGCCAAGTCGGTAAAGATTTTCAGAAGCATATTTCGTTTTATTCAGCTTTGGTTTATGTACTTAAATATTTAATATTTTTCATGTACTTTTATAATGTATGGTGTGCAATAAAGAGTATTAATCTAATCTAAACTAGCCTTTAAAAAAATCGTTAAAATACGGGCAGCAATAATGTCTATCAAGTTATTTGCTTCTCCTAGATCATTAGTTTATTTCATCAATTCAAGAAATATCAACCTTCATTGTAAAAATCTAGACTTTCATATTAAGTACTAAAACTAGTTAGCAAGGCCTGGTCAAAATCAAGAACGAAGCAAAATTTCTTCTACCACCGCCTCTGGCTCTGCTCGCTAAAGCGTTTTGCTGCCACTTAGGAGAACCTATACTGGTCATACTACCGTCATTAAGTAAGACCAGATTTATTTAGCATTTATATTTCTACAGCCCCACGCAGAATGCAGGCTGTTGAAATCTCCTGCAATCATAATAGGACCTGGGATGCTACTTATTAAATTATTTAGTTTATGTTTTGTAAATGAAGGTGTGCAATTAGTAGGACTGTATAGACTAACAATAGAGAGTTCTTTGTTAGCATAAAATAATCTAATGGCTATATTTTGAATACTATCATCAGAAAAAGTACTTAAATTGGTGTATTTGAGACTATTGTGTATAAGAATTGCAACTCCATTATGACTATTACCTGAATCTAATCTTTCAATGTTATAATTTTTTATTTTAAAGGACTCTCCATCCCTCAACCAAGTTTCACAAATTATAGCTACATGAATTGATTTTTGAGATAAAAAATGCATTAAAAGATGTTTATTGCTTCTAATAGACTGAGCATTCCAGTTAACAATACGCAAATGATCCATAAAGAGTAAATTAGGAGTGAATATTACTTATCTTTAGTTTTGAAATTGTCTAAAAGTGCATCTTTGATACTACTGACTGTGATGGATTTTTCATTTGTCTTGTGTTGAGTTATTAATTTAACGAGAGCGTTAGACAAAATTGTCAGCACTGATTCAGAATTTAAAAGTAGTTTTAATTGTTCTGCGGGGGAGTTGTTTATAGATGGAAATGACTTTCTGTCCGATAAAGCATCAGCATATGAGGGTTTATTGTACTTATTTTGATTTTCTTCGATTTTTTGCTTTTTGACTGGACAATCTCTTGAAATTGCTGCATGAGTCCCTTTACAATGACAGCATTGAGGGTTCGCGATGTTTGGGCAGTCTTTGTAGTTATGATCCAGGCTGCAGATAGAGCAGCCTGGATCATATAGAGTTATAAGGTAAGTGCCTTGCCTATTAAGGTTGCCACAGCATGCACCTTTGCTAGTGATTAAGTTGTAAAATGAAATATAACATGTAAAAGCAGGCTAAGAAGCTTAAGACTACTGATTTTTTAGACTTTAGAGGAATTCTATTTTTATAACAACTTAACACCGCAAGGCATCCTACGCTGCGTTTGCTTTTTGGTGGTCTCCACTCGACAGCCATCGGTTCATCGGTATATGTGACCAGCCCACTGCCACTTCAGCTTGTTAATCTTATAGGCTGTGTTAGTCACCTCAATTCCTGTTATCATCATCAGCCATTTGACGCCCACTGCAGGACAATGGCCTCCTTTGTGCTTTTCATAACCATGCCATGGGGTTTTGCCATAATCGCCACGCTCGGCAGGCGTGTTGGCGATCGCAGTATGCGATTGGAATCTCAAGAAGACGCGTCTGCCCGTGTCCTGGTAATTGATTTCCTTAGTCGCCTTCTACATCATCCACGGAAGGAAATAGAGTGACGCTATTCTTTATCCGGCGCCACACGGAGTTCTTGTTATATAATATAATAAACCATAAATTGTAGTTCCATACAATAGGTCCCTGTAAAACTTACCGCATGCAAAAGTTTCCTTTACCGTTTATAAGCAGAACAGGGAATCGAACCTGGGTCTCCCGCCTCCGAATCCAATGTTGTACCCACTAGGTACCACCGCTGTACCGCTTGACCTGTGGTGATACCAAATTGCTACGTCTTGTAGCAACTGCCGCGTAGAAACCTCGCTGTAGCCGAGAGAAGACATAAACGCGTGCGCAAGTTCTGACGCGGTCTCAAAGGGTAGGCAATTTCTGAGCCTGTCCATCCATCTGTCTTATGGCTTGTTTACACGTGTTAGAAGAGAGAAGAAAAATAACATATTTATTTATCGTCACATGGACAAACTCATACAAAAACCAAAACAAAAATTTTAAACAAAAATTAAAACACAACAAGAACAGGACAGGACAGGAGCTATGTCTGTACGGCGCTAAAATGGCCTCAGGCTCAGTAATTGCTGTAGGTTTATTGCCCACAGCACTGATTTTCAGCAATACACACAATTTTCGACTTAATTTTAAGCGGCCAGGCGTTCACGCGCAATTTAGGTAAGTACATTCCATACACCTTGTGCATTTCACACAATTCCTTAAAACACTCCTAAAGTGCAGATTATATATTCTTTCGAGAATAATCTCTAAAATTTACAGTTCCTGAAATATGTCATTAGAGTTTGTGTTTGAAAAATGTTTCTATAAAATTGTACTGAACGTGAATACACGCTTTACCCGAACCCAAAAGGCGATTACTCAAAGAAAGTAAAGTAAACTATTTATCTCTCACTCACACAACAAGGCGGTAATATTGTGTGTGAGCGAGAGGCAAAAGTAGTTCAGTTACTTTCTTTAAATAACCGTACTATAATTTATTGACACTACCTAAGTCTGGCTATCAAGTAGTATCCAAACGATGCTTGTCACTGTATACCATCACCTCCTGACACAATAACACACATAACACAACGTTCTTGACGATTGTACGCAGCTATTGGGCCTCGAAAGTGATTGAGACTTTGATAGAGGTGCTTATTCTGATTTGTAGAAGTGGTTTAGAAAGAAGCAAAGTTTTTTCAGTATACTCTGTTGGGAATATATAGACATAAATTGTCTGTATAAACAAACAAATAATTTTTAAAAAACTTTTTCCTAACGTTTCTTCAGCATTGCAACTACTATCTAATCACAACTGAGCAAGAAATGTAGCTGTACCTACAGTTAAGTTTTTCAGCAACGCACCGTTTCACTTAATCCTCTGAGCAGCCTCTACAGTCCTATCAGGATGTCACAGAATACGTCTATGAATTTAAGACCGATTAGTATTCCGCGTAAATATTGCGAAGAACAGGACTGTTATGTTTGGAGTTGTAATAAAAATAACACGACCGGCTGGCTTTGCATAAGCTTTTGTTCGATTCCTCTTTGAACAACAAAACAGTCGATTGCTCGATTCATAAATGCAGACATACATTTCACAGTAGCTCGACCTCTTAATAATTTTAGATGCAAAGTCACACGTAACGCTACCTTTATTTGCAGTCGACATAATATCGACCTTTATAGGCGATCTGTCTTCAGTTACGTCACGGGCGACTATGCAATGGAAATGTTAAGGTTAATCAGCTTTCGACTGTACCAAGTCGTGGCGAAACGTTGAAGCTCACCATGGACAAGGGCTTCTAATATTCACCCATTTTTACTATTCGAATATTTCGAATAGTACTTAACACAATTATTGGAATATATGGAATAATTACTATTTATGAAGGAAAAATAGGAAAATATATTTATTTTCACCTAAGATGGTATTTTTAAAGTTTTATAAAGGCGTCACTAAGCGTAGTAGTGACATTAAGTAATTGACAAGTTTGTTAGCAGTACGCGTTTATTTTGTCCGTTTTGCCGACGTAGCATTAAAAAAATTCAGAAATGCATTTTCATTCATCCTTTAAATTATTCGAAAACTTCGAATACTTAAGTCCAACCTATTCGAATAGTAAAACAGACGAATATTCGAAAAGACTAATATTTGATGTCCAAGCTCTACCATCGACTAACCCATTATTTTCCTGGCAGACAGAAGAATGAGATGATAAAGATTTATACAAAATATCCACAAATTGAATGGCACAAATCAACAGCAGATCGAACTTTACATAGCTGTTACGAAGTTAACGGTAACGTAGTTGAGTAGAGTGCACGTATGTAAATGATGCAATGATGTATTGTCGACTTTACAGTTGAAGGCACGCACATCAACCATTACGCTGAAAATAAGAATTCAATTCGAGCTCCAACATTCAAAAGGTCGATCAGCTGTTCAATGCAAGTGTCAAATACCATCTTTTACTGAAACTTTTACTTACTCTTTTCATCATCAACCCATTATGTCCCCACCGAGGGGCACGGGTCTCTTCCCTGAGGAAGGTATAGGCCATACTCCACCATGGGGGCCAAGTCCGGATTGGTGGAGGCTTGTAGACTAGTGGCTCGTCTACTGTCAGAAGTTGTCAAGCCGCCCTAAGGCCTCTGACTTGGCTTAACGACTGCCATCTATCGACGTCAGCCGGCACCAACAGCTTAACGTGCCTTGCGAAGCACGGAACCGCTCGGAAAAATGCCACTAGCGTTAGGCATAGACCGCGACCCATCCATGCACTGAACGCGCCCTGTGTTGCTTAACCTTCGTGATCGTTTAAGATCACTTAGGCAGCCGGGGCTACGAGCGATTCTTTTACTTACTCTTTTACTGAGTTACTTTTAAAACTGAATTTTGTATGAAAATACTGGCTTGTGACGTCACATTTCAGGGTACTCTTTTTATGTTACTTAAAAATTGTAATAACTAGTAATTGACTAAAGAGATACATTTTCCGAGATATTTTGTAATTTTTGTTTTAATAGAGCATATGAAATAATTTATTGTTGATCGTGTCAAATACCGTATTTTCTGACAACATAGGTACCTAATTGAATAAATGCAAACTCACAAATCTGATACCTATTCAAAATGTTCAAAAAGCTCGATGCAGAATTTGTACGAAGATTTTTTCAGTGCTTTTCATCAGAACTGGAGTCGATTGTCAAATTTCGCGTTTATTCAATGAGATACATGTTGTATCATCTTACTGATTCTTGCTCAATTCTTAATAATCCTGCCCTATCCCTCAGAGCCTCTATATGAATGTGAATGTTGCAGCTGCTAATAATCAGTATAAAGATGCTCTGTGGAAATCGAACCTACCGCCTCTACATAAGCGCGCATCGGCGAGGCCAATAAGACAATCGACATTTAATCCAATCTCTCCCTGAAAAAGCAGAGTCCTTGCAGCTAATATCTGACACATTCTATATTGGCTCTACGTCTTAATTATATAACACGTATTACAAATACAATTGGTTGCATTATTATATACACAAAACTCCTAGATTACGAAAAAACTACCTTTTTGCAGATGGACTCGGAAAACCTAGCTTGTGATAATAAATTAAGGTCTAATATCCAACCAACCTCTGCCAAAATCTACGCAGACTTCAAACTGAGTCTACTATGCTAACAACCTATTTGATATTTGTCACGAATCCTCAACTTGCGTAATCATTTCGCGACTGAAAGTGAAACCTTTTGCTTTTATTTAGCAAAAAGCTCGCGTCTTCGTGTCTGTCGATTTTGACTTTGTGCAATGGCGTAGCAGTTTGATACAGTCCACACGACATCAACCTTTGTATTATTTTATGTGCATTCTACTTAACACTGCGGGCTATAAATATTGAAAGTTACAGGTGACTTGCCAACAAAATTATAAAGGTTGATCGGATTTGGACTCTACCTTGTAAACTAGTTAAAGCAGTAAATGCAGTTAGAATAATATCAAGAATAAAAAGCTAAATCAGTTTTTCTGTGTGATTAATATCGCGCTAATACAGAAGAAGGGTGCAGATCTGTCTAATATAATAATTATGGATATTTTTGATAAAAAATTATTCTATGCAAAGTACATAAGGTGTTTCAAAATACCTTTTAACAAGGCATGTACTACTAATCAATACAAGCTACTTTTTACTATGGAACCAACACAGAAATTTTTGAAATAGAACTGTTATTCAACACCTTTAATTGTTATTCATAACACCAAAATTTATCTAATATAGTTGATATTTTTTTCACTGTTTTAAAGTTAGAAAGCATAGACAAATTTCGAGAACAGACTCTTTACCGAAAATAGTTTAACGCAAAAGGCCATATACACGTATTGGTCAAATATATATATATATATCTATTATATATATATATATATATATACGTCCCACTGTAGGGCACAGGCCTTCTCTCAGGGAGAGAGTATGGGCTTAATCACCACGCGTGCCCACTGCGGATTGGCGATTTCAAGCGCTGAGCTATGTGAATAGCTCAGACACTCAGGTTTCCTCACGATGTTTTCCTTCACGGTTAGCGAGTGGTTTTGCTACTGTAACTTCACAAATGTACATAACTTAGAAAACCAAGTACATGCCCGCATTGGGGATCGAACCTGGGTCTCTCGCTTCCGAGTCCGATGTTCTACCGACTAGGCTACCACCGCTACTGGTCAAAAATATACTTCATAAATATTTTACAAATATTAATAATGTTTGGACGCAACTAGCAAAGGCCCGCCCCACAGTGGGCTCTGTTTATGGGCTGATTAGATAGATAGATAGATAATAATGTATGAGCTAACTAGAGAAATGCCATGAGTCTACACAGACTGCTTTTACGTCTAACATTTCTCTCAGGATGCGCTCACCGAGATGACTGCATAAAATATATGTTGTTTACACGTATGTTTTATATTAACATATTGTGTATTACGTGCGTGATTAAAGGATAAAACACACAAACGCGGTGGCGGTGGCGGTCCATACAAAATACTACCTGCCGTAAATAATTTATGTATGGTCAGCTACCACCACCGCCACCACGTTGGTGTGTTATCCTTCACATGCTTAACAATGAGTGTAAACTAGACAAGTAGTATGTTCATTACGCATTTGGCACCTCATTTGCATCAGGGATTGAATCCTGATTGCGGAATTGCTCTATGTATAGGTATCCGGTTACCACTTAACGTTGTAGTGAAAAGTCGCCATTCATGTAGAGTCGTCTCCTTCTAGGGAATTTTCAAGGAGAACGTCAAGGAAACCAAAAAAATAGAACCTTCGGAAAAATGTGCAATTTTCAGACAAATAAATAATTTTATGTTTTGTGATCTATGTAGATATCTCCACGTGCAATATAAATAATGCAAAGAATGCAGTCTCAGAACATCGATGTATATTTATTTGCAAAATTGCCGGTAACGTAACTACTCACGAGTGCACGACGTAAATTGTATAGTATCACTTTATTTCGGATAAAACAGCACATAGGTTGTTAGTAAAATTACATTCAATAGGTAATAAAACTAAAACTAGAGGATGTACACTCAACAAGAACTAAAACATTTTGGTGGTCGATAAGAACGTTTTCTTGGCAACAGCTGTCAACAAACTGTACACCGCCTTTTGATACACCGTTTGTCTGTGTATACCACAGAGGAAAAAAAGGCACACATCAAATCGACTTCTTCGTAGGTACTGGGCTCTTACCATTATCTCACGCTCTGAGGCTCTTATCTACTCAATTGGGTTATGGGTGACTACACCTAAAATTGATCTTCTGTAAAACCAAACCAATTTTTTTATACTTAATGAAATGAATGCCTTTGACAACCATCTGGCATAACAGACGTTCATACCTTCTGCGTGGTAGTATGACAGGTATCCTATAGGATTAGTTTAGGATACACCAGGCAATTTGTATGGCAGGTCGAGGTGGTGAGAGCCGACGTGCTTGGCGTGCCAAACGAAATGCGTGTTTGATTTATAGACTTGCCTTAGCGACCGCCTAGCCTGTAGCGATTGAGCCTTATTAGAGGCGTCAATGGGTTTCGATGCTCTCTTTTGGACAATGTAATTGGGCTGAATATGTGGATCTGGCCCTATATCCTTTACGAAATGCACCACTTCGAGCTGCTTTGATATAAGATTGTTTATAGCCCCTAAAATTCTATACGCAATCGAATCTTTGAAACGTCAACGTATGAGCATTTGTAAAGGACAGTGGTTTGATAGAGATATGGTACTTACACTTTTATTGTTAGAGAATTACTTACTCCAGTTTGGTACAATTCAATAAAATGTATCCATCGAAAACGCTCAGTTAACTATTTGTAAAGCTCTAAAAGTAAACTTTATCATACATAAATCTACTAAGTCTACTAACAGTCCAAAGTGTAAAGCTTCTGCATAAATATCTTCACTTCCAAACCTATTAACATTAGTGCTTGAGCTAATGTTTGCAATGACCTCCCTATGATGTAAGTTGCAAGGAGGGTTTATTGCCAAAAGCGCAACACAACACTCTCACCCGCAGGACTTTCTTAAAAGAAAATATAAGTTGGCAAGTCTTGCCCCGCTCAGCATTCTACGCACGCGCCCGCCACGCGTGCCTTGCCGTCCAAAGGATCACATATAAATACCAAGCCCATTGAAAAATTAAATCATTGTTGTTCCATTAACCGCCGTGGACACACGACTAATTAATCAAACTAATGATCAGGTGAAAACAATCCAAAAAAACAACGAAAATGAGGTGCCTCTACTTGGTTTTGTCCGCGGCTGTGTTTGTGAACGGTTACACGATAGCTGAAAATGAGATTGTGGAGACTCCGCGGTTGCGGACGAGTGAGGAGTTATTGGACAGTGTCATGAGTGATTGTTTCGGAGCGGAGTCTACCAGTGCATGCCTGAAAGCCAAGGTGCTCTCGTTCCTGGATACCAAGCTGGGAGTCCCGGCGGAGTCGGCCCGCGCATTCGACGATGACAATATCGACAAGGTGATCTTCGACCGAGTTGGGCGAGTGCTCAACACACACGAGTTCCGCTTCCAACTGCCAGAGTTCCTTTTCGAGAACGCCGAGGTCTCGTACAGGGCAGACCGCGGCTTTGACGTCGAAATCCCCGAGAAAAACGACGAGAATGGAGAAGGTATGTATCTTCAGCACCAATAAACAGCAGCGTTCCATATGAAAATACCCTAAAACTCATTCGAAATCGTTATTGCAGCTCGTGGTATTCTCAAGAAAAAGCTCCTGCTGCCGGTACTACTGCTCCTCAAGTTGAAGATGAAGGCACTCATGCCGATCCTCGTAGCCATCATCGGCATCAAGTCTATCAAAGCCCTGATCCTTAGCAAGTTGGCCATCGGCCTCGTTGTTGGTTTCCTGGTCTACAATCTGCTGCAGAAGAAAGGAGGTGAAAAAAACTTTTTGGTTTAAAATGAATTCTGTTTTTCGTTTATAGTTCGATATAATAGGATAGATTATTGGCAACAAGGTTAAAAAAATTGGACGATATTTATCAACCTCTTTGGTTTAAGAAAATGGCGTATTTTTTTATGTAAACCAAAAACGCTTATTTTCTAGGTCTAATTAACCAGAACAAAAATGCCTTAAGACCTATCTTGCAACTGACGATACATAGGAATCACTTGAGATATCTTAATTTTCATAATTATCAATCCTTTATAATCAGCCATTTGACGTCCACTGCAGGACATAGGCCTCATTCGTGGTTTTCATAACCATGAGGGGTTTTGCCATAATTGCCACGCTTGGCAGGCGGGTGGGCGATCGCAGTATGCGGTTAGAATCTCAGGAAGACGCTGCTGCCCGTCTCGTTGTAATTGATTTCCTTAATCGCCTTCTACGACATCCACAGAAGGAAATTGAGTGATGCTATTCTTAATCCGGCGCCACACGATCAATCCTTAATAATTACCAAATTAAGTCTACTTTCTGAAGACCATATTCATGAATATTCATATTCGACTAAACATACCTAAACAGCCAGTCACAGCCGCAAATGGAGGCAAATCAACAAAATACACAGGCAAGAACCTATTAGGATGTAAGAATGATATTTTTCCGCAGGCATGCCCATGATGATGGCCCCCACGGACGCGCCCCCCGCACCGCAGTACGGCCCGCCCGCGCCACAGTACGGAACCCCCGCCTCCACGCCCGCCGCCCCTCAGGACTCCTACGCCCCGCAGTGGGAGCCTTCCAGCTCTGGACCCTACGCCAGAGTCTGGGACCCCTCACAGCTGGCTTACAGCTCGTACTACCCAGGGGATTCCTCTTCAAGCCAGTCTCCTAGCTACTCTAGCGTAGCTTCAATTTCGTCGTCCTCCTCATCAAGCTCCTAATTCCGAAGGCAATCTCGCTCTCTTTTTGTAAATAGGAAACTGTGAAAATTGGAGTGAGACATTCCCGATTCGAACGCAGTTTTCGAAGGATACGTTTTGTACATAAAGAAGACACAAGCACTCATCGATGTAGTATTTTAGTATTTATTAAGTATTTAATTTAATATTTATTGATCACAATAAAGAACTGTTTGTTTTTTAATCGCGTTTTTGTCTCTCCAGTTGGCTTAGCATGATTTTTGTATCGATCTCGATATAGCGCAGTACATAAGAGTAGCATCAATTCGCTTTACTTGATAGAGTGGTATAATGAGACTTTTTTAAAAGAGCTGGATTTAAGGATCATGTTGAACATCTCTATTACTGCATACCTACAGAATGTGAACTCTATTTGGGTTGCGCGCTTATTAGACCCATAAAAGTCACGCCATACCCCACAAAGATCTCTTTCTAGTACCTGCCTAGTGATACCACTTGGTAACGATGGAGAAAAACTTCGCGAGGAAACCTGACTAATGCACGGTGGGCAACCACGGTGATGAAGTTGGCTACGTCGACAACACATTAATCTTTACATTTTTGGTTATAAAGTCGCCCATAACGCGACAGAGTAGAAGCGTGCATATAAAGATTGATGTGTTATCGACTGTACCAGAATATTGCTATCGCATACGATAGATTTGAAGAGGACACAAGGGTATTGTAGTAGAAGTGGCTAAGAGCAAATTCTTTTACAGGTAAGTTTTGCCCTAGTAATAGCGACAGGCTCTGTTGTCTCCATCACACCAATGGCAACTCCATAAGCGTGATGGAGACGCCAAGTCTCTGCTCACCCAAACGAATACATTGGCGTGATGAGTGTAGTATCACGAGATATTGACAGAAAAAACATAGTAATGACTTAATATTTATGAAGGAGCTATTCATGGTTACTGTCAAATGAAAGTCATACGTCAATAATGAATGCAACCTTTATTTCATATTATGCTCATTAAGTTATTGGATTATTTTTAGGATACTCATTCAGTTATTTATTGTAGAGTATGCATTTCCGAACTATCTAGTATACAGAGAGAAGTGTTAGTAAGTCGAAAACTGTAGGAAATTTCTGAAAAAGTGGAAAAATACATTCGTAGGTTTGTATTCTATGTTTTCTTCTATTATTGTCACAAGTGTACGGAAGGTGATTTTGAAGTTCGAATGGAAGCTAAAAAAATAACTAAACTAGGGTGTAATACACAATAGTTGGAACAGTACCAAATCGAGATCCGTAAGGCTAAGGAATGGTGTCGGTAAGTGGGTAGTTTACCCTACATGTACAGTCACCAACAGTCCACTTAGAAACAGTCCCACTGACACACTTTTCTTCTGACCGCCCAGGCTACGTACCGAATATATATCAACTATTGAATATAATAATCAACAGAGAAATCAGGTTACATATATGGCCATCGGATATATGGTTACAATAGAGGGCAAAGGGCCGGTTTCTGAATTGAGAATTTCACTAAGCAAATACTTAAGTAACGTTCTGTCACGCTCTTTTCTGACAAATTCGAAGAGACAGCACTACAGTTGACTATTTACTTACCGAAATTCTCAATTCATAAACTGGCCCTAACGGTGGTATAGGTATAACTTTTAAATGCAAATGGATACCTACAGTCAGCAGCACATCGAGAACAAGGGTGCGCGCACTCAAGGCAGTCACATTTTGGACGACTTTGCTATAAAAATGTAAAGGTTGAGCATCTGTCGACTGTACCTACAGCGTGACATTGGTAGATTTCTTATAGCCTCACCCGTTTACTGTTCGATACGGACACTTTTATGAGTTTAGCTTATACTAACCTGACTACTGGGAATTATTGGTAATCAGTGATATTTTTAATTTTTTACTTGGAAGCAAATTATTCTACTAAGCATGTACTTACCTAAGTTTATAAAACCCAAGTTTTAATAATACAATCACCAAAGTGAACCAGGATCCATCAAGGGAGCTATGCAATGGATCCAAGTGGACGGAGGGTTTTTAACGTTGAGTAAGTACCTACCAAATAAAATCATCAGGTTCCCTGTCCCTCATATAGCAATGCAGTGCTTCTCGTTGATTTAGGTAGTAGCTATTCTTTCTCCTGGTTGTGCAATAAACTATTCTCTATCTATCTATATATTAGCACGACACTTGACCCATTGTTACATTAGGTAATTGAACTTGTATTCTCACTACAACGCAAAACAAGGAATCAGTAGCGTAACTATACCATCTGAGGCCCGTGGCAAATTGATTGGATGGGGCCCTTCCAGTTAAAATAAAAAATATTAATATTATGGTCTTTAGTGTAGTATGATTTGCAGTACTCGTATATAAACATTATAACTGTTACAGATTTTTGTTCAAAATGTTAAGTTACTTCTGAGTTCGCCTCACAGGTCGGGGCCCCGTGGCATTTTGCCAGCCCTGCCACCCTATCGTTACGCCACTGGATCTGATGTTAGATAAGTTTTCATTCCGTTAAAACTTTCACGGATCGAAGGTTTAGAAGGTACACGGGTACCTACCTCCAAAATGCATCATCGCTTACAACAGAAACACTTCGGATCGAAGGGGGGTTTGAAACCGCGCCTCTAGTAATTTCAGAGGAGCTTATCCTATGTGAAGTTTGTTTATCAGACCAACATAGGTACGATTCATATAGAAAATTGTAAAAACTTTTAAATGCATCATCCTCTGCATACACCCTGAGTGTTGTAAGCGTAAAGTAATATAGTGGACACAGCAAACGATACTGCGCGAGAGTCGGAAGTGCGAGTTTTCACTCAAACTATTGAACGTGTGTGGAATTCGAAGCTTATTATGTGGATCGAATACATAACGTCGGAACCTAGGTACGCAACATTCCGATTTGATACCTCGTAACGTGCTTACTCAAAGCGGTGGTAGCATCGGCAGTGTGCTTGCCTCACACGCGTGAGGTCTTGGATTCGGCTTAAACTATTTAAACAGGATTTGAGGAGTGTTTCAAGAAAACGTGTATTCTATAAATAAGACTGATTGTTTTGTAAGTTACCTACGTACATTTGTGAATTTGAATTTCAGCAGCAATGGATAGCACTCGCTAACTGTGAAGAAAAACTTCGTGAGGAAACCAGAGTTCGAGGTGTCTACTTACCTGACCCAACTACCTTTGATGAGGCTGAGTGCGGAAATCTGTTCTACTAACGTTCTTACTTATTCGTCTTGCTTCGAACAGAAGAACATTCAACAGCTTTTTTGGCTATTGGCGCTAGTGTCGTTAATTAATAAGATTTAAAATGTAAATTCAACGTTACTACTGAACCTCACCACGTTCACGGAAGCTCTTATAAAGCAATACATAAGTGCGAGTATCGAACTGAAAGAGGCATCCATCATCAATCGGTAATCTATGAAGGTGCAAGAAAGCATTGTTGCTGATTTTAACAGATGTTTTACTCCATTGAAGCTTCAAGTTTGAACGCGCAAACACCTCTAGTCGTTGAAGCGTACAATGTAATAAAAACATTCAGTGAATTTACTCTAGTATTATGGTTTGGAACAATTTGGTATATCTGTTACAGCCAAAGTAATAAATCTGGATATTATACATAATGACTGGTCATTATATATAATGTCTACTCAGTTTAGATAAAGTGATAATTAACACAAAATTAATCACATTTACTAGCAATTTTATTTAATATCATATTAATATCATAATATAGGGTACCTATGACTTTTCCATGCACCAACCTTGTTTAAGTTTGACACAAAATTAAGTTTTTTAGTGAAATATTTTTTTTCGCTTTTATATAAAAAAAAGAACTAACACCCGAAGTTTCAGGATGGAGCGGAGCTACGACCTATTTTTTTTATACCTATTTAGCTTCGAACCTATTTTTGCTTATGTGTACTGACCTAACAAACAAAATGCGAAATATAAATTTAATCAAACAATTATTTGCTATATAACACTTGCCAAAATAAAACGTTAGCATAATAATTTATTACTTTGTCTAGTGAATTTGGCTTTTATATATAATGACCAGTCATTATGTATAATAGCTATTTAATCACTTTGGCTGTAACATCTCCATGCTGTTTTGTAGTACGGTCGACAGCACCTCAAGCTCTATTATATCTACACTCTAACGTTACGTTAAAGGCGACTTTGATAATTTGATAATTAAATTTGTAGCACTGAATGTTTTTTTTTGTTCAGCTTTACTTTATAGTTTATGTTTGGGCCATTGTTGTCAAACATATAAAAATTAATAGTACTACATTCATGGTTTACAATGACAATTCGTTGTACATTGCAAGGCTTATTAGCCCACAGATTAACAAGTAGACTCTGCTACGGAATGAACCGCGAACTGTCACAATAAACTACGAATTGTAGTTTTATGAGACTCTGCCCAGTTTGTGCAAATACAGTAAATAAAGGATCCACTTATTCTATTCTAGTGTTTTTACAATAGGAATACTGTACAATACAAATCTTAGGAAATATAGAATATGTTTAGATATAATTAAATTTGAAGACGATGGAGGATAAAATTAAGTTTTGTACTTGAATGGTGAAAAAATTGTGTAGGAATTTATATTTTATGACGAGAATTGACTATTTAAATTCAAAACTGAGTAAATCATAACATCATGCCTAGTGTTCTCCAGCGAAGAGTTTAGTGACATTACCTACCTACACTATTCTATTTGTGATTCTAAACAACCCATCGGCTTGTTTGTAGAAACATTGTGTTTTGAATTTGAATAGTCTTTAATCTTATTTATACGATTCCTTAAAACACACCTCCGATGCAGTTCGAATAGGCTGCAGTACAGGAAAAGACTAACCCCTGGTTTCTCGTACACTAACAAGCTGTTAATCTATTGTTAACAGCTGTCAGTGGTTTAACAGCGTTTTAGTGTACGAGAAAGTGGGGGTAAGACAGTTTAATTATTTAAAATGCCTCTGAGGGATGTATTAGAGCAATCGTGATTTTATAAATAAGACCGTTAGAGTCTATCCACCTTACAACGAGCCGGGTACTTGCAGGCGTAACGATACAAATTAAAATAATCCTTAATGATTGTAAGATTAGGAACCAGAATACGAGAGCAAATAACCGTTTAGTACAGTAGAGAACACTATGTGGAATCAACAGCACATATTACATATTTTAGTTCCATTTACGCCCCCTAGCGTAGGCGAGGCATCTGAAAATATGCCTGTGAAGGTTGATGTACTAAAAAAACATATTATAAAAGCAAAAAACCGACAACCTGGACAACCTAGCACAGGGGTGCTATGGTAACCAGGCAAGGACCTCACAAACATGAAAATACACCCAGACTGAGGCCATTTGTACAAATGTACGGCAGGCCCCCCCAAAAATTGAAATGAAAGTCAATTTGGTCCTGTCTGCTTAGCTCTCAGAACTCATTTTGTGTTCTGAGGCTTAGCTTGAAAATTGACCAGACTCATCTATAGTCCTTTTTTAACTTTTGAGCAGTTCTGTTTTTGGTTTTTATAGTTTTTTCTACCACTGATTTTACCGACAATATGTCAGCTGGCATCCGACACTTTATGTTTTTCCGGGAGGTCCAACACCTTTCATTGGTGTCCACACCTCGTAGGTCAAAATGAGTCAAGCCGTTTGGCCTCATGCATACATGCTATTTTGCTTTGACAGTCGAGTAAAAGGGAAACTACACATATAAATGTATTATTTAAGATAGAAGGGATAGCCCGATAAGGATTATTTTAGATTGATATTACTGCCGCATATCCCCGGTCCTTCGTACTATGGATTAGATATAATTTTATGTTAAGGGGATAGATTAAGCTAACTAGCACCACTAATGAAAAAAAAAAACATATCTTCCTTTACAGATCGTATTTACAAAAAGTGTCTGTACAATCTCTCAATCATTTTAACAGTGATTTTTAGGACCCACGCCAAAGAACCTAGGATCACGTACCTGGGACTAGATATAATTTATGCCAAAAGCGGCCGTTTTTGGTCTCAATCCTTTCCAGTCGTAGGTTTTTTGCTTAAGGTTTACGTCCACGGGTCCTAAAAATCACTATTAAAATGATTGTACACACTTTTTGCAAAATTCGATCTGTAAAAGAAGATATGGTTTTTTTTTATTGGTGCTAGTTAGGCCACTGGATCCCCTTAAAGGGAGTGTGGTGTCTACAATGGGAAGGTTAAAGCTAATATTTCACAGCCTTCGACTCTATTAGGAGTGCAATAATCTATTTAGTGAGAGATAAGATCGACTTTTCATACAATTGAAAAGTGAAATTGAAAGTTCATATTGGTCGCTAATGAAAAAAAATCTTATTTCTATATTTTCTGTTGGCGAACAATAGTTTTAATTTTTTTATAGGAATCTCGAGAAGCTTTAGAAAGTGTATCACAAATATGTACAGGTTTTGTAAGATGCAAGTAGTTAATATAGTGAAAGTACCTATCGATTGGCAGTTTGATTAAGTGCGTCTTATATTAATTTCATATATCATTCATTAATATAGTTCATGTCTGAATCAGTATATCAAAATGTGTATTAAATATGGGTGATACATTCTCATATTTTAGTATATTTTTTACCTCCCTTTATTGTCTCGGGTATTTATTAAGAATCTATTTTAAGGGGCCCCATGAGATTTACTAGAGCGCAACCAATGAAAAAAAAACATACGTCTTTACAGCTAGTTTTTACTAAGTGTATTTCTGAATCATATGAATATTTTTAGGACCCACGAACGAGAACTAGTATATTGGGATCAATGACCTAGGACTAGATTGCATCTGTGCCAAAAACGGCCGTGTTTAGCGTTAAAGTGATCCGAAAATCATCATAAAAATCTACATATCGTCGGCTTATTGCAAGAACTCATTAACCGACATATTCACTATTGGGAGAAAAACGACTTTTTAGTTCGTGTTAGTTAATGGTTGTATTTCCTCTTCCTTATTCCCTATAACATCGTTAAAATAATGCCTGATATTAAAACACCACTATTATATCATTGTTCAATACATCTATATGTCCATACCTTTAAGAAAAGCGGTTAGTGAGTTTTTGGAGTAAATGACTTCTTGCAGTAAGCCGACGATATTTACATGATTGAGAGAAATTGCTGAAACGCTAAAAGATGTTTTTTCTTCCTTTGGTGGCGCTATTGAACCTCGAACCTCGTGGAGCCCTACATGTCTGCGGATTCAAGTTTGCCGTGTAGGCAATAAACATTAAAATTAATATATGTACAACGTGAACCGACATTAAAACACATTACTCAATACTTAACTTTGACAAGCAAGCAACTTTTTGTAGCGCGATAGTTGCATACAACAAGTTGCAAGCTTTATTAATCTAATTAACCACTTAATAAAAGTTTGTGATCACATGACAATACGTACACAACTTCAAAAGCTAAAAGTAAATGATTGATACGCTAGCCAATTGCTGTACTAATTTCATAACGTGAAATGGCATGGAAGATGGTTAAGGCACCAGGGTTAAACATTCAATACCGTAACCTCTCTCAAAAACTAAAATAAAACGAAAAGGTAAATAAAAAAACATTTTACTATCAAATAAATAAAAACTTAATACTAAAATTATAATCGGTTCGAAATGAAAATAAAACTTGTTCAATCTAATTTGGGATTAAAATAATAAAATGTTTGAAGCACGCACAATGGGAACTAATATAATAACTGCTATTGTTACACCCTTTTGAGAATAACGGTCATAAGTACCTTAAATTACATACAATACAATCTATGGATTTAACATGTTTATCACACTTACAATGTCTATTAATATCTTCAGTCTGTCAAACAGAAATGTGTTTTAATAAAAACTGCAACTGTACCCGTTTCCTATATTCAATCTGTCAATGGTTAAGGCGATCCAGCTGGCAAACTAGCGCCACCAAAGAAAAAAAAAGTTAATAACTTTTCTTACAGATCATATTTGCAAATTATTTCTGTAGGAATTTTGTAATGTGACCTATTTAATCTCTTGACGATGCCCAATTTGCAAGTAGTATCTGTTTAATCTCTCAATCATGTTAACATTGATTTTTACGACTCATGGCCGTGAACCTAGGACTGGACAGCATTAACGCCAAAAACGGCCGTTTTTGGCATAAATGCTATCGAGCCCCAGGTTCGTGATCCTAGGTTCACGGCCATGGGTCCGAAAAATCACTATCGACATGATTTGAAAGTTGTACACACTTTTTGCAAAGATCTGAAAAAAAAAACATATGATTTTTTTCCTTGGTAGCGCTAGTTTCCCTGGAGCCCCTTAAGTCTTCTTCTTTTGACAGAGAGGGCGTAGACAGGTTAACTTGGTCGGCCCATCGCATTTGGTGTTCTACCGCGAGCTCTGGTTCCCTGTATTACGATATACTCGATGTTGTTGCCTGTCACATGGCTACAGAATTAATTGTACGAAGATTCTATCTTTTACTATTCGGAATGTAGTTTTTGTATGATATTATATTTTTTTCTTATTGTTAACGTCTTACTGATCAAGATACTGCAGGTAAATTATTTTAATTTCTTATCGTTTTTTCAGAAAAAGAATTTTGAAAATTTATGACTTTTGAGACATTATCTATCACAAATCTCTCTCTTCCATGATTGGTTTACATGTAGTATTGGTCCCCCAAACGCGCCAAATTCACGACTTTTAAAGCCAATTTACAAAAAAGGGGTCTTTTTGTGTTTGGACTGGTCACCCAGCCTGCTACTGGCCACCCAACGTAGTGATTACATACTCTTTGGGCCACCCCAGCCATCCCGTACTTCATTCGTTTGTGCGCACCATTTTCACCTCGTTACGATTAACTTTAATTAAAAATTTATCCTTGTTCGGCTCAAAATGAGCAAGAAGAAGAGGAATGAGCACCTCTTCGAAGATTTCTTAAGTTTCGTAAAAAGGAAAAAAGGAAGAGAGAAACGATGAAGAAGAAATTAAAGACATAGGAGAAGAGGACACGTTGTACTATGCAGGGGGCACCGAATGCCGAATCCCACCTTCCGAGGAATGGGATACTGAGTACCTCGAAGACGAGCTAGGGCAGAAAGGTAGCCAACCAAATCAACCAAAAATCCTTTCTTTCCAACCCAACCTAACCTAAAAGTTGGCACGTGGTAACAAGTATCCGTGTCCCACTAGCTTTAACATAGCGGTGTCACATGGGGCATCCAGGCTAGAATGCGAACAGCTTGTCTGAACAGCGGGCCACACTGTCACAGGCTGGGTATACAAGCTTGTAAAGGACTGCTAGTTTTCAGTGTCGTTATACTATCTCTCATGGATACCTCAAGTATACATGCAATGCCCTTGTTACGGACCCAATACCGAACCAAACCCAGCCGGTTTTTAACAAAATTCGCTAAAATTTAGCAACGAAACAGTAATACGGTTTCGCTTTCTCTTTCCATTACAGAACAAAAACCCAAAATGGAGGACCAAACAATAACTATCTTGGACGATGACTTGGATGAAGAGACTACTAAGGTTGTAGGGAAGGTCCAGGACGACCTGCCCAGTGATAGCCCTTAGATCCACGCACAACTGGCAAAAAGATGGAAGATAATCCTTTCTATGGGTATAGACAAGTCAGAACGGGAGCAACTTATCAAAAAATACCCAGCACCAGCATAGAGGATTAATGATGGCATAAAACTTCTTCTGGACTCACTGCGGACAGAAACCGATAGACGATACCTGATCCTCGAAAGTGTTAAGCCAGAGCTACGTCACTCAATAAAAAATAAGGAACCGAAGGAGTTCCTATTCGGGGATAACCTGGCAGAGGAAATTAAAACAGCTAAGACGATAGCAAAAGCTGGGCTAAACTTAAAGAAAAATTTAAACTTACTGGGCCCGTCCAGACCTCGACACAATCTCAACCATGCAGTTCAGACGAAAAGCGATGGACGGGCCCCCCAAAGGAAGTTTCCAGCATCACGTGGCGGCTATCAGCCTCGACAGGGGCAACAGGGACCACCTCGCAGCAACCTACAGGCGCACAGCTCCAAATCAAGACCTCTGCAGCCGGGGTACAAAAGACACCACAAGAGCTCCCCCAAAGGTGGGAAGACTAAGGTAAGATCACTTACATTTTGCGAGCTTTTATAACAGACCGATCCAGAACACCGATTTTGCCGCTACGGTAGCTAACATAGATGTACTCGTAGGAAGAAATTATACTTCCTAAGGAATTAGTCTGATATCTAGCGATCTCTAGGAACATTTGTATGAGACTGAAGGAATACCTGTTCATTGTTCGTAACATAATGTTTATTGATCTACCTTTTTTGTGCTATATAGTCAGTAAGAGAGACTTCTGTTCCGAGAATGTTATTATAACGTTTAATGCATACATTTCTTGATTGTTTTCTGTGTTATGTAATCAAAAAGAGAGACTCTTTTGTACTTAGGATGATGAATTACTCATATATAAGGAGTATAATCATAATGACCTGACTTTAGGTCCAGTTATGTTAAGTTTATTTCTTTTGAGTAGCAAGTATCTGACCAGATTGATAATTACTACCCAGTTTCTAAATATTACGTAATACGGAAAAAAACATATAATTAAACAAAATACTGTATAAATTTGCAAAATATGTTTTATTTAACAATTTAACATAATTTTCAGCTATTACCCGTGTGGTTAGCTTTAAACATCTACATGTAAACCAATCATGGAAGGAGGAGATTTGTGAGAGATAATTGAATGATCAAACAAACTTAGCTGTAAGTGATGTTCGATCATTATTGTCCGAACAAATCTCCTCCTTCCATGACTATAAAACCCACCCGACAAGAAGGTTTCTTCCCTAGATGTCATCCGTCTCAAGCATAAATATCTGTCCTCTCTACTATGTTTACGGGTTGGCAGAAAATTAGGTAGTTTGCTTTGAACGAATGAAGTACGGGACGGCTGGCGTGGCCAGTAGCAGGCTGGGTGACCAGTCCAAACACCAAAAGACCCCTTTTCTTTTAGTAAATTGGCTTTAAGTCGTGAATTTGGCGCGTTCGGGGGACCGATACTACATGTAAACCAATCATGGAAGGAGGCGATTTCTTCGGATAATAATGATCAAACATCACTTACAGGTAAGTTTGTTTGATCATTCAATTAGTACGACTCTATAGGCTTTGTGTATTGGCCTTTATGGAACGTAAATAAAAAAAAGTGTATAGTCGTATCGCCTCAAACGTGATTTAAATTTTCAATATTTTTTTTCTGAAAAACTATAAGAATTTAAAATAATTTAGCTGCAGTATCGTGATCAATAAGTCGTAAACTATAAGAATAAAATATAATATCAACCTATTACGAAAACTTTACCTTCCGAATTCTAACGACAAGCGCCCAACTGGATCGCGCACTTCGATATTTCGTGGTAACAAATTTGCACTCTAATGTATACATATAAGGTTATTTTTTCTCCATCAGTTCTATTAGTAGAAAATCGAGCCAGGCGAGAGTAGTGCGTCACTGTCTTAATAAGTTTGCCAGTGCTTAATAAAATGTGCTTCGGTGGTGAATGGAAGATTTCTAAAAATAGCAAAAATTCATTTCGATTAATATTGACTGGTAACTTGTGTCTATAAACTGTCATTATAATTATTGAATATTGGTACAGATGTTTTGATGCGAAACATGCATTTTAATAATTCTTATTGATATTATTAGTTTTATAGCATTTTCTCATCCTGAAATGGCAACTTTATAGACAAAAAAGCAATATGGCTAGGCTGATGTCTTTCAGCTTTATTTTACGACGCGTAGATGGATAATATTCAGTTCTGTTGCTTAGCTTGCGCTACCGTGACGGTATTAAAAATCCGTTTAAATACTTTTTCATTCGGTATGCTATCGCACGAGAATCGGCCGAGAAAATAGTTTTTATGGGCACACACTCTATTAGAAAAGGAGGCACGTATACTTTTGAACCCCTCTCTCGGCTCGTTTTTTGAGAGAAGCTGCGCAGTCCAGTTTAGGTATAGGTTCATGCAAGCGTCATGTGTTGCACGTCATTCAAAAAGTTAGTTATACAGCGCCGTTTGTATATTAGCCCATGTACTAGTGTTGTAACCATAGAAATAAAAGCTGTTAATCGGATAATAAAATTTCCAATGGAACAATAAAAAAAACTTTTGATTTGCTCCACTAAAGATAGTGGACGCTAACGGTCTTATTTATAAAAAGTTGATTCCACTAAAACACTCTTAAGACGGAGTAAAAGCCGGTTTTTGGGAGGTGTTTCTGTTATAAACTGGCTTTAACTCAGTCGTAAGTGTTTTAGTGGACTCTTTTTTTTATAAATAAGACTGTATGTCTACAAGCACTTAATACTTGAAATAATTTGATCAGTTAGTCTGTCAGTACTGTATGGACAATTTTTAACTGTCAAAAGGCGTATCTATCCATGGATTGTTTATAGGAAACGGTCACTACAGAGTAAAGTCTGAAACAAGTCTATGATTAAGAAAAAGATTGAATGTAACTTAATTCTAAATTATAATAATATCATCATTATAATAATATCATCATTATAATCACTAACATAACTAATTCCGTTTCATAAGATCTTTCAGAAACAACCTAAACACACAGGTTAGGTTATATCGAGTGCAAAGTACCAATGATAAATATATAAAATAACAAATCAATTACACTTTCGAACGCCTTTTGCACTAAACGACATACCTCGAAATAAATAACAGCAATAATATTTTAACCATAGCTATGTGCGTTAATTCAACTCTTTATACAACGATACGTCAGTGTAAAGCGCCTTAAATTTTAACCCTAAAATAGGTTACCTAACTCTATAGTTTAAAGTAGCACTTTGGATTAGTATAATTTATTTATATTACAGCTAAAGACGACGCGGCAAACGCTTACCGTTTATTTGAATCGCATGATCGCATTGGCCTCGCGCGATATTCGCGTAATAGTTTCCTTACTATTGGAGTTGGATTTTGTTCTATCATCAAAGTACACGTTTGTCGGGTTCGCCAAATGTTACAATCGACAAACGTTGCAAGTGTGTGATGCAACGGTTGCAGATTTACTAACATTAGTGGTGTGTATGGCTCTTCAGGTGCATTCAGACACAGATGCTTATAATACACGTTTAAATGAGAAATGTAAAGAGTTCAAAACAGGCAACCAGAAAACTCGCATCCAAATAAAAGAGTAAACAATGTACGGCTAATATCCGTGCACATAGAACACTGTTGCCCGGTTGTGCATTATTGCCTCCCGAATTCACTTCGACAAGGTTCCATCTCATTTTGATTGCACGCGGATTACACTCGACGCGCCCCGCGTTCGCTTCACGTACACTAATTTGACCGACTTCGAGGCTCTTAAAAAGCCAGTCTAGTAAATATGGAGTCCTTGGTGAATTGTCATCTGTATGAATGTAACTTTAAGCTCCATTCAGACCACAAAGGGTGAGATATTCCGCGTCCTCTCCTACTTATTCCCTGTGGTACTATTAAATTAATTCTCTCAATACTATAAAATAGCATAGAGTGCACGATTCACCATATTTTGTGAAGGGAAAATGCAGCGCGTAGTACACCCTTTGTGGTCTAAATAGACATTTACACTGAACATCGGTAAATAATAATGTAAAATGTTTTAAAAGTGTATCTGTACCTAGTATAAAACCGACAGCAACGGTTTATCTCTTTATAGAGCAATAATAATGTCGTTCGTCTGTTTGTCAATGCATAAAAAATTCAGACCTTGTGGAAAGTCTACTTGGCATTGCTTTGAATTTGGCGAATCATTGCTTATCAGATTTGTTAACGTATACGAAAAAATATATTTATATTAACGGCAACATACGTAACAATGCTAACAGATTAATAACTTTGTCAAATCGCAAATCTTTCTCGAATATACAAGATCTGTATGGAGTATTATGGAACACCATTGGTTGTGTTAGGTCACACATTTCTCAATTTGAACAATCCCAGGTAGTAGTCACAATGTAAAAACCTCATATATAAATGCAATAAATTGTATCTGCACTACATAATAATTATTGGAACTATATCAATTCACGTAACATTCCAATGCCTTCAAATCATCAACTGCAACCCTATAGCTGATCTAATATCATACGGCACATATTCTGTTGTTAATATATTTACGGATTTTACGACACTATTTTAAACCCAGGGATAAAAGTACTGAAAAAATTACGGGCTAGTATCATTTGAAATGGAAACTGCACTTTTGTACAGAAGACACAGACAAATGGCTTCTAAAGAACATTACAGTTGTCTTTGGGCAATGCAAGATGAGACTAGCTAGTTGAAACTAAACTTAGCTCTTTCTTCATTTGTTGGGTGATTAACGACGTATTGTTCATAAATTACTAAGATGTAAACAAATTGTATAGTAAATACTGCACAATTTTTTTAGTAAATAGTGGGCAAGGTAGCCTCACCAAGTGTCTAAGTTATTATTTAAATGATAGAATCTAATTGTTCCACGCTTAAAAAAAATTGTACTATTACGAAACAGATTTTTTATCGCCAGAAAGCTCTGTTCTTTTTTTTTTCAACAACAATATCGTACACACAGTACCTGGTAGCTGCTATACGGCGATATTTTATTTCTCGGCTGTGGGCGCCTTGTGCAGTCTACTATAATACCTAGGCAGAGTCTGTAAAACAGCAATTATGCTGAGCCTCTGCTCTTTTCATCACACATCTATATTCAGTGTACTTATGTGCCTATTTATATAAAAACTTCTGTATTTGAACTTGAGCGTTGAATAAAGTCTGCCTTATTTATTTTATTTATTTATATAAAGACACCTTAAATCTGCCCAACCTACACAATAAAAATTAACTGTGTTATAAACAAAAACACGATATCATTACACTCAAATAAGATTAGATAAACCACTATTATTCAAATAACCACAAATTGAAACGCAGTTCAAATTCTTTCGTAAAGGAAAAATCCAATTAAAACTGCATTCGAAGAGTGCTTTAAGCACTCGTGTTATCATAAATAACATTGTGCAGCTTTTATCAATTCCCAAAAAGCTGCTAAGCACACCTAAATTACAGTACTTTCATCCCTGAATCTATCACTTCTCACTCACACACTTCAGTCAGCAGCCACTAGTCCTACAAACTGGACAGGTGCCGTACCAGCGCGTCCCACAGAGTCCTGAGACGGACCAGTTCCTGCTACGAAGATTCCCAGAAGGCCAGGCTAACAATCGATGGTGCCAGACCTGGAAATTTAGAAAAAAAAGAGGTTATAGAGGCTAAAAACTTCTTGCCAATCAAAACGAAGGTGATGCTTGCGCAAACATTATTGCTGCCGTTTCTCGACTACGCCGATGTATGTTTTAAGGATGCCACGGAGGTCTTGGTCAATAAGCTGGAGCGTCTTCAGAACTTGGCGATCAGATTTATATTTGGCTTGCGCAAGTACGACCACGTGTCAGAATACAGGAGACCACTTAAATGGCTAGGCTATACAGTTGCGCCGCAACATGCACATGTTGTCTCTTGTTTACAAGGTGCTAAAGAACCCCAGCTCTCCGCAGTATCTTCGTGAGAGGTTCATACCGTTGCCTCCACGCGCCAGTCCACAGAGAACGTGTGACAACCGAACATTGCGAGTCCAAATCTGCAACACCGAGTTTTACTATAACTCATTCTCTGTGCGTGCTGCGCGCTTGTGGAACACTCTGCCAAAGACCATAAGAGATTGTCCATCTGTTGCACTCTTTAAGTTCAAGCTGAAAGAGCACCTGCTGTCTCTTTGCTAATATTATAATTTATCTATAATATAGTAGTAGGATAAATTATTGTATGTAGTTTATTCCTTATTTATACATAGTTGTAAGTAGTTTATGTAATGTTATTTTATTTGATTTATTTTTCTTTATATTATGGTATAATTGTTATTATTATATTATTACATTTTTTAATTCGTTTAATGTGCACACATTATTTCCCTACCTCTCACAACTGACCTGGTTGGCTGGAAGAAATTTCTATAGAAATAAGCTCGCCTATGTACCCGTTTTTATTGCTTTGTTTTATGTGTAACATATTTCTTTCTTGTGTACAAAGTATAAGTACATAAGTTTTTTTTTTAATGAGTTTACATAAGACATAAGCAGCCTATATGCGCCCCACTGTAGGGCACAGGCCTTCTCTCAGGGAGAGAGTGTGGGCTTAAACACCTTCAAACCTTTATTGATTCTGAGGCGATACGAAGGCCGCGGAGTAAGCTAATTTAATATTAAATCAATAATTTTTCCTTTACTGGGGCCGAGTAGAGCTGATGCAGCGTCACTGAACCAAGACGATTCAAGGTTTGATACGTGCGCGCGGGGCGACTTAAAGCGGCGATGAAATTAAATCGACGCGTTCATCAAGTTGCCACAATGCATTAACAGAATCTGAAGGATCAGAACAGATCAACAAACTGTTATGCAGTTTGGCAGAAATACAACTTTGTATTTTTCTGTATTTATTATCTGAATTAAAATCATTCAGAATGCAGTACCCGGAACCGGCGTGCGTGCATGCAACGATTAATGAATGTTGATGATGCGAACGAGGTCTGTAAGGGGACCTCCCCTCCCCTCCGGGATATAGGCGTGAGCTTATGTAATGTAACAAATCTAGGGCCTGGTGTGGAAGAGCTAGGTACTGACCTGAAAAGGCAATGCCGGATACAATGCCGGTAACTAGCGTGGCTGCGCCCATCATGCCAGCCGTCGCCGCGTGCTCCGGCGCTACTGTCCTGAAGTTGAATAAAAACTCACATGAACACATTGTTTACTGGCCCAATTTCTCATGTTTTCTCTCAGATTCCTCACAGAGAAATCTCTGAGAAAACGCCTTGCCTAGCAGTTGGAAGGAGACTACAGGGATAATGAAGACTGTTTGTTTTTCCGCTATTATGTTCAAACCCTCTTAACATGGCAGGCATAAACTTACCTTGTCTGAACTTGTCCAAGAGAACTCCATAAGGAAAGAGTTCTATTTCTGCGGCACGCGCAAATGAAACGCTTGCAATGTCATGCCGGCAGTACTTAAAAGTCGACTTCAATACTACTGGAGGGTGGTTTGAAAAACAGCAAAATGCGTTGCTGACAATAGCTATCGATTACGCAAGTTTGTTTTTTTTTTAAAAACGCACTTGTCATAAATATCTCGACACAAACTCGAATCTATTGGGACCATTCGTAGCGGGACCCAGAGCGGTGCGTGCGTGCCGCGGATCCGCGGGTCGTTGTTTTATTAGACGGAGAGGCGACACTAAATAGTTGGCGCATATGTTTAAACAAGATTTCTCAACAATATTTTTTTTATTTATACTAAATAGATGCCATTTTTTATTACTAATTACATAAACGCGGCTTTCAAACCACCCAGAAATGAGCGTGCATAGTGAAATTTTCGTAAAGTACAATAAAAGTCCAAAATATAGGGTATCAAAAAACTGACGCCCTACCCGAAAGCTACGCATGCTGTACACCTAAAATTTTACTGGGAAATTATTTTCTTTTGTTTCATTATTAATATAACAAAGGTGTAGGCACAGAACGGATGCATGGTTTATCAGCATTTTTTTGCTTCGAGTGCAAGAATAAATCAGCGCTACACTTGATTGAGATCTAGTTGTTTTGAATGCATTTTGCATTGAAATATCAGCGAGTTTAAGAAAAAAAATTAAGAAAACTTAAAATTTTCGTTCAGGTTCCTTGGGAAGAAATGTTGGCATGGCACGAAGAATAAAGGAATAAACTGGAAAAATAAAAATCTCGTTTTGATTCGTCGTTACGGCAAAACACGGAACTAATATATCGTGCGCAAACGCGTGATTGAAAAACTACTTTTATGCAATACAAACAGAGCTAACTCACCAGCACTAAATTAACGGACAATAAAATTCATATAAAGTTCAGAAAAGTTCCAAGTCACAAAAAAAAATTGTTGTCGCGAAACTTAGGTGCACACAAGTCTACTGAGAAGACCTGCGTGTGTTTTAGTGAAGCATTTGTTGTACCCACTGTATAGAAAATGTGGTCAACAGCCATTGGGGCCGAGCCACTGCGTTGGGAAGTGGGATGAAAGAAAACAATGTTACACTTTTAAGTGCTCCCACCATGATTCGAACCCACGACCTACCGCGTGGGAGGCAAGCTAAGTCCCGCTACGCCATGACTGATACAATTTTAAATGTCAAAAACGCCATCACATGGTGGCGATACAATTGTACCGCTATTGGGTGGTTTGTGAGCAAGAAACAGCAGCGCAATGCTTAGCTTCCTTTTATGCCAACTGAGACACACCACAAGTTATGTCTACATTCTTTTGTCTATTTTAGTATTGTTTCTAAGTATTTATTTTTCCGTCGTTATATTTCCTGTATGTCAACTATGATTTTTTTTTTAGTTTTTTATTGTGTTATTAATAAAAGTCCTTCTTTCCTTTCTACCTCCCTCCCGCCCTACAGCACTTTCTAGTGGAGTACTTTTTTTTTAGACCATTTTTTATGGGTGATTATCGGATCTCCCCAATGTCCAAAGCAACTCCACTTCAGCATTTTTAATTCTTGAAGGAATATAGCAAAGAATAAATAAAAACATTTTTATGTAGCCTATTTACGTTACACTGCAGGGCACAGGCGTTCTCTCAGAGAGTATAACACCACGCGCGCCCAACGCGGATTGGCAATTTCAAGCGCTGAGGTGTGTGAATACCTCAGACACTCAGGTTTCCTCACAATGTTTTCATTTACCGTCAGTGGTATTGCTACTATAAGTTCACAAATGTACATAACTTAGATGGTACATGCCGGGATTCGAACCCACGACCTCCCGAATGAGAAGCCGGCGTTCTACCGCTCCGCTACCACCGCAATAAAAACATATGATAATATAATAAAGCCTCAGTCTCAGTGTTTTTAATTTTTCGATGTTTGTGATGCATTGCCTGGTCACCATAGCACAGGGTGTCCTAGTTTGGAACCAGGGGCCTAATTATGCGCACCAAATCCTGAACGATTCCAATCGTCTAACTGTCAAATTCCAAACTATTATGACAGTTACACGATTGAAATCGCTCAGGATTTGGTGCGCGTTTTGTACGGGCATGACAAATGATCGTGTCGTGTGGAACTTACTATACTAGTTACTACCATTTTATTATAATACTGCTGATGAACTTACCCGCTGACATACATCATGCCCAGCGAGCTACCGTGCCCGGAGCTCCATCCCATCAGAGCAGCGATGGCCCAATAGACATAGTCGTTACGTATGAGCACCGGCATGGTCCGCTTTATGTCCAAAGGCTGGTAGTTGCACAGGTAGAAGAGCGGTATGAACGCTATGCGGAGCGTCGTGAAGAGCGCTAGCCAGCGCGGACGGGGCTGAAAAGTGGGAAGAGTTCGATTTGTATTGGAATATGTAAGTTTGTAGGGGATGTACAGGGATATTGCTGAAATGCGCAATAGGCATGATGACAAATTTTGAAAAACTGCCTGTAATATCCCAAAACGTACATTATTTACAATCAATTTCCTATTTTTGTTCACATTTTAGTTTTTAGATTTAAAATTCCCACCGAAACGCTCGCCAATGTCATGGCCAGGCCTTAGAATCAAACGACCTTTTCGATCCGACCTTATATTAAAATATAGAGATGCATTGTCTATTCCGGAAAGAGGCGTCACCAATTTATCAGCTAATAGACAAATTTTCAATGTGACGCATCGTGACCCGTAAAATTGTCTCCAAAATGCTGTGTCAGTGAATATTCATTTACAAAAATCACAATCGAAAACAAGGTAGATTGAGTTTTACAGACTACAGATTAATATGAAGTGTTATACACCACTAAATGTCAAGGTTTTGGCAATCACTTACAAATGGTTTTCTGTTGTAACTTCAAAAATAAATTTTATAATTTGAGTGTTTTGCCTTCGCTATTTCGGATTTCTCTGTGAGTTTTTAGCGCTTTATTAGTTCATACTATGCTATTACTGTAAGCTATAGGTATACCTAATCGCTGCAGATAGTATTTGAAACTTATCAGAACTTTAGTTTCAGCTAGTAAATTTTATGTATAAAAAAGATCCAGATTGTACAGAGATCCTGCTGAAATTTCACTTGGAAATTCTTTCCTTTCTACGTCGTCAAGCCTACTAATCCTGCCTTGAAAAACTCACACTCAGATTTGCTAAGGTAAAATTATATACTTAGGGCGCCAGAAACGGGCGGCACATGTATCAAGCCAACTGCAGGCGTCGATGCGTCGCCGGCAGCTGTCCGTCGATGCGCTGACGCATACATTCGACGCTAACATGTCAGCGACTGCTATCGGCGCGTCGACGGCTGCCGTCGAGGAGTGTCGACAGCTGCAGTTGACACACGTGCCGCACGTGTACGCACGTATACCAGTACGGAGGGTGGTGGACCTTATCTCACATGTAACCATTACTTACAGTTAAACCTGCTTACTGTACCATGTAAATACTGAACAAGTGAAATAAATTTCATTTCAAAAGTACTCACAAACTGCACACAACTGGCGGTGATGTTACCGATGACCGCAGTCAGGTTGAACGTGAGAAAGCACGTGAACAGGACGAACTGCTGGCCGAAAAGCGTCGATTGCGATTTGATGTCTGAAATAACAAAAAGTCGATGTTTTAGAATGTACCTGATGATTTACTCAATGACGATCAGGGTCTAGGGGCTCAGTTTACTGAATGGACAGTATTAGAATGGTATTCGCGTGACAATCAGTGGTATATTGACACTAAGGTTGATTGATTGATTGAAATGCCATTTTAACACCTTTGGGTAGTAGACCACTAATATGAAAAAATAACAGCCACTCCCATGTTACTCACCGCTCTAATGCACTTGGTAGACTCGAGGCCCTGATCTGTTCTTCAGCAGTACGTATATACGTAAACGAAAGATACGGCCGTTTATGCCGCAAAAAACCTATATTTCGACACTCTCAAGGGAATCAAGATTTATAGGGTACTTTCCGTTCACCTAGAACTAAATTGATATGTTATGTGGAGCTTCTACCGTATCACACAGCAGAAAAAACGGTTTTCTGGTGTTTAATTTTATACTCATGCACTTTTTGAGTTTAGTGGCTATTGGAGCTCTATAAATTTTGATTTGCGCTGCGTAAGAAGGCGACGAGAGAGGGACTCATCTGAATGCAAAGCGGGGAACACGGCCAGTGTGACGAAGAACACGAGAACGATATTTTGCCCCGACTGTCTACACAGCGTGAAGAAGGGCGGTCGTTTATCGCGCTTTGATGAGAAAACGATATCGAGGGCGAGACAAAAACTCACCTGTATGCATAGCGGGGAAGACCGCCAGTGTAAAGTAGAACATGAGGAAGATTTTACAACTTAAACTTTCGTAAGCACTGCACATCTTATATAGTAAGCGAAACCGTTAAACCAATATATCATCATCATCAGCCATTTGACGCCCACTGCAGGACATTTCGTCATTTCACTTGGTTTTCATAACCATGAGGGGTTTTGCCATAATCGCCACGCTTGGCAGGCGGGTTGGCGGTCGCAGTATTCGGTTGGAATCTCAGGAAGACACTGCTGCCCGTCTTTTGGTAATTGATATCCTTAGTCGCCTTCTACGACATCCACGGAAGGAAATGGAGTGACGCTATTCTTAATCCGACGCCACACGGAATATATAAAACCAGTTAACATATGAAATATATGAAATCAATATATAAAACCCGAGAAATATTTTCGAACTAAAACTTTCGTAAGCACTACACATTGTTAGCATCATTCCGGATTCACTTACTTGGTTTTTTGTGGGAAGAGTCCGACCAGGTTTCGATCTAATTCGCAGAGCTTAATCATGGTGAGTAGAGACGGAGCTCGCGTCGTCGGCAAAACCTGGTCGGACTATTCCGACAAAAAAGCAAGTAAGTGAATCCGGTTTTAAGTTAATAATCACGAGGAAGATATTGTACAGATATCGCGGGAGATATTGTACAGATATCGAGGGAGATATTGTACAGATATCGAAGGAGAAGAACTCACCTGAATGTACAGCGGGGAATACCGCCAGTGTGACAAAGAACACGAGGAAGATAAAGTATGGTTGCACCCCCGACTGTCGGAACAGCTTGACGAAGGGCGGGCGTTTCTCGACACGTGCGGCGCCGGGGTCAGAGTTCGGGGTGTGTCTAAACAGCGTGAGGATGGGCGCTTCAGAGATAGTCAGAAGGAAAGAGAACAACTCACCTGAATGTACGGCGGGTATTCCGCCACTGTGACAAACAACACGAGTAAGATACTGTACAGTTGAACGCCGGACTGTCGGAACAACGTGGGGAAGGGCGGGGCTTTTTCGCCACGTTCGGCGCCGAGTATTTCGGGGTCTGTCTAAACAGCGTGAGGACGGGCGCTTCAGAGTGTCAGAAGGAAAGAGATTGGCGCTTCAGAGAGAGTATCAAAAGGAAAGAGAAGAACTCACCTGAATGAACGGCGGGGAAGACGGCTAGTGTAACGAAGAACACGAGGAAGATATTGTACAGTTGAACGCCAGACTGTCGGAACAGCGTGAGGAAGGGCGGGCGTTTCTCGGCGCGCGCGGCGCCGGGGTCGGTGGCCGCCAGCGCTGGGTTCACACGCAGCGTGCGCTGGCGCAGCGTGTCGTGGTAGCGGTAAAAGCGCTGCGGGTCGAAGAGAGTAGTAGTTCAATTATTATTATTTAAATTCTTTATTGCATAAGTCTTGCACATCGGCGAGCTTAATGCTACTTTAAAATTAAATGTTAAAAAAATGTTAAATTGTTAAATTATACTCCGTTCCACGTGTCGATCTCCCAGGGAACCAAATACTCGCATCTCATTGGTCAATGGGCGCGGCTAGAGATAAGTTAAGACTGTCCGCTATTGAAGGTCACGTGCATTAACCAATGGGCCCACATGGACGATTTTCTTTAGGAGCTCGTTTCGTGGAATGGAGTATAAGTACAATTTGAAATTATTTTTTTTATTAATATTTTCACAATTTATGTAATTCTCATAACTGACATTTCGCTAATAATATCCAATTTTATTTATAAAAATAACATAACAACATAAATTTACGCCTGTATCCCAGAGGGGTAGGCAGAGACAAGGGACCGCCACTTGCTACGGTCCTCACAGATCACTTTCGCTTCCTCAACATTCATTAGTCGTTGCATCCTCTCCACATGTCCAAACCAATGCAACATTCTTTTCTCAATCCTAGTCACTACATCCTCTTTCAGTCCACAACGTTCTCTAATCACACTATTGCGTATCCTATCATTCACAGTAACACCAGACATACTTCATTTTATTTATCTTTTAATAATTTATGCAATTACTTTAACTGACATTCCGCTAACACTAAGTCAGCAGTCTACTTGGTTAACCAGAAGTTCGACTCGCGCAATGCTATTACTAATACTACTCGTACTTGATTCACTATCTCATATTTTATTTCTTTAATCTTAATTACGATTTCAAACTGATCCGTACTATCTCTCCGAGCCCTGCAAGCCCCGTTACGGGCACTGACGGAAGATCAGCGTTAGAGTATCATATTTCCAGCTTATGCTGAGTCAGACCCCTTTTGCATTTGCCACATCCACAGTACTCACAATGACAAGCCTCCTCTCAGAGGAGCAAGAAAGAGACAAAAAACTTCACAGGTAACAAGTTACTCACATTCAACGGCAACGCGAAGTAAGTATCGAAGCACAGCAGCAAAACGAAAATGCCGGTGATGAAGTAATAAATGGCGGCCGTCCGGTGACTCGAGGAGAATTCCGATGTCAACCAGTTCAGAAGCGTAACCTTGAAATTTAAGGCAACACTGTAACATTTAATTAAGAAATTATGGTTAAACACATCGACAGGAACGCGAAATTAATTAACATTGAATAATTAACATAGATATGGACTGCAGTGATATCACATAAAGTGTGACACTTAAACCCTGGTCACCACAATAATTTTTTACTTAAGATCTATGGTATTTATGTCTACTTCGGTCATTCAGGAGGCCAGCAATGACATCAGAGCACTGATGGCTTTTTGGAGAGACATCTGGCTGGAGTGATATCACAGCTCTGCTATGTACAAAGATAGAAATATTATGAGGCTAAGCGAGGATTTCTCAGGTCTAATTTACTATACCTTCTTTGAGAGATCATTTTAGGGTTCCATATCCAAAGGGGTAAGGGTCCCTATTACTAAGACTCCAATGTCCATATCTTTGTCTGACAGTTGAAATATTCACAGATGATGTACAGCGCCACCAAGTTATCTGTTCAGGTGGGCAAAATTGTAACTACAGCCTCGTCATCCGCCATTGTGAAAAAAACATTCCGCTGTCAGTTTCTGTCTAGTGTGAGTGCTCCTGTTGTTTTTGTTCGATTTCATTGTAAAAAGTGCAAATAAAATGCCGAAACCTCTTAAAAGTGATGCACGGCTAATTATTTTAAAAGTTTTATCTTTTATGAGAGAAGAGAAACGCCTCCAAGCTCCAATAATACCATTCGAAAAGTTGAATGAACGCGTTGCTGCTGCGACAGGTCAGTGTTGCCAGATATGGAAAAAATTAAGTCGCCCATTTAAAAAAAAATTAAGGAGTTGATTCTATTTGAAATTTAAAATAAGCTTATAAACATATAATGTCTTAATTAAATTAAATTTTGGATGTAATGGCAACCAGCCGTTGTCGACTATATTCTGCCAGAGTCACGCCTTGACACGACATGAGCTTAAAATTATAAAAATAGATACCTATAAATTTTTGGTACATATTTAATTTCACTATTTTCTTTCTGGAGATTTTATATGCAGACGTCACAACATGTATATTCTGACTTAGTAAGATTGCCACCCAAATATTTTTTTGTGTGTTTAAAATCTAGAAGTATGTTGTTGTCGTGATAAATTTCTAAGTGATTGAGGTACCTATTTTATGTTTTATTACAGGTGCAAAAGTGGCTTTTAGAAAACAGGGTGGACTTTCACGAACAAATGACAAAGCCTCAGCTTTACGAGTTAATAAAAAGAAATAAGCCTACTCCTGAATATGAAATTGACAATTTATTAAAAAGTCATGGTCATGACATTGTTCGATTGCCTCCTTATCATTGCGATTTAAATGCAATTGAAACGATATGGAGCTCGATGAAGAAGAAAGTAGCAGAAAAAAATGTTGGAAAATCAAGTGCAGAAATGCCTCAATTGATTGAAGATGCATTCCGCGAAATCACACGGGCGGAGTGGAAAAATCATTGCGATCATGTCACAAAAATTGAGAACAAATACAGACAGAAAGATGCGTACTTAGATGAACCTTTTATAATTCAACTACAGAGTGATAGTGAAAGCGATTCGAGTGACTCAGAAGATGAACTGTGGGAATCAGCAGATGGCTCGGGAACACCAATTGCGACTGGGATTCCTGGAGTGTGGCCGCTCGAACTCAGAGACCACGACCACAATTATTTTAAAAAAATATAAATAAAATCCTATTACTCCGCACTTTTTGTATTATTTATTTACTTGCTAAGATTTCTAGATTAACTTTATTTCAATTTAAAGATTTGACATTAAATTCCCTTTTTTCTAGGTAAATTTCTTAAATGGCAATACTAAATTCTCTACTAGCGCCGCTATCAACTGAACAGTTAAGATGGTGGCACTGTATTTCTGTTACCGCTATAACAACAAATAATAGAAACAAAATAAAATAAATATTTAAGAGGGGCTCCCATACAACAAACGTTGTCTAAAGACAGCGCTCGCCATCTAGCGGCCTTCTATGTAACCTTCACAACGTCAAGCTCTCTCTCGACATAGGCCACCTCCACGTCGCCCTATCCAATGCTACTCTTCTTAAGTTCCATGGTAGATCAATCTCCCATCGTTTTGCCTCTCCTTTTCCCGTCTCTTAGGCTATATTCTATTACCATTTTCATCACAGTGGAACAGGGTTTCCTCACCAAAGTGCCGCAGATATTGGAGCCAAGCACCACGGCGCCAGTGAACTTGGGAGGCAGGCGCGCCGCCACGCCGTACACGGAGTTTTGGAAGATCGCGTTGAAGGCTGGAAAGTCATTGAAGTAGTACACTCCTTTCAACTCATCTTTGCGCGCGGCTCTATGTGTGCGTGCGCTTGTAATTATACAGCTTTAATTTGTGTGACAGTGATGCGGCCGTCGTCGTCCGAGCAACGCACACTTAGTCACTGTGTATATACGGTTTACCCACACAGAGCCGCGCGCAAAGATGAATTGAACAATCTATAACGCTATTGTTACGTCTGACATCACTCTCGTACAGAAATTTGAAATTAATTTCAAAGTAAATAATTTATATTCTGTTTGTTGGATGTCAATATACAATGTCACGTAAGCTGCCTACAAGCCGATTTCTAATGGAGAAAAATGCAGCGAAAAAAATCGACTCTAGTCATCATTTATTCTGATCATACTCACACTCAATCGACTCTAGTCATCATTTATTCTGATCATACTCACACTCTTTTATCCTGATCATAAAAGATTGAGAATGCTTTTGAAAAAATAATGTAACTTTACTACTCAAGAGTCTGAGCGAGTAGACAACCATTGAGAAAATAAAAACTAGAAGATGTTTGTAACAGCTTTCAAATTTATGGTTTTCACTATGAAACAAAGTTTAAGCATTTGCACTATACAGGGTTACAATTTCCCTAAGCCAAAAAGTTGCTCGTATCGACGACTAAAACCCGCTCATTATCGGATGTAAAGACTTGCTATGCCCGCGGCTTCAAGTGGTCACAATAATAATGTAATATTAGCAAGTTTGTAAAGTTATATTATCAATACCACTCGCTAACTGTGAAGAAAAACATCGTGAGGGAACCTCAGTGTCTGAGGTGTTCACATAACTCGCCGCTTGAATTGCCGATCTGTGGTGGGCACGCGTGGTGATTATGCCCATACTCTCTCTCTGAGAGAAGGCCTATGCCCTACAATGGGACGTATATAGGCCGAATACAATAGCAAGTTTTGATACAATAATAAGAATAACGTCCTAATGTACTGAGTACAATCACAGGTTCTGGTCCCACACTAGGGTACCCTATGATATGGTAACCAGACAGGGACGTCACAGGCATGGAAAAACACGCTGCAAACAGTACTCACTATTGAGAAGGAACACGCAGACCATGGTGGCCCAGAAGAAGACCTCGGGCCACGCGCTGGAGTTGACCATCGCGAGGACCACCGTCACCACGAATATTAGCACCTCCAGCGAGAGAGACCACACGATCCGGGTCGTCAGGCTGCCGCTGGAATCCGGAAACAGTTTAGTTAGTGTGTGTTGGACGTTACTGAAATAATCGTAGGGTCGGCGGATTAAAGCACATAATATCAATTTTTGCATGCCTAAGAAGGTGAATTGTGAAGAAACTTATTTATTAGTACCAGCCTAATGTACCACTTTTCGTGCAAATAAACAATTTCATTTCATTTCATTTCATAGTATTTTCTGAGGTTAACACGAGCACTAGACATAATAAAACTGGTTTTTAACGGATATTAACTCATTTACTTTTCCATTTTACAATTTCCCGACGTTTCGGTACTTTTGCAAGTGCCGTGGTCTCGGTAGACTGAGGTGACAGGCGTCTTTTTGAAAGCATTAACTGTTAGTTTACTACCCTCGGCAAAAATTATTAAGTGACGTTCCAAAAGTATTTTGGCAAATTTTTAAATTGAAATTGACACTACAATAACTTCACATAAACTCAAAAATACTTATTATTAGTTATTGAAATTAAAATTCAATCTAAAAAACAATTATTTCATATAAACTCAAAAATATTGATTATTGGTTATTGAAATTAAAATTCTAGCAAGGGGGTCTCATGCACTTAAGCACTGGTTATCATGCTGTAGCCTGTTCCAACCACGATCTCGATTGAAATTTGGATGCCGGCGGATCTCTATTGGGTAGAACTTGAACTTTATCAAAATGAATGAAGTGGTTGGTACCGCTGAGTGTAAGTTCATTGACTGCAGTAGACGAATAAATATCCGTTAAAATTCAGTTTTATTAAACATAAGTCAAATTGTCATAAACTTATTGTTCTATACAACATAAGCAATTGAAATAGCAGTTTGCGTATGTTTGTAAAAAAACATGGATGTTCAATTCATTGTTGGTTCATTTTTTAATTCATGACATACAAATTATATGGTCATTTTATAATACGTTTTTTCACTGCCTCAAAAATTTACGTTTTGGACTTAGGGAACATACTACGTGACCCAGTGTTGCCAGCCGGGTCTTGCCAAAGGTTACGAAAAGGCAGTGTTACACCAAATAGTTACTTTTTTGTCTCTTTTTGAGAACTTTTAAAAATACCTGGCTGGCAACACTGGGTCACGTAGTGGGTACGTTCCCTTGTGTTTTGTCCGCCGACCCTAGAATTTAAGAACAAGTCTTTTATTCTGAAGATAGACATTTATCAACTCTTTTCAAAGGTGACTTGAAGATAATTCCATATCACCTTTGAAGAGTTGATAAATGTAGACATTTAGCATTACCACACAATTAATTACTCGCACTGCACCTCTACCCTTGACGTTATTGTGTACAAAATTGCGCCATAATTAAATAAGTCAGTAATAACGAGTTAAACGTTTTAGTTTTAGCATGGGAAACTGAAGGCATATCATAAAATAATCAAGTCCTCCACACAATTTAAACACTTGTCCTGGTCCCAAACAACAATACCCTGCGGTAACCATGCAAAGACATCACAAACATAGAAACACCCAGACCGAGGCCATTAAAAAATTGCCTCCAGTGGGAATCGAACCCACGACCTCTAATTTGGTAGTCAAGTGTTACACTGAAATTATGCGTATATAATTAAACCCAATTAAAGGATGGCGCCTCGCGATGGTCCCTCCTAATGTATGAATGTATTACTCACCCCAACTTAACGAATACATTGACCCAACTGAAGAAAAAGTTGGGCAACTGAGCCGCAAAGCCCACAAACACCAGGAAGTTGTTCTTGTAGAACGGGGCATTCTTCAGCTTGTAGTCGACGAAATAGTCTTTCTCTGTAATGAACATGTTCCACGCTGTCAGGGTGCCCAGGCCGTGGAGGATCAGGGTCATGTAGATGAGGTTCCATTTGTCCTTGGGCGGCGCCAGGTCCATACCCACGCCTGGAATGAGAAAAGAGTGGGTTATAGTGGTATGTACAGGAAAAGTATTAAATTATACATTTATTAAGTAAACTCAACAACACCACTAATTGATTCACTTTAACACATATGCTGTTATTTATTTATAAAAACACAATGCCATTAAAACACTCTATAAACGCAGTATAGTCTGTGGTTGTCTTTCCCTTGTAAAGTCTCCACCGCAGACTACTTTTACGGCGTTTATGGAGTGTTTGAATGAATCGTGTTTTTATAAATAACACCGGAAAACTTTATCCTATGTCTGGTGCCCGCTTATCGTTGAATTTTGGGACACGTTGTATAGGATGAATTATACATAAATAATAATTAACTATATATAAATACTAGCTGTCCCTGCGAACTCCGTACCGCCACAGAATTCATTTATATGATTCTTGCACAACGCCATCTATTTTTAAAACACAACGTTCGCTCGCACAACGATATTATTTATTTTAAGTTTAATAATGGATGGCTATTTTAAACTATTTTAAACGCATTACCGGCATATCAAGTATGCTATATCTCAATTCAGGTCTTTGTCTATTTATACGCCAAGTTTCATGTAATTCCGTTCAGCCGTTATTGCGCGATTGAGTAACAAACATCCAAACATCTTCACAAACTTTCACATTCATATTAGTAGGATAGTAGTACAATACGATTAATCACACACGTGCCTACAGTATTTTTCCCTAGCACGGTACATCAATGTATGGTGTGCAATAAAGAATATTAATCTAATCTGATATAATAAACATTCACGGTACTGCTTATAGATATAGAATTTAAGATAGGAAAAGATAGATACAATGCTAACCTTCTTCATCTTCAGTACTTCTATGTGGCTCATCCATTTACTTCCTTCATAATATAGAATATTGGTCTATGTTATAAGTCTTGCAAGACAATTAATAAAACCACAGACTTTCTTGAGTCCAACGTGGTAAAATGCAACTTGTCACAACAAATAGAGAAACTTTTTGTTTGCTTTGTTATACCGGCGCTTCACTTGGCTCGCGTGTTTGCGACAACTTATAATACATTGCAGGTTATACAAATTCAGTGCTCATGATTCGTCGGAAAACCCGGCAATGAATGGTTATTTTTGCATATGATATTTGCCAAATACTCAAATGCGAGTGGCCAAGTGACGGGCCAGCTTCAGACATAAATACTTTTTATTTCAAAGTGGAATAGACTGATCCAAGGAAAACGAAAACTTTTTGAACATTTAGTCTGTGTGTAGATTAAGGGAAAAGTCAGTGATTATTTTCTCTGTGGGAAAAGTCAGTAACTAAATACCAAAGATCATAAAATCATTACCTATTATTTTGTCTCAGAACTCTAAAGGACCCGATCGGGATCTGTGATTACTATTACCAACCATCCACCAATCAGCACTGATGCGACGATCATCATTCTTTGGGGAACAACCCTTGCGCCGACATTATCTCTAGAACAGGCCCACAAATTCTTCTTTCTTTCGATATTTCCAAACACTCTCCGGATGCAGCTTGTAGGTTTAACGAGAAACTAGTTGAACAGTGGTCAGGTTGGGTGCCGATCTATTGCGATGCGTCAAAGTTATCCGATGATGGCAATGTAGGTTCCGCTGTGTGGATACCTAAGTACAATGTCATCCTGCAACATAAATGTCCACCTTTGTCATCCGTCTTTTCGGGTGAGGCAATCGCATTACTAGAGGCCATTATGTTTGTCGAAACACACAAAAACGTCATCGAGAAGGCTATAATTTTTACGGACTCCCTGAGCTGCCTCCAGGCTGTTATGTCTAACCCGTTCCATGCGAAAAACAGATTTCACGTGATTTATAATATCAGAGAGCAACTCTATATATGCCATACCAACGGCTGAAAAATAGTGTTGGCCTGGATTCCAGGTCATTCTGGAATCCAAGGCAATGAATTCGTAGATTCCTGTGCCAAGAGGGCAGTACAATGTGGAGATAGCACACACTTTTTCAATTTTCCAGCTGACCTTCGAGCCACAGCTAAGTCAGACCTTGATAAGGCATGGAAAACCGAGTGGGCTTCATACCGTCAAGCTAAACCAACCCAATATGGGAATATTCAGGACTTCATACCGGCACGCCCATGGTTTTTCCAATTTCGAGATGCTAACAGGAGAGTCACCTCGACAATATGTCGCCTCCGCTTGGGGCATGCTTCAACCCTTGTCTTTTTGGCCAAAATCCGGGTCAGGGACCATTCCTTGTGCGAATGCGGTCTGAGCGAGGGAACTGCAGATCACATCTTTTTCGAATGTACAAAATACGGTTATCTTCCAGTGGATCTTCCCCTTCCCACCAATCTCCGCTGCGTACTTCCGTTGGTTTTCTCTTCATTTGCTAAAGTTTTATGTTCATATGTAGAAAATAACAAAATTAGATTGTAGTTTTTGTTATTGTACCGAGTAACACCTATCAAAAAGTATACATTGTGTTTGTCTTTTGTTACGGGTAAACAGCTCGACAGAGTTTATATTATATATATATATATTTGTTATATTTGCATTATCATTCACAGAGGTAGTACTTTTTCGTAACTCGGACGTTGGCAGAATCCTTAGGAAAGCCATCACTAAAAAAAAAAAAAAAAATCATTACCTATTATTTTGTCTCAGAACTCTAAAGGACCCGATCGGGATCTGTGATTACTATTACCAACCATCCACCAATCAGTCCCACTGCGGGGTTACACGTAAATGTTAACACCCGTTAACATCCAGCAATCTGGAAAACCTACTGTTTTGGTCCAATATTTTTTTCATGATTGTTTTGGGCACTTTCTTTTTTTTTAGAAGTTTCGGAGTATTTGTACCTCTATGGGGTTATGAGGTTAAGCAGGATTCGTACTGACCTTTCAGGTTGAGGGTGTCATTGGGCAAGTTGCTCCCCTCCCACGCTGGTGTCAATTTCACGGGCTCGTTTCGGAGGAAAGGCGCTTTCTCGGGTTCTGACGACTCCCAGCCTGGAACAAAAATGGTTACAGTGTTACAAGTGATTATTTCTCGTAACGTTCCTGCTTTATACTGTCTACTATAGATAGACACTATAACACACTATAAGACAAAATAGACATAGATAGACACTATAAGATAAAATGAGGCCGTCAGCGCAAAAGTGGCCTAACCCACAATTTTTCATATTCGTACTTATCTATTGCAATTTATTTAAAGCATAATAAAATTTTGATGTAAAACCGGCCTATCCCTAGTTTCACCCATGGATAACAGATGGCGTTACAGACATTATTTTTGCGCGTATTGTTTTTGCCTACGAAGAAGACTATGTATTCAATTTCAATTCATGAAAATGTGTAGCTTATTATCTCCATACTAACTGGGGTCTGGATTGTGATTACCATCCATATGTTAAGCTTAGGCCACTTTTGCGCTGACGGCGACAATTAAGGGGTAAACCCCTTAATATTATAAACGTCTTGGATGTTTAAAACGTTGGCTGAAAGGATTCAGATAATGACATCAATCCATGGGCCCCATATTCATCCACTGCGGGACATAAGCCTCCTCCAAGGCACGCCACTACTTTCTGTCCTCGACCATCTACCGCTACCAGTAAGGGGCCATTCAAGTATCACGTAAGCACTACAGGGGGTCTTAGCTTTGCTTATTTTTGATGACATGGGGGGGTAGGGGGGTGTGGATGGTGATTACCATCCATAGATATTAATTTTGTTACATTTTTTTTCAAATTTTTTTGTCGATTTTGCTTTGAAGACATATGGCAACCCTATTTGTCTGTGCTTGAAAACGAAACGCATTTTCAAGGATTCCCAGGAGGGGGGGTAAATAATTGTAATAAATCGGCTTACGTAATACTTGAACGGCCCCTAACCTGCCTCAGACTGTCGCTCCAGCGAACTGGTGGACGCCTTACACTGCGTTTGGTAGTTCGCGGTCTGTCCTCGATAAACTTTGATTTGACATTCTCTCGAGTTAGAAGAAGTGCAGTTAGTGGTAGAAATCACTTCTCCCAAGGGACCCAGATTTTTTACTGTATTATAAATACACACACTACAATATTTGTGGAGATTTTTTGTCCATTTTTTCTCCCTAACTAAGTAGATTTTACACTGACACTTATTTTAACTTGTAAATAAGTGCAGTTTGTGTGTTACTTTGATTTTATAAAACAGTTTAATTTTATATCGGTGTACATACAATAAAGAATATTCTATCTATCTATCTATAGGTATTAAATTAAATACCTGAGAAGCACTCGCAAAAAAAATTTGGTAGCCTTCAAGATTTTTTTCTACAACAAAGTAAGCTCACTTATAAAACGACTACACAGCTTCCTCAGGACTAGCGGACTGTTGCGAATAAATTGCCAATACAGTTGATAGTCAACTTAACAAGGGGCATTTCAAATCACTGTTTCTCCCGATAAGAATTTTATGTGTACTGTAATTGCTTGTTTTAATTGCCTCTACAGTTGATTAGGCATATTATATGCACACAAAACTTTTATTGAAATAAAGTATTATTAGTTCATTTACATAATATATCCAGTGCGTCCTATCAGTTATGACCTACGGAAACGTGGGTAACAGGGACACTGACGGACGGTAGGCCTACGAATAAGAAAATTCACGGCAATAAGGCTACTACGTCAACTCCAAGACCTTCTGTACTTGCATAAGATAATAAATAATAAAGTTGCCACGACCACCCTATCAGACATTTACTTTAGCGTACCCACAAGGTCAGTTCGCCTCGCGCGGCATTTTGCTATCCCACCTTGCCGGCTAAATATGACTGTTAATAAATAACCCGATTCGACGCATGTGTTCTACTTACAATAACATCATTTTGAGTAATCCGGAGCGCGTGCCTGACATCCATCATGACTCCCTCATTAAGCAGCCTATATACGTCCCACTGTAGGGCACAGGCCTTCTCTCAGAGAGATAGTATGGGCTTAATCACCCGCGTGCCCACCGCGGATTGGCGATTTCAAGCGCTGAGGTATGTAAATAGCTCGGACACTCAGGTTTCCTCACGATGTTTTCCTTCACAGTTAGCGAGTGGTATTGCTACTATAACTTCACAAATGTACATAACTTAGAAAACAAAGTCATAGGTACATGCCCGCACTGGAAATCGAACCTGGGTCTCCCGCTTCCGAGTCCAATGTTCTACCCACTAGGCTACCACCGCTTTTTGACCCCTGACTCCCTCGCATCTTTTAAATTCAAAATGGCAAGTATCCTTGCCTCTGATTAAAATTAACTAAATTCAATATACATTTACAATTTTAATATATAATCGTAATTGTATTTGTACTTCCTTTTATTAAATATGTAATTCTGACGTAGTTTATCATACTGTATGCACCACATGTTTTGGTGTTATGGTCTGATTTGAGCGTTTTCATGTCGTTTAATGTTTGTAATTTATGTCCGTAACACTGTTTTGTGTATCTAATAAATAAATTAAAAAAAACAGTTGCTAAGCGTACTATGGCTATACTAACCGCTATGCTTTTTTAGGGTTCTGTACCCGAAGGGTGCCAAACGGGACCATATTGCTAAGACTTCACTGTCCGTCTGTCTATCTGCCTGTTTGTCTGTATGTCACCAGGCTGTATCTCATGAACCGTGATAACTAGGCAGTTTAAATTTTCACCGATGATGTATTTCTGTTGCCGCAATAACAACAAATACTAAAAACAGAATAAAATAAATATTTAAGGGGGTCTCCCGTACAACAAAGGTTGTCTAAAGACAGCGTTCGCCATCTATGTAACCTTCACAGCGCCGATGTCATTATCGTTAAATTTCAATGTTAAACGCTTCTTATTTAACGTAAAGCTCAATCGTCAGGCGTGAATGAGGCTCTTAACTCCAGTGTTTATGTAAAATACTCTGTATGGCAATAATTTTAATCACACATATCTCTCCATTTCTGCGTACAGTTCGTTGGTAGGTATCTCGGTCGCCCCCTAGCGCAGGGTCAACTCACATCAATTGAGTCATTGGAGAAACCCTTTAACTAAAAGATTGCTTCGTCTTGTAGCCTCCGTCTAAGTGCGTAGGATGACACGTGCAAGATACTTTTTCGTTTTTGTGATCCTAACAAAGAGGTTTTTTTTATGTTCTACTTCCAAAAGTTAGTTATTTAGTTCTACTACTAAAAGCATAAATAAAAAAGTACATGAAAATGTACAAGACAAAAAGATGCAAATAAATTAAAAAAGGCCAATAGAAAGTAATTTGAAACCAGAATAGGTCGATAACACAAAAATTAAATGCGGGTACAATTGGAGTGCTTGAATTTCAAACAAATAATATATTTTGTATATTCTTTTTGTTGCGCTAACCCGTGCTGAGGAATTTTTTTTAAAATACCTATTTAGAGGCTAAAAATTCCACCCATGCCGCTGCAACTGGTGTGAATTGCTTCGGCCAGATGTAGCTGCCTGTACGTAATACATAGAAAGTTTGTAAAGAGGCTCAAAATTTCACTGATGCCTGCACTTGTCCATTAGCTCAATTGGGAGAGCGCTGGCACGGTTAGCCAGAGGTCGCGGGTTCAAGTCCCGGCATGGGTGGAATTTCTAGCCTCTAAATAGGTTTTAAAAAATATATTTTCTGTCATCATGAATAGATAACTATGTTAATTTGTTTGTATATATTGCCGTTATTAATATCGAGCAAAAAACGGCCAAAAAATAAGTTTGTTGCATGGGAGCCCCCCTTAAATATTTATTTTATTGTGTTTTTAGTATTTGTTGTTATAGCGGCAACATCATCTGTGAAAATTGCAACTGCCTAGCTATCACGGTTCATGAGATACAGCCTGGTGACAGACAGACAGGCAGATAGCTAGATAGACAGACAGACGGACAGTGAAGTCTTAGTAATAGGGCCCCGTTTGGCGCCCTTCGGGTACGGAACCCTAATTAAGTCTTATTTATAAAAAGTCGATTCCACTAAAACACTCCTAAGACGGAGTTAAAGCCGGTTTACAGGAGGGTATCGCGCTATAAACCAGCTTTACTCAAAGTAACCAGCTTAGTGTTACTTTCTCCCTCAGTCCTGACCTTGAAAAGAACAATTGAAAACCATTGTTATTTTCAAGGTCAGGACTGAGGAGGTTAAGTGGAATCGACTTTTTATAAATAGACTTATATGGAACAGCTGATATATTTTTTTAGTTCGATATTTTTCCTAGTAAAAATTGTTATACTGACGAGTAGAACAAGTAATATCGCCGATTGGTACGTGTTTCGAAGTTGTCAAGGATCTAAGTGGAACAGTGTGCACGAAATCAGGTGAAAATCGTCAACGACTGGAAAGGTTTAAAACGTCTACCTATGCCATTCCAAAAGATTTAAGTATCTACATATAATATCGTCGGTTCAGAGGTAAAACTCATTCTGTGGCATAATTTCAGGCAAAATTGATTAGGTGCCAAATGAGTTTTACCTGCAAAGGGATTACAGAAGCTTTGCAGTCAAATACTTTCTTACGTGACAGTTGTGTTATGGAGCACGATAGTGTTTTTTTTTTCTTGTCGTAGATTTTCTCTTTAAAGAAATCAAAATCTCATTTTGTGTCAAAATGTCAGTGAGTTTAACCTAAGTATTGTGATCAAGGACGGCTCCTATATTAGGCACAATTAATCCTGAACGATTCTAATCTGTCAAATTCCATGCTAATTCATATCGCAAACGTCGGGGGCCTGTTTCATAGAACTACAATTCATGATTTACTATGACAATTTGTTGCACATTGCGAAGTCGATTAACCAACACATTAACAAGTAGGAAGACCGCTTGCAATATACATCGAATTGTAATATGAATAACTTTAGTTCTTATGTAAGACAACGTGTAGTCATTGTAGGATCGAATCATCACAACGTTCGCAACTTCGCTATCATAATACTTATTTAACAAAACTAGATAGACTTACTGTTATCATTGTCCTCCTTGTTTTTAAAACGAAACGTGCCATAACTTGACATTTCTTATCACTTAAAACCGCCACATTTAAATAATATACTAGTATTTTCACTATTTTAAAGTAACACAAGTAACAGCTTCCAATAATTTATTTAGTGAACTAACACTGGTTTATTAATGAAACATAGCACACTGCTTTAGAATCTGGTCAAACCAGTACTGGAGACGTAGACGTTCAAAATTATTTTCGATTACAGTCTCACACAAAAAAGCCTAAACAAGTTTTCGACGCCTCCGCAGCATTGGCAACAGCTCTGTTTCCCATTTGGCTAGTGTTGTTTAATATTAGACCTTAATGCCTTTTGATTGACTTGCACTAAGTATAGAAGATATTTCCAGCCGGTTACCCCACTGAGTTCATGTCAAACGTACCATATATATATAGAATATTATTTAAGGTCTTCACACACAGCAGCTATAATGTATATTAATGTACATTACATCCCGGGATGTATAGCTTTAAATTATCTTAATGTATCACACACACAACAGGTAATGTAATGTATCTTTCCCTTCATTTCATTGGCATTTTTGAACATTTTTCGAAGAGAGATATACGGAAATGTATTGAGATGTATTAAGATGTATCGAAATATAAATGTATATTTTCGTATCGCTCTGTATTTTAAGATTCGACGATGTAAAAATATACATTATAGCTGTCGTGTGTGGTCTCCTGACGATTTCTATGGAAAGATGTAATGAGATGTATCGTGCTATAATGTACATCTTTACATTATAGCTGCTGTGTGTGAAGCCCTTTATTGTACACCAGGAATTACATCTAAAACTTAAAAAATACAGTACAATTGGCAGCCTAAATTAATCTCTACCATAAGTGCGAGCATAGGACGAAGAGGGGTAACGACAAAACCAAAAGGCACAGTTCTACTGAATATTCTACTGTTATACTTTTTCGTGATTTCGAAGTTTTCCCCAAAAGTTGTGCGTTTTGAAGAGTTATAGCCCATTTTCGAATGTATATGGGGATTTTGTTACACCCTGTATTCTGAGACAAACAAACATGTACATTTCGTTTAAAACCGAAAATGCTCGACGGTTCATACATAACTTCATTCAAGAATACTTCAAAACCAAATTGGGTCAGTCAGAATTATGCCGCTTTACCTACGGCAGTTTTGCCTTTAACTACTGCAGTTTAACGCTAAGGTGCTAATTTTATTATGGCACATCATGCCACAGAAAGTGAAACATGCACATCGTCTACGAATAAAAACAGCGTTTAGAGATTTAATTATGTTCTGTTGCAGCAATAGCAAAGATCAACACGTGCAACAAAATGATTATTTCGATTTTGCCAAAACGTCTTAATCGAATGGAAAATATAGGAAGTACGCTCCTATTAGTATCCTTCGTTAACCCTACATTGTACCTACCAGCAGCCAAACTCCATTTATATGGTTTCGTAAGTCAAAAAGAAACACTTACCCCCAGTTTCTCGTACACTAACACGCTGTTAATCTACTGTTAACAGCCGTCAATTGACCAAAGTGCATACAAAAAAAAACCACTGACAGCTGTTAACAGTAGATTAACAGCTTGTTAGTGTACGAGAAACTAGGGGTTAGTTTCGCCATGTCCGTCCGTCCGTCTCTCTCTGTTCCCGGCTTAATAAAAAGACGCTGGCTGGATATTAATCAAAGGAAATATAAATCAAGCTAACAAAATGGTAAGTAAAATCTTTAAACATGAAGTTTTTAGAGTACTTCCGCTACATGTTAATTATGGATCATTTGTCGTCTACCACATAGCGCGAGAAAACCATTTTTCGATTCATGGATCCGTTTGTGAAATATTAAAGGAGAATGATCAGAAATAAGTAGGCTTTACAAGTTAACGATCATTAATCGACTAACTTATAAAAGGAAAACACATAACATTGAAAATTACTTTGATGAAGTAAAAACGTTATTAGTTAAACCTCCTCTCCGCAAACGGAGAGAGACGGTTTAACTCATTATGTTTATAATATAATTAAAAAAATCTGCCTCTTTGTAAGTCTGTATATTTTGACGGCCAACTAAGGAACCCTACACTGCACGTGACCCTACACGCACATGGCCGGTCTTTTGTTGATAATCGCGCTTCAGTGATAACATCCTCATTTGATTGCTCGCACTGTATTGTATCGTGATTTTTCCACCGTTATGATCTCACATGTCAAGAGTTATGTTAGGAGTTTCACTGCGTGATCGATTCAGGAATGAGGAGATCCGCAGAAGAACCAGAGTTACTGATATACCTCGAAGAATTGCTCAGTTGAAGTGGCAGTGGGGTGAGAAGACCGGGAAACTTGGAAAACCATGAGGGAGGCCTAAGTCCTTCAGTGGGCGTCAAATGGCTGATAATGATGATGATGATATCAAGAGTTAACAATATTTACTGACATCACTAAAGAATGAAGTTAGTCTTACATAAGAGCACGCTACGCGAGTGTGCTGATACAAACTCATTTCCAATCCCATAGTTCCAAAGATGGTACTTTTTTAATCCAATATTGAAATCTTCATTCAAACATATTCATACAATTCTTTTTCAAGTATAATATTTTTTAGTGTTGAAAAAGTGTATTTTTTAATGATAAATTTATAATATAGGCATATAACAATATTTGCATTATTTATGTAAATAAAATAAATACTAAATAAACTATTAACCTGCAGGACACCTCATCCCATATATTAAGTTAACTTTTGATAATAAAAAAAAACGGAAAAGCTGCCGGCCATGATGTTCTTTATACATTACCTCTGCCTGACATCACGTATTAATGTACACACACAAACACGTAATCTTGGCGTGTAACGATTTTCGGTTCTAGGAAAATGGAAAAAGTTCTTGATAATGGACAGCAGGGGAACTATGTATACTGGTTTTATGAAATTGTGACTAGAGGCGCCTGCAACTAAAAATAAGTTGGTCCATCTAAAACGCCCAATATAATTTTACAATCGTATTTTTTCTCTTAATTACTTTTGCCATCTCAATGCCATCATGGAGCTCGATGAGCTCAGGAAAATACCACTAATGACAATAGGCTTTCATTTTACTATATGTGTGAAGTCACAATCATTTACGTAACGCAGCGGTACGCAAGTATCAAGCATGACAGCAAGGACACCAATTCATATTTTAGGTCAAGGATCCAGTTCAAAACATAACATACTCGTATCTCATTGGAATATGCGTGAAGCTGAAAGGATAAATGGCACCAAAACACTACATGTCGACCAATGTCCGTGATATGATAAGACAATGAAGTAGGTAGGCTCGCTTTTTCTCAAATTTTCCAGTGTGTAGCCAAATCGCCTTCTATTGTCGCAAAATTAGTTTTACATTTATTACAGTCCAATGGAAGAGTCGCTAATGTACCTGTCTTTCATAACAAATAGATTATTGCGATAAACTTAAACAAAAACACTCACATTCATCGTCACAGTAAGCAGAGAAGGTGCCGTAAATCTTGTTCATTGTTATTATTGGTTTATCTATTTGCACTTGTGAACTGAACACAATGTTTTGACTAACACTAGCACAAACGTTGGGGGCGTAATGAAGTTAATCCACTTAAGTATCTGTAACAAGATCTTGTTGGTAAACATACCTACCGTGGCTACTAGCATGTACCTGTAGAGTCATTCGGGGTAACCGTGCGCAGTGGGTAAGTGAGCGCACTGTGTATATCTCAGGAACGAGGTGCGGGGGAGGGGTGGTTCATTTGGGTGAAACAAGGACACCGGAGTGGCAAACTAGTTGTGATTGTGACATGACATTGCGGCGCGTGACGTTTTATTCACTTCTTATCCATAATTAACTAAATTTCTTAGTTTCATTGGTAATTTTGGCCATTTTGGAAACTCGTGTCGCGTCAAAGTTTTTGATCCTGTAATGGTAAGTCGTATTTTGCTTGATAATAAGCATATTCTAGTAGATTTTTGAAAAATAATATTGAGGTTGCCTAAACATGTATTAACCTTTATTTCTATTTTGGCTTCCTGGGGAAAGTGTGCGCGGGTAAGTGTGCGCATGCGTACACTTACCCGCTCATGAGCAAAATTTTAGATGGCGTACATAATATCTTAGTTGATTTGTAGATTAAATTCTAATTACACCTGTTGAAGGTATGTATTTTGGTTTTTTTTTAGGTTTCAGTGTTGATCATCATGCCGCGAACATATATTAGGAAAAAATCTGAACTATCACCAGTGACAGAACAACAACTTGCTAGGGCCAAACAACTTATTCGAAATGGAAAAAGTTAACGAGCTGCTGCTACTGCCACAGGCATAAGTGAATCCTGTCTGCGCAAGAGGCTTAAACTGGATAAAACCGCGGATTCAATGGGTCGTTTTATGCCAACATTCAATAATGAACAAGAGGAAGAGTTTGTCATTCATTGCAAGAAAATGAATGAAAGATTTGTTGGACTCACCATAAATGATATAAGGCGATTGGCATATGAATATGCTTCTGCGAATAATATCGATAACAGATTTGATTATTCTTCAAAAATGGCAGGGCGTGACTGGGGCGCATGTTTTTTAAAACGTCACCCTGAACTAGTCATCCGACAATCTGCAGCAACCAGTCTGGCACGAGCTATGGGGTTGAATAAAGTTCAAGTTAACCGATTCTACAAAAACTTAAAAGAATTGAAATACAAATTTCAGCCAAGTTGCATATTCAACGTAGATGAGACTGGTATGAGCACAGTACCAAATAAAGGTTACTTGATAAGGTGTAATCTGGCTTAACTCTGTGATTGAGATAAATATGATTGATCTCGAAAAAATATATAAAGTTAAGTTACCCTTGTGACTGAAAATGAAGACTGAATTAATAGTAGGATCTTCCAGAAAATATTGTTACCAAAAGAATTATGTCTTGTAATTGTTTGTGTGTTTTACTGAGGAATACGTTTACTTACCCCATACGCGTTCACTTACCCCATAGGGATGCGCACGGTTACCCGCAATATGGGTCAAGTGAACGCATTTCGATTTTTTCTCTTTAATTGTTTGCGGCAAGAAGAATTTCTTTAAATTTGTTTAACTTTTTATTTCCATTTATAGACTAATAAATGCTCTTTTCGAAGATATAGTTTTTATTTCTTTAGCTTTAATATTTAAGACACAGTATCGTATGAAAGGCAAAAGTGCGCACAGTTGCCCCGAATGACTCTACATCATTTACTTCGCAGTTTACATTTAAATAGTCGAATGCATGCAACTCGACGATAAAGTACGAAAAGGCCTGGAAAAGTAGAGTTAACTGAATTCAAAGATGGATGCAAATTTATTATGTTTGTCAGGGTCGTGGCAAGCGGTAAATTCTGGTCTCTGCCAACCATTACGGGATACAGGCGTGAGTTTATGTAATGTGTATGTTATTATGACTGAAGTAAAAAAAAACCGGCCACGGAGGGTCCCGTACCATTATCTGTACAACATTAGACAAAGATCGAATTTGAGAACAGCGCCTCTATAGAAACCAACAAGCGTTTACGTTATTGACATTTAACGACATGACATCGGCGCTGTGAAGGTTACATAGATGGCCACTAGATGGCGAGCGCTGTCTTTAGACAAAATTTGTTGTGTGGGAGCCCCAACAGAAATACATTATCTGTGAACATTTCAACTGCCTAGTTATCACGGTGTATCTAGCCTGGTAACATACAGACGGACAGTGAAGTCTTAGTAATAGGGTCCCGTTTAGCACCCTTCGGGTACGGAACCCTAAAAAGTCAAAATAACGAGATAGTCTAAATACGTCACACTGTCGGGCACATGTCTCACTGCGCGCGTTGACTACGGATTGGCGTTTTCAAGCGCAACATTAAAAAAAAAACTGCCTCCTATGAATACACATAAATTACATTGACTTCGAAGGGTGAATATATTAAATAACTTAAAAATAATATTTTCTACATTCATTCATTCATACATACATACATAAACTCACGCATCCCAGAGGAGTAGGCAGAGATCAGGCACTGCCACTTGCCACAATCCTGACAGATGATTTTCGCTTCCTCAACATGCATTAGTCGTTGCATGCACGTACGCCGGTTGCGGGTACTTTTTATCTTGCCCTTTGTTACTCCGTCAAAAATACGAATCCACTGAAACTAACCAGCAAACTCCCAAAACGAAATTGACGGAATTTTCACCTCTAAGGTAATCTGCGTAATATTCTGAAGATAAACCTCATTAGTTACCACACATTAGTGGTCGAACAAAGACCGATTATCAGTATTAGCATACCACAGAGATAATGAACTCTGAACTCAAAAGTGCATCCAATCTTTTCTTCGATATTAGCATTTATGTCATAGATCTTAAGAGTTACGTTACATTACCGCTGACGATATCAGTAACGTCCATTTGCAAAATGGAACTTTACTGGTCTGGACCTTGAACTCATTCGTTATTTAATGAGTTCTTCCTTCATTTGAGTTACTAACTTTCTTTTATCTTTAGACTACCTCGGCTATCTCAAAATAAAACACAGCAAGGAAGATTTTTTGTAAGACCGAGATATTTCCACTATTGGTCATAAGTTGGTTCCAGTAACCAATTGTGCAAATATGACGGTTTTGAAAAAAAAAGGTCTGTCACTGTGTTTATTTTTGGGACAGCCGACCTGTCTATGTCTTTATTCACTTGTTACCTATTCCAAAATAATCTTCTGAAAGATCTTTCTTTCTGGGGCATTGTGTAAAATTTTATCCAAATATGTGCAGAGTGGCGTTAGCGTATCGGTAAAATGCTGGTCTCACTTTTGAGAGGTCTATGGTTCGATACTGGCATGTACCGAACTTTGTTTTCTATGTTACTTTTGTTTTATTTGAAGCTTTTTACTAACAATATGTCAGTTGCCCACGTCCACCATTTTTTCGTGACGTGGTATAACCAGTGACACTCGCGACGTCAATAATATTTGTCACCACATTTATCTAAATCGGGATTTGAAGAGACACCATAAAAAAATACATACGGGCGAAAAATATAACCTCCTTTGCTTTTACAGTTGGGTGGAACACGTAGACCTGCCTGATGAATTTGCTTCTCTACAGATGAAGAAGAACTAGTCTTACTACCATTTTATAATTTTATAAATGCCAAAGTTTGGAGAATGAATGTTTGTTACTCAATAACGCAATTACAAAGAATAGGTCTGGATGAAATTTGGCACAGATATATATCGAAGGATAGTAGGTACAAAATACTTCAAACATTTATTTGCTTCTTAGCTAAATAGGTGCAGAGTAAGTGTAAAAATGTATGGAATAACACATAGGCTACATTTTTCCTGGAAAAAAAACATTTCCACGCGAACAACAGTTTTGCCTTTGCATCTACGTAATGAGATGATTTATACAGGGTCCAGTGGCACCTTCACTCACACTAGATGGGTGAAGGTGAAGGGACCACTTGGACGCTGCAGTGCCTGGGACATTGTTTTTTACTACCTACTCCATAGGCTTGCCCAGCACCTATACCATCCTGACAACTTAGTCAGCCTAGTCCACAGGAAAGACAACCCAACAAGTCGAGCTAACCAAGCCGCGGGTTTCCTCGCGATCTTATCCTTCACCGTTAGCGTGGATCATTCATAATTTCTACGATTTTTTTATACATAGATAGGCTCTAGATAGATAGAATTTTAAATCATCGCGAGTCTTTTCTTCAAGACTGCCAGAATAGCATCCGTTGCATGTAATTTAATCTAATTTGTATCACGCCTACAATGACATATTATCATCATTGTTTATGACTCGCGTAACCGAGTTAGTATTTCTGCCAACGTCAACGCAATCACATTATTGTTTAATTTATGGACTCTGGGAACAATTTCAAGAGATTGATGGGCGGTTCGCAATTGTTTATTTTCTCTGGCTGCATTGTCAACTTTTATTTTAAATTTCAATAGCTTTCCTAGCCTAATAGACAATTGTGTTCTATTTTTGAAATTGGCTAGAACTGGCAACCAGGGAGACAAAGGACTTATAGATTGTTACAATGTTCACTGATTAACACCGAAATTTATATTATGGTGTTAATGACTGAACACTGTAACAAATCAAAAGTGACTAGACTAAACCACAATGGTAAACATTTTTAACTTTCGTAGTTGTTTGTACACAATCATAATAAGAATCCATTTTCTTTTACAATTTTGTCCCCACACAATATTGCTATCCATCCAACATCGAATATTTCAGGTTAATGAGAAAGAGCAAAAAAATTTTAATAAAAAATAAAAACCGACTTCGAAACACTACAGCACTAAAAAGGATGAGCCCCATTAGGGCTTATTTACTGCTGTCCATTGAAGAGTTCCGTTCCCCATCTCTAAAAGTCTTCATCAGATCTTCACCAAATTAAAATGGGACCAATGGGACATTATTTAAGTTCTAACAAAAAAAGAATTTTCGAAATCGGTTAAGATTTGACGGCGTTATAGAGGATCATAGCAAAAAAATAATAATAATAATAATAATAATACGCGTAGAATTGATAACCTCCTCCTTTTTGAAGTCTGTTAAAAAGTAGTACCGGATTTTTTTTTCATACAGTGCTTATACCAGTGATAGGGGTATTTTAGATAGATAGATAATACATTTATTTAACGGCTTAATATACAAACACAACATGAAAACATAACATACTCATAAATATACAGAAATATACAAACTAAAATATTAAGAAAGCACAAAAGAAAACGTTACAAGTTTATTTTCAAGTCCGGGTTTAAAGTATTAGGCCCCTAAGGGCCAGTTTCTGAATCGAGAATTTTGCTAAAACTGTAGTGCTTCGAATTTCTCAGAAAAGCGCGTGACAAAATGTTAGTTAAGAATAATTTACTTAGGTAGTGAAATTCTCAATTCGGAAACCGGCCCTAAATTTTTATTCGTATACTTACATATTTCCCGACATATAACTTGAAAACTCTTGCCTTTGTATGGGCGTATTTCAGGTATCATTGGCGGGGGCCGCAGGGTCTTAAGATTTTTCAGTCTTTAGTTTGGCCAAATTACCATTAATAATAAAAAAAACTCTTACTTGTCCAATGCAAACTCATCCCGACTGAGCCAATTTTTAGTCAAATTATCTGCCGGACATTATTTGATCGTATTCAACAAACGTCAGTTGGTCAATGATACCCTATAAAGAAAGGATGAAGGTTGTAGCCGTACACCCGGTGGTACCGTTTTAACTTTAAAAGACCCACCGTACCCCTGGTCATACCCCTGGTGGTATGGTGGATCTTTTAAAGTTAAACGATACCACTGACTACTAGTGATGGGGCACACTAAAAGTTTTGCACTTCTAGTTAATCGGAACTACTTGAATTTCGAATGTGGCATCAATACGCAACGAAAATGGCATCAAGTCGAAAAGATTTTAGAGCGATGATTTTTTATGATTTTAAAAGTTATCTCTCTCCGCAAAACTGTGCCGCTCGTCTTCAGCGCGGATTACCTATGAGACTATTCGACTATTCGAGGACTATTGGGGATTGGTATGAGCCAAATTCAGAAAATTTCTATTACTTATGTAGATAATCATGCGAAAGATATGTAGGTCACCACTAGTGACCTACACCTGGTGGTACCGTTTAACTTTAAAAGACCCACCGTACCACCAGGGGGTATGGTCAGGGATAAGATGGGTCTGAAGCGCATTCTTTGAATAAATGGACAACATTATTTAAAACCTTTTAGTGACACTAGAATTCTGCTTCGAAATGTTTCATTTTTCGACACCGAAAGATACCAAATACTACCAGAAATTTAATACTTATTTCGTACTAGAGTGTAATAAATATTCAAGCTAAGAATATACAAAGGAATGAACTAGCAAACTTCATCAAAAGTCAAGCTTTTTTCGTACACATATTAAACAAATTAAAGGTCAAAACGGATGCAAGTTCGCAAATAGGTACCTACTGAATCGAAACATGATAACTTTATCCATCGTGTCAGCTATTGTTGCTTAACAAAGGAATCATTTATCGCCTGGGGCACAGTGAAACATACTCCAGAAGTGATTCAGACAAATCATTAGTATAGTAACTACTCAAGTCTGTCTTTACCAACAACAGAGTATTGTTTCACATCACATTTGCTTGGGTACCAGAAACGAACCCAGAACTTGACGAATCTTGAGCATGTGGTCCATCCGCTGGTCTACCACTGTAGTAGATTTTAAATATGGATACAAGCATTATCTGTGACAACACCACCACAAAGCAAAAAAACCTTAAAACAACATGAAACAAACAAAAAAAAATTGCAGATAAAGTTGTTGCAAATGATGTGTTTCGGGAATGCAGTTTTTAGAGGTGACCCTAAAGAAGTCCACAACCTGTGTCGAGTATAGAGGCAGACTGGGAGTAGTGGCCGCCCTAAGCCGTGTAGTACTAGCTGCCCCGACCTTTATTTACTGAACTACATAAATATGACATTCAATGATTTTTTATAGGTTGTCCCGCATCATCTTATTATTTTTCGTTCTTATATAATTTGAGTCATGCCTCGTGAGTGTTGCCGCCTTAGCCCTGAGGGTGTGCCTCTAAAATGCATTATTGTTCAAAAGAGTTCTATTCGTACGATAATGGCTGTTTCATTGGTAGTCTAGTAACCAATCCCATTCCAATCGTGTAAATAATCCGTGTAACTCGGCGCCTCGCGCGATTCGATATTCTTTGCGAGAGACGCCTATTTAATTGGCGCGGGTTATACCATTGGAATTCATCCGTGTGGCGTCGGATTAAGAATAGCGTCACTCCGTTTCCTTCCGTGGATGTCGTAGAAGGCGACTAAGGAAATGAATTACCAGGAGACGAGCAGCAGCGCCTTCCTGAGATTCCATCCGCATACTGCGATTATGGCAAAACCCCTCATGGTTATGAAAACCACGAAGGAGGCCTATGTCCTACAATGGGCGTCAAATGGCTGATGATGATGATGATACCATTGGAATGACATGGTACTGCTACTGTTTAATACACCATCAAATATAGGCAAATATTGTGATGCTTATTATCACTCTATTGAAAATCGATGTGTGTATTAGACTCCAGGGCCTGAGCGTAGTTTGGAACTATGCCCAGGCCCCCCTAGAGTGTAGTTCCGTAAGTAAATTCCATCCCTGGCAGAGTAAAGACACTCACCGAAAGGCCTCATGCTGTTGTGCGGCATGACCGTACCGCTGCGCTGCTCGGGCCGCAGCAGGCTCTCAGCCTCGGCTCCGCGGTGGGACATCTCCATTCTCTGTCACAGTGGCACCGTATCATAAGCTGCGAGGGCTCATCTGACAGGAGGCGCTGGCGAGGGGTCTGGAGAGAAGTGAATGAATGATTTATTGCCACAAATAGTAGTTATAGACCGAGAAGTTTGTGTGTGACAATGATACTATTTCAAGTGGAACGAACACTTTTAGTTAAGTGCGAGGTCAATGAGGACACAAGGTCGGTTTACATTGGCATAGGAGGGAGCCAGGCTCTAGACTCTAAGTGCAAGAATATAAGTACAGATGCTTTAAGAGTTCCATAGTCAACAAGGAACTCTTACAGTTTTGCCATGTCCGTCCGTCCGTCTGTCTGTATGTCTGTCCGTCTGTCTGTCTGTCTGTCCGCGGCTTAACACAGAGACAAGTACCAGCAAGCTGAAATTCGGCAAAGATATCCCTCTGGAGCAACTGTACAGATTCGCAACTGGACAGATTCTCAGATGGACAGTTTCTCAGCTGGACAAATTAGCAGCTGGACAGAACGTGTACAGTCGCTTTATAGGTACAATCAATTTTTTTTTCGGTGTAGGGGAGGTACAATTTGTTTTTTCTCGCCAACACCATAGTGCAGGGTATCGTTGGATTGGTCGTCTAAAAATATTGTACGTTTTGAAAAAATCATTTTTACGATTTAGGGATCCGTTTGCGAAATATTAAGCTAATCAGGTTATTGCATGCGTGCATTGGGATTTGGTCTGGCAGCAGGCTATTGCTTGTCTTTTTACATTTACAAACACATACTTACATTACATTTTGGTTAGAAATTCGCCTGTCACTGAGTAGAGTGCACAGATGTAAAGGTTCATTTGCTGTTGACTGTACTGCACTTGTCACACACTTTTAGGTATTTGTACTTCGACAAAGCAGTGAAACTTGTATGGCCTGTACATTATATAACATTACATACCTACCTACATGTGTCATCAAAAAGTACGCACATTTGACATTTGAGCCATTTGTACTAAAGCAAGGTATGGCAGCCCCCAATCCGAATCGAACTTACAACTGGTAAGTAGAAACTATTCAGAAGCCAAATGATTTATCACTAAATGAAGCAATGTGCAATGACAGTGTGATAAACGGGTTTAGCTGCACAAAAATCTTGGTTTCAACAAAGTGTCTGTGTAGGGTGGTACAGCCACGTACAGCCAATGTTTATAGCATAGTTTTATATATTGTAGCTTGCAGCAGCTTTACAGTGATAATAAAGTACAGTGAGACTACTTCGTATTTGTGACGATAAGGGTTTCCCCAATTATATCAGCCACTTTTCTTACTATGATGGTATTTGTGGAATTTTTGTTGTGTACTAACTAAATGAAAATCACTTTTCATAGATTAGAACAAGCTAATTCGTTAAGTGCTGTCCCTTAACAAATTAGATTGTTCTATAAAGAAATAACTGTGTATTAAAAAAAATAAAAAAAAAGAGAAATGATAAATGAAAAAAATGAATGATAAATGATATCAATGAATAACTGAGGATATAACAGATTGTAACTTAATATACATAAATGTTATTCCATTTTTTTCAAGTTTCTTTACATTATGAGGAAGTTCAACTGGCAGAGTAAATTTATCTCAATTTTAAGCAGTAGGTACTTGAACCCAATAATTAGGATTAGCAATAAAGATTAGAAAATTCTTTATTGCACAAGAGATACATCTGCACAATATAATATAATAATAATATTAGGGGTTAAAGTATGAAATTGCCGATTTGTACTGAAAATCTAAATTGTTTATTTTTTAAATTTTTAACAAATTTATTTAATCAAAATAGTTGCCATTATTATCTATACATTGCTGCCATCTAATGGGAAGGTCGATAATGCCTTTGCGATAGAACTCCGACGGTCTAAACTGCACAAACTGTGTGAAAGCATTTTGTACTGCCTCCTGGGAAGAAAACTTCTTGTCACGTAGATAATTGTCCAAATCACGAAAAAAATGGTAGTCCGTTGGAGCAAGGTCTGGTGAATACGGAGGATGACGAATGGTTTCTAACTGCAGTTCCTGAAGGGTCAAAATGGTTTCTCGTGCTGTGTGAGGTCTCGCGTTGTCGTGGAGCAATAATGGTGAAGATCGTTTTCGTATTTTTTTATTTTATTGATTTGACGCAAGTGAATCAATATTGAGGGTAAGGTAACGTTAAACCATGCCGCTAATTCCTGGGTAGTTTGACTAGGGTCGGCTTCCACTATCTCTCTTAATTCATCGTTATTCACCTGTGTGGGCGGTCTTCCTCGTGGCTCGTTCTTTAAGTCGAAATTTCCATCACGAAAGCGTTTAAACCAAAATCGCACGGTGCGTTCATTAGTAGACCCCTCTCCAAACGCAGCATTGATATTGCGGGCTGTTTCTGCCGCGTTAGTTCCGCGTCGGAACTCATATTAAAAAATCACTCGAATTTTCGCAGTATCCATCTTTCTTGTCTAAATTGAATAACAAAAACAATTGAAAGTCGATATTCCAATGTTTCACATTTTTTAAAAAAAGAACATCATAGAAACCATTTGAAAAAAGTTTCATTCAAAAACCTCAAACCATGAAGATTCTATGTCAATTCAAAGAACCTATTGCAATAAAACAGCAATTTCATACTTTAACCCCTATTATAAGCCTTCATTACTTGATACAATTTACAAATTTTTACTTACGTAAGTACTATAAAGTATTTTTGTTCAGATTTTATATTACATGACACTAGCACTAAAACTCGTCAAGTTTTCTCTCGACATAGGCCTCCTCCATCCTTTTTCCACATCATCCTATCCAATGCTGCTCTTCTGAAGTTCTGTGGCAGATCATCCTCCCATCGTTTTTGTGGTCTTCCTCTCCTCCTTTTCCCGTCTCTTGGGCTATATTCTTATAAATACTAATTAATTAATACTACAGTGGCGGGGAGTTACTGGATGCGAGAGGCACAAGACCAGGAAGCTTCGAAAACCATGAGGGAGGCTTATGTCCTGCAGTGGGTGTCAAATGGCTGATGATGATGATGACTAATTAATAACAAGCATCAAATGACTATAATTGGAAATTAGATTAACTATTGAATATATTTATTTATATATTTATCTGAGGCACTCTTCTACCAGAGTGGGTTAAATTCTCTTAGATCATCTATCCATCTTATCTCTCATCTTATCTTTATATAAAAATACAAAAATATATGTAAAAAAAAAACAAAATGAAGATTTTAATTGAAGAAAGGCACAGGACAACTACATGTTTCTCAGTCATACAATTATGCCGTCCATATTGTGTGAGAGATGGCAAGTAATTATTCATTAGTAACAATAAAAAAACTATAATTTACTAAATAAATAATTGTGATTAGACAATGAGTCAAATCCATTAAATGTGTAACTAAATAGTTATCCAGTCCCTTTCTTATACTCACAGTGCTATACATGGAAAACTTACCACTTATGTCTTGTCAATAATACTTAGATTTGATAAGCAAACAAGATGCAACCTTGAAATACATCTTGGCAAGGCAAAAACAAAACTATCTCTCATAGTTATTTATTGCAATTTTGCAATCTGTAATCTTCCATTTATTACAATAAAAACAAAACACAGTTTTACACAAGCGTGAATCATGGCTTAGTGTGAGAGCGCATAAAGAGACTGACTAAAGGGCAAATTGACAGGATGTTCTTTCACTATTAATGTAAGAGACTTGAATCTGACATGAACTATGTACTTACACCGATAGAATATTATTATAAATAAAGTAATAAAACAATGGGATACAAAATACAAAAGCAACTTGCGAACAAACTCAGTTTGATACTTTTGTAAGTTTGCTTGTGTACAGAAATAGAAAGTACAAATTAAAATGGACAAAAAGTATATAAGCTCCGGGCTAACCAGGTCAATGACCCTCGGGAGAACCGTGACGTTATCTTATCTTATGAGACGAACAGTGAAGTTTAGAAATGTGACTATATTTTTGACCTATCAAGGTAGACAGCCTATTTACAGAAATTAAAGTTTAAAAAAATCATAGTTACCGGGCACCCATAGTTACCGATATAAAGCCTACGGAGACAGTTCCAAATGCATTGAAGCATGCAGATAGCCGAAAAAGTGCTTAGACTACCTATTTCATCAACCAAGCGCGTGGTCGGTTTCAAAACACTGATAACACAAACTTACCAGACCATAATCTTTACCGCACTGCAATTTAGATCTTCGCCACACTAAAGTTTACACTTAGGCGAATAATTGATAAAAATTAACAGTAAAATAAAAAATGTAATAAAACACGTGCAACGACCACCTCCATTCGCGTTGTTCAACGAACGAACGACTCTTAATTCGTTCGTTCGTTCGTTTACATCCCGTTCCGAATTTCCAATAATTTCCATTGGGTTTCTTCGTTCATTTCATCATTTCATGCGTTCAACTTTACGGGTTGCAAGCATCAATAAAATAAAAAGCTACTTATTGCTTCACAGTCCCATTGCACGTGTATAAAGTCGTAGGATGATTTAACGATTCGTATTTTCGCAAAATACGAAAATATGGCCTAAAACAGAAATATTTGATAGTGCTTCTGAATATGGCAATGTTTCTCAACTTGTGTAAGACCTGTTTGAATAAAAAAAGTAATTTGGTAATGATCTGATGAAGACCTTTGGGATGTAAAAGAAAATTTAGCAAGCAGCAATACTCCAAAATATACTCAAAATATCCAAAATAGTCCCTAACTAGGGGGCAAGCCCGGCCTAGGGCGTCACTAGACGTCACGTTATAGTTGGGACTCGGGTCTTGGATTATCGGAATCTTATCGTTTTGGACTTCGGCTTCGGCCTAAATGTAGCTCGGCCTTTGGCTTCGCCGGTGGGGTTCCTCGTGCCCACTTCGGGGGGCTCGGTTTTCGGCCTCGCAAGTTTTCCCTATTTGGGATCTGAAAAATCTAGTTTGGACTTGTCGCGTGGGTGTCTCTAAAAATTCTATATAACATTAATTATAATTTTTAAATCGTTAATAACTCGGCCGCCATCTTGGAATTCCAAAATGTCCGATTTTCTTCATATCAGTACCCGGATATTTTGTCAACACGATATCGTTTACTGCTCGGCCCTAGCGCATGCCCAGTTGGCATGGGCGGCCATATACTCATTAACTTGTAAAGTATATTTTGCCGTGATAGTTTTCATTTTAAGTTCATTATAATAATGTGCTACTACCCTGATTTTTTTCACGTTTCTACAATCAACCGTTTGGTGAGGAGAGAGGGGAGGGGAAGCCCTACTCAGATAAACATTTGCATTTGAAAGCTTAATATTTCTCAAACGGAACCCTAAATCAAAAAAATTATCTTCGTATAGTATAAACAAAAAATGTTTCAAAAAGATTTTATTCTAGAGTTTTGTCGGCGTGATTAATATGTATGGTGTACATACAATAAAGAATATTCTATCTATCTATCTATCTATGTCTATGCCAAATTTCAGCGTTCTCGTACTAATCGTTTGTGAGCTAGGCCGCAGACATGCAGATGGATAGACGGACAGACGGACAGACAGACTAACAGACAGATGGACGGACATGGCAAAACTATTTAATTTTTTAATTATTTGGGTTCCTCGTCGACTACGGAACCCTAAAAATCGATCTCATAGGATGGCCGTAAATAATACATTTCCTATAACTTTTTCATCATTTTTTGGCAAACGAAAGCGTAACCTGAGAAATTAGAGGGAAACTAAAAAAATATTCATATGGTATCATTAGCTATACTAGGAAAAAAAGATTTGATACTTGTTTAGAAAGTAAGTATTTATATTTTATGCTGCTTCTTCAAGAATACAAAATCCTTTGTTGCTGCTTAGGCATATTGAATTTTTTATACTCTCCAGGAGACACATTTTTGCTAGGGACAGGTAAAAAAACTGATCATTTATTAATTTATTTATATGCAACGGCACACCAATGGCTATCCTAGATAATATTACACAATACAATATTACATTACGGTGCAGCCAGGATTCGCCACTTAGAGGCATACACAGCATCACAGCTGTGCATACCAATACATCTTAAACAAAAATTACAAATAATAACATCACAAAAATAAAATTTGTCTAAATTGTGTTATTTACATTCTAGACAATTAAATAAAATTTAAATTCACCATATTGAACCACATTGAACAATAGTTAGTATGATATTGACCTCTATTTACATTCAAACCATTTATCGGCAACTAGGTAGTCTTCTTACAGTGTTCGCAAAATTTAACACGCAAAATCCATTTATCTACGCAATAAATATAAATAGTCTGCCAACAAGTATCAAAATTATAAAGTTACAATAGTACCAGTTATTCGACAGCACTGACAGTCATTTATATTGAGTTTGCAGTGCAGACTTTGCGAACTCATTTTGTCGTTCGAAAAAAAAAGTTGTTGTCAGTTGTTGCTTGGTGAAAAAGAAAAGTCAGCAGTAAAAAGAATTTAAATGTCAACAAAACTAATAAATGAAGAATTAATCGTTTTATGGCTGTATAGGTTACTACCATTGCGTTGTTCAATATAAACTACGATTCATATATATATTTTTTAATACTTTTCCGCTTTAGAGTAGGCATGTACCACTTTCAGCACGGTGCCTGGATGAACAATGACCCCCTTTCAGAGTATGAGTATGTAATGAAAAGTATTTTTCTCAAACATGCTTGGAGAGCATTATTTCAACAACCTTCTTCGAGATAAATCGAAATTGCTGTACTGGCCAATTACACGCGAGCAGCGGCCGGAAAAAGTTCTATGAAAATTCATAACTGTCGTGTTTTGCGGCCAAATAAATTACATACTAACTAAACTCATATCTGTCGTGTTATTCAAAAATGGAACGATCTTTTACTCTGAACAATGACAACCAAGGAGGTAACTTATCAGAGGTTTTATTTAAATTTCGAACTGGCTTGCGATAGAAAGCTGGATATGTTGAAGTATTGATATTATATAATAGACAATGATGACATTGAAGTTTGCTAAAACCTTTTTCTTCTTAACATCCTCCCTTTTTGGCAAACTACAATGCTAACCCAATGAGCCCACAAATAAATGCCAATCTAGGCTTAAAAACGGGCTTAGTAAGAATATCAGCACATTGGTATTCAGTAGGAACATATTTCACTAGTAATTCTTTATCAGTAACTAGTTCTCTGACATAAAAATGTCTAATCGCAATGTGCTTCGTCCTTCTGTGCAATTCTGGGTTTTGCGCAAGTTTTATAACTGCATCATTATCGATTTGTAAAATCGGGATATCTTTCAGTGTCGTTATCTCATTGAAAAGTCGTCTCAGCCAAACTATCTCTCGTGCTGCTTCACTAGCTGCGACTATTTCGGCTTCTGTGCTCGAGATCGCTACAGATGTCTGTCTGCGACTTGCCCAAGAGATCACTCCTTCTGCATAGATGCACATAATTCCAGAAGTTGAACGTCCAGTATTTTGATCTCCACCGTGATCAGAGTCGCTGTAGCATTCTAACTCTCCGGATTTGTGTCCCTTTTTATAAACAATCGCCGAATCTAGAGTTCCTTTAAGATAACGAAATATGCGTTTCACCTTCTGAACATCTTCATTCGTTGGACTGTCTAGTGTCCTAGATACGACACTTACGGCATATGATATGTCTGGTCTGGTTCCTGTCATTAGGTATGTCAGTGCACCGACAGCTTCCCTGTATGGAAACTTGACTTTTTCACTCTCCGTCTCCGTATCTGACTGACCTTCTTTAATTATTGGAGTACTGATTGCCTTGCAGTCACTCATTCCAAACCTTTCCAAAATCTTCTTGGTATATAGTTTTTGAGAAACCTTAATGGAGCCATCTTTATCATTTTGGATTTCTAGCCCAAGAAAGAAGGAAGCTGGTTTTGTAGTAATCTTGAATCTCCTCTTAAGTTCAGCCAAGAACTTCAAGGATTCCTTTTGATTTGTAGAGGCAATCAAACCGTCATCAACATAGAGTCCTATGATGGTTTTACTCTCAACTCTTTGTTGTTTATTTAAGACCAATCGAACAAATAAACACGGATCGGTGTCAGACTGTTTGAATCCGATTGTCTTGAGATAGTCCACAATACATTTATTCCAACATCGTGGAGCTTGTTTGAGACCATACAGACTTCTCTTCAGTTTGCATACTTTGTTTGTACCATCACTAAATCCCTCAGGTTGGTTCATATAGATGTCTTCATCGAGTGATCCATTTAGGAAGGCAGTAGCAACATCAAACTGCATGAGAGAAAGCCCTTCGTTTGCTGCGATACTTAGAATTGATCTGATTGTCGTCAATCTAGCTACGGGGCTGAAAGTTTCGTCATAATCAATTCCTTTCTCTTGCGTGTAACCTCTAGCTACGAGTCGTGCTTTGTACTTGTCAAGGCTTCCGTCGGCATTTATCTTCTTCTTGAAGACCCATTTACAAGATATTAATTTTCTATCTTTTGGCCGATCTACCAAAATCCAAGTTTTGTTGTCATTTAAGGATTTAACTTCACTTTTCATAGCCTCGAGCCATTCAGTCTTCTGTGGACTTTTTATGGCGTCTTTGTACGTTGTAGGCTCATCATTGATCAAAGTAGAAACAATGAATTCATCATATCTGCTTGGAGCCCGCAGTGTAGACCTGTCACGAAGTGTTCTAGTATCAGGGATATCATCATGATCTTCGTCTGAATAATTTATTCGACATCCATCTGGTTCAGGAGACGACTCGTCCAGATCTTCCTCTTCTTGACTTAAATCATTCGATGTTTGAGGCATTACTTCCGCATTTTGAGGTATATCCTCCCTTGCTTCAAACATTGGTTGATTTTGTTGAGTCTTTGGGAAATTGAGTTCGATTTCTGTAGTAGTTCGTTCATCCTCTTTCTCAGATTCAGGTATATCAGATTCCAATCCAACTGATTTTATTAGAGATTCTTTAAATGTCACATCTCTCGAACGAATCAATGTCGGTTCGTTGTTCTTTTTAAATCCCAGTAACCGATAGCCATCATCACCATCATATCCGATTAAAATACATTTTTGAGCTTTCTTGGACATCTTTGTTCGCTTCTGTTTGGGTACATGTGCAAAACATTCTGTTCCAATGACTCTCAAATGTTTTATGAACGGCTTCTTTCCAAACCATAACTCAAATGGTGACTTTCCTTCTTGAGAAGTTGGCCCAGTTCTGTTCAGGACGTACGCAGCCGTGTTAACAAGCTCTGACCAACAGGCAAGTGGCAGTTCTTCGTGAGCGTGCATCATAGTACGAGCAGCTTCTACGAGGGTTCGATTTTCTCGTTCACTTGACCCATTTTGCTCTGGTGTATATGGCATTGTAAATCGGTGCTGTATACCGTGCGAATGGAGTATCTTCTCAATAGCTTCGTTTTTGAATTCTCCTCCATTGTCGCTAATGATTGTTTTTATAATATGACCAGCTGTCTTCGTTTCATTGATCATCTGCACGAGCTTGTCCTTGACTTCAGACTTTTGCTTGATGAAGTAGACATGACGAAAGTTGCTGTAGTCATCTTTAAATAATACGAAATACCGAAACTTCATGAATGAATTTGGAAATGGACCACATACGTCAGTATGTATTATCTCTCCTTGTTCTTTAGCTCTTTCTCTTGTTCCAAATTTATGTCTATGTGTCTTTCCATATACACATCCTGTGCATAATTCAGAATCGAGTTTGACTTTGATACCAAGTTCCTTTTCAATCACTTGTTTAACGTGCCTTTTGTTCTGATGTGCGAATCTTTCGTGATAAAGTTGCAAAGTGTTTTCTGTTGACAGAGTGCTCACTTCTGGGGTTGGATTTCTAATAGTCTGGACTTTCAGCTTATAGAGACCGCCATTTTTGACACGTGTGCCAATCAAATTCACTTTTCCATTATTTATCAGCTGACAGGATTCTCTCTCAGATGTGAAGACACTGTTTTGTAGCTTGTCTTGAGCAGCGAGTACAGAGAACAGGTTGCGTCTTATTGCGGGAACGTACCAAACATCGCATAATGTGATGTGCTCTTGTCGACCATGAACATCTGCAATCAATTCGACTGTTCCTTTCCCAATGGCTTCAGTTGTCGATCCATTTGCAGTAGTTACCGTCTGGTTCTTTGTAAAATGTTGAAAACTGGAGAATATGTCAGGTTGACAGGTGACATGGCTTGTTGCACCGTTATCGACATACCAATTTTCAAGATCTTCAAAGTTGGTCACTGCTTCATTAGTCTCAACTTGCATGAGGGTGAGGTTTAGGTTCTTATTGATAGCTTGACTACTAGATGGTTGTGATTCTTTAGGAGGTTTTCCATCAGCAATCCACTTTAGACATTGTTTGACGTTATGCCCAATAAGTTTGCAATATCCGCATTTCTTCTTCATTTTGCGAGAAGAGTTCTGTATTACTAGCGCTTGAGCTTCGGAATTTTCTTCTTTATTCGTCAGAGATCTTTCGTAACAGCAAATTTGCGCTGTCAAATTTTCAATGTTACGGTCCTTTTTTGACATGAGCATCCAACTTGACTTAAACGGGAAGTAACTATCATCAGGTAACGTTTCTAAAATCTTGCATATGAGTAAAATCTCAGGAAGATCATATTTAGTTTCGTCCTTTCGTAGCTCAACCTTTAGTTCATGCCATACGTTCTTCAATTTGGAAATATGCATAGACATGTCATGTAGGGGATCCTTGCGATAACTGAAGAAGCTGTAGCAAAGGTTATAGCTTTTATCCTCAGATGTGCCGTCGAACAGAGTATGTAATTCATCCCAAATCTGTTTCGCACTCGTCAGTCTCATTACCTTTTGCAAAGTAACATCTGACATATTTGCCATTAGCATGAGCATCGCGACACTATCTTTTTCATTATAGTCTTGTAGAGCTTTGTTATAACTAGCCTGGTCTGCCGATGTAGCTGTTGCGCCGGGTTGCGTCGGTGGCTTTAGGTTGCCGTTGATAGCGTCCAATCCTCCAGGCGTACCTCGTAGCAATAACAGTACCTTGCAGCGCCATGTCGACCAATTTTCTTTACCTTCCAAACGACCAATATCAATTTTGCAGCTCGTCGATGGAGTTGACATTTTGACGGATCTTGTTTGAATATGGTTCGAATTTGGTTTGAACTCGTAGCTAATTATTTTCATAAAATATTTATTTTACACAATCACAAAACATGTAAGAATATTTTTCTCGCTCATTACAAATATAACGAAATATTTTTCTATATTTTTCGATATAATATCTCAGGCTCTGCTACCATGTTGAAGTATTGATATTATATAATAGACAATGATGACATTGAAGTTTGCTAAAACCTTTTTCTTCTTAACAGGATATACCTATTGAAAAAAAGAACACTAACGCGGCAAAAATTATTGTTGTTCGTTCGTGGTTCGACTGATTTTGAAAGTTTATTGAATTTTTCAAATAAAAAGCTCTGCCTTAGTACTACTAGTCTTAATTTCCGCGCATTATTTGAGAAAAATCATATACAAGCCTTGGCCACAACTAGCCATTGATGGACTCACGTATGTGTGCCTCGGCTTTGCCTCGGCCCACATTTCCACGTTCGTCCATCAATGCCTCTTTTGCTGGCCGCTGCAGTAATGTACTATTATTACGCTCTAATAACTATTGTAACTCAACTCTGCTAAGTTTGAACGTTAATAATTTAGTGGTGCCATGTAAAGACCTTAAAGAAAATTTCAGGTCACGCTTTCGTTTGCCACACTTCTAGTTTCCGAGTTATCGTATCTTGCTCATTTAATCAAAATAGAACGTTCAGCCGTTTAAAAAAAAAACTTCCCAATACTAATTGTAACTAGCAACACTATTTTCAAGCTTTCCAATTTTTCTGGGAGCTTTTACAGCCATTCCTTTTTTTCATTTCATTCGTCTATTTTAGGTACCTACCTAGATATTTAGTAGAATCCGTGATAATAGTAAATTATAATTATTTTGGACTGCTTATCTATCGTTTTATTTGTAAAGCAGTGATTAAAAGCAGCCATGGTTAACTCAAGTTTGGCGTACGAGATTCTTCTATACATAAATTCTTTTTATTTTGGTCTCTTCGCCACATGCGAGCTGGGTACACTCATCCTGAAATCAGTGTTGATCCTCGATGTGTTTCAAGTCGAGAAGTATGGTCTTACAATGCTGGGCCAAGATTATGGAGTATTAGTTGGGCTTTGTATAATTGAAGCTATTCGACTCATCTTGGGACGAAAAGGGAGTCTGAGTGAAAGAGGTAAAAGCACAATGCCAACCTCATTTTTACCACTTTTATCTCTGGCTGGCACCAAAACCAACCTATTTTCTTTTCCCAGATCTGCCAGTAATGTTCTCAGTTCTGCTCACAGTGCCTTCAATAATGGCTGTCCTGTATTTACTCACCTGGCAGGTCGTCGTGCTACGCATTGAGTATATTTGGTGTACGCTGATGCTGACAATACAAGTTTTGGAGTTTATGTTCGCAGCTATGTTTATTGCTACTATGTGCAAAGATCCCACCTACGATTAGATTTGTAATATGTAAGTACATACATGGTTTTTGATGATTGTACTCATATTGTACCAAAATATTATTCCTGCCTTGATAACATTTTACAGTCATAATAAAATAGAATAACTTCAATACATACATTTTTCTATGGGAACTAATGATCACCAATATAAATATTTATATAAATAATATCAGCAAAACTTTTATTCAAACAGCCAACAATTATTTTGGTCAACAGAATAAACAAATGAGCAGCAAATAAATCAGATATGGTCACGGAATAAATAAATATTGGTCAGCAGTTTAAATTGACAGCAAATAAATTCATCAAATAATCTTTACATACTAAGCCGTCCACCACAGTGTAATCCAATATGACAATTTTTATAAGTACCTAACCATAACACAGGTTCATCCTAGTTTGGTTACTTCTGTGATCCATGTTGTGTAAATTCATATTAATAAACATATTTGTCACGTTATTCATAATTATTTTGGTCAGCAGAATGAGTGAACACCAATGCAATGACAGCAAATTAATAATTTTTGACATTAAATTATTAAAATAACATCAAGGTTGTCTGGAAGAAATTGTTGTTAGCAATAAGGCCATCCATTGCACCTTTTTTTATTTTAACTTTTATTGATGTGATTTGTTTCTTGTGTGGACAACTCAATAAGAATATTACTCATATTCTTATTGAGTTGTCCAAACACTTCACAGTAGTTTATTAAGACAATACAGATTTGGAAACTAATTGAAATTTTTGCTTATCAATTTGGAACTTTCTGCCAATTCACTATTTTCTGCTACAGTTTATTTTGCAGCTCAATGTTGTAATGTGAACCCCTGCTCAAAAGACTTACTTGTTTTACTGAGAGTATTTTTCAATAATTGAATTATCTGATGTTTAAATTATACCTCTTTTCTATTTGTACCAAGTGATTAATGTGGCCTTTATTCTAAAGTGATCCAAAAGTCCATAGCTTTTATATTAGTAATATGTCCATTTTATATTGAATTTATAACTCTCAACAATGACCTTGAAATGTATGTAAGTTAGTATATTAACACCAAAGACTAGATATAGGTACTTTATCTAATAAAATATTGATTGCAATGTGTATTGAGCAATTTATATGTATTTTTCATCAGGTTTCATTAAGTTCCCTTTTTGTGTACTCAATGCTCATATAATTTTTTTTATCTATATGTCACTGCCAACTGCTTGAATTGGCCAGAAGTTTATTAGAAGCAGGCATTCACTTATTTGGCAAGTGTTTAGTTACAATAGATAATTGTCTAAAACGTTGAAGTAGCTGACCGATAGCTAGTCATTTTACTATAGTATGTATGAACAGCTGCTATCTACAGTTTGAAGTGAAATATTTTAAGATGACGATAACACAACAATTGATTTATTTCACCTATAGCTATTTTGGTTTGGTGACTAAGATATTTGGTTAAACTAAACTTGTAAGGAACAAGAAAATTCCTTAATTTTTTTAAATAAACTAACTCAATTAAATAAAAACTCAATCAAGTACTTAAATTTCTCTATAAGTGGTCGATTGATTAGCCTACTCAAATCAAATAAAAATACAAGAAGTACTTAATAAACTGCAGTCTACTCTATATTTTCGTTCAATCACATTGCTGAATGACCTTAGCCATATAATTGTATGACGCCACATAAGGAACTTTCTAGGTAGTTAATTTAATTTTCGACATTATTCATTTAATTCCGGAATTACTGACTTGTAATTATTAGTTAATTTAATGGGTAATTTAACCGTCTGGCGGCAACTTGTACACAATTTATTAGTATTATACCTACTTGCCTAGGTTACCTCTTAAGTTATTACCTAATTAAAAAAATCACAAATATCCTAATTGTGATGTATTCCTCTCTAGTCATACCTACATACGAGTACTTTACTGTACTCTGAAACTGTGCTTTAAATAAATTGTTTATAAAATCTTGTTTATTTTATCATACAGTAACTTTACATCATCATCATCAGCCATTTGACGCCCACTGCAGGACATTAGGCCGCCTTCGTGGTTTTTCATAACCATGAGGGGTTTTGCGGTTTTGCCATAATCGCCACGCTTGGCAGGCGGGTCGGCAGAGGCACGAGCTAGTCGCTTGTTTACACGTTTGAACTTGTTCGTATCTATACCTAATTGTAGCCGGCATAATATCGGCTAGACCTAGCATCAGCCACTAAGGTTTTGTTAGACCTAGTTCTAACCGGATTGATACCGGCTAGACCTAGTTTTACCCGAAAACAATCTGCTTATACTAGATTTAACCAAGAGTACGTGGCTACACCTAGTTCTAACCGGCTAAAACTAGGTGTAGCCGCACTACGGGCTTAAGCAGTAACATATATAAATAGTTAGTACCATTGAATTTTATATTCAATATGTACTAACACGGAATATAGGTAATATAAGGGATAATATTATGTATTTTAATATAATTATTTAAGACACTCCTACGTATTCTTAATACTCACTAACAGAATTATTTACATTAATTATACCAGCTTCACCTAACGTCAAGTTGGGTAACATTGAATTTCCTTGCAACCAAAGAGAATATAATCACTACGTTTTAAGAGACGGAACTCGCATACATCGCTGTCGTTTGAAAATTTGTATGAAATTCATTCCCCCACCGTTACCAATATGACAATATGAAAAAAAAAAGACTTGCTGACAGTAATAGTGATGTGCACGATAGCCGATAAAGTTTTAGTGATGTATCGATAGTTTTCAATTTATCGATATAAGCCCTTCAAAGATGTCCATTTTTTATTATTTAATTAAAACACATTTGTAGATGATGCAGACTTTTATTTGAAATTAAAATTACGTACACAAATCACATTTTATTTAAATAACAGTCTAAATTAAAGTCGAACATACACAAACTTATTATCAATTTCTAGTTCATAGAGAGAAGCGTTCCAGAAACGGAATGAAAAGGGTTCAAATATTTTGGCTCCCTTTTATTGAAGCATGTAACTTAATGCGTGCCAGCTTTTTACAAGAAAAAAACATGCAATGCCTAAGAGAAATTGAAAATGTTTAAAGCCCAAAGATTTCTTTCCTTTCTTACGTATCTTTTTTACCCAAACTCTCAAAAATATCTCAAAGGAATAGCTAAAAATCCTTCTGCTCGAATATTCATTCAGAGGCAGCAACTATTTACTACAATAACAAATATTTTCTTTCAAGCTTGCACAGGACTGAGTACCAATATTGAAAGTAGAATTTTGCTTCAAACACAAGCATCTAAAAATTATGTACATTGAAAGTTATGGAAAGAGTTCTGAAATTAAAGGATTCAGTAGCGCCATCGAATATGTTGTTATTGTAGTGGCATTTTTAGACATCTCAGCTCTGCTGCTTTTTGCTTGGTCCTTTGACGGGCCTGCGCAGGGTTCCTCCATTTGGGCAACTGAAAATGCACACATGTTTTTATTTACTAAAAATAGGGCTATTCTATCATTTGAGGAGCATGCAATTAATAAATATGGAGTATGGGACGAAGTGAAAGAGGTGTGTTAAGATCATAGTAAGTGGGAAACCATTATCTCTGCCTAGCCCTCTGGGGTACAGGCATTAGTTTATGTATGTATGGTACTAAATTTAAAACTCTGCGATAACAAAGTAAGTCAATAAATTAAAAAAAAAATCATAGATTTTATAAAATACAGTAAATAACTAGCATTTCTGCTATAATAAAATCCTCACCATTGCTGCTTCGACACATGTGCTGAGGAAACCCAATTAATTGAGCATCAGTAAGTGGGGTTGCAGTCAAATTTACCATTGGAATTGCTCTTTTTCTTAAGCGGTTTCTTTATTTGTTGAAATCTTGTTTTAAAATGATTTCCGCATACATGTCGCAGTTGATGCAACTTTTTTATTGGTACATGCACCAGTTCTTCATTACCAACAGCTTTTACCCAGGCCTTTGCAACTGAAAGAGTAGAATAAAGAAAACGTTATTTACAAATTAACAGTAACAGTAAGTAACCTAGCCAGTAACAGTAACCTACTTAGGTATGTCATGAAGGATTTTCATACAGTACACAATAACCTATTAAGAAGCTTATTAGGGGAGGGCTTAAGTACATAATATACAATTAAACTTACCAGTTTTCATCCAAGGGAAACTGCGCAAATAAAGAAGAACCACACTGGTGGTCAGTGTCTTTCCTTTGCACCGCAAATTTCACATGTTCTGTGGCTGCCTTTACCACCCATGTTGTCCGTAGACAAAACACAATGTAACAATTCAAGAGTCTCTATCTCACAAGCCGGAGGAGCAGTTTGCTCAACTCAACGAATCAAATCACTAGTACTAAAGAGTCACTATCTCACATGTCGGAGGAGCGGTTGCTCAACTCAACGAATCATTTCACTAGTACTATATAAACGCATGAATGCACTGACGCCTTATCAGCACGACAAATACGAAATGAAATACGAACTAAAAATTTCAAGAACAAACAAAGAAAATAACCACTGACATGGGCAGACATTTTGTTTGAATTTTGCAGGTCAGTGTTACCATACAAAATACAACAAAACTACTTTTTGTATTTTGCTCGGCAAAGTTATTGAAAAATTATGCTTTCTTTTTGTCACATTAATGACATTGTAGATTAGTAAGATTAGTGACATATTGCTGATAATATTAGTAGTATTGACTATATAAGAAAACAATTCAAAACACTAGATTAAAAGCTCCCATGCTTTAATTTATTTAATTACTGGCAATTTTAGCATTTTCTTTAGAATGTTGGCCAAAAAGGGGAAGGAATTTCATACAACAATTTTTTACTATGAAGTTTCTACCCCCTGGTTTTCTTGCTGTGGTTCTCTTGAGCGTTTATCGAAACGTCCCAGAGTTTTCAAATTATTCACAAGCCTTTTCAAAACCTTACGAGACGGTGTTTGTCTGTCAGGATATTTTACGCTATACCAGCGCAAACTTCGAGAGATATCTTTATCGTTCAGAAAATATGCTTCCATTACATCAAAACTTACTTGATATGCCATTTCCGCAATAAATTAACACAATAACACGTGTGTAAGTGAATTAAAACTAAACAGATAAATATCGGAAAAGCAAATTCTTGCACAGACTGTTCCATTTTCAAATTTAAGAAAAACATTTAAAAATTTGTCTTCTTTTTAAAATATCTTAAAAAGCATACATTCAAACAAACGCTCTCATAAATTGTTACATTTTCAAATTTAACAAGAACATTATTTTTGTTTTAAATTTGGCTTGTGTCTAGCTTACCAAGGACGTATTGAAATACAAAATTTTATCATTTTATCTACACTTCCACTTATAATAAGGAAAACTATGCTATAAAGTATTTTATGAAGTGGGTACTTATTTACGAATAATCAATGCTATCTATGGAATGATAATATCGCTACTTTTCGAACGTCGTCGTCGGCAATAAAAAACTTTCTTGAAATTTGACTCAAACATTTTACGTTGTTCCTTTCTTTTAAAATACTATGTTACTTCAGAAGAGTTATTAGTTTTTGGCCATTATTTCGATTGGCATCATAAAAGTAGGGGTGTTTTTATTTTTTTTATTTAAGTCGGTTCGATTCCCAGACAAGGCAAGTAATTTTTAGAAAATCTTTGAATGCAGAATTACTAACTTTTAAAAATAACATAAAGTCTTCTTTCAGCAAAATACCCTATCTACGATATTTAAGGTACTTTCCCTTCATGGCCCATAACTTTGGGACGTCCTGTATATAGGCCTATATTCGCGTCTGAATGATTAACTTTGATCCTCTTAATAAATGCGATGCCCTTTACGCTAACTGAAATCGGCATGCAAAATAGAGCTTTAAAGCCTTATCAGTAACCTTACTGGGCCAGCCCACCAATGTGTAGTGCATAACTTGCGCACATGACGTCACTCAATGAAATAAGCGCCCGCCGGCTCCGAACCCCAAAGTTTATGTAAGTTTTTTAAAAGTTTATATTTATAAAAAAGTTTTAGTAAGTTTTCTTTTACCACGGTTTAGTAAGTTTTCTTTTACCACGGTTTAGTTTAGGCATGCAGGTTAATGATTTGGAAGACTGACTATAGACTCCCTGCCGCTGTATGAATGCGAAATGGAAAATTGTGTCATCTTATTTTTAATTGTTATTTATGATATAAAAGTGCTCATGTAAGTAGGAAAGAATAATGGTAAATAACGAAATGGCTTTCTCACTTTACTTTTGTAATTTCAACCAACACTCAAATACAATGTCAATTGATCAATCATAAAGGAGCAACTGTGTTAATCAATTGCAATTCACAATAGTAATGAGTTTAAATAAATTATGATTCTTCAAAAAAATTTAAAATAAATGCATATAGCATTTGATTGTTTCGGAGCCACTTTAACACAACTTTTTTTACATAGTTGGTACTTGATTTTTGACTTTACAATTTCAATCTCTTCATCTAAAATGTATCAATTTCAGTTATCAATCAAAGTTTTGATTCAAAAGCATTAGTTTCAATTGTTTGTTCCGCCTTTAAATATGATGGCATTCTACCACTAGCCAGCTTCTCTCTTTTGTGAACTTTTAATTGATGCTTCATCATAGCACTTCTATAGCCAAAAGCGGCTTCACAAATGTTGCACACATGATTTTTTATTCCCAAGTGATCTACTTGGACATGCTTTTCCATCATGGTCTTTGTATGAAATGCTTTGTTGCAAGTTTCACAGGTGTGTTTTGGTACTTTGTGCCTCAGCATATGTTTGTGTAAGTTTCCACTAGTTAGAAACCGGGCAGGACAATCAGAGCAGATAAATTTAAAGTCTCTTGTATGGATACGCAGGTGGACATTAAGAAGTCCGGAGTTACGGCCTCTGTATGGACAGTGTGGACATTTATAGGGAAAGTCATTATTGTGGGACTGCAAATGATTCTTGTAAGCGGCAGAATATGTACAAATTTTTCCACATACTTCACAGATATATTTGGAGCCACCTTTGCCGTGAACTATTACCATATGTCGTCTTAATGAAATATCTTTCATGTTCTTCTTGCATATTGTGCACTCAACTCTGATTTCAGGTTTTTTGTGAAGCAGCATATGGTCACTGTAATCATAATTTGTGATTACCTCATTACAAATGGGGCAAACTGTTTTGTTTTGACCCAGCTCTGAATCAGTTTTTTCATTCTTTGTTGATACATTTGTTGTTTTATGTCCTGGTGGTTTACTTCGCTGTTTTCTCATTTTGATTGGACTGGCTCTTGCATTATCTTCGCTGATATAGTCATTGTTATCTGAACTAGAAGCTTTTATATTTCTTAGAATTTGGTCAGATTGTTGAGCTGATTTTCTGAACAGTATAGCACCTCTAAGTAAAGAATAGCATCGATAACATAGAAACTTAGGATACTCATCTTGTGCATCTATTTGGATGTTTGCTACTATGACTATAGCTTTCAAAATGTCAGATGTTGAAGATTCTTTTTCAGGAAGTATTGGAATTGTGGCTTTACCAAGGCATGCTCTGCACATATTATTATTATACCCAACACGGTTTACATCTCTTTGAGCTGCATTATTTGTTAGTTTGTGGTTCTGTCTGTTACTACTAGATTTTTGTAACATCTTTAGTATGAAGTACGAAGACTCCATTTTCTGTTGATATCAGAGAATCCTACAGCAAAACACAATTAAATAGGTAAACAATTCTTGATTCCGATTTTACAGCAATAAAAAAATAACAAGCTTCCTGCCTCCGGATCTTTTTTTCTGTTGTCAAAAATCTGTCAAGCTGAGATATGACATACCTACTATATACCTACATTGTAATCTATGATATGACATAATGACAGTCGACCATAGAGTTGAAAGATAATTCGGGATACAAAAAAAAAGTGAACTGCCTGAATCGAAAACCATTTCGAGCTTAGCATCCGAACTGCAGTATTTTTAATGTAAGAGATTTTTATCTTAAAAGATGAGCCTTATTTTGAGTAAATAATAATATTTAAATGCCTTTCATTTGACCGCTATGGTAACGTCACATGATATATCGTCTGTGGAAAAACTACCAATGGCCTGTCAACTTCATCTGTCAAACACATCGATGTCATTCGATTCCCACTATTGTGTCACGTCAAACCAATACAACGACCAGTGTTGCCAACAAGTTTTTTTTCATGACGACCACAAAAATTAAATGCTATCTGCCCAACCACGATTCCACTGGTACAACTCACTATTATGACATGTATTCTGTTCTATTATGTACTTAGTTTTAACCGACTTATTAAAAAAGGATGAGGTTCTCAATACATTCCACCGGGACTTATTATGTATGTTCCCCGATTGCTAGATTGATTTTGTTCCCACTAGACAGGGGGCCCAAACCACCATTCTAGTGGTGATACGACTAAGGTGGCAACACTGAAAACGATTTTAAATTACAGTAAACCCATTACACACGGCAAACGCAATCGCGCGGCTAACACAGCAAGGGTAGCATATGACGTCACGCAGTTTAATATTTAAAAAAATTATTTAGTAGTGTTTAACTTGATGAATCACAAAAACAACGAAATTAGTTTCTTAAAATGACTTATACTATCGGGGAAAAAAAATAAAAACTCAACTGTTTCAAAACTGCATTGAGTCTATGGCAAACGATGATGAAAGAGGGGTACCTATATATGTTCTGTGGTCGTTGCTGAATATATAGAGCATTTTATGCATTTATACCTATACCTATGTACTTACTTCATATCATATATGTATATAACAACAGGTACCTACGATGAAATGTAGGTACCAGCGGAGGAAAATAATGTGAAACCTCCTCCTAACAATAAAAGAACAAAGATAAAGGCAGCGACCCACTTGGCCAATAGTGTCTTTGAATTTCGCAAATATTTTTTACGGGTGCGCTTTTAAATAAAAGTTCACCTGTAAAAGGTTATGGGCCCAGGAACGAGAAAAAAAAATAGGAGTCGTGATCGCGGTGATGGAGTTGTTCATCAGAGCATGCCGAGCATAATATGTTATTTTTCAAGCAGATGCTGCCGTTTTAGTTTAATTAAGTTATTTCGGTTAGTCGGTGCTAACTCCTTCTGTATATTGTAATTTTCATCGTGCCAGTGAACATCTATTCAGCGTGAATAAAACTTGTACATAAATGAACTGTTTTTCTGATCTTGGCACCGAGTTCTAAACTGGTGACCCCGACGGGAGCATAACTACTGACATACTGTAAATATTGAACTGTACATAGTCGAATATGTCGAACCCAAATGAGTTCACCGATGCGCAACAACCAGCAGATACCAGCCCGATTGGTAGGAACTCGCAACCCGAGGTAAATCACATCACGAAGTTGCCTCCGTTTTGGCCGCAGAAGCCGGCGGTATGGTTCGCGCAAGTAGAGGGGCAGTTTACCCTCGCACGCATTAAAGTTGACGAGACCAAGTATTGCCATGTAATCTCCCACTTGGAACCGCAATACGCAGATGTAATTGAGGACATTATCACTTCGCCACCATCGACTGGAAAGTATGACAAGCTAAAAGCTGAATTAATCAAGCGATTGTCAGATTCAAAGGAGAAGAAAGTGAAGCAGCTCCTGATTCATGAAGAGTTGGGTGAAATGAAGCCTTCTGAGTTCCTGCGGCACCTGCAACATCTTGCAGGTAACGACGTTCCAGAGGAGTTTCTGAGGACTATCTGGTCAAACCGACTACCGATGAGCACACAGACAATCATCGCGGCGCAAGCGGGGGCATCACTTATGCTACTGGCGATTTAGCGGACAGAATTCATGATGTCGTTCCCCCTAGGATGCAAGTGGCTGAAGCTTCAGTAATTCCTGAAAACGCAATAGAGCGGATGTCAAGCCAGATAGCAGCGCTCACCAAACAAGTCGAGGAATTAACAGCGAAGTCCAGAAGACCCAGGTCGAGAGAACGATCATTAGATCGGCAACAGCGCAGTCGTAGACGTTCCGCATCCTCCAGGTCACAGTCGATGTATCGAAAGAATCCCATTTGCTGGTATCACGCGACGTTTGGAAGCAGAGCCAACCGATGCATCCGACCCTGCGACTATAAGCCGAGCGAGTGGAAAAATGCCTGGGGCAATCAGTAGATGCGGCCGATGGTTGCCCGATTTTAAGTGGCCGTTTATTCATTACGGACAACAGATCGAAGCTTCAGTTCTTAGTCGATACTGGAAGTGACTTATGCGTTTTTCCGCGCTCTGCAGTTCGTGAACGGCGGTCGAAGACAACGTACAAGCTATGCGCAGCTAACGGGTCGGAAATAGCTACTTATGGTTACGTGGAGTGCAACCTTAATTTAGGACTGCGCAGAGACTTCAGGTGGCGTTTTGTTGTGGCGGACGTAACTAAATCCATAATAGGAGTAGACTTTTTATCCTTTTATGATTTATTGGTAGACTGTCGAGAGCAACGATTACCTAATTGACCGACAAACAAACCTGTCTTCGGTAGCTTCGGTTACTTCAGCTGTTTTCGAAATACAATCGGTTAAGGTACCGACTGGTGACAGTCGATTTCACAAACTGTTAGACTCTTTCCCGGATATCACACGCCCAGCCGGTACACCACGCATTGTCAAACATAACACTGTGCACCATTTAAACACCACTCCGGGTCCGCCGGTGACCTGTACTCCCCGCAGGTTGGCCCCGGACAAATTAAAAATTGCAAGACAGGAGTTTGAAGCGATGCTGGCCAATGGCACTGCCCGGCCATCTGACAGCAGTTGGTCGTCGCCGTTGCACTTGGCGCCTAAAAAAGACAATAGTTGGCGCCCATGTGGTGACTATAGATGTCTGAACGCCAGACCGTCCCGGATAGGTACCCAGTTCGGCATATTCATGATTTCACCCACAGCATCTCCGGCTGCAAAATATTTTCCACAATAGACTTGGTTAAAGCTTATAATCAGATTCCAGTTGATCCCTCAGATATTCATAAAACTGCTATAACAACTCCGTTTGGTCTTTACGAATTTCCGTTTATGACGTTTGGCCTCAGAAACGCAGGAGGTCTAGATTTTGTATACTGTTACCTGGACGATTTCTTGGTATTTTCAAAGAACGATGACGAGCATGAAGACCATCTACATCAGGTATGCTCTAGGATGAGGGACTACGGTATTGTCGTGAATACAAGCAAATGTGTTTTCGGTGCACCGGAGGTAACATTCTTAGGATACCGCATTTCCAAAGACGGGACTAAGCCTCTATCAACAAAGGTGCAAGCTATTATGGAGTTCCCTGTTCCTACAACCGTCAAGCAACTCAGACGATACATGGGTATGTTAAACTTTTACAGGCGTTTTATCCCACGAGCTGCTCAAATTCAGGCGCCAATGAACGCTTTACTGAGTGGTTCGGTGAAAGGCTCTCATCCGGTTAACCTAACTGGAGATTCCCTAAAATCTTTTCAAGAGTCGAAACAAAGCCTCTCCAACGCTGCACTGCTTGCTCACCCAGATTGTCGTGCTAATCTAGCGCTGGTGACAGACGCTTCAGATCTGGGTGTGGGCGCGGTTTTACAGCAGTTTGTTGCTTACTTATCATTGGCAGCCATTAGCATTTTTTTCGCGCAAATTCAGCCCGTCACAGCAAAAATACTCACCTTATGACCGTGAACTTCTGGCTATCTATGAAGGCATAAAATATTTTAGGCATATGCTTGACGCCAGGGATTTTGTAGTTTACACTGACCACAAGCCATTATGTTTTGCATTTCATGAACGGAAAAACAATTGTTCTCCGAGGCAATACAGGCACTTAGACTTTATTTCACAGTTCACAACCGACATCCGACATATCTCAGGGAAAGATAACGTGGTGGCGGACATATCACGAATTGAGGAGGTACATGGATCTGTCGACTTTGAAGCTTTAGCAATGTCGCAGGTCGCTGACTCTGAGCTTGCAGAACTTCTGAATGGCTCCTCGGCATTGCGATTGGAGAAAGTCGCCATGCCAGGAAGCACAACAATGTTATACTGCGACGTAAGTACTCCCATTCACAGGCCTTTTGTCACAAAGTCGTTTCGCAAGACTATCTTTGACAGTCTCCATTGTTTAACCCTTAAATACCCAGAGTTTCATTTTTGAAACCAGACTTTTCAAAGTGTATGTACCGTATGAATTTTATTTTTTTTCGGTTTGGCTGTTTTGATAGTTCCATTGCCTAATATCAAACAACTTGCGATTAAAAAAAACGAAACGTCATGTGAAAACTTTATGAAATTTGACACTTCGTTTTAGGCGCGGAAATCAAAGAGTCCGAACCACCGAGTGAAAAGTTATTCGATGAAAATAAATATAATTTTGACGAATTTCTTGTGATAAAAATAAGTTTGCAGTAGGTAAGTATCTCATTTACTCTTTTCTATGTCTATTTACAGCAAAAATACGCGTTGCCTAAAGAAAATGTTGCAATATTTGTGGGTAACTTTTTTGATACTTCAGGCATTCCCGGTTTCGTAAAGTCTGTTTTATGCTGAAATTGCAGGATGCATATTTAATTACTCTTTTACTTGTTTTTCGCTTGTTTTGCTTGTTTAGGTGTGGGGTTGAATGATTTTTATGTTAGTTTTACAGATATAATATCAAAAAGAAGCCTGCAGAAGTCGAATCGCTCTTGCAACAACTTGAAAATGGTGAAATTTCGGAAGACAATTACAGTCAAGAAGAAGATGAAATAGATTATTATCAAAGTCGAAGAGAACTCGAGGTAGATCTGGATGATGAAGAGGAAGTACTGGAAGAGCCTTGTGTCAATGCTATCACACGCTTTGACAAGAAATTGAAGAAAAATATCCAAGTTCCATGCCCCAAAAACGTCAAAGATTATATTGCTCACATGGGTGGTGTTGATTTGATGGACAGTTATATAGGATGGTATCGCATACGTATCAAGTCTAGAAAGTGGACCATGCGGCTGGTTTACCACCTGCTGGACATGACAGTTATAAATTCTTGGATTTTGTACAAAAAAGTGAGCATTTCGAAAGGAAAAGCAAAGAAAGATTTGATGAAGTTAGCGGAGTTTAGGACTGAGCTTGCAGACACCCCTTTGTCGATACCAAAGTAGATTAGAAGGTAAAAGAGGACGGCCTAGTACAAGTCGAAATGAAGATACAACAGAGGCAAACCCAAAAAGACCGCGAGCTGGTGTACAAGTGGTGCCCTCCACAAATGTAAGGAGTGATGGTTTAGGACATGAAAAAGTTTCCACAAACTTGCGAAACAAGTGTCAATATCAAAACTGTGGAAAGCTGATATCGTGGATTTGTATAAAATGTAAGGTTTCATTATGTGACAATAGAAAAAACCAATGTTTTGCCTTTTTTCACAAATAATTTAGATTTAGCTTTGTAATTATAATAAAGGATAAAAAAAATCGTGTCTAAATGCCTGAAGTATCTAAATTGATACTACTAGTTTTTTTGTAAATAATGCCGTAAAAAAACATTTGCGATTTTTTTAATAATTTTTCCTGTAATGCACATATTTAGCAGTATACAAAAACATTTTTTCTGATTTAAAACAAAAAATTAGGTTTTTAAGGGTTAAGTCACCCGGGTGCTAACGCAAGCGCTAAGCTAGTGGCGCAGCGCTTTGTTTGGCCAGGAGTACGCAAAGATTGTCGCGAGTGGTCACGGGCATGTCTGGATTGTCAGCGCTCCAAGGTAAGTAGGCATGTTTCTTCTCCTCTGGCTGAATTTGCTTTACCCCGCGCTAGATTTCAAATTATCCATATAGATTTGATTGGCCCATTGCCATCTTCTCAAGGATTTCGTTATTGTTTAACCGCGGTTGACCGATTTACGCGTTGGCCAGAAGCCGTCCCGATTACGGACATGATGGCAGAGACAGTAGCTCGAGCCCTACTTTCAGGCTGCATATCTAGGTTTGGCTGTCCTACAGATATAGTTACTGATCAGGGGCGTCAATTTGAATCAGCCATCTTTAGGCATTTATCTAAAATGGCTGGTTTCAAGCATCGCAGAACTACCGCCTACCATCCAGCGTGTAACGGACTAGTTGAGCGATTCCACCGCTAGCTTAAGGCGGCTATAATGTGTCATGCTGATACAAACTGAGTTGAATCTCTACCCTTGGTATTACTTGGGGTCAGGAGTGCTTTTAAGGAAGACCTGCAAGCATCTTCAGCTGAGCTGCTTTATGGAGAGCCCTTACGGCTGCCAGGCGATTTTTTTGGTCATGATACAGTTGGATCAACGGATTTGACCGAATTTTCTACGCGTCTGAGGTTTTTTGCCGCAAATCTTCGTCCAGCACCTGCATCACGACACAGTGAATGTAAAGTTTTTGTTTTGAAGGAGTTAAGCACCTGCAGTCACGTATTCCTACGTGAAGACGCGTTGCGCGGTGCCCTTCAGCCTCCCTATACTGGCCCTTTCAAAGTCTTAGAGAGAGGACAGAAGATATTCAAAATATTGCGGCAGGGAAAAGAGACGACTGTGTCGATTGACCGACTGAAACCGGCCTACGAACTAGTGGATAGATCAGCCACTGCGACGAGGAATGTGTCCCTACAGACTTCACTTCAAAGTTCTCATCGTTCACATCAATCGCGCAATATTACACAGCATCCCGTGCAACCTACACTTCCTCAGCCTCCAACAGTGGCATCGCACCAACCCCCGGCCATGCCTCGAGAGACCTCATCAGGACGACGCGTTCGATTTCCGGTTCATCTAAATGACTATTATCGCCCGTAAGACGGTCTCTGGAGGGGAGTGATGTGGGGTTGACTGTGCACCACATTCACAGACGGCAGTCCGGCGCGCGCAGGGTCAATCCACATTGTTCGAACCTGCGAACGCCAAGCGTAGCTGGCAGGCTATACATGGTGGAGTAGCCGGGAAGGAAAAAAGACATTTAAAAAATAGTTTTTTCCTGACAGTAAAAAAGAAACATTGGTAATTTGATAGGTTCTGATATATTGGTTTAAAATGTTATTTTTCAAGCAGATGCTGCCGTTTTAGTTTAATTAAGTTATTTCGGTTAGTCGGTGCTAACTCCTTCTGTATATTGTAATTTTCATCGTGTCAGTGAACATCTATTCAGCGTGAATAAAAATTGTACATAAATGAACTGTTTTTCTGATCTTGGCACCGAGTTCTAAAAACCTATAAAAAAAAAGTGACAGTTTGAAAAGCAAAACAAAACAACCCCACCCATTTTGGAATGGAATTTCATTTCCCAGTTTTTTCAGAATTTTCAGTGAAGTTAAGGTTTTGGGATTACGGGGATTACACATGGGAGACGTAAGTGATCGGACCGGAGTTCCAGATCATCATCTTCTGATCCGAACTAACTAAGATGGAGTCTTCGTATTATTATTTACTAAAGATGATACAAAGATCTAATTACGATGGCGAGAAAAACAATGGAAAAAACATTACAGCACAAAGGCTAGTGAAACGTAAAAGGCGTAATATGTGCAGAGCTTGCCTTGGTAAAGCAACTATTCCGATACTTCCTGAAACAAATTCTTCAACATCGGATATTTTAAAAGCTATAATAATAGTTGCAAACATTCAAATAGACGCACAAGATGAGTATCCTAAGTTTCTATGTCACCACTGCTATTCATTACTTAGAGGGGCTATATTGTTCAGAAAAGCAGCTCAACAGTCTGACCGCATCCTGAGAAATATGAAAACAGCATCCAGTCCAGATAGCAGCGATGATATTACAGAAGACGTCACAAATAATACAAAGAGAGCTAAGCCACTGGTGCATAAAACTGCCAAAATAAAGTTAGAAACGAAAAAAGGAAAAAGTGAACCAAAGCTTGATTTGGAACAAATAGTATGCCCAAATTGTAATAAGGTGGTACCAAATTATGATTACAGCCACCATATGCTGCTTCATAGAAATCCTGATGGTAGAGTTCAATGCACAATATGTGAGAAATCCATGAAAGATGAGAGATCTTTGAAGCGACACATGGTAATAGTCCATGGTAAAGGTGGCTCAAAATACATATGTGAAATATGTGGAAAAACCTGCACATATTCAGCCGCTTACAGGAATCATTTGCTGTCACACACTGATGACTTTCCACACAAGTGCCCACAATGTCCATACAGAGGCCGCAATTCTGGTCTACTCAGTGTTCACATGCGTATACATACTAGAGATTTTAAATTTACTTGCTCTGATTGTCCTGCTCGGTTTCTAACTAGTGGAAATCTTCACAAACATATGTTGAGGCACAAAGTACCAAAACACACATGTGAAACTTGCAACAAAGCATTTCATACCAAAATGATGTTAGACACTCATTTCCAGGTGGACCACTTGGGCGTAAAAAAACATGTGTGTAATATATGTGAAGCTGCTTTTGGCTACAGAAAAGCTATGATGAAACATCAATTAAAAGTACATAAGAGAGAGAAACTGGCTAGTGGCAGAATGCCATCATATTTAAAAGTGGAACAAAGAAATGAAAATTCTACACAACTCCAGGTTTTCCACTCCAATAAACAGAACTAATCAACCAGTTGATCAGAGTGAAAGTTGATTCAGGCATATGTTCCTATCAAATCAAACTAGTTTAAAACCTATTTAGAGTCTTAAAATCAACCACAATCTGTGCTAAAAACCTATTTAGAGGTTAAAAATTTCACCCATGCTGGGACTTGAACCTGCGACCTCTGGCGCGCGCTCTCCCAACTGAGCTAATGGGCAAGTGCAGGCATCGGCAATTTTTAACCTCTAAATAGGTTTTTAGCGCAGATTGTGGTATATGGACAGTATGATGGACCAAGTGAAAACCATTGCTTATTTTACAGAACCAAGGTAAAACCAGTAATGGATATAGGATCCTACACATATTAAACAGTAATGTGAGCATAAGGCAGGTCAAATCACTTCCACAAATTTATGCTCTGAACTATAGGGCATAGGGCAGATATAAATAAAAAATGTGTTTTGATTTGCCTACATCCCATTTGAATTTAAAATTTGTTTTAATTTGGATCGTCGCAAACCCGTTGTAATGTGGATAGTACCTACTTAATAAAAACGTTACCTCGGTAACGAACAGAATGTGGATGAATGCACCAATCAATCCAATCATAGAGTGATGGCGGGTTTCACATGCTCGACATCGTTAGACTATACTCCGTTCCAGGAGTCGAACTCCTAGGGAACAAAATATTCGCATCTCATTGGTCAATGCGTGCAGCTAGCGATAAGCGAAGGCTATTGAAGGTCACGCACATTAACCGATGGACGCCTATGGAGGATTCCTTTGCACGACTTATGTCCAATTATGAAAAATGACCACTAGTATATAATTGACCAATCATAGAAATTGTCCAATCATAAAAATGTCCAATCATATACCAATCATAAAATTGTCCAACCATAGAAATTGACCAATCATAAAATTGTCCAATCACAAAATTGATCAATCATAAAAACGTCCAATCATAAAATTGACCAATATTTTATGCATTCATAAAAAAAAACAATATACCTAAGGTATTATATGATTCCGTAGCCGACCGTATAGGACAACTGCCGACGCATGCAGCACATACATACAGCATACCTATTACTTGTCATACTCGATACATATAAAGGCGACCACTGAGAAGCCGCAATGAATTACGCACATGTGCTGCGTGCGTCGGCAGTTGTCGTACTTAATTAATAACCACTATTAATAATTAATAATCATTAATAGTGGTTATTATTAATAATTATTAATAATTATTAATAGTAATTTTATTAATAATTATTAATAGTAATTATTATTAATAATGACATTATTATAATTTTTTTTTTGTAATCGATAACATTTTTATTACTTGCGGTGCGAGTAACCCCGGTCTAATAGCCCTTCCAGTCCATAGTACTAGAAGTCTAGAACCCACTAGCAGGTGCCTAGCCGTACCACAAGAGTTGTACTTTCGTATTTTGGACATAAGTCGTGTTGGACAAAAAACCTGTTGGTCTTTAATCCTAGTTGGACGTTTCGTATTTTGGACATAAGTCGTATTGGACAAAAATCGTGTTGGACTATAATCCTAATTGGACATTTCGTATTTTGGACATAAATCGTATTGGACAAAAACCTTGTTGGACTTTAATCCTAGTTGGACATTTCGTATTTTGGACATAAGTCGTGCAAAGGGGAGGATTTTATTTGGGAGCTCGTTTCGTGGCATAGAGTATAGTATTGGCCAATGGACGCTTTCTGGGAGCTAGTTCCGTGGAATAGAGTATAGTATTAAGCAATCACAATGTTCGCTCAACGCCCTTATTTCTATAAACACGATTCCTCATAACACTCCTCAGTCTGTGTTAAAGGAAAAAACGTCACCACAGATTATTTAAACTAGCTCTGAGAGGTGTTTTAGAGGAATCGTGTTTTTAATTTTTATAAATAAGACCGTCAGTGTATGAAACTACCATACCAGTCCAATGAGTCGTTACTGTACGGTAATCGTCTAATGTGGAGCGGGCTATGGTTGTCTGGAAAAAATTACTTTTAGTAATAAGGCCGCCAATTATACTGTACTATATTATTGTTTAATTCTCATATGTAATTCCTACATACAATAAAGAATTTTTTATCTAACCGGCCATTTACCTACAACAACGTCATACACACAATTTTATTCTTCGTAGCTAGGTATAGGGTCTGTCACACACACACCTTAAATAAAGGAAGTACCATGTAAGTTTGTCAGACTAATGTGACTCGGCTTGGGGTTCATATTTCTTTGTTCGACCAAAAATATAGGTAATCCGCGATCTTTTTGGCGGTTGAGTGAAGTTCGCCAGTTCTGCGCAATGACTATTTTTTTTTTGGTGTTAAAGCTTGGTTACGCAGGGGGCGGGGGGGTCACTAGGGGTGTACCACTGTTAAAAACTTCTTATCCACGTCACAGACTTGACAAGTAGTTGGAGAGATAGATCGTTGAGAGGAACGAAAGTACACTGATAAAATTGAAGCGAGGCGAGAGATATTTATTCAGCTGTAACCTCTACTATGGTAGACGTAGAACATCTACCTTACCTTGTATTTAAATTAGTTTTACTATATGACATAGGTAAATACTGTATCATTTTGTAAGCTCCTCTGCATAGTGATATTGCCATAAATTAATCTGACCCGGTGGAGGACTCCTTCACCGGTTCAGATAAGTTTGTCGCACTCTACCACATTATTTCCTTCCTACTATACCTACTCTGCATACTCATGGCGGCCTAGAGAATAAACATTTTTTTTTAGATGTTATAAACCAAACGAAATCGGGTAAACATTATAAATTAATTAACGTGTTAATACCCTAAATACATATAATGTAAGTAGGTAAGTACCTAACAAATTTCATCTCTTCATCATCATCAGCCACTCGACGCCCACTACAGGGCACAGGCCTCCCTCGTGGTTTTCATAACCATGAGGGGTTTTGCTTTTCTGTATTTCCTATTCGTGTAATTATAATACTCTCGCCGCGCTGCGCGGACGCATGCTGTTTTGCTAGCCGTACACACGACAGCAGATCAAACTTTACGTTTTGAACCTTAACAGTTCTTATCTCAAAGACATAGAGTTGGTTTCAGAATGCCACATGTGTTGCCGTGTGTATTGGAATGGTGTTATTGAATTTTGTTAAGTTGTTATGCGCTTGTTTTGGTTGTGGACTGAAGTAATTAAACGCTGCACACTTCGTGTTAATCAGCTGTAAGCAGGTTAGGAGACTATTTTACCAGCCTTTTTGGAGTCGGAACTAATTAATCGATCGATTAAATCTTTTCTACTTTGTACATCACTTCGCACCACTCACACATACACTGTAAACACAGTAAGCAAGCGATGATGTGCAAACGATCTGTGACTATGTTCACTTTACCGCCAAAAAGATCTGTGCCTGCGTGCGTAGGTACTACTTACCTACATATTTTTTACTAAAGCACTCACGATGTTTTTGATACAATTTTTTTAGAAAACAATGATTTCATGTTACTATTTACTAAAATTGCTACAAAAATCTCGCGCGGACAAGAAGCAAAGTGATAATAAAATGACAAAAATAAAAATGAACGGAGATGAAGTGAAGAAATGCAGAACATGCCTTGAAAAGGGCATTATACCGATTCTGGAGGACGGCAAAGCTTTAAATATTAAGGAGGCAATCAAAATTATTGCCGAAGTAGAGGTAGATGAAAATGATGATTTTCCCAAATATCTTTGTCATGAATGTTACTCATTGCTTAGAGGGGCTATGTTATTCAAGAAATTAGCTCAACAGTCCGACCAAATTTTGAGAAACAACAAAGTTGATGAAATTTCAGATAGTTCATTTGATAGACAAGACGAAGAACCCCAGGAATCTGAGAAACCTGCCAAAATTAAGAATACGCCTTCAAATAAAAAGGTGAAGTTACTGAAGCGGAAACAGACTGATAAACCATTAGCAAAAAGAGTAATAAAACAAACTATGAGAGTCCATGTACAAAGGGCAGATGAGCAAATTACATGTCATGTGTGCAGTAAAGAACTGGCAAAATGTGACTACAAGATCCATTTGGAGGATAATCATTGCATCCCATGTATTGATCCTGAGCAACACAATCTGAAACTCAAATCATTAAGAGTAGAATGCAACCTGTGCAAGAAAACGCTGCATAACCAATGGGTAATTAAGCACTTTACTACTGTCCATGCAAAAAACCCTGCACGAAATTATGTGTGTGATATTTGTGGGAACTCCTACCTTTACAAGGCTGGCTTATACAATCATTCTCAATTGCATAACAAAGAGTTTCCATACAAATGTCCACAATGCCCTTATCGTGGCAAAACAAGTACTAATCTAAAAGCACATTTGCAAATCCATTCTACCAACTACAAATATAAATGTGCTGACTGCCCTGCAAAATACAGGCATTGGAGTCAACTTAACATTCACAAAAGAAAACATAGAGCTCCTGAAATCAAATGTGTTGAATGCACAAAACTTTTTCACACCCCAATGGCAATGGAGAAACATTACAAAATTCAGCACATGGGGATTAAAAGTCATGTGTGTAATATTTGCAATACAGCATACAGTTACAGAAAATCATTGGTCACACATCAGAATAGGGTTCATAACAGAATGAGACTTCCATCTGGAGGAACACCAGCATATTTACGTATACAGGCAAATAAAACAGAAGATGTATAAGCTTGGGCCCAATTCAATTGATTTCCTTTTCAGACATGGTGTGGTGAGGGTAGCGTCCTAAAGAAACAAATTTTTGTTTTAATTTTGTAATTAAAAGCAGATACATTTTAATGAATAGGTACTGCTACTTATTAAAGTCACTCTGGATAAACTTGTTAATGTTATATTACAAGCAAGCTATTCAAACTGCTAGTGTGTACTCAGATAACTGATAATAGCCTAATATACTATCAATGCTTCCACCTTTGTAACATTGAATGAACACAAGCCACACAAGTCCAGGGAATAAACCACAGCAGATGTGTTAATATGGCGTAAAGTTCCATAGAGTAAGTTTGAAAGAGCATTTTTTTTGCATGGATTTAGAGTTCTTATTCTAACATAAACTTCATCTTACTTTATCCCATATTTGTTTAGCAAGTTAAAATAATCACGGTTTGATTATAATTTAGTTATAGATGTATATTTGGCAACAACTAATATCATGATTATTCCAGAAACATTGGTTGGCTGGGTGGAATATGCCATGTTACTAAGGAAGGAACTAATAGTTTGTGACATTATTTTAATTATGGGGTTTATGTTATAGCTTTAAGTAGATAGATTAATATAATGCATAGAAGATATACAGTTACAAAATATTATGAATAAATAATGTAGCTTCCTAGATATAGTATCTAAATTAGGTATGTACTTGCAACTTTTTTAACAGTAGATACATGTACTAACTATTATTTTAAATACAACAGTTATACAATCTAGGCCAGTCTTTAAATTTCTATAATATTCCTTGTTCTTTTTGGCGCTCTGCTTCAAGATAAGCAGGCATCCTGCCTTTTCCGTCAATAAACTTTTCTCTTTTATGTACATGGAGTTGATGCTTTTTCATAGCGTTTCTGTATCCAAATGCCTTTCCACACACATTGCAAATATGTTCTTTTATGCCCAAATGGTCTACTTTGAAATGTTGTTCAAGCTCATGCTTCGAGTAGAACCTCCTTTTGCATGTGTCACATGCAAATTTTCTACCTTGATGCTTGGACATGTGCCTGTTTAGATTACTGCTGGTCAAAAACCGAGCTGAACATACAGAGCATTGGTATCTGTAATCGCCAGTGTGTGTTCGCAGATGGATTGCAAGGAGCCCAGAATTGCGGCCTTTATAGGGACAGTATTGGCACTTGTAGGGGAAGTCTGTACTGTGAGTTTGTAGATGGCATTTGTATATGCTGCGACGGTTGAATGATCGTCCACATACTTCACAGATGTATGTGGTTGTTGGTGGCCCATGAGAAGCCACATGCTCTTTGTACTCTCCTTTTCGATAGAACTGCTTGCATATCTTACATTTCACTTTGTATAACTTTTCGGATTTATGAAGATCCAGATGTTGCTTAAAATAGTATCTTCTCAATGTTTTCTTACAAATACGACATCGAATGTTAGGACTCATCTTTTGTTTCACATGTTCAGCTGATTTAATATGATCATAAAATTCATCTAAAAACCTAAAGTCCACAAAGCATACTTTGCAGTGGTACTTTTTCTTTTTCTTATCAGTGAAAAACTTTTTAGTGTCAACGTCTTGAATGTTCTCGAGGTCATCTGCATTTGAGGAGTTTGAGGACACATTTCCAACGTCATCCTCAGGGCATTCTGACTTCACAACATCCTTCAGAATCAAATCTGATTGTTGGGCTGTGTTGCGGAACATGACAGCTCCTTCAAGCAATTTGTGGCAGGTGTCACAAATATGCTTCGGAAAGCCATCTTCTTGGCATAACTCTATGCTGGCAATTGATGCTATCGACTCTGAAATATCAGACGAATCGTCATCTCCGTAGATCGGTATCGTCCCTTCATGTAAGCAAATTCTACACTTCGTAGTGGTTATTTCAGTGGTCTTGTCAGATATGTGGTTGCTCTCGGTGGACTCCATACGTTTGAGTTCGGCGCTTCTAGCGCGGAGCATTCGTGATTTCTGTACTAATCTCATCAGCAAGTATGAGGAAATCATTGCAATTAGAGCGTTTCTATCTAAGAACTGAGATTAGAGAATTCAAGTAGCTTACAAATTCCACACTCAAAAAAAGGAGAAAAGCTGCGCCGAATCAAACTAGACATAAAAAAAATTACAATTTGAATTCAATATCTTTATAGCTTGTTTATTATGCCGCGTCTTCCATTTGCAAAATTAAACCAGCCAAATTATTTTCTCTGTGCAGCCAAGCCAGCTACCAATACCAACCAATCAACAACAGACTTAAGTCTGTGCTAAAACGTAGTGATTATATTCTCTGTGGTCTGTGCTTAAGTCACATCAACTCACATCACGGAACCAGTGTGACCATCTCAAAAGTGGAGAATCTGCCAGACACTGGGCCAAAAATCTCTCAAACATGACGCCAAAAATATGCCTTCGTATATATTTATCACCTTCAAGGAACTGGTGACTGGTGTAGAGTCAACCCCACATGGAAATTCCCATTGAAAACGGAATAGAGCGGAAACCTGAACAAAAGTCATACTCGCACTTGATCAGTATTATTTGAAAGCAGGTAGGTACCTATGCCATTTAATAGCCTGTTTACGTGTCATTTGTGGCATCATCAGACTATCTGAGAGGAGATAAGTATACATCTGTATTGATAATTACAGTACAATAAGTACACTGTATCTACATTGGCCTCAACATTTTCGTTTTCCGTATACATAGATTTTGATAACATCTTTCTAATCATGTCTTTAGTTTGTTTAAGGGATATACAGTTTCCGTGTTCCTTTATCACATCTTTTGTGGTAATGATAGCTGACACATCATGTTTCTTTGTGAACCTGCCCATTATATTGATTTTATTCAGATTTAATTGGGAGAATATTCTCTTACACGAAGCGTTTGACAACGGCAATCATAATCTTATGACGTAGGTACCTAACTGTTTAAAAACTGAATAAAATCGGAATCCCCGTATAATCAAAGGTTGCCAGTTTGGTAAAATAATTTTGTACCAAATAGGTATACTTATATGGTACAAAATTATAAATAATTAAAAATAATTTTAAGGTGATTGAAGATGACTTTATTGAACATTAAAACTAATACAAGTTCACTTGGAATCTTTCAAAACTGCCAAGATCTACCATTTTAGTAAATCGTCAGCATAATCTGCCACAGCTAAAATTTTGGAGCCAAATCTGCCAAAATGACTGCAGTGTTGCAAGATAACAAAATTCGAAAAAAGATGCCCAAATCCCCTTTCCGCTCCGCTCTCAAATCTTCAGCTGCTGTAAACCACATTGAAACGGGTATATTTATCCCAAATTGGTGGTTTCTAGTTGCAGCAGTCTCAAATGTCGACAGCATGAAAAGTGTTGGAATTTTAAATACGACTTACTTGTTGTGAGTTGTAAATATTATATTTTCGACTTGAGAAACTTCAAATCCACACGTAGAAATTTTAAATAAAAAAAAATCGACTTCGAATCACTACAGCACTAAAAAGTTAGAACTTTTTAGTGCTGTAGTATTTTGAAGTCGGTTTTTATTTTTTATTTAAATTTTTTTATTTTTAAATTATTTATTAATGGGACAGCGGGAGAAAAATGAACAAGTCCTTTATAACCATAATTTTACGTTAGAGGCCATATTTTACGATATGGCCGCTAACGTTTGGCCGCATCATGAAATCGCACCTTGATTTCCTTAACGTCACTAAACAAAAATCATCAAAATGGAGTAAGTACCGCCATCTAACCTACAATCTCGGGCCTATGTTTGCTGAAGACACTGGTTTGAATAGTTCACTAAAAACCCCCTAGATGGCATTGTGTCGTTAGGTACTTTCTCGGGGAACGCATGAGTTTTAACTGAAGAATGACACCTTCGCTGATGTGTATTTCGTTTAGTGACGTTAAGGAAATTAAGGTGCGAAATAGTCATGCATTTCGCTATTCAAATCGTCAAACGTCGGTCGCTCATTGATCTGGCTAAGCCATTTCATGATACGGCCAGTTTGACTTGGCCTTTTCATGAAAAGGACACATTTCGTGATATGGCTAACCACATCATGATATCGTCAATTCTATGATATGGCTACGACATATCGCACCTTGATTTCCTTAACGTCACTAAACAAAAATCATCAAAATGGAGGTAAGTCCGCCATCTAACCTACAATCTCGGGCCTATGTTTGCTGAAGACACTGGTTTGAATAGTTCACTAAAAACCCCCTAGATGGCATTGTGTCGTCAGGTACTTTCTCGCGGAACGCATGAGTTTTAACTGAAGAATGACATCTTCGCTGAAGATGTGTAGGTGCGATATATTGGACAGACGTATCCCTGTTATTGTATGTGCACGCCTATAAGCGCCATCTATGAAGTGCTTTGTGAATTTGTGCTGAAAACGGCTCATTAGCCCAATCTGCGTCCGTGTATCTCTTCAGGAACTCCTCAGTCGTGGCAAGCGGCAGTCCCTGGTTTCTGCCTACCCCTCTGGGATACAGGTGTGAGTTTATGTTATGCTTTGTTTATTTTTGTAGCGAATATAGAACTAAATATTCTGTGAATATTTCAAGCGTCTACCTGTTGCCGTTATTAATATCGGGCAAAAAACGACAAAAAAATTACGTTTACTGTATGGGACCCCCCTTAAATATTTATTTTATTCTGTTTTTAGTTTTTGCTGTTACAGCAGCAACAGAAATACATCATCTGTAAACATTTCCATTGTCAAGCTATCACGGTTCATGATACAGCCTGGTGACAGACAGACAGACAGATGGACAGAAGGGCAGACAGGCGGACAGTGAAGTCTTAGTAATAGGGTCCCGTTTGGAACCCTAATAAATTACCGAAACATATTTTAGAAGAGATACCTATACCGTCTCTTCTTTTAATACTTTGTAAATAAGCTAAAATATCTTATTAAAAAGTGCTATGTAGGTATTATACAACCAAAGAATTTATGAAAGAAAGCCGAAAGGCCGAAAGGCTTTTCTTATAGTATTAGGGGTTAAAGTATGAAATTGCCGATTTGTACTGAAAATCTAAATTGTTTATTTTTTAAATTTTTAACAAATTTATTTAATCAAAATATTTGCCATTATTATCTATCTATACATTGCTGCCATCTAATGGGAAGGTCATTAATGCCTTTGCGATAGAACTCCGACGATCTAGCAAAGTGAAAGCATTTTGTACTGCCTCCTGGGAAGAAAACTTCTGTCACGTAGATAATTGTCCAAATCACGAAAAAAATGGTAGTCCGTTGGAGCAAGGCCTGGTGAATACGGAGGATGACGAATGGTTTCTAACTGCAGTTCCTGAAGGGTCAAAATGGTTTCTCGTGCTGTGTGAGGTCTCGCGTTGTCGTGGAGCAATAATGGTGAAGATCGATTCATGAGTCGGGGCTGTTTTACTGCTAGTTTTGTCAACATGGTTCGGAGTTCGGCACAATAGACATCTGCCGTTATTGCTTGACCAGATCGGAGAAAACTATAGTGAATAACACCATGCTGAGACCACCAAACAGTTACCATTACCTTTTTATTGGTAAGTTTTGCTTTAGGACACTGTTGTGGCATTTGACCTGGGGTCAGCCATTGCATTTTTCTTTTCCGGTTATCATAAAGAATCCACTTTTCAGTCATGTTACAATTCGATCCAATATTCCTTCATTTCTGTACCGGTTCAACAAGGCAACACAAGTTTCAACACGCGTTTCTTTCTGCAGATCAGTCAAATCATGAGGCACCCATTTTTCGTATTTTTTTATTTTCTTGATTTGACGCAAGTGAGTCAATATTGAGGGTAAGGTAACGTTAAACCATGCCGCTAATTCCTGGGTAGTTTGACTAGGGTCGGCTTCCACTATCTCTCTTAATTCATCGTTATTCACCTGTGTGGGCGGTCTTCCTCGTGGCTCGTTCTTTAAGTCGAAATTTCCATCACGAAAGCGTTTAAACCAAAATCGCACGGTGCGTTCATTAGTAGACCCCTCTCCAAACGCAGCATTGATATGATATTGCGGGCTGTTTCTGCCGCGTTAGTTCCGCGTCGGAACTCGTATTCAAAAATCACTCGAATTTTCGCAGTATCCATCTTTCTTGTCTAAATTGAATAACAAAAACAATTGAAAGTCGATATTCAAATGTTTCACATTTTTTAAAAAAAGAACATCATAGAAACCATTTGAAAAAAGTTTCATTCGAAAACCTCAAACCATGAAGATTCTATGTCAATTCAAAGAACCTATTGCAATAAAACGGCAATTTCATACTTTAACCCCTATTATAAACAATTAGTAGGTGAAGCTGGTATAATTAATGTAAATAATTCTGTTAGTGAGTATTAAGAATACGTAGGAGTGTCTTAAATAATTGTATTAAAATACATAACATTATCCCTTATATTACCTATATTCCTTGTTAGTACTTACATTGAATTTAAAATTCAGTGGTACTTATTTAAGTATATATGTTATTGCACACAAGAAACAAATCACATCAATAAAAGTTAAAATAAAAAAGGTGCAATGGATGGCCTTATTGCTAACAACAATTTCTTCCAGACAACCTTGATTAATGTTATTTTAATAATTTAATGTCAAAATTTATTAATAAGGTGACAAATATGTTTATTAATATGAATTTACACAACATGGATCACAGAAGTAACCAAACTAGGATGAACCTGTGCTATGGTTACTTGTAAAAATTGTCATATTGGATTACACTGTGGTGGACGGCTTAGTATTGTTACGACGGTGGATAGGAGGTAAAACTTTGAACGCGTTTTTCCGTGCCTTGGAGGCGTTTTCAGCAGACTGAAATACCGTTTCAGGCCGTTTCAGAGGGTGCTCTGTCACATACTAGTTTATCAAAATTTCACCCAAGTTACCATGGTTTTCAGGCGCCTGAAACATGTTTTCAGTCCGTTTCAGACCACCCTCTATCCGATGACGCGATAACCTGAAAACCCGTTTTCAGGCATTTTCAGGACCCCTTATGGGCCCTTGAAGTACAGTTCAGTATATGACGAAATTTTCAATAGGAGTGAAAGAGATAGCCCTGTTAGAGAGGGATAGCTATAGTCCGAACATTCCGGAAAGGTGTGACAGAGACATCACGATCGGGCGAGACGGCAGAACCTTCCACGACTTGATGGAGTTTTCGAGAATATCTTAAACGGTATATAAGCGGGGACGACGCGTGCCGCGAGTCAGTTTTACTTTGGAAGCGGAAGCGAAACGAAGTACAAGTGAAGGAAGAAGTACCTACTACGAGTATTATCGGATTGATTAAGTGTTTGTTGTTAAAGTGTTGTGAAGTTAAGAAATAGTGCGTAAATAAATCCTACTCTTATTCATCGGTGTATAAAGTGCTATTCCGATCACGAACCCACCCCTAGAACGTAACATTTGGTGTCAGAAGTGGGATTGGAAATGCCGATTACTCCGCGAGAACGAGAGAAGGAGGGGACGCAAACCCGTAGCCAAGCCGCAGCTGGGAGGACTGAAGACTCTTCGGGCACCGCTACGACGTCAGATGCAGCGGCGCCGGAGTCACTAAAGCCACAGGTGGACATGAACATGATTCTGGTCCTCCTGAAGGAACAAGCCAGAACTCTGCAGGAAGAGCTACAAGAACTGAGGGAAGAGCTACGAGGACAGAGGGAAGCTCAGGAGGAATAAGCCAAAACTCTGCAGGAAGAGCTACGAGGACAGAAGGAAGCTCAACGGGAACAAGCCAGACTTCTGCTTGAGGTACACGAAGCCACTGCAGAGTGGAGGAAGGAGATGGCTGTCGTTCAGGATAAACTTATGGAGGTGGACGTCAAGGTTGAGGACCACGAGGAGTGCCTCCATGAGCTCAATGAGAAAGTAGAGGGCCACGAGAATCGCCTCCAGAAGTTAGAGACAAAAGTGGCCAACGGCACCACCAGCTTGTCGGGTACACCATCCACAGGAGGTGAGAAATTAAAAGTACCTCCCTTTGATGGTACCTCTTCGTGGGCCGCGTACAAATTTCAATTTGAAATGGTTGCCGCAGCGAAAGGTTGGAGCAAGGACTACGCTAAAACGGCATTAAGTTTGACGCTACGAGACGAAGCTCTCACGGTATTGGAAGCGTTGGGCAAGGATAATACTTACGACCGTCTCCTGGAAGCTCTAGAGGCACGTTACGGTGACAGTCACCTAGAGCACGTGTTCAGAGCTCAACTGAAGGACAGAACTCAGGGTCGTAATGAGTCATTACAAAAGTGGGCCCAGGAAATAGAGAAACTGGTCCGGAAGGCGTACCAGGATTCGTCAACTACATTTGTGGATGGAATGCTAGTACAAGAATTCATAGATGGCATTCGAGACCTTGAAGTGAGGGCTACTGTACGTCTGGGTCACCATGGAAGCCTGAAAAATGCACTTGCTCATGCCCTTGAGGTAGAAGCTGTACGCCAGGACCAGACGCGATCCTTTAGAGTGCGCGAAGTTGGGGCTAGGGATCCGATTGCTCCGCCTCGTGAAAATGGGCCTCGATGTTACTACTGTGGCGAACGAGGGCACATTCAATCCGGCTGTCCGAAAAGAAGTTGGAGACGACGAGACGCGGACCGCGCGGAAAAGCTAGCAAGCTCTGGTAGGCCAGAGCAGCAGCTACAGGGAAATGAGTAAAAGCCAGATACCATGGGTCTAATGATGCTCGGGACGAGCATGTCTTAGGAGGGGGTAGTGTTACGACGGTGGATAGGAGGTAAAACTTTGAACGCGTTTTTCCGTGCCTTGGAGGCGTTTTCAGCAGACTGAAATACCGTTTCAGGCCGTTTCAGAGGGTGCTCTGTCACATACTAGTTTATCAAAATTTCACCCAAGTTACCATGGTTTTCAGGCGCCTGAAACATGTTTTCAGTCCGTTTCAGGCCACCCTCTATCCGATGACGCGATAACCTGAAAACCCGTTTTCAGGCATTTTCAGGACCCCTTATGGGCCCTTGAAGTACAGTTCAGTATATGACGAAATTTTCAATAGGAGTGAAAGAGATAGCCCTGTTAGAGAGGGATAGCTATAGTCCGAACATTCCGGAAAGGTGTGACAGAGACATCACGATCGGGCGAGACGGCAGAACCTTCCACGACTTGATGGAGTTTTCGAGAACATCTTAAACGGTATATAAGCGGGGACGACGCGTGCCGCGAGTCAGTTTTACTTTGGAAGCGGAAGCGAAACGAAGTACAAGTGAAGGAAGAAGTACCTACTACGAGTATTATCGGATTGATTAAAAGTGTTTGTTGTTAAAGTGTTGTGAAGTTAAGAAATAATGCGTAAATAAATCTACTCTTATTCATCGGTGCATAAAGTGCTATTCCGATCACGAACCCACCCCTAGAACGTAACAGTATGTAAAGATTATTTGATGAATTTATTTGCTGTCAATTTAAACTGCTGACCAATATTTATTTATTCCGTGACCATATCTGATTTATTTGCTGCTAATTTGTTTATTCTGCTGACCAAAATAATTTTTGGCTGTTTGAATAAACGTTTTGCTGATATTATTTATATAATTAATATTGGTGATCATTTGGCCGGTTTTTACCGTTAGTCTTTGTATTACCTTAGAAGTTTTTATGTGTGCAATTTTCCAAAGACAATATTTATTCAAAGTTGCAAGCAGGGGGTAGAAACTTCATAGTAAAAAATTGTTGTATGAAATTCCTTCCCCTTTTTGGCCAACATTCTAAAGAAAATGCTAAAATTGCCAGTAATTAAATAAATTAAAGCATGGGAGCTTTTAATCTAGTGTTTTGAATTGTTTTCTTATATAGTCAATACTACTAATATTATCAGCAATATGTCACTAATCTTACTAATCTACAATGTCATTAATGTGACAAAAAGAAAGCATAATTTTTCAATAACTTTGCCGAGCAAAATACAAAAAGTAGTTTTGTTGTATTTTGTATGGTAACACTGACCTGCAAAATTCAAACAAAATGTCTGCCCATGTCAGTGGTTATTTTCTTTGTTTGTTCTTGAAATTTTTAGTTCGTATTTCATTTCGTATTTGTCGTGCTGATAAGGCGTCAGTGCATTCATGCGTTTATATAGTACTAGTGAAATGATTCGTTGAGTTGAGCAACCGCTCCTCCGACATGTGAGATAGTGACTCTTTAGTACTAGTGATTTGATTCGTTGAGTTGAGCAAACTGCTCCTCCGGCTTGTGAGATAGAGACTCTTGAATTGTTACATTGTGTTTTGTCTACGGACAACATGGGTGGTAAAGGCAGCCACAGAACATGTGAAATTTGCGGTGCAAAGGAAAGACACTGACCACCAGTGTGGTTCTTCTTTATTTGCGCAGTTTCCCTTGGATGAAAACTGGTAAGTTTAATTGTATATTATGTACTTAAGCCCTCCCCTAATAAGCTTCTTAATAGGTTATTGTGTACTGTATGAAAATCCTTCATGACATACCTAAGTAGGTTACTGTTACTGGCTAGGTTACTTACTGTTACTGTTAATTTGTAAATAACGTTTTCTTTATTCTACTCTTTCAGTTGCAAAGGCCTGGGTAAAAGCTGTTGGTAATGAAGAACTGGTGCATGTACCAATAAAAAAGTTGCATCAACTGCGACATGTATGCGGAAATCATTTTAAAACAAGATTTCAACAAATAAAGAAACCGCTTAAGAAAAAGAGCAATTCCAATGGTAAATTTGACTGCAACCCCACTTACTGATGCTCAATTAATTGGGTTTCCTCAGCACATGTGTCGAAGCAGCAATGGTGAGGATTTTATTATAGCAGAAATGCTAGTTATTTACTGTATTTTATAAAATCTATGATTTTTTTTTTAATTTATTGACTTACTTTGTTATCGCAGAGTTTTAAATTTAGTACCATACATACATAAACTAATGCCTGTACCCCAGAGGGCTAGGCAGAGATAATGGTTTCCCACTTACTATGATCTTAACACACCTCTTTCACTTCGTCCCATACTCCATATTTATTAATTGCATGCTCCTCAAATGATAGAATAGCCCTATTTTTAGTAAATAAAAACATGTGTGCATTTTCAGTTGCCCAAATGGAGGAACCCTGCGCAGGCCCGTCAAAGGACCAAGCAAAAAGCAGCAGAGCTGAGATGTCTAAAAATGCCACTACAATAACAACATATTCGATGGCGCTACTGAATCCTTTAATTTCAGAACTCTTTCCATAACTTTCAATGTACATAATTTTTAGATGCTTGTGTTTGAAGCAAAATTCTACTTTCAATATTGGTACTCAGTCCTGTGCAAGCTTGAAAGAAAATATTTGTTATTGTAGTAAATAGTTGCTGCCTCTGAATGAATATTCGAGCAGAAGGATTTTTAGCTATTCCTTTGAGATATTTTTGAGAGTTTGGGTAAAAAAGATACGTAAGAAAGGAAAGAAATCTTTGGGCTTTAAACATTTTCAATTTCTCTTAGGCATTGCATGTTTTTTTCTTGTAAAAAGCTGGCACGCATTAAGTTACATGCTTCAATAAAAGGGAGCCAAAATATTTGAACCCTTTTCATTCCGTTTCTGGAACGCTTCTCTCTATGAACTAGAAATTGATAATAAGTTTGTGTATGTTCGACTTTAATTTAGACTGTTATTTAAATAAAATGTGATTTGTGTACGTAATTTTAATTTCAAATAAAAGTCTGCATCATCTACAAATGTGTTTTAATTAAATAATAAAAAATGGACATCTTTGAAGGGCTTATATCGATAAATTGAAAACTATCGATACATCACTAAAACTTTATCGGCTATCGTGCACATCACTATTACTGTCAGCAAGTCTTTTTTTTTTCATATTGTCATATTGGTAACGGTGGGGGAATGAATTTCATACAAATTTTCAAACGACAGCGATGTATGCGAGTTCCGTCTCTTAAAACGTAGTGATTATATTCTCTTTGAAGAAAACCATATGTACGATCAACGACGAAGAACTTGATATTTTAATTTACTTTTCGGCTTTTCCGAAAACATCGGTGAGAGAAGGAGAAAATGAAATTGGAGTTTCAAAAAGTAAAATACATCGTGTATTAAAAAAACACGGTTTCAAGAGTTATGTTGAAGGACGATTGGTTCAAAAATTACTTCCAGGCGATACAGAAAGGAGAAAAAATTTCTGTCTTGATATCCAGGCACGCTTGCTCGAAAATCCAAATTTTTTGGATAATATTATTTGGACAGACGAATCTAACTTTAGCAATAACGGTATGTATAACCGCCACAATAATCGTATTTGGTCTAAAGAAAATCCCCTACGAATCACTGAAACGAATAACCAAGTGTGTTTTTGCGCGACTTTTAAAAAACCGGGTTTTCTTAATCCATTTTTACCATGGAACCTTGAACACAGAAAAGTATTTAGAAATACTTCAAATTGTAAAAGATGAGATAAGAAATCTTTCCGCTGCGGAGCAAGAAAACCTAATTTTCCAACAAGATGGAGCTCCGGCTCATAATAGTCGGAGAGCAGCAGATTTTCTAAATGAATGTTTTCCTACTTGGATTGGTACGAATGGACCGATTAGATGGCCGGCCAGATCCCCGGACCTTACACCATTAGATTTCTTCTTTTGGGGATACGTGAAAGATATATGTATGCTATACAAAAAGCGATATGAGAACGTGGGCGAGTTACAAACAGGATTGTGCCATATCATATCGAGTATTCACCATAAAAAGATAAGAAAATCAACAGGCAGCGGACTCATTAAAAGATTGGCGATTTGGCGACAGACAAGAGGGATCACATTTTGAGCATTTAATTAATTAATTTACAAAAAAATACCCACTTAATTGACTACGGCAGTTTCATGTATGTTTTTAATTTGATTAAAATGATTAATTTCACGCTGTTCCTTTCTTTTAAAATACTATGTTATTTAAGAAGAGTTATTATTTTTTGGCCATTCTTTCGATTGGCATAATAAAATTAGGGGTGTTTTTTTTACATTTAAGTCGGTTCGATTCCCAGACAAGGCAATTAATTTTTAGAAAATCTTTGAATGCAGAATTACTAACTTTTAAAAATAACATAAAGTCTTCTTTCAGCAAAATACCCTATCTACGATATTTAAGGTACTTTCCCTTCATGGCCCATAACTTTGGGACGCCCATATATATTTTTTTGTATATATTTTTTGGCTATGTTCCTCCATAACTCCGTCAAATTTTAACCGATTTCGACAATTCTTTTTTTGTTCGAACAGATCTGATGGAGTCTTTCAGAGATGGAGAACGGAACTCTTCAATGGACAGCAGTAAATAAGCCCTAATGGGGCCCATCCTTTAGTAATATCCGTAAGTTTCATAAAATAGCGTAAAAGTAGTCCCGGTTAATTTGGTGATGTTCTGGTGAAGACTTTCGGAGATGGAAATTTAGAACATCAAATTTTAAAGCAACGAATTAAGTAAGTAGGGTAAATTATAGTTATAAGGGACTTATTTATTTCCCCCGCTCTCCCACAAAAAATTGGAAAAAGAAAATTTAAATAAAAAATAAAAACCGACTTCGAAACACTACAGCACTAAAAAGTTGATTCCTTCCTGTTTCCATAACCATGGGATCCTACTACCGATTCGCTGTAATTCTGTACTCCCACTTTGGCGTTGAAGTCCCCCATGACAACGTTGTAGTGGGCATTCTTCGTACCCCCTGCTCTGCCGTTACCGTGACCGCCGCCTTGATCAGGAATAGCAGGGCGACCGGGAACTGGGGGACGTGGTCCGTTCTGACTTGCCATTGAATTTTTTGCTGGTACCTAATTGCCACGCTGAGCAGGCGGGTTGGCAATCGCAGACCGTATACGTGCCAATGTCGCTGCTGCCCGACACCGGTACGACCCGTATGTGCTGGGTAGCAATATGCACGGGTATTCTCTTAGTCGCCTTTTACGACACCCACGAGAAGATATGGGGGAGTGCTATTCTTAAGCGCGGCCTTATTTCTACTATTAATAGTTAAATGCACAAGCTTGGCAGTGTGCGAGTGTTTGTTTCTTAATATATTTATTAAATCGAAAATGTAATCTCGGTTCCCTGACTATTTCATCCTTTACTTCCTCTAAAACCTCACTTGTTATAATTAGATTTTTATTTTATGTATCCTATATTCGTACCACTGCAGGGCATAGGTCTTCTCTCAGAGCGAGTACGGGCTTAATCACCACGCGTGCCACCGCAGATTGGCAATTTCAAGTGCTGAGGTGTGTGAAAACATCAGATACTCAGGTTTCCTCACGATGTTTTCCTTTAGCGAGTGGTATTGCTAGTTTAATTTCACAAATGCAGGTAGGTACCTACGTAACTTCCCGTACATTTGAAAGAAAACAAAGTCCCGAATGAGAAGCCGGCATTCTACCGCTCTGCTCCCACAGATTTGAATTTGCTCTTGGTCGTCCGTCTTGAGTTAACTAAAGAGCTTAACTAGCTTAGATTAACCACTAAAATGTGAAAATTACATAATTTTACATTTTAGTGCTAATGGATTTCCGCAAAGTAGGTACTTAACGCCTGATTCCATACAATAATATCTTAGATTAACCACTAATACTTCTATGTTAACTAGTATTTAAGTACATTTGACGTAGTTATCTATATAAACAACTAATATTTCGTTACTACTTAACAACGAAATACATAAAACCAGCCTTTAAGGTCGATGTTATGGTTAGTATCCCTATATCGTCTGTGGTTATGGTGCAGTGCCACATCATTGACCTCATTTTTCTTACTTTATTTAAAATACTGAATATTTTAGCTACGATCAAAGTAAGAAAAATTTCTATAGTTATTTAATAAAAATGAAACTTTCAGTCGAAATCAAAGTACAATAAGCGCCACTAGCACCATCCCACTAACCCGGGGTTACCCCGCTATAACGTTTTAACGGGTTAACCCACCGTCAAATTTAACTGGTAACCATGATAACTCCAGGTTTAACCGGTTAACCCCGGATTAGTGGGATGGTGCAAGTGGCGCTAAGATTGAAGTAGGTACTCACTATAAAGTAATCCAATTCCTTGTAGTTGGAATTAACTAATTCAGATAAAGAATGTTTACCTACTTAAGGTACTCAATTCAAGTACTCTCGATATTTAATTCACACATAATAATTACTAAATGAATTGAATTACGCTCAACACTGCTGCTCAGTATAGACCTCCAATAGAAGTAAAAGACATGTTTTATTGCATGCTTTAATTTAATATAATATGCTTATTATTATATTATTGAAATAAAACTGTAATGTGTTGCTCTGAAAAGAGAAATATTTTTTATTTCCCAAAATTAACACAAGAATTCCAAAAACTAATCACAAAGAACTAAACTTAATATCTTACCTGAAAAGAGAAACAACATTTTCAGCTAATATTTCGTCAATTAAATCAATATTTCTTCGTTTTTAAAATAACATATTTTTAATTCATCCAGTTTTTTTCTATTTAACCTATTACCGTTTTCAATATACCATATCTCCTGTTTTTAACTCGTATTTTATCCTGTTTTTATCAAATTGATATTTATTATAATTGTGTGATTGCAAAGTGTTTTTCAAAGCGACCTTTCTATCCTGTAATAAATCATTATACGTTCTTTGTGTTTTTAATTCGTCTGGTAAATAATCAATATTTTTTCCTTCCAATAAATACTTGGGAGAAAACCCTGTCACACTATGTTCGGTTTCATTATACATTTTTGTACATTCATGAGCTATTGTTGTCCAAGCACATTTTACATTTTTTTCATTTATTTTACATCTAATTTTATTTACAAGCGTTTGATTCAACCTTTCATTTAATCCATTTGAAAATGGCGAATTCACAGCTGTAAAAATCAAAGGTATACTTTGGTTGTTTAAAAAACTTTTGAAATCTTTTGAATTAATCCCTGGATACTGATCAGACAAAATCATACCAATTTTATTTTCCTGTGACACTTTTTGAACCAACTTTATAAAATCATCTGCATTTTGAGATTTTGACGTCAAAATATAAGCAAATCGAGTGAAGTGATCTACCAAAAGATGCAAATAGGTTTTTGTCGAACGGGAGCCACCAAATCCACCAATTGTATCTATAGACATAATTTCATAAGGAAACGTGGCAGGACCTAGGTGGGACAGTTGTCCATATTTATATTTTCCTCTCGACTTGTTTTTTAGACAAATTTCACAATGATCACATATATGAACAATATTTTTTGATAAATTTTTTGCTGTATAAAATGGTATAATTTTCTTTTTCATTTGTTGTATCCCTAAATGACAAAAGTGATAGTGTATATCATTTATGAGTTTTTTACTGAATTCTTCTGTGAGAATAATCTTTTCCTTTTTATTAATTGTCTTACAATATATTTTATCTATTAACGTCAATTTATCTTTATTCCGTTCAATGTCACAATTCCTTTCTTGATCCTTTTTTATATCTTCTAATTTAATTAAATTTACGACTTTTAAGCTTTCGTCTTCATTTTCGTTTGGCTCCAATACCGGGTTCCTACTTAAACTATCCGCCTCTAAATTGTATTTTCCTGGAGAATATATAACATCGAAATCAAACTGTGATAGATAATATGCGAGATCGCCCAGTTCCTCATCAGTTCTTGCTTTAATGTTCATTTTTTCTAACGGCTTATGATCCGTGTAAACAGTGAACTTTTTCCCCATCAACCAAATTTGCCAATATTTTATAGCTTCTTTTATTGCTAAACATTCAAGATATATAGCTTTTTTCTTCTTTTGATATTCATTTAATTTGCGTGAAAAATATGCACATGGTTTTTCTTCTCCGTTCTCTTGTGGTTGTTTTAAAACTGCGCCTACGCCTTGTAAGCTAGCGTCTGTATATATATTAATTGGCAATTGAGGGTCAAAAATTGTTAATATAGGTTGTGAACAAAGTAAGTTTTTTATTTTTTCAAACGATTTCTGACACTCCTCTGACCAGATAAATTTCTGTTTCTTTCGTAGTAAATTATGTAATGGATCTAACACAGTTGTTATATTTTGAATGTATTTCCCATAGAAATTTATTTTTCCTAAGAACTGCCGCACATGTTTTTGTGTTTCCGGAACCGGAAAATCTTTTATTGCCACCAAATTATCTTTCAACGGACTAATTGTATTATTTTTTATTATATGGCCCAAATATTTTATTGAATCTTGTGCAAAGTTACACTTTGAGAATTTTAATCTAAAGCCTTCTTCTAAAATTGCCTCCAATAGCAATGATAAATGTTCAATATGGTCCTCGAATGTTTTTGAAAAAATCAAAATGTCGTCTATGTAATTTACCGTAAAATCCGATAATTTATGCTTTCTTATAATACTACTCAAAATTCTTTGAAAAATCGCAGGCGAGGTCTTTAAACCAAAAGGTAAACAAGTCCACTGATAGTGTCCCTCTTGGGTGACAAATGCAGATTTGTGCCTGTCTTCTATTTTTAATGGAATTGACCAGAATGCTGAGTTTACGTCTAGTATAGAAAATACTTTACAATCTCTCGTTTTGAGCATTAAATCTTCGATTAGCGGAAAGGGTTGTGATTGAGGTACGACATTTTTATTTAAATCGCGAAAATCTATAGGTACATAACCTTGAGCGTCTCCCTTCCTCTTTTTTATATGCCAAAGTTACTGGGGCGGCAAAAGGACTGTATGACTCTTCAATTAATTTATTTTGTAACAGCTTAGAAATTTGCTGTTCTATTTCTTTTTTATCTTCCAAACTACATCTATACGGTCTTTTGCTGCAATATTTCTCTACTATCAAATCAATATGAGCTTCGTACTCTTTTACTGTACCTATGTCATATTTATCTTTAGCAAAAAGAGATTTGTATTTATTAATTAATTCATCAATTGTATTTGTCTTTCAACATTCAGATGATTCACTGTAATATTGAAATTATTCACTTCTATATGTTCATTGAAATTAATTTCATATTTGTTTTCATTTTTATTTGGTTCTTCTTGCTTTATAATTGTATATTTTTTATTCTCATTTTGTTTTATATTTGCGTTACCTGTGAAGCCAGGAATTTCGCTTTTTTTAGTTTTATTTATTTCATCTATATCATTTATTTCTTTTTCGTGTATATTTTGTGTAATTTCCAGCTTTTCATTTTGTATGAGATTAAATTTTTCTATGCAATCCAATCCCACCAAAAAGTCATAGTCAAAATTCTCCTCGTCTAACACGAAAACATTAACATTTTTTTCGATATTAAGTATTTTCAGCTTAAGTGTTACGATGCCTACCGCTTTTTTCACACCATTAATAGTTTTCAAGTTTGCATTACTGTTTACTATGGGATTATTTCGTAAAGATAGCAATCGAGAATTTATTAACGATACATTGGAACCTGAATCGTAAATTCCATAAATTTCCAAAGTATCATTAAGACATAACTTAATCTTTATTAATGGCGGAAATATTAGTTTTTTGGATTAATTTGATTCAGTTCAGTTTCCAATTCGGAGTTATTGACGTGCCGTATCTGGTCTCTATTTGGCTTACCACCATTTTTGTTTTTGAACCAGCACATTGCTTCTGGATGATACCGGCTCCCTCTATTTTCCTTTTCGCAAATACTGCACGGCTGATATCTTTCATTTATTTCTGTAGTCTTTCCGAAAGTTTTTGTCTTCCTTTCCAAAATCTTATTGTTTGCTAAATGTTCCAATCCTCTGATACTATTGAATAAATCTTCTGTCTCCTTCATATCTTCTCTGTCAATTTTATCCGCTATATAATTTGGCACCCCTGTAGCAATGAGGTCGATCAAAGTTGGTATATCTATTGACCTGTTTATCTCCAACATAAGTCTCTCCTTTTTCAAAGCATAATCAAGTAACGAACCCTGTCTATACTTGAACGTAATTGCATACCTTATCGGTGTCCAACCTTTGTCTGCATATGTGTCACAAAAACTTTTTCACTTCTCATGCTCTAAAAGTTCGTCTTTATGTCGTGCGTAGGCGACATAAAGTCGCTTTTTATGCTCTAGAGCATAAAGTAAAATCTTCGTCGAAGACCAAGGCAATCGCTGCAACAGCCACACGAACATCTTTAACTTCATACAACAACCTCTTTATTTTATTTCGTTTCGTTCGTATTCTAAGACCAAGGCAAAGATACCAACAGCCAAAGTACACAATAAAACTTCATGAAATAAACTTATAATTTGTATTTCGTCTCATTTATTATTTTTTATATTTGTTTATTTTTCAATTTAGTAGATCAGTATAGTATTTAAGCCATAACAACAACTTATCATAGTTATAAAAAGAAAATGTTTTTATAACTGAGCAGTATGTAACGACCTTAAGTCAGGTGTCACGTCCCTACAGAAAAAAAAAAGAAAAAAAAGTTAATTGGCGGGAACCATAATTATTTTTACATGTTGCTGTTTCATTTCCTCGCAATCGAAGTGAAAAGTAGAGTGTACAACTCGTCCATAAAACCCATTTTACACTCGACTTTATATCTATCCTCGCTCGCAAGCTCGCTCGGATGGATAAACGTCTCGAGTAAAATGGTGCGTTTTATGCACTTGTTGTACAATCTACTATTTTTCCACATACACCATTCTGATCTTATCGTGTGTTTTATAAGCATGGAACTGTACCAGTCAGTACACGAGTCATCCAAGAATAGCCTAAGGGCCTCGATTTTCTTTATATCTTCGTTTATTTCTAAGCGAGTACATTCACCTTCAAAAATAGCCATCCATTGAGATGCACTTGACGTTTTTTTATTGAATTTTCCTATGACAAATTCCCCTAATAGTCCTTTTATACTGTCTTGTTTACCTGTATCTCCTTTCATTTCACTAATTCGCTCCAAGATCCGTGTTAATGTTTCTTCAGTAAACTCACCCGAAGTCACCTTTTGTTTTGTTTCTGATGTACTCTCTTCTAATAAATAGTCCCCAAACTGCATATTTCCGTCTTCATCCATGTAGTACTTTGCTATCTCTGGAGTAATTGCAATCCATACTTGTCTCTTGTCGTGTCTTTTTTTCAAGGTATTCTTTACTTTGAGAAATGCTGGAGTCTTCAACAGTGCTTCATGTAACCCCACCGGTTGGAATTTGTCCAGGAAAAGAAAGGTCTGGTTGTTGACATTTGTAACCGAGGTTACGCCGATGATGTTCGATTTGGTATCTTCTCCAGCTTTTACCACAAATTCAAATCTTAGCTTCTCCATGTTGTTTTATAATATGCTTATTATTATATTATTGAAATAAAACTGTAATGTGTTGCTCTGAAAAGAGAAATATTTTTTATTTCCCAAAATTAACACAAGAATTCCAAAAACTAATTACAAAGAACTAAACTTAATATCTTACCTGAAAAGAGAAACAACATTTTCAGCTAATATTTCGTGAATTAAATCAATATTTCTTCGTTTTTAAAATAACATATTTTCGCAAGCTGCTTTTTTATTTTCAATGTCAATAAATCAAGACATTGACAAACATGACACGCATAGATAATAAAAGTAGTTTAAATAAAGCACTAACCTCTTTATTTACATTAATATTGATTTTCTTTTTTTGCCCACAATGATAGCACAAGTTTTTGAAGAAAAAATAAATCCTGTCAAAGTGAAGCAGAACAATTTAATTGGATGGATTCTTTTGCTCGGCTAGTAAATAAGCTGCATTGCGGCCTCTCGGCATTTTTGCTCTCTTATGAACTTTAATTTGATGCTTCATCATAGCACTTCTGTATCCAAAAGCTTTTTCACATATATTACAAATGTGATTTTTGATTCCCAGATGATCCACCTGGTAATGTCTTTCCATCTTAGGCTTGGAAAAAAAGCCCTTGTTGCATGTCTCACATCGAAATGTAGGTTCCTGGTGCCTCTGCATATGTTTGTGCAGATTCCCATTTGTCAGGAAACGCGCTGGGCAGTCAGTGCATTGATACTTGAACTCTCTTGTATGGATTCTCATGTGTACTTTCAAAAGGCCTGAATGACGTCCACGGTAGGGGCACAGATGGCATTTGAAAGGAAACTCATTAGTGTGTGTGAGAATGTGGCAGTTGTAACCACCTTGATATTTGTAGGTTTTCCCGCAAACAAAACATACAAATTGTCTTTGTGGCATCCCATGAACTGAGGTCATATGTTGCCTAAGGTAGGCCTTCTCTAATGGCTTGTTGCAAGTAGAGCATTTGGTCATGATCTTGGCCTTTTTTGCTCCAATGCCATGACGGACCAAATGGTTCTTGTAGTAATATTTGTTAACTTCTTTGGAACAAATTTTGCATTTAGTTTTCTCTCTCTTTTTCTTTAAACTGAGCTCAGACATTTTCGAACAGGGAGCCTTTGTAGCACTTTGTGTACCACTGATAGTGGTATTTGTATTAATCTTTGCCACAGTACCACCACTGCTTAGTGGATCTTCTGGTTCATTCTTCACAAGAAAAGGTTTAACATCCTCATCATTGTCTTCTCCGCTGGTATTGCCATCACTACTGTCACCAGGCAATTCCACTTTAGGTGTAATCTTTCTCAATATATCATTTGATTTCTGAGCTAATGACCTCAATAGCATAGCGCCCCTAAGTAGAGAATGGCAAATTTTGCATAGGAACTTAGGGTACTCATCGTTTTCTGCAACATCGATGGTGGCGATCATTTGTAGCGCTCTCACTGTATACAAAGATTTATTTTTAGGAATTATGGGTATAGTACCTTCTTTTAGGCACACTCTACAAGTCTTGTTGGTAGTTTCATTCATTACATTAGCATCTGAAGTGCTTGGGTCGGCTTCGATCGTTTTCTCCATCTTCTGAGTTCGCCTTGTGCGTGATTGCTGAATCATCTTCACAATACAATAGGTTAAAGCCATAGCAGCATGGGCTTTACTCGTAGTTTACTTAAATATTAGGCTAATAGAACTTCATTACTACGTTTGTTTGCGAAAAATCGATAGGTAGGTAAGTAGGTCCCTGTACCTATGTATGACCTATGTCACGAACAGTGTTGCCAGTGGCAGATAGTCAAATATAACACGAGGCAGATCAAAAAGTAACATTTTCTCGAGAAAAGTAACATAACCTTTTTTTATTGTGGGAACCGACACAATACTTATTACACAAAAAGTTAAATAAGTTTCTTGTCCCATTTGTTAAACTTCGAAAAAATCTTAATAATTGTTGATCGAATAATCGACCCGCGATGCTAAAAAAAGAAAAAACATACAATCAATGTGTGTCTAATATACCAACCAATTTAAGAATGTCTCAATACTATAACCTGCTTTGTCATCAATGAATATAAAAAAACGCCATCATATTATATTCGCTATCATAATATTATGATCGCCAATCCGCCTGCCAAGCGTGGCGGTTATGGCAAAACCCCTCATGGTTATGAAAACCACGAAGGAGGCCTGTGTCCGGCAGTGGGCGTCGAATGGCTGATGATGATGATGATGATATTATATTAATGGAGAAAGGGTAGCTAACGTCCAAATACCCATATACATTTAATTTTTCTTTAATCGATTGTAAATTTACTGTCATTCACATAGACAATGATAGAGAAGTTGGAGATTTATTGGCACAAAAAAATAATTTTAGCTTAATATGGCTGATTATTTCAGGGAAAGTTAATTTGAACTGGTGGAACCTGGAAAAAGAGCGTTTATGTTAGCATCGTAGTCATGAAAAATTGTTACTTAAAACTTTTTGAGGTTTAAAGAATATTGTGAAAATTATTAGTAGTCAGTACCGTCACCACTCATACTAATGCTATTTTTGGATGCATCATTGCTTTCGAAGGAGAACCATGAAAGAAGAAATGGTTGCAGTGTTTAGCCTGTTCCTCTTTTCACATTTTATTAATTTAAGTTGACTGAAAATCCGTTCCACGCTTGCATTTGAAAAAAGTAACACAAGCAAAAACTCGATATAACCTTTTTTAAATTTGGAAATAACGAAGTCAAATCCTTCTGCTTCAAAATTTGTCTCCAATATTCTTCAACATTTTGAGACAAGTCTAAGTCGTTATGGTCGAGGACTGCATGCTTTTCCCATTCTTTTTGTTGCTCCACATCATTAACATCATCTTGAATGTTTGGGAATCTCTTCACCACGCTAGATAAATCTTATTTCAAATTTTTGTGCTACGCTTGGTTCAATGACAACAACAATAATACACAACAACACAAACTTCGAAGAAAGTTTCGAGTCGAGTGATCGATTCGCTGCTAGTCACCTCTCACTTGCTCGCACGCCTAAGTAACCGGGATGGAAGATTGATAAATACACGCGAGTGAGTGAATATGCGGTACGACGAAGTCGACAGATTTTCGCTCTGCTCCGACGTCGCATCAGTCAGTCCACAAAATCAAGTCCGCCAAAGAGACAAACAAAAAAAATATCGTTCTTGGATGCGTTCCGATTCACAATATTTTTTTGTTTACTGAAAAATCTAAAAAGTAACACAAAAGTAACATATTGAGTCGTGTAACACGGACGTAACATAAGAGGGTCAAAAGTAACGTAAAATGTTACTTTTGTAACATTCTGGCAACGCTGGTCACGAAACGACATTGCGCAGATTTGTTTTCACTTTTATTATCCACAGATTAATGGTTAGGTGAGAATGGAGGGATGGGAAATGCCATAAATGCTTGGACCTTTTAGACGAGGCCAATAGACGAGACAATCGAGTAAGCCAAGCGAATATTGGCTTCGTGTGAATGGAACCAGGCGAATGCATTGGATTGTCCCAAGCTAATAGCTTATGCCAGTCGAGTGAATTAGAACGATTTCGAATTTGCTGGCGCTAGTGCTTCCCCCACTACTTTCCCATTGGATTGGCTTGTGTATTGGCTTCATGTGAAACGTGTTTCCGTCCCGGGCGAGTAAGCCAGTCCAATACATGTCATGTCGTACGTGTTGTTTTATTGAAGAGATTTTGCATATCCAAAATCTCTTCATGCATTAGCTTAATAACATTTTTAAACGTAGCTCTTAAAGCAATTTTACGTCTGTCCATCGTTAATAGAAATGAATTTTATTTACTTTACTTATTTATATCGGTATCGACTGGCTTGTGTGTGAACGACATGAAGAAAATTTTGCGTTTTTCACTGGATTGGCTTACTAGACTCGCTTATTGGATTGTCTCGCCTATTGGCCTCGTCTAAAAGGTCCATAAGACCTAAAGGTCACATTATATAGGTAGGTTACTCTATGCCGAAAGGCACTGTCAAAATCGTGGCATTGACAACACCGCCATCTGTTGTTGAATAGCAAATGTTCCACAGATTAGTGGTATATTTTCCCGGGGCTACCACACGCATAAAACAAAAAATCTACAACTAATTTATTATTGGGATCAATATCAGTAGCGTTGTATAGTCCGCACAAATCTTTTTGGCCGTTTGGCGGTAACGTGAACATAGTCACAGTCCACAGACGTTTGCACATCGCTTACTGTCTTTGCAGTGTATGTGTGAGACTACTTTAGTACATAGTAATTTACTATGGAATACACTACCTACCTCAATTAATACGGAATACACATACACTCTGAAGACAGTAAGCGATGTGCAAACGATCTGTGATTATGTTCACGTTACCGCCAAAAAGATCTGTGCGGCTATACCTTCATAGAAGCCCAAAAGCCCGGCTTGCCTAACTAAAGCGCTGAATTATATTTTTATCTCGTGACTTATACAGGTTTAAATATTTCTATTTTAATATTGATAAATTAACTAATGGACTAAGCTTGAAAAAATTGCAATATAGTAGGTTTTATCGTTTGAAATTTAACTTTTAATTTTGTTGCATCAATCTGCCCCACCTCCCTTGACTATCGGTATTATCGAGGTGCTGAAGTGCTTGTACAACAGCGCCACCATGTCGGTCCGACTTACAGGAGCAGAATTTGGAGGCAATTCCATTGAGAAGAGGCGTGAGACAGGGAGACGTTATCGTTCACGAACGGACTGGAAGATGCCTTCAAGCTTCTGAAATGGCAGGGACGCGGCATCAATATCAATGGCGAGTATATCACGCACCTTCGATTTGCCGACGATATAGTAGTCATGGCAGAAACGATGGAAGACCTCGGCATAATGCTCGAAGACCTCAGTAGAGTTTCCCAACGTGTGGGCCTTAAAATGAACATGGACAAAACGAAGGTCATGTCGAACGCCCGTGTTGTGCCCACCCCAATAACATTGGGGAACACGACTCTCGAAGTTGTAGACGAATACGTCTACTTAGGACAAACAGTCCAACTAGGCCGGTCCAACTTCGTGAAAGAGGTCAATCGTCGAATCCAACTCGGCTGGGCAGCATTCGGGAAACTTAGAAAAGTCTTTTCGTCTAATATACCTCAATCGCTCAAGACAAAATTATACAACCAGTGTGTGTTACCAGTGTTGACTTATGGCACTGAAACGTGGTCTCTCACTATGGGCCTCATAAGAAGGCTCAAGGTCACGCAACGAGCTATGGAAAGGGCTATGCTCGGAATTTCTCTACGAGATCGAATCATAGGTACGTAGGTAGGTAGGTAGAGATAGGTACGTAGACGAACGAAAGTCGTCGACATAGCCCAGCGGATTAGTAAGTTGAAGTGGCAGTGGGCGGGGCACATAGCACGCAGAACTGATGGCCGATGGGGCCGAAAAGTTCTCGAATGGAGACCACATATCGGCAACCGCAGCGTAGGACGACCAGCCACAAGATGGACAGATGACCTCATCCAAGTGGCAGGAAGGCGCTGGATACAGGCCGCTTCCAACCGGTCTTTTTGGAAATCCATGGAGGAGGCCTATGTCCAGCAGTGGACTTCTTGTGGCTGAATGATGATGATGAAGCTAGCTATATAGGTACTGGTATTATGCAAACAATATTATTCAGAAGGTGATACTTTATTCAGCAATTAGCTGTTTCAAACGCTACTATGTTAACACTAGCGAAACAGATTATTGTTATAAATGCTGCCGACGCGCGACGAGACTGTTTCTCAGATTAAAGCCGCCTGGAATGCGTAATAACGTCTGTATAATAATCTTACGGAGATTTGTTATTAAACGTAAAGAAGGGAAGGATACATAATAATATACAGAATTTATTAAGCGTTAAAAATGTTAAGGGTCCGTACACACCCTAATTCAGTATTTGGCTGTTCCCAAAGCCCTTATAATAGGGGTTAAAGTATGAAATTGCCGTTTTATTGCAATAGGTTCTTTGAATTGACATAGAATCTTCATGGTTTGAGGTTTTCGAATGAAACTTTTTTCAAATGGTTTCTATGATGTTCTTTTTTTAAAAAATGTAAAACATTTGAATATCGACTTTCAATTGTTTTTGTTATTCAATTTAGACAAGAAAGATGGGTACTGCGAAAATTCGAGTGATTATGAGGCACCCATTTTTCGTATTTTTTTATTTTATTGATTTGACGCAAGTGAGTCAATATTGTGGGTAAGGTAACGTTAAACCATGCCGCTAATTCCTGGGTAGTTTGACTAGGGTCGGCTTCCACTATCTCTCTTAATTCATCGTTATTCACCTGTGTGGGCGGTCTTCCTCGTGGCTCGTTCTTTAAGTCGAAATTTCCATCACGAAAGCGTTTAAACCAAAATCGCACGGTGCGTTCATTAGTAGACCCCTCTCCAAACGCAGCATTTATATTGCGGGCTGTTTCTGCCGCGTTAGTTCCGCGTCGGAACTCGTATTAAAAAATCACTCGAATTTTCGCAGTACCCATCTTTCTTGTCTAAATTGAATAACAAAAACAATTGAAAGTCGATATTCAACTGTTTCACATTTTTTAAAAAAAGAACATCATAGAAACCATTTGAAAAAAGTTTCATTCGAAAACCTCAAACCATGAAGATTCTATGTCAATTCAAAGAACCTATTGCAATAAAACGGCAATTTCATACTTTAACCCCTAATACAAACGATATTCATCTTTAAACTGTTAAATGTTTACTGTTATCTTGCTTTATGTGTCAGCTGGGAGCTATCTCTTTCAGCAGTAGTATTAATAATTACATGTCAGGCCCTTGATGAGAATCTTAGAGGTATAGTTGAGAAATGCACTGTCAAAATCTTAATACAGAATTAAACGCCATCTGTCGTTGAATAGATATCCTAGTAAAAACCCAATAGTTTGATAATCCAAGAGAAATTAAAAACTTGTTTTGTTTATTTACTATTTTATAGTGTTAAATATCACTATGTAGCACAATAGGTATCTACCTATAGAAATAAAAATATCTCTATATGTATTGCAAAAATAACAAGATATTAAGTAGAATACTGCCCCTATATTATGCGCACCAAATCCCGAGCGATTGCAATTATTGTCTAACTTTCAAATTAGTATGGAATTTGTCAATTCGACGATTGGAATTTGCTCAGGATTTGGTGTGCATAATTAGGCCCATGATTAAACATAAGACTATACTCGCCCCACAAACCGCATGAACCCTGACTTACTGTTACGTATTGCTATTCTTAATAACTTTCTACAAATTTAAAAAATAGCCTAAGACAGTAGAAACCTACTTCATATCTAGAAATCATAGTTCTCATTTACAATTTACATTAAATAATTTCCCCCATTTGCTTCTTCCTCTCAATTTGTAAATATAGTGGCATTCTTCCATTTTGGAGTTTCTCTCTTTTATGCACTTTCAGCTGATGTTTCATCATCTGTTTTCTATAGCCAAAGGCCTTTCCGCAGATATTGCACACATGCTCTTTTATACCAGTGTGATCTACCTTGAAATGAAGTTCTAGATCCCGTTTTGTGAAGAACCCTTTTCCACAAGAGTCACAGCGGAAGTCGTGTTCTTTCTTATGAGTGTTCATGTGTCTGTTTAAATTGCTTTTGTTGATACATCGGACTGGACACTCCGGGCATTGGTAGGGTTTCTCTCCAGTGTGTCGCCTCATGTGCATTTTGAGAGACTCACTAAATCTCCCTCTGTAAGGGCAAAGTTGGCATTGATATGGTAATTCATAGTCATGAGTCATGCGGTGTCGAGAAAAGTGACCCTGTTGAATGAATGACTTACCACACACATCACAGACATAAGGTGTGTCAAGCTTGTGGTATGCCATATGCCGCTTGTAGTACTTGCTGCAGTAAACTTTGTTACAAATTGTGCATTGATACTTTGTGTTCTTGTGATCTGTTGTCTTTCTATGGTTAGCTATGTCTTTGAGAGACTTGAAGTCCAAATCGCATTTTGAACAGTGGTAGGTTTTCTTAGGTTTACTGTCTATGTCCAGGCCAAAAATGTTATCATCTATATCATCAAAGTTGTCTGTAATGTTGTCTTCAATTTCTTCTTGGAGAAGTGACTTTAACTCCTTTTTTGGTTTTCTAAGGACTCTGTCAGACTGTTGCGCGGTTTTCCTGAAGAGAATAGCACCATGTAGTAAGGACTGGCAGGAAGTACAAAGGTATTTGGGAAACAGGTCATCCGAAGAAAGTTCTATGTTGGCAAAAGTGCTTAAAGGTTCCGAGAAGTCTTCCGTGAATTCGTCGCCAAAGATTGGAATGTTGCCTTCCTTGAGGCAGACTCGACAGACCGTCAAGCTGTCATCGGCTGCAGCCCAGATTGTTGAAGCTAGGTCTTCGTCGAAGATGTCTTCCTCGATCTTGATGTTGACGTGAGAGGTGCTCGCGCTTGTTTCTCGCTTATCGTCTTGTTTGCGGTTTGAGCTGTTTTGTTTCGATCGTTTGCAATGTAACATTTTCAGCATTAGTAATCGTGAAACCATGTTGGAGTCCTAGATTTTGAGATGTTCTGATGGATATACACACACTACACAGCCAGCCACAGTTTAAAAACAAGAAATGTTTACGAAGGAACATAAATAAAATATTACACAGCAGTCAGTCTCCCCGAAAAACCAAAGAGAATATAGGTACATAACAGAAATTATTTATTTACCTACTTTCAAAGAGTTCACAGACTACGTAAAAACTTAGGTGACAGAGAAAGATACACACAGATATACACCAATTAAAAAGTTAATCATTCAAGACCCTGCGGCGAGGTCTGCAAAGTTACTGCGTTTGACGTACGCGATTGCGCGTCCGCTTCTCATAACTCACCGGTCCTCTACAAAAGATCGGATTCCGTACATAGTTGAGAAACACTTGCACACAGAACACATGCAGTTTTTTTTTATCTTTTTTATTTATGGAGGGTTCGGGGCATATGAGTTCTGTGGGCTCGGTACCATGTCACCCTCGTTAGGTCCAACACTTTCTTACATTATCTACTAAAAGTTAAACATAAAATTCTACACCTTAAATGTCTGTACTATATATATATATATATATATATATCTCTTATAGATATAAGAATACATTATTTTTTTTGTAAATGTTGTGTTTTATTCATGCGTTTTTATGTGTGCAATAAAGTATACATAATATACGAAACTAAAGTATACATAGTATACTTAATATACCTTATAATATATATATATATATATTAAGGTTTATTTAAGGTATAGTTTTATGTCTATAAAACAAACTGTTTTATACTTTATTGCACACATAAAAACGCATGAATAAAACACAACATTTACAAAAAAAATAATGTTATCTTATATTTTCAAAATAGATAAAACTATATTTTATGATGAATTAATATTTTAAAAAAGTATTAGCTGTCTATAAGTATGATTAAGTATATAATACGTATTCTAATACAAATAATAATAAACTAAGAATTGAAAAAGAAAATAACTAATCATTTAAATAGAAAATCGAAGCCAAATCGCTGCCGTTGGCCGGTAAGGTCCCTAGAAGGCTGGCAGCATTACCACGCTGAATAGCGAGACTCGCCGCTACCGCCGTCAGCCGTCACCTGACGCATCGACCAGGCGCGACGAAATCTCTTTAAACAGTCGCCGCGCTTCCGGCCCCCACGGCCCGAGAGACTCCACACCAAAAGGCATAAATATATCGCTGCCCGGCAAGAAAAGCGTCACAATACATAATAATTACGTTTTGACATATTTGTACCATTGGATAGCGAATATTTCATTTGACCTACTGTAAAATCGTCATTATTATGGTGTGCTTAGTTACCGAGAGATGGCGCTAAGTTCTCTTTTTCACTGAGCCGTATTGGTCAGTTGACTGGCATGAACAGTGTCACAATTGTGTTGATCCAGAGCAGTTGTGTATTGTGCTCCCACAAAAAAGTATTAATGTGTGATGCGACTGTCTATCGGTAAGTTTTAGGAGTTTATTATACAATTGTTTCCATGAAAAGTGCATCAAATTGTGTTATGACGGTTTTGTCGAGGAAAAAATCACGTGGAATACTAAATATTTTAAAGAAAATAGTCATATCCTGTGTAATTACTCTTTTATACGTCATGGTATGATGGGAATATTTTATTTGAAAATAATGTAATAAAGTCATAACACGTTTAATGACAGTGTTACCGTACAATATTATAGTAATATTCAGCGTTATGTTGTATTGTTACTATCTTTCTGCATAAATAAAACTAAGTTTTTAGATGCATATGGCATATTGTGTTATCGGTCTGTTTTCATGAAAAAATATTATGATTTGAAGCGAATAGTTCATTTCTCAATTTTATTTTTCTTTCCAGTATACTTAATTATTTTGATTTATTCTTTAAGGAAAAGATGAAGACTAATCGCGGAGCGTTGATGATCACACTAGCGTGTGAAGAAGACCAACAAGACATTTCTGATCAGACTACCATTCCAACTATATCTTTTGGAAACGATATTCCAAAGCAAGGTTAGTATTTTACATGAACTATTACTAATTTTATGGTTTTTTTTACGATTTCTAACACTAATAGGTAAGTATGTATCCTTGAATAAACTCCTAAAATAAAGGAACATTGTTATGTACAACTAATTTTTTAACATTCTTCCAAATCCCATACAACCGAGATGATCTGTTTCCGTTTTTATAGATAATGGTACGAAACTTGGCAGGATTATTAGGATACCGACTTTTTTGTTTTAGATGGAGGTCAAACATCAGATAAAGAAAATGTTTATTTTGAAGACAACGATGATAGCGTCGAAGACCCAAATTTCGAAGCCAAGTCTGTAAATAAAAGTTCCGGCTCAGATAGTGACTCTGGTCGTCCAACTGTAAGAAAGCTTACAAAATCATTTATCATCCCTAAAATTTACTTTATTCAGATACTCATATTCACATGTGGCAATGTTGTGTGTGCATGCTTTAGACCACAACTTAGTACTCATGTCATATTATTACTTTTATATCGTGTAATGGTTGTGATCTGTTTTGTACACCAAATAAAATTAAATAAATAAATAATACTAATTTACTTTGAGTAACAACTAGTTGTTACTTGTTTTGATACTCATTTAATGTACCTAATTATTTATTAAGTCTTAACCTATTGTTAAATTAAAATATTTAAAAGTTTAATGAAAAGTATAGATACCTTTAATTTAATGTGACTGTGAGCGAAGCCATAAGATTATATTGTTAAGAAATTTATTACACTAGTAACTTTGTATAAGAAAAAGAAAGTAGTAATATCTTTTAATATAGTTTATTTTTATAATATAGAAAAGAGTATTATTTCCTAAAATATTTCCAAATTCTCCAAAAAAAGAGTCATAACATATCCCAAATTAAATATAGCTTGAAAGTTACTTAAAAAAATTACATAATTTTTCAAAAAAATATAAACTATTTGAAATGTATATAGATATACTATTTGCAAATAAATTTTCAGCAACGTAACTCCCATAATTTTTATAATATCAGCATATAAAATAATAAAAAATCATAAAAGTCGCATTATCTTGAAATCAACATTTTTGTGTTATGACACTTTTTTTGCCAAGCAGCGATATAGCATTGTCCTAAGCCCGTATATTTGCGTCTCTTGTTTGTCTCCGCGAGCGGTCGCTTGAACGTGAGATTGTGCCAGCTTGTCTACGGACGTAGCGTCCCACACCAGCGACCGCTCATTTTTCCAAGGAATGAGCGTCATCCCGTCCGGCCTCTTGCCGTCGTCTCGCGCCAGTCCAGTTGGCTCCAGAACAGCTGCGGCCCGGCGGATGATGCCATTAATGGCAGCGTGCCGCGGGATGCGTCCAGCGCTGCGGCGACACGCCAGGCCATGGTGACCGTACTGGTCGATGGCTCTGCCGCAACGGCAGCGATGTGGCTCGTTAGTCCTGGCTCCTACACTCAGGCTTACCGCAAGAGTGAAGGTACTCCGCTCTAAGAGGGTACCTATCTTCGCCGATGGAAGCGCATTCAGCCAGTAGCCTGACTCTGGCTCACAGCTTGCAATGAGACGAGCATGCTCTACATCGCTGTCTGCAGCTTCTAGCAAATTTGCTTGCACTTGCTTGCAGAGCGGCTCGTCCCAGAGCCTCTGCGAGGACAGGTTTAAAGGGGGATCCTCACTTGGACCGGTTACATTGGACCAGGCGCTCCTGGCCTCATCCAAGTACGCGACCTCTACGTAGAGTCTACGTCACCAAGTGGCGGGAAAATAATTTTACCGGTGAGGTCGATCGTACTGTGGTCTGAGGACAGGAACGCTGGTAGCGCAACCTCCGACGGTTTTCTTATCCTAGGCCACCATGGCGGATTGGCTATGTAGCCTGCGTCCAACTTTTTTTCTGTATTTCCAGAGAGTGGTGCATCGTAGTACGTAGGTAAATTTAGGTACAAATAGACAGAGTTTTATGATAGTATAGGCTGAAGTAAACGTAAAGATGGCCATTCGACGAGTGCTTTATTCATAGAATATACAACATAGGCCATGTGTGGGCTGATTTCTGAAAGACGACTGGATGATTCCTCGAATTTTCTTAGTTGCTCGCGAACAAAACCTTCGTAGGAATCATCCAGTACTGGGGCACCTAGGAGGCGAAGTGTGTCCTCGTTGATAACTTTTATATGTGGTGCCAGATTATTGAATTTGGAAGCCAAATTGTTCTTTTTATCTATTGAAAGCGTATTTCGTATTAAATATTCAAAATTATGTAATTTCGTGCCTTCTTCTCAAACAGCGCTAATTTGTAAAGTTCTTTTGCCTCTCCAGACAGCGGATAGGCTAGCACTGCACCCCCCAATTCGCAATGCAAAGTTTTGAAACAGTCGAGTTTTTATTTTTTTTCCCGATAGTATAAGTCATTTTAAGAAACAAATTTCGTTTTTTTTGTGATTCATCAAGTTAAACACTACTAAATATTTTTTTAAAATATTAAACTGCGTGACGTCATATGCTACCCTTGCTGTGTTAGCCGCGCGATTGCGTTTGCCGTGTGAATAGATCAAACAATCTAGTTTGTCCTTGGTTTACTGTCATTTAAAATCGTTTTCAGTGTTGCCATCTTAGTCGTATCACCACTACAGACCGTTCACAGTTATTTTACCTCTAGCTATTAGGTTGGCCCACCTGAGCATTGTGCTGCCATATTTAGCTTTATGATTTTCGACACAAAATATGAAAAAGACTATGTAATAAGGTACTAGGGTTTTGGTATGCTTATAATACCAAAACGGATCTCTTGTCTGCATTAATAGTATTATAATATTCAAAGTTATGGTCGTAATAAGTTTCTGATAACGGCACTGTTGATCGTGCTTATAACTCTCAATGAAAGCAGCAGTGTATCTCGATTCCGATTAAGACGCGTTCCAAACGATTATCTGGTATCCGAGAATTAAAATTTGTATCAATGAATCTCGTACAATATCGTACGAGGATGGATGTAAGTTTGTACCTGGTATTGGGACCTCTAAATCTCGTATTTGTACGAGAAACCTCGTACGTATGGCAACCCTTAGCCGAATAAGTGATTTTTTCTCTGTGTACCAACATAACGAAAGGATAGAATGACACCAGACATCTGTCAGAGGTAAAATAACTGTGAACGGACTGTATAGTCTATTCATCCTCACTTGTCCAATTTAGTAAACAAGATTCTACCCGCAAAGTATGACTTTTTAGTCGAAAACTGCGATATTCCCATAAATGAAGTAACCTGGGACACCATTTTGGATAACACGCTGCTGATGATGTTTATAAACAAACTGCACGAACTTGCAAGAAAATATCTAGTTTCGGCATCAAATGTCAATTTTGAGGTTAGAATATTGTTTACTAAATTGGACAAGTAAGGATGAACAGACTATAGAATGGTGGTTTGGATCCCCTGTCTGGTGGGAAGAAAATCAATCTAGCAATCGGAGACATACATAATAAGTCCCGATGGAATTTATTGAGAACCTCCTCCTTTTTTATTAAGTCGGTTAAAATTAAGTACATAATAGAACAGAATACATAATAGTGAGTAGTACCAGTGGAATCGTGGTTGGGCAGGTTGCATTTAATTTTAGCTGTCGTGTCGTCGTGAAAAAAACTTGTTGGCAACACTGGTCGTTTTATTTGTTTGACGTGACACAATGGTGGGAATCGAATGACATCGATGTGTTTAACAGATGAAGTTGACAGGCCATTGGTAGGTTTTCTACAGAATAACTACTACAGACGATATAACATGTGACGTCACCATAGAGGTCAAATGAAGGGCATTAAATATTATTATTTACTCAAAATAAGGCTCATCTTTTAAGATAAAAATCTCGATTCAGGCAGTCCACTTTTTTTTTGTATCCCGAATTGCAAACAGAATATTATTGTTCAAGATATTTTGCCTCTGAGCTTCCGTTCTGGAGCATTCCTGCAGCAGATGGTAAACATCTTCCACTATGCCACACTCTTCACACAAGAGACTCCACTTTGCGCATCAAGAATGCGAATTGGTTTAGCGGCACATGTCCGGAACGGAGTCTCAGAGCTATCAAAATATTTGACCTCGACATTGAGTTTCCATCAAAGCATGAATAGGGGGACGGGGTGCATTGCATATCTTGTATCAGATTCCGTTCTCCACTGATCTCTCATCAAAATGTTTCTTCCACATAACCATACATTGTTTTATTAATTTCCGGGATGGAAAACACATGTACTTGCATCACCATTCCCATCCGGCATAAGGAGCGTGAGCGGCGCGTCGTGCTATCCCTTCGGTCGCACAAGATGGCTCGCTAACAAGTCTGAAGGCACCCTTAATTTCATGAAGGTTTTCCACAGACAATGATTAAGAAAAAAAATGTGTCAGACTGAGGATTTGTCTGTGATTTAATTGGTGTAGGTTATGTTTACAAAAATTCGCACGAATTGGTGGATTCTCGGTTAATAAAACTGTGGCGGGCGATAGATCATAAACATGAATGTAATAAAGGTACAGATCTGCAACCTTTGTGATCTGGGTATAATTCCAGGCGACTTTAATTCTCAATCCCTTATAATTTTGGTTTCAGAGTATTTTGAGGGCATCATCAGTGGTTATTCGCAGATCAGCAATACAGGTCAATGCAGCGATCAGACCACTATCCACGGCGGTTACCGCGCCTACCGCCAAGCCTGCAGACACGCCTGTTCCCAACATTGCCAGTTTGGAACTGGATAAACTCTACAAAAGAGTCGAGTTAGAAATGAGAGGTATTGACCCTGCGGTTCTGTTGAGTTACTCCTGGTTCTGCGTCGCTTCCGCTTCGCATCTAGGCATTGAGGTTACCAAGAGGTTTGTATACGAAAGAGGTCTGAAACATTTACTTGCCCAAGTTTGCTTAGAGTACCTATATGGGCGTCACAAAACCCCAAACTATCTGAAAAGGGGAGGCCTAATGGTCAGTACAAACAGTTTCACTATGGTGACAGGTTAAAAAGAGCAAAATATATTAGATTATCTAGACTAAAGTGGCATTTAAATGGTAACAAACAGCTGATAATAATAGATTCATGTAAATAAATAAATTCACAATTTTAAAGGTTTTCCTTAGGCTTAGACTTAGGCGGACTTGCACCACGTTCTTAAATGTGGCTTTAACAGCACTTAACTAAAATTCTTCATACAAAAGCCGATTTAAATGGTCACTTAACGGACATTTAAGAACTGGTGCAAGTCAGTCTTAATGTGTCATACACTGTTTCATTCAGTAGTAAATCACTGACTCCTCTAGATGCAATAGTGACCATTTGGATAGAATCATTAAAAATTTTGATGGAAAAGATAAATAAGACTGATTTTATCTTTAGTGAAATTATACAAAACTTAATTATCTCTGTAGTAATTTAATGGTAATTGTTTGTACCTTTTCCTTTCCAGTTGGGCCCAAAGAAAAGCTGACAAAGAGCGACACACACTGCTGAAATCTGTGCACATTTACAAGAAGCACAAAGTCCAGTATGAGATCCGAACCTACTTCAGGTTCATACACCTACAGAGGCTGACTAGCTCCACCTGTGACACCTACTTAGAGTACATCGAAAGGAACCTCCCAGAAGGATGTGCCCTGAAAGTTACCAAGATAGAATGCCAGAAGATGCCCGAGCATTTAACACCACCAGAGAATGAATAAGTGTTGTTAGAATATTGAAAAATTAAGTTAGATCAGTAGAACAAATAAACAAAGGCATGTCTAAATTTGTTTTACTGTATTATGAAACACAATTAGTTATTAAATATTTACAATACTTTGGCAAAGACATCATTTTGGCAGAATCTATAGATTACTATCACATTTTTATTTCTTCTACTCATACTGTTGATTCTTGCATACTGTAAATATGAACATTGTAGCAAATGTCAGCTCGAGAACATGGAATATTAGCATAACAGCACACCAAATGTATTCCAGCCTCAGTATATATGTTTGGTATATAAGAAAATAGCAGACGCCTATAGCCGATGGTATTGTCAGGAGTACAGAGAAGAATACTGGTATCTCTGAAAGAAGAAAAGCAAATTGTAGTTATGGATATTTATAATAATAAGTTGCAATGTACTCCTAAGTTCTCTATCTCTCCTTGTACTTACTTCTTGTGGCTAGATTTCCTCTTCTTCCAAGGAATATTCGCAATACTTCGACAAGGCATAGTCCGCAAAATATTCCCGCTTCAGTCAGCAAGGTATTTTCTGGATACGGCACATTTATGGCCTTTAATATACCCATGGCGACTTCGCAGACGAAGAACATGCCCAAATAAAAACTGTTCAAGTACAAGAGGATTTCGTAGGCTAAACTGGAATTTACGTTAGTCATTTTGGACATATATATTATTTTATCAGTTCAATTCAATTCTGCTTTATGGACTCACTGCACTGATTATCAAGTTTAAAAATTTAAATCTATCTTTACATATTATTTTATCGCATTGTTTGTTTGAGCACGGAAGATGGCGGAAATGAATGAGTGAATGAAATAGATTTTGAAAGAGTTTCGGCAATTTTTTTTACGTTCGGTTTGGGCTTTTGGTCTGAACGGTTGACTGGCGCGCTTTTATTGATCGCGTTGGTTGCCGTGGTTACCTATTCACAAACATTTTGTTGAATCTTTAAAATGTGCATTAATAGTTTAACGAGAAATCCTTTTCATATAATTTAAACTTATTCCAGTAAAATTATTTTTCCAAAAATACCAGTCATAGTCGGAGGGGAAAATTTATTTAGGTAACAACGCCATCTGTAATTTTTTTCCGGAAACAAGGGAAAACTTCAACACACAGTTAAGTTCCCACGCTCCCTTATACTGAAAATAATCAGATCTGTAGGTTTATTTATCAACTCTTTCAAACGGACGGACCCCAAACATATCTCTACCTGGGTGCACTAGTTCGTTACAATTACAAGGAAGCAGTCCAAACATTTTCTCGCATGACTGCGGCGAGTAGCCGTAATGAACTGTTACAATTTGCTTAACAACTAACTGTAGACTGCATAGTGCATAATGCTGATTCAGAAATGAAAGTGGCTAGTTAGGAAGAGGAAGACGTGTTTGCCGGCATTTCTACGCTAAGCTACGAGCACAAAATAAATGCAGTAGAAGAACAGTGTTTTCGACTTCTGGCGGTCCAATAAACTAAGTAACATAATTTAATAAAGTTAAGATAAAAAACCAGCCAAGTGCCTGTCGGGCCACGCGCAGTGCAGGATTCCGTAGAAAGAGACTGTTTAATCTGCTTTACAGAACTAACATCTTCCTCAATGTAATTTTCAATGGATTTTGTATGAAGTTCTCCTTTCATAAGGTGGTCGTCTATTACTCGTTAACTTGTAAGGCCTACTCAGCCGTGATAGTTTTCCTTTTATGTTAATTATATGTGCGACTACTCTGAATTTTTTCAAGTTTCTTCAATCAACAGTTTTGCCAGGAGAGGGGGGAGGACTCCCTACTCGGACAAAAATTTTTCACTTATACTCAATATTTTTTCATTTCTCATGCTTGTAAAGTTCGACTTAAAGTCGTGCATAGACAACATAAAATCGCTTTTAGCTCTAGTGCATAAAATATTTTTTTCTTCTAAAACTAAGATACCTAATGAAACTCAATAGCCAAACAGAGTCAAAATATATTGCACAATTTAATTGAGCAGTAAAATTTCGTAGAATACTGAAACTTGTTGTTTTATTTTATTCTTGCTATAATTATTTGAATTCCGTGCGTTTTCTATAATTAAATTAATGAAATCAGGTAAAATGTTGATTATTGTCTAAAAATGCGCCGAGATGTTTTTATGACTTTGCAGAAAACAAGTAGGTATCTAAGACTAAAATCACATGGTAAAAATAAAAATAAAAAACATTAAAAAATAAATTGGCGTGAATTGGTTATTTTTATGTTCTTTCGACTTTTACTTCGACGTAACGACTTTTAATGAAACTACACTATTTTTTTTTAATCTTTATTGAAGCGTTTGGTCACATAGTGATTATTTGGTGCGCGCAATATAGGGGCATGTCACGCTAGAGCCGACCGAAAATACAGCCTTAACTTTCTGCACACTACAACTTTTTTATGAAAAAAAAAATGTATTTCATAACTCATGTTTGTAATAGAAAATGACAGACAAAAACCGCAAATCTGATAAAAAATGTACAAACCATAACAGAACGAATAATTAAGAAAAAATTTACGGTTCGAGCGTCTTATGGTCGGTATCGGCCAAGTCATTTGTAATTTCACTTGTTTACACATATCAGACTACACGCTCTTAAATGTCTTGTGTAAAAGTTTTTCAATGCCACGATACTTCGTACAGTTTTGATTTGAGTTTCACTTAAATTGGGTTACCTACCTACAATGCGGTGGCCACGGTGATCCACTGTACACGATGAGCTATCTCGTTTGTCTTCTGCATGTTTCATACTTAGTTTTTTTAGCGTTATAAACAAGGCATTACAGTACCTATACCTTCTTATGCAAAACCGGTCGGTGCATGATGCAGGCGTGAGAGATTGGTGAAAGGGACATACAGCTGGTTTCTGAATTGAGAATGACAAAATAGGCAAATACCTACTTCAATATCGTCTTGTCTCGTTCTTTTTTGAAAAAGCTGAAAAAACAGACTGATACCACTTGATACTAAAGTGTTCTTTCTTAGCGAAATTTTCAATTCAGGAACTAGCGGTTAGGTAGGTCCTACCTGGACAATCAATCCAACTTGCCACACGAACCGAAGACCTACTCCTTTATACCTACACATCACATCTATCTATCTATCGTGGGTTCGATTCCCACTGGAGGCCGCCGTACTTGATTCGTACAAATGACCTCATCATCACCAGCCATTCGAAGCCCACTGCAGGACACAGGCCTCCTTCGTGGTTTTTATACCCATGAGGGGTTTTGCCATAATCGACACGCTTGGCAGGCAGGTTGGCGATCGCAGTATGCGGTTGGAATCTCAGGAAGACGCTGCTGCCCGTCTCCTGGAAATTGATTTTTTGAATTGTCGCCTTCTACGACATCCACGGAAGGAAATGGAGTGACGCTATTCTTAATCCGGCGCCACACGGAACGCGCCACGCCAAATGACCTCAGTCTGGGTGTAATTCCATGATTGCGATGTCTTTGCGTGGTTACCATAGCAGAGGGTATCCTATTTTGGAACCAGCGGGCGTAGAACAAGCTCCAATTTGCCTATTCTCAACTGTCATCTTAAACTCTCCAGCGTATTAAAATGACGAGACAGGCGGTTTCTCTACGCATGCGAACATAAAGACGCGCAATTAAGCTATCTCTTCCCTCGCCTTTAAATTTAATTAAATCTAGCAAATTTTTCTCGAATTTGTCTCCGCCGCGAACACGACGGTATTTTTTCTCGGAAAATAACCACTTAGTGCGAGTACTTAGATATTATATCTGCTAGTATCGAGGGTGCAGGCAAAGCTTTTATAGGTTTATATATATTTATTTCTGCGTATTGCGTGCCTTCTTTATTTGAATCCTTTGAGTATTGTTAACTTATTATGAAAAATATATTTGTGTAAACAAATATCTGGCGGAGAAAGAAGGTCGAAGAGGTCCCTTAAAGGACTGTACGGGAGACGTCTCATCCTGACGATATGCCCGAAGGAGTTCCTAGAAAATTATAAAATAAGCCGGGAGATGATGCTGACGCTGCGGCCAATAGCAGCTAAGAAACTAGTAGCTAAAAATTATTATGTAAACAAAAACTCGATTGCCGGTGATCACAGAACATAGGAAATTCTCTGTTCTGTGCCGGTGATGTTACACCGGCCAGTATTAAATGCGTTGTCAACCTTTTCTATGACATCTGAGATGATGGTCGGTGGACTAAACCGGTTACAGAGGGGTTTCCTACGCCATTTCGAAACACTATTTATAGAAAGATGTTTCCCGAATGACATTAAACCGACCGATCACCTAATCGAATATTTGTTTTATCAACACCCATTTTCTCGATGATTCGTTTCACCGAAAACACTATTTATAGAAAGATGTTTCCCGAATTACACCAACCGTTACAGAGTGGTCGGTGAGGTTAGGTAAACGATCAATATGCATACCAGAGACCTGTAGTCCCGGGCTTACAATAGGGCTATGGTATCTCCTCTCTGTCGTAAAAGGGGGCACCGGAGTCGTGGGTGGTGAGAGTGGGGGCTCAAACCACTGTTACAAGCGACTCCGTGGCGGCGGTGTGTGGTGGCCGCACACTGCCGCTAAGTGAGTCCTTCCAGGCGTGAGCCTGAGCGAAGTCGGGTGCCTGAAGCACAGTGCGCGGGGGCTCCGGAATGTTCGACGAGATCCTGAAGCCCTCCCCAAACGCACGGAGAGGACCACTGGGGGTTTAGGTTAAAACTCACACATAACCCGGCTTTTCCCCCAGAAAGTCGGGTATCTTTGGGAGATTTCCCCTTCGACAACAAAAAAAAGACCAGAGACCCGTCGGAAAGCAATGGATGAGATTGGCAGGGGACCGAGAGGGCTTGCGTAACAGGGAAGACGTCTATCGACGAGTCGCTGACATTACTATGTTCTCCCATAACTCCGTCAAATCTTAACCGATTTCGACAATTCTTTTTTTGTTCGAATAGATATAACGTTTCATTGGTCCGGTCTTAATTTGGTGAAGATCTGATGAAGACTTTCAGAGATGGAGAACGGAACTCTTCACTGGACAGCAGTAAATAAGTCCTTTAGTAATATCCGCATGTTTCATAAATAGCGTAATAGTAGGTAGTCCCAAGGTAATTTGGTGATGTTCTGGTGAAGACTTTCGGAGATGGAAATTGAGAACTTCAAATTTTAAAGCAACGAATTTAGTAGGGTAAATTATGGGACTTGTTTATTTTTCTGCCGCTCCGCCACAAAAAAAAAAAAATTACATAAAAAATAAAAACCGACTTCAAAACACTACAGCACTAAAAAGTACAAATAATTTAAAAGAATACCTTTAAATTAGAAGTAGGTATGTATACTGTAGGTATTTTAGAAGTATAATTTGTAGTCGGTGCCCAGTTTCACGACCAGGACATATATTTTTTAAGAGCGGTGAGTGAAATGCCTAGCACGGTCCTCTTCGTAGCATGACGCAACTGGGATCTTCTAGGTACATATTGGCTTCTGTTTCGGCTCCATAAGCGAGAATGGGCAGTATGCACTGGTCACATCACTTGGTGACACATGTATCTACTTATCCTTGAAAGGATATTTAGGAATAATGCCTTAGAACATTGGTCGGTAAGCAAAAAGGGTTAGGTATTTAAAAGTTTAAATTAAAGTGTAAAGTACTTAAGTTCCATGTAGGATGGAATAATTAATCATTAAACGAGGTAAGTACTATCTACCTTTATTGTAGACAAGCTCTGCCTGTGACTTCGTTTGCGACAAAAAAGTGCATAGGTACCTACCTGGCCTCTGGTTCGCTAAATATCACGGCGATCTGTATTTTGCTGCGTGATTGAAGGAAAAGCCAACAAACAACACTTGCATTCACAATATTAGTAGAAAGGAGTAATTTCGTAACCTCGCTATTTGCCACAAGGCAAAGTTCGTCTTATTTTCTACGGAGTACGGCCTATTTGACAAAATGTTCCAAGAAAATCAAAATAAGACTGAGCGCTTTCTTGAGCCTAGAAGCTCTCTCCCAAGTGACTGTATACAGGGTGTGAAACAATCGCCCGATCTATCTGAAAAGGGGTTCCATCTACCTGGGTATACACTAATTTCTTTACACCACTTCTTCTTCGGACAACTTGTGTTATGAGGGCATGCACCCGTTTCCTATTTTGTATGGGGAAACCCCATTTGACCCCATAGTGTACAAGTTGGTTCCTAGGGCATAAACATTTTTTCCATGGAAGAACGCATGACTAAGTAAATGTTTTTTTATACAAACTCTGCTGCACCGCCCGCTGCTGCTTTGTGCATTGCAGTGTTTTCCATTCCACAGTAAAAGTTGTATTATTGAGTAGGCTTCCATTTTTCAGTGAAATAAGACTAGAGGATTTTTTCCTACCCTGTACAAAAGTTATGCAAGGCAAGAGGCTCATAAAGATCCACCGTGCTACCCACACAAATAAACACCAGTCTGAAGTAAGTACCTACCTAATTGAAGCCACTATGTGCATCCATTGCAGTTTTTACATTACGTCCCCTGCAGCCGAAGTGTGTTCGTACATAGGATTACATTACGTCCGGATTTTTCTATGTTTGTCATTTTAATTTGTATTGATATTTAAATTAGATTCTGATAATAACCCTAGTAACTGTAAAGTGTAGTAAGACCGTCAAGATAGTTTTTTCATAGATGTTGCAATGCCAATTACAATCGGAAAAAGAAAAATCATTCTGTGTAGTGTTTGCGCATGTTTCAGTTAGAAAAAATATCTTCAGCCATCGGTGCTTTAAATCTTTGAGGCAATACTTTGAGATCGGTTTGGTTTTTCGACAACACATAGATCTTCAAGAGTTTTGTATGAGCTGGCGTTAGCTCTAGCGTAGCTCTACCACAGATCAGTACCTTAATTCTACTCAAGTAATGCTACGCCGAACTATACCTATAACATTTTTTGTTGTAAAGTCTTCTGCAGTGTAGAACCGCGATGGTTTATTAAGTAATCTGAGTTGTTAAAAGTGTACTTAAATAAAGAAATGTACGCCTCGACCTTAAACTTTATTTTAAGCCCGTCAAACGTAGACGGCCTTATTTATAAAAACACGATTCCTCTAAAATCAATCTAAAACTCTGTTTATTTAATTTTTGTGGCTACTTATTTGCCTTGTCAAATCTCCGCCACAGAGTATCTTAATCGGCGTTTTAAAAGTGTTTTTGTAACTAAGATCCAGAATGTGTAAGGCAGAGTATGTAAGTATGAGAGCATGGCGACTTGGCGAGTCATTGAAAATATTAAATATGTAAAGCTCGAGCTGCTGAGTTCTATCGTTTAAGTAAACCCTGTTGTTACAGTCAATAGCTGATCATTACATTTTTGCCACAGGGCCAATAGGATGACTTTTAATTAGTTTGACACCTTTCGGAACATTCTAACCATGATTTAGAAACATAACAACGCAAATAAAAAGAAAATACGTGAAAAAAAAACATCTCTTACTGCCTGTATTACTAACAATAGTTCAAGGATATTATTTCATTTACTAACACCACAGAACAAATTGACTAACACTGCTCTCTATTGTCTCTCTTTTAGTTTTATAATTTTAATGATGATGTTGGTCGAAATAAATGATTTAATAATACGTACCTACCTAAAATTACATTACTTAAGCATAAACAAACAATATCGGGACAAAAAGTAATAAAATTCGAAAACCAACTACGGTTCGAGCGTCTTATGGTCGGCGCCGGCCAACTCAAATGTTGTTTCCCTTATTTAGGCATATCGAACGATAGACTCTAAAAAATGTAACGTACTAATAAACATTTTTCTACGCTATGGGACTTCCACCACTTTGAATTTGTATTCGATGTTTTGAACCAAAGATATGATATTACGAATATTTACAAATCCTACTAATATTATAAATGTGAAAGTTTGTGAGGATGTTTGGATGTTTGGAGGTTTGGATTTTTGGATGTTTGTTACTCAATCACGCAATAACGGCGGAACGGAGTTACATGAAACTTGGCGTACTGTTAGACAAAGATCTGAATTGAGATATAGCATACTTGATATTCCGGTAATGCGTTAAATATTTATTTCAAGTTTAAAATAGATGGCGTTGCGCGAGCGAACTTTGTGTTTTAAAAATAGTGGGCGTTGAGCAAGAATCGTATAAACGAATTCTGTGGCGGTACGAAGTTCGCCGGGCCAGCTAGTATGTTATAATACTGTTCATTCTGTTACAAAGAACAGTCTCTCAAAATATTGCTAACGATTTCAAAACCATGTTCAAACTAAGTATAATCTAATTATTTTGTGGGGCTTTCTCAAACCATGCTATCCAGTTCCTATGGAAGTGGTCAATGCAGTATACCATTTTGGATTCGTATCCTGTCACAGAGGAAGCGGCGTAAAATGGCGAGGGGCGTAATGTAAATGGTGGCGAACATGCTGCAGCGAAATGAAAGTGCATTATCCACTTCGAGTGAGAGTTGCAGTTGCACGCGCACACTGCACTTCCGACAAACCAGCGCGATAGACGTCTGATAGACTGAGTATTTGTGTTTTCTTTACGTAAAAAATATAATAAAAAAAAAAGAAGACAAAGTCGTTCGGAAAATGAAGTCCAAGCCACTTTTGACGTTTTCCAAACTTGACCCCGAAACGGGGGACATGTTGGACAGGATGTTTGAAAAGCAGGATTGCATGGTGGAAATCAATCCTGGCAAAGTGATCCTGCCTGCCGATTACATGACCATTGGCCAAGATATTCTAGACATGGAGGTTCTGGACTCGGACGTCTGGATGTGTTCTTATCCGAGGACTGGTGAGTAGCAACTTTTTCGAAATACGCCCGTATAAAATTATAGAATCAAAATTTTGTTCATGCGAAAACGTTTTCGTAGGTTCCACATGGGCACAAGAGATGGTTTGGCTTATTGGACATGACTTGGACTATGAAGGCGCCAAGTCTTTACAACAGGTGAGTTTTCAAAATAAATCTTAATGATAGGTGGCTCACGGACCGTGAACTTGTTGTACTATTCTTTCTTGTTCTTTAATTTCCATATCCGGAAACTCTTCTATCTCTTTTATAAAAAAATTGTCAATGACATAACTTTCGCATCCGGAATAGTTATTTGTTATGCAAGGCTGCAAAGTTAATTTTTGGCGCGAGTACCTTGTATTGAAACCTGAGCAAGCGAAGGATTCTAGGATTGAGCCACGAGCGAAGCGAGTGGTTCAAATATAGAATCCTGAGCGTAGCGAGGGTTTCAAAGGTACGAGACGCTAAATAACTTTGCTGCCGAGCGCAACACACAACTTTTCACCTCACTAAAGCGAGGAAAATGTTAGGTGCAAGAAAAACAGTTTTAATAAATATTAATTTTTTAAATCAAATTTTCTTGCCGGCCAGTGCGATTCTTTAAATGAGGCTGGCGCATGACATGAAATAAGTATTTGCATTTCAATCATCAATGGACTGGCTGCAGAGAATATAAACTATTACGAAACCAATGAGGTTCTATATATATGTAATTTATTGTACGAAACCTTTATTGAATAAAAATATTCGAATTTTAAAAACACTTTCCACGCTAGCGGATAAAGTGCGATTTTCCACGCAGATTTCGAATGATAAACAGAGCTTTTACGAGCTAGTGAGGTGAAAAAGTATTTTATCTTGTCTATGGCTTCCTGATTTTTTCTTAAATAGTTTATTCGGTATCCTCTGAACTTTTTTCGTTGTAATCAGCCAGCAAACAAATAAATTTTTCACCTCACTAGCTCGTAAAAGCTCTGTTTATCATTCGAAATCTGCGTGGAAAATCGCACTTTATCCGCTAGCGTGGAAAGTGTTTTTAAAATTCGAATATTTTTATTCAATAAAGGTTTCGTACAATAAATTACATATATATAGAACCTCATTGGTTCTATATATATGTAATTTATTAATAGTTTTATATTGTCTGCAGCCAGTCCATTGATGATTGAAATGCAAATACTTATTTCATGTCATGCGCCAGCCTCATTTAAAGAATCGCACTGGCTGGCACGAAAAATTGATTTAAAAAAATTTTTTAAATTTTCTTCTCTTTATTGAATTCACTTTACTTCCATTATTTTGGTTTGTTTTTTGATAAAATCGAAAGAAATCATAAAATATGAGCGAAGCTAGCAGCGACGAATTTAATATTTATTAAAACTGTTTTTCTTGCACCTAACATTTTCCTCGCTTTAGTGAGGTGAAAAGTTGTGTGTTGCGCTCGGCAGCAAAGTTATTTAGCGTCTCGTACCTTTGAAACCCTCGCTACGCTCAGGATTCTATATTTGAACCACTCGCTTCGCTCGTGGCTCAATCCTAGAATCCTTCGCTTGCTCAGGTTTCAATACAAGGTACTCGCGCCAAAAATTAACTTTGCAGCCTTGCATAACAAATAACTATTGTGTAAAACCTTTTTTCACACAAGAAAAGTAAACCATTTGTTGGGTTAATTTTTTTCGACGAAACTAATGACATAGGCGGGAAAAAGTAATAAAATTCTAGTTTGTGGTCCAGTCCAAAACGAAAAAAAAACTCCATAAACTTTTCTTCCGAACACGAAACTTTTTTTCATTTCTATGACTCTCCCTCATCAGATCCGTTGTCCTCTCGTGGAGCTTTCCTGCATCATGGTGGACGGTCACGCCGAATGGCACGATGAGTCCGTTAAAGGCACTTCGGTAGACCTTGTCAAGTACCGGCTGCCACATCCGCGCTATATCCGCAGTCATCTGCCATGGGACTTGCTTCCCGTCAATATCGAGAACGAAGACGGCTCTGCTAGGCCTAAGGTAAATAACTGGTTGTGTTGAAGATAGAGATGGGTTGTACTTGACCAACAGTGATATACGAGTAGGTAGGAAGGGAACCGTCCCCGTTATCAGAAATTTATCATTCCTCAATACCTTTTTTTTTCATTGTAACTTCCTTAATGCTCTCTAACTCTGACAACTTGGAAGATTGTAGATAGAGCCTACTTGAGCCTCAATTTTGGAGGGACTGTACCATATGGGGACGCTGAATTAAAGCTTCAAATTAATATTGCAAATACAGCTAACGAAACTATAACAAAAAAGCGTAAAATTTCCTGGAGGAAATTACTAGTTATAGATATAACAAATAAAAAAGTTTCACAATCTCGTACCTCCATTTTCCATTACAAAATACACCAAAGAGGTCTTTCTCTACAAAAAAGCAACGGAGCAATGAGGTTTGGTTGTGTAGGTATAAAGTTTGAATTTTTGTTTGTTTTTTTTTTGTTTCCCTTGGTCCCTTGGGACGCTTTAGGAACACAAAGTAAATTTTTATAAAAAGTTTATTTTACCACAATGACTACTTTTTCACAGTCTACTCGACTTCTGGAAATGTTTATTTTACTACTACTTTTTAGGGTTCCGTAGTCCGACAAGGTTTCGCCATGTCCGTCTGTCTTTCTGTCTGTCTGTCTGTAAATTGGTGTGTGTATACATTTTTGTCACGCCGACAAAGTTAAAGAATAAAATGTTGTATTTTTTTTTTACTGTACCTCCCCTAACATGAAAAGTGGGTATGATTTTTTTCTCATCTAACCCGTCATGTGGGACATAGTTGGATTGGTCGTTGAAAAATATTGTACATGTAGGGAGACTATTTTTTGATTTAGGGTTCCATTTGCGAAATATTAAGCTTTAAAGCGCATATTTTTGTCCGAGTAGGGTGTCCTCCCCCTCTCCTGGCTAAACGGTTGATTGTAGAAACGTGATAAAATTCAGGGTAGTAGCACATATAATGAACTTGAAAGAAAAGTATCACGGTCAAGTAGGCTTTACCAGTTAACGAGTAATACGCAACTAACTTATTAAAGTAAAATTTGGTACAAAATCCATTGAAAATGACTTCGATGAAGTTGTTAGTTCTGTAAAGCAGAAAAAAAAGCCTCCTTCTACGAAACCCTACATTGCGCGTGGCCCAACACGCACTTGGCCGGTTTTTATTTGCGGTAACACAGGGTACCTAAACTGCCAGTCGTGTATATAGGATAGTATAACGAAATCCTGAAATTGACCTGAAAACGGGGGTTCTACTCGTCTTAAATTAAAGTGAGCTGTTCCATATTAAAATTAACCACCTACGACCATTAAAATGTATAGAATGCCTGAAATTTTCTTCGCGATTTCGAAGCTTTCCCCGTAGTAAAATTCGTTCGTATTGACAATTAAAACTCCCCATATTCGGAGTAATTATTAACATCTTTTTTTCTGTTTCTTACCATCTTAATGTTTCATTACCTACGGAACGCCCACAGGTGATCTACACGTCCCGCAACCCAAAAGACATGGTTGTGTCGTACTACCACTACTGTACCCTGGTGCATGGACTCAAGGGGACCTTCGAGGACTTTTGCGACCTCTTCATGAGAGACCGCGCGCCGTTCGGGCCCGTCTGGAACCATATACTGGGTGAGACATATATATGGAAGAAAGAAAGAAAAAATAAGAAAGAAAAAGAGAGGGAGAGAGAGAAAGAGAAAGAAAGAATAATTATTTGACAATACTTTAAAATAATAAAACATAAGCATTTGGAGGAGGGAAGGTCCACAGGCCTTCTCTCAGATAGAGAGTGTGAGCTTAAATACCATGCGTTCCACCGCAGTGAAACATTGTCTATCTAAATTTCATCCAAATCAGTTGAAGCGTCCCGACATTGCCGCGAATAAATAAATAAAGCCTTTAAATGTATGACCGAATTAGAATCCTACGATCGAAGACGACCTAGGACCGGCAAATAACAAGCTAGACTAGCAGACTTATTAATGAAAAAAAAATCCTTAAAATGTTCTTCAACTGCAGTTTAAATTTGTCTTTCCCTCTGCGATGGACTATTTAAACTACTTTTTGGGTGTGTTTTTCGTGTTTGTATTTTAACAGAGGAGATTGTATCTGGTAATTGTATTGTATCTTGTCCTATGCAAACGAATTCCCTTTCCGTCTGTATCTCGAGACTTGCCGGCCTAAAATAGCAGGCATTCCGGCTGCGGTTCTTGGGCAAGCGTATACAAAAGTCCAGAAAGGGAGTTCAATCACGATTTCTCTTTCCTCAAAAGGATTCTGGAACCGCCGTCACGACCCCAACGTCCTCTTCATCAAATTCGAGGAGATGAAGCACGATCTGGCCTCAGTCATCCGCCGAACGGCCACCTTCCTGGGTAAACAGATCTCCGAGGAAGAAGTCTCGAAGCTTTGTGACCATCTCTCCTTTAGCAATATGAAGACGAATAAAGCTGTGAACCTGGAAACTATTCTGGAACGCTCGTACGGTAAGAGCTTCTTGGAACAGACGAATCTCAGGTTCATTCGGAAAGGCGAGATTGGCGATTGGAAGAATTATATGTCTGAGGACCTCTCGCGAAGGTTTGATCAGTGGGCTGAAGGTCATTTGAAGGGGACGGGTTTGAATTTTGAGTGATTCGGTTTTAGGGATTTGTGCGGAGTTGCTGAGCTTTGCCGTAGTTTCAAATAACAGGGGAGCTACAACGTAACCTCCCACTGTATGGACTCGTCTTATTTAACCTACTCCAAACTGTTAAATAGTAAAAATTTTTAAACTTTGTAAACGTAAAAACCGGCTAAGTGCGAGTCGGCGCTCGCGCACGAAGGGTTGAATTTGAATATTTCAAGGGTCTACGTGTTGCCGTTATTAATATCGAGCAAAAACGGCAAAAAAAATACGTTTGTCGTATGTATGGGACCCTCTTAAATATTTATTTTATTCTGTTTTTAGTATCTGTTGTTATAGCGGTAACCCTTTCGGTGCGGAACCCTAAAAATGGATAACCCGATACAGTGGACAATTACGTAATAGGAGGGCTGTTTGTTAAGATTAGAGTGCATTGGTGTCATTAACCACGGCATTTGTAACTAATGGAAGAGGTTTAGCAAATTGTGTTCTATTGATTGTGTATATAATTAACAGTTTAGAGGTACTTCTAACGTTATATTAACATTTTTTGTATTCTTATTTATAAATTGGGGTTAAATGAAGTTAGCAATTGTATAATATTTTACTGTTGTTTGTATTTTTAGAAGTAGTTTTCACTGTTTAAGTTACCTTGGTACGTAGAGATTTGATTTTGTATTAAAATGTTGTTCTTTGACAGGAATAAAATAAAAATAACGGTGTTTGTTGTTTTAATGTGTAACTTTATTTTTACAGAGTGTGGAATTTAATTTATAACAAAATAATACTATCGTCGATGATATGATAAGTTTTCATTGAATATCTCAACAACTATGAAATATGATAGTATCGCCATTTTTTTAATTCCCAAAAAGGAACGCTTAATACAAAAAATTAATTTAATTAAAATCACTTTGACTTGTGATTACATATTAAGTAAATACTCGTATTTAGGTAACTTTTGCTACAGAATGTACGAAATGTTACAACAGTGTAAGTTTTGCGAAAGTTTAAGAAATTCTAATAATTTGATAAAATTTTCTCTTTGACGACTTTGACGACTACAAAACTTTCATAAACTTCATGTAAATAATACTTAGCTTATTATGTGAATCTCAAAACGACTAGATTTGTTAATCAATTCTCATAGATCAGTAAAAATTTAACTGACGTAAGTAGATAATTAATGTACAATTGACTCACAACATTCAAGTACTTAGTAACTATTAAAAGAATAACTTGATTTATTTTACCTGCACAAATATAATAATAATAACATGAAGTTTTATCTATTTACAACAATCGTTTAAAAATACTGTGCTAGTAATTTACCAAACAAAAATTAAAACCTAAAAGCAGTTATTTGTTACAAAGAAAACCTAAGAAAATATCACAAAAATAATATCAATATGCTTATCTAAATTTGATACCTTTTATGTGGAATAGTAAATAGATCAGAATTTTTTTTAAAGTTTAATTTAGATTAGATCCATTTTTTTTAATTTTATGATTACATATTTTTGTCAATAATTTTATACTTAGCTTTCTCTATTGTCAATTTGTAAAGCTCTCATTAATTATGTAAAAATAATTATGTTAAAATCTTTGGATTTTTCCTTTGGAATCATGAAAATACATAATCTTTGAGATTTATGTACTTAATATAAAAAATATTTTGAAATACGTAGGTATTCACTATATACACGTATACACGTACTTCAATAATAAACTTTAGTTTCAGTATTTAACAGATTGTCAAATAATTAAAAATCTTTCTATCCTGACTACTCTAACAGTTTGAATAACAAGGTGAATCCTTCACTATACTGTAAGTGCACCAAAGTACGGAAAATTATCGGTATTTCGCTAAGAAAACTCCATGAGTTCTCATCATTTCTCCGCTATCATTTCATGCTATTCTCACAAATTGATCGATCACAAAACGTATCTTATAACAAAAGCACCGACTGACAGCAGTCGTCTAAATCAATATACAACTGGCATTACTAGATTTGTGTCTCACATGAGGGTTCCCGAATGCCCCGCAGCACTGGTGGTGGTTCGCGTTCTTCGTATGATGGTGGCCGTGTGGTTGCACATTACCTAGAACACAATAAAGGTAGGTCGATAGGGTACAAAGGATCTTGAGTGAAGATCACGGAGGACTGGCAAATGTAGCGTAGGACGCTCATCAGCTCGCCGCTGGACCGACAGGCAGATTGCTGGCATCACCTGGAGACGATGTCCGGGGACAAAAAGAAGTGGCGTGCCTCGGGGAGGCCTATGAACAACAGCGGAGGAATACGGGCTGATTGATTGAATAAAGGTAAGGTAAAAATATATACTCTCCCTCTCTCTCTCTGAGAGAAGGCCTGTGCCCCGCAGTGGGACGTAGACTTTCGGCCTTCTCTCAGAGTGAGAGAATGGGCTTAATCACCACGCGTGCCCACCGTGGCTCGGATATTTCAAGCCCTGAGGTATGTGAACACCTCAGACACTTAGGTTTCCTCACGAAGTTTTCCTTCACAATTAGCGAGTAGTATTGCTACTACAACTTCACAAATGTATGTAACTTTACAGAAAAAAGTGTCTTTGGAACATGCTGGGGACTCGAACCCACGACCTCCCGAATGTGACGCTGGCGTTCTACCGCTCCGCTACCACCACATTACTGCAAAACTGATTAAATAAGCCCAACCTCAAAAGATGTGCTGTTATCCGTTGAAGAGATCTTGTATTCATTTCTCATTCACATCATAATATCTTTGTCTCCATATTTTAAGTCCTTTAAGGACTCCATAATGTATTTTTGGTTCTTATGACCTCTTGACTGACCCGAGGCGATGCACGGTAACCACCCACTTTGCCGAACCTGGTTTTATAACTTTTAGCCATATTACCCTGCTTCTCCTTGTCCTTTAGAGACTCCTTCATCTGGTTCTTGTGACTGAGGCACCCCTTGACGTGGCCCGGGGCGATGCGCGCGCGAAACCGGCCCACCTTCCCGGGCTTGGTGGGGTTCTGCTCGACACTCTCCGATATCGTGCATACGTGGCCTTCGTCCGCGTGCGCGTCCTGATATTCCGTGTCAGTTTCTGTGGAGGAAAGTTCCAATAAATTAGTTGGCAGCTGTACCTTATGTTTATACTAGCTGTCCCGGCGAACTTCGTACCGCCACAGAATCCGTTTATACGATTCTTGCACAACGCCATCTGTTTTTAAAACATGAGAACGCATTACCGGGATATCATGTATGCTGTCTCAATTCAGGTCTCTGTCTGTCTGTATGCCAAGTTTCATGTAAATTTTTTTAGCCGTTATTGCGTGATTGAGTAACAAACATCCAAACAATTAAACATCTTCACAAAATTTCACATTTATAATAGTAAAAGGATAGGATGTAATCCTGTATGCAGTACAGGATTACATACTATGTGTTCACACAGTTACCATTAATTTCCAATAGAACGATTTCAGACGCCTACTTACGCGCACCGAATCCTGAAGGATTCCTGTTCAGCTGTCAAATTCCATACTACTTAATTTCTATCGCAAACGTCAGGATTCAGACAGGATTTGGTGCTCATAATACGCTACCTTATCAGTGACGGGCACGTTCGCGTCGAATTTATTGTGAGATTCCCATCTTTCTTCATTGAGTTATAGTTGTCGAAATGTAAGAAGCCCGTTTTGACAGCTACACAAAAATCCATTTTACTTTGGATTTACGCGAACAAATACATAAAAAGACACATACTCTGGCATATTATTTAACGCTCGAAAGAAAAAAACAGATTTTGTGGCCCGAAAAGTTACTAATAGTTTAGATTTTTAATGTTTTTGATCTCAAACTAGGTTAGATTCTATGGTTATTGTAGCTGTCAAAACGGGCTTCTTATATTTTGACGACTTTAAAGTATGTCTCGCTCGTAGCCCCGGCTGCCTGAGTGATCTTAAACGATCACGAAGGTTAAGCAACACAGGGCGCGTTCAGTGCATGGATGGGTCGCCGTCTATGCCTAACGCTAGTGGCATTTTTCCGAGCGGTTCCGTGCTTCGCAAGGCACGTTAAGCTGTTGGTGCCGGCTGCCGTCGATAGATGGCAGTCGTTAAGCCAAGTCAGAGGCCTTAGGGCGGCTTGACAACTTCTGACAGTAGACGAGCCACTAGTCTACAAGCCTCCACCAATCCGGACTTGGCCCCGGTGGTGGAGTATGGCCATCCTTCCTCAGGGAAGAGACCCGTGCCCCTCGGTGGGGACATAATGGGTTGATGATGATGAAAGTATGTCTTTCTTAACGGATGTCTGTCAGGTTCGGATGTCTGTCAGATTCAATTTGTCACTGGGGATTTCGCGATGAAGGGTGAGCGGTATTTCTCTGTTGCCTTGTGAGGCCTAGTACCGAGTAAAAGTCGCAACCGATATTGGATGCAGCGATAGTTGTCTACTAGCTCACAGATGTCTACTAGCGCTAAAAATGACCCCACGTTCAATTTGTGGGAAGGCGGGCGGGGCTTGTCAAATATTTTACCAATCGGAGGGAGTTCAGTATTACACGGCAACATATCATGCACCCGCTACCGTCTGACCGCCATTTTGCGAGGTAGCTAGATATTTCGACGGGTTATAAACCACGAGGTCAAAGGTTTGACATTTTTTTTAAAAACCAATTATAAGTTAAACTGTCATTTACTATCGCCCAATCAACGTTCACTTCGTCACCCATGGCGCATAGAATGAACCAATCACAGAGTGATCTACTCTAAAGCACATCTTGCGCTCATTTCATTGGTACAGACTAATCGAGAGGACAGGGGCCGTTTTTGAGAGTGAATTTTGTAGGAAGAAATACTTCTATCGTTTTTTTTTGTAGTGGATATGAAAGTGAACTAAGCATTGTAATTAATATACACCTTCCCATCTTATGAATTAAAACTAACCCGTCTCATCAGGTAGTTGCCGGGGCTCAGGCAATGTGGCTGCGTCAGGTCGGAAACTCAGGCAGGAGTCGTGAACGAGTGGCGGGGCGGAGTATGAAGGGGGTAGTTGGCACTGCAAAACAGGAATATTATTATATTAGACTGCCTCGTTGGACTAGCCGTTAAGGCGCTTAGCTACCGAGACAGAGGTCGTGGGTCGCCGTACAAATGGCCTCAGTCTGGGTGTATTTCCATGTTTGTGATATCCTTGCCTAGTTACCATAGCACAGGGTATCCTAGTTTGGGACCAGGTCAAGTGATTGTGTTGTGTGGAAGTCGTTATTATTATTAAGTTATTATAATTATGAGTTATGGCAAAACCCCTCACGGTTAGGAAAACCATGAGGGAGGCCTATGTCCTGCAGTGGGCGTCAAATGGCTCATGATGATTATGTGTTCAGTCTACGAACATCGGAAAGGGCTGTAACGTACGCGGAATTTATCATTTGCAGTCCCCAGATTTTATGCACAGTCGACAGCACATGAACCTTTACATCAGTCTTCTTAGTTGCATTACAACTTAACTTCGCAACGATTACTCTGCAACTAAGAAGCTTTATATGCTGTCGACAACATCTAGCTATGCAATGATGTTTGATTGATTCACCAATATTTTATCCGAGCTTGTCTAGGGATTTTTTACTAGATTGAAGATTTCGGACACATTTTCAGAGCGATACCTATGCGATTTTTCGATTTTGTTGTCAACTACCTACAATTAGTTGAATCATAAAAAATATCCTGCCGTGCATTGATTATGTAACTGTGTCGACTATTCCGCGCTTTTCGCTGTAAATCCAATGAACTCTAGGTGTACCCAATTTTGTGAGATGGTTTCCTCTGCTCAGTTATTTTGAGGTTATAGGTGAATGGGTTCATCACAAAATGTGTACAACTTACCGTTATGTTATCGTTGAAACTGTCATCGTCGGCATCCTTTATGGGCGCAGTGCCAGCTCTGAAAGGTGACGTTGTGCTGCAACTATAAACGAATAAAACGCCATAACTAACAGCACTAAAAACGTGAGCATAATAGGCAGTTCTTTATAGATGGTAAGTGTCAGGTGCTAAGCAAGTACTATGTTAACAGGAAAATTAAATACTTGGCTGAAGAGGTTTATACACCGAGGAATACATAAAGAAATGCGCCACCTAAGGCAATGTGAAAAATTACCAACAAAGCTAACCTTGATAGACTTGTCTTGGAGGTTGTAAAGTGTTAAAGAGATATATAATGAAGTAACTAAGTATCATAGAGAGAAAAAGAAAAGTTTACAATCAGCTCCGCCTCTGATGATGATGCCACTATTAAATTTGCGTAAAAGTTAAAAGAATGGGGAAGTTAGTCTAAAAGAGACAATTAGGACTTCATAGTATGGTAATTACAAATTATGTAGGTGGTAACTTAAAATTATGGCACAAGCATGCTCTACCCGTCAGGGTGCACAAATATTATTTTTGTTTTGTTGAGCTAAATTAGTAGGTAGGTACAAAAATATGTAACATAAATCTTTGCATAGTAATAACAATAAAAGAAAAGAAAAATGCTTAAAATTAAACTGAGATCAATGGACCATTTAAGAAGTCCTTTATACTATAATACATTTTGTCTATGAGAATTGTATATAATACTGTTTTAAATTTTGTGAGAGGTAGCTCCGAAATGTTTTGTGGCAAATGATTGAATAATTTTATTGCCATACAATTTGAGTTACGCGAGTGTAGAGCCAATAATTGTGCTGGCACATGTAGTTTATTTCCATTCCTGCCTCTTCCGTCATATATTTCCTTATTCTTTTTAAGTAGATAATTACCAGAATGATGAGTTGAGGCTGTCCAAAGTGCGTGGAGCATCAACATTCTTGAAATCCATAGACTCTGCGTCAGTCCACGTACCACCCACACTCGCTGAGTTCGATCGGGTGTCTGGGAAGAAAATACGGGCTAAAGAATCCATAGAATGGATAAATAGTCTCGTTTTCGATGCACTCGACAAAGTAGGAGGTTGATAATTATTCGTCTGATGTGATTCGCTGTAACAAAACATGCAAGTTGCAAGTTTATACCTGGGGCTATCTGCGGTGAAGAAATTACAAATTCCGAGTGTGCAGAAGCCCTAAGCACAGAATAGGCTGAAGGTGAAGTTTTAAAGAGCTTTCTGTATTGCCTGGCTCACATGTTCACCAATATAGTAATAGCAAACATGCGACCTTAGACGAATGCCGGTACTTGACTTTTTATTGATGTATGTGCATGTAAGTATGAATGAACAAGTTACAAGACATTCTAGCCCCACTCACCCCGCCCCTTCTCAGTCCTGTTCGGTGAATTTGCTATGCTCCTTCTGGCCACATCCTGGAAGGTCACCGGTGAATACATCCGTCTTTCTTCCACTGGTGACATCACAGTCGCCGCCGGCGAGCTCAGTTGGCTCTGAAATACCGTTGAAAATAAATATGCAAAGATTTCTTTGATACACAACATTTAACACAGCGATATGGTCTAATTAAATCTCCGCAAATATATTGACATTGACGACTTGACTATCGGCGAATCAAGTACATTTTGGATGGAAGATTTTTCCGAGTTGTGGACAACCTGATATACCTAAGGACTACGTTATACTCAGTATAATGCTGACATTCATGAAGAAAGTGTTTCAGATTTTCTTATGGTAGAGCTTCCACCATACTTTTTTTTACTGTGGGGACATACCGTATGAATTCCTAGAGATTCCCTTTTTTTCTACGTAATTCCAATCTGAATTTAAACCTACAATCTCTTGGTATACACAGAAGAAAACGATAAAGGAAACATTACCTGAGAAGTCCTGAGGTTGCTACGCGAAGATTGTACAATGGCCATCAGGCTCCCAGCGCCGTTGACCAGAGCTGTAGCAGAATTAAGCAGATTTTCGTAGTTTCCCGATAAATTCGGCGAGTTTTCCTTCAAGACCAAGGCTGAGTGTTCAGCGATGCTGTCTCGGATATCTGCCGCCTTCTCCCACTCGAGCTCGTTTCCGAGTTGGGGCGAGATGACCTTGGAAAGCGTGTAGCGTTGCTCGCGACCCTCCAGCCAATACGTTTTCATTGCTCCTGCAATAGGAATGGGTCTTCTGAATACGAAAAAAGGCTTCGAATGGCGTTGAATTTGGGGTGCCTGAAGTAATATTTCTGGTAATAATCTCAAGATAAGGTATAAACATAAAAAAACCATTATCAATTAAACTATGATACATTTTATTTTAACTACACTAAAATTGATATAATGGATTGTATTATTCACAGAGCACAACTCACCTTTCCCCTTGACCTGTATCTCGCCACGCTCTTGAACCAGGTACGATGGCGATAGCAGCTCCTGCGTGGTCTGCGAGATGTGGATCCTCATGGCCTCAGAGGTGGACTCCATGCGCGAGGCCGTGTTCACACTGTCGCCAAACAGGCAGTAGCGAGGCATCTTCAGCCCCACTATGCCGGCGACTACTGCGCCGGAATGGACGCCCACGCGGATTGACAAATGGGAGCCTTGAATGACGTTAGACTTCGGTTAAGAGCAAATTACAAGAAAGCATAAAATACAAGCAATCTCAATATTACATACAAAAATATAATGGTACCCATGAACTAGGTTTTAGGCCTGTATCTAAGGGATAAGTTTTTTTTTTCGTTAACCGTAGTGCAATATACCTCGCTATTGTGCTGTGTACAGGGGTATTTCAATTACGTTTTCAGATTTAATTGATGGAAACTTTATTGTGTTCAGGCGGGGTCCGTCGTTTTGAGGATCACCCTCGCCCAGCACGTTAAGTTGGCCAAACAATTTCAGATCCGCCGGCGATCAGCAACATACTGTTGACGTGCATGGTAAACATAGTTTCATCAGAAATAGTTTTTTTTTGTAATTTCTAGCTTATTCTCGGTAGCATCTATCTAAACAATGGTTATTACGTCCGTGGTCTAAATAAAGGAATACGTTGCGTTCCTGCACACAAAAATTACCGAAACGTCTAAAAAAGTTACGAACTGAGTTCTACAAACTTCAAGAATAGTCTCGATGCGGGAGACCTGCCGGGATATCGGAATATTCTTAACACGTTTTTCCGGGAACGTGGACCAAGATAGAAATGTCTGGAAAACTAATTAGGTCCAAGAAGTGGAAAAAAGACGTAATAAAAAGAGATAAGCGAGTTTTCTTCTTTTGCGATCTGTCAAACGCTGAAATAGTATCATTGTCACACGCATACTCCTTTATTTTTTAATTATTGTATGTAAGCATGTTTGTTTGTGGCAATAAATCATTTAATCAATCAATCAAAATTAAGTACTCTGCTGAACCTAAAGCTAAATAGAACTTGAGCTACCTGTGCTAGGATCCTTCAGGTCAGTGATGGCCTCGACCATGTCAAGGGCCATATCGCAGACCTTCTCCGCGTGGTTGTCTTCCTTCTCCGGCGCACCTGACACCACCATGTAAGCGTCGCCTATTGTCTCCACCTGTAATGAGTAGATCTAGCCTTTTTAGTGTTTCGTATCTGAAGGGTGCCGGCACAATTAATATGGCTACAAAGTATAATTAAGTCTACTAAGAACTTAGTCTGACGACTTGATTACGGTGACGGGGAGTCGCTGGATGCCGGCGGCACACGACCTGGAAGCTTGGAAAACCATGAGGGCGGCCTGTGTCTTGCAGTGGGCGTCAAATGGCTGATGATGATGATGATGAAGAACTTAGTATGTAAGTTAAGAACTGTGTTACTTAAGTAGGTACCTGTTTTGTAAAGAGTAACGGTCTTATATATAAAACACAATTCCATAAGACACTCCTCAGAGGCACTCTAAATAGTCTCTGGTAAAGGGAAAGACGTAACCACAGATTATTTAAGCCCTGAGAAGTGTTTTAGATAAATCGTGTTCTTATACTCGTTCTTATAATCGTGTTCCATCGTCTTTTTGGAAACCCATGGAGGAGGCCTATGTCCAGCAGTGGACTTCTTGTGGCTGAATGATGATGATGATGATGGTGTTCTTATACATAGCACCGATAGTGTGTACTTTACTTGTCAGTTTCTTCTTCACATAATCTACTTTGCTGAAACTGACAATACTAAAGTTATTAATGATCTTGACGTTCATTAAGTCACAATATTATATTGTGCTACTACGAATAAAAGTTATTGAGTTTGAGTCAGTGTCTGACTTACATATAAAGGGATTTTTGTCTCGAACCGTAACAGATAACCAGTTCACCGAATCTGTATTAAAAACGACCAGTATTAAAAACGAAAAAGTGAAAAAAAGTAAAACCCCTTTGGATAAGTTTCACTAGGGCTGTAACTTCATAATTCTAAAAAATATATTCGTTCAATGGAGAACTTGCACTAAAAAATGTTTTAATAGAATAGGAGAGGACACCTTAACAGATAAATAAATCTGGTATTTTTTTTTCTGCGACTAATACGTTTTGTAATATAACCAGCCGAAAAGTCAATATAGTCACGTGGTACTAAAACGCGCCATACAAATCGACCTTAGACTATGACATCACTCCTTAACGTAACGCCTTATATGTATGAAGCGTATCAATATTTGAGGTAACTCGTAAAATAATGTTTTTATGCATTGTACTGTACACCCTCACAAGAAAACGAACGAAATCTAATAAGTTTTATGTTATTAGAGTAACTTTATTTTTCGCATATTTTGCGACCCCGAAAACCTGAAAAAAAAATTTTTATCATTCTATTTTCATTTTTTTCCTAAGTTTTTCTATAATTTCTATGGTACAAAAGCAAGTTAGACGCAAATTCCCCATTATATATATCGTCTGAAAAGTTTGTTGCTGGAAAAGTTGCCCCTATATTCATAAAAGTTGTGTCTCTTGACCAGTAGAACCCCTCCTTTCCGGAAAGTTGTGAGGATTTTGATATCGCCCAGCAAAGTACCTTGTAAACCCGGTTCCTCTCTGTGAGCGTATCGAAGATGGAGTACATCGCATTGAGCATGGAGACCACCTCCATTGGAGTGATGCGGGAGCAGATCTCCGTGAAGGTTACCACGTCCGAGAAAAGGATGGAAACACTGTCGAACATCTGGAAGCCAGAGAATTTGTATATGGTTTTAGCCAAGGAGATAATTGGAGTTACAGTTATGGAGGACCCAATAGATTTGGCAGGTAAATAACATTGGAAAGAAAAATTATAACTTTTGTGCACCAATGTGGTAGCAATATGCAAGCGACGTTACATATAGCACTGAAAGGTAAATAAGATTTCTGGTTTCTTGAGTCCTTACCTCGCAAGTATCAATCGGGTTTTCCCCCTTTCTCAGTCTATCCGCCACCTGTTTCGGTATCATCTGGTAGAGCAGCTCATCAGTTCTCTTCATCTCCTCGTCGAGTTTCCTCATGGACTCCTCCAATTTCTTGCTCTTTTGCTGCTCCTGGTCCAAGGCCAGTTTCAGCTCTACTGATTGTTGTGTGCCAGCCAGCATCAAGTCCCTGAAATTTATAAACGTAGTGGATGTGTGGTTGAATATAAGGCTAGAAGCATTTACAGTTGGGGAATGAATGGTTATAATAGTTAGTATTTTTGCGGAAGGAATGTTGCGCTAGTTTGGGCATATGGAGAGGATGAAGGAAGAAAGATTGATAAAAGAAAACGAGTTACATCGTTAGTTAAGTCTATATTATATTGTCGGGTTGGACCAACGTTGGCTAATATGCTTGGACAGCTTGATAACCTCGTTTATCCCAACCACTCGATTGGCCAGCAGTTAGTAGATGAGAGAGGCATGTAAATGGTCTACATTCGAATGAATTAGGGTATACTTTGTGTAGGTATCTATTGTTTCGAGAAAGCAGAGAAAGTATTTAATCATCGTGGTAAATACCTGGCATCTGGGCAGTACGATATTTTGAAGTCAATCTAATACATATTAAATTTAATGGCAGGCATCTGTCTCTAAGTGTACAGTCGACAACTCATCAACCTTTAGTTTCGGTGTGGGTGGTACCTATTTCAGTGAAAATTTAAAGAATTAGCTGTTGTCGACTGCACCGTGAAAACATAAAAATTTCATGTAAAGCCCGCAGGTTTTTATATGTACCTGTCGTAATCTATGTTTCTATACAGCCTAGGAAAGACGCCCACTGTTGGGCAAATGCCTTACCGTCACGCCGATTTTGCCAGTCCTCTATCAATCTCGTCAATTTTCCTTCTCCCGCCTTCTTAATGTTGTTCTTCTTCCTATCGTAATCACGAGTATCAAAAAGGAAGGGATAGCTTCAGATACCACATCGTTATGCTCTGTTCCTGTTTTAATTGGTAGAGATTTTCTGAAAATATCACGTATATGCCACACATATAGTTGTGGTCACAATTACCTCATTTCACTAAGGGCCAATTTTTCATTAGTCAGATAAATCTTAACTGGAGATTAAATGGCATGCTATCACTGTCTAAATCATACGACAAGACAGTGACACTATCAGTTTTATTCACCAGTTAAGTTTTATCTGACTATTGAAAAATCCGGTCTTAATCGAAATAACGGAATAGACCGCTGACCTGCTGAAGTCATGCATGGAGAGATCGTTGATGTAGAGCCCGGTGGAGACGAGGGCCGCCAGGTCCGGCATCACAGGGGTGCCCAAGTACATCATCATCCGCCAGTTATCCATGTAGATCATTTGACCTACGCAGTAGAGGTGATATTAGAATGTAGCCAGCACTGAGTCGGACAGTTCCCTATTTCGTAGAACAACAATTTATGGTTTACTATGATAATTGACAATAATTTTATTATTACGACAATTCAATGTACGCATAGCCGATTAACCCACAGATTAACAAGTCGGAAGACTCGGTACGCAATCTACATCGAATTTTTACAATAAACTATGAATTGTTGTTTTATGAAACGCGGCCCTGGAGACTCCAGTTTGCCTATTTCTTAATGGAATTGGCCACAGTGGTCGAAGACTAAATAAAATTCCATATCATTAATTTAATTCCGGATTCACTTACTTTTTTTGTCGGGAGAGTCCGACCAGGTTTTTGATAATGATTCAGATTAATAATGATCAGAGCTTGATCATTATTAATCTGAATCATTATCAAAATTCCAGACGCGTTTCTTCAAATGTCTAACTTGCACTCGCCATAGATCTTGCGGTGGACAGCTTACAGTCTACACTCCACAGCATATCAACCATTTCACGTGTGCACTCTACCCTGTTATGTTACAAGTCACTTTGCAACTAAAATATAAGGGTTGATCAGCTGTTAACTGTACATCTAACTTTTAGGTATTATTACTGCTGTATGTACAATATCATCAAATTATTTCCCTTAGGTGGGCAGTGAAACCACTTTCTTACAACATTTAAGTTGGAAACAATGATACTCCTTTTTATATAATTTTCTATAGTGACTGTGTGTGATCAGTGTTGTGTCGCTGAACCCCAAGGGTGGAGAAGCCAATATCGTTAATGAACTGATACGCTGACCAAAACTTTTATTCGAATGTTCAAAGGGAGGCATTTCTTGGGGACATTTTTTGGTATTTTGCAGAAGACATACCTTTTGTTCGGACATGTCATATTTTCGAAGACATCCTGTCGTTCCAGCCAGCTGGTGTGTAGGTCTATTCATCCCAACTCAAAAACATAAATGTATAGACTATGAAGATGTATGTATAGACTAGAAATGTAAAAAAATAAAGAAACAGTGTTGATAGAATAAGTATAAACTTGTTTAATTCAAGGTGTGTGGTACAAGAATCTAGTTGGTAGCTTCTAACAAAACTCACATCTAAGTGAAGAAAATTGAAAATTTGACTCAGGATGGACTGCGCATTGTTTTTTTGACAGAGCAGTCTTGAAAAATCGTCTCAAACTCCTTGCGATTAAGTTCGATTTACCGAACTATGCAGGCATTTGCGTAGTGCAGTGTTCATCCTGAGTCTAATGTGTAGGTACTAGTTTGTATTTACAAAGTGCTTTTGAAAAAATAGAACGAAACACAAGAAAATACAGGGTTCCCTCAAATGCACAATTCCTGAAACACCTTAATTAATCTCTTTTATTTTGTTTACAACAACTTTTGTTCCACGACTTTTTCTTTTCTTTTATTTGTACTTTTCGATTGTTCAAAAAAATGTATTTGAAAAAAATATACGGTTTCTCTGCTGTGTAGTGGCAATGTTTGACAAATTTAATTATGCCCGAAACCCGAAACCGAAGAATGGATGCTATGTAGGACAATGCTTTAATGGAGGCTGCAACATTGATAGATTCAACATTCATTATATCAGAATTCATACAGCAAAATATTGTAAAATACAAACACTGAACACCCAAGAATTGCACAGTTTAGAGGTAACCATGTGTAATAAATAATTGTCTGTTTTTGTGCAGAACTTTCATCTAAAGAGTGTAGTTTGGCAGCCCGTCGGCATAGCTAGACCAAACTGAGGTCCTATCACAAGTTTGCTGTTACGATATCGATAGAAAGCTGAAGTATTTCAGCGCTGCCTTATTTTAAGTCACTAACTCTTCTAGATTAACTTATGTTAATCAATTGTGTAAATAAATGGGAAAACATGAATTAACTATTAGTTTTTTATTTTTGTTCCCTTATACATTTTTCGTCTTCACGTCAATTACGAACAAGTTTTACTGTGGGGTTAAGATTTATTCAATTAATCGGCCCGTACTTGTTCAGTGCAGGACATAGGCCTCCCTCAATGTATCTACGACATTTTACCTAATACAGCCGCTGCGCGCTGTCCGAATTCTGTCTCAGGTCGTCGGTGCGTTTGCCACCTCTTCGCCATTTCGTTCTCTACTCGAGAACCTTTGCATTCCATTGACCATCGGTTCTTCGGCAGTTGTGGCCACCCCACTGCCATTTTCATTTATTACGCAAGACAATTTTGACTAGTTTTTGACTCCCCCTAGCTGTCTTCTATGCGGAAATAAATAAGGTTTATTATAATCCCATATTAATGAAAAGGATTGACGAGACCAGTGAGACTGATTCGGACTCCCTCTAACCCCTTATGGTCTTACGTCATAAATGAACAGCCCTTAAACTTTGAAATTCCAAAAAAAAATTTTCTACTGTTCCATATATTTTACTGACATAGGTATGAAACAGCTGATATTTTTTCACATTTTGGATTTGATTCTGAGGCTTGAATACGCGTTTTCACTTAAGAACACGCCTGGTGCAGAACCGGTAAATAAACACTCGGAATAGAGTCTCAGCAGTAAACGTTGTTCGTGCCGACGAAAAGAACCACCTCTTTCGAGAAATAAAAGATTTGACGCCACACAAATTGGCAGCACTAAGCCGCTTAACCGGTTCCGTATCATCATCGTAACCTAAACCTTGTGACAGGTCCATTGAAGAGGGTGATAGTGACATCTATGTTGCGTCTCTATCAGACTCGGCTACCTTTGAGATGCAAGTTAATAACGTCTGGAAGCCTTCTGCCATCATAGGCGTAACGTTTCTTCGGCTGGTGAGCTGGAAATACCCAAGCGGTTACTATCAAGGCTGCTTTTCGGGGGTCTGTGTTCACCGTTTATTAACTTCCACACAATACAATCACTTGTTATGCTCCTATATTATGCCACATTACGCGCATCAAATCTTAGATGATTCCAATCGTGTAACTGCCAGATTCCATAGTAAAGGGGAACTTAGTGGCATTGCTATAGAAGATATAGAAAAACTCAAAAAAATTAAATCATCATCATCAGTCATTTGACGCCCACTGCAGGACATAGGCCTCCCTCATGGTTTTCTAACCATGACGGGGTTTGCCATAATCGACATGCTTGGCAGGCGGGTTGGCGATCGCAATATGCGTTTAGAATCTCAGGGAGACGCTGCTGCGTAATTTATTCCCTTAGTCGCCTCCTACGACATCCACGGAAGGAAATGGAGTAACGCTATTCTTAATCCGGCGCCACACGGAATCTCAAAAAACATAGAAAAACTCCAAAAAATTAAAAATAAAAGTACAAAAATATTTTTTTGGGATTTTGGGATCCCAAAAAATGCGAAAAATCAAGTTACTTTAATAATAAAAACCGGCCAAGTGCGAGTTGAATTCGCGTGGAGAGGGTTCCGTACAATGCCAAAGTCAATTTTTTTTATTCAATGGTGGTATCACATTTGAAATCCTCACAGTAAGACGCGAGTCACTACTAGCACTAGCTAGTAGTATTTTAGTGAACTATTTTCCGTAAGTGAACGTATTATATTGAGTTTACCCCTTTATTTTCAATTGATAGAATTTTATTTTATTGTAATCTACAAGCAATAAACTATATTTTGTATTTTTTTCAAAATGTAGGCTCATTATATGTATTGGAGATCTGGGATTGGTCAATTTTCGTCTTTTTTCATGAATAAAACAAAAAATATTTATTTTAAAATAATAATACTAATATATTATATACTAATACTGATATGTGACACAGTAAGGTTTGCAAAACTTTTTTTTTATGTCCTAATTTGTCCTCCGAAAATGACCCTTCTTTAAAAAAAATGTTTATTCGCTTTGCACATCTATGTTTGGGTACACCATCGTACCAAATTTCACCTGATTTGTTCGAGTAGATTCGGAGCAAATTGGCTGTGACAGACAGACGGACAGACAAACGTACGAGTGATCCTACAAGGGTTTTTTTGTACGGTGTACGGAACCCTAAAAATATTAGATTTCGTTTTTTCATTCAATTCTAAGCATTTTCTAAAAAGCGTGTAGATGCAAAAAAACATGATTTTACGAGACAACTCAAATATTGATAAACGCTTCATACATTATAAGGTGTTACGTGCAAGTTGTGACGTCATAGCTTGAGTCCGATTTATATGGCGCATTTTTGTACCACGTGACTATTTGTTTGTTTAAAGAATTTATTGATAACACACAATTATATTTACATTTTAAAAAGGCATCACTTAAACCTTATTAGGTTTTTGCGTGAAGCCTGAGCCGCTTTTATAAACATTTTTGCTCACTTTTTTAACAGACTTACAATACTAAGTTATGTATACATGATGCACTACAATAATATTATTATTGATAACAACATTATTATTATCATCAATAATAATACTATTCAATAAAATATTTCTTTACCAAGACTTTAATTTGATTGGGTTTCAGAGAAACAAGATTACCCACCAAATTTTTTGTCAGTTGGTTTTCCGTAGGTATTGTTATATTTAGGTACATTATATGTAGGTAGGTAATCAAGCCTTCTAAGTGAACCTGTTCTCTTTTCTTAGAGAAAGCTGCCATTTTATTTGTGTTTTCTAATATTATTGAAAGTTAAATTTTATCATAGATACTTAATGTTTTAGTGTAACAGAACCATCTTGAAATTTTAATTTTATATTTTTAGGTACGACAATTTTCAACAGTCTAATTTGTAGTTTAAAAATTTTATCAAGCTACATTTTATGAGCTGACCCGTAACTACTTAGTAACTGGGAGCCCCCCTTAAATATTTATTTTATTCTGTTTTTAGTATTTGTTGTTATAGCGGCAACAGAAATACATCGTCTGTGAAAATTTCAACTGCCTAGCTGTCACGGTTCATGAGATAGCCTGGTGACAGACAGACAGACGGACAGTGAAGTCTTAGTAATAGGGTCCCGTTTGGCAACCTTCGGGTACGAAACCCTAATAAAAAAAAGAGCAATTTAAAATTTTCTTGAGAATGGGTACTTTACCTAGCTGGGACTTGCCTTGCCTGTGCTAGACAAATAATAGGCCTTTGACTTCTATGTTAGTGGACATTATATATTTCATAGAACTAAAATTCATAGCACTATGACAAATCTATGTAAATCGCATAGCTGGACCCGCAAATTGACAAGTAGGAAGACTCGGGTACGGAATGTACATGGAATTGTCATAATAAACTATGAATCGTAGTTTTATGTATTGCCTGGAATATATTTTTGGATTGAGTAAGCTTGCCTATCACTTATACCGTCCATTGAACTCAATCTCCGCGAAGGACAATCTTAATACAGAGTCAAGTGGGCCGCGGGTTTCCTCACAATGTTTTTTTTCACAGTTAGGGAGTGGTAAATGTTGGTAGGTAAGTGAGCAAATGTATTAGACTTTCACTGCATAAACTATCTGGCATACATCTCTAAGGAACCTAAAGTTCGTATTAGATTCGTTTCTGTGCCAGTTTGAAAGCAGTAGAAAAGCCACAAGCAGAAAGGAGCAATAATTTGAACGCGACCTTTATTTCATACCGTTGCCTAGTTTTATGTATTCATTCATGTTTAATTTTGTTAATTTATAAATTTATCTACTCATTTAGGTATCCATATATACACATAAAAATACCTTCTTAAAAATATTATCTTCTCGATTATTGATTTGACTGCCTCGTTGGTCTAGCCGTTAAAGCGCTTAGTTACCAAAACAGTGGTCGTGGGTTCGATTTCCACTGGGGGCGACCGTACATTTGTACAAATGACCTCAGTATGGGTGTATTTTGAGGTTTCTGACGTCCTTGCCTGGTTACCATAGCGCAGGGTATCCTAGTTTGGGACCAGTTCAAGTGATTGTATTGTATGGAAGTTATTATTATTATTTATCTTTACGTCGTAATTCAACATATAGTCCATTACGATTACGGTGATGAAATGATGTTAGCAGATCAATAAGTTTACATTCACAATTCAGTTTTGTTAAAAATAAGTACTTATGTGAGTTGTTTCTGGTTAATCCGATTTTGTGAATTTGTCTTTTTTAAACGTAAATACTCAGTACATTGTATCTTCTAAGGTAACCTATAATTTGCTATTAAGCTTGTCTATTATAAGAAGTAGGTTAATTTGTATAGGTAGCTGGTTGGTTTCCTGAATAAACGAAATCAAAATAATGGGCTAGAGTGTGAAGGTATCATCATCATCATCAGCCATTTGACGTCCACTGCAGGACATAGGCCTCCCTCATGGTTTTCCAAGTGCCCACATCCAGCGACTCCCCGCCACCGTAAGGTAAATATCGTCCTTTCTTCATAACTATTCAACAGACAACTTTACAATAACTTATTCTTACCTGAGGCTGGCTTGCGCCAACGCTATCTGACAGGAGTATCTATCTGTTTATTCATGCGTAAGCTCAATCCAGTAAGTCCAAAAACGTCTTGCACCACGGCATTTGCAGAAATATTTATAGACAAATTGCCTGACTACCCTGTCAGTCAGATATTTATCTGTTAATCCCTGGATACATATTTATCTGTTTACAAGACTTACTTATCCAGTGGCTTAATGGGTATGCACTGATTTATTTTTTTCTTAGGCACTTAGATCGTCCTAAGTAGATATGCACTAGGAAAAAAATAAGCGCATAGATAGTTTCTGCTAGGGATTTTTCCCTAGCTTACTGAACCTAGAGCATCTAACTGCGTAGCTCGACTCGACAGAATACCGTAACTCCTGCTAACAAACCTGTCAGCACTAAGCTCTCCCCACTGAAAATCAGACTCTACGGTCTGAAGCGTAAAGGCCACTTTTTAGTGCACTTTACGATCCCTTGCAAAGTAATGAAAAGATTGTGTTACTACGACCACAACCAAATAGTTTAACTGTGAGCGATCCCGCTCTGTATACTTTTCGTTTGGGGCTTTAGGTGACCAGACCTTAAAGTGACTTGTAAGTTAACATCTAGTTGAAAATAAGATGCTTTTCGTGTTCCAAAAAGTATTTTTGAGAGCACTCCTTTACTTGAGAACGGAATAGCATCGTAAATATTCATTCAACCCTCTCCCCTACCTGTACAACATTTCATTGCTGGTTTCAGGCCGGGTTACAGTGGGGAGTAACGGTACTTGTAACCGACTGCGGCAGAGCCCAAAAGGAGCTCGGCTTGGCTCGTATATTTGTATTGTGTATGTTTGTATACCGAACTTCCATGTAGCACCCACTCCTATCCACGTTGGCGGCTCTGACCTCGAAGTGGTCGACCACTATGTATACCTGGGACAAACAGTCCAGTTAGGTAACTCCAACTTCGAAAAGAGAAACTTCGAAAGAGGTCACTCGTCGAATTCAACTCGGATGGGCAGCGTTCGGGAAACTAAAATACATTTTCGCGTCCATAATACCTCAGTGTCTCAAGACAAAGGTGTATAACCAATGTGTGTTACCAGTGATGACTTATGGATGTGAGACCTGGTCGCTGACTATGGGCCTCATAAGAAGGCTCAAGGTCACCCAACGAGCAATGGAGAGAGCTATGTTAGGAGTTTTACTGCGTGATCGAATCAGAAATGAGAAGATTCGCAGAAGAACCCGAGTTACTGATATACCTCGAAGAATTACTCAGTTGAAGTGGCAGTGGGCGGGGCACATAGCTCGGAAAATTGATGGTCGTTGAGGCACAAAAAAGTTCTGACCTGGCGACCGCAGACTGGACGACACAGCGTGGGGAGGCCCCCCACCAGATGGTCTGACGACCTGGTTACGGTGGCGGGGAGTCGCTGGATGCGGGCGGCACAAGACGCGAAGCTTAGAAAAGCATGAGGGAGGCCTATGTCCTGCAGTGGGCGTCAAATGGCTGATGATGATGATGTTTGTATACATGTATGTATGTAAGTCTATCCGATTCTATGTTCCCTTATAACTCCTTAACAAGGTAGGTATTCTAACAAAAAACTTTATAAAATCACCAATCTATTTCACAAGAAGTTACCTTCTTTTTAAATTTCCTTACTCAACGGCAAAACTACAAAAAAGGCAAAAAAGCAAAAAAAAAAACACTAAAAAGACAAATATAATAAAAAAATAACCAACAACCATAATGGATACCGTCTAAGTCTATGCAGTGTAAATATTGTAAATTGTTAGGAACGTAAATATCGGGAACGGAATGGCACGCGTTAATTAATTTCAGAACAAACTCGATTCATCTCTTTCCGTCATATCGCTTCACTGTGCTATAGGATGGAGCGAGAAACTAGTTAAGGGGCTCCAGGGTACAATCTGTAAGCTGTAAAATCTCTCAATCATGTTAATAGTGATTTTCAGGACCCATGGCCGTGAACCTAAGGTAAAAAACTAGATATAATTTATGCCGTTTTTGGCAAAAATGTTAACTAGTCCCAGGTTTGTGAACCCAGGTTCTTTGTCGTGGGTTCTAAAAATCACTGTTAACATGATTGAGAGATTGTTTAGACACTTTTTGCAAATCGATTTGTAAAAACCGGGTTCCGTAGAAAGAGGGGGTTTTATCTGCTTTACAGAACTGACAACGTAATTTTCAATGGATTTTGTAAGAAATTTTACTTTTATAAGTTTGTCGCCTATTACTCGTTAACTAGTAAAGTCTACTTAGCCATGATAGTTTTCCTTTCAAGTGTATTATATGTGCTAAGACCCTGAAATTTTTCACGTCTCTACAATCAACCGTATAGCCAGGAGAGGGAGGGGGGGTCCGACCTATTCGGACAAAAATTTGCGTTTTAAAGCCTAATATTTTGCAAACGGAACCCTAAATCAAAAAATTATCTTATTACACTCACTATATTCTTAAGCGACCGATCCAACGATACCCCACACTATATTGTGGGCGAGAAAAAAAATTGCATCCCTAATTTAGGTGTAGTGGGTTTACCCTACAAACATTAATTTTTAGATTTGATCTATCGTTTTGTCTGCGTGATTAATATGCATGTCTATGCCAAATTTCAGCTTTCTCGTACTAATCGTCTCTGAGCTAGGCCGCGGACAGAACGAACAGACAGACAGACAGACGGACGGACATTGCGAAACTATAAGGGTTCTTTGTCGACTGCGGAACCCTAAAAAAGATATGTTTTCTTTACTTCGGTGGCGACCGTGGTACAGCTTTTCTAACTTATTGAACGTTACAAGTAAAACTAGATACCCATTTAGGTGTCCAAAAGGAAACAGAAATATGAGTACGTATGAATATTAATGAGAATTTTGATCAAGTAATTCCCTAAAGTTTTAACTACATCAGAAAGAGTTTTACAACTTCCTCGCGAAAAACCCTTTAAAGAGGCTGCAGCGAGTAACAATAGCGCTACCGGAGAAATAAATATATAATTTTTTATTTATCGCAAACGGCCGTTTTGGCATAAAAGCTATCTAGTCCCAGGTTTCCTAGGTTCTTTGTCGTAGGTGCTAGAAATCACTGTTGACATGATTGAGAGATTGTACAGACACTTTTTGCTAAAATGATCTGTAAAAGGAGATATGTTTTTTTTCATTGGTGGCGTCATAGTTAGCCCACTAAAAGTACCAAAGACAATAATTTGATTTCATGAATTTGCACAATATTAATCGTATCTTTGCTCTAATTGAAACTTAGCTTGTAAGCGATTAAAGAAACACTAAGAAATTTTGAAAAAGTAACCGCCGGTAGGAAAATGTTTGACAAAGCGATGTCCAGGGATTGTTATTCCTATATCGTTTTTAGGGTTCCGTACTCAAGGGTACCGCAGAGTACCCTTATAGTATCGCCATGTCCGTCGATCATTTCATCTGCGTATCTGCCCACGGTTCAGCTCAGAGATGCTTAGTGTTAGAAAGCTGAAATTTGGGATAGGCATACCCACTTATTAATCACGCCAAAAAAAAATATAAAATAGATATTTTTAAAGTTTATTCTGTCACCAATAAAATCCGTTTGTCGTGTTATCTGGAAAAAATACAGGACTGAAGTCAATCTATTCAAGCGCGTAACATCGATGACTTTCACATTGTACGATAACCACAACGAGACGACAAGCATCGTCTTGTCGGTAAGTCTCATACATTGACAAGGCCGTTGTACAAGTCCAACGATGTCTAGTCTAATGTGAAACTATCTATTTCTGTCAGGTATCAGTGAGTATCAATCTATGTTATAAGAACACGACCGACAAGTGATTGTATCGTGTAGATGATATTATTGTTATCTTTATTTCTCATTTAGCTAACGTATAACTCCTCAGCCTTTTCCTCGTGCGTCAGGTCCAGTGACCTAAAAGAACGGGCGCTAGAGTCTAAACCCACGTAGTTTTTTAATAGAATTATATAAGCACGATAGTACTTGTTATTTGGCTCTATTTGGTAGTCTACAAAGCAATGGCAGTACATTATATTCCCGCTGGTATAGTATTCACGCCCCCGAAAATTAAATAGGCATCTCTCGCGAAGGAAATCAAATCGTGCGAGTCGAGGAGTTAGATGGGTAGCACGGGTTATCCCATTGTTAGGCCATTGGTTAGGAGGCTATGGCGAATGTCGCCCCTAAGTCTATTCACGTGACATATTATTATCTTATTTTCTCGTGTAGCCAACGTAAAGCTCCTGAACTTTTTACTTATATAATACAATAAAGGCCTCAAAGGCCAGATGTTTCTGTCTTGTGCCACCTCAGACCACTTCGGCATGTGTCGGTCGAGGTCGTCTCGCCAACGTCATCTTGGCCTACCTCTCCTGCGATGACTGCCTCCTGGCACCCACTCGGTGGCAAGTCTCGCCCACCTATCCGGGTGCATTCTACTCCATTCCGCTCCACTTCAACCTTGCAGTCTGGACACCCACATCAGCTATGCGTGTTTTTGAGCGTAGTGTAGTGTTGCGGATATGGTCCATCCTTCTGACGCTCAACAGGCCTTTGCCCAGCAGTGGGACACAAACAAGGCTGCGTAAAAAAAAAACAATAAAAATATCGGATCTCCACACTAACCTTTGAGCCGCAGATTCTTCTCCGTGGTGCCATCGGTCTCGTCGGACAATTTGAGGATCTCAGTGCGCTTGTCCTGCGGCTTCTCGTGGATGACGGCGTCCACCGTCACCAGCTCGAATATGTTGTTGGTGCGGTTCAGGATCTGGAGCCAGTTGGACATAGATTAGAGTAGAACAGATTTGTGTGGAGAGGGACGGGATAGAGGTTCGGAATTAATTAACATAAGCAGAAGCAGGGCGAACTGGTAAATTGAAGAAGAAGAAGAAGAAAGACATTTATTATACCAACAAGATACATCAAAGAAACAAAATAAGCAGATTAGTAACATAATATGCACAACAACGTCTTTGTTGACTCCATGTTTAGTATTGCTGTACATTTAAGATTACACTTATGTAATTAGTATAATGTACCTGTAATAGTTATAGCTGTAAGAGCGTTTTGGGCAACTGTAAGTTCTTATGGTATAATAAATAAATAAATAAATAAACAACAGAAAGAAAACTAAATACACAACACACAAATCATAAAAACTATAATGAGTGAAAGTAGTGATGAAATTAGTATTACGAGTGCAAATAGTTCAAAAACAGTGATGGAGAGCGAACAGCTGAGATCGGAGAGTGCACAATACAATGAGGAGTTTGAATGGGATGAAACTGGCACCGACTTTGTGAAGGGGACTGAAAAAAGACCTAGACAGGATAGCGAAGAAAACAATGATGATGGTTTTGCTACAGTGCGTAGGAAAACCAAGCGTTTGGCAAGAAGTATTTCAACAATTAATGGCGAAAAAGATGCGGTAACGAAAAATGAAATATGTATGACATCCAGTCAGCTGTTACCCAAGCAAATAGCTCTAGCTAAACTTCTGAGAGCAGAGAATATAAAAGACATCTTAAGAATTAAATACAAAAGCCCATATAAAGTACTTATTCTATTTGACAACGAAGAAAATTCGAAAAATATGTTGTCATGTGAAAAATTCAAAGACATGGGGTTCAAATGTCAGTTAACTAGCGAAATATCCTCGACTTTTGGCGTGGTGAGATCTGTAGACCTGGACATAGAAAACGAAGAGATAATGAAGTCTTTTACCTGTGACTACGAGCTGTTGTCAGTAAGGCGCTTGAAAAGATTTACCGATGACGAGAAATGGGTAGCCAGTGAAACTGTACGTATTTGCTTCAAAGGGCCCACCTTACCTCCGTATATATACGGATACGGATGTAGGTTTAAGGTAGCTCCCTATACATTCCCGGTCACACAATGTTCTGGCTGTTGGAAATTTGGCCACATACTGCGCCAATGTCCCACCAAAAAAATTGTATGCCCAAAATGTGGAGACTCACATAGCAACTGCGAGACAACTGATTATAAGTGTGTCAACTGTAAAGGCAACCACATGGCACTTAATAAAAGCTGCTCTGAATTCAGAAAAGAGAAAAATATACGCCGTATAATGTCGGATAAAAATGTCACCTATAAGAAGGCCTTATTAATATACCTTCAACATGAAAAAGGGAATAAAATTACCTTCTATAATGAAGAAGAGGAGAAAATAGATCACCCCACCCAGCAAAATACTCCAGTTCGTCCCACCTACAGAGACATTGTAATAGAAAATCGACAAGTTAAAGCGCAAGATCAGATTGAGGATAGATGCGAAAAAACAACTACTAAACCAAGTAATAAAAAAAGAAACCAGAAGAAGAAAAGACAGCATAAAAGCGAATACAGTGTTAGTCATGATGATCAGTCATCAGAAAGTGAAATGGAATGTATGGAATATGGAACAAGTGAGAAAAAAGAACCAAAACCTAAGAAAATATTCAACTATAAGCTCATAATACAGAAAAGATATTGTGTTCTCCAACTCTACGTTTGAAGAGAAAATAACTATGATAGTGAAAGTATTACTGAAAGAATGTAAGAAAATGTTATGTGAAGTATTTCAAGGAAGTGAGTGGATGAAAAACTTGCTCGGAGGTCTTTTTGATGGCTAAAAGAACTCAGGATCTCGCACTCAAAATAATACAGTGGAACGCACAAAGTATAAAGCCTAAGCTTGCTGAATTTGACTGTCTCTTGAATCAAGAAAAAATCCATATAGCTATACTAAGCGAGACATGGCTGGAGCCTGAGACAGAGCTTAAAATTAGTGGATACAATGTGTATCGTAATGACAGAGTCGACTCATATGGAGGAGTGGCGGTTATTGTTCACAGATCTGTAAGGACTCAAGTATCTAATTTAAGATTAAGTAACGTAGGCATTGAAATCATTCATGTTAAACTGTTAAACTGCAGCAACTTACAAAATATAATTTCAATATATTGTCCATCGAGTGTACGCACTACACAACATGATTGGGATAACTTGTTCAGTTTATTCACATGCAAAACACTTTTAGCTGGAGATTTTAATGGTCACCACACTAATTGGTCTTATAAATGCGATACAAGGGGCTATCAGTTGTTAGACGCATCGCTAGAGAGTGGTTACATATAATTAAATAATGGCAAATCAACACGTGTAAAACTCGTTAATGGACTGCTGCAAGAATCTTCCCCTGATGTTACATTTCTTTCAACAGATTTAGCAGTCAATACTAAATGGGATGTTAGTAGTGAAAATCTGGGCAGTGATCATTTAATTATCAAAGTGAAATTAAATTTTCAAGAGCCAATTCAAATTTTCAAAAAACGTAACTTCAAGTTAGCCAATTGGAAGCAATACAGAGACATTCTAGATAATATATTTAGGAATAATAGTTTTACAGACCTAATAGATTCTAGTAATATACAAGAAAGGTACGATTTCTTTGTAAACCAAATTAATAATTCAGCTGACAAAAGTATACCTATGATAAAATTTTCCACAAACCCTAGATCTAAATTCAAACCAAAACCGTACTGGAACTCGGATCTCTCTCTGGCAGTAGCACATCGTAGATTGGCATTAGTCAAATTCAGGAAAAATCCGACTCCATCTAATCTAAATTTACTTGAGACAAAAACTGCCGAGGCTCAACGGCTTATTAGACAGGCCAAATCACAGAGTTGGAGAGACTTCTGTAGCAGTGTGGATGAGACTACTTCGGCCTCTGAGATGTGGCGCCGAATGCGCTGGATGAAGGGCATAAAAAATGGTTGTTTTATCGCTTCTGATAAAGACAAAGAAAAATTGTTACGCAAGCTTGCACCAGATTATGTTTTACCAGAAATGCCAAACCTAAGTTCTACCAACACATCTCTAGAGACTGAAATTTCAGTACAGGAACTAGAAAATAGCCTGAAGAAAAAAGACACCGCCCCCGGTGCTGACCACATTACTTACTCTATGATATATAATCTCCCAGAGGCAGCCAAGATCTTCTTGCAGCATACATATAACTTAATTTTGGTAAATGGATATGTCCCACAACAATGGCGTGATGTTCAAATAGTTGCTATTCCTAAGTCAAATAGCTCCACCAATAGGGTCTCCACACCACAACTGAGGCCGATAGCATTGATGTCATGTGTATGTAAGATTTTCCATACAATATTAACGAGACGAATTGAGTGGTATGTAGAACAAAATAACATTCTGTCTACGAAAACTACGGGATTTAGGCGAGGTCAGTCCTGTCTAGACTCTCTTGCAAGAGTAATCTGTCACATACAAATCGGCTTTGCTAAAAATATCCCAACTCTGGCTTGCTTCCTAGATATTGATAACGCGTACAACAATATCTTAGTGCATAAAGTTATCGAAACACTTAATAACATAAAAGTGGGTGAGAAGTTGTGTAAATACATCTGGTATTTTCTTAGTGAAAGACACCTGTCGATCAAATCAGATAATAACGATAAATATATTTTAACTAGATGGGCGTGCAGAGGAATTGCTCAAGGGGACCCAATGTCCCCCCTTTTGTTTAACATTGTAACGTTTAAGATATGTCATAAAATATGTAGAGTAATGATTTCACAATACGCAGATGATTTTATTGTTTATTCTAGCAGCCAAAAGCTAAGTGAAAGTATAATTAACATCCAAGAAGCGCTTAACGCAATATGTATAATTTTAGCTAATTTGGGATTAGAACTATCGAGCCATAAATCAAAATATTGTTTATTTATCTACTAAATTGGTCGACGCAACCAACAAATAGAAATAAATATTAATGGCTCTGCATTAGAGTCTACAGATAATATTAAATATTTGGGCTTATGGTTGGATAAAACACTAAGATGGGGTAAGCATATCAACGAAACTGTAGAAAAATGTTATAAATATTTAAATTTGTTAAAAATACTATCCGGCTCTGGCTGGGGCTTACATCCCAAACACATTCGCCGGCTATACATATCCTTGATACGGAGCAGGATGGACTATGCTAGTTTTTTGTATGACAATTGTGCAAAGACCCATGTTTATAAACTCGATAAGATTCAAAATCAAGCTCTGAGAGCGATTGGAGGCTTCATTAGAAGTACGCCAATTCACGTAATGGAGAGTGAAATGTGTATTCCTCCTCTATTCTTAAGAAGACTTTATTTAGGTGTAAAATTCTGCCTAAAATCCCAAGCTTGCGGTCATAATGAGATGACGAGATTGTTGAACGAACTTTGTGCACTTTGTACCAGCAGATACTTTCAAAATAAAAAGAAGCCTTTATTGCCCACTGTCTATAACGAGACAAAAAATGAAATTATATCCACAAGTTACCCTTTACCTATGTTCTCATTGGATACCTGGACAAGCAATATACGAGTTGGTAATATTATTTGTAATAACCTTAGTAGTGTTAAACTAAGTAAACGCCTATATAATACTCATAATTTGAAATGTAGTGTTGTTGAGGAACTAAACATTAAATATCGCGGATATCACAGAGTGTATACTGATGGTTCAAAGAGTGCAAGTGGTTCGGGGGCTGCATACTATGATCAAGTTAATAAATCTTCAAAAACGTTCAAAATAATAAATAAAGATATATCCATTATGTCATTGGAGCTCATAGCAGTTTCTGAGGCCCTTACATACATTAAGCAAATGCAATTACAAAAGGTTGTCATCTTAACAGATAGCAGAAGTGCTTTACAGCATATAGCTCGATGTACATCTGGAGACAGAGGTATACCGAAAGCTTACACTGTACTCGCACAGATACACGACTTGATTAAAGGTGGTGTCGAGTTAAAGCTGCAATGGGTTCCTTCACATACTGGACTAAAAGGTAACGAGGAGGCTGACCGGCTGGCGAAATATGCTGTAGACGCGGGACAGGAAATCCATGATGCTCCTAGCTACACTGAGGTTTTACCTAGACAAAAGAAGCGCTGCCATGACCTTTGGAAAAAATATTTTGACGAAAGGTCCAAAGAAAAAGGTATATGGTACAGCACAATGCAATGTGAGCCTCCTCGTGTGCCCTGGTTTGTTAGTAATAAGTTAAGTAGAGATATTTTGGTCACAGCATTCAGGCTCCGTTCTGGACATATGCCTCTTAATAAGTTTGGCTTTCTTATGAAAAAAATTAACAGCCCGAATTGTTCAGTATGTGATGCAGAGGAAGATTTAATTCATTTATTAATGATTTGTGTCCGGAACGAAGCTGAGAGAACGACTGTAGTGTCGCGGCTACAACTGAATTTAATGGATGTGGGAATGCTGCAGAGTATTCTATCTGAACCTTATAGCGCAAACGCCAGTATCATTTATAAATTTGTTAAGGATAGCTTAGTAATAAGATCTATGTAGCTTTGATAATTGTATGGTTAGGTTACGATGGGGCTGACATGCTCGTTCTGCGAACAAAGCCCCTAAATAAATAAGATTAAAAAAAAAAAAAATACACAACACACAAAACAAAAAAATAAAACATCTATTGCGCGTCGATGTAACTTCGATTTATTTAAATTTTAATAAAACAACACGCCGCATTCCAGTTGCTCGAAGTACCGTACGAACAATAAAACAGAACAATGTCTGTTGTTTTCGTCGATTTTTTTGTGAAATCTTGATTTTGGAATAAAAAAGTTGTTAGGAATATCATAGTATTCACTCCACACCCAAGAACGTTACGCATCATTGACTTAAACATGTGTTCATATTTTACCAACCATCTGATAGTTGACGGCGATGAGCGGGCGCATTACCTACTCTTTTAAGTAACCATTTTCATGTTACACTCTACCAACCGTCTGAAACTTGAAGGCGATGAGCGGGCGCACCAGGTCGAACCAGTTTGTGATCTTCTTCCCCACCAGGTCGGGCAGGATCACCATCAGCGAGTTGCCGATGCTGCGCACCACCATGTCTGACCTGCAACATAGGTCGGACTCAATTTCTGCCTGCCTAAGCTTACTCAATACAAATATAATACGCGCACGCACGCACGCACGCACGCACGCAGCACGCACACACACACGCACACGCACTCGCACACGCACACGCACACGCACACGCACACACACATAAAGTTGGGCAGAAATAAACTTCCTTTATTTAAACACAATAACACAATGACGACCTCGTGGCGCAGCGGTAGTGTATCTGCATACCATGCGAGAGGTCCCGGGTTCGAATCCCGGCTGGGGACAAAAAAAACCCCAGAGAGTCTCTTTAAGTAAGAAACTATTTAACTTTAGTGGGCGTTTTAACTTGTTACGACTTAGAAAAAGTTCGAGCTGTTCTTTTGTTTTAATGTCATATTATTTACGCATTTCATTCATTCTTATGTAGTCTGTGGTTGTGTCAGAAACACTTTGTTGTAAATTCGAAGTTTAATTGAAGAAACTTAAAACACCATGGAAAATATCGATAATATACCTCCTAAGGCGAAGAAAAGTAGGTGCAATTGAAGCATTGGGTGCAACAAGGGCGTATCTTGTAAATTAGAGTTTCGAGAAAATTGATAATGAAAGTTTGAATGTCTTATATTGTTATAATACTTATAATTTGAGTTATATTTACTTTATTATTTATTAGTTCCATGATTTAGCATGAGGATTAAGATATTATAAATATTTTAAGGCAATCAGAAACATCGTAAAATCAAGTTTTTTTTACTCGTGTTATCCGCCCTTGCTGCACCCAACTGGTAAACAGATAGGACGTTAATTTTACTATTGATTTTTAAGGAAAATAAACAAAAAAATGAATACTTATGTAATTACTTTTAATTAAGATGTAAGTTAGACATATGTATCTACTACAATCACCGTCCATACTCGTGTTTTTAATCTGATTCGTCAAAATATTCACTTGAACTAAGGGAATCTTCGGAATCAGCTGCATCTGGCCTCCTGGACGGTCCAGCCTGATCCTCCAGCCCTGCCTCGAAGGTCAGGACCTGCTTCTACCACTTAGCATTTTCGAGTTTCATGAAAGGTGTCCCTGATCTTTACCTCTTTTCACAAAAAAATCTTCTCTGTGCATTTTGATCGAGGTTAGTGCAACAGTTTTTAGAACAACACATGTTTAAAAACCTTTTTAGGTACCTTCTTTCCTCGAGCTGTGTGTATTCTTCAATCAAACTTCTGTTTAACTTTCTCACATTTTTTTCCACACTTTTTCGTTCTTTACCTTCTTTTTTCCCTTGTTTTTTGGGGGCTCATAGTCACTTTGACCAGCATCTGATGAAGTCACCTGAATCACTTGTTTCAGACATTTTTAACGTTAATAAGTTTTTACAAACTGCATGCAGGTAGTAACGTGTTCGAATTTAAATTAAACGCAATTTTGTTATCTATGCAACAAGGGTGTAGCGCCACCCTCGAAACAAATGATTCTCACGCCATCTAGGAGCGTCTGATCGAAACGAGTTTTTGTGACGTGAAACTAGATGGTGTTGTGCATGTTTTGATGTAATAACATCAAAACGGGCTTTGGGCACCGAACGCCCTTGTTGCTCCCAATGCTTCAATTGCAATTTTTGACCGCCATAATTGCCTCATCTGGAAACACTAACAGAAACAGCTTTTTGTGTTTGACATTCAGTCACTCATATGCTGCACAGTGCTTAAAGTAGTTACTTAGTAGTACTTAAAGCAGAACTAATGTTGAGATTCGACTTTATAAATCATAATTTAGTCAAGATCTGTCTTAAGTCTGGTTTAGTGGAAACATTTTTGTTATAAATAAGACCGTTAGTTTTCTTTTATTGCTCATGTAAATGAAAAACAGACAAATATGAAAAGTCAGAACAAAACCGTTCTCGTCAATTTCTAGTATTTCTTCCAAGCTGTACATACAGAACTATTGCTACCTAAAACTGGAGTCAATGTGATCATAACGTAACTGACGCCATACACTTTTTAAACGTTATGTTAAACGTGAGCTATGCCGATATCCCATAATTATTTTCTGGCATTACCCCATCCACTATCCACATTAACGTAAGTTAGCTGGAAGAAAATACTATCTAGTATTAAGCTCGCCTTGGTACAAAGTTGTATTAGCGCAATAAAGAATTTTTCATTCATTCATTCATATCCTAGATTATTTCAAGAAGAAGTTTTCCCATTACAAAATTCCTGATGCAACCCCAACATGTAGGTACAGTCGACCCATTATCGTAATAGCAGCTGCGTGGGCCGTGCTCCCTGAATTACTTACAGAATGAAGTACTAATTTCTATGCTGAATAGTTGGATTATTTTGACTTAATAATTCCTCAGCTACAAAAAATATTTTGGATTAATGTTGACAACAAAAAAATCTGAAGTTGTAGAACAAAAGTTGCTTTAAATTACAAACTCTAACCGAGATGTTTCAGAAGCTACCTATTTTATAAATTGCCCTGTATTTGGGAACTAAAATGTTAATGTACCTAACATTTTAATAAGAAAATCATATTTATTTTGAAATCTGTGTGGCGCCGGATTAAGAATAACGTCACTCCATTTCATGATTCCATGTCATAGAAGGCGACTAAGGAAATCAATTACCAGGTGACGGGCAGCAGCGTCTTCCTGCGATTTCAACCGCATACTGCGATCGCCAACCCGCCTGCCAAGCGTGGCGATTATGGCAAACCCCTCATGTTTATGAAAACCACGAAGGAGGCCTATGTCCTGCAGTGGGCGTCAAATGGCTGTTGATGATGATGATGATTTGAAATCAATCAAAATTATATTTCAAAAAACATTTGTAATATTTGACCGAATGTAAAGTGTGACATCATTACGTAAATGTTGATGCGCTGTCGACTGTGCCTATTGGAAGCGCCGCCCGCGGATTGAACGACGCTTTACACCAAACAAACTTTGCCAATCACTTAAAACATCGCTTCAGTTTAACGTCATGGCGAAGCTTCTGACAACAAAATAGGAAGTAAACAAAACAATAAGTTTTGCATACAGAACTCCTAATATACCCGGTTTGATTATTGTTTCAAAATACATTCTTTTACACACACTCGTACCTATGTAGACTGTAGAGTAAGTTTGAGGCATCATTTCATAGTTTGAATAATTCTAGGTAGTAGCATTTTGCACGTTATATCAAAAACGGAGTAGGTACCAAAATATAAGATTTTATCTATAAAGACACTGATAAATTACTCTTCCTATTCAATTCCTGGGACATGTTAATTATGTAGAGGTTTTCGTTCACCTTTGTTCTACGACTTTGAAATTCCCTAACTAAGCCGTCGCGTCTTCGCCGATGCCAGACAAAATACAAACTTCTAGCAGTTGAAATCGAATATTACTTTTCAATATTACCCCCAACATACAAAGTTACAAACACATTAACTTCAAAATTTTACCTCTTTATAATATTAGCATAGATTCTTTTTCTCCTTTGAGAAGAAGAAAAATCTATACTCTCCATCATTGCAGATTGATTGTCAGCTCTTTAGAACGTTCTATGTCTCCTACTCCTTGATGAACCATGGCATCCTACTTCTTTCCTTAACCTACGATGAAACTCTTATCTTACAGTTAGAAACTACAGGATGATTTATGAGGGTGATTAGAATTCTAATGACGCCACGATCATTATCCTCTGTACTCCAATGATCACGAAGACACTGTGTACCCGGGATAATTAGCCTCCATTAGTGTTGCATCAGTACGCTACTTAAGGGCAAAGGGCAGATTCTACTCTGTTTTTTGAACGAGATCTTACTTAAAAACCAGAAAAATGTTTTAGCTCATCCGCGTTAATTTATTTATTTCATACAGTATGTCAGTGAAATTAAGAGAACAATTCCTGACTATTTTACATGCACCTTTATATGATGCTTCCAAAAGGGGCCCTGTTGCTTAATGCTTTAAGGCAGAGATTTTTTTTTACAAAAAATGCGTCAGAACAAGTTCCTTGCGCTAACATTTTTGTTCCCTACAATTTGTTAATATAACCATGCTAGTGTTATCAGCCTGACATTGCATTATTTAATCCGGTCCGATAACAGTTTGACCACCTCAGCTCTCTCGGCGCTGCATGCTGCTCACGCCGGGTACCGGCAAAATCTCAACGCTGAAGTTTTCCAAACTTTCAGCAAATGCTGAGTTAGAGCAGGTACATTACCGTACCGTGTGTGGCAACTTTTCTGTGTTTTGATTTTGTAAGTAAGTAATTTCGTTTATTTATTTCCTTCCCACAGAGGTATCAAAACATATAGTAGGTACAATTTGAGTAATCAGGACTAATTCCTATGTGACAGGCTGGAGTCCATACTAGGAAAGATCCTGTGTGTCAGATCTCCAGGCCCTCACTAAACTTATGATGCATTGTTTCTCAATTGTATGTAGATTTTTTAAAGTTCTTAAGTTTAACAGGAAATTATAACCGGCAGTGTTATTATAGACAATATAAATTTTAAAACACTAAATTAATGGAAACATAAGATTTTTTTACTACTGTTTTGTTGTATGCTTTCTTCGTGCTGTTTTTTGTAATGTTTTGTATACGTGTGTGCGTCTTATGTAAATAAATGCCTCGTTGGTCTAGCGGTATCACGTCTGATTACCATGTCGCGGGTCGTGGGTTCGATTCCCACTGGGGGCCGCAGTATATTTGTACAAATAGCCTCAGTGTTGGTGTATTACGTTTGTGAGGTCCTTGCCTGGTTACCATAGCACAGCGTATCCTAGTTTGGGACCAGAATAAGTGATTGTGTTGTGTGGAGGTCCTAGCCTGGTTACCATAGCACAGGGTATCCTAGTTTGGGACCAGCACAAGTGATTGTGTTGTGTGGAAGTTATATTTATTTATTTATAAATGGTTTATCTATCTATCTAAATGTACATACATGCGAATAATATTACCATCTGCTTTTGCAAATAAAAAAAATGGTCTTCCTACATCCACAATATTTTTAACCTACCAACGATAACCACACTATGGTGTAGGCGAGAAAAAAATCCTTAATTTAGACGTTGGGGGGTACCTTACAATTTTTTTTTATACATTTTATTGTACCGTTTTCTCGGCATGATTAATATGTATGTTGATGCCAAATTTCAGCTTTCTTGTGCTAATCGTCTCTGAGCTAGGCCGCGGACAGACCGACGGACGGAGAATGCGAAACTATAACGGTTCCTTGTCGACTACGGAACCCTAAAAAGTGTTAAGCAGGAATGGAACTCGGAAAACTTAAGTGTCCCTAACGTCTTTATAAAGTAGAGCGTGAGAGGGTGAGACTAGTAATTTTGTAACGTATTTCGAGTTGTTTGGTAGAAAAAGGGCCAGTTCCTGAATTGAGAATTTCGCTAAGTAAATACTTAGCTGTAGTGCTGTCTCTTCGAATTTCTCAGAAAACAGCGTGACAGAACGTTACTTAAGTATTTGCATAATCAGCCTATATGCGTCCCACTGTAGTGCACAGGCCTGCAGCCCAACCCGCTTTTTTTGTACTTACCCGAAGACGATGCAAAAGGGGAATATCTCGAAGAGAACGGAAGCGCTGATCGGCAGATGCTTCTCCTCGCGCGTCATCGCGAGGGAGGCGAGTGTGAACGCGCGGTTGTCGAAGGTCAGCTGGAACGTCACGTGGACCGTGTCCACCAGGAGTTCTTCCCGAAGTAGCTCTATCCGCATCTCCTTGTGGTAGAAATGCCGCGCCACCTGGCGAGGAGAAGAGGATTGAAGGTATCAAACCTTAATGAAACATAACATAGAAAATATTTCTGTGAGCGTCAATATTGAAATAGAAAACTGATTGTAAGCACAAACATTTTTATAAGGCGTTAATACAGGGCTATTCCTAAAGGTGGCCCCTCAGTGAGCATTTCCCGTACAAACGTAGTCTGGTTTTAGTTCACAAACGACATGTCGGATACAATGCACGATCAAACCTCCATTTGTGTTCTCTAAACGTTTTGGTTAGCCAGAGGTCGCGGGTTCAAGGCCCGGCATGGGTGGAATTTTTAGCCTCTAAATAGGTTTTTAACGTATTGATCAAGTTTTTCATTGCGGTCGTTTGTACATAAAATCGGCCAAGTGCGCGTCTCGCCACGTGCAATGTAGGGTTTTGTAGAAAGAAAAGTTTATTATCTGCTTTAGAGATCTAACAACTTCATCAAAGTAATTTTCCATACAATTTGTACGAAATTTTACTTTTATAAGAAAACCTTCGTATTACGCCTATTACTCGTTAACTTGTAAAGCCTACTTAGCCATGATAGTTTTGCTTTTAATTTCATTATATGTGCTACTGCCCTGACTTTTTTCAGGTTACTATAATCAACCGTTTGCCCGGGAGAGGGGACCCTACTGTAACCAAAAATTTCGCTTTAAAGTTAAATATTTCGTAAACGTGTCCCTAAATCGAAAAATGATTTTCCTGTGCTCACAATATTTTAACTATGGTGTAGACAAGAAAAAAAATCTCTAATTTAGGCGTTGGGGAGGTAGAGTCTACCCTAAAAAAAATGTTTTTAAGATGTTATCCTACTGTTTTGAAGTCGTTATTAATATGTATGTCTATCGCAAATTTCAGAATTATAGTACTTACAGTCTTTGTGTTAAGCCGCGGACAGACACACGGACGGACATGGCGAAACTATAAGGGTTCCTTGTTGACTACGGAACAATAAAAACCAAACGTTTTTATGGGAATTGATCCTTGAGAGGCCGCCTTAATGAACAAATAAGCTAATAATTTGTTAATTAAGTTATAAAATAGTAAATATGTGTGAGCGTCAATATTGAATTAGTAAGATTGTAACTAAAATGTTTACAAGGCGTTACTATAGGGTAATTTTTAAATATTCAATTCCTGCAACATATCAGCAAGAGTGTATTATTTACAAAAAACAACCAGCTACAAATAATTTTGTTTCATTGTTCGAAGCACTGAAAAAAATCGTAGTAAATAGTAAGATTTGTTGTAAAACACAGACACGCTCTAACAGATCCACACTATTGACGTGATAAAGACATCTTGAAATTATTAGGCCAATTTAGGTTTATCTGCCCATTTTGAACAAATGTGCAATCGAAAGCACGTCACCTTTTACATATGAGCACACTAATTAGTAAAGCTAAGGGTGCAAAGTCACCCTTAGAATAACTAAAATGTAAAGATTGACCTCCTGTCGACTGTACCTAAGATAAAATCGCAAGATTATTACTAGAACGATTTTTACAGTTTAAGAGTGACTCTGATACTCGATAGATAATTAAACACAGTCACTTCGGTTATAAAACTGCCCATAAAACAAAGATTAATGTAATCTGTCTCTGTAAAATTTGATAGATAAGGACGGATTTTAACGTTGAACTCTATTAAAACCTACCAATTTATTTTTAATTCATTATAAAAATAAAATGTTTACTTAATCTACGTGAAAACTGTTAGTGTTAGGACATTTATTCTTTTCAAAACTTTACTTATATACTAAAAACGGCCTTATTTATAAAAACACGATTCCTCTAAAGCACTCCTAATAGGCAGCTTATTTAATCTGTGGTTACGACTTTTTCTTGTAAAATCTCCACCACATACTATGTTAATAGGCGTTTTAAGGAATCGTGTTTTTTTATAAACAAGATCGTTACAGTTTTATTTATTTTGTTCCCTGAACACTTGCGTTCCTATTTTTAAAACGATTCCACTAAATCAGCCCTGAGTGAGACTTATGTCAGTCTTAAGACAAATCTTAACTAAATTATGATCTATAAAATCAAATCTCTACATTTGTTAAGCTATAAGCCCTCCGCAACTGACGTCAAATGTCCATTTAACCTACTTTACGCAGTGTCTTTAATCTGTGGTGTGCACTCTGCACCACAATGGCACCACATGAGTGAATAACTTCCACACAAATAACTTCCACACAACACAATCACTTGACCTGGTCCCAAACTAGGGTACCCTGTGCAGGCGAGGACATCACAAACATGGAAATACACCCAAACTGAGGCCATTTGTATAAAAGTACGGCGGCCCCCAGTGGGAATCGAACCCACGACCTCTGTCTTGGTAGTTAAGCGCCTCTACGGCTAGTCCAACGAGGCAGTCGGGTGAATGAATGTAAAACACAAAAAGCGGTTTCTTTCAGTGTGTTGCCAGAAGAAGCGATTATGGCGGCCGAAATATGCAAAAAATTGCACCTAATTTTCTTCGTCTTAGGAGATACATTTCCGAAATTTTCCATCGTGTTCTAAGTTTCTTCGATTCAACTTCGAGTTTAAAAAAAATGTCACAAAAAGGGTTTCTGACACAACCAGAGACTACATAACAATAAATGAAATGCTTAATATGACAAAAAAAAAACAACAGCGTTTTAGGCCTTGTCCAGAAAAGGCGATTTCGCCACGAATCTCGCGCGAGTCGAGAGTCCGGCGAGGTGCACGCGATTAACGCGCGTATTTTAATTCGCGCGATGCTTGTGGACGCGATGCACTGGCGCCTAGTACCTCGGCGACGCGCGTATAAAGTCGCGCGAGACGATTCGCGGCGAATTCGCTCCTTCTGGACAAGGTCTTAGCTCGAATTTTTTATAAATCATAAAAAGTTAAAACGCCCAATAAAGTTAAATAGTGTCGTACATAAAGAGACTCTAAGAGAGGCATTACTTAATTTTTTTATAAATAAGACCGAAAGTCTTTCCCTTTGCGGCAGACTATTTAACCTGTATTTAAAGAGTGCAATAGAGGTATGTATCGTGTATTAATAAAAAAACACCGTAAACGAGTTGCGGCTGCGACTTCCGCGACACAAGAGTTCTTAGGTACGTCTCTTGAGCAATGTATCGGAATTGAATTGAATCAATCTTATAACAATTGTAACAAACCACGAAGGAGGCCTATGTCCTGCAGTGAGCGTCAAATGGATGATGATGATGATGAATCTTATATCTGAAATCAGACCGTGGACTCACTTCTCGAATCTGTCCCATAGCGTAGTACACAAAGCCGCGCCTCTTCGACCTATAATGCAGCGTCAATCCCTGTCGCGTTTCATTCTCACAAATGAAGCTAGGCGCTCGCATTCTCGGGTAGCTGAACTTGAGATACTCGTGCAAATTATCCAGCCCATTAAGGAAGTCTCTCATGTGACGACCGAGCACTGAGAGCACCCTGTCGTAGCCGTATTGAGACACGAAGCCCACGAAGTAAACGCCCATCTGGTCCATGAATTCGCGTTCCGTTATCCCGAGGACCTGGGGAAAGATTGGGATGGTTAGGGTTTTACAAATTTTGTAAATTTAAAACTACGTTTAGTGTAGCATTTTTTTAGCATTTATCGTTAAAAATGTTAGTAAGGGCGAACGACACGTCATGCCAGAGGTAACCGTTTCCAAAATTATTAATTTCAGTAGGTACCAAATTTTGTCAATACAAAGCTAGGTATAGGATAACAATAAAGACGTTGTCTTGAATGTCCGTCATTTTATTATCTAGAAAAGCTTAAGACCACATTTATTACGTAACTAGACAATTTTTTTTACAGTCGTTAACTATGTTAAAATGTAGAAGGAAACGGCACGCCACACATAACAGCAACATGCAGCAACCTTAATTTTGACGCAGGTTTATTCAGGCTGTTGTTACGTCGAGCGTGCTGTCTCGCTCCCACAATTAAACATTTTTAGTGATTGTAACAAAATACTTTTCATGAATGTGGTCTGAGGGTTTGATGGATAATTAAATTGCGGATATTCAAAGTATATTTTTCATATCCTGTACTAAGTTTTTGATTGAGAAAATTAAATTCCAAAATTAATAATTTTGTACAGGAAAACAAAAATATGTTTCAAATATTGCATTAAACCCTCAGACTACACATCAAAAGTTTTCTCATTTACAATAATTAAAAATATTACATTGCGCTTCACGTAAGAACAGTGTTAAGAAAAAAAAGTAAAAGTTGGACCTCTCAGTTATCATTGAAAAAGAAGCTGACGTGGCCCATGAGGGGATCGAACCCGCGACCTTCGCGTTATTAGCACGACGCTCTAACCAACTGAGCTAATGGGCCGATACGGTGTTTCACGAAATATCCTATTACATACATTCACTTCGTCCACATCTAAAGTGGGACAAAACTCCAATTAATTTTCCATCAGTTTCCAAGTGTCCACTTAAATGATAACGAACATTAAAAGTCATTGAGTAGTTTGTCTGTCTTTGTTTAATTATTGACATTGTTGGTTGTTCGTAATTAATGACGGATGGTATCTAAGAGCTTAATTATCATTGCGAATTTACGTGACTGTCTCAGGCGTTAAAGTTATTTTATGTAGTTAAGGGGCTCCATGACATGGGTTGAGGTGCTCCATGAGGTTTTCTAGCGCCAGATTAACATACTTTATTGCACACAAACCATATAACAGGACATTACATGAGAAATAACATGCACAAAGGCGAGCTTATCTCTGTAGGAGATTTCTTACAGCAGAACTGAGAGAATAGGAGAAGCAGTAAAAAACGGGTCTTTATATGTGTACAAAATAGATATCTAAATAAAAGTATATAAGTATAAATACATAATATATAGCTGCAATAGAAATAAAAATGAAATTCTGGAATACGGCACCCTTGGCGATTCGGGGAAAACAGTTTAAAAGTTCTTGGTAGAGGACAGCAGGTGAACTAGTATGCTGATACTTGTATAAAATTGTACCCCAAGCGTAAGGGATCCTATTACTACGAGTCCGCTGTCCGCCCGTCCGTCCTTCCGTCCGTCTGTCACACCGCTGTATCTCATGAACCGTGATAGTTATGGAGTTGAAATTTTCATAGATGATGCGGCAACAGCCGCTATAACAACAAATACTAAAAACAGAATAAAATAAATATTTAAGGGTGGCTCCCATACAACAAGTGATTTTTTTGCCGTTTTTTGCTCAATATTAATAATGGCAACAGGTAGACGCTTGAAATATTCAAATGTTGTATAGATAATGGTACGGAACCCTTCGTGCACGAGTCCGACTCGCACTTGGCCGGTTTTTTAATAATTTAAGCATTGCTATACTATCTTATCTGTTATCATACACACATCAAAAAAAGTTTGTGATCAATAGCATAAGCTCCTATAATTCTTTAAATTAAACTTTATCAAGAAAAAATCTATGTTGTATGCTTTCTTTAAATAGCTCCAATCATAATGCCACCCCAAAAGGACACCGATTTTCCGCCTTGCTGAACTGTTCCAGTGGCAGTTCTTTGTCTTTCACGGTCGCCTGGTCTTCTCCAGACACGGACACGTCGGTTATCTGAATGAGTGCTAATTCGGGATTCGTCAACGAAGAGACAGTTTTGCCAAATGTTTTCTTCCTCACCTTCTTCATTTTGCCGAAGCCTAGCCCACTGCAATCTTCGTTGTTGACGTTGCCGGGAATTGAGCGGAGCTCGCCAAGACCTCCGTGCTCGTAATCCAGCGTGGTGCAAGCAATTGCGAACTGCCTAACTATCACGGTTCGTGAGATACAGCCTGGTTACAGACAGACAGACAGACATACGGACAGTGGAGTCTTAGTAACAGGGTGCCGTTTGGCACCCTTCGGGTACGGAATACTACAAAAGATAGCGCTAGGTGCCCCTTGGAGCTAGGAGCCCTCTAACAGATTACACTCATCCGGATTATCGTGGGATTCTACAGCCCTTGTCTACATGATAATCCTCTTTAATTCGTTACGGCCACATTATCAGTTTTATTACGACAGTTGTAGGCTTGTTATAATTAAAGGCTCTTTAAATAGAATGGATGTCACAATAAAAATAATGGGCATAAATAATGCTACTTCCAAGGATTGCTACTTCGCACTAAGAAAAAATTGATTTTATTTTTTATTTTATTTTTTATTTCATCATCATCAGCCATTTGACGCCCACTGCAGGACATATGCCTCCCTCATGGTTTTCACAACCATGAGGGGCTCTGCCATAATCGCCACGCTTGGCAGGCGGGTTGGCGATCTCAGTATGGAGTTGGAATCTCAGGAAGACGCTGCTGCCCATCTCCTGGTAATTTATTTCCTTAGTCGCCTTCTACAACATCCAAAAGATTTTATCACATGTCTATTGTAACTACTTCATCATCATCATCATCATTCAGCCACAAGAAGTCCACTGCTGGACATAGGCCTCCTCCATGGATTTTCAAAAAGACCGGTTGGAAGCGGATTGCATCCAGTGTCTTCCTGCCACTTGTAACTACTTACTTTGTTCTATTACGATGAATGGTTGAAGACCACCTTCACCATCTTCTGTTTCTAAATTTTCTTTTCACCACTTTTCTTTGCCGAGTCTTCCGACTTGTTAATTTGTGGTTTATTCGCCTGCACTATGTACATCAAATTGTCATAGTATACCATGAGTTGTAGGTCTGTGACATGGGGCAAATGTGTCCTAGTTCCTTGTCTAAGCGTAACATGCACTCTCAATATTTGGTTTTTATAAAAAAACCCGTGCGCCGTGTGGCGCCGGATTTAGAATAGCGTCACTCCATTTCCTTCCGTTGATGTCGTTGAAGGCGATTAAGGGAATAAATCACCAGGAGACGGGCAGTAGCGTCTTCCTGAGATTCCAACCACATACTGCGATCGCCAACCCGTCTGCCAAGCGTGGCGATTATGGCAAAACCCCTCATGGTTATGAAAACCATGAGGGAGGCCTATGTCATGCAGTGGGCGCCAAGTGGCTGATGATGATGATGATGATTAAAAAAAATATATAATTGAAGTAAATGTGAAACAAAATGCAATGAAAAATAAGAAGAGCCGAATGAATTACCTACCTATATTACTGTCAACATACAATGAAACCTCTATGATGACGTAGACTCTAATTATTATTGTAGAACTTAACAACAACAAAGCTGCTATAACTATCTATCACTAAAGCTCCACGGAACAGAAATATTGTTCTGTGTAAAGCTCCATTGTACCTCTGAGTTGAGGGATGCAATAAAAGGAGAATAATACCTCAAGCGAGGTAGATTCATTGGTGGATCCATTATAATCCCGCAATAGATGATATAAATACTACATTGTATTTCTGTATCTCCGTAGCTCATTGTACAGTTGTTTGTTTAGCCGCTTTCTCTATTCTAGCACCAATTATAACGTCCTTCTTATGCAACACAAATGGTTTTGCGCTGTGTATGATAATGCACACAGCGCAACTCCGAAGCAGAAAAACCGTAAAAAATAGTAAAAATGAGAACGATTTTTTTATTCGGATAACAATAAAAGTTGATGTAAAAATGAAAACTTTCATAACATACTTTTATGAAATTTGAACATGCTGAAATCGAGGAATCGAACCCAGGAACTCTTGAATATGAAACAAACGTTCTACTGATGCGCTACTTCATCTATTTATTTAGATAACGTTCGCGAATAAAAATAACAAATAAAAAGACTATAATGTAGGACTAAACATTTGGATATCTTTGTTTCAGTCTCATATTTCATAAATAGTTAAGGACGTCTCAAAGCAATCCGTTGGGAAATCTCTACTGTCTTGGATTATAAATACGATATAGGAGTTGTGATGGGCTGGGGTTCTTGTCAGAGAATGTGGTCTCACGACAATATTGGAAAATGTGTCAGTTATCTTTACTGAAATAATGTACAGTACTTTTAGGTTAGTTTACGTTAATTAATATATTTTTATATTATTGCATTTTTTATACTATTATTTGTAGTCTACTATGAATACCAAGCAACTATTACTACATTGGTTTAGACATACGGAGGGGATGAAGGAAAGAAAGATTGACGAAAAAATATATCGAACGAATGTGGGTGGTCAGTAACCAGGAAAGGACACCACAAACATGCAAATACAATAAACTGTATCAACAGGATACGCAACTACGTTTCTATCTACGTTTTATTAGAGAACGATGTGGACTGAAATGGGATGTAGTGATTAGAATGAGAAAGGAATATTTATACGCTGGCTTGGACATATGGAGAGGATAAAGGAAGAAAGATTAACGAAATAAATATATTGAGCTAATGTGGGCGGAAGAGCCGATAAAGGACGTCGCAGGCGAACGTACCTCGACCAAATAGGGGATGTATTAGCAAAGAGCAGGATAAAAAGTACCCGAAACCGGCGTGCATGCGTGGAACGAATAATGAATGTTGATGAAGCGAAAGAGATCTGTCAGGACCGTGGCAAGTGGCAGACCCTGGTCTCTGCCTACCCCTCTGGGATACAGGCGTGAGTGTATGTTATGTTAGTACTACGCATACCATACCAATAAATCAATGTACTACTACCATTTAATGTAATGGACGTCTAAGGCGGCTATGCGTCGTCAACCAAATAGGGGATGTGATAGTGTAGAGCAAGATAAAAAGCACCCGAAACCGGCGTGTGTGCACGCGTCGAATTAATATTTGGCAAGTACAAACTTCGGTCACTGCCTACCCCTCCGGGATACAGACGTGAGTTTATGTATGAATGTGGGAGAATCTCCTCGTAATTGTCGAAATTCGTCGTTGTCAGCACAACAGGTGTTAATTTTTTTTCTACAAGTAGGTCAATCAAAACCAACTAGATTTGATTGACACTTTTATAATACATTTACATTGTATCAACTATAACTGTATATAGTACATTTCTGTTGTGCTCAGAACTGTCATAGCTTATTGCGCAAAATGATGCATAGGCGACAATTCCACGAGATTCGCCCATGTATCGATGTACGATATGTCTGTCTGTATGTAAGATTGCCATGCAAGAACGTTCTCCACGTCCCATCTATACACAGGATTCGTGAAGTGAGTAGGTATGGACCTATGTCCAGGCTTTTATTTAATTAAGGAAAATTGAGAGGAAAAGATTTGAGCGCTGGAAAACTTAAGGGACAGAGGGGCTGTATCTACGCATATAAACTTATATCTTAAACTTAAACTTATATCTACGCATAAAAAATATACGCAGCAGAACCTTCATATGAGGACGTGATAAAAATCTTATTTTCTTTCACAAATCATTTTAGTAAAACGTGTCTTACAAATATCTCACTATATGTATGAGATATAAGACACTTTATAATAACACTTTTTGCAAAAAATGATTGTGATTTTTTCGACATACCACTGAGAACTTAAGGTCAAATAAGACTACAGCATTTCCACAAAACGGCCGTTTTCGGCATAATTGCTATCTAGTCCTATGTCCTTGATCCTAGTTTCTCGGTCGTGGGTTCTAAAAATTACTAATTACATGATTGAAAGATGTGTAAGACACTTTCTGCAAAACGGATCTGTAAAAGTAGATATGATTGTTTTTATTGGTGGCGCTAGTTAACCTCAAGGAGTCCCTAAGCTTTATTGGCAAATCGTGTGCCCTTTAGGCATGGGGCACACAGCGAGGACGTGGGACGAGGGCGCGGAAAAGACGCGATGCGTTGTAAAGGGCTTGCGTTCTCGGCCGTCTTATATGTGTGGGCTATGCATCTCTTCAGTACTGTATGAAAGTGAATTGAAAGGACGCCGCGTTTTTTCCGCGCCCTCATCCCACGTCCTCGCTATATACCTCACGCCTTACGTATCGTTCACTCTACGCCGCCTTCTCTTAGCGCTGTGTCTCTCTTCTCGCTAAATTTCGCTGAAGTATTATTTTAATGTATGAAGAACTGTGGTACCATTAAATCGATCAGAAAAAAATTGTTACAGTTTTAAATTTGCTGACGTTTTTGTTTTGTTGAGTTTTTGAATTCATTTTGTTTTGGTCATCAGAATAAATTAATGAGCAGCAACACGTGGTCAACAAATAAATCAAACAAGGTCAGCAAATTAATTGAAAATACAACACTTTGGAAGCTGATCAATTTGAAATTTAATCCCGATGAATGGGGTATTTTTTGCTGATCAATTTGGAATTTTCCGCTGATTTGAATGAAATCCCGATCAATGTGGTATTTTTGATGATAAACTTGGACTTTTCAGCTGATCAATTTATTACTTAATCCCGATCAACGTGATATTTTTGATCGGGATTAAATAATGAAAACAACCGATAAATTTGAAATTTTTTGGTACTCAATTTGAATAATTTGAATGACTAAAGCAAACCTGTATTTTTTGCTGGTCCTGTAAAAGATATTCATAACAAACTGAGGTGCAGTTTGAAACTTCAGACCTTCAGGTCTAAGTGCTAATCTTGTTTGTTCTACAGAGTTTCTTCAAGTCAACCGTCTTTTGTTTTTCTTCAGATCGATAACCTCGAAAACCTTAAAATTTATTCTATTGGAGTTAAAGAGAAATAACAAAAAGCATCTCATTACTTCGTCGAAGATAAAATTTTGTTCTTGAGTTAGTACCTGTTTAAGCTTTCAAATGAAAATTAGTATAATAAAACTAGGATTGTGTTTTTGTTGTCTGTTTGTTTATGTATCTCTTTGTTTATGACCGCATACAGACCAAACGGCCGGTTGGAACGATTTTGACTAACAAGGTGTCGAATCAAAGATACTGATGAATATGACGTCACAAAAACAAAGCGAACGTCAACTGTCATATTCTTAGTAAAAAGTCACCAAAAAGCTTAAAATTAAAAATACTAATTTTAAAATAAAAAACGCTTATGACGTAGGATTACTGACGGCCGACCAAAGCCACCAATACAGGGTTATTTTTAAAATGCGCAATTTCTGAAACACTCGAATAAGTCTACTCCAACTTATGTATTATGAGTTTTTTCTCAGATTTATGTTTTTCAATTTACCTATCTGGGTTTATATAAATTGATGAAATTCACGCCTTACGCGCTTCATGTCGTAAATGATGGTTCTACCTACATAGCACAATGTCCATTTTATGTATAACACATAAGTGTTTAAGGATATGTATCGAATAGTGCAAATTGCTCTATTTGTCAATACGAACCAAGTACTCTCAGGGGAAAAACTGCGAAATAACAAGACAAAAATACCAAAATGAATGGAACAACAGATTATTTTTTCCCGTTTTCGAAGTTGGTCCCATAGTAAAAATAGTTCATATTGTCAAGTAAGACCCCTATTTTTCTCTAGTAACTTCCAACCAACACAACCACTTGTGTTGTGTTATCTTACATTTATTACGCCTGGTATAACACTAATAGCAATCTTAACATCAATGCTACTAGTCGGGCTGTCAAAATGTGGCAGTTGGCAATTAATTTGAGTGGTGTGGAGTCGAAATGTGGAATATAATTAAGCTGATTTACTGTTCATGTGAGTTGTTTTAGTCGAATACTTCGAAGCATGACTTACTTCGTTTTAAAAATATATTCAAGCACACCAAGTCGGAATATTTGGCCCGGGCTCTCTAAATTGCAGGTACATTTAAGCGAAAATAATATAAAAACAGATCATGTTTTTCATAAGACTACATAATTTCATTTCATTTAGCTTTTGTGTACACGTAAACAAACCGTTGATGGAAATCGTTAAGGGGCTCCGGGGAGTGACGCTAGCGCCACCTAAGAAAAAAGATCGTATCTTTTTTTACAGATCGAATTTGCAAAAAGTGTCTGTACAATCTATTCATGTTAATAGTGAGTTTTAGAAGCCATGGCCGAGAACCTAAGGCAGAATGCTTAAGACTAGATAGCATTAACGCTAAAAACGGCCGTTTTTTTCACGCTATCTTGTCCCAGGTCCGTGTCGTAGGTTCTTTGTCGTGGGTCCTAAAATCGCTGTAAACGTGATTGAGAGATTGTATAGACACTTCTTGCAAATTCGATCTGTAAAAAAAGATACGATTTGTTTTCCTCGGTGGTGCTAGTGTGATACCCAGTGCTAACTAGCGCCACAATAAGTTTTGCAGAAAGTAAACATCAATCGCTCGTAGCCCCGGCTGCCTGAGTGATCTTAAACGATCACGAAGGTTAAGCAACACAGGGCGCGTTCAGTACATGGATGGGTCGCCGTCTATGCCTAACGATAGTGGCATTTTTCCGAGCGGTTCCGTGCTTCGCAAGGCACGTTAAGCTGTTGGTGCCGGCTGCCGTCGATAGATGGCAGTCGTTAAGCCAAGTCAGAGGCCTTAGGGCGGCTTGACAACTTCTGACAGTAGACGAGCTACTAGTCTACAAGCCTCCACCAATCCGGACTTGGCCCCCGTGGTGGAGTATGGCCTATATACCTTCCTCAGGGAAGAGACCCGTGCCCCTCGGTGGGGACATAATGGGTTGATGATGAAACATCAAAATCTTAATAGTGATGATAACTGTATTTAGAATTTACAGTCTTGAATCTTAGGACTTCGAAGCGGCTGTTATTGGCAAATGTGCTTTGAAAGTTCTGATTTAGGAAATTTATTTCTTTTTCCATCTGTGGCGCTAGTTAGCACCGTGTTGCCCCTTAAATGCGGGAACCAATAATGTTAACGAGTTGTTTGCTCATCCTAAGTCATTCACTCACCTCATAAATTTAAGAGATATGAACCCCTATTATCAATTTATTGATTTTGATAGTAATTAATTTGGCCTTCAATAAAAGGAATTCTCAATTCGTCTATGATTTTCGCATGTTTTTCAGTGGTGGTTTTTTACCACGTTGTCCGATTTCATTAATTTTGTTGTTAGAAAGGACCTTAGGGGCCTGTTTCATAAAACTACAATTCATGGTTTACTATGCGAATTCGATGTTTATTGCAAAGTTGATTTACCCACACATTTAACAAAACGACTCTGCTACGCAATGTACCCCGAATTGTCATAATAAACTACGAATTGTAGTTTTATGAAACTCGGCTTTGGTAGTCCCATATAAATTTGGTCAAGATCTGGCTGACTGGATCAATGAGAGAATCATTAAACTCTTAAATTTCAATTAAATAATCGTTTTTTAATTCCAATTTGCAAAGGCAGCTTCACGGCCACAGAAAAAAAATGTTCTGTGTTCACGGCGTTGTATAAAAAACGATATAGAATACCATCAGCGCCACCTAGTGTCAAAATAAGCGAAGTATATTTTCTGTTTATATAAAATGTTTATATATACTGTTTAATACGCACGTATTTTGAAGGCGGTGTTTTTGTCTATCGACTTGTTGACACCAAAAACAAAGCTGAATGAAATGAAATCTAGGTGACTTGATATATAGAGACATTAGGCACACGGCCAAGAAGTTATTTACGGGGAAGGAACTGCACTTTATTGTTTACAGAGTGTCTATTTATAGCCCCGCACGGGAACAAAGCCGACCTATCTTAATAGACTCAGGTCTATCTGTACATATAAAAAATCCTTCAATTTTGTCTCTGTCTGGCATATGTCTGTCTCACTCTGTTTCTTTATGCGCGCATCACGCAAAAACCACTGAAGGGAATTAAATAAAACTTACCACGATTATTGCTTAGATTACCTTGTAACATATTATAGATTACATAACATCACGCTTAAGTCCACACGGGGCGAGAAAATCACTCCCCTACGGGTACGGAACCCCAAAAAAAAACCACCGATAGGATAAAAAAATCTAATTAGTGTATGGTGTACTAATAATCTTGGTATCTACATAACCAATCGATATTATTGAAAAAAAAATCATCTTTGACGCAAAACTATGTATGATTGTGCGGACAAATCATAATTCTTGCTACACTGCGTCAGTAAGTGTTATGTTTGGGTGGCTCAGTCCAATCTAATCTATCATGACGGGCGACTTGGCGACTTCAACTTGCGGCGAGTGAATCTAGTCGCAGCGATTAGCATGTTTACACAGTCGCTGTGTGTGACCGAAGCACAAGACTCTTGACTACCTTTCCAGTAACACTAAGTTTTTCGGTAACTCTTGCACTGTGCGCAATTTTGGAGCAAGGTAAAAGTCAGCGAAGGGAAAGATAAGTCCCGAAATTGGTGTGCGCACGTATATTACTAATTGATGAAGTAAAACAGGTTTGTAAGGCTCGTGGCAAGTGCCAAACTGTTTCTGCCTACCCCACCGTGTAGTGGTGGAGGAGGCGTGTATCTAGACATAGGTCTTATCTCAATATCATTAGCGAATAGTGCCTCTGTATGGACCTAATTTTGTCCAAAAGCTCTAATAGTAGAGCGTTGGACGAAATAGCAGAAGAAGTCAGAAATAGGATAAGTAGGTAGAATAGTAGAATATCGGGCAAGAGTATCAATAAATTGATTTTAGCTCGCTATTTATACCAGCAGCGAGTCACGGTGAGCTGAATCGTTGAAATATTAATGCGTATTTACGCCTGAAGAATACGCCACTTTGATGTCTTGTCTCTGTATCCAAGTGATCTAAAATTAACGAATTTAGGTAGCTACTTGCTGTTTTTTGACATTCCTATCATCGCCGAATTTATGAGGCCACGGTGATACGATACTTTCGTATCACCATAGCCATTAGATACTTACTACTAAAACAAATACGCTTATATATTACTAGCTGACCCCGCAAACGTTGTTTTGCCATATTAACTACCCTACGACTTATTCTCAGACCTACCAAATATAAAAAAATCATCAAAAAAAATTATGTCTCGCTTCTTGTGTGCAATAAAGAATATTCTTATCTTAAAATCGGAGCCGTTTCGGAGTAGTTCGATAACAAATACTGTGACACGAGATTTTGTTAACAAGAGTTACTCACACAAAAATAACATAGTCATCATCATCATCATCATCATCATCAGCCATTTGACGCCCACACCAACACAAATAGCATAGTAAAAAAAATAATTCTAGAAAACCATGCGCATTACTTATATGTAAACTAGCAGTCCCGGCGAACTTCCTACCACCACAGAATCCGTTTATACGATTCTTGCATAACGCCATCTATTTGAATTTAGGATATCTTGGGCCATGGAATTAATTACATCAGAGTTATCGGTCGAAACTGAGGCCCTTTTTGGACAAAATGGTCTATCGTCTGACGACCCTTTTGGTGGTCCGCGCATCCGAACACAATGCTTAAGAACTCACGTCTTCAGATGGTAAATGATTTTGTGTTCAAAATTTTTTAGACGAGATAGTTAAGACAGTTTTGTGATAAGGGTCCTGATATTTCACAAGTCTACTCCAGAGATGTGGGTTTTCCCCTTTTAGTGATTTAGTTAACGACCAAAAAGGACAATACGTTCTTGTGGTCTAAGTCGGCATAGTTCCCAAATTCTACTTGGTGGTTCAGAAGTTCTTTGTACTTCAAATTTCTGTGTCCCTGTTTCTAACTTAGGTACGATTATAAGAGATGGCCTCAGCCTGGGTGTAATGTTTATGTTCGTGATGTCCGTAGCAATACCACACGCTAACGGTGGAAGAAAACATTGTGAGGAAACCCGCGGCTTGGTTGGCTCCGCACGTATTGGCTTGTCTTGCCTGTGGGCTAGGCTAAGCTGTCAGAATGGTATAGGTGCTGGGCAAGCCTACTCCATCTAGAACAATGTCCCAGGCACTGCAGCGTCCGAGTGATCCCTTCACCCATCTAGTGTGAGTGGATGTACCACTGGACGCTGTATAAATCATCGCATTACGTAGATGCAAAGAGCAATTTTTTTGTGATGTTCGTATCTGGTAACCATAGCACAGGGTATCCTAGCTTAGGACCAGGACAAGTGATTGATTTATGTGATACAAATCAATCACTTGTCAGGAAAAAATTGTATGGAAGGTTATTGTTATTGTACAGACCACAGAGTTATTTTTGTAAAATAAATTACATAACTCACGCCTGCATCCCAGAGGGGTAGCCACAAAGTAGGGTTTGACTCTAGACAGTTTCGGATACTTTGATGTCGCCGTTCGCTAATACATCGCTAAAGTATGCCCACCTGGGCCATCCCTTACCTGCCCTTACACCCGCATTCGTTCGATATATTTATAACGTCAATCTTTCCAACACAAAATTATAGTCAAAACATCCTCTTTTAGTCCACAAAGTTCAGCTCAGGCATAAAATATGCAAACGTCTGAGTTTTATCTCAACAAAAAAAAATCGCTTTTTTCCGAAATAATTGTATTAAATTTGCACTTTACGCACTCTACCAAAGACGCAGCCTCCAGTAAATCACTATCATAAGTGGCAGAGTGCCAATTTTTAACCGACTCCAAAAAAGGAGGAGGTTCTCAACTGGACAAATAAATATAAGTATACTTTTTTTGGCTATGTTCCTTCATAACTCTTTCAAATCTTAATCGATTTCGACCATTCTTTTTTTTTTCTTCGAATAGATATAACGTCCCATTGGTCTCATTTTAATTTGGTAAAGATCTGATGAAGACTCAGAGATCTGATGAAGAATCTCGGGGAACGTAACTCTTCAATGGACAGCAGTAAATAAGGCATAATGGTAGTAATGGTAATGGCAATGGTAGTAGTATGGTCGAAGTAAAATTAAATCCTTTATTAATATGCATACAGCGTAAAGTAGTCCCAGGGTAATTTGGTGATGTTCTGGTGAAGATTCTCGGAGATGGAAATTGAGAACTTCAAATTTTAAAGCAAATAATAAAGTAAGGTAAATTATGGGACTTAATTTTTTTTTCTCGCTCCCCTACTAAAAATTTTTATTTAATAAAAATTTTTAAATAAAAAATATAATAGACTTCCAAACACTACAGCACTAAAAAGTTTAAAATTTAAAAGAAATAATTACAATTAAATTAGAACTACGTATACATGTAGGTATTGTAGAAGTATAATTTGTAGTCGGTGCCCAGTTTTAGGAACAGCACATATATTTTTAGCTCACCATACAATTTGTATGGCGAGCGATATTTTATCTTAAGATAGTAGGTATTTCCCGTGTGTGATGCCATTTAATTTTTAAGTGGAAAATGGAACACAAATTATTAGGGGTTAAAGTATGAAATTGCCGTTTTATTGCAATAGGTTCTTTGAATTGACATAGAATCTTCATGGTTTGAGGTTTTCGAATGAAACTTTTTTCAAATGGTTTCTATGATGTTCTTTTTTTAAAAAATGTGAAACATTTGAATATCGACTTTCAATTGTTTTTGTTATTCAACTTAGACAAGAAAGATGGATACTGCGAAAATTCGAGTGATTTTTGAATACGAGTTCCGACGCGGAACTAACGCGGCAGAAACAGCCCGCAATATCAATGCTGCGTTTGGAGAGGGGTCTACTAATGAACGCACCGTGCGATTTTGGTTTAAACGCTTTCGTGATGGAAATTTCGACTTAAAGAACGAGCCACGAGGAAGACCGCCCACACAGGTGAATAACCATGAAATAAGAGAGATAGTGGAAGCCGACCCTAGTCAAACTACCCAGGAATTAGCGGCATGGTTTAACGTTACCTTACCCACAATATTGACTCACTTGCGTCAAATCAATAAAATAAAAAAATACGAAAAATGGGTGCCTCATAATCACTCGAATTTTTGCAGTATCCATCTTTCTTGTCTAAATTGAATAACAAAAACAATTGAAAGTCGATATTCAAATGTTTCACATTTTTAAAAAAAAGAACATCATAGAAACCATTTGAAAAAAGTTTCATTCGAAAACCTCAAACCATGAAGATTCTATGTCAATTCAAAGAACCTATTGCAATAAAACGGCAATTTCATACAATTTCATGCAATTTAAAAGTCGTAAAAGAAGACTTGTAATTAATATCAAATATAAGGTCCAACAATGGCAAAGATATTAAGTTGCACACTTTTCAGAAACAACCATCTCTATTTTTGATGAAAATAGAGGCTTATCCACTAAAAATAGAAACATTATTTTTGAGTCGGAAAGTTATTTCGTCCATCTATCGTCGGATGTCGTTTCGTACTTAATCTTATTTAAATTAAGCTAAGTTTGTACAAGCAAAATTTTGTACATGTCTAAAATATTAATGAGCACACTAGCTAATGTAAAAATGTAAAGTTGTTTAATACAGTTGACAGTAGATCCATCTTTGTAAACATGCACTCTACTCAGTTAAATTACGGGTGACTTTGCAAATAAAATATAGGCACAGGTTGATAATAATAAATTATGCTGTGGACTGTATAAGCAAGTCCCTATATTAATGGCAGAAGAAGATATTAATAAAATTCTTATACTACATTTTGAAGTATAAGAGGATTCATCTTTATAAGGCGTGTTATTGTCTCCAGTTAGTTAATTCATACTAGTCATCTTATACTTTAGTTCTTAATAAAAAAAAACATGTGAAATACAAGTCAAATAGAAATTTGGCATTATGTCTTCGGATGTCCTCCCACCTCAACACACTTACATGTTTGAAAATATGTGTGTGTGTCAAAAAGTAAAAATATACGGTTGCTCTATTAGACTTACTTCCTGCGCCTTCTTAGCAAGTCTTGAGATGAGGTTCTCCGGGTAGACCTGGTGCACGGAGAAGGAGGGTTGCTCGACTCCCGCCTGTCTCCGGATGTCCTCCCACCGCTCCTCGCCGTACGTCTGCCGGATGAACTCCGCCATGTTCTCCAGAAGGAGACCGTACATCGTGGTGGCTGCGGAAAGAAAGAATCTGTCAAATTCCGCTCTCCTGGGGCCTGATTATGGGCACCAATTCCTGTCGGAATTCTGACGTTTGCGAGAGCAATTTGTATGGAATCTGACAGTTAGACGATTGGAATCGTTCAGAATTGTATGCATTTAATACAGGGGCGGTTTCTGATACGAGATCGCACGCGATCATTCATTAATAAAATAATAATAGTTACTAATCATCATCATCATCAGCCATTTGACGCCTACAGCAGGGCATAGGCCTCCTTCGTGGTTTTCATAACCATGAGGGGTTTTGCCATAATCGCCACGCTTGGCAGGCGGGTTGGCGATCGCAGTATGCGGTTGGAATCTCAGGAAGACGCTGCTGCCCGTCTCCTGGTAATTGATTTCCTTAGTCGCCTTCTACGACATCCACAGAAGGAAATGGAGACTGCTAATCATGTGAGGTTTTAAAGGAGGGCTTTGTCGATCACAAAATGTCACAGGGTTGTGTAGTGTACAATTATTACTTTTTTCGTTCAACGCGCGATTTAAATCCTGATTGTCACACTTGAGACGCGAAAAGGGCGGGCAAGGTTCGAAAAAAATCATAAAGGGTAAAAAAAAACATAGATATACCTGATATCTCACTACACAACACAAAATGGTTGTGTTGTGTAGTGAGATAATTGACATGACGTGTACTTATATTTTTTTTGTCGAACGCGCGGTTTACAAACCGATTTTCACAAGATTACACCTTTCATTCATTATTGTTATGCCTGTCACAAACAATATGCAAGTCTGCATCGTATTGTCTATCTTTTCTTATCCTGTTTTAGAGCGAAACGACGCCTAAGACAGGAAAAGACAAGGTCAAGCGTAAAAATCACCCAGCTCTGACGGCACACGCTGAACGCTATAATAATATTTATTTATTTCAGATAACATTGATCCATTTGATTAGTAAGCATTATAGACACAGTTTGGTTAGTAGGCGTAAAGACAAAAAGACAAAAATTATTAATTATTTTAGATTATTAACAAAAATATTTACATGTGATCGACACCATTGTTTTAAAAAAACGTGTATAGCTATAACTTTCCGATTTCAGCTCTCGTTTAAAATCTCCAAAGACAATGGAAATCACTTTGAATTATTGCTATTTTGCACGTCGAATAAAAAAAACCTATGTAATTATAAAAAATTAATAAATAAAATTAAAAAAACGAAATCCGTCGCTATAAATTAAATATAAAAAACAGCTTTATTGCAAAATAAAATAAAATAAAGCTTTCATAAGAAGCCTATATACGTCCCACTGTAGGGCACAGGCCTTCTCTCAGGGAGAGAGTACGGGCTTAATCACCAAGCGTGCCCACCGCGGACTGGCGATTTCAAGCATTGAGGTTTGTGAGTAGCTCAGGACACTCAGGTTTCCCCACGATGTTTTCCTTCACCGTGAGCGAGTGGTATTGCTGCTGTAACTTTACAGATGTACATAACTTATAAAATAAAGTCATACGTACATGCCCGCACTGGGTCTCTCGCTTTCGAGTTCAATGATCTACCCACTAGGCTACCACGGAATAGTAGTCTTAAAATGTATGACAAAATATCGCCGTAGTCTTATGCCTCGACAGTCCAGTGTCCATAGCATTTGTCATTGCGCAGAGATTATAATAATTATTATTTATTTCGTAACAGATCCCGCCCTTACGGGTTATCCATCTAATAACTTGGAAGACATTGCTATTAGCAATAAGGCCGCCAATTGTATCTTTTCATTTTGTCATTGCTGTTTCTGTAACATTTTTTCCGGTATACAATAAAGAATATTCTTATCTTATCTTACAGGAGGTTAAATAAAAATAACATCGAAAGAGAAAGAGGAAAATCAAGCACATTAACATAATTAACGTATTTCTTAACTACAATAAAAAGTTATATCACATTAAAAATACATTTCATTAAGTATATAAAATTAACAAACAATTCATACAGTTTCATCAAATATTAAAACGAATTGTAAAAATACAATAACCCAAAGAAAAGGGGTCATTTTCTTCCGCTTTCCATTATAGTTGGTAGTAAAATATCGGCGCGCTTGGTTTTCATACAAATCGTGATGCATTGTATAGTTAAAGTCTGGTTTTTAATTCGATGCAAAAAAAGAGTACGTTAGTTACGATACTTACCCCAGGTTTCTCGTACCCTAACGATCTGTTAATGTATTGTTGACAGCTCTCAGTTGTTTTTTTCTGTGTGCACTTTGGCCAACTGACAGCTGTTAACAATTTATTAACAGATCATTAATATACCAGGAACCGAGGGTAAGTGTGACAGGGACAGTTGCTAGGTGGAAAAAGTTAATCTTCACGTGTCGCGTAAAGTCGGGCTGCTAACCCCGGGATTATCTGAGCGTAACAGATGTTCACTTGCTAAAGTCTAAATTGTATAGGTCATTAGTTAATTTAAAACTTATTATCAGTTGCCTAAAGCTTTGTTTGATTAAGTGCCCTCCCTCACCGGGACGCCATCGCCACGTCGCCGGCTACGCAGCCATGGCTACCTCTGGCTACTTTCGGATAGTGGAGTAGCCATTGGAGTGGCCAGGCCCGTCAGTCAGTCGAACGAATGTCTTGCTTGGCGGACCGTTGGCTGCCGAGTGAGTGAGACGCAACTTGCTCGTATACATTTTGTTGGCGACGCCGCCAGGCTGCCAAGTATCCAGTCTCCACCCAAGTGATCCGCCGTCGTGGCCACGCTTCCAAATTGGCGACGTTGCCAAACCTTCGCCAAGTGCGTGAGGTGCCATACATGTCAATACTAATTGTTTGGACACGTAGCTGGTGACGTGGCCATGGCGTCCCAGTGAGGGAGGGATTTTCTGAATTGAAAATTTCGCTAAGTACATAGTTAACATAGTACATAGTACATAGTAGTGCTGTCTCTTTGAAATTCTCAGGAAAGAGCGTGACAGAACGTAACTTAAGTATTTACTCAGTGAAATTCTCAATTCAGAAACCGGCTCTCAACTTGTAAAAGTTGGTTAACCAGTCACATACATAGTTACTAAAAAGTAAACAGCAGGCGTCTTATTGTATTCTGTACATTCTGCGAAGTTTCAGCCTTTCAGGCGTTTCGTTTTATAACCTGTTTATGATTTTGAACAATTTTAATGAAAATAGAGTTACATTCGATCATTCTGGCATTAGTTTTGATTGATATTGTTTCCCAATTGCTCTACCGGTCAATATTCAATATCACGATATTAAAAGTATTCAAAAAAATAGTATCATGATACCTCTAAAATCGGAAGTGTCATATTCTTGGTGGAGGAAACGTATCTTCACACACCCAGACTAAGGACACTCGTACAAAATGTACGGCGCTTCCCAATAGGAATCAAACTCACGACCTCCAGCTTGGTAATCAGATGTGATACCGCTAGACCACTGAGGCAGTCAAAATACTTCACAACTCGCGCGAAGTCGGGCTGCTAAGCCCGGGATTATCTGGGCCTAACAGATGTTCACTTGCCAAAGTCTAGATTGTGCTATGGCTGTATCTATAGGTCGTTCATTTAAATCTTACTTTCAGTTGCCCACGATTTCCTTTTTTTATTCTAGCTTGTAACAGTCGTTAAATTAGTCACATAGATTACTAAAAACTAAAGAGCAGGCGTATATTGTATTCTGTACATTCTGCGAAGTTTCAGCGTTATAGGCGTTTCGTTACAGACATTTCGTGATGAGTGAGTCAGTACGAGTGGGTGAGTAGGTGAGTGAGTGAGAGAGTGAGTGAGTGTATGAGTGAGTACGTGAGCGAGTTAGCGAGCGACGTGTGATCTAATCTGTTAATATAATCTCTGTGTACATTAAAGAATATTATATCTATATATTATCTAAGTGATGGTTTTAGGCCCAAAAGTGACGTAGCATAACAAAATAATATTAACTCACGCCTGTATCCCGGAGGGGTAGGCAGAGACCAGGGTCTGAAAAGTAACGTAGGCCGTTTTATTCTGAATCCCACGTGAACGAAGAAGCGGGCACATGTAGCAAGCCATAATTGGATTGGTTAAGGCGAAATCAAACGGTTCACTCAGCGTTCAATTCTGTCTTGTATTCATTCATCCGGAATTATCGTCAAATGCTGAATGGATTAATTAGTAAATAGATCCTATAATCTAAACACGGAATGCATAAACAGTTTATTCGGATTGGATGCCCCTCTTTATTTGAGAAATATTACGAATGAACGGTAATTTTTACGTCATGTTGATCATACAAAGAAACAAATAAACGGTCACTTTACGTCATCGTTTGACCTTACCGAACTAAGAATTTATAACTTAAGCAGATGCTGTTCATCATAAGATTGACTAATGAAACTCGCGGTTCTCAGTTTTGGCGAAGGATTGAAGGCGCTGTTAAATGGAATGACCAATAAAAATTCCATCGCCTCCGCTAGTCCAAAGATGTATATCGAAGTTGATACCGTGATACATTATGCGCTGTCTCTTTCCAATAAATTGCATATATCGAGAAAAGATGCAGTACATCGTTGTATCGAGTTAGTTATATTTTTTCGTACTAGAGAGGCAGGAATCCGAGCACCGTGGAAAAGGATATGCTGGAATGAACTCACCTCCTTTTTATTTATAGCTCTTTAGATTATTAACCGACCTTAAAAAAAGGTGAAGGTTATCAATTCTTTTTTTACCAGGTAGAGACAGTCGGCTAACGGTCTGGCTGGGGTCTTGCTTTCGACGCAACGTCTATGCTAATTCCCTCTGTTTTGTTAGTTCGGATTTGTTCGGTTCGTCTATGACCGAGATCTGAATTAAGGGACTGTAGACTTGAGTATATGGTTTTAATTTCAGTTCGACGCATTCCCGAGATAAAGGGTTTTGACAGACAGATGGACGAAAGGACGGACGGACGCACGGACGGAATGGACGAACGGACGGATGGACGGACGGACAACAAAGTGATCGGAACCCTTATAGGTTCCGATTTTTCCTTTTAAGGTAGAGAAATTAAAAGCCCAAAATTAATGAAAATGTTGTTTATGAAATGGTAAATTCAACACCAATATTTAAAAAGTGATAAAACAAAAACCCTTTCAGGAACTGCGCATTTTTGAAACAACATCCGATTGGTAACTAAGATCTGAGAGTTACTGAGAACATTGGTAACTTAAGTAACAATAACTTCCACATGACACAATCACGTGTCCAGGTCCGAAACTAGGATATCTTGTGCTATGGTAACCAGGCAATGACATCACAAACTTGGAAATACACCGAGGCCATTTGTACAAATGTCCGCCGGCCCCCAGTGGAAATCGAACCCACGACCTCCGGCATTGTAATCAGACTCGATACCGCTAGACCAACGAGGCAGTCCAAATGTAGACATATTATTCAGTCAGTTATATCAAATTAATGCTACAAATTGATCCCATCTCGGGCACACATTTCTGACCTCAATTAGTTACCTACGTTGCGCCCCGGAATTACATCAATACGAAATTAACATTGATTACACGGTGGACAGCCACGGCGATGTCATTGATTACTCTGTCAACGGGTTTGTTTAGCGCGATAAATCATACGCCTACGGATTGCAAAGCAAATACTGACGGAAGTACAGGGTGGAGTTTTAATTTACTTGAGTATTTTTCAAATTATGGTAGTGATAGTGATGGGTAGGTGCGAGGTGGCTTGGACAGGGAGAGATGGAAAGCAAGAGGGGATTTACCCAGAAATGAGATACAAAAGAGGCTAAGTAAAAACAAAATTCAAAAGAACCCAGCAATCTTTCGCTAATACATCCCGTATTATTAGCGAAGGGTAGAGAAATATATCGAGCGAATGAGGGAAGAAGGGCTGGTAATGCACTTCCCAAGCGGACATACTTCGACCAAGCAGTTGTTTTACTTTATGTTGATTTGCCTGTACCTGTTCTGTTGTTGTGTTTGTTTGTCTCATTGCTGCAAAATTTTTCTTTGTTTTACTTGTGTCATTTCAATTGTTGTTCTATATGTGTGTAAATGCAGATGCAAATAAATGTTTTATCTATCTATCATGCGAGGGCAAGATTAAAAGTAACCGAAACTGGCGTGCGTACATGCGCGTAAATACGTTTGTCAGAATCGTGGCAAGTGGTAAACCCTTGTCTCTGCCTACCCCTCCGAGATACAGTCGGGAGTTTAGGAATAGTAACCGATCAAGAATAGGTTGATGAAGGGAAAAAGGCTTGTCAAGATCGTGGCAAAAGGCAGTCCCTAGTATCTGCCTATTTCTTCGGGATACAGACGTAGGTTTATGTAACATAATGTATAATTATAAAAAATATATATTTATTAGTATAAGCGTGTCGAATCGCTCGTAGCCCCGGCTGCCTGAGTGATCTTAAACGATCACGAAGGTTAAGCAACACAGGGCGCGTTCAGTGCATGGATGGGTCGCCGTCTATGCCTAACGCTAGTGGCATTTTTCCGAGCGGTTCCGTGCTTCGCAAGGCACGTTAAGCTGTTGGTGCCGGCTGCCGTCGATAGATGGCAGTCGTTAAGCCAAGTCAGAGGCCTTAGGGCGGCTTGACAACTTCTGACAGTAGACGAGCCACTAGTCTACAAGCCTCCGCCAATCCGGACTTGGCCCCCGTGGTGGAGTATGGCCTATACCTTCCTCAGGGAAGAGACCCGTGCCCCTCGGTGGGGACATAATGGGTTGATGATGATGATAAGCGTGTAGAGGAAGACATCTTTCCTTCTGTTCGTACTAAATCGCAGACTGTCAGCTCGAGTTTCGATTTAATTCAATTATCGCTGAAAAAAGGCGACGCGATTTTTATCCAGGGCTGTTGTGACGTCACGGATAGGATTCCGGCCTTAAATTGGGTCGCATAATCATAAACAGTCTACACAGTGCCAAAATCCCCATCCACAACCGAAAATGGGTAGTTTGCAAAAAAGGGGGGTTTCGGGGGAAGTATTTGTCAAAACGAACAACTTTTGCTATGAGAAAAACTTTGAAATCACGGAAAGGTATCAGTTGGTCCATACTAAAGTCATCTCCTGATTTCCTGGAATGCCTGTCTGTCTGAAATATGTCTCTGTATGGCAACATCATCATTATTATCAGCCACTTGACGCCCACTGCAGGACATAGGGCTCCCTCATGGTTTTCCAAGCTTTACGGTCTTGTGCCGCCCGCGACTCCCTGCCACCGAAACGAGGTCATCAGGCCATTTGCAGGGCGTAGGTACCAACTTTTTTTTAAGTTGAAAGTTGAAGCTGAAGTCTTATATTTTAAATTTGAAGTTGTAGTAGCAATAACACTCGCTAACGGCAACGAAAACATCGTGAGGAAACCTGCCTGTCTGAGATGTTCTCTGTTGTGTGGAGGTGTTTCATACCTCAACGCTTGAAATGGCCAATCCGTGGTGAGCACGCGTGGTAATCAAGCCCATACTATCTCTCTCTCTGAGAGGTTTGTATCCTGCAGGGGTACGTAAAAAAAAGGGCTACATAAAAATGATATAAAAGTTCTTCATAGTGTCGAGTTTCGAGTTCTGGTTCTGTACGTGTGCGTGTGCGTGTGCGTGTGCGTGTGCGTGTGCGTGTGCGTGTGCGTGTGCGTGTGCGTGTGCGTGTGCGTGTGCGTGTGTGTGTGTGTGTGTGTGTGCGTGTGTGTGTGTGTGTGTGTGTGTGTGTTTGACTGTGAGCTGATATGTGTGTGCTTTGTGAATGTTGTGGTAAAATTTAAGTGGAACGTTATGCTTATAACTGTGGTTACGTTATAGTCTGAAGCAAACATTCGGTAGCTTAATAATCTAAAGTAGTGAGCCAGGTACATAGTTTATTTTTACACTCGTATGTTGGCATAGGTAGGATATATACTAAGAATTTTATTAATTTTGTTGTACAACTGAAGTGAACGAAATTAGAAATGTCTCTGAGCAAAAGTTGTTTTAAATACCTAATATATTACGACGTAAGATGACATGACGTCTGGATTTCATACTCTCTGGGTCATATTCACGTCATTCTAGGTTTTGGTGTGTTTTAATTACAGTCCGGTGAATATACACTTGGCGAACTGTTGGTATTTTACTCTCATTATAAGTTCCCGTGTTTGGTGTATTTATGTATGCATACATACATAGATATACATAAACTTACGCCTCTATCCCAGAGGGGTAGGCAGAGACCAGGGACTGCAACTGGCCACTGGCTGACAGATCACTTTCGCTTCCTCGACGTTCATCAGTCGTTGCATGCACGCACGCCGGTTTCGGATACATTTTACCACATTTTATCTTGCCCTTTACTTAATTTGGTTGAAGTAAGTCCACCTGGAACGTCCCTTACCGTATTCATTATGTGTTTCGTATAATTGCTTTGACTTGCCAAACCAAATTGTGAAATCATTTATCAAGGACTCCACAACATAGATCAAATCTAGTGTGGAGACTGACGGGTAACTCTACTGTATTCTATCTGTGCAACCACGCATTTTAATATTGTTACTTTCTTACCTGTGCCAATAAATTTGTGGTCATTATAGTCAGTGTATGTATGTGCGAAATAAAAAAACAATCTAATAGCAAAACACTCCGCCTAAAACTATGGAAAGTCTCATCAATAACTCCATTCTACCGATCTCAATGTTTCATGTAACTGTCTTATGTGTTTTTCACGCCTGTGGCTTTCACGTATGACATGTTGATCAATCAAAAGCTTTGCAACGATCATCTGTCACGTACACGGTCCTTTTTAAAACATTTATCAAAAAAACCTTGGATATGCGGGCCTATAAATCATACCAATGTCTCTTAGTGGTCTGTCTAAGTTTAGTAGACAAAAGAGATGTGCTACAGTTAGCCCCACTGATGAAACGTTTCCTTTTGATTACAAAGAAGTAAGAAAAATCGGCCAAGTGCGACGTGGACCCGCGCATGAAGGGTTCCGTACAAATCTATACAACATTTTAATATCTCAAGAATCTACGTTTTTGTCTATCCTGTGTTTGCACCCACAGTACTGATTTTCAGCAAGGGCCTTGCTGCCAAGGGCCTTATTCGCGTACTTATTCCGCTGTTAAACGTGTGTAGTACGACCAGGGACACGCACGGTTGTCGTTGACTTAGATGCTACATTTTTGACTAGGGTTCGACGCTTGCAACGATCCAGACAAACCTTTTGTGTTCGAAATGATAAATATTAAATTTGGCTCCTTAAGGAAATGTCTCTTAAATATTGTTTAGAGAACTTTTGTTAAGGCACCAACTCGGAGAACTAATTATCAACTTTTTTAATTAACAAGAAGAGCGGAAGAGCGAGATATAGTAAAGTAGAATATGCTAGAGTTTCGTTAGGGTCGAGAATGTATTTCGGCTCTTAGGTTTCTTCAGGATGTTTTCGTTTACAGTTAACCAGTGGTATTGCTGTTAAAAAATTGAATTACAAAAAACAAACTCATTTGTACTTTAATACATTGGTTTCGCACCCTCCAAATTTAGGCAGCAGTGTGGTGGTGGCAGTTGCGTGGTGATATATGTGGCGTGGTGGTGGCATATATATCACTACAGCTTCTTCGACGTCGCATCGTAAAAATCTGCGAGCCTGCGAATTGATTCGCATCAGTGTTCATAATGGTAATAAATGGATAAACCCAAAATCTTCTTCGTTTCTTTTTCCTGTATCTTCTTAGTAATGACAGAAGAGAGCACTTCTTTTTAAAACCCAGTTTACAAAATACGTTCAGTACGGTTGACGGTCGTCGAAGCAATGGTCACCCGAATAGTGGAAGGGGGATCCTTAGCCGCACGAAATCGCATCGCAGCAATTCGTGTCGCAGTTTTCTACATTGCTAATTCGCATAGCGCCGATTCGGAGTTTTGTGTACGGAGCGAGGGTATGGGGCGAGGGTATGGGGCGAGAACGCGGTAAGATCTACAGAGTCACCGACCACAGTCCTTGCTCTGCGGTCGGTCTGTGAGTCTCTACATCTTACCGCGCCCTCGCCCCACGTCCTATCTGTGTGTCTCGCGCCTCATGCTGGGTACAGACCAACCGAACGCTGTACGTACTATTCAGCAGAACAATTCCGATCTTTTTGAACCATCCTCCAAAAGGCATTGGTCTACGTGTCGAAAAACATGTTGATATGTGTCAAATCAGTCAATTTGAAATCTCCCCACGCTACTGTCCGCCCCTTTAGGAACATTGACGTCAAGTGACACATCGTTTATGACGATATATCGTTTACGATCTGTCAAGTCGTTAGACCTAATTTGTTATTTTATGTCAGCACATCATCCTGTGATGAAAATTTTAAGCTGCTTCTCCTGCTAGAGTTTTCATTTAATACTAGCTATTGCCCGCGACTTCGTCCGCGTGGACTTTAGTTGATAACTTTTTTATGGTTGTAAAATAAAGTGTCCCCTATTTATCTAATCTGTTAATCTACTAGCTGTCGATTGGCCAAAGTGAACAAAAAAAAAACATATGTAAAAGTTTATTAGACTTTACATTATAAACCATGTTCTGTGTTATAAACGCCCGATTTCCTAGGATTTTAAGTAGGCTCGTATCTCTTCTGCTCTTGCTCTCTTTTTATGTCTCTATTTCAGCTTGTCGATATCCACCCAAGAGAGAAAATGGATACTGATAAAATATTATTGCCGATGTTCGTTAGCTGAACTGAACGTTTCGGTTGTCCCGATAAAACCTTCATTCTTCCTTACGTTTAAAAATAGCTCGACCATGACCATTATGAGGTAGCGGGCCATAGTATCCGCCCTTTATGGTCGCGCGTTCGAATGGTATTGTTACGTTGACTAATTAGATAAATCAGTCACCACTGTGAGGTGACGCTTATTGTGCGCTTCATATTACGTTTGCGTTCAACTGGATGTGAAAATGAAGCATGGTGGTACTATCATGATCACTCCTCGAGGCAGGTAAACTTATAACATATAAATCAAGCTTTTTAGGTAAAGCGTTCGATCTTCCAAAATACATCATGCAACGGAACCGGCCATGCTCGGAGTCTCTGATGAATCACGTCAGAAATGAGACAATTCGGAAAAGAACTAAGGTGACTAACATAGCCTATAAGATTAGCAAGTTGAGTCCGCTGCCACGGACTGTTTACATCTGCTGAAGAACCGGTAATATAATCGTTGGGATTAAAAGGTTCTTAAGTTGAGACCACGGACCGGCAAACGCAGTGTGTGGGCTTATGATTTGTTGTGTGGTTTATCAATGGATTTTTCTCCTCTTCCACCAGATAGCAAATGTTATCTGGATTGCCAAAGGCAATCACTCATTCAAAGAGCATCCAAAATAGAGTCCAAGTACGAATTTAATTTAAAACGGGAAAATAAAATAAGAATATTAATTTTGTGAGAGAAAAAAACTAAAGTTCGAAATTATAAATATAACACATTTTTTTCTCTGTTTTGTTGACGATCGTATCTTTTGTTTGTGTACCTTTATTTTACTTTGTGTTTCTGTGACAATTTAAATAAATATCCTCTTTCTTTCTTTCTTTCTTTTTGATAGCGTATTTTGTATTAAAAGAAATAACGCTACAGTATTTGCCTACCACCAGGTAGCCAGACGGAGATCGAGTGAAAATTTGTTAAAAGTAATTAAAAGGAGAAAGACGGTCGGTCATATAACCCTGGGCCTAGGTGTTAACAAGACGAAAGCAACGTATATTTAAAGAGTACATGTCAAGTAACGATCGTGGAAAATTCGGTGATTTTTGGCAATCCAGGAGCTCAGATACGGCATACTACTGTGGGGTCGGGCAGCAGACATTGAGACGATCTTCATCTTACAGAAGAGAGCCATCCGATTTATTTACAAGTTAGGTAGTAGGGATTCGCTAAGAGATTTCTTCAAAGAAACCAACATCTTAACAGTTGCATGTCAATACATTTATGAAAATATTATGTACGTTAGAAAAAATATCAAAGACTTCGAAAATGTTGGTGGCCACCATAATTTTAATACTAGAAATAAACATAAATTGTCATTTCCACTATTTAGACTTGCAAAAGTTAACACATCCTTTATGGGGCACTGTATAAGGTTCTACAACAAAATTCCTCAAGATATATTAGAGTTACCTCCAACGCGATTTAAAAAATGTGTTAAGCACATTCTGTGCAAAAAGGCTTACTATAACATCAAGGATTATTTAGAAGACAAAGATGTTTGGCATTAAACAGTAGATTAATATTATTTAAAAGACGATTTTGACTAGTGTTCAACACATTCATGACTAATATTTTAAGTTGAAAACTCTGTTAATTAAGTTAAAACGTGTTTTGAAAAGAATAAATGTGGAGTTTCTTTGTTAGCTTCTTCTCCACATAATCCATTAATTGTGAAACTAACAACTTTGACGTTCATTAAGTAAACATTCTGTTTTTACAATGAATAAAAATATTTGATTTGATTTGATTTGATTTGAGATATAGGGGATACAATAAAAATGAGGTTAGGTGTTCTTCAGTTGTCACTCTGATAATTTTGCTGTAATATTATGATATTTCAACCTTTTGACGCGTTATTAATTAAAATAAATAATTAATACAACCCCGTCGCGGCCGCACCACGCGGCAGCGAGAAGCTTTTGGCTCGCGAGCCAATTTGAACGTTGCCGTCCGGCAATCGTCCAGCTCGCTTGCGGGTGGCGGTCAGGGAGATAATCGCGGTGTTAAAGGGGGTGCCGTTCAGTTGCAAGTGCAAGGGACGCACGTAATAATAATAACCGTGGACAAATTCATACAGCGCCATCTAGCGAGCTTGAGTTATGGGTGCTAAGATAACTGATAAACTACTTATATAAATATAAGATTGTGAATTTATCTGAGTTTTTGTACTTTAAACCACAAAAATATAACTAATTTTTTGAACCTAATTTCAACTTGTTAACTTTGGGCCCAGAGCCTTCTTTCTCCTTTCCTATCCTCAGGTTCGTCAGATGCTTTTGATCGCATAATTTTGCAATTTACAAAGATTTAGTAAGTCGTATTTCAGCGCAGTTTCTCCATAAAGTGTACACATTCTGAGGCTAGATTTAGGAGGCCTTCCAGCTGAGACCTATTCGGTTTCAGTAGTAGGAAATCCGATACCTAAACTGGCAAAACCTAGAGCGCTAACGATGTCCCAAGCGATGTTGTGGGCTATAAAAGCCCATGAACTTGCCGTCTAACGACTGTTTCATAAAGTTTAGCACAATACGTACCTATTCATCATGATCCTGACAAGGTTTTGTTACGGTACGGACACTATCGAGATGATGAAGTATTTATCTAGTCTGGATAGTCCATTCTTCGGTTATCTTGGTAGTTGGTCTTCGTAAAAAAGAGACGAGGGGAGGGAACGATGTCATTACTGGGTTCCAATTTGGACACTTAATTTACCTTGAAACTTTTGATAGCCTATGTCAATACTAGATCTAAATATAAACTTTCAGGCCAAATATTAAGGCTGACAAAAATTTATATCCTTTATACCGTTCTACCATAACATTTTTGAAGATATGTCAACGAAGCTTACCTTACCAGACAAGCTTCAATTAATAAATTAATTAAGACCAAATTTAAAAGTTTTTGTCCATTTTTCTCCATAACAATATAGATCTTGCAAACGGGTTTCCTTACACTCTGTAAGTATAAAAGGAAATTCGATTAGGTCGAAATCCATAAATAGATCGATTACCTAATAATGCCACCTTGAAACAAAGGCACCCTACAACCATTGTGTAGTAAATATCAATTCAGAGTTATTTTCGTACTAATAACGATCAATTATTCTGTGCACGCTAGTCAAGAGACTGCTTATAATTCAGCGCGAATGTAACCCTAAACTTCACGTACCCAGCCCAATCTAGTCTGGGTCTTACCACATTTGTGCTCTGACCGTGACTTTGCAATACTACATTCTTTACGCACCATTTAATCAAGCAAATATGACCCTTATGTCGTCACTAATAAAGAATCTCGGGAGCGCAAAAGATAAGGCGATAGTTTTCCAGGAGTGCAATGTTTAACTTCGCAGTGGTAACAAGGGAAATTAACCTTTAAGTTATAGGACTAAGAGCGCTAAGGTGGGTAAATAGATGTTGTAAATCAGAGGCAGCCTGGCCACGTACTGGGCGAACTGACCTTCACGACTTCGAAGACTGATCGGGAAAAGAAAACTAATAAGAGTTGTAATAACCACGTAGGAATATGGTGTAACTGTTCGATAGTACGATACCTAACCCTGGTTTCTCGCACACAAATTTGTTAACAGTTATTTTTAGGGTTCCGTACCCAAGGACCCTATTACTAAGACTCCACTGTCCATCTGTCTGTCTGGCTGTCTGTCACCAGGCTGTATCTCATGAGCCGTGATAGCTAGATAGTTGAAATTTTCACAGATGATCTATTTCTGTTGCCGCTATAACAATAAATACTAAAAACAGAATAAAATAAATATTTAAAGGAGGCTCCCATAGAACAAACGTTGTCTAAAGACAGCGCTCGCCATCTAGCGGCCATCTGTGTAACCTTCACAGCGCCGATGTCATGTCGTTAAATGTCAATGTTAAACGCTTCTTGTTGGTTTCTATAGATGGCGCTGTTCTTAATGTCCCTTATCCCTAATTAATCTATCTTGTCTCGATCTCTGTCTAATGTTGTCTAGATAATGGTACGGAACCCTTCGTGCGCGATTCCGACTCGCACTTGTCCGGTTTTTTTGACGTGAATCATCTTTCAGTTCGGTAGTAGAGGGTCATTTGCTAAAACAGCATGCAACAAAAACGCGTCGTCTCAGCGAGGGCTGGGACTCTGTAACTACATGTCGTTTGCAATTCATTTAATATCTTTGAGTAGAGCAAAGTAGCCATTACTCAGATCGTTTTGGCTCGTGCCGCTAGATGGCACCAGTGCCGCGTAACACACTGAGCAATTTGAGCCAAAATTGACGGCTCACTTATAGACGTTGCTCGTTAAACCAACGGCTGTGTAATCCGACACAGCCACACCCGTTTTTTTTGTATGCACTTGGGCAAATGAAAAAACCATCCAAAAATCAATGTCCCAGGTACTGCGGCGTCCGAGAGGTCCCTTCCCCTTCACCCATCTATGTAGTATGTGTGATGGTGCCACTGGACGCTGTATAAATCTCATTATGTAGATGCAAAGGCCAAAGTTTATTTTTTGGGCTATTTTGTGGGATATTATCAAACTCTATCTCCTAATACCTATACAAAAATCTTGTGTCACAGTGTTTGTTATCGAACTCCGCTAAAAAAACCCTTGCCAAAATTGCCGAAAAAAATTGAAATAGATTATCCCTAATCCATTTCGATTTGGTTCGACAATTTTGGCCTTACACTTTCCAAGGGTTAATCAGCCCGTAATTAGTCTAATTACGGGCTAACTAACCCTTGTCGTTCATATTGCAAAATGTCACATGTCAAAAAAATACGATTTTTGTTTTTTTGATCGAAATTGTAAAAAAATTATTCTGTCACACGTGCAAGACATCGTTATCCTCGGTCTGATTAGCTGTGTATACTATTACGACTTAATTTTCTTCTAATTTACTAATTTTCATACTATTTCGATGAAAAAACAAACAATGAGTCAAGGTTTAAAGGAAATTGTTATTTCTAATTCATTTCGACAAGGTTTCATGCCATTTTGATCGCGTGCGAATCATATTAAAAACAGTGGATTTTCCGCAGGCAATATGGCGAACTGTATTAGATGAATGCTAGGGCATAAGCTTAAGTGTGAAAAGGCATGAATGAATAGCAGCTAGGACTTACAGCTCAAATATCTGTTTTATTCGAATAATCGCTTGTCTTACTATTCGATTGTCTTATATCTGTATTTCTTTGTATTTTTGAATATTTCGTATATAAAATAAAATTTGCGTTTTAGAACAATTTTCAACGCTACAGCCGGCGAAATAAACAAAATTAAAAACTGCCAGTTTTTCTATTTAATCGAAGTAAAAGTATATGCTTATGCTTAGAAAGTAAAATAATATATAATAAGACCTTAATTGGCTTATTGTAAATTTCTTTGTTACTGTTTTTATATTAATTAACTTCTGCTGTGGGTTTTTCAATAAACATAATAAAAAAAATGTGAGGCCTTCAGGAAACTACTAGATTATGATCGAAGGAGGAAATAAGTAGATTATCTTCTCCAGGTACACATGCGGAGGCAACCGGATAGCCTACCTTGTAAGTGATATTAACTTTCGTGTACCCTCATTGGACTAAGTATACAATATGTATTTTTTTTTGTAAATATAGAATATGTATATAATTGACATCTTTTCAAAATTGTATGGAGCTCTAATTCGAAAACCATTTCGAGATTTGGCTTTGTAAAGCACGTAAAAATTTCTTTCAGTATTTTCTGTAGCTGCATTTTCGAGAAAATAGTAAAAACACAAAAATTCGATGATGACGTCACATCGTGGCTTTCAGTGAACGCAACTCGAACACGGCTTTGCCACGATAAAAAAAAAGTCACGTCAATGACCTCTATCCGTCAACGCTCTGTGGTCAACGCCATCCTTGACGCCATCCATACACAGTCACAAGATATCAGGGTTACCATACTTACCATTATCAGTATCATGAAATCATGAAAAAGTAGCTACCAGTGACAAACTGAGAGCAAAAAAACTCCGAAGGCAGTTAAAGGCATTACAAACACAAAGCGAATTTAAAAAAAGGAACAACTACATACATACATAAGGGATGATGAATATTGAACTAAGCAGATCTAATATTGTATGAAAGAAAAACCTATTAGCAGATGTTAAAAAAATACAGAAACGGTTTTTTTACATGGTCCTGGCAGTACTAAAATGACATTTGTCACTATGTTTTTTTAAGATGTTAGGCAAAGGAAAACATATCTGTGAGCCTCGTTGTTTCGTCACTTCCGGCAAAAATATTTTAAACTTTAAAATTAAATATTTATAAGAAAACGTGCGTGTTTCAGAAAATAAAAAAATACGTGTCTCCTATCTTTGTGATATCTTTTCAAAATCAAAATTACATCAGTAGGTTTTTTTGATGAAAAGATGTCAATTGGCTTTACTTACTATTCGAATAGTAAAAATGGGCAAATATTACAAGCCCTAAAAGCCGCTGAAAACGTCGATAGAGACACGCATCGCTTCTGCCCGACGATCTCCCTTTGTCATCGGCACTTTATAAATAACATAAACGGTTTTTCTCCACGGAATTTGGTAGAGGCCACAGAAGTTTCACGATACAAATTACGATACGTTTCGTCTTTCGTTCAAGATTCGGTACCTATCTTATAAATGGGTCACCTTCCAATATCATAAAGTTATTCTTTCTTATAAAATATCATAACATAAGATAGATAGTGAGATAGAGAACACTTCATTCTGCATTAATTAAGTTTTCTTAACACAAACCCATTAAATCGACAAAGTTCTACTAATATGATATAAGATATACAGTTGACGCAAGGCCAAAAAAAGCCCACGGGGGGCGATTAAAAAAATAATGCTCGCCCGGGAACAGTAAGTTAGGGCAGGATTGTGATCTCACTACGCGGAGCGAGCGAAGTGAGCGGAGCGGATTTTACACCAATACGTGCTTTTGACAAAACAAAATTACTAGTCTGTCTGTTATAGGTTACTTTAAAAGCAAATGAAATTGGTATTTCAAAATGCATTATTTGTTATGTGTAACATGTAAGTTTGTCTTTTAAACATATAATAAAATAATGCATTTTCAAAATGACTGCATATCAAATGAATCTTTGTATTTAGATGTCATTGTTAAAACAATAGTTTGTAAAATGAAACATTGATAAATCTGGCTTGTAGAGTGATGCTTTCATAATTAATTCTTATAGGTATAACATAATAGACCCCTTATAAGTAGTTGATTCTATGCTATCTTATTACTCTAGGCGCGCAAATACGTATCTATTTAATATCTAATATCTATACCTGTAGGTATATAGATAATAATAATAATAAAGTATTTTTTTATTCAATGTGATGCAGAAACTGCGACTTAATGAACGTTATAAATTAAACAGAGGTGTCCATTTTGAAACAATGGAAAGAAAACTTTAAACGGTGTCTTTTCAATTTTGAGTCTTTAATTAACAGAGTTTTATTTTTATTTTATTTATTTAGGACATCCAATAGGCAATACAACAAAACATTAACCCTCACCTCACTCACTCACTTACAGGATGTCTCAGCTTGCATATAAGACTTAAGACAACTGTAATATACGTAAACATATGAAATATTATATATATTAATAAATGAATAAACTATTTGCAACTAATAAACAAGAATTAAAGATATTTAAATAGCCTTCTTTTAAATTAAGGTAATGTATCATTAAAAATATCCAAAGTATGTATTTTTGCAGAAGAGATGTTATAGAGGTTGGACATATGCAGAGGCGCGTACTTTCCTAAATTAGTCCTACAGGGTCGAATGTTTAGCAATGGTCATGGATATCTCGGTAACCTACGTGGAACATTCAATGAAAGGTCCTCGAAAAGCGCACAAAAGTGAAGTTTACCGTTGATGATCTACTTGTACAGTAACTTAAGGTCCAAAACCGCCCTTAGTTTATTTAGTGAATCATTTTAAAGTAAGACAATCCAGCAGTGTATGATCCAATGGACTTATTGTTCTATTAGCCCTTTTCTACAATGTGTGGTTTACACCTTTCTTGATATTCTTACTTAAGTGGACATTCTGTATTTTTGATTCAATCGGAAAATTGTTTGTGAAACACCCGGGGTTCACCCGGGATTCCCGGGTTGATGTTGAAAGCTTTTTTGGATAAAAACCTAAATAAAATGTTCAATTACACATTTTAAGAGCACTTCGAGTTTGATAAACGGGAATTTTAGGCTTTTTAACCAGCTGTTAGAGTAGCAGTGCGGAAAATTGGGTACAAACAAGTACTTAATACTTTTACTGGAAACTGAGTATAATTTTAAAACAGCCAGCTGGTCAAAGTTTAGTGGCTGAGAAAGGGCCGTCGTGGGTGCGTAGGCCGCCTACCCGATGGGTCGGTGACGTTGGCGGCCGGACAGCAATGGATGAGATTGGCAGGGTCCGTGGAGGTTGGCGTGACGTTGACGAGGCTTATGCCCAAGAGTGGGCGTTTTTCATGGGCTGTATTATAGATAGATAGATGGGCCTAGATTAGGTTAACGCAAAAGTGCATGAATCATTTCATCCGTGCAAGCCACTGACTTTGACAGATGTTTTTATTGCATTGCTGCTTCAACTTCGCTCGCACAAACGCCTCAAGTATTTGTGGCGTCAATATATTAACGCTATGTAACTTAGATATTTCACATTTTTCATGTATTTTTATAATGGTGTGCAATAAAGAGTATTAATCTAATCTAATCTGATCTAAAAGCATCTGCCAAAGTCAATGGTTTTCTACTAGTCTTGTAAACTTGTCCTCCATGTTATAAGCTGTAACATCATGAGACAGAAAGTGGATTAAAATGGGCATATTTTATGTGTATATCAAGAAATCAAATCAGAATTAAAAAAATACTTCAACGCAAAGTTTTTTTATCAATTAAATATTTCAGTATGCTGAGTGGCAGCCCCTTTTTGTTGTCACGGAAGCACACGAGGCGTTTGGAGTCGGACGCGGCTAGGTGCCATACATTATTGTATGATACCCGGCTGTCGATTCTAGATGCCTCATTTTTTACATCCGTGCCTCACGATTGTTTAGTTTTTGTTTCTTTATTTTGTTTTGTTGATTTCGTGTATTTGTTTGTTTACCTACTTGTTTACTCTGTGTTTCTGTGACAATTTCAAATTTCAATCAAAGACCGTTTGTTTGTTTTTATTGTGTGCAATAAAGAAGAGTTTTATCTTATTTAAACTAACAAACTCACATTTGTAATGCTAGTGAGGAACTGATAATATATTGATATAGTATAACATAAACAAACATTTACATACAGGCACATACATTGCTTCTGGCCCCACACTAGGATACCCTGTGTCGTGGGAACCAGAAACAACGAGCAGTATTGTTGCTGGATGTTAATTTCTCCTGGATTATGTTGGGTGCCAGTGCAAAACGCTCTTGGCCACTTTATTTGCCTCTTGAGCAAGTTACATTTTGTATATTCAGACGTATGTGATGTGTTGTCGATTGTAACATAAACTTTTTGTCCAATATCAACAATAATTGCATCTTCGAACTTATTCCTTGCCTTTATCGTAAACCAAATCAGTTCTTATGATGTCCCCCTAAGTGTCAATTGACCTAAATCGCTAACTTTGTTATTGCTACGCAATCAAGCAAGGCGTGGTCATCATAACAGTCTCTGCATCAAACTATTGCTTACTACTTTTTCAGTGTTTTGAACAGAAGTAAGTAAAATTTGCAAAATTAGTAATCGTCTGAAAGATTTTATTATTACTAGATGTCCTACTAATATATTAACTAATATTAAAGTTCCAGTTTGCATGCGTTTATTTTTGGTTTCATTCAATAAAAAAAAAAAACTATAAATACTGCTTAACCACATTTAAGATAGTAATCTTAGAAACGTTTTTAAAACACTTTTTCCGGAATCGAGTTCAGTTCTCGTCGAGAATTCTTCTTTACGTCTTCAACCGAATGAAAATGGGTGCCACGAAGTGGTAATTTGAGTTTAGGAAAAAGAAAGAAGTCGGCTAGAGCCATATCCGGTAAATAAGGTGGTTGCTTGATGGTATTTGTTGAGTTTTTGGTCAAAAATTCGTTCACAATGGTGGCATTGTACGAAGGCGCATTATCGTAGTGCAAAATCTAACAATTTTCTTTTTCACAAATCTGGCCCTTGTCGAATTTACTCTCTTAAACCCCGCATAACGCACAAATAATATTCTTTATTTACCGTTTGACCTTCCGGCAAGAGTGCGCAACACAGCGATAGTCAATGAAAACAGTTAACAAGTCAAAATATCTCCTGGCACTGCCCCATCCACTATCACCATCACCAAAGGTTAGCTGGAAGAAAATACTTATTAGTATTAAGCTCGCCTATGTACAAATTTTCAATCAATCGACATGACTTTGACTTTTGATCGACTTTGGCGTGGTTTTTTCGGTTTCGGTTCAGTTTGAAGGCGCCACTCCGATGCTTGTTGATTAGTTTGCATGTCAAACTCGTAGGTAAGCCCAAGTTTCGTCACCAGTAACAATGCGTTTCATGAATGTTGCGTCGGAATTGACTCGTTCTAGCATGTCCTCAGCGACTCTTATGGGTTGAGTTTTTGGAGAAAATTCAGGTCTTTTGTGACTAGCCGAGCGGCAACATGTTTTATACCCAAGTGATTATTTAAAATCGTACGTGTTGATTCGTGAGACACAAAAAGTTCGACGGCTATCTCTCTCAAACTTGAATGAGGATTTTCGGTCACTATTACCTTCACTTTTGCGATGTTAACTTTATATGATTTTGACATGGACGTATGGCTGGACGTATGGTCGGATGGCTGGATAAGGCAGGCCGAGGATAGAAGGAAGTGGCGTGCCTTGGGGGAGGTCCATGTCCAGCAGTGGACGAGTAAGGGCTGATGGATTGATTGATGGACGTATTGGTGTGACCCACATTGGCGGGGGACGTGGGATGTAACTTTAATTTCTAAGGACTTAACTTTGGTCAAATTAACAAATAAGTAAAAGAAAACAATACTTTTACGTGTCCATCGCAAACTCATCCCGACTGCGCGGATTTTTGCTCAAGTTACCTGCCGGGCACTATACCTAGTAGTGTAAACTAATTATAATCTCTCTCTTCCTAGCATTAGTACCATAGTGGTGGAGGCAGTTTTCCTTATTTTCTCTCTCCACTTCGCCCTATTCATGACCTTGTTTATCGAGACTCCGCATTCTTTGAGATCTTTCTTTACTACAACCATCCACCTCATCTTCGGTCTTCCTCTGGATCTCCGCCCACCCCTCTAATCTCGTCGTTCTTGTGTCCAAATTGCGTCACAATTAAATAGTATAAATCAGAAATAACGACTAAAAAACAACATTACTCTTATCGAAACTTCAGAGCGCATCGGAAACTGTAAGCGTATTTTGGCTGAATTAATAAATAACTGCACTCAATTGTAACGCAAGTTGGATAAATTGCGGTCGAGAGTAGAGGGGCTGGAATTGTTTGCTGAACTAAGCACATTGAAAATCCGTATTTTCATATTCGGAAATGTCACCTCGGGCGTTTATTTCCCAACCGGCAGGCCTCGTGGGCCCCGGTCGTTTGTGTCCGTCGACACCTCGCTATCGACGGCGATGGTCAATATTTACCCACTCTGCGACCGCTCGTCCTCTTTGATGTACGGTTAGATCGCTATAGCGTGAACTTATTAAATTCTTTACAAATTTTTTTATGATCATACTTCTTTCATTCTTTCTTTTTATGTTCTTTTTTTTACATTCAGTCGTGTTTGTATTGCACTGCCGGGCAAAAATCTCCCCATGATCTTCCTTTCCTCATTGTCTTGAGCCATCCTCTCTCATCCCATCCCATTTACATATTATTATTTTAGTTCAGAATGTGTGATTATGTTCTTTGATACCAAGCCATAAATAGCTATGAATAGCCGATACCAAGCCAAAGTAAAAATGTTTTATTAAAAGTACAAAGTTGATATATAGATAGAGAACACTTTATTGTTCATAAAAAAGGAATTACACACGTAAAATAAATTTAAGTACAAAGTTATGCTCATCGAAGTCAAGATAATACAAAAAGAAATTCAACAATATTTTTAACCGACTTCAAAAAAGGAGGAGGGTATCAATTCGACGCGTATATATATTTTTTTGTCTATGTTCCCCCATAACTCCGTCAAATCTTAACCGACTTCGACAATTCTTTTTTGTTCGAATAGATATAACGTTCCATTGGTCCCATTTTAATTTGGTGAAGATCTGATGAAGACTTTCAGAGATGGAGAACGGAACTCTTCAATGGACAGCTGTAAATAAGGCCTATTGGGGCCCATCCCTTAGTAATATCCGTATGTTTCAGAAAATAGCATAAAAGTAGTCCCAAGGTAATTTGGTGATGTTCTGATAAAGAGTTTTGGAGATGGAAATTGAGAACGTCAAATTTTAAAGCAGCGAATTAAGTAGGGTAAATTACGGTTATAAGTATCTTTTTCTCCCGCTCCCCCACTAAAAATTGAAAAATATTTTTTTTTTAAATAAAAACTGACTTCGAAACACTACAGCACTGAAAAGTTAGAAATAATTTAAATGATTAGAAGTATGGATACATGTAGGTATTGTAGAAGTATAATTTGTAGTCGTTGCCCAGTTCCATGACTCCAAATCATACTTCTACAATACCTACATGTATACATACTTCTAATCATTTAAATTATTTCTAACTTTTTAGTGCTGTAGTGTTTCGAAGTCGGTTTTTATTTTTTATTTAAATTTTTTTATTAATCAAAAGGAGAGATTAAATTTTTTACACTGTTTATTAATAAGAGGATGCATTGATATGAGGTAGACACTGTTAATAATTATACAAGGTGCATTTTGGCAAAATGCATTTTGGCTTATTATAAGTTTATGGTTTACAGTTTTTTTAGTGTCCCCGTACTAGGCTAGGCCTACGTTTATTTGCTACGGATCCACTTATTTGTGGAGAAGAAGCGGCGAAGACACGCAGAGGGCCATCTTTTCAATTCAAATTTCTCATAATAGAAATGCAGTTTATTTCGACGCATAACTTAGCAGCATAAAGCCAAAATTATTCATACAGCAATAAATTTCGCTATAAAATTGCTACTCAGGTGATATTTAAGCAGTGATGCAAGTCCACGTAAGGTCCAAACTCTGAAGAATATAAAAATAGGTAAGTTCCCTTCGGGTCATGTTTGTAGAGGTGAAAGGAGCAAAGAAATTCAACTGTGACCTAAATAATTCAATGTCACTTAATCTACTGCTGGATGTTGTGTATTCTTTTTTGACTTATGCACAGTAATACTGTACTGTGTTAAATTGACTCGCTAACGGTGAAGGAAAACATCGTGAGGAAAGCTGAGTGTCAGGGGTGTCCACATGCCTCAGCGATAGAAAGTGCTGCGGTGGCCACGCTTCGTAATTAAGACCATGTTCTCTCTCTGAAAGAAGGCCTATGCCCCGCGAACGTATACTCGTATAGGCTACATAAAAAAAAAATCAAGAGCCAACCTGACGCCGCCATCTCACTTGGCATTTGCCTATTTCCTTCACATTAGTGATTTTTTTCCTTATTGTACACAAAATATAATTCCCCCGCTCTACCAGCTTAATTTTACGGGGAGCATTTTCAACTCTACATAATTAGTACCAAAAGTAATTATGAAATATTGTCTTTTAAATTAAAGTTTATGGCTTATTTAACGAACACATAAAGTGTTTTTGTAAGGGCTTAAAAAATGCGATGGTAGCTCGCCTCATTATTTTGTATGAGAAAATATAGATACTTTTTAGGACTAAAAGCAGCGAGTTCAAATCCAGGTTTCATTGTAATGTTAGAATCTAGATCAAATACCTAGGCAGACTACAGGCAGACGGACGGACATGACGAAACTATAAGGGTTCTTAGTTGACTACGGAACCCCAAAAAGATTAAGGTGGAAGTATAGCCACCTAGATTGTTTCTTAACACGAAACAAAGAAGGTCGAGCAAATAACAAAGAAATATAAATCGTAAATGTCGTCGTTGTATATATTGCTAACGGAGAAAGTAGTTCGAGGTGCCGATGGAAAAATAGACAGTGAAAGACCATCTGCGGCTAATCCAATTAACTAGAGCCAATTTCCGAGGAGTAAACTGGCCTAGCCACTTGGCTACGTCACAAAATATAAGCAGCCACGTCCCACTCCAGGTCACAAGCCTTCAGACAAAGCTACGCTACGAATATTTTACTATCACTGGAGTATGGGTTTAGTCACCGGGCATGTCTACCGCGGATTGACGATTTCAAACGCTGAGGTTATGTGAGCATCTTAGCTGCTCAGGTTTACTCACGATGTTTTGCTTCACCGCTACTGAGTGTTGAGTGAATACTGTACGAGCCAGCAACTCGGTGCCCACAATATATGTGCTGGTCATGAAACTGGGCATAGACTACAAATAAATTATACTTCTACAATACCTACATGTATACATACTACTAATTTAAAGGTAATTTTTTAAACTCTTTCTGACTTTTTAGTGCTGTACTGTTTTGAAGTCTGTTATTATTTTTTATTTTTGGTGGAGAGCGGGAGAAAAATAAACTAGTCCCTTATAACCATAATTAACCCGACTTAATTTGTTGCTTTAAAATTTGAAGTTCTCAATTTCCATCGGCGAAAGTCTTCACCAAGAACATCATCAAAGTGGAACTACTTTTACGCTATTTTATGAAACATCCATTGAAGAGTTCTGTTCTTCACCAAATTAAAAGGGGACCAATGGGATGTTATAGCTATTCGAACAAAAAAAGAATTGTCAAAATCAGTTTAATTTGACGGAGTTATGCGAGAATGTAGCAAAAAAAAAATATAAAAAAAAATATACGCGTCGAATTGATAACCTCCTCCTTTTTTGAAGTCACTTAATAAAACTTATCATGTAAAAAACTGGGAATTGGCACCAAAATGGCCTCCGCTCAGCTTTATGCCATGGCCGATAGTGACCACGACGCTGGTTTTCAGCGGATACCACACAACGAAATAAAAATAAACTTAGACACATAGACCGGCATCACTGTAACACAAAAATTCGTTAGCGCAAACGTTGCCGTTAAATTCGTTAACGGCAAACGTTGTTTACAGGTACAAACTTATGTTGTAAGTTGTTACCTTTCTCCTACATGTAAGTTTAGTTTTTAGTTTCTTTTGGGTAGTGGCTGAAAATCAGCGCTGCCAAGATCACTGCGTTGACTTGGTTGCTTAATGCTGAGCCTCGACCCTTTGTCTTCATATGTCAATAAATGCATTTTATTTCTATTTCTTGTTTTGCCATATTAATTATCCTTACGACCTATTTATTCACAGATCTATTGCCAATTGTCTATGGCAAAACTATGACATGTCAGCCTTTTAATGTATTTTGTTTTCTGGTTTGCACAATAAAGTGTTCTAATCTAATCTACCAAACATACACAAAAAAAATCACAAAAATCGGTGAAGCCGTTTCGTTTCGAGAACAAACACAGTGACACGAGATTTTTATATATAGGACCATTATTTTTAAAAAGTTGATTTGTGTTGAAAGGGTTCCTCGTTTTCGTTCCATCGATCAATAGTGATGTGAATCTATTACCATTTTTAGCACCGGTATTTTTAAATTACTTTTACGAAAAACTAAGTACTTTTAGATTTTTGTTTCTATCAAAAGTCTTATAATATTTATTAAAAGTAATGAAAATGTATTGATGACAGAAAGCAGATTATGTCTGTAATGTGAATAAATCTTAAAATCATCGTTCAACAGCTTGTTTCACCTTTTTCTCGGCCACTAGCCGCACTTAACAAATTGTACTACAAAATGCAATAGATTAATTTATTAATTAAGATAAAAAACTGGTGTAATAACTGGTCAACAACGTTGGCCCAGGCTAGTGATGTGAACCGGTTCTAAGAAAACCGATGTAAAAAAATGGTTTTTCACCGGTTTGCTTAGAACCGTAAACAAACGTTGAAATGAAAGGGACCATTTTCTTCATTTTCATTGCTGTCACTTGCATGATAATTTGCGGGGAGAACCGCGAGATTGGATAACAAGATTGGATTGCATAACAAAAGCATAACATTCAATTTTAGGCCGAGTGCGTGGGCAAAGGCCACATTTTCGTTTTTGAAATGTATTTATTACTGCAAACAAGGGAGACTTTTGCCTTTGTAAAGTTTAACAATAAGCGTATCCTCTTTTTGCATTCAAGCGAAGCGGAGCAGAGTCTACGGCGGCAGAGGGTCCATGGATGCGGATGACAAGGGACCGTGAGAGATGTCATTTGGGAGACAAGGCCTGTACTCAGCAGTTTGCAGCGGTGCAGCGGTGGGCTGATGATGATGACGATGATTTTTTGCATTAAAAAAAAAAACTAGTTGTCGGATTAGAACGACGTTGCCTGCACTAGTTTTAAGACCTTATGACATAGCAGTGCCTTTGACCTGAATATTTTGCTATTAACCCGACTGCGGCGGAGCTCAAAAGGAGAGTAATGTGTTTGGTGTTATGTATGTACGTATGTATGGATGTCCGATTCTATTTTCCCTCATAACTAATTAACCAATGGTCAGATTTTGACAAATAAGATCTCAATTGATTCGACGTGTTTGCGGAAGTGTCATAAGCTATATAAAATCAGCAGAAATCTAAGAAAAAAATTAAAAATCAAAGAAAAGACAAAAATAAAAAACTGAAATAAAAAATAATCAACAACCCGACTGCTGAGCATTAAATACTAAGCAGGCGGGACTCAAATTCACCAATGTAACTCCTTAAGTTGGTCCCGCCTGCTTAGTAGTTCAAGCTCAGCAGTCCGGTTATTAGTTATTTTTGCAATTTGTTACATATATATGTCCACCCCGGAGGGGTAGACAGAGCCCCAAGGTTTGCAAATGCTTATCGCTTCGTACATTATTTCAAACACATCATAGATTTGCCGCTGCATGCACACTCACGCGTTACGGGTACTTTGCATGTTGCCATTTGCTGTTATTCGGTACGACCGGGGCGTCTCCGACCAGCCCTTTCGCCTATAATCGCTTCATGTATTTATTGCTTCACTTTTCGTAAAGTCATCCTCTCCATATAGGTATCCCAATTAACTTAACTAAAATCAAATAATAAAAAAATAAAATTAACAAACACTTGCGGTGTTCACAGCTATTTGCATGATATTAGAATATCATAGCCACTCATTATCTCACCAGGAAGATCGGGATAAAAAAGATTCATTATACGAATTTGTTAATCTAAGACAGTCTAATAGTTTACCAAATGCCCACCTAATTGTTAACCATTTTAGTGTGTCGTACCGAAAGGTACCCTATTACTAAGACTCCGCTGCCCGTCCATCCGTCCGTCTGTCACCAGGCTGTATCTCATGAACCGTGATAGTTATATAGTTGAAATTTTCACAAATAATGTATTTCTATTACCGCTTTAACAAAAAATACTAAAACAGAATAAAATAAATATTTAAGGGAGTCTCCCATACAACGGCAACAGGTAGACGCTTCAAATATTAAAATCTTGTGTAGATAATGGTACAGAACCCTTGTTGCGCGATTTTTTATTTTAATAAATCAATACTTAAATTGATCAAACAATTTAAGTATTGATTTCTCTATGAAGCTTTTATAGATAAAGTAGTTTTTTTGTGTCCGACATGCATAGCATTCCGGTCGATATTTTCAATAGTCAATAATTTGACCGTTCAAATGTGCACCGCATCTCGCCGAGTTATCCGATAAGACCCGTCCTTCAGCTGTCCTGGAGCTACAGGGCGGAAGCGCAAAATATAACTCGGAAATATAAATGGCAATTAGGGAAAATTGCCGCTTGAGCGACGCTGACCTTCAAGCTGACCCTATATCTGTAGATATGGCCCACAGGGATAGATAGAGGTCAAATTCAGTTACACCGCTGCAAATGAATATAATAAAGGGGTGGTAGAGCATCATAAAAAGTACCTGGTCTCTGCCTACCCGTCCGGTATACCGGCGTGAATTTATGTAATGTAATGTTCTAGCTCATTTATTCATCTCACTGATTCAAGAAACAGCGATCTCTATTTTATACTTCTTAACTGTAAATAGAAAATTTGACTCCGCGCCAAAATGGAAAACAGTTGCGCCAATCTAACAACAAAAAAAAAACAATAAAACTGAATTTGGAACCATACACAAAATCATCCATTGCGATACTTTTTTGACTGAATGTACACAACCGTAGGGCGCAGGTCCTCTCAGAAAAATATGAGATAGTAAAAATAGACGAAATTAAATAATTTAGATACAAATCAAGTGTTTAACAGAATCTTAGTCTTCTGTATATTGACTGTAACAGTAGTTCAACAGTATCTTGAGTTTAATGCTATCGACACAGTCTACTTGTTGTAAGTACACGTTACAAATCGTTATCGTCCCCTAAGCGGCCACTGTGCGACCAATCGGTTCCCAATACAGCCGTTTGGGTTGACCATTCAGCCGATTGGCTATTAGTTTATATGGGCTTGTTTACTCAAACGCGTGATGGCAATCAATAGGTGGTCGTGAATGGCGGTAAACATATTTTTAACGATTATTGATAAAGTCGGGTGCCAATCGTTGTTAGAATGAAATTTTTGGAATGGTTAAGAACGAAAGGATATTGAGTAAATTCGTGGCGTGGCGCGTGGAGACTACGTAAAGAACAATGAAACTAGAGCAAATGGAGAACTTGCACAAAAAATATTTTTAGCATCATTGAAGCGGCCACGTTTAAAGGTAAATAAAATCTTGGTAAATTTTTTTCTCTACGATTAATACTTTTCATAATGGTACCTATCGAATAGTAATTCTAGTCACGTGGTACAAAATTGAGCTCTAACTATGACGACACTATACAAGCTTAAAGCCTTGCAATATATGAAGGGTTTATAAATATTTGAGTTATCTCGTAAAATAATGTTCTTATAAGTAGGGTAGTAGAAAGGGTTTAGAATTTGCAATTTTTTTTTGTGACGGTATAAACATGATTTTTTGTATTTTTGAGACCAAAAAATATTTTTACTGATTTGCGTATCCTTTCAATTCAATGACGAAACTCGTTTGCCGTAAATAAATGAATACAAAGACAAAAAAGTCACTATGAATTAGTTTGCTTACAGAGTTTTTCAGATAATTCTGTCTTAATACCTACATCCCAAATAATCTTTAAGGCTGGGTTCTCCGGCATTACCCCTAAAATACATTTGACTCTCTACTGGTTAGTATTTAAAATGTAAAAAAAATTATATTTCTTTTCAATGTCCTATCTAGGGCCGTCGGTCATGATTTTATCTAAGGCCTTCGGTCATTATTTTCATGATTTTTTTAAACTTTAGTCTGAGTCTAAATTATAACTAAGTTTGGCCTTTGCATCTACGTAAGAAGATGATTTATGCAGCGTCTAGTGGCACCTTCACTCACACTAGACGGGTGAAGCGACCACTCTGACGCTGTAGTACCTGGGACATGGTTGTTTTAGATAGGCTTCCCGTGCAGCTTAGTCGGCCTAGCCCACAGGAAAGACAAGTATTGACTTGGCGTGCGGAGCCAACCAAGCCCCGGGTTTCCTAACGATGTTTTCCTTCACCGTTAGCGGGTAGTATTGCAACTACAAATTCCGACCGGAAAAAATGTTACAGAAACAGCAATGACAAAAGAAACATATAATTAACAGCGGTCAGTTGTTTTGTTTCATGCCCTTTCGCCAACTGGCAGTTACTAACAGTAGAGGAACAGATTGTTAGTGTACGAGAAACCGGGAGTGAAAGTGATATTAATATCACTTTCACGGCCGGTTTCTCAAGAAAAGTTTCTTAGTTTCTTAAGAAAAGGTAAAGGAATTCAAATAATCGCTACAATTCAAAAATAAATTCTTCTGTTTCAATACGGATTTTTATCGGACAAAAAAGTTACCGTTGTCTGCTGATTTGAAGACCCCAGGGTATTCAAGATTTGACAAACCAACCCACATCATCCTTTCAAGATTTGCAAATATTTTTATTTACAAACGAAACCAGTGAACATGGAAAGATACTCTAATAATTCTGAGAATCACGTTTATTTTATTATAGAAAAAGGCACAAAAAAGGTAGGATAAAAATCATGTACAGGTATGCAATAATAAATTCAGGCTACGTCCCACTGCGAAGAACAGGACTTCTCTTTCACTCAGAGAGAGTGAGAGTGCCGGGGATTGATTTCAAGCACTGTGAAACCTCGGACACTCAGGATGATTTGTATGATTCGCCACAAATCCTCTGACATGGTTCAGAGACTTTGCTAGAGTAACGTTGTGGTTAACATATTTTTTTTGGTTTTTTTTCCTAATCTTTGCTCTGCGTAATATTTGCGAACGTTCACATTGGTAAACGACGCTTGTACTCAGGCTTCCTCATGACGTTTTCAAAGAAAAACATGATAAGGATACACATTTAGCGAATGGTATCTCGGCGCACAGTGTGCCAGGCCAAGTTATCGGCCGTCCCGCACTGTGCTTATACCTATATTTATATTTACTGTTGTGCAATAAAGTGTAATCTATCTATCTATATTTACATAAAGCGATTTGAGCTCGCGTCCATCAACCAGTGCGTCCTACCCTCAGAGTATGAGATATCTGTGGTCCTACGGAGCTGAAACATGGACACTGACGGCGGGACTGGTCCACCGATTCAAAGTCACTCAGCGTGCTGTGGGCTATGCTCGGAGTTTCTTTTATGCATCACATCAGAAATGAGACAATCCGCCAAAGCACCAAGGAGACTGATATAGCCTATAAGATTAGCAAGCTGAAGTGGCAGTGGGTTGGTCATATGCCGAACGACTGATGGTCGATGGGGTGCAAAGGTTCTCGAGTGGAGACCACGAGCTGACAAGCGCAGCGTGGGACGCCCACCGGCTCGCTCAGATCTGAGGCAGATCGCTGGCAGTGGCTGAATGAGGATGGCTGAGGATAGAGGGAAGTGGCGTGCCTTGGAGGAGGCCTATGTCCAGCAGTAGATTAGTTGTTTTGTTTTGTATTGTTTTTTTTTTTTCATAGATTTTTTTTTACTGAGTCTTGTCAATCAAGTCAACCTTTGCATTTTGTTGCATACTCACCCGTAATGTAACTGAATAGTGTGCACACATGTGCAGTCAAATGTGCGAAGCAATTTCAATTGTATACCTTTTCCGTTGTTTTGATTATTTTTTTTGCATTTTTGTTTATTTCACTTATAAATGTTTATGTAATGTTTTGAGTATTGTGCCGTTAAATAAATGTTTTTATCTATCTATGTAATTGATGTATTTGAGCCCTTTTCAACATCCTCTATCTTTGAATAGTTACAAGGGTAACAGTTACGTCACAGGACTTACATTTGCATAGGGACTAAGGTTATCGCGGACGGACGAACGTAGAACAAAGTAATCCTGTAAGGGATTATTTTATCCTTTTCATATAGGAAACCCTAAAAATTGCACAACGCTGAGAAATATACAGCAAAGTATTAGAAAACTACAATTTGTTAGATTGACTATCAATTTTATTAGTTCTCAGACTCACAGCCGTAACTCAGATAAACGAGATCCCATGAAATGGTAAACGAATCAAATTAATTGGTTAGTTGCCTACAAATTCAGTGTCGATCCAATGATTGATTCAGTGTCAAATGGGTGAGTACGATTAACCTCGTGTGTTGATAAAATGCCTCACATACGGAAAGTTCCGAGTTCGATTCCGGCATTGCACAGTCGACAGCAATAGATCTTTAAATTTTAGTGACATTACGGTGGACTTTGTAAGTCAACCGTAGTGTCACTGTACAACTTCATCCAGTCATTCGCACTCTTACGTAACTAACCTAACCTAAGTTTTAGCTATTACAAAGTTACACTAAACTAAAACTGAAAACTAGCCGTGTCAGCGGATTTATTCGACTAAAAAGATCAACAAAAATCTCAATAGCCTTTACAGTAGGTCAAGTCAAGGGAAAACAATAAAAATTCAAATACCATCAATATTAAACCAGCCTATTGTACAATATCTATTTGGTGTAATAATACGTTTTAATATTAATAATAATATTCTTGCGTGTTGCAAAAAATTGTAGATAGTTTTACTAATATTTTACAAACAACCTTTATTTTGAGACCAACGTTAATTGAGAAATGACCACTAAAAAGGGTTTCATACAAAACTTCGATTGGACAGCTGATATTTATTGATGAGTAGAATCACCCACAAGTTGAATACGATATATTACATGACAAGTAATTTCCAGGAAAATGCCTGCTTCATTATCACACGTACATAATGTCTAGACTTGTATAAATAGACGTACAAGTTGCCCAAAGGGCTAGCCAATGGGACTGGCAAGGCAACAAAGTCCAATCAATCGTTTATAATGTCAAGGTTATCAAATTATTAGATAAAGAAACACATTGTGTTCTCTTCCTAAGTTGTTACAATATATATGAATATATATTAAAGTAAAGCAAAAGTATTTATTTAAGCACAAAAAAAAACATTTTTTTTTAATAAATACTTTTTTATTAATGCAACACAGCTGGGCCCTTTTGGTCCCCTGCTATTTATTTTTTTCAAGAAACACGTAAAATAACAGTTTTTGCGAAGTCGGTATTTTATTACTTAAAATAAATTTAATTTCAAAAAGTAGAATGTGACTTTCAAAAAGCGGTAGTTACTCAACGGTAGAAAGCTGTTCCTAAATTCGATAGGTCGTGGGTTCGAATCCCGGCATCGTTTTGTAAGTTATACGTAACTTTTGTCACTTTGTAGTTGCAATACCACTCGCTAACCGTAAAGGAAAACATCGCGAGGAGGCCCCAGTGTCTAAGGTGTGCCAATCCGCATATAGTCTGTTTATACTAAGTGTCAAAAAGATCCCCGATGGAATTCCCTGCTCATATTGAGACATGTGACCGCTGGCAACGCGGGTTGACTCGACGACGTGGAAACGTCAGGGTTGGTTTTGACGTGTTGACGCTGACTCGCGTCATTATTCAACATCAGCTGTCAGGCGATAAGCTCCGAGGTCATTCCGCATACATGCATTGTAAATTGAAAAGAATCCATCTCTGAAGCAGAGTCCCCTACTCATGTTTTTCATGAGACAACACAAAACAATCAGTTTTCAATGCGCAAAACATTATTATAATATTAAACTTTGTTGCACGAAGAGGCCGAAAAGTTCTCGAATGGAGACCACATATCGGCAAGCGCAGCGTAGGGCGACCAGCCACAAGGTGGACAGATGACCTCATCCAAGTGACAGGAAAACGCTGGAAGTAAGCCGCTTCCAACCGGTCTTTTTTGAAATTCATGGAGGAGGCCTATATCCAGCAGTGGACTTCTTGTGGCTGAATGATGATGATGATGACACGATAGTTTTGGCGCATCCACCCCTCAGTCGCTTTTTGGAGAGTAACGTTGCGCAATGTGTATATACCCCTACCTTAGTTATTTTTCAATTGGTCAATTTGCATGAAAGATAAAAATGAATGAATGATTAAAAATGTAGTTATGAAAAATTAAATTGTGAACTTTCATCTTATTGTAAATTGTTATAGTAGCAATACCACTCGCTAACTGTGAAGGAATGGTGAGGAAACCTGAGTGTTTGACCTTTATTGATTTCTGATTTGTTTTCAACAAATTTGTTACGTGAGGCGCTAGTGACAATCTTCCTGCCTTCAGTACCTCTGTGGTAATACGATCCTCACCTGGATTTCTTTAATTTTTCATGCTGCTTAGGGCGCGGGTTACTTCAAGACCGGTTATAGGCGGCATGTTTTTGACTTAGATTTATCAGAACATAGATTTTGATAATATCATGTGCAAATCTGGATAACTTTTTCCCTGCTCCTCTGTTTGACATCGCAAGCGTCGTAAAGTGGTAATCCAGGATTTTGTTTTGACTGCACCTACTGTATGGGAAGTGTGGGTTTAAGTAGTGTTTTTTGCCAATTGTGCTTTCAAAGAAGTGATGTCCTTCCTAATGCTACGCTTTACATGCCTGTATATCTGATTATACTGTTTAGAGCCTCTGGCAAATGGGTCTCTCTTTTGTAAGATTTTTAATGTAGATTCCGTTAACTTATCTGGGGGCAGGGCAGTCGCCCGCCAAGTCAAGCAAAAAAGCGGCACGGCCGTATCATCCTTTTCTCGAAGCAGTTCAGGTTATTTTCGACCCCCTATAATTTCGTTGTGGATAAAACTAGAAGCCTGAATTTTCAGTAACCAAGCAAGCAGTTTATACAAAACACGGTATTTTTTAAATTTAACTCTAAGGCACTTTTAGCAGTCATAGAAGCTTCAAATTTAGAATAAAATTTGTGTTTAGTGTTTAAGTCAAGGATAAAATATTTTGCTATGTCGGTCCAGTTTTCTTGATACATATAAATATATAGGATTACAAAGTTATATTTGCAGTTAATGAATCAATGTACCTGTATATGTATAATAAAATGGTGTAGATAGGTACCTAGATATAATTATGTTCAAAGGTAACTTATAAAATGGTCAAGGAAAAAAAGTGAGACTATCTACAAAATGAAATGAGATGTCATTAAAAACATAACTTAAATGTACTAAACAATCTAATTTTATATAATATGTATTACTTGTGAGATACGTTGTGTTTTCATGCGATGGCGAAGTCAATCTATTTATTTAAAACATAAAAGATTTTTATTATTGATATGGTCACTACGTAATAAGATGTTGTTAGGTTAGCTAATTACGTAATAACTTAAGACAGAAGGACCCTTAAATAGAGACTGAATAAACTAACCGACTTGGTATTATATGGATCTCACAACTTTTTACGGTAGAAGAACTGAGTTGCGAGAATTGGTTTTTTTACAAGTTATGTTTTTAATGGTATTGTTATTTCAAGATTTATTTTATCGCTAGCTTTGAAAATCGCCGTCATAATATGACTGTATTGTGCATCCGCGTCATCGCCATCGATTTTAAGACTGCTAGAATAGTTTTCGAGTTCTAAATTAAATGCGTTGTGATGAGCGCGTAATGTATGTGTGTTAAGTCGTTTGATTTGTTTAACAGATTACTTAAAATAGATTGCTTAACATTGATTTGCATAACATAAATTTTTGCGATGAATTTAGAAATTGAACTTTAATTTTATACAAAGGGTTCTGTGATCGAATCTGAACTTTAGCCAATTTATAGTTTTAACGCCTTGTATCACTTTTTGGTCAGATATTACTGCAAACTCTCTATCATTTGCCATTTGGCCCTCAGGGAAAATCCAAGTCCAGCGGCGCTGAGGCTTTTTGTAGAAGAAGCTGTTAGAGATTTTGAGGTTTTGACCAAACGCAAACTGCAGTAACCTGGAACCGCGTTCGTTTCGGCACCCAAGCCCCAGCAGTTCGAGAATGTCATAGTCATCCACATCTAGCCGTGGCCCGACTTTGGCATTGAAATCTCCGAGCATTATAGTCCAGGTGGCTCGTCGATCATCACGTGTCTTGTTTAAGAGGTCGTAAAACTCCTCTACGTCATCATCACTGTGCGAGGATGTTCACGCATATGTTTAGACTAACGTTAAGATTTTTGTTTTATTGTGAGCTGGTTGGAACTCCGCCTGGCGCCGGATTAAGAATAGCGTCACTCCATTTCCTCCCGTGGATGTCGTAGAAGGCGACTAAGGAAAAAAAAATTACCAGGAGATGGGCAGCAGCGTCTTCCTGAGATTCCAACCATATACTGCGATCGCCAACCCGCCTGCCAAGCGTGGCAATTATGGCAAAACCCCTCATGGTTATGAAAAATGGCTGATGATGATGATGATGATGGTTTGAACTTCATGACAGCAGTTCTGTCCGAATAGCCGATAAATTCGACAGTGTTATCTCCCCATCTTTTCGCCACCATAAATCCAACTCCATATAAGGCGCCGGTGATGCCAAAGTGAAAAATATCAATGTAAATATATAAATGTTTTCAGTTTCTACCGTCGCTTCACTCGATTGGGTGATCTCCGAAAGAACTATGACGTCCCACTTAATTTCTTTGGCAGCATTCTCAAGCTCTACGAGATGCTCGGCTCGTGACCGGGGTTACCTCTGGAAACACCGGGAACTGGGGGGCGTAGTTGAGGTGTATTATTCATGTTTTTATTATTAACCCCCCCCCCCCTTATATTAAGCTATAAAAATCGTTTAAATATTTGCATCTAAAAATATACTGTAATTTTATTACAATAAAAACGCAGGTTTGTAATTGATATGTTCAGAATCATAACACGTTGTAGGTATATACCCTGAGCAATTAATGTTACAAATGTCGTGAAAACAGTAAGTATTATTGGAATGTTGCTGACTGATAATTGTTCTGATTCTGAACGGGATAACAAATGACTGTTCAGTGATTTATTGAAAATGAAATCACTGCACAACGCGATGGTAAATTAACGCTTTGTACGATCTATGGCTGCGGTAATTTTCTGATGAGTTTCGATGGACTTTGCAAAGATCGATGCGCTTTAGATATGTTGATGATATTTGATTAAACTCTATCGTAGCCTACAGGGTGTAGTGTTCAAGTCCATAATACGAACAACTTTTACTATGGGGAAAACTTCGAAATTACAAAGAAAAGTATGCTGTTCTATACATTTTAATGCCGTAGGTGGAAAAGTTACCATATTATGGAATAGCTGATCAGTATTTTTTTCATGTTTTCAAAGATTTCTTCAAAGTAAGATCGTCATTATTTCGCCGACACATGCGGACGTACTTCGACCAAACCCTGGTATCTGCCTACTCCTTCAGGATACAGGCGTGAGTTCATGCAATGTAATGTATGTAACAAATGTACGTATTGTGAGTAAAACCTCCATTCCTAGATATAGGGCGATTTTGTCACACCCTGTATTACACAGTACTTGCAACAGAAGTGCTACTGTCAAATAACTCGTACTCTGCAGTCATACATACAGGCCTCATATTCGATCTATATGAAATTCACAAATTTTCAACAGCAATGTTTATTTTCCGGTATCTACTCCACACAGCTGCAGGACTAGCATGCAGTCAATGTGCTAAAGCCCCAGTATATACTACCGCGTTCGCGAATATATAAACAAAATTAAAAACTGAAAGAATGTTACACAATTGTGTCAGATATTAACAGTTTTGTTTTGATATTTCATAGGGCAGTAGCGTAATAGTCCCCACTTTAAATTGAACATTACCAACTTAAAATAAAGTCCAAAACCAATAAAAAATTCGTACTACCTATGATCAATTAAGGGTTAACCTAAAAGTACACACGCAGTTTTAGAAGATCTGCTTAGTTGTACCTACGTTGGGTTGAAATAATGTAGGACCTGGTATTTTGTAAGACCTGGTATTTCTGTAAGTTGCTATAAAATACAAGCAATGGCTGAAGTGTTTCTAAAAATTGTCTATTTTAGACATAGCCCTGCTAGGCTACTTAAAAAATTTCTATGCTGCTTATGATTTTAGGTCCCTTTTTAGTGCAATAACAGTATCAATAAATAAATAGTTTGATTTAAAAATGCTTTATTGCACAAGAGATACATTATCTGCACAAAGGCGAGCTTAATACTTAAAAGTATTTTCTTCCAGCTAACCATGGGTGATGTGGATAGAGAAAGGGGTAGTGCTAGTAAAGTTTTTTGAGAAAAAAATAACTTACAAATTACCATTAATATATCAATAGTCTACAAGCCTCCACCAATCCGGACTTGGCCCCCATGGTGGAGTATGGCCTATACCTTTCTCAGGGAAGAGACCCGTGCCCCTCGGTGGGGACATAATGGGTTGATGATGATGATGATGACGATATCGATATAATACATAAACTTCTAATACATATACTACACACTATATGTTACATCATAAACTACTTGCCATTATTAAATACATACCATAATACTTAGGTACATAATACATTATTATATCGGATTACTCTGAAGTCCAAAGTAATGCTCGTGGATCGCATTCTTAAACACTGCGACCGACGGGGCCTGGCGTATGTACAGCGGTAGCGCGTTCCACAAGCGCACTGCTGTCACAGTAAAGGAATTCGAATAGCCTGCCGTATAATCGTCTGCCCTCAGCGACTGTATGTAAGGAAGAAGGCTGACACGACGTTGGTTTGCACATATGGGGAATATGAAGGAAGAAAGGGCCGGTAAATCACATCCCAAGCGGACACACTTCGACCAAATAAGGAATGTATTAGTAAAGGGTTCCCAGGTTCGATTCGCAGTGCGGGCGTGTACCTATGACTGTTTATTTTAAAAGTTACGTACGTCTGCAAATTTGTAGTAGCAATTTCACACGCTAACCCGCTAACATGTGAAGAAAAAGATCGTGAGGAAGCTCACAGCCTGTGGGCTAGGCTGACTCAGCTGTCAGGGTGGTTACTCATTAAAAAAAATGTCACAGGCACTGCAGCCTCCGAGTGGTCCCTTCACCCATCTAGTGTGAGTAAAGGTGCCACTGGACGCTGTATAAATCGTCTCATTACGTAGATGCAAAGGCCAAAGTTTTGGTAAAAAGCAAGATAAAAACTTTCTGAAACCGACGTGCGTGCATGCCACGACTAATGAATGTTGATGAAGCGAAAGAGATCTGTCAGAATCGTGGCAAGTGGCAGACCCTAGTCTCTGTCTAAACTCTGTCTACCTCTCGGGGATACAGGCGTGAGTTTATTTTACACGACAGTAGGTGCCTTTAACATGTGCTGCTTTTTCCCACAGCATGACGGAAGAGCGGTTACTCATCCAATTCAATATCCGGTCTCGTAAAAACGGTTGTATTCTATATTTCTATTTTCGATTTCAACTTCCAAGTTCTAAATAAATTTATGTATTTTAAGAAAATATCTTCTTTAAAAAACTTACCCGGAACCGCCCCGTAACAGTTCTTTACCCCAAGGGTACCAAACAGAGCCCTATTAATATGGATAAGACGTTAGTCTGTCTGTCTATAACTAGGTAGCAAGTGCAACTTTTTACAAAATATGAGTGTTTTCTTAACGTTTATTCATATTTACTCCGTCGTAAAAAGGCACTTGTACATAAAAGTGTCAAATTCGGTATGTTATAAGCGCATTCCCAAGTAAGAGCGCTACCAATGGGAAAAATCATATCTTTTTAGGGTTCCGTACCCGAAGGGTGCCAAACGGGACCCTATTACTAAGACTTCACTATCTGTCTGTCTGTTTGTCTATCTGCCTGTCCGTCTGTCTGTCTAACTGTCTGTCTGTCACCAGGCTGTATCTCATGAACAGTGATAGCTAGGCAGTTGAAATTTTCACAAATGATAGATAGAATATTCTTTATTGTACACAAAGATTACATTAACAGAATTTCAATAAATCGCAGTACAATTGGCGGCCTTATTACCGGCATTTGATGTTGCCGCTATAAAAACAGAATAAAATAAATATTTAAGGGGGGCTCCCATACAACAAACGTATTTTTTTGCCGTTTTTTACTTGATATTAATAACGGCAACAGGTAGACGCTTGAAATATTCACAGAATATTTAGTTCTATATTTGTTTTAAAAATAAATACATACCTACATACATACATGCATGCATACATACATGCATAAACTCACGCCTGTATCCCAGAGGGGTAGGCAGAGACCAGGGACTGCCACTTGCCACGATCCTGACAGATCAACTAGAGCTACGTGGCTACGGCGTAGGCCCGCTACGAGCGCGTGGCTACGCGCGTGCTACGCGGATTCATTACTACCGGATTGTCTTGTTTGTTTACGTAAGATAATTTTTGTTTGTTTGCGTAAACATTTTGGGGTGTGCAACGAGTTGGGGGCTCTTGGTCATATTTTTAGCGTCGCCTAGGCGAGCGAATGTTCGGCTCATCATCATTTTTGTGCAACTACGATAGAAAGGAGGACTACGCCATAGTAGATGTAGGTTAAAGTAGGTGATTTGATACTAATTTGGTAAAATGCACAGAAATACATGCCTGGTTTCGAACCCATGACCTCCCGAGTGAGAGGTCGTGGTCGAGTTCTACCGCTGCGCTACCACCGCATATTCCGCACCGGGTATACCTAGTTCTATGTAATAAAACGCCGCTTCTTTTTGCTCTACCGAACACTACATCACTTCTCTGACGCTTGAAGCCAAGATAAAAAGAAGGAAAAACAAGCTTTTAACTAATTATCTCTCGTCAGCAGAAAGCAAAGTCTCACCGCTAGATAAGCGGTACCTTTACTCTGAAACGGTCTGAAGCTACCGTACCTAACAGAAGACCTAGGTACCACCTAGGCCTTCATAGTACATGGTTTATTAAAATTCGATTAAAATTGCACAGCGAATTAATCATAGTCGTGTGAATTCGAGGGTCGAGAACCCGGTGGCAATGACGGTCGGTCCGACCTTGCCAACTTTTAAATATTTAGTACTTTTTCATTGTAACTTTCATATTTTATGTCTCGCTTCTTGTGTGCAATAAAGAATATTCTTATCGTATCTTAAAGTGGCTCCATGCAGCAACAACTCGCGCACGAAGGGTTCCGTACCATTGTCTATACAACATTTGTATATTTCAAGCGTCTACCTGTTACCGTTATCAATATCGAGCAAAAAAGGCAAAAGAATCACGTTTGTTGTATGGGAGCCCACCTTAAAATATATTATTTGTTGTTATAGCAGCAACTGAAATACACTATCTGTGAAAATTCCAACTGTCTAGCTATTACGGTTCATGAGATTCAGTCTGGTGAGAGACAGACAGACAGACAGACAGATAAACAGACAGACAGACGGACAGACAGACAGGCAGACGGGCAGACAGACAGACAGACATACGGACAGACGGACAGACAGACAGACAGACAGACAGACCGACAGACAGACGGACGGACAGACAGACAGACGGACAGACAGACGGACAGACAGACCGATGGACAGAGGAGTCTTAGTAATAGGGCCCCTTACCCTTTGGTAACCCTAAAAATCATATCTTTTTTACAGATCGTTTTTGCAAAAGACCACTCTGTCAACAACGTTAATAGTGATTTTTAGGACCCACGACCCCCAACTTAGGTTCAGGGGGATCCGGGACTAGATAGCAGTTATGACAAAAACGGCCGTTTTTGGCATCAATCCTGTCAAGTTCTGGGTGTTTGCCTCAGGTCCACGGCTATGGTTGCTAAATATCAATATTAACATGATTGAGAGAAGGGTCTGATACTGTTTGCTAAAACTATGAGTAAAAAGATGTTTTTTTTTCACTGATAGCGCTAGTGCTATTGCATGCCCGTTAATGATTTGATCATGTTATTATTATTAAAAAAACTTTATATATTTTTTGCATGAACTGGGCGTTACTAAAAAAAACATCGCTATTAGGTATACAGGCTACTTACTGCCTGTATAATAGTGATGGTTATTTCTTGAATTACAGAGTTTTATTAATGACCTAAGATTAGCAATTAGACATTTTAATTCTATTATATATTATGTATATTCATTCTACGAGATTTGTTATATTAAGTTTTCTTATATTTGTTTTGATAACGCTAAAGTTAGGCACTAAACGCATTGTAAATTTCGCTTCAGTAAATTTCTACGAGTATACATTCTATGTACAAATGCGGGCATTTGCCCGCATCTAAGCGATAATGGGTTTCAGCCCTTACTTTTGACGCAGTCAAATACTGTATTATCGCCAGAGTAAAGCTCCTGGGAGCAAGAGTACGGCTAATGACTGCGACTAATTGCATGGAAAAGCCTCAGATAATGAAGGGCCACCGCAGCGGACCAGCCTCAAACTCCGTTGATGTCACAAAAATTAAGACAGGGAGCGAACATTTTAGCTAGGTAGAGCCTCTATTCGATAGGTTTACGTTAATTAAACATATCAAAGCAATCTTTTTTTCGTTTGTGTCTGAGGCGAGATTTTTTTAAAAATAACATGAAACGCGGTGGTACCGGAGTGGTAGAACGCCGGCTTCTCATTCGGGAGGTCGTGAGTTTGAATCCCAGCATGTACCGTTTGTTTGCATGTTTGTTTTCTAAGAAACCTGAGTGTCTGAGGTATTCGCATACCTCTGTGCTTGAAATTGCCAATTCGCCAATCCGCGGTGGGCACGCGCGGTAATTAAGCATATACCCTCTCTCTCTCTAAGAAGGCATGTACCCTGCAGTGGGACGTATATAATCTACATAAAAATATCAGGGGGGGTAAGCAGAGCACAGATCTTAAAAAAAATTGTTGTTTTAAGTAATGTGATAAACCGCAAATTATTATGTTATCAAAAAAGAATAAGAAGTAATATTACTCGTGTATTGGTGATGAGGACCAGGACAGCAAGTATTTCTCATTGGTTTTGGACTTTATTCGAAGGTTATAAAGTCCAATTTAAAGTGGGATCTCTTACATTATGATCTGCCCCTATATTACGCGCACCAAATCCTGAGCGATTCCAATCGTCTAACTGTCAAATTCCATACTAATTTGACAGTTTGACGATTGGAATCGCTCAGGATTGGGTGCGCATAATTAGGCCCCTGATTGGAGGACGATATAACAACTTCCAATTTATTTGCGTTTTCATATATTTTTTAAGATAAGTTTTAAAACAAAATTAGCTTTTTTTCTTCATCTTTGTTTAGTTAATGTAAGTCGATCAAACGGGAGGTTTTTTTTGGATTATTAAGAAAAAAAGTGGTTCCCAAGAACTCTGTAGATGGCGCTGAACTGACTACGTTACCAACCGTGCGTTCCAATTTGCCACTGAGAGTGATCATGGGCAAATTGGAACGCACTTACAGATCGCTCACGGCTCACGTATTCGTGCGTATTCACGTCTGTGATATCATAGGCGTTCCAAAATGGACGTCAAGGGATATTGCGATAACGTGAATAGATCAATTAATAATATTAAGTAATTTATTGACTAAGTTACAGAGACATATCACATTTTAAAAGTTACATATTAAGTTACACACTAACGTAAGTCCCTGACTCCTGAACTAGGGCAACCTGTATCTTAGGAGTCAGTTCCTCCCTTTTTAGATTTAGCACTTTTTATTTTACGTCGTTTTACTTTATCTCTCTGCTAAAGAAAATCTAATGAAGAATTTAAAAAATAAACACAATAAAGGAATAAAAATAATAAATTAACAAACTGCCTGCAGAAAGTTTGTGTGTGTGTGTGTGTGTGTGTGTGTGTGTGTGTGTGTGTGTGTGTGTATATGTGTGTGTGTGTGTGTGTGTGTATGTGAAAATTCGGAATGATATTTATTTGTGATGTGACAATGACATATTATGTAAGTTTCGTTTTATGATCTGAAAATTACATCAAAGTGAAATAATCGAATAATAACGTGACTTTAGGTTCCTTACAGTAACTTAGGTACCAAGTTCAGCGCCATCTATGCAGCGACTAGGGAATAATTAAAAAAATATAAAACCAGTTATAATCAATTTTGAAAATATGATTATTTATAAGTAAAAATAGGTACCTACCTTCCAATTTCAAAATTTTCCTCCACGTTTGTTGCGAGCTAATTTAAATTATCATGTCAAATTGAAAAATAATCTGCGCCGGTAATAATCCCGCTACGATTTCAAGTGTCGCCTGAAACCGGATGAATCGTACGATAGACTTTAAACGGCATTCATGGAGGCTCTTTCAAGGCAACCGTGTATAGTTGGTGTAACGAATTCAAGTGTGGTCGACTAAGTTTGGAGGATGAAGAAAGAAGTGGTCGCCCTTTGGCGGCAGCTACGGAAGAATGCCTGCTAGCAGTGAAAAAATAATTCAAAACAATAGGCAAGTTACATATGGTGATTCAGCACATACTGCAAATTAGATCGAGAAGCCTTCACGAGATTCTAAACGTGCATCTTCGTGTGAGGAGGATAGTTTCACGCTGGGTGCCGCACAACCTTACCGAAGCTCAGAAGCAGGCCCGCGTGGAATTGTGCCGTTATATGTTAAACAAATTTAAAGCAGGCTCGTTTCGGCGTTCTTACGACATCATTGCAGTTGATGAGTCCTGGATTTATCAATACAATCCAGAAACAAAGCGCCAGTCGACGGTTTGGGTGTTTCAAAACGAATCAACGCCTACAAAAGTGAAGCGATCTAGATTCGGGGGGAAGATTTTGATCGCGAGATTTTTCAATTCGACTGCCTATTTGGTATTCCTTTCCAAAACCAAAGAAGCGTAAACGCCGAATGGTATATTACCAAATGCTTCTTAGAAGTTTTCTCTGTTGTGAGCAACAAGCGACCAAACACGGCTCCGCGGGCTACTGCTCCACCACGACAACGCGCCTACGCACACCCTACTCAAAACGAGAGATTTCCCGGACAGCACGCTGGTCAAACTCCTAGGTCACCCTCCTTACAGCCCTGAACTAGCATCGTGTGACTTCTCTTTATTCCCGAAAATAAAAAATCAGCTCAAAGGGATACAATTTTCGTCGCCGGAAGATGCGCTGTCAGGGTTCGAGCAGGCTGTAAGCAAGGTGTCAGCGGCGGACTGGAAAGTGTTTCGAAAACTGGTTAAGACGCATGAAACTTTGTATAGAGGTTGGCGAAAAGTACTTTAAAAAGAAATAATAAAAAAAATTACGTGTCCACGTATATTAGCAAACTGCCACGCAACTACTGATGGCTAACCATAAACCAACAATAACACCCGCAACTTGACCAGTTTCTTATTCCTGTCTGTTTATCCTTATCTGATTTATATTTATCGACAGATTTTTTATGCGAATCTGATACTATCCGGTTTTTATTTCCAAGTAAAAATAAATAATAACACTGCAGTCGCCCATCTGAGTATAAAAACATGACATATTAGCTCGTTTTAATTTCAGATTGAGTTACTCCGTTCCACATGGACCAGTCGTTTCGATCAGAGATTTAATCAACAAAGAGTGATACTACAAACCAAATTAAAATACCATACGAAAACATTCCGATACATTGATACGAATTAAAATGGATAATAAATACATTGCCTCTATTTGGTATACTACTTGTATATTCACTTTAGTTCAGGTGAGTACATATTTTTTTAATTTATTTTTTCGCACACAACAGTTATAGACAGTATAATATAACACAAGAAATACAAAGGAACAAAATGACCTTGATCTAATCCATAGATCATGCTTTGCGCATAAGTTATGAAAAGGAAATTTTATTAATGACGCGATTACAAACGGCTCGTAATCGAAGTCGACAACTCAATTTGTAATAAAACTAGCATGCAGAAAGAATGTAATAAACACTCAATTATAATAGGCGCTCTTAATATGAGAATACTTAGGAGAGGAGGAGGAGGAGCATCTTGGGAGGTTTTAAACACTTATTATGCGTGGATTCTGATTTGTAGGATCAGAAAATGGTTAATATGTACAGGTTATGAAAACCACGAAGGAGGCCTATGTCCTGCAGTGGGCGTCAAATGGCTGATGATGATGATGATGATACAGATGCATCAACAAAGCGCGATTTAGTCTTGCGCAATTTTGGGACTTATTGGCGGAGTAGATCGTTCCGACCACTTTTTTAGATAATTATTTAGCAAGTTGTACTTGATGTATTTTTAAAATGTTTACTTTTTATTATTGACTTTTGCAGGGAGATGTTCCGGGAACATATTATTGGAGACCAAAACTGGGCATAGACTTAGCCATACCTACAACAGGTTAGTTATGTTATGATTTTGTTTGCTGTGTAATTTTATCGAAATCTATAGGGCTAATTACCTATAGAATCATATAGAATCAGGCAAATTGAGCAAAAAGCAGGGTCTTAGCAACATAGTTCTGTGTTTTCCGCACCTTGCCTCATAGTAGGGCTTACGTAGCAAGCACTGATCTATGTAAATACCTCAGCCACTAGGGATTCCTCACGATGTTTTCCTTTACCGTTAGCCAGTGTTATTGCTACCACAACTTCACAAATGTACGTACTTAGAAAATAATGTCATGCCGGCACTCAAACCCACGGCCTCCCGAAAGTGAGGCCGGCGTTTTACCGCTGCACTACCACCGCTCTTTCGGTCTTATAGCATGTAAAGGATAAAAACCGAGCATTGTTGATTTTAAATTAAAATGAGATTACAAAATAAGAGTAAACCTTGCAGTTAAGAGAATTATATTCTTTGTGATGCACTAACCCGTGCTGAGGACAATTTTAAAAACCTATTTAGAGGCTAAAAATTCCACCCAGGCCGGGACTTAAACCCGCGACCTCTGGCTTACCGTACCAGCGGTCTCCCAACTGAGCTAATGGGCAAGAGCTGGCATCGGCGAAATTTCGAGCCTCTTTACAAACTTCTCTGTATTACGTACAGGTAGCGACATCTGGCCGAAGCAATTTACATCACTTGCAGCCCAGAGTAACCCACTTTGCAGTTAGGTTTTTACATCGGAATGATATCGCTGTACCTAAGTTGAGAGGATATTAATTTCGATTGGAAAGTTAAGTTTGTAAACATTCCGCGAGTCTTTTTTTTGGCAAATTTTTCGAACCATATCTCAAATCTTCTGTTTTGAGTTTTAAAAATTTTACCATTGTAATTTTACCATTTGGATGGTAAACAAAATTCAGGCATTAATGAAGTCAGTCGTCACCGACATCATCTTTATTTTTACTACATTTTAGCAAAAAAAAAAAAAAAAAACCGGACAAGTGCGAGTTGGACTCACCCACCGAGGGTTCCGTACAAATTTGTAGGTACTTACATATTCTAAATAGTTCAGGAATCGAGGCTCACAGTTTTTTCCGAGCTTTTCCTGAACATTAAAGACAATTTTTAACATTTAATTACAAATGTATAGTTTTCAGATTTTTTCTGTACTTGTAGTATATAAGACGATATTCCTTGCCAGATTTCATAGTTCTAGGTCAATGGAAAGTATCCTATAAATTTTAATTCCCTTGAGTGTCGATTTACGTTTTTTGCGGCATAAACGGCCGCATCTTTTTTTTTGTGTTAACTTAGAAATTTGATTTTTCACAGCTTCAAGGGACTGTAGACTTGAGTATATGATTTTAATTTCAACTCAATACCTCCACGCGGTCTCGAGATAAAGGGTCTTGACATACAGACGGACGGACGAACGGATAACAAAGTGTTCCGTTAAGGATAACCCGTATAAAGGTTCCGTTTTTTTTCTTTTGAGGCACGGAACCCTAAAAACCACCAACTTCAAGAAAACACGCACTGAAATAAAGAGTTCGATGAAATTAATACGGGACCACCCTGGATTCATTCAGAGGATACCCTTTTTCTAACAAAAAACAAATTAAACATACTAAACATATCTAAAAAAATATATACGGACGAATTGCGAAACTCCTCCTTTTTCTGAAAGTAAAAAAAATAAATTTTAGATCCTGCTATGACGCTGGTGGGCCCCAACTTTAAAGCGCTCAGCGAGCAGGGCATCAGACAAGGCTACATCGTCCTGATAGACGCGTACGGGGCTGGAATCATACTGATCGCTCTAGCAGCCGGGATGTCCAGCGCGTCGTACATGGACACTCTCAACCCGCTGGCAGCACCCTTCTACACCAACGCTTATCGGTGGTTCCTGCGTTACTTCAGCAGGTTAGTTCCAATCCAATTGTTAACGTTGTCGGCCATGCTCATCCAGGTGCCCCCGGTCTGTCAACACAGGGTTTTCTTACAAGATTATATGTAAGCGCAAACCTTAAAATCATGCATCTTAATACTGGTATTCATGGACAGATTTATATATAGGCGGTTTTTTTTATGTAACTAAATTTAATTGGAATAGTTCTTAGCTAGGTAAGGTTAGGATTTTCATACGGTTTTATGTATGTCTTTTGGAAATCAGCTGCTATTTTAGCTACAAATGTATGATTTGTGTTGAAAAAGACAGTTTTATAATTATTTTGTACATCCGAAAACTTCCGATTCTGAAAATGAAGTCTTCATCGTCCTGATAGACGTGTACGAGTCTGGGATCATATTTATCGCTCTAGCATCCGGGATGTCCAACGCGTCGTACATGGACAGTCTGAACAGTTAGTCTTGTGACACAGCGTTAAATTAAATTAAATTATTATTATTTATACATTGATTTCTTACATGGAAAAGAATAAGTAACAAGCATACAAAATACTTAATTATTTCTCAACGAGATTGAGGGTTAAGTAAATATTCATTTAAATCTTTCCCATATAAGCAGCTTCTATGCGTCTTACTGCAGGGCACAAAATTTTCTCTAAGCAAGAACATGGCGATTCCAAGCGTTAGGTATAAGAAAATCTTACACTGTCCGGTCTCCGGCGATGTTTTCCTTTTCATGTTCAAGTGGACAGATAATTACAATTAATTCATATAACTATGTGGCTGGATGAGGATAGCCGAGGACAGGAAGAAGTGGCGTGTCTTGGGCTCCCCTTAATGTCCAGCAGTATAACTCCGTGTGGCGCCGGATTAATAGCATAGCGTCACTCCATTTCCTTTCGTGGATGTCGTAGAAGGCCACCAAGGAAATCAATTAATGCCAAGGGTGACGATTACGGCAAAACCCCTCATGGTTATGAAAACCACGAAGGAGGCCTATGTCCTGCAGTGGGCGTCAAATGGCTGATGATGTCCAGCAGCGGACGAGTACGGACTGACTTATTGATTATAATCATTATAGAGTCTCACAATGGGCGGCAGGCAATCAAGGAAAACACTTCGCCCTTACTTATGAGGTTTGGCCACAACGCTTTTCCTACATGGACAACTTTATGCCTGAGTGGCTGACCAAGGCGCTGTTTTTCGTCCCTGAAAAAGAGTGGAAGAAAGAACGCGAAGAGTTCCGGAAATTCAAGAAGTACGCCGAGTCAACGTTTGCTAAAAGCTACAGGTATCCCAGCAAAGTGTTTAATGATTGGAGGTCTGAGGATGATGGTGATAGTTCCAAAGGATCTACTGAGATTTCACAATCGTACTCGCAAGGAGTGTTCCATTTTTAAAATAAGTAACACTAACCCCCAGTTACTGTTACACTAACAATCAATTAATCTACTGTTATAATCTTCTGTCAGTTGATTTTTGTATACTCTTTGGCCAACTGGCAGTAGATTAATGTAACGGAGGCAGACCAGTAATTTCATTCCTAGTGTTTAAAATAAAGAAGGCGATTTGTTATAATTTTTTAGTCTAATTATATTTCATTGGTTATCGCACGCTTCATTATAATAGAGAAATTGCAAAAATAGTGTTTTATTATTTATTAAAAGATGAACGAAGATGATAAAGATTTTTTTTTACCACAAATACTTTTCCTGTTGAAAAGTAATTCTAGTCACGTGGTACAGAAACGCGCCATATAAATGTCAAAAGGCATCTGAAGACTTGTTATAAAGTATGAAGCTTTTATAAATACTGTAGGTGCCTCGTAAAATAATGTTTTATGTATCTTCTTTATTTTTGTGATTCAATGGAAAAATTAAATGAAATAAGATTTTATTTTTTAGTTTCACATATTTTGAGACCTGTAAAATGTCGGAAAAATATTGTTTTTCTGAGCTTTTCTATGCTCCCATTGATTGATATTACTGTCCGTGCACGTGGACAGTAATATCAATATAAAATAATCCTTAAACTTATCCTAATTAGGTTAACAATTATACTAGAGGTAAGCTCGTTTCACAGATGTTAGATTTAATGGATATGTACTATACTATAAGTTGTAAATAAATTATGTTACGTCGCCGTAACAAATAAAAGTTTTATTTCATTAAGGGCCAATTTTTTAATTGTCAGAAAAAACTTAACTGAAGAATAAATTGCATGTTATCACTGTCTAAATCATACGACAAGACAGTGACAACATCAGTTTTATTCTCCATTTAACTTTGACTCTGACTCTTTTAATGTTCCTCATAGAAGCAAATTCAAAGTAAGAGGGGAGAGCCAAAAACTCCGAAATCTTTTCAATCCCTATTTTAGTTGGACAAAAAAGGAGTAAACTTTTAGTAGGCGGTATGAGTTTGGAGTCACAAGTGCAATCTGCTGCAACTCATTCTACAAGGAAAAATCCAGGGAAGAAGGAGACCTGGCCGCATAAAAACATCGTGACTCCAAAATCTAGCAGAGTGGTTTAACACGAGAAATATAGAACTCTTCCGAGCCGCAACATAACGGGACAAAGTAGCTACAATGATAGCAGACTTCCGATAGGAAATGACACCAAAGGAAGAAGATGATGAGTTTGGAGCCATACACTGAAAGTTCTGAGTGAATCCTAAACTCTGTTATTTAACCACTGTGGCTGCTTTACCTACACTTGTTAAGTGAATTAGTAGTTAACATTTAAACTTAATCTTAAGTGGTCAAGCGTTCGCAAACATTTTGGGAAAGCTCTTTCATATAAATCATCCCTGAACACAGAGACATTGGCAGCAGACCGAGCAGGTTGGACGTATAGTGTGAGCACTAAGGTGTAAAATTTACAGGATTTACGAAACGCAGATCAGAGGCCTAAAGCCCGGCGTCCACGAGGCGGATCGCAACGCAAAAATCCGTCTGCCTGTATTTATATGAAATAGCGTCTACTAGCAGAGGGTAGAGGGCAGTAGTGAATAAATACAGGCAGGCGGATTTTTGTGTTGCGATGCGCCCCGGCCCGATCCGCCTATTGGACGCCGGGCTTTATGAAGCGCGAATGACTGGAATGGAATTCCACGTTTCCATAAATTATGGTTCTGGTATTTCCTTATTTTGATATTTTTTTACAAATCACAATATAACAAGACTGGAAGTTAATCAATCTTCTTTCAATTTCTTCAATTTCCGAGTAACCAAAATTTGACAAATTAATATAATTGATTGAGCGTACCCGAATTATTTCGTCACGCGTGCCATTGGTTCGCCGTCCCTAGTATATCACCGTCCTTAACCTGTTCGATTATGACCTTGAACAGGAAAATTAGAAACCATTATTATGGTGGTCCGATTGGCTATTTAGAATTCTACAGATGAAAGGCCTGAACGTACCTGCAGCGTCGTGCGGATGAAGATGAAAGATATGACCAAAATCGTACCAAAAGTGCTCAGCTTGCTGATCTTGTGAGCTCGCTATAAGATTAGCAAGTTGAAGTGGCAGTCGGTCGCATATGCCGAAGAACCGATGGTCAAAGGTTCTCGAGTGAAGAACACGAACTGGCTAACAATGTAGGACGCCCACCGGGCCTCGATTCTGTTAGTGCATTGTAGTATAATGACAGGTACACTGTCGGGTCACGTGACGTGTTTTTTCATACCATTGACGCCTAGAAGGTTTGGTACGTGTGCCCGCGTAGACTTAAAGCAGCCATGAAATGAAATCGCCATATTCATGCAGTCGTCATGTTACTACAATGCATTAACAGAATCTAGGCTCAGCTCGCTGGACCGATGATCTGAGGCAGCTAGCAGCGGCTGGATGAGGGTGGCCGAGGACAGAAAGAAGTGGCATGCCTTGGCGGAGGCTTATATCCAGCAGTGGACGAGTACTGGCTGACTGGCTGATCATTTTCAAGTATTCCATAAATAAGTACATGATAAGTAACCATCAATGTGTTTCCGCCCTAAAGGTATGTTCAATGGTTAAACAAAGCAATGCATCCTTAAATTAAGTCCACAATTTCTCAGTCAGTAAAAGGCATTATGTACAAAACGCGGTGGTGTGATGACAGTCCGTTTTGCGTCCACGTAAGGTCGTGATTCGAATATTTTTATTTATGCGGAATAGGTAGATCTATCATTGTCAAAGGATAGAGAGGATGTCCTATTTTTGACGTTTTCAGATGGATAGCCATTGTTGCCTCGTTGGTTTAGTGGCTAACAAGCTTGACTACCAAAACAGATGTCGTAGGTTCGATTTCCGCTGGAGGCCGTGGTACTTGATTTGAACAAATGGCCTATAGCAGAAAACATCCTAGTTTGGGTCCAGCCGTTGTAAATTAACTAAACTTTAACTGTCCACTCTATCGAGTTAAGCACTTAGACGACTCCACAGTGTCAAAATATGTATGTATTTACAACTCCATATAGTGGGGGACTTACGTGATCGCACCCCACAGGACAAGGGTATAGTAACTGTTAACAAAATACCTAAATAATAAATACGAGTATCTTAAGTTAAATTTTCTTAAGCTGAAAGTTTGTGTAGCCATTTATATAAATGCGAATACTGCATAGATACCATTGTTTTTGGTGTTTTTTGTAGTGCCACTTGATTAATATAACACGGTCACAATACCTGTGCACCTCGCTGGAATGCGATGCCCTCCTGCTGCCCCTTCACCGCGCTTTATTTTACCCACCGTGCCAGAACGTCGATGCTACGTCATCCAGCCAGGCGCACAGATATTGTGACCTTACTTACTTCGTATCTCTGTTTCAGTATTAGGTAGTTATAATTATTGAAAGCCATGCCAGTGTATGTAAGTTTCTAATTAAGCGACTAGATGGACGGTATTGCTTCTCGTACTTTGGCAATTTCTGCTAACGGTTTGATTACCTACGTATGGACTGAAGCTGAGTGAAGTGAAATACACGGAGGCTTTTAAGTTGTTTATGTGTAATATAGGTAACATAGAGGGTTACAATACTTCGCAAACAAACTGCTAAGCAGTTTGGCGAAAAATAGTTATTATATTGAGGTTATCAAAATAAAAAATAAACGTTAAAAAATTTTTTACACGCTACACTTTTTCTAGCTGTGCCGTTTGCATGATTTTTAACAAACATACGTATGTAAAACCTGTAGTGAAACCTTATGCCTAAATTTAAACTTCTAACTAAAACTTATACGTTTGAATGAGGTTCGTTATAGAGTTCACTGTACTTGTAGTTGTTCAGGTACCTAGTAGTTCAACAAAAGAGTTCAACAAAAAAAAAAGCGGTGGTAGCCTAGTGGGTAGAATATTGGACTCGGAAGCGGGAGACCCAGGTTCGATTCCCAGTGCGGGCATGTACCTATGACTTTGTTTTCTAAGTCATGTACATTTGTGAAGTTATAGTAGCAATACCACTCGCTAACCTTGAAGGAAAACATCGTGAGGAAACCTGACTGTCTGAGCTATTCATATACCTCAGCGCTTGAAATTGCCAATCCGCGGTGGGCACGCGTGGTGATTAAGCCCATACTCTCTCCCTGAGAGAAGGCCTGTGCCCTACAGTGGGACGTATATAGGCTGCTTATGCTTATGCTAGTAGTTCAACAGATACTTGATATAAGATAGGGCTCCTAAGCCAGCGGCAACACAGAAGGGACGTGAGACAGGGGCGCGGAAAAGATAGAAATCGGCCCCTCGCCCCGTCTTTTCTGTGTTCGTCCCGTCCCTTCAGTACATTTTATATGAAAGTACCCCACTTGCGTCTTACTTAGATTTGAGTGACATTGCCTTTATACCATAGAAATCATATAGAAACCTAAGAAAACTTAAAAAACAGAACAATAAAAATATTTTTTTCGGGTTTTTTTTTTTGGTATTTTTTTCACAAAATATGCGAAAAATAAAGTTACTCTAATAACATAAAACTTATTAGATTTCGATTTGTCATTGAATTCTGGACATTTTCTTATGAGGGAGTACATGCATAAAAACATTATTTTACGAGATAACTCAAATATTGATAAACGCTTCATATAACATACGGCGTTACGTTAGGGAGTGACGTCACAGTGTAAGGTCGATTTGTATGGCGCATTTTAGTACCACGTATTGCACTATATTGGCTTTTTGACTGGTTATGCTACAAAAAGTATTAGTCGCAGAGAAAAAAAAATACCACGTTTATTCATCTTTTAACGTTTTTTTTATTATTCTATTCTATTAAAAATTTTTAGTGCAAGTTATTCATTGGGTTATCGACGCATCTTTTCCCTGCCCTAACCCCAGGTTCCCTCTGCGTGGCCGCTGGCTATTATATCGTACTGGCAAGTGCGACAAACGTCTTACAGGCATGGAGTACTATCTGGCACCTTATTAAATCCTAGCTCTTGGGACACTTTTATTGCAATTTATTATTCGACTGTTATTCCCTAGGTTATGTTGTCTCGTTATTTTATATAGTGAATCTTGTTGCGATGCGAGTTGCGGTATTTGTCTCACAAATCTGTTCACGTGAAAGTACGATAAGAATTACATTTGTTTCAGCCCTTTGTAAATATATTTACAGTGTTATTAAAACACGATTCCTCATTGAATTATTTCAGACTATTTAAGTCTGTGGTAAAGGAGAAAACTTGACTAGTGACTATTTAAACTGCATTTGAGGGGTGTTATAGAGGAATTATATCTTTATAAGTAACATCGTTAGTGTAGACTATCACTTATTCTGGTAATTATCGATGTTAGTCTGGTACTCTGGTCCCAAATTAGGATTCCCAAAAAAGGGCATCATAAACTACAAAAAAAAAACCAGCCAAGTGCGAGTCGGACTCGCGCACCGAGGAATCCGTACAAATTTCAGGAATCGAGTCTCGCAGTTTTCGAGCTCCGAGCCTTTCCCGATCTTCAAAGACGTTTTTTTACGTTAACTAAGAAGTTTGATTTTTTCACAGCTTCAACCTACCAAATATAAACAAAAAATTCATAAAAATCTGTGAAGCCGTTTCGGAGGAGTTCGATAAAAAACACTGTGACACGACATTTTTATGTAAAAGATTTCTACGAGTTGCACCTATATGGGACGAAATATCCACAATAATTACTTTAAAATCATCATCATCAGCCATTTGACGCCCACTGCAGGACATAGGCCTCCTTCGTGGTTTTCATAACCATGAGGGGTTTTGCCATAATCGCCACGCTTGGCAGGCGGGTTGGCGATCGCAATATGCGGTTGGAATCTTAAAATAATCCTTAATTACTCAGGAAGTTGGAGACTACAATACAAGTGCAAAAAAAAAAAACGCTTCCATGTCGGCCGCAAGTGGCCGGCCTTTTCTTGCGTTTGTAGTTATAGTTAGACCTGACATTACCGCGCTTAGCCTAGTTGGGCCATTGTACGTAGCAAGTGCTAAGGTATGTAAATACCGCAGACACTAGGGTTTCCTCACGATGTTTTCCTTCACAGCTATCGAGTGGTATTGCTACTACAACTTCACAATTGTACGTAACTTAGAAAACAAAGTCATGCCGGCATTCGAACCAATGACCTCCCAAATGTACGGCTGTTCTATTCCTGCGCTACCACAGCTCCCTGCGTTAGTATTATAATATTTATCATCTTCTTTCTGGTCGTGTCCCCATGACTGAGGGAAGTGACTATGGGACAGCTTTCGCCACCAACGCACTCCATTCGCACCGATTACCTATGCGCCAGATAAAATGAGAAATGTTTATTTCCAAAACAAAATTTTACAAACATATTTTACAAGGTTGAGACCTCCTTTTAAGTGTATATAACACCTGTGCCAAGAGATCCCGCGGTTCCACAACTGTAAATAATAAGGTTTAGAAGCCATACTTTTATAACACATTTATTGATCGTGTATGTTTAAGTGTGTGTGTGTGTGTGTGTGTGCCAGATGTATGGCTGCTTGTAGGGTGCCTCACGTAGCTTTACTTATAGTGTCTGCTTCAATATATTATCAATTACAATATCAAATCTTTAAATTATTTAAGGTTTATTCGAGATAGTAACGTTGCGTCCGCACGTCGCCGCCGACCCGTTGTAATGTGGATAATCCTTAACCCTTTCCCGGACAGTGGCATAATAGTTGCCACCTTAAATTGAACCTTATCAGCATTGTGTAATGACTCGCAATGTTCGTACATATTTATGTATTAAACGGGTCTAATCGCGATTATTTATTAGGTTAAATTTAATGACTTTAAATTCCCGACGTTTCTCAACCAATCGATATTACTATCGAAGGATCATCCGGGAAGCAATTGAATTTATAAAATATAATAAATTCAAGAGAGAGGATGGTTTCAAGCTTTAAAGCACATCGAATCCAGTGTTAAGCAAATACAAATCTCGCGCCCTATCACCGGACCTATCCGCAGACGTAGTGAGTGTTGCGTGTCAGCCTGCTGCGAAAAACTAAAAGTGACTTGAGGATAGACCACCTGCCCTCACTACAATAATTGTCTGTAATCGCAACTCCAGTCTACTCGTGACTACGGCAGCTGCAACGTCGCCGAGACGTCGAGAATTTTTTTTAATTAGCCGATATAGTGTCCCACTATAGTGTACCACCCGGCAGAAAGTTCCTAAGGTCGTCCCGCCATCTTCGCCTAAGAAGCCTTAGGTAAAATTTTATTACCCTTAATTCCAGTCAGTGGGAATTTGACCTATTAAATAATCGCGATTTGACCCGTTTAATAAATAATTATGTATGAACTTTATCACTTTGAAATAAGTCCAAAACATTCAGAGGGTTAAGGTAAAGACATACTGTAAAACTTTTGCAGCACAAAATAATCGAAAATAATCGTGTATAGGCTAGATCAGTGGCGGAGAACCTAAAGCAACCATAAACAACAGAACCTTTTACATCCCAACCCAGTGTAACGTAATTCGAAATTTACGGGATCTGTTCGAGGTTTTTTTTTTTGTAAACCAATTTCGCTAACAGTGAAGGCTAAAAACCTTTTTGCAAATTAAATAAATGCGGTTACTTTATTTACTGTATTCTGATTCTGTTTTAGACATAAATTAAAGGTCAAAGTTGCTATCATAGGTACTATCACTGTTATACTCTATTGCACATGAAACATTGAACAAGATATTATTATAAGAAATATCATGAACCAAGGCGAGCTCATTCTTGTAAGAGATTTCTTTCAGCAAATCTGGGAGAGACGCACCAGTGGTAAAAAACGGGTCTATATCATCATCATCATCATCAGCCATTTGACGCCCACTGCAGGACATAGGCCTCTCTCGTGGTTTTCAAAACCACAAGGGGTTTTGCCATAATCGCCACGCAGGCGGGTTGGCGATCGCAGTATGCGGTTGGAATCTCAGGAAGACGCTGCTGCCCGTCTCCTGGTAATTTATTTCCTTAGTCGCCTTCTACGACATCAACGGGAGGAAATGGAGTGACGCTATTCTTAATCCGGCGCCACACGGATCTATATACGTGCACAAAATAGGTAAATTACCTACACTCCAAAAATGCTTAACAATAACATAAGCAATATATTATGTAAGCGTATGTCTATATTATGTATAAAGTGTGTTTTTGGCATAAATGTAGTTCACTTTCCCTTTCACACTTTAAGCAGTAAACTTCAAAGATTAACTTCAAGAACGGTCCACAGTAGGTCAATTTTAACATTTTATTTGCAAAGTAGCCATTAACGTCAATGGATCAGCCTATACTCATGCACTGCTGGACATAGGCCTACGCACTTTATTTCCGTTCTCGATCATCCTCACCCAGTAGCTGCCAGCGGTCAGCCTCTGATGGTACCCGACAGTTAACTTGAACAAATGACTTTGACTTCGCATTTACGCACTTTAGGTCTCATTCAATCAGAAACCGTCCATCGCCAAGTCATCCTGACTGGGTGGATTTTTTATCAAGTTATCTGTCGGGCATTTATCCGAGACAAAAAAAACAATTTATGCAGATATTAACTACTGCGCGACAATTGCTCCCCACCTTTACCTTTGACGCTTGTATACCAGCGAGGTGCGCAGATATTTTCAACGAGTTTTAAAATGGAGACTTATAAAAAAACCGGCCAAGTGCGAGTCAGACTCGCGCACGATGGGTTCCATACCATTACCTATACAACATTAGACAAAGATCGAATTTGAAAACAGCGCCATCTATAGAAACCAACAAGAAGAGCTTAACATTGACATTTAACGACATGACATCGGTGCTGTGAAGGTTACATAAATGGCCGCTAGATGGCGGGCGCTGTCTTTAGACAACGTTTGTTGTATGGGAGCCCCCCTTAAATATTTATTTTATTCTGTTTTTAGTATTTGTTGTTATAGCGACAACATAAATACACCATCACAAGGCGGTGGTAGCCTAGTGGGTAGAACATTGGACTCGGAAGCCGGAGACCCAGGTTCGATTACCAGTGCGGGCATGTACCTATGATTTTGTTTTCTAAGTTATGTACATTTGTGAAGTAATAGTAGCAATACCACTCGCTAACCATGAAGGAAAACATCGTGAGGAAACCTGAGTGTCTGAGCTATTCACATATCTCAGCGCTTGAAATCGCCAATCCGCGGTGGGCACGCGTGGTGATTAAGCCCAACTCTCTCTCTCTCTGAGAGAAGGCCTGTGCCCTACAGTAGGACGTATATTAGGCTGCTTATGAAATACATCATCTGTGAAAATTTCAACTCCCTAGCTATCACGGTTTGTGAGCTACAGTCTGGTGACAGACAGACAGACAGACAGACGGAAAGTGAAGTATTAGTAATAGGGTCCCGTTAGGCACCATTCGGGTACGGAATCCTAAAAATATCCGGTGGCTGTTGTGAACAAATAACGGCGCACATTATTTGTGGTTCTACACAGTTCTTCACCTCGGCGAGATTATCTTTTTATTCAGCGAATTCCATGATGAAAACCCGAATTTAAGCCCCAGCCTTATATTCTGGGTACAGTCAAATACAGTTTGTATTAACCACCTAAATCTATAATGGCCGTTTTATTTACACGATCATTCGATAGGAAAGAATACTTTAGCAGGGTGAATCAAACAAAATAAAGAGAAGAAGAAGAGAAGAAGAACATATACAAGACATAACACAGAAAGAAAAAAAAGAAAAAACAATAATAAAAAACACGGCAGAACAACAATTAGGGGACACGAGCTATGTCCATGCGGCGGTAAAATGGCCTCAGGCTCAGTAATTGCTGCTGGCTTGTTACCCACAGCACTGTTTTTCAGCTAGGGCCTGATCCAGTGACTCACGGAACATCGCATCGACGCAGACAAAGTGTATAATTAGTAAATACAAAGATACAATACAACACAGTACAATACAATACAATACAATACAATACAATACAATACGATACGATACGATACGATACGATGACTGTATAAAGATTGTCTCTCACACAATATAGACGGCGTTATTGTGTGAGCGAGAGGCAAATAGTCGACCAGTCCCTTTCTTTAATAAACAGTCTTATTATCTCAGTCGTAGCAGTAGTGGCGGAGGTGGAAGCGGAGCGGTAGAACGCCGAGTTCTCATTCGGGAGGTCGTGGGTTCGAATCCCGGCATGTACCAATGACTTTATTTCCTAATTTACGTACATTTTGTAAAGTTATAGTAGCAATACCACTCGCTAACGGTGAAGAGAAACATCGTGAGGAAACCTGAGCATCTGAGCTGTTCACACATCTGAGCGCTTTACATTGCCAATCCGCGGTAGGCATGCGTGGTGATTAAGTCCGTACTCCCTCTCTCTCTCTCGCTCTCTCTGAGAGAAGGCCTGTGCTCTACAGTGGGATGTACATAAGCTACAAAAAAATAGTTAAAACTTGACAGTTTTTCTAAACATCTGACGTCACAAATTCACTGACAGTAGGTTCAACGTAAAAGTAGGTGGGATTAACTCAATTGACGAAGCGATCGATCGATAAAAAAACGGCCAAACTCTCTACAGTGAGGCAAAAACAGAGGGCGAAAAGACCCTACCAAATTTAGAAAGGGTCGTCTTGCCCACTCTTTTGAAATTTTACGGGCCATTCGACCACTAGTAGTTTGATTGAATCGTGTCGATTGAGCCGCGGCCGAATTTTGGGGCGGCCGAGTTGCCCCATAAGCCATGGTTGTGTAGCTCTATATTTTCTACTTACAACTACTGAACTGAAACCCGTCTATGCATTTGGTGATAAAAAAGCGATGCTTTAAAAGCAGCTTTATCAGCCCACAGATCTTTCACTAGCCTCAAAAAGTATAAAGTCATCCTCAAACAACGCACTATCAGAGTCCCAGTAAGCGCGACTGCGCCAGCGACTGCCTCGTTGGTCTAGCCATTAAGGCGCTTAGCTACCAGAACAGAGGTCGTGGGTTCGATTCCCACTGGGAGCAGCCGTACATTTGTACAAATGGCCTCAATCTGGGTGTATTTTCACGTTTGTGACGTCCTTGTCTGGTTACCATAGCACAGGGTATCCTAATTTGGGACCAGGTCAAGTGATTGTATTTAAAAAAAATTAAACCTTGGTAAAATCAGCCTTTGCTTAACAACTCAGCCTCTTCAAATTCCCTTTCATCTACAATATTAACAGTCTGTAAAGTCTATTATAAATAAACAGCCAAGTCCACTACCACCAAAGCCAAATGCATATCATAACACAATACTTACTACCATTAGACTAGGACGCTACCGAATCCCTGCTTTTAATTCGAAAATAATTATCTTGCTATGGCGGACATTCACACAAACACTCAATGCGCGCCATATATCTGCATTAAAAAGCGCTAAATGCTGTTTGTTGCTACATTTATATTATTGTTTCATATATAATCGCGTATATATAAGTCTACAAGCCTCCACCAATCCGGACTTGGCCCCCGTGGTGGAGTATGGCCTATACCTTCCTCAGGGAAGAGACCCGTGCCCCTTGGTGGGGACATAATGGGTTGATGATGATGATGATGATGATATAATCGCGGCCGCCACAGGACTGGCTCAGCCTAGTGTGGGAATTTTAATGGAACTTCAAACATCCTAATTTTAAGGCACACATTTTTGGGAAACAAGTAAATATCGTTTCATTTTTGTTCACTTTATTGCATTTAGTTTCGTTTCATTTCATAAGCATCATCAAAATTGTCTTTTACTCTACTCTATTCTTTTTTTCTTTTTCAAGGCAATCCTAAAGATAACAAACATCAACTCAAGTAGTTAAACGAAAATTGCGACGCCGTATTACAAGGAACTTTGGTTGATCCTGTAAGTCCTACTTTTGCTCGACTTTATCGGGAAAAGGATCGGCAATGTCCGGAATATATTGGACTGTGGATCGTTCGCCTAGAGATTGGATACTACCCCCACGCTCGCCTAACTCTTCCGCGACGTTATGGCACTAAATGGAGGAACAGTGGAATTTAATTTCATTCTGGCTTAGAATTTGATAATTTCGGGATGGTTCTGCTGCGGGCGTCCGAAAGTTGCGATAATTTTTTCCCTGGAAAGGTAGGCGTGGTGCTTTGGGGTTGATAGTTTATTTTTACTACATTACTACCATTGAACCTATATATATATTCATAAGCAGCCTATATACGCGTAGGGCACAGGCCTTCTCTCAGAGAGATAGTATGGGCTTGATGACCACACGCGTGCCCACCGCGGATTGGCAATTTCTAGCGCTGAGGTATGTAAATAGCTCAGACACTCAGGTTTTCTCGCAATGTTTTCCTTCATCGTTAGCGAGTGGTTTTGCTCTTATAGCTTTACAAATGTACATAACTTACAAAACAAAGTCATAGGTACCTGCCCGCATAGGGAATCGAACCTGGGTCTCTCGCGAGTCCGTGTGCAATGTTCTACCCACTAGGATACCACCACACGTTATTATTATTATTATTATTATTAGCACAAAGAGTCTCCACAGTGAACAAAACATAACATAAACTCACGCGGAGGAGAAGGCACAGACCAGGGCCTAGATTCTGTTAATGCATTGTAGTATCATGACAACTGCATGAACATGGCGATTTCATTTCATGGCTGCTTTAAGTCTACGCGGGCACGCGTATCAAACCTTCTAGGCGTCAATGGTATGAAAAAACACGTCACGTGACCCGACAGTGTATCTGTCATTATACTACAATACACTAACAGAATCGAGGCCCAGGATTTGCCCATTGACATACTTACGTACTGCAACAATTGTAGATAATTTATTATTACAAAAACCAGTTTAACTGTCTCGCTTTATTTAGCTACCAGGAATGTCATTTTAAGAAATAAAGTAATCGTCAAAATATATAAATTCTTACGAAATAAATAAACGTTGCCACTGAAACGTTTCCCAGAAGTCTGTGTGAAAACAAACGAAAGGATACCGTTGGTAGAGTTGGTGTACTAAAATTAAATCGCTTTGAAGATACAGTGTAAGTTATAAATGGAACGAAAACTTTTGTCGAGCGAATGTGGGTAGAAGGGCCGGTAAGGAACGTCCCAGGCAGACAATAATAATTGAATACCTAAATTTTTGCGACCAAAACAAATAATGATGTAATATTCGTTTCCTAAATTCAAGAACCGACAATAGAATTTAACCTAGGTGGTATGGAAAAATTATCAAATTTTGACTGCCAGTTAATAGCGGTGGTAGCCTAGTGGAAAGAACATTGGACTGGAAGCGAGAGACCCAGGTTCGATTCCCAGTGCGAGCATGTACCTATGACTTTGTTTTCTAAGTTATGTACATTTGTGAAGTTATAGTACCAATACCACTCGCTAACTGTGAAGGAAAACATCGTGAGGAAACCTGAGTGTCTGGGCTGTTCACATACCTCAGCGCTTGAAATCGCCAATCCGCGGTGGGCACGCGTTGTGATTAAGCCCATACTCTCTCTGAGAGAAGGCCTGTGGCCTACCTACAGTAGGACGTGTATAGGTTGCTTATAATATTAATAAAAAAACCGGCCAAGTGCGTGTCAGGCCACGCCTGACACAGAGAACTAACAACTTCATCGAAGTCATTTTCAATGGATTTTGTACGAAATTTTACTTTTATAAGTTGGTTGCCTAATACTCGTTAACTAGTAAAGCCTAAGTAGGCGTGACACTTTTCCTTTTAAGATCAATATATGTGCTGCTACCCGTTTTCACGTTGCTACAATCAACCGTTTAGCCAGGAGAGGGAGGGGGGCGCTCTATTCGGACAAAAATTTGCGCTTTAAAGCTTCATATTTCGAAAACGGAACCCTAAATCGAAAAATAATCTTTCTACACCCACAATATTTTTCAACTACCAATCCAACGATACCCCACATGATGGGGTAAACGAAAAAATATCATCCCCACTTTTCATGTTAGGGGAGGTACCCACAGTAAAAAAAATAATTTCCAACATTTTATTGTTTAACTTTGTCGGCGTGATAAATATGTATTTACACACCAAATTACAGCTTTCTAGTACCACCGGTCTTTGCGCTAGGCCGCAGACGGACACACAGACAGACAGACGGACATGGCGAAACTATAAGGGTTCATAATTCACTTACTCACAAAGTAATTTTTCTATATGTTGAAGTAAATTCGTGTAAGAACTAATCAGTACTAACACTATAGTTAACCAACTATAATCAATTTATAATTATAGTTAATCAACTATATAATTCCTGGTGTACATACAATAAAGAATATTCTATCTATCTATCTATCTATAGTTTCCTTAAAATTACAAAAAAATACACAGTGGAGACTGGAGGCGACGCCATCTTAGGCGCGAGACAAACAGATGGGACGTGGGGCGAGGGCGTGGTAAGATGTGTAGAGTCACAGACCACAGTCCTTGCTCTGCGGTCGCTCTTGGTCTGTGACTCTATAAAATCTTACCGCGCCCTCGCCCCGCATCCCATCTGTATGTCTCGCACTTTATTCTTTTTTTTCTAATATAGTGCTTTATCATAACGTGAGCAGCCACGATTTATCGCACAAATTCGCCACAGTTCATTTATTCACACAGAGTCGTAAAATAAGAGCCCTCCTATTCGAGTGCAAAGTAGGATTTACGTGGCGGGAAATGACGTGTCAGGACGAACGCAGGAAATAGCCGGAGTGACCTTGGTGACACCTGTGGGCACGATGTGGAGACTGTTTAAACGTACCATTTTTGCTTGGGTGGGTGGATGAAGATTATTGTTGTTATTACTATTTACCACTTTTATTTATGTGTCTAATTAATTTAGACGAACTTAAAAAAAAGAAAACAACAACGCAACACATCATACAATCTAAAAAAATTGTGATAGGGAAGTAGGGTAAAAACATACCTTTAATTTTTTTTTCTTTACCGCGCAAAAGTAGAGAAGCGTCGCCTTTGTTGCGTTGCCAGGATAACAGCACTTCACACGTTTTATCACAAAAAAATCCTATTTATTCCAGATTTGGCGAACTGGTCCCAAAAAAATAAACAATAAGTACAGCACAGCGTTCACAAAAATGCAAAAAGAAACGAGAACCCGTGTTCCAAATTCAAATTAAATTTCAAAGTTCCACTGCGCGAAAAGCGCGCGAATTTTCCTTCCGTAGCAACGATACTCAGCCGGAATGCCGGAGTCTCATCGCGGGTTACGCCGACAGGGTCGGCTGAAGGTTGCGTTTCGACTGTTTTCGCTCCCATCGGGCGAGCGGAGCAGGCGCGATGCAGACCGCTCGAAATGTTATGAACTTTGCAGCGCACAAAAGATAAAACGACCAAGTTCCCGATTTTATAGTTGTACTTTTGGTCCGTGATGATTTTTTCGCTGTCAATACAAAAGCTAAATTAAACGAAGAGAGTAAGTTTTTATTTCTTGCGAAAATGTTTTGTCTGGAGAAAAGCACCAAGGAAACAATTCTATTATTTATTAACAAGTTATAGATACAGTGTCGGTCAAAAGATATTCTTAGACGTACATTTAAATGAATTCAGCTATTTTCTACATGTAAGTAAACCGATGACAGAAATTATTAAAATACGAGACAATAATATCTATCAAGTTATTCATCGTAGGTCATTCATTCATCTCAAGAAATATTAACCACTAAAATACGCATAAAACTGACTGAAACCTGACTTTGATATTATTTGAAAAAAATGTTTGTTTACACTCAGACAAAAGCTGAATGAAACGAAAGTATTTCCATTCAATTCAATTTTATTCAAATATTATTTGTGTTCGTTATAAAAACAAAATAGTTACTTAATGAACGTCAAAGTTGTTCTTCATTCTACCAAGCCGTCATTGTTCATAACACCGCGCCGAGGTTGCACTAAAAGTAGCAGGTTGTTAAAGTAACCCTATACAGCAGCAATACGATTGTCCGCCATTTTTGGGCGAGTGGCCCGTGTGTAGTGCTAATTGGCAATAGTCTAGCACGCGACACGATGCGGCCGGCCCGGCCCGCGCCACGGTAGACAAGCGGTTGGGACGCGAGGCGATTAAAAAAAAGCTGCAATAGTGTATAGCAGGGGCCGCGTTTCGTAAAACTACAATTCATAGCTTTATTATTTTTCATTTTTTTTATTGTCTCCCTGCCGCCTGGTTTCCATAGCGCAGGGTATCTTAGTTTGGGACCAGGACAAGTGATTGTGTTTACGTTATTTTGTAGTTCGTTAGATTTTTATTATTATGAGAATTCAATATACATTGCGTAGCCGATTGGTTCAATTATTATTCTTACTTGTTAATCTGTGGGTTACCCTCGGTTTCGAATGAGTAGTATTACTGTTGGAAGGCATAGGCTGCAGCTAGTAACCACCCACCAGAGGCTTAATAATGCGCACCAAATTCTGTCGGAATTCTGACATTTGCGATGGCATTTAGTATGGTAATTGACAGTTAGACGATTGGAACCGTTCAAGATTTGGTGTGCACAATATAGGAGCAGATAAAGACGCGCCACCAAACGATTCGCAGTGTTCCGTCATGTTGTCTGGTGACGCCAAAACCTAATGGATATCACGTAACGTCTTAGGCCTAGTCTTTACTTACCATCAGATGAGTCAGACAAAAGTCGGCAGCTAGATTGTCTTAAGTAAAACTAAATAATAAAAAAATACGTTGTAAACCAATGAAGACGCTCGCTTGTATTCTCTTCGGCGCAGTTCATTAAGGAAGTCGTAATGTCATACAACTATAGGACAGAAAGCAATTCGTGGCAATATCTATTGGCTTAATTGAATCTAACGTAATAAACATTCAGACGGTTTTATTTTACAACGATAATGTTTACTGCTACCATTAAGTTTAGAATACGTTAAATTTTTTTGTACTTTTAGTTAGCGAAGTTAGATTTTAGACACAGTAGAGCAATTACAGCACCTGGACAGGTCCAATTTTCCATCTACACGAGAATAATCACCTCTGGTTTCTCGTACAGTAATAATCTGTTATCTACTGTTAACAGCTGTCATTTCTAGGGTTCCGTACCCGAAGGGTGCCAAACGGGACCCTATGACTAGACTAGACTTCACTGTCCATCTGTCTGTCTGTCTGTCAGTCACCATGAACCGTGATAGCTAAACAGTTGAAATTTTCAAAGGTGATGTATTTCTGTTGCCGCTACAACAACAAATACTACAAACAGAATCAAATAAATATTTAAGGGGAGCTATTTGTGTCTAATTTTACATAGATAACGGTACGGAACCCTTCATGCGCTAGTCCGACTCGCACTTGGCCAGTTTTTTATATACACTTTAGCCATGTCGCAGCTGTTTCCAGTTGATTAACAGATTGCAATCTGTTAATCAACTGTTAATTAACAATTTTTAGCGTACGAGAATCATTGGGTTAGGCATGTATAAGTTTTTATAACATTACTAGCCCCGGCCCAGAATACGTTTATACGATTCTTGCACAACGCCATCTATTTTTAAAACACAGCGTTCGCTCGCACAGCGCCACTTCTCTTAAACTTAAAATAACTATTATCCCACGGGACCGCATTACCGAGATATCAAGTATCTCAATCCAGGTCTTTATCTATACGCCAAGTTTCACATAAATCCGTTCAGCCGTTATTGCGTAATTGAGTAACAAACATCCAAACTTCACAAACTTTCACATTTAAACAAACAAACAAAACATTAAACATTTACATACAGGCACATACATTGTTTCTGGCCCCACACTAGGATACCCTGTGTCGTGGGAACCAGAAACAACGACATCACAAACATGTAAACATCCATGACCTGGGGTGGTTTTTTTTTGTCCCCAGCCGGGATTCGAACCAGGCACCTCTCGCATGGTATGCAGATGCACTACCGCTGCGCCACGAGGTCGTCTTTTTATAATATTAGTAGGATTTAACAATTTATTTAAAAAAGTGGTAAGTGTGATTCAATTTGCATAGTAACAAAAATATGTTTTACTATAAAATTTCACAGCAAAAACAATATAACTTTACACACCAATTATAAAATGAAATGAAGAGTATAGAGAGAAAAAAAAATAAACCGCCCCGAGACATATCCGACCTTAAGGTGCCCATAACACTGGCAGCATTACCGCGCTACTTTTATTTGTTTACTTTGCAGTTTCGGACGATAATTTATCATCGAGATGTTCTGATGATGAAGTCTGAAGTTTATTTCATTTAATTCAGCTTTTGTAGCTTTCACCCAGAACTTTCTTTTGAAATACTATCGAAGTCTAGAAATTGATAATAGGATATTATTATATTTGTTGAATTATAGAAATGAATAAATGACCTAATACGCGCAAATATAACTTGATACAAATGACTGTTTTCCATATTTTAATGATTTCTATCGCCGGTTTGTTATCATGTAGACAAAACTGGAATTAAGTTAAATATAAGGAATTCTTAAAAATTGTCCCTACTGCAACCGATAACACGGTTTTACCGGTAATGTACTAAAAAGTTATTAAAGGAAAAAAAATCCTAGTTTCATAATGTAGCTAAGCCAAACAGCGTACGCCTTAGATAGGCTTAGCCTAGGGCGCTTATTTTCCTGAATCTGTATTTAATTCATTTAGACAAAGCGCCCTACATTTATTGGCGTACCCACTGAACATTACGAAACTAGGAACTATTTTTAGAAAGAAAGAAAGACATTTTATTGGGACAAAAGGCATAACAAGTAACATAAACAAGTACGAAGGAAAAACCAGTCACAAAAATACAACATAATACAAGGCATCCTGTGGTGTGTCAAAGTTGCCACAAAGGGCATTTTTAGTGCATTAACGACAACATATCATAACATAAACTGACGCCTGTATCCCGGAGGGGTAGGCAGAGACCAGTCAGTTTGCCACTTGTCACGATCCTGATAGATCTTTTATTATCTCTCTTATAATCCTTAGATCTTTTCATTACCGACAAAAACGAGTTTTCTAAGTAGTTTCATAAACTATTCTGTTCTCTTTAATTGTTTTCTCAAGTTTCTTGAGTCACTTGCCACCTCCTCTTTTCCACGGAAACCTCAATCCTATACGAAGTAGAATATGTATATTTTCTTCATTTTCCATGGCTGTCACGTGCGGAATCACTCCCCGTTTGATGGCGCCTCTTGCGCCGGGCGAGATTTGCATGCACAATCTTAGCGCTTTTAAAGTGACTCCGGAACGTGGCGACTTGGAAAAAAATATTGATAAAAAGATATAAGTCAAACTCCAAAATAAAGGCAAAAAATTACACACACTCATATATTTATACACCAATTAATATAATTATTGTCATAAATCGAAAATTGTGTTTTACGTGTTTTAATTTAATTTCATTAAATTTTATTCTGTGATGAATATATAAAAAAACTGTACGTCGTAAAATATTTTTTATTGCTATTATCGTAAAACTATCTACTAAACCAAATTTAATTTTAATCATATAGCCATGTATGAAATTCACTCGGTTGCCCGATTTCATTTTATTGTCAAACTTCTTTTATTTTTAATCATCATCATCATCAGCCATTTGACGCCCACTGCAGGACATAGGCCTCCTTCTTGGTTTTCATAACTATGAGGGGTTTTGCCATAATCGCCACGCTTGGCAGGCGGGTTGGCGATCGCAGTATGGGGTTGGAATCTCAGGAAGACGCTGCTGCCCGTCTCCTGGTAATTGGTTTCCTTGGTCGCCTTCTACGACATCCACGGAAGGAAATGGAGTCATCCAGCGCCACACAATACTGCATACTAATTGAGAAATGATGTACCGTGAGTGGGTATCATGTATAAGACAAACCCTAAATGTAACATTTAAACAAGTACATGATCGCAATAAAGTTATGAATTATTGTTACAAAAATAAAACAAAATAAACGTTACTCGAAATCACATAAGGTTCTAACAACACGACACACTTCGTTTGTTTTTAGCGACACAAAGGAAAAAAATATGTCCTTTTACACATCATTTTAGCAAAGACTTTCTGTTATCTCAATCATGTAAATAGTGATTTTAAGGACCAATGAGACAGATCTTACAATTTTCCATGTATAATTTGGAGAAAATATTTTAGATAGATAGATAAATCATTTATTTGTGTTTAGAGACACACACACATAAAGCAATAAGTACATAAAAGTTGATGACATACAATAGTTTAGGTACAAGTACAAACTTATCTTACAAACTAACTTATATGTATAAACATAAGGTTATATGGCACTTTTAGGCCATATATGGGTGTGCCACAGAAGCTCAAACGGCCGTACCTCAGCATTATAAATATCCACTTTAATTAAGCAGATATTTTACTGATTTTCAGCTACAGCCAGAGTGTGAGAACGGCGATGATAGATATTTATAGATAATAATTAAATGTTAAAAATAAAAAATTGTACAAATCAAACCATAACACATAACAAGAAAAGACGCTCTGTACATTAAATATATTAGAATTTCCTTATAATTAGGGTCTATTGATTTCATTCTTCATAAGGGAAGTAGTGTTCTGTGTAATTAGTGTTGTTGTTTTGTTGTTCTGTGTAATTAGTAGTGTGTTGTTGCATAGTCGTTATACCTCTAGTTATTTAAATATTTATATCATTTCATTATTTAGCAATTTATTAACAATAATTATTTACACCATATTTTTTTATTTTTTTATTTATTACTTATCAATACTTGAACGTCAATCCATGGATACTTAGTTTAAAGTTTAAAGTTTTGTAAAACAGGTAAATTTCTCACTGACATGAAACCGCCACCTACGTCAAGAGCTTAGGAACTCCCAGTTTTTGTAAATCAAGCATGTAAGCTTTAAAATGTTTTTTAAAAGTAATTTTCACTGGTATTTGCCTTATGAGTGGAGGAATATGGTTCCAGCACTTGGTTGCGTGGTAGCGGAAACTGCCAGCGAAAGCTGCTGTGCAGTGTCTGTGGACCTCAAGTGGCTGCCGTACTGATCTGTGATGCGCAGACGCAAATTGAGAAAACTTCAGTTTCTGATAAAGATATTCTGGACATTTATAGTGGATAACGTCAAACATAAGCCATATTTAGCATAGATGCTTCGTTGAGATATGGAGTCACGTGACTACGAGGAGGCATGTCAAAGCAATATCTGCAGCAGGCGTTCTGTACCCGCTGTATTAGTCGTTGAGATTTGCAGAACAGTCGTGGCCCATAGACCAAGTCCGCGTAGTTGAGCCGAGACAGAATCAGGGACTCACATACAGTCATACGTGTTTTTTCACTTAGTAAGTTACGAATTTTGTACAGAATTTTTAATCTGTAAAAGCAGTTCTTCACAAGGCTTGCAATATGAGTCTCAAAACGCAGTTCACTGTCCATAACAACGCCCAAATTCTTTACATGCTCAACACGATCAATATTTTTTTGTACACATTAGCGAATTTGGGCAAATAATCAAAGGCACCAAAAATACATAAACTGTATTTTAAATTATTTTTCAGAATTCAATCAATAATTTTCTAAATAAAACATTAAAAATTGTAAACTCTTCTTACGTAACACATTGTTTTGTAAACATTTTCGAATAATAAGACTCCAATAACAACCTGAAAAACTTGATAATTTTATATTTTTTTACATCATGTTATCCTTGGTTACCGCATTTTTTTTAAATAGGTTTTTCGACAATATAGTCAAGTATACATATATATTAATTTTATTCAAATTAGTGGTCAAAGAGATCAATGTGAATTAGTTTTTTGAAGTTGCGCGGTTAGCTTTTAAGCAGCCTGAACAAACAAAATTGTATTTTGCCTCAGTGTCAAGGTCAGTTTTATACAAAGATCCTGAGTTCCCACCTTACGGAGTGAAAGTATTAGTCCATTTCCTTTCATAGCCAGTCAAAGGCCGAGTCACGCCGATGAGAATACGGGATTAATATCGAAGTAGAGCCTTTTAATGCGGCTAAAAACTTGTGAAGGACGTCACGCGGTCTCTATTGCAATATTAAAATATAATTTGAGGGGTTCCACGGGACGGATATCGCAAGTGTGATCGACCAAGCGAAGATAAAGGGAAAACCTCACGACCTTTCTACCGGGTTGGCAGGAGGTGGCCATGAACAGGGAGAAGTAGAGAGCCTTGCCCAGCAGGGGGACACAATTGGAGCTACAAAAATCTTAATGGAGTCCGAACAAAAACCGATAAATCACTTACGACATTTTTGGATGGAGAGACACTGCGAAAGATGGCGTGTTGGGGAAAAAAGGCAGTGGACAGACATGGCTGATGATGATAACTTTTGTAGGAAATAAAAAATATTGAAGTCGAATTGTCTAATAGAGATGAACAAATTTATTGGTTTTTAATCTGATTTGAACGAAACTCTTTTGGTACCTATTCAGTTTTTGATTGGATTCATCGTGAAATTAGTAGCAATACCAATCACTAAGCGTGAAGGAAAAGATCGCAAGGAAACTCGAGTGTCTTAGGTATTCTCATACCTGAGCGCTTGAAAACGTCGATCGGTATGCACGCGCGGCGATTAAGGCCATACTCTCTCTATACATATATCATCTTTCTCCGAGAGAAGGCCTAGAAGACATATATAGGTAGCTAGTGCTTATGCATTATTCTGATTATGATTAAAGAAGACGGCAATAATACTTGTAGAAGAAAGCGAACAGAATTCAAAATAAGCAAAGAGATAAAATTAAATAAAACCGTATAAAGTTCGATGCGCTGTAAACAGTTCGAAATGGCCTTCGGATAAGTTATTACTATGTCAACAAAAAGTACTCGCTGTAGAGGGGCCAAACGGCTAAAAACAAGGCTAAATGACAAAACTTTTACGTAATACAAACACTTCTCCTGGTCTCAAACTACGATATCCTATTCTATGGTAAGGACATCGCAAACATAAATATGGGTTTACTACGCCACTCCAAAACACGTTTCACCGAATTACATTTCATCTGTGACGACTCATCGAAGTTTGTTTGTTCGATATTTATATTTATCAAGAGCTTTTCTTAATGGGTGAGATTTTCAGCGACCCTGCTTGAATTACTGCTCGAATATTAAAATAAAATTCTGCAAAAAATACTACACGTAGTTTGGTTGTTTGCTACCTGGAGAGTATTTAATTTTTCAGAAAAGCCTTCTATATTTTTTTCAGTATGTTTATCAAGAGCTTTTCTTAATGGGTGAGATTTTCAGCGACCCTGCTTGAATTACTGCTCGAATATTAAAATAAAATTCTGCAAAAAAATACTACACGTAGTTTGGTTGTTTGCTACCTGGAGAGTATTTAATTTTTCAGAAAAGCCTTCTATATTTTTTTCAGTATGTTTATCAAGAGCTTTTCTTAATGGGTGAGATTTTCAGCGACCCTGCTTGAATTACTGCTCGAATATTAAAATAAAATTCTGCAAAAAAATACTACACGTAGTTTGGTTGTTTGCTACCTGGAGAGTATTTAATTTTTCAGAAAAGCCTTCTATATTTTTTTCAGTATGTTTTTACTGAAAAAATTATAGAAGGCCTCAAATCTGATATTCCGTGACGCGTCTCTCTCCAGAATCTGACATACAATGGTGAATTAATTGAAAAGTGAGCCATACTTTTACGATTAAATTATCTTCCCGTATTACAGATTAGTTAATAATACCTATAAATTAAATTCTACATAAAATTAGATAGTAGTATTGTCACAAAATTATGTTTTCTGAGTAACCCGGATCTACGCCTGATTACAGTGGCACTTATGAACCATGCTGTACATGATTCATAAAGCAATCCAGAAGGGCTATAAAAGAAAGTAAGACCATGCTACATTAAAGAGTTCATAGTTTTTTGGGGTACATTATGCCATTCTCCAGATTTGGTCCAGGGTGGTTTCTGAATTCTGTGAACCCGATATTTGGGACAATTAACATGCTAATGATTTGTGATATTTTGTAAAATATGTGTAACAGAGCCTAAATTGTAGCAGTGAGTGATTGGTTTTAAAGTGTTTTCCATTTTGAAAAAAAATGGAAATAACCTCTATTTTCTGACTTCTGTGGTTGTGACTCCGTGTCATCCGGTGGCTTTTTGAGCACCGAAGTCAGAAAATCATTCCACGGGAGTCAGGTTTCTTAAGAAAATTCTAGTTAAAAATTAACACATAATTCGTCAAGTGAGAACGTGATTTAGTGAAAATGTGTATTTTTGAAGAATAAATTAAGCTAATGGATTCTTACTCGGGGGTTGTATCTTGTTTTACAATATTCTTATCCTTATATTATTTGGTGAATCAAATTATTACTGAGTCCTAGAAGAAAAATACAAAGGCAGGTAAGCAGGGTCTTTTCTAATTACGCGCTAGTTACTATGCAAATTAGGACATAGCTGAAATATCCCATAACGTAGTTTGAGAAAACACTAAAAAGAAATTAAACAGAGATTCTATGCTGAACTCAGGAAATAGGGAACCATCCTTAAATTTACAAGATAATCCAACAGCAGGAAAATCCTTTAAGAAATGGAGACGGCCGAGGGATGTGGGAATGGAATTAACTATTATCAATATATATAGGTATAAAAGTGATGTCGCTCTGTAAAATATTAGTTTTTAATTTATCATTTTCAACATACTTTATTGTGCAGGTAAAACGCGGTACAAGAAATATAATATTTAAAAAATGCCCACATTTATTTTGTAGCGCAGCTGAAAAACGGTTTGGCCCTCCATTCTCGGTCGTAGCTAAAAGTCAGTAAATTATTATCTTTGTCAAAGCGGGTAATTTTAAAGCTGAGATGCGACATTTTTCGGCTGCAGTGGTACACCCATATTATGGCCAAGTAGTGCCAAATATGCAATTCACGATTTTTAATATTGTTTAATTTGATCGAATGTAATTTGAGAATTTAGTTTATTATTAATTGTTATGATATATATTTGTATTTCTAAGGTAGTTGTTTATCAAGACGAAGGCCATGTTCAAAGATAGAATCGTGTCGGAGTCGATCTTCGTTCGTGAGATGGCCTCTAAAGCTGCCTAGGAATATGTCTATTTGGGGCAGACTTCCATTGGACAGCGACTAATTAAAGAACCAGGCCACAAGAAAAATCCAGCTGGTTAGGTTGTGTTCGGGAAATCGCGCCAGGTGTTGTCCTGGGCCATTCCGTGGTGTCTAAGATGTCTTGCCGGTAATGATCAACGGAACTAAATTATGAAGACTGATGGTAGGACGGCCTGAAGGTAGGAGGATGGATCCACCGATTTAAAGATTCTCAGCATTCTAAAGTTTTTTTCATAGTCACTAAGACTAGCAAGCTCAAGTAACTGTGGGTTAGTCATATCTGCTGAAGAACCGTTAACCAATTAAGTCAAAAGTTTTTACTGTCAAAAACAGCATGAGACGCCCGTCACCTCGTCAGACCGACGATATTAGGAACACTGGTGACAGCTGGATGAAGATTATGCATCTCCGGGAATGTCCAAAAGAGCCTATGGTCCGATGCATTGCATGTGAGGTAAAGTTTGCTTCCATGACTCTTTTCAGAATCAAGCTAAGTTTTCTTGGTTATTGCACGTCAATGAAGTTGGCTATCAAAGACCTTGCAAAATGGAAATGCAAGCTAAAAAACACAATTATACAGGTTTTTGCTCACACCATTTTACTTAAAAATCCTGTGTCTCCTGATAAACATTTTAGATAACATTCCATTCAATATCATCATCATTAGCCCACTGCTGCCCACTGCTGGGTATAGGCCTTTTCCCCTACATGCCATCTCAGTTTCATCGGTTTCTTCCCATCCGCATCCACGGACCCTCCGCCGACTCAACTACATCGTCCGACCATCGGGCTGCTGGTCTGCCCACTGACTATCGTCCTATTCTCGGCCGCCACTCTGTGATTGCCCTGGTCAACGTGCCATTTTCTCACCTCGCCAAGTGTCCCGCCCATTTCCACTTCAATCTCGAGACTCTTTCGCCAGTGTCATCAATTTTCCATCATATTTGAAAAATTCTTATGAAAATTAGCACATTCATGATTTTGATGCACTATTTTCTGATTTCGGTGCACTCTTTTCTGATTTCGGTGTAACTTAATATAGTTGCCCAATTAATAACACATTCGTGCGACCGCAGTTCGTTTCCAACACAATAATAATCCCGTAAAGCTAAAAAAAACGACGACTGAAGTCAGTAAAAATAAGTTTAAGCCTTAGAAAAAATAAGCCATCGATCTTTTTGATTTTAGGTGAAATCAACCACTGCAGTGGTTAGAGATAGAGCGGCCGAGGAGTTGTCACAGGTGATTGTATCATATAAGATGAAGCGTGTTTTGTTGTTGCGTAGTGAACCCCATGAATATACCTACCTACATCCGAACTATAAATAACATTGTTCAATTTATTTATAGTTTGGATAAATAACTTTAAAAAGTTATTTTTTGTTGTTTAAGACAGTAAAACACCAAGAAAGCCTAGAAGGTCTTATTACGGATGGGTGATGTAGCAAAGTGTATTCATTGAGTTTGTATAAAAGATACACAGACTTCACAAGAGAACCAGTAAAAAAATGGAAATTAGTTTTATAAAAGAATGTACTAAAACTAAATCTAACCTTAATAGGTAACAAAACCATTAGCATAGTTTGGATGATGGGGAATTTGCAACAAAATTAAATTGAAGTGGCATTGTATTTAGATTAGATTAGATTAATACTCTTTATTGAAGAAAAAAAGAAACAAGAAAGAAAGAAAGAAGAAAAAAAGACTTTTATTGGGACAAATAAACACATCACAAGAAAAAAAGGCATAACAAGTAACATACACAAGTACAATTACGAGTACAAAATATTGCACACCATACATTATAAAGATGCATGAAAAATCTTAAATATCTAAGTAATGTAATATTAATGTATTTAATGTCTTTATTTATTTATTTACCTTAGAGGGCATAGAAACACGCACAGGAAATTAAAAAACAAAACCATAGAAAATTGCGAAAGTATTTACAGGTAAAAAAAGTGAAAAATCAAATTGCTCGAACAATAAGAAATATTATATTTATTTTGTTCTAAAGTTTCTCTATGTCAGATTTAGGTAGTTCTAAAGGTTTTTATAGTATTTTATAGTAGTTTTTTAGCATAAAAAGGGTTCAACTGCGGAATGACAGATAATAAACTGAATTTTCATATAAAAGGTACAATGCGTCTAGTACTTACGCACTTACGACGCACATACCAAATTTGATGAGACTTGGAACAACATTTATAACGCCAAAATGAATACCTCTCATACCGAGGTAGATCGCTAATTGGACTGAACTAATAAACGTTTTCTAATTATAAATATGTAGTCACATAAAAATATTATTTTACGAGATAACTGAAATATTGATAAATGTTTCACACATATTGCGCCCGACTTTTATGGAGCGTTTTTGTATCACGCGAATTGAGTCACTTTTCGACAGGTTATATTATGAAAAGTATCTAATAGACACTTGCCCCTGAAGGACAGGTTATTCTAGTTTGAAATCGAGGCCTTCAGAATTCACTGGAGCAAATTGTATTTCCCAATGAATATATTTGTTTTGTATTTGTCATGCCACATTAGCAGCTAATTAGAATTGTCACGTTGGTGAATTATTATGTTTTACTGCTCTACCCCTCAATAACACCCCGGCTGCTTCACCTCACGTCAGGCGATGTGACTCTGAAATTAAATATCAGTATTCAGTGCAGGCACGGCGAAGGTCGTTGCCATTGGCAATCTGGCATTCTTGCTTGCGAACACATGAGAGGGAAATTGCCATTTTTGACGACATTTTTCATCACGGACTTGAAGGAAAAATATATTCACGTGACACGTCACCGTAATGTACCGTAAATGGCTTCCAATCAGCGTACAGTCGACATTTAGTGAACCTTCACATGCATACACTCTTAAGTGTCTAGGTATAACATTACTTAAACTCACGCCTGTATCAGAGGTAGGCAGAGACCAGAGTTTGCCACTTGCCACGATAGTGACAGATCTCTTTCGCTTCGTGAATATTCATTAACACGCCGGTTTTGGGTATAAAAAAAAGCTTATTAGATATTATTATTAAATCTTTAACACAAAAGTAAAAATGTTCATTAAGTTTTAATGTACTAATTATAGTTTTTCCGTCATCGTACACGAGTTACGCAACTAGGTTATAATAAAGTGTTTCTGTTCTTGTACGCATTCTTCGTCGACGTGACAAGGTTTTATTTGGAATATTGTATTTAAAGTTTTATTTTAATTTTACATAAAAACTGTTATAGAATACATACATTACAGAATAGGTATTTACTTTATTGGTTACTTTATTTCGGTTTAAATCCCTTTCGGCATGTACTTCCTCTTATTCGTCTCCAGCTACTAGTTCATAATATCGTCGTAAGGTTGGTTGCGTATCAAGAAAAGTTAAAACTGCTAGCAACCGGCATTGGTAAAAATATTCTTCTTTCAAAACCAGGTTGCATAGACAGAAAAAAAATCTTCTATTGCAACTAGTTGCCAAAAAAGAAGAAAAAGTAATATGTCACAACTGGTTGCGAAACTTAGTTGCCAAAGCGGCTGAAAGGACTTATAGTTGGGACTTATGCGTGTGAACTTGTATGGTCCCGGCCTGAACGGAGCCCGGCCTTTGGCCTCGCTTGGCCTCGCTGCCATAGGGTTGTTTGTGCGCGCTTCGCGAGGTTCGGCCTTAGGCCTCGCAAAGCCAGGCCTAATTCATTTGGTTATTGAAAGAATAGGTTTTTGGTACAAACATTCCGTACAAGTAATTATCTTTCATCTATAACTCGGCCGCCATCTTGAAATTCCAAGATGTCCGTCCAAAGTGACCATGTCGAGTTTCAAGATTTTTGGAAGTGCTTTAATCACCGATACAGCACGATAGATTTTGGGTTATTTCTATTACACGTTATATGTTCTCTCTTTCTGTCTAGCTCTTCTAAGACTTCTAATAAAATTGTAAGTGAGACAATATTATGCACGCAATCCTTGGTACGAATCCAACTCGCACTTGGCCATTATTTAGATATTATCTAAGTACCGCTAATGTTAGGTTGGCTCATTTATTATAAAAAGCATGCATCATAGTACCCTACACCATTAATAAAAGTTACCTACTTAAACTCCGCAACACAAAGAAACTATGAGGCAACACAAAAGATAAACTTTGTAAGAAGTTAAGTGAACTAACTTTCACTCAAACAGGATGAAAATTTTATACGCAACCCGCTACATCCCATGAATAACTAAGGTCGAGTGAATAGTGAGCTTTGTGTTTGTGTGAGTGAACCGCTAAACAACCGGCCAAGTGCAAGTTGGACTCGCGCACCGACGGTTCCATGTCATCACGGTTCCAATCGTCGAACTATCAAATTCCATACTAATTTATATCGCAAACGTCAGGTTTGGTACACATAACAAGGCCTCGGATAAGAGTATTATTTATTATACACCAGAGCAAATGACATAAAAAATTTAAAGATACAGAGAACAACTGGCGAGCTTATTGCTAATAACATAGCTAATAATAAATAGAGTTATTTCTAAAATGCGCAGGTCCTGAAACATGTTGGTTAAAATTTGTCTTTTACAACAACTTTGGTTCCACGACTTTTTGACGTAACTATTACATTGAATTTTTTTAATTCAATTTAGCAATAGATTCTGAGCTTCAACCTAAATTTTTTCTTGCTTCTTTCTTTATAAGTAAAGTTTGGATTACATTTGTATCACTTATTTAGCAAACTTTTCTTTCACTCGGTTCCGGACCAATCTATAGAGTTATACTCTCACTTGACCAGTCTTAGAGGTACTATAGACACTGCACGTGTGCATTATATGTGTTACTATTTTTTAAATAGAGCAAAAACAAAAAAAAATTAATCCGTTTCATGTTGGACAATCCGCCCGAATAACAACATTTCTGTGAAAAATCCACAAGTTACCTATCATTGTTTGACACCGTGTATATAGTATAGAGTCCCATTACCACCCTACGGGTACGGAACCTTGAAAACTGTTAAGACACACACAAGCTTACTTCTTTAAAAAATACCTATAAGAGTTCACTTGCTATTTTTGTGGTTCGCTTAACCTCCTTCAAATTATTTGAAACCAGATATCACCAGAATATAAAGGCCTAGTGTGGAGTAACTATAAAAGAGCTTTGAAAAAAAAACAATCACAGAACAATATTCGGAAGGGGATAAGGAATTTATTTTGGCAGTTATTAGAAGACTTAAAATTCCCTCTTGAAGATATGACTTCGGTTTATAAAAGGATATTTAGTAGAAAAGCACCTCCGGGAAGCGATGATGCTCAGAGTAAAGATGAAGTAAGTATAGGTACAGGGTGTAATAATATCCCTACATACATAAAAAATTGTGGGTTCTACTCGTCAATGCGAACAATCTTCTTTACGGGGAACATTTCGAAATCACCGAAAAAAAATATCAGCAGACCACATCATATTTTTATGCCGTAGGTAGGAACTTTAGTAAGTATAGAACATTTGAATATTTTTGTTAGATACTAAAGTAAAAGTGATTTGCCTTGACAAGTAGAGCTTTTTTATATTTTCATATGTGTATGCGGGTTTTAGTTAAATCCCGTAGAAAGTTACATTCAGTAGGACAATATTTTGACATTTCAATTGATTATGTGCAAGGGCTCTAATAAACGGGCGGCACGTTGCGAACGAAAGTGTCAACTGCAGCCGTCGACACTCGTCGACGCGGATATTCGACGCTGACGTGCTGACGACTGCCGCCGACGCGTCGACGCCTGCCGTCGACGAGTGTCGACGGCCGCAGTTGGCACTGTCGTTCGCAACGTGCTGCCCGTTAGCGCCCTAAGCGAATATCTGCCTAAGGTTGTAATGCACTACATCTAAGAAGATGGGGAGTCAGAGGAGGGATGCAGAGTTGTAGAAACAAAATCGTACCGTCATGTCTGCCCCGAATCAGCTGTTACACAGCAGGTAGAAACTCTTTGAGGCGTTCTTATTGTCTTCCTATGCCTCTCCCTCGTAAATGTAGAAAACCAGCGCTAGTCGCCTTTGACTAACATTTTGCTGAGCTGCAGCCTTTTTCTGCTGTAGCACTTGTGTTCGGCATCATTGTGTTGGGTACTATTATTTTTGTGTTCTCGTTTCTCTCCATAACTTTTTTTCATTTTTGTGTCATGGTCATTTGTGTTACAATAGAAATAAATGTTTTTCATTATCACTTTCACTAGTTTCTGGAGGCATTACCCAGTGCAATCGAAATAACGCGCTTCTGAAAACGAAGAAAAGAAAAGGGGCTTTCGACACGAAAGAAGAAGAAGACTAAAACAGAATCACATATTTAACTGGATAAAATGATATCAACCTCATAATGTCTGTTGACAGCATATTGCTGGGAGTCCATTATTTAACTATGCCTCTATAGTTAATGACGAATATCAGTGGCCCTGAGTGGCGAATATCACTGACGTGTTTGACACTGCGCTTTAGAAATTACGCTTTTAAAGTATATTATGTGTAGGACTGGTACGAGAGTATTTTTGTCTGCTGCAGGTACTTACAAGTGATGTCAGCCAATACGACGCAACTTACGCAGTTGCCAGAAGTATGCTAAAGCTGGTGGGGCTGCGTTTTATGCACAACGATCCTCCTGCATCCAGGTAGGTATCGGGATGTGATAAGCCAGTCTGGGTGTATTATTTGTAGGGTTTACGCTCTGACTTTGCCCGGACTTTTTTTGTATTTATGTGAATTGTTATTTCGTTTATTTTCTTATTTGTAACGATAAGAGGTATGCCTTTTCTTTCTTGTGGTGTGTAAAATCTCTTTCTTCTGCTTCCTCTTCTACTGTTCCATGTTTGTCATGTCGTTACCTGGTTACCATAGCACAAGGTATATTTATTTACTCAGCTTCAACTTTTGGATGAAGTTTGGCACGCCACGCGATGTACTGAATTAAACTTTAGTTCTTTTGTCTGAACGAAATTTCTCGAACAGTATACCCATACCCTATAAATGAGGTTGGTGGTCAACCAATGAAAATTAATCATATCGTTCTTGCAAAAAAGTGTCAGAGCAATTTCTTAATCATATTAATAGGCCGTGAAAATAAGGTAAAAAATCTAAGACTAGAAAACTTAGTGGATAAAATGGTCCTTTTTGGCATAAATGGCATTATCTCATCCCAAGACTGCGATTCTAGGTTCTCGGTTGTGAGTCCTACATATCACCATTAGCATTGTTGAGAGATAGACACTTTTTGCAAAAATCTTCTTATATATAAAAATGAATTGCTGTTCGTTAGTCTCACTAAAACTCGAGAACGGCTAAGCCGATTTGGCTAATTGTTGTTTTTATATATTTGTGGAAGTCCAGGGAAGGTTTAAACGGTGAGAAGAAAAAAAACGGTTGACGTCGGTAATACGAAGTTCACGAGGTCATCTAGTTATGTATAAAAATATATATATGCATACATAAACCCACGCCTGTATCGCAGAGGGGTAGGCAGACTGGTATCTGCCTACCCCTCTGCGATACAGGCGTGGGTTTATGTATGCATATATGTATGTATGTATGCTGTCCCTGGGGACAGCTACTTGCCACGATCCTGACAGATCACTTTCGCTTCCTCAACATTTGTATAAAATATTTTTTTAAATATTCAATTTGTTTGCCATCGGCACGCTAAGAAGAAGAAGATATTATTTTTAGGGTTCCGTACCCAAAGGGTAAGGGACTCTATTATCAAGACTCCACTGTTCGTCTGTCTGTCACCAGGCTGTATCTCCTGAACCGTGATAGCGAGACGGTTGAAATTTTCACAGACGTTGTATTAGCCGCTATAACAACAAATACTAAAAACAGAATAAAATTAATATTTAAGTGGGGCTCCCATACAACAAAACACGTGATTTTTTGCCGTTTTTTGCGACGCTTGAAATATTCGCAGGATATTGACTTTAAAAATAAATAATAAAATAAATAATAAAACAAAATAAATATTTAAGGTAGGCTCGGATGCAACAAACGTAATTTTTTGTCATTTTTTGCTCGATTTTAATAACGGCAACAGGTAGACGCTTGAAATATTAACCCAGGGATCCCGTGGAAAAATCGCTGGGGTTCCGTGATGACATTTGGCACTATTACAATTATCGATAAGTTAAGTAAAATCTTGCATAATTATGATATTTTGATGTGGGATTCCGTTAAATGAAAGAGTTTATTTGTGCTCCTTATTGCTAATAGCTATTTATTCTAGACCACAAACTCTGGAGATGTGCTGAGTGTTTGTGTGGAGCTGTCTACTAATGATGTTTGGTAACATTATGCAGAATCTTCTTTAATTTTTCTTTGGAACTTTTTCTATTCAAATTCCATTTTCATAATATTTTGTCTGACCGAAAAGAGCGATCATGGACTCGAATCGCAACCGCTCGGCCGTCTCGATCGAGTGTGCATAGAGTATGCAACCCTTTTCAGGGATGGACATAGAGAGAGTTGATACCTACCAAGCAACTGCGTAGCAGTTAGGCGAGTTATAATGTACTGTTTCACCTACCTACACATCTATGATGCTCCTCGTGAGAGGATCAGGGGGGCTCGAGATAATACTTGCCGAAAAAGGATGATTGACACATCTAACAAAAAACACTGTCAGAGCAAAGCAGTCATTTGATGTCTGTGGTGCCGTTCATAACATGTTCGGTCGTAAAATCCAGCGACGTATCATCCGCTGACGGTTCATAAATCACCCATATTTACGATTTCTCAGTGTCTCTATTACCGTGCAAGTAGATTACACAAGTATGTAATCTCGCTCTATTTACCACGCAAATACACTATGATTTGTATGGCATGTTTTGTAACCTATATTTGGAACACATTTTATTTACGACCGGTTTTGAGAGTTCCGTACCCAAAGGGTCCGTCCGCCCGTCCGTCCGTCTGTCATCAGGCTGTATCTCATTAACCGTGATAGTTAGACAGTTGAAATTTTCACAGATGATGTATTTCTATTGCCACTATAGCAACAAATACGAAAAACAGAATAAAATTTATATTTAAGGGGGGCTCCCAAATAACCAACGTTATTTTTGGCTGTTTTTTGCTAGATATTAATAACGGCAACAGGCAGACGCTTGAAATATTTAGATGTTGTTTAGATAATAATGGCACGGAACCCTTCATGCGTGAGTCCGACTCGCACTTGGCCGGTTTTTTTTAATCCATGCTCGATTCTCTCCGCTACAGCTTTTTGCTGTCTCACTGAAAGACATAATTTAATTTTAACATTATTTTGATGACGAAAGTAAAGAGACTTCTAAAACTGCAATGCGTTCGTACACGATTTTATTAAGTTGAGTTGGATCGTGGCAAGTGGCAGTCCCTGCTCTCTGCCTACTCCTCTGGGACACAGGCGTGAGTTTATGTTGTGTTTTTTTAGTTGGATGATTCCTTTCACACCTTAATATTCGTCTCTTTTAACCGCCTTTAAAAAAGTATGAGGTTCTTAATTCGTCCGTTTATTTTTAAGTAATATTAGTGTAAAATCCTTACCACTTTGTCCGATTTCATTGATCTTTTTTTTATAGAAATAGGGTCATCATAGATGTTGGCATATAAATTTGGTCAAGATCTGTTGACGTTGATCTGATCTGATCTCTTGAGAAGATCACCAAATAAATTTTCAAAAGCATCTTTACGGCCTTGTGTACACAAACATACCGTGATAAGGACTAACGTCAGCGACACCTAGTGTTAAAATTAGCTGAGTATAGTTTCCTTTTAGTACGCCATACTCCACCACGGGGGCCAAGTCCGGATTGGTGGAGTATGGCCTATACCTTCCTCAGGGAAGAGACCCGTGCCCCTCGGTGGGGACATAATGGGTTGATGATGATGAACTACAATTGAGTAAGTTTGTTTAGTAACAGTTCGAAAAAACAAAAAACAATAACTGCATGGTCATTGTAGTTCTCTAGGGCCAAATTAACATCGAGATGATAATAATAATATCTTCCACACAATGGCCCTGGCCCAAACTAGGATACCTTGTGCTATGGTAACCAGGCAAGGACATTACAAACATGGAAATACAACGAGACTCAGGCCATTTGTACAAAGCAAGTACGGACCCTTCCAGTGAAAATCGAACCCACGACCTCTGTTTTGATAGTCGCGTACGTTAGCCGCTAGACCAACAAAGCAGTCGGATTGTGGGGATTACGTTGACGTAACAGATTACGGGGGAGTCAAATTTTCTTTCCCAGATTCCTGTGGGACGTTTTTTACTGGTTCGAGTTCGCCAATTTATTCGTGGTGACATGGTTGGAGCTGATCAACATGGTGGACACGGCTAAAGGAGCCTCCTTCCAGGATGCCATCGAAATCTTCAGGATGATGCCGTGCGTTGGCTACCTGTTGCTGGGTAAGTGCGTTGTCTGTGTAAACCACAGACCAAGATCTTTGCAGCTGGTTCTATTAGTATGTGGTGTAACCATTTTCATCCACAGCATCGCCTGCATGCCGAACGGAGCGTCCCCGTTCGGTGTTATTAATAAAATCACTATCAAAGTCCCATTTAGTACAGGGAATCAAGTTATATAAAAATTGCCGGAGTACATACAGTCCCTCGATCATATGGAATTTCGTGCAATAATCAGGAAGAATCTTATTGATAAAAGCTACTACTGAATAGATGGATGAACTTGCTGATAATAGCCTTGTACAACCTGACATGTAGACTTAGTATTTAAAAATTCCTCTAATTTAATAATTTTAATGTATATTCATGAAAATTGGCATAATTATGATATTACCCTGTAACAAAATTTCTAATATTATTTAATTGCATAAGTGTTCATATGTTGACGTTTCTAAGTGTATCTTGTATGCCTAAAGATGAAATAAATACTATACAATACAATACAATAAATAGTATTGTATTGTATAGTATAAATAGTCTGTGATATTTTTTTTCCCTCTTTAAATCATCACATACTTATAATTGTGCTAAACAGTAGCGAAAGTATGCGCATTGTATTATAACTTCATCACATTGAATGAGTACCTACCTACTGCTGATGTCATTAGCATCTATCTCTCTCACTCTAAAAGCGCTAGGCGAGCATCTGTGTGTAACTGTTTCTATGTTAGCGACGTTTTTCTCTAAGAGATGCACTCGGGCTTGCAGCCCTCATACTGCTTTGGCTCGCGCCAACAACCACACGACCACAAATACTCGTAATAAACCCTGTGTTAAGGCTCTTACATAGTTTTATTGACCACCCGTTTCATCCCTTGTAAAGTCCTCTACCACAGACTGTTCATACGGCGTTTATGGAGTGTTTTAATGAATTGTGTTTTTTATACATAAGACCGTTTGCATCTTTCCAGGATTCTGACAACTGACAATTGGGGCTGGGACTCATAGATTGCCCAAATCGGTCAATTACCAGCCCAATAACCAGAATTAAACATTTCACTTGTTTTTATCCGCCTTCTTGCCCCCCAGCTATGATCAAGTCCTACAAGATGGTGTACCGGCGCTCGGTATTCGAGAACCTGGTCAGCGAGCTGCGGGACATGTGGCCGCAGGGAGGGGTGGGGGCGGAGGAGCATGCTGTCATGAAGACGGGGCTCCAGCAGCTTAACTACAGCGTTCAGGGTACATGAATATTTTTAATCCGATTCATCTTTTTCCTCTTGCACGGTCTCTCCTCTGCTTAAGGTGGCCAAGCAATCAGCTCTCCTGTTTTCTCTTTGTCAAGCGAAATAGATCTTTGAGGCTGCTAACGTCAGTTCATTCTCTGATGCTACTTCCCTTCAACTTTCCAATCTAATCTATACCCATATTCATCGTTCGATGACAATTGTATGTAATGACGCTAAAAGTTTTGAAAATGACGTAAATGAAACCATTAGTAAGGTAACGGAATGGCTAAAATCAAATAATCTCCGAGTTAATGCGAATAAAACAAAATATTATGCAATTTAAAAACATTAGAATGAAACCACAAGAGATTAAGGTAGTATGCAATAAAACTAATATAGAGCAGTCCTCGTCAACCACATTTTAGGGATAGTTTTGGACGAACACTGCACATGGTTACCACACGTAGAAAAAGTATGCACTAAGTTAAATAGGTTTGTTTACGCACTGCATAAATAAACTCAGAAATACATCTGACATACAGACAGCACTTATGGCATACCACGGTTATGTCTCATCTGTACTCCGATACGGTCTCATACTCTGGGGAAATGCTAGAGAGGTAAACAAAGCATTAATAACACAAAAAATATGCATTAGAGTCATCTGCAACGCAACTATTCCAAAAGCTGAAAGTGCTATCCCCTCATGCAAAACTGAGTTTTGTCAACGAAATTGCTACCACATGCTAATATAGGTATACAATAAACTTGCGGAAACACTGAAATGCATGCCATTGTCTCCGTTCAAAAGAAAGCTGCACAAATGGCTACTTGAAAAATGTTTTTACACCGTAAATGAATTTCTTGGCATGAAAAAGGGTAACATTGACATTGTAAAAAATTCTGACATTATTTATAATTTTACATTCCATTGATGTTTTTATTTAACATTGCTTGTATAATTTAATTTTCATCATGAGTTGTAAAAATAAACTTATAATTCTAATTCTTAATATTTGCATGCCTAGAACAGGTAAAATATGTTGGAAACACTATTTAGTTATAACATCTGAAATGTACCATATTTGACGCAAATAAATATCTATATCTATATATTTTATATCTACTGCTGAAAATAGGCCTGCCCCAACGAACGCAACTTCTATCCAGGCTTATCATTGTACCGTCCCAACCCGTCCGGCTCCGTCCCTTCCCGTCCCGTCCCGTCAAGCTCCGCCCCATCCCGTCCCATCCCCTCCCGTCCCAACCATGATGTACTCGTCGATATCTATCACTCCCTTCTGGGATTGATGCCTAAAGTCTTTCGGATTGCGGTGTGCCTTGCACTTCGTTCCCACTAGTTCCCTTGAGAAGTTCTATCATGGAACTAATGTGCCTGAACATTTTTTTCTCGTTCCAGGCTACTACTGGTGCAACAATGCCCTCCTGGTCATATTCCTGTCGCCTCCATTCGTGGACATCTTAAAGAATTACCTCGGATATGAAACGCCTTTCATTCTGCCTTTCTTCTATTGGTTCCCGTTCGATCCGTTCCAGAAGTGGTACTACGAAATCATACTGGGGTTACAGACATGGCATGGTAAGTGCCTAGCCATATTACATACATACATTAACTCACGCCTTGTATTTCGCAGGGGTAGGCAGAGCAGGGTGTGCTACGATTCTGACCAACCTGTTTCGTTTCATCGACACGCATGCACACGGGTTTTGGGTACTTACACACATACATTAACTTACGCCTTGTATTTCGCAGGGGTAGGCAGAGCAGAGAGTGCCACTTGCTACGATTCTGACCAACCTGTTTAGTTTCATCGACATCCATTAGTCGCTGTGCATGCACACGCGTTTTGGATACCGAACACGGTAGACGATCGCCTGAGACGTCCTTTACCGGCTCACCCACCACAAAAAATGTATAAAATATCATTACATTGCGTTAAAATACGTAACACAATTATATACGAACGACATTTAAGGGCAAATGGAGAACTTGCACAAAAAATTTTTTAATCTCATTTGACAGGCCATGTTAAAAGATAAATCACCGTGCCTAATTTTTTTCTCTACGAATAATACTAGTCATGATGCCGAAAAGTCATCCTAGTCACACGGTACAGAAACGCGCTAACCATGACGACCAACAAGGTATCTATCAACCATATAATTTATGAAGCGTTTATCAATATCTGAGTTATCTCTACAATAATATTTTTATTTAAAAAAAATTCAGAATTCAATGAAAAAACTTAATCTTATAAATTTATTATTATTAGAATAACTTGATACTTCGCATTTTTTGTACATGTACAAACCAGATTTTTTAATGGTTTTATTTTTTCTGAGTTTTTCTACGTACTCTGTGGTATAAAAACAATGTCACTCCAATCTTAGTTTTGTTGCAAGTTCCCTATAGGGTTGTCGGCACAAATATACTGATCTACCAAGACTAATAATCTACCATTTCGCATTATTGTAGATACGGCATATCGCTCATACCTTTTTTTGATCCTATTACTGACTCAGTGACTTCGTTTACTATTTACGACAGTTTGATTTTACTTGGTGGCTATTATTAAGTCATATTACGGATTTAATATTGCTACGGTGAAGTGGTTTGACAGTTACCTCTCCGCCGGGCTCAATCGGACGGAATCAGTAAGATGGATGGTAGAACTGTGTGTTCATCCTCCGTCCGTGGCTAGAGTTCAATTTTAGGTCTGTTGCTCTCTATATCGTACAGTGCTGACATTATGGACAGTATAAGGAGTTGCGATCACTACCACTTTTCCGCTGATAATGTCCAATTATACATGTCAAGCAATCCAGCGAAGGCAGTGCGTATCGTAAATTCTGTCCTTGACCGTATTGCTGCGTGGTCGAGGAGGAACTGTTTGGCACTGAATCCTGGCAAGTCCAAGCACATCGTGGTACTAAAAATCAAACCCTTGTAACCAATTATGTAGCTATTGAGGGTCAACCTGTCGAACGGGTAGATGAAGCAAATCTCGGTCTGTTAATGGATGGAGAGTTGCATTTTGAGAAGTACATACTGCGCTGCTTCTACCGGCTCAAGTTAGTGTATAATATACGGGATTACTTAAGTGTGGCTTTGCGTGTTCACCTTTGTAAATAGCTTGTATTATCTAGGCTAATCTTCTGTGATGTGGTCATCCGTGATTGCTTGGTAATACAAAAAATTTAAAAATATTTTTTTTTTTAAATAAAAAATAAAAACAGACTTCGAAACACTACAGCACTAAAAAATTTGAAATAATTTAGATAATTAGAAGTATGTGGGCATGTAGGTATTGTAGAAGTATAATTTGGAGTCTAAAATATATGTGCTGGTCATGAAACTATATAAATATATACGTATACACGTCGAATTGATAACCTCCTCCTTTTTTGAAGTCGGTTAAAAAGTCTTATACAATGTGTGCAAAACACATATACACGTTATTGTTTCCGGATCGCTCCCGGCTTCCTCATCACTCCGTTCATGTGTGACGCAAATCTGCTGTTCAGTGTTGTGCGGTATGAGACCCCCTCTTATTTGCTTAGTAAGTTTACTTGGCCTATACTACAAAGTGAGGGTCATTCTACCACTGCACGGAACGGCAGCGTTCCGAGGCAGTTTCAAATTTGCGGCATCGAAGCGTGGAATGATATTCCTCTTCCCATCCATGCCACTACTAATAAATACGCTTTCAAGCGCAAGTTTGGAAGCTATATGCTGGAAATGCAGACTGCCCATCCCTAATCCAGCACTTATTGTGTATTTATGTATTGTAGAATTTGTAGATCATTATTGCAATTATATACTTATGATGATATTAGTATTTAATATAACATTATTTAATTTTACAACATGTTAATAAGTATGCATATTATAAGTAGTTACTATTATTTGTATATATTTACATATATATAAAAAAATATTTTATTTTTTATTTAATTTAATTTAATTTTTTTATTTTTATTATTTTATTTTTTTGTTGACTCGTGTATTTAGTTTGTTTACCTACATTTTTTTCCTCTGTGCCTACGTGTTTACTTTGTGTTTCTGTGACAATTTGAATAATTGTCTTTTACCTTTCTTTCTTCTTTCTTATCAATGGCCGGTTATAATTCGCTTCGAAAAAAAAACTTGAAATAGGGCAAAACCTGATTGGAGGCGCCGGGTATCGATCCCGGTACCTCTCGCATGCTAAGCGAGCGCTCTACCATCTGAGCTACGCCCCCTACGTGCTACAGTTGCGAAAATACTGATTACTAGTGCGCTCCAAAAATAATAATAGATCATCTCCCTGCAGGAATCGGCCCTTCTATTACGTAACTGTCCAGTATTGGGTTATCCATTTTTACGTTTCCGAAGTGTGAAAATACGCATGTATTTGACAGTTCAGAGAAGGCTTAGCCTTAACCCTTTCACGACGCTCATATACGATCGTGCGTTAAACTTTAAAAAAATATTTTCGCGCGCTCAAGCCGATATCGCACTATCGTGACATGGGGTTTTCTCAGGGGGGGAGGGGGAGGGATTTTTTAAATGATTTTTGTAGGATAACTTAAGACTTACATATTTAGAATCTATCTATTCTATCTGTCTGAAATCTATCTGAAAGGGTTAATTCTTTATAGCAGTAGAAACAGACAACATTTTTCCGGTGATTTAAGAATTGGTTTTACAATGAAAGTTGTCATTATTGATAGCTATAACAACTGTTCACCTGACCTTTTTTCACCACGCTGTAAATTTAACCCTCATTTTCTCTTTCACTAACAATCTGGGGAGCTACTACCACAGCTACTACGTAACTTCTACACTGTATTCACTGTCCGTAATCCGATTTAAAATTTCTGAAAAAAATCTGATTTCTAACCTACTCCGAACTGTCAAATACATACATACACATTTTGACACTTCGGAAACGCCAAAATGGATAACCCAATACAGTGGACGGTGATGTAATGGATGAAACACGCCAAAGCGGTGGCGGTGATGGTGGCGGTCCATACAAACGTTCATATAAATACTACTGCAGTAAATGTCATAAGTATGGACCGCCATAGCCACCGCATTGGTGTGTTTCATCTTTCATAGGAGGGCTGGTTGGCAGTTGTTATTTTTGTTGGCGCTTTGGCTAACTGACAGCTGTTAAAAGTTCATTAACAGCTTGTTCGCGTATGAGAAACAGGCGGTAACTCTCTCAGGTTTCTACTTTGTGCTAATTGGGTAGCCATTATTAATACAATGGCTGGTTTCACATTATACGTTTGTTTTATAGGGCTTTTTGATGAACGTTGGGAGGTCCATGATTTTGGTGACTTTTTTCAGGGCTCATAACGATATGGTTCATGTTGGTGGGCGATCTCCTGTTCTGCGTGTTCCTGAGCCACATCACCATCCAGCTAGAGCTACTGGCGGTGAGGGTCCGGAGGCTTGTCTACGTGCCGGTGGACCAGCAGCTGCCGGCCGACTATCCCCTTGGTGAGAGGCGGTGGCGGCATGCTATGCTCGGGAACAATGAATAAAAAAACTGCAATAAAAAACAACCAACAAACCGGCTGCTAAGCTTTGTTTCTGTTGTTGAAATAAATGGTTTCTTCTTCTTCTTCTTCTTCATTGACTACGAAGCAGGCGAGACCGACCTAGGTACCCAGCAATTTTTGGATTTGGGTCCCGCCAGATTTGTAGTTAATGCTCAGCAGTCGGGTTGTTGGTAATTTCTTTTTCAGTTTTTTTTATTTTTGTTTTTTTAGTGTTTCATTTTGGTGGATTTATGCTGATTTTATATTGCCTATGACATACGCGATACAATGAAAAGAACTGCTTAATATGAATTTAATTAAATTTTTACTTTATTTAATGAATAAGGCTCATTGAAGAAATTATTGATAACTATTGCAGTGTCGTACATAACTCAGTAAAGTAGGATGAATTATTATTTTTAAAGACTCGGGATGCCCATACACAGTTGTAATTTACATTTAAGGTGGGACGATTCTCATACAAATTATTTTTTCCGAATTTTTAAAAGAATTATGTAATTATACACTGAAATAATGTATATCTGCATTAATTTAGACTTTTAATTGCGCTAATTTGTATTTTCTTTGTTTAATTTGAAAATGAGATCGAAAATTTAGTCCATACAAACAACATCAATTTCATTTTAGTATTAAACTACTGTCTTTTTTTCAAGGAAATGTAAATTGGCGCAGATAAAAATCTCAAGAATCGTCCCACCTTAACGGGTTTATTTGCAATTGTTCATTGGGTAAACTTAATTCCCGACGATTTCCCCTTTCAGCCGCTTTTAAGTTTCGATACCAGTTGTGAAAGAGGGCCTTTTCTTCTTTTTGGCAGTTAGTAGCGGTAGGTGATTTTTTTTATCACGCAATTGGTTGATAAAACAACAAAAGAATGATAAAATTACTCTGGATTTTGAAGTGGCAGCTATTGCTGTTAAAAATAATAACATTTGAAGACAATTTTCGGGAATACGGCATTTATTAATGCGCCGTTCAAAGCGTATTCCCGAAACTTGTCTTCAAAGGTTATTATTTCCATTTTAAGCGTAGTAAATGGAGAAAAGTAAAGGATTTAGATATACAACTTAGGACAGAAAAAGGACATATAGCACGGTGTGATGGGTTTGCTCGATTACCTAGGTACTCCATATGTAGAAGACAGTGATACAGAAATTTTATAACTATTTCAGAAAACAATGGCTAAAGAAGAATGAAATGATGATTGCTTTTGCTCAAACGAAAATAAACGGACGAAAGATAATTAGAGTGAAAATATCCACCATTATCACAACTATTGGATTTTTTATTAACGGAAAGAAGTTCATACGGTTTGAGAAAGAAAAGTAAGAAAAATAAATAATACGAGTTATTTGATCAGGAAATCGATGTGGCAGTAAGAGAACTCGAACAAAATATAATTTCAGTAGGCCAGTGTTTGGAAATAATTATTTTTAAAATATATATAAATAACGTTACAAATTACCATGAAAGTCAATCAGAAGTTTCTTGGTTTAGTTTTTGTTGCAAATAAGTTATAAAATAAATATTTTTTTAATTTTATATTAACACATTACGGAACACATATATTACAGAGTATTTACTTTATTGGTTTACTTTATTTCGCTTTAGCCCATGAATTCCTGCTTACTCATCCAGCATCCACTCCAGCTTCTAGTTCATACTTGGAACCAGTAGTCAAATATCGTCTTAAGATTGGTTGCGTATCAATAAAAGTTAAAACTTATCGCAACTGGCATTTTTAAGTTACTTGTTAAGAGTTTTCTTTCACAACCAGGTTGCGTAAAGAGAAAAACAATCTTCTATCGCGAATAGTTGCCACAAAAGAAGAAAAAGTCCTTTTTTACTACTGGTTGCGAAACTTAGTTGCCAAAGTGGCCAAAAGGCGATTTCCAATTAAAGTAATTAAGCTTAACGAATCTAATTGCGATTGTTTAAATTACCTTAACTCCCGACAATTCCCGAGCAAATAGCCGAAAGATAAGGAATATCAAATCAAATTTTTTGAAAAATCCTTTTTTAACAGACTTTGCTTCTTGAATGTGTACTCCATGATGTGGTGAAAACTAACAAGTAGCAATATATTTTGATTTATGCAGAATTAAATAATAGTAACTCATAATTACTCGTAAAGGTCCCGCTACAGACTTTTAAATGCTCGCCGTGAAAAGTTTTGAATTTGGCGGTTGTTACTCTTTACTTCCCAGCTACATATAATAAGTTAAGTTTAATGGTGTTAGCTTAACAAAACTCTGTCGAAATCCTGAATTTGACAGTTAGACGAATGGAATAGTTCAGCATTTGGTACGGGTAATATAGGCGCAGTACGCCAATTAGGGATTGGTCAATGGTCCTATCCAATGTGCCCTCACTGTTCTGTCAGTTCGCATCTGTACTCGTACCCACCAACACAATGTCTGATTCCTTTCGTCCGCGTACGAAACTGTAGGTTCGTAAACAGTTGCGAAAAAAGACAAAAACGTCTTCATATGATACCAGTTATGTAGGAATAATATTTTTTCTTTATACGCCACTTAAGTTTCGAAACAGGAAATGAGGAAATTGATGATGAATTATGAAAAAATACTTTATATTCTTCCCAGGTAACTAGTTGACGCAAGATATAAATTTTTCTTCTTATTTTCTTATCTTATTATTCTTATTGCAGCACAGATAAGCCGAAAATATCAGGAGAGCAACGGCGAGATAGTATCGTCCTACAACTCCAGTCATTGGGACAAAAAACACCAAAGTGATCTGGTTGATATCATACTGAGACATCGTGCTTTGATCAGGTATGCTATGTACCTAATTACTTATATTACGTTAGTATAGAAGACAGCAAACCTAACATTGCATAATCACTTTGGCGAAATGAAATTTGGCATACGGTATACAGTTAACCCTTAATCCTAACGTCAGATACATTGTGTTTAAGAAAAAGAGGAAGATATATTGATACATCACAAGAAAAAAAATGCATAACAAGTACCTAACATAAATACAAAGGAACAACAAGTCACATAAACATAGGACAGAGCGTCAGATGCATCCTGTGGTGGGTCAAAGTTGCCATAAAGACCATCTGACTCAGTATTGCTTCGTTCTAAGTTCGTTCATTGGAATTTTAAATGCATTTTTTTATGCCGGGGACACACTGGAAGGACGTGGGATTAGGGTGCGGAAAGGACGCGACGCTTTGTATAGAGTTCGCGTCCTAGACCCTTCGCTTCAGTACATTTTGTATAAAAGTGAATTAAAGAACGCCACGTCCTTTCTGCGCCCTCGTCCTACGTCCTTCCTATGTGCTCCACGCCTAAGAATACACCCGTATTTCTCTATAATTGTCTATAGAAATAGCTGAGGTTTCGATTTGAAAAAAAAAAACGATGGATGACTTACTAACATTTATATTCAAACTTGTCACCACGTACCGTACCGTGTCGTACCAAAATCATTATGTACGAGTACTAGAGTAATTTACTCTAAAAAATTACAACCACGTCTTTTCAACAAAAACGACAAGATTTCATTTCTATAATGACGTCATCACATGAAGGTTTCATACCCCTCGTGATTGATTTTGATTGCCAAGTCAATTTCAGTACCTACTATTACTAATACTAGTACTACCTATATGGTACTGAATAGGTACTATATACTTGACTTGGCTTTCAAAAGGCTAATCAAATTGACAGTTATTATCAATACACGATAAGTTTTTGCAGCACTGACACTAATAATCGTGGTAAGAATCTTGTTTCTCAAGTTTTACATCCACGAAAGTTAAAATGCATAATGAGAGATTGTTTTCCCGGCAGGCTGTCCGGAGACGTGGAGGAGTTATACAGTCTCGCATTGCTGGTTAACTTCTTCAATAGCTCCATTATCATCTGTTTCTGCGGGTTCTGTTGCATCGTACGTACTATACATTTGCAAGGAAGTTTTGTAGAAAAGACGAAAAGTGTTTCATATTAAATCAATAAGTGAAACCAAGGCTTTTTAATTAAAGAATGGGACTGAATGACTATCTGCCTCTGGCTCGCACAATATAGACGGCAATGTTGTATGAGTTCACAGATGATGTATTTCTGTTGCGGCTATAACAACAAATACTAAAAACAGGATAAAATAAATATTTAAGGGGCCCATACAACAAACTTTGTCTAAAGACAGCGCTCGCCATCTAGCGGCCATCTGTGTAATCTTCACACCGCCGATGTCATGTCGCTTCTTGTTGGTTTCTATAGATGGCGCTGTTCGCAATGTACCTAATCTTTCTTGTCTCGATCTTTGTCTAATGTTGTATAGATAATAGTACGGAACCCTTCGTGCGCGATTCCTACTCGCAGTTGGCTAGGTTTTTAATATAAAACTATATATGAGCATCACGAGTCATTAAAAAATATAATGTAAACGGCAATATGCTGTTGACTCATCTCTGTACTTACGTGCATTTATTTGCTTCACAGATCGTCGAGAAATGGAACGAGATGGTGTACAAGTCGTTCTTGTCCACAGCTCTGTCTCAGACCTGGCTACTCTGTTGGTACGGACAGAGATTGCTCGAGTCCGTAAGTGCTAGTTTGACCTATCGCTTAGTATCATTAGGGATCCATAGTCAACAAGGAACCCTTATAGTTTCGCCATGTTCGTCCATCTGTCCCTCTGTCTGTCTGTTTGTTCTCGTCCTAGCTCTGAGACTATTCGTACTGGAAAGCTATAATTTGGCATAGATATACATATCAATCACGCTGACAAATCGGTAGAAACCTACATCTAAATTAGGATGACTTTTTTTTATTTTCCCCATAATAGTGTGGGGTATCGTTGAGTAATAGTCGACCGTCTATCACATAAAAGAAAAAAATCGTACAGATTCCATTGAATTAAATCATTTCAAGAATTGCTCGTTTAAAGGTATTATTATAAACATGTAATTTTTACAAACGTTAGATTTAAGGTACACTAATATGCTTTCTTTTATTTGAAATATTTTTTTGTTTATTGAAAAATGTTCATATGAAAATTTTCTGTTGGATCATTTTTGGCATTCTGTCTCAGAGCGAAGCCGTGTGCGAGGCGCTCTACAGCAGCGGCTGGTACCAGGCTAGCAAGAGAATCAAAAGTAGCATCCTCATCATGATTCTTAGGTAAGAAAAACGGTAATCCCACTATTACCATAAAGTTAAGTAAGAGCAGCCAATCAACTCCACCTAAAATAAAAATATTAATATGCTTTATTTCCGAGTTATTACATGCAAATAATTTCGGAAAGGTAATTAATTATTTAATTTCCATTATTACATATTATGACATTTATTTACATATTTTAATTTTTTTATTCATACATTGTTACAATTAATTAGGGGGCACCCAAAGCTGGGTGCAGGCCTCCTCTATCTCCTTCCAACTTTCCCTGTCTTTTCTGGCGACGAGTCCATGTTTTGCCAGCCACCGCCACAATGTCGTCTCTCCATCGTCGGCGTGGCCAGGTCCTCTGTTGCCATCTCGTGGGTACCAGTTTTCGCTCCATCTGTTGTCTTTTGGCCGCGCAGTGTGCCCAGCCCATTTCCACTTTAGCTTGGCCATAACAACATAACATAACATTTACATACAGGCACATACATTTGCTTCTGGCCCCACACTAGGATACCCTGTGTCGTGGGAACCAGAAACAACGACATCACAAACATGTAAACATCCAAGACCTGGGTTTTTTTTTTTGTCCCCAGCCGGGATTCGAACCCGGGACCTCTCGCATGGGATGCAGATGCACTACCGCTGCGCCACGAGGTCATAGTTGTGAGAACGTCTGTTATTTTAGTATGGGCCCGTATGTCGCTGCTGCGGATTTTGTCTTTTAGTTAAAACTACTTGTATTCGAGTAATAACGGCAGTGGGCTGGTCACATCGGTCGAAGAATCGATAACCGATGATATAAAACAACCAACAACCCGACTGCCAAGCACTAAGCAGGCGGTACCAACCTAGATACCTCGCAATTTTGAATTTGGCTTTTTTTTTACATATAATGTGCTAATTTCATAAACCCTATGAAACTCGCGCAAATCCGACGAATCGATTGAGATCTTATTTTGTCAAAATCTGGAAATTGCTTAGGGAGTTACGAGGTAACATAGAATAGGACATACATATACTCGTACCTATCTAATCCGGTGTGGCGCCGGATAAAGAATAGCGTCGCTCCATTTCCTCCCGTGGATGTCGTAGAAGGTGACTAAGGAAATAAATTACCAGGAGACTGGCAGCAGCGTCTTCCTGAGATTTCAACCCGCCTGCCAAGCGTGGCGATTATTGCAAAACCTCCTCATAGTTATGAAAACAATGAGGGACGCCTATGTCCTGCGGTGGGCGTCAAATGGCTAATGATGATGATGATATACTCGTATACGAGCCAAACACGTTACCTTCCATTTGGGCTTCGACGCAGTCGTTTAAAAAGATCCTCTGGCACCGGCTAGCTAAAATTTGAAAAGTTGGAACATGGTTGAACGGAAATTTGAAAATAGAACTAGTTTTTTTTTAAATAATTTGCCAGGTGTCAGTTGAAAACGATTCTCCCTGGGCCTGAAAAGCATTACTTTCAACCCGCTTCTCAGGCAACTTCAGAACTACTTTCCGACTCTTCATCATCATCATCAACCATTTGACGCCCACTGCAAGACATAAGCATCCTTCGTGCTTTTTATAACCATGAGGGGTTTTGCCATAATCGCCACGCTTGGCAGGCGGGTTGGCGATCGCAGTATGCGGTTGGAATCTCAGGAAGATGCTGCTGCCCGTCTCCTGGTTATTAATTTCCTTAGTCGCCTTCTACGACATCCACGGAAGGAAATGGAGTGACGCTATTCTTAATCCGACACCACACGGATTAGATAGGTACGAGTATATGTATATCATAGTCTATATTACCAATGGTCAGATTTTGACAAAATAATATTTAATAATAACAAAATAATAACTTTCCGACTATGAGTAGGTAATAAAAAGAAAATTGTAATATTGTTGTTGTACCTTTCCACTTGGACGAAACCATTGAATTTGCAGCAAAACCTAAAGATTCTTCGGATGTCGACTGTACGAACTTTGTTAAAATAATTGACAAATAGCGTGGGTTGTAAACTAAAGGTCACTTAATTAACTTTCAGGACGCAAAAGGAAATCCACGTTACGACTTACGGGTTTTCTGTAGTAAGCCTGGCGAGTTATACCACGGTAATTGTTTTTATCCAAACAATATTTTTAGCTACTTCAACACAAACTTTCTTAAATTTTAGGAAAATATCACTTAGATTCACGCTTCTTATCAACTTTCTTAAATTTTAGAAAAAACGTCACTTAGATTCACGCTTCTCGAAACATTCTTCGATTTTAGAAAAAAATGTCTAGAGGCTCGCTTCTCGTCACTTTCTACTTAATCTATTATATAAAAATCTCGTATCACAGTGTCTGTTATTGAACTCCTCCGAAACAGTTTCACCGATTTTTGTGATTCTTTTTTATGTATATTTGGTAGGTCTGAGAATAGGTCGTAGGCTAATTAATATGGCAATACTCAATACACTTATAATAAACTTTTCCAGAACAACTTTAACCCCCGGCTTCTCGTACACTTGTCTCGTAGGTTGTTAACCTGTTAATCTGCTGTTCCAGATCAAATCTAAACTAAGCTTATGCCTAATCTAAACAAATGCGAATGAAACTTAAAATAACTTTTAACAGAGTACGATGTTTAGATAAAGATAAAAAAGTATTTACTGATACTTGAACTTAACTGACTCGGTGGTCTTGCGGTATCACGTTTGATTACCATGCTGGAGGTCGTGGGTTCGATTCCCACTGAGGGCCGCCGTACATTTGTACAAATAGCCTCAGCTTGGAAGTATTTTTATGATTGCGATGTCCTTGCCTGGTTTCCATAGCACAGGGTATCCTAGTTTCGGACCAGGACAACTGATTGCGTTGTGTGGAAGTTATTATTATTATTATAAGTTATGTATTACTAGCTGACTCCGCAAACGTTCTTTTGCCATATTAATTATTGGCTAATAATTCTCAGACCTACCAAATATTCACAAAATTCACAAAAAATCGGTGAAGCTTCCTTTCGGAGGAGTTCGATAACAAACACTCAGAAATCAGAAATCGATAATTTATTTCAACTTAAAGAATTTACACTCTGTTTGCTGAATGTCAATGTACTATGTTACTATGTTAGCCGCTGCCTTCGGGCCGTGATACTGTGATACGAGATTTTTATATATCAGATAATTGATTAACTGGCTCATAATCAGGGAATTCTTTAACTTAAGAGATCTCCATTTTATTATACTTTGTTATTTTCCCACAAGACCGACTGTATCCCAAATAAAAAAAAACAAGAGCTACGTAACTTTAATAAAATTAAATTTGTTTCTTTGCAGATCATCAAAACATCATGGTCGTATTTTACTCTACTCCTCAATATTTACAAAAAATAAACGGAAATTAAATCATGCACGAACTAACGCATGCATTCTTATTTATAACTAACCCATATTTTCGCAATTTTTTTCGTCATTCTTTGTTTTGACCTACGTTTTATTGTCCCGTAGTCGACAAGGAACCCTTATTGTATAGTTTCGCCATGTCCATCCCTTTGTCTGTCTGTCTGACTGGCCGCGGTCTAGCTCAGAGATAATTAGGACTAGAAAGCCGAAATTTGGCATAAACATACACATTAATCATGCCGACAAAACGGTAAAATAAAATGTTATAAATTTTTTTTTTATTCCTCCCCTACACCTAAATTATGGATGCAATTTTTTTCTCGCCTACACCATAGTGTAGGGTATTGTTGCATTGGTCGTTTTTACATTGTAAGTAGATGAAATAGTACATTGTTCACCGAGAGGAGAAAGTGACCGATTACCGTCGAGGGTGTCGTTTGAAGCCCGAGCCGTAGGCGATTTAACTTTAACTTTATTGATAACTTTATTGATAGTTAATAGGGTTGATGTACATTCACTTAACCGTTTAAATATAAATAGAAAAACGTGAACGAAACTGGTTGGTATCTGCTGCTATAGCTAGGTTACAAAGTAGCCTGTATTAATAGTAGCAGGCCCGTGCCTCTTACGACAAATTCTAGTTAGTAATTAAACAGTGGTGGCATTATTGACGAGGATACTAATCGCGTGAAGTGGCACACTGGTATTTTAGCATTGGCAAGAGATCTAAACTCTCTAGCGGGACTCTGGAACTCATGAGACGGAGGCGCAAAACACCAAGTGCAGAAGAGCCTTCGTAACGCTCGGCTCTCAACAAACTTATAACGAAACAAGTACGACGAGATCTCCGTCTTTCAATACAAGAGGCGATTGAAAAAATAGGGAGTCCTAAGTATTTGCACAGCAGTTTGCGAGGAACCACCTAACGAAGCTCAAAACTGCAGATGGAACAGTAGATGTCTCTAAATCCGAGCTCTTTGCTGAGATTGAGAGATATTATGGACGACTCTGTGCCTCTATGCGCCAAAAATGCGCCCTAATATGCGCCAAAGCCACGACACTGACTCCAAGCTCCACTAACACGCCACTTCACCTATGATTTTCCGGATATCGACTTGGGTGTGATTAACCCCCAGTTTTTCGTACACTAACACGCTGTTAATCTACCTATACTGTTAACAGCTGTCAATTGACCAAAGTGCATACTAAAAAAAACACTGATAGCTGTTAACAGTAGATTAAAAGCTTGTTAGTGTACGAGAAACCGGGGGTTATTAGCAAAAAGAACGTGGCTTTATTTAACTAAAAGATTAGGACTAATTGTCATCAATTCTTAATTAATGGCTACCCTAAGGATTCCACAGGTTAAAAAGAAAAAAAGACAAAAGGATTCTGCCAATGTCGAGTGACATTGATTAGGTATTATAGGTAACCATGACGCTCTCGGACAGCTTACGAACTTCTGAAAGCTGCAGGCAAATCCGTCTTAGACGAGTTGCAGAGGCTCTTAACACTGTCCTTCACAATACTGAAACACCGAGGACGTGGGGAAGAAGTGTGGCCGTGTTATTGAAAGGAGACAAAATGCTACTCAAGAATTACCGACCGATATCACTTCTCAGCCACGTCTATAAGCTGTTCTCGAGGGTAATTACATATCATCTTGCCCAAAGACTTGATGAATTCCAGCCCCCAGAGCAGGCTGGGTTTTGAAAAACCTATAGTACTGTAACGCTCTATTTTATTAATACGCGGATTAAGAGCAGTATTTCTTTTTATTACTCTTTTTATCGATGCCCTAGCCTAGCTGGGGATCGACTGACATCTAATTTCGTTTTCGTTAAACGAAACGAAAACGAAAACTGACATCTAAAACAAAACGTAACTATTCCCCTTCAAAATATTCAAAATAAGACGAGAAGGCTCTGCCAGCCAGCTTCTACAAAGAAGAATCGTTACAGTATCATAGACCACATACACACAGTGCGGAAGATAATACAGAAAATTGAGGAATACAATCGCCCGCTATGTCTGACAGTAAAAATTTGTGGACTATGAAAAAGCCTTCGGCACACATTTGATCACCTAGTTCTAGGTCATTAATTTATCTCTTCAGTTTAAGAAATATCGACCCCTTTTTCATTTTCTCGACTTTGACAGTATTTAAAAAAAACAGTTTACATCCAGACCTATGCCGAATGGAACGAAATATACATGAAGTAGGGTTACCTTCAGAGATTAAAGTTCATGAAAAAGAATACCTACTAATTCAAGAACAGTTAAAAATTTACAGACATCATGTATTTTCGCACGGTTTTCTGAAATTGCAGCAGTTTTTCCGACAAAAGTCTGTACCGGTGACGCCTAGTGTTAATTTTTTACCGAGGGGTTATTGCGAATCAAACTTAACTACATGATGACTTCGAATTCGTTCACCGTATTTCAAAGGGACATTCTAACCACGATTAAGTAACATATGGTGCTAGTTTTGAAAAAAATTGCTACTAAAAATATTATTTGTTACCAAAATTACTTTACTACTTTTAAATTACTTTAAGCATACAGAAATATCAGTACCAAAATTAATAAAAATTAAAAAAAACATGTTTTGAGCGTCTTATGGTCGGCGCCGGCCAACTCAGACGTCAGACTCTTAAGCAGAGCTTAGGTCTTTATCTGTACTGTGGCTTAGGGATGTTGCTGATAATGTTGCTGTGTAGTATGCTGTCTCACTCGCACCATGTAACTTTTTTTATATTGTAATAATATGAGTAAACTCTTGATAAATGTGGTCGGCGGGTTTGCATAATTAAATGACGGACATTTTAAATATATTTTTGTTTTCCTATACGTTTTTAATAAAGAAAAGTTTTTGCCACAATTAAAAGCTTAGCACAGGACAAGAAATATGCCTTGAATCTTCGCAATTTTATTTTTATCAAAAGTGTACTCATTTTATTACAATTACTAAAATTATTAAATTGTGCGAGCGAGACAGCGTGCTACATGTAAGAACAGCCTTAGGTAATCGTGGTGAGTAGAGACGGAGCTCGCGTAGTCGCGGTTGCTCTGCTGTGGGGGACTCCCGCGCACTCGGAGCTTGATGTTTTCACGCAACTTTAATTATGGAGAAATCTTCAACATCGTGAAAAACTATCACCTGTTCCACTCAACTTGGAATAGCTGATATAGCTGAGGAGAATCTCCATTTTCGAAAGGTTTCTTCTGGCTTCTACCAGAAATTTATTCTATCTCCAATATTCTTAAAGTACTTTCCCTCCATGTAGCATAACCATGGGATACCCTACTGCTTATAAGCAACAGTTTGCTTTGATACAATCATCGTACACGATAGTAAAATTAAAACTTTACAATTAAACTTTTTAGACTTTATTGTAAGTACAAGTGATTAAATCACCTGCTATCTTCTAGGTTGTAAAGGCTTGATAAGTCTTTGAACTCTATCATGATGAGAACTAGACATTGATTGCCTTATCTCTGTAAATTACTGGTGCGCATAAAGAGTTATCTATCTATGATGAGGTGTTGTTTTCTCGTTGCACTAGGATCTTGATAGGCCCTCAAACAGACGACAAAAAGCACCATAATGAATCGAACGCAACGAGGCTTGCTGAATTAATTAGTCTACTCGCTGGTGTATAAAAAGCCTGATACAGATTAAATTGGCATTTGAAAACTCATTCGCTAACGAGTTGCTGAAAAAAAAATTACTTCGTCTTTTTCTATAGTTCGAAAAGATTCATCGATGCCGAAGAGAGTATTTGTGAAGAGTGAGGAACACAAAAATGAGAATGAAAATGAAGTAAGTAAATCTGTTGATGCTGCCACATTACAACGAGCATTGAAAATGCACACCGACGTGTTGCTTAAATATCTCTAACGTGCTATATAGGCTATTCAAAATACAATGCTGGTCCCACCCAACATGTATGGTAGCGAGACTTGAGTACGGCAGAAGAATCAAGAAAGAAGGAGAAGCAGTAGAAATGAGGTCCTTGAGAAGTATGTGTGGTGTTACTTTAAATGACAGGATACACAATAGTTTGCTTAGAGAGCGTTGTGGACTGAAAGAGGATGTAGTGACTAAAATTGAGAGTGAAATATTGCGTTGACTTGGACTTATGGAGAAGTTGAAGGAAAAAATGGCGCCATGCGCTCCATGTGGCGCCGGATTAAGAATAGCGTCACTCCATTTCCTTCCGTGGATGTCATAGAAGGCGACTAAGGAAATCAATTACCAGGAGACGGGCAGCAGCGTCTTTTTGAGATACCAACCGCATACTGCGATCGCCAACCCGCCTGCTAAGCGTGGCGATTATGGCAAAACCGCTCATGGTTATAAAATCCAAGAAGGAGGCCTATGTCCTGCAGTGGGCGTCAAAAGGCTGATGATGATGATGATGATGAAGGAAAAAAGATTGACGAAAGAAATATTGAACGAATGTGCATATGGCTGACTGAGCACCGCCTTCTATCTCAAAAACGGTTAAGCTAAATTCAGCTTATTATTTGATTAAATACAAATTTGACTGGACTACTGTTTAATCGAAATATGTCCGCGTTGGACGTCCTTTTCCGGTCCTTCCTTTATCATTAGAGCATATAGATTAGATAGATTAATTATTTATTGGCACTAATTTACAATTATATTATTTTTGTTGCACTAACTCGTGCTGAGGACAATTTTAAAACCTATCTAGAGGCTAAAAAATCCACCTCATGTTTAAACCCTCTTTAAACCTAACTGCAAAGTGGGTGACTCGGGGCTGCAAGTGATATATTGCTTCGGCAAGATGTCGCTCCCTGTACGTAACACAGAGAAGTTAAAAGAAGAAGAAGAAAAAAGCGGAAAAGAAACCACAAAGGGTTGCGTGCAGGGAAGCATCGCCGGACCAACCTTTTGGAATCTCATCCTAGACCCGCTGCTCCGAAAAATGGCCAGTAAAAAGATCTTCTGCCAGGCCTACGCTGATGACGTGGTCCTAGTGTTCTCGGACCACAGTGTCGGTGCCCTCCAGCAAAGAGCCAACGAGACTCTAAAAGCGGTATCGGACTGGGGAGGCGAAAATAAGCTCAATTTCGCCCCGCATAAGACCAACGCGATGGTCGTAACAAAAAAACTAAAATACGACACCCCAGAAATCCAAATGGCCGGTACCCAGGTGAAACTCGTTACGGAGATCAAGCTGCTGGGCCTCATCATCGATCACAAGCTCACCTTTAACGCACACGTGGCCGCGACTTGTAAAAAGGCTGCGGACATATACAAACAGCTAGCGTGCGCGGCGAAGGTGAGCTGGGGTCTAAATGCCGACATCATCAAGACAATATATGTGTCGGTGATAGAGCCAATCGTGCTTTACGCGGCCAGCGCCTGGTACCCGGCAGCAGAGAAGCTGACGACACGCAAACAGCTAGACTCGCTGCAAAGGGGCTTCGCACAAAAGGCCATAAAAGCGTATCGCACGGTGTCTCTGACATCGGCACTTATCTTGTCGGGCCAACTACCTTTGGACCTCCGTATCATGGAGGCCGCCGCGCTCTTCAGAGTGAAGAAAGGGCACTCCAAAGAGTTCATGCCACCGGGCAGAGAGCTAGAGTGTAAGGTGGGGTACCTCGACCACCCCCACCCATCCCAACTCACAACAACGGAGTACGAGCGCCTCGAAGATATGGAGCCAAAAACACTGAAGGATCTCCACGTGGTCGGCCCACAGATCTACACAGACGGCAGCAAGATCGATGGCAAGGTAGGAGCAGCCCTAACATGGTGGTCAAACGATAGAGAGTCCAAATACTCCACTTTCCGTCTAGAGCCCCACAATACAGTCTTCCAATCGGAAATGTACGCCCTCTATAGAGCAGTAAAGATGGTGAGAGACAAAAAGACGGACACAGCTAACATACTGAGCGACTCACGATCCTCGCTCGACCTCTTAAGCTGTCCGTCGGTAACTCACCCTCTGGCTCTTGAAATTAAGAGGCTCGTACGAGAAATCCGAGAGGCCCTAGTAGCATTTTTGGTAGGCATTTGGTTGGGCCACATACATGACTTTGGTTGGACAACGGTTAGATTTGGCCGCATGTTTTGCTGAAGGGCCGACAACGGAGGGCCGATGTGAAAACTCCTACAGAGGGCCACATAATGTATTTCTCTGTAGGGCCTTTGTATAGAAATCCTACAGTTGGCCACATAATGTATTTCTCCGTAGGGCCTTTGTATAGGAATCCTACAAAGGGCCACGTAATGTATTTCTCGTAGGGCCTTTGTACCTTTATTTAACCAACTTTTTTGGGATGCTGGTTAGGTACCATGGGGGAAAAATCTGCAGATCCACTTTTCGCTCTTATTACAATCATAATAAGAGCGAAAAGTGGATCTGCAGAATTTTCCCCCATAGTACACATCCAGTAGGATCATATGGGTAATATAAAACTCTCTGTTTTCAATCACTATCACATTTTGTCACAATGCTTCATTGATTTAAAATATTACATTAAGCACACTTTCAAATAATAAACATACGTATGTATGTGAGAGTGAGAGAATTACAATAAAGAAATTAAAAACATTGTTTATTGAGCCTTATACTCAATAAAAATTTATTAAAATTAGGCTGTAATTACATTTTAAGTGTCTAATAATAATATATAAAATTATTCAATGGCACAAGTTTCTGTTCATATGGAATGCACACAAGATCGTTATCATAAAAATTAGGTAATAGAAAACATTTTTTATTCAATGTCGACGAAGAGACAGTGACTTCTTTCTTACTTTATTTTATACTGCTACTGCTTTCAATAGTTCTTTTGTAAAAGTCTTATTTAAAAAATAATCAATGTAATGAGAAATAATTACTATTCTCAATCTTTTTGATAGCTTTTACTCTTAAAATATCTCCATCTTTGGTATTGAAACAGGAATTAATACTAATATTGCAACCGTCATCTAAAACTATTTTAGTTATTAGTATTTTTCTCCTTTATTATTGTCGACGTTGACGATTTTTTCACCGTGCATGTAATCCAGAAGGACTTCTGTAACTAACCCAATATTAATTTCTGTTAGAATAGTTTTAGTTAATTGGCGATCTTCATATAGTTGTTTGTGAAAATAATCATCAGCTCTAAGATTTGAATTTGAAGTATTTTGCCATGTTGTTCTACCAATGTAAATTCCTTCTTGTGTACATTTCTCGCAGCCATATAGAGAGTTGTGCGATTTTATACATTAAAAAAAAGCTCTTGTTGGTGCATCAGCTACAATACAACTCACTCGGAAAGCGTACTTGTTGCCTTGAAATACTATAACACTATTTTCTGAGACTAGGTTAGACTCACTTTCTGCTTTTTTTTGCACTTTTCCCTCGCTGATTTTAAATCATCTGAAAATGAATGTTTTAAACTATTATAAAATAGTATTTGACTAAAAAGCCATTAGTGCTAGTTTGGGTTCACGAACAAACCGGCATACAAAAGGTCAGAATGTAATTGTACAAAAGGTTAGTATGTAAAACCGTTAGAACAACTAGGTACCTTTGTCTTTCAAATCGGATTATTATTGTTATTTAATACTTTTATTGCACTAGCCTAATGTACAATACGGCAGACTTAATGGACAAGCATTTTCTTCCAGTCGACCGCAGGAGGTGGAAGAAAGATTAGTAAGCGTGCAAAGAGGTTAGGAAGTGCCAATTAGGTAGTACCTATATTATAAACTACAAATGATCAAAGCCGACTTACCAGTTTCATACATATTATGCTCAACAGCATACATGGCCCAGTTTTCGTCGGGCAAGTCTTGCGACACCAAACATTTGTACTCTATGTTTTATATGGCGGCCACAGGCATTCTTTTTTACGTAGCATAAACCAGCTTTCCTTTGGCATTGTCTTCAAACTCCAGCACCTTATAATACATGAGTAAGAATCACGAAAACTTGCCATTTCACTTCACTCGCTCACAAGCTTTTAAGATTTTATATTTTTCTTGCCGCACCACGTCGAACTCGAAATAAAATGATTCACACAAAATGGCGGACGCCCTAGTGGCGCGCGTGGCGACCACCCCTCCCCTGCACCCTCTGCAACCCCCTCGCACTCGAGAGAGGCCCAATGTTGGTAATCATTCGGCATAATAACCGATATTGAGTCTTTGTTAGGCCAATACAAGTTGCATGTGAGTGATTTAACTAACCGTATTTTAACAATGTTCCTACCGTTGGCCAGTTGTCTCAAATTTCTGTTGGGCCAATCTTTATTTACTGTAGTTGTTCCAACGTTGTTCGGCCAACCGTAGCAAAAAAGCATCAAGGCCCACTGTTGGTAATCAGCTCGGCATAATAGCGTTATTGATCTTCGTGGTGCCAATACAAGTTCCATGTGGGCGATTTAACTAACCATATCCTATCAATAACCCTACCGTTGGCCAATTGTGGCCGATCAAAAATGCTACTAGGGGGAGGACAGGAACGTGAGGCTCTTTTGGTTAAGAGCGCACGTTGGCACCCCCGGGAACGAAAGAGCAGACGAACTTGCCAAAAAAGCGGCCTTAACGAAAAAAACGGCCCCGGATTATGACAAAGTTCCCCTGTCGTTTGTCAGGAGGCAAATACGGGAGGATACTGTGAGGAAGTGGCAGGCGCGATACGAGTCCTCCGAGACAGGTTCGGTAACGAAGGCGTTCCTACCCACCGTCGAAATCGCAAGACGAGTGCTGAAGGACACAGCTCTAACACCTGTGCACGTGCAAATTTTGACCGGACACGGAGGATTCGCCGCGTATCTCCACCGCTTCCACGTAAAGGACAGTCCCTCCTGTGCCTGCGACCCAATCTGCGAGGAAACGATATGGCACGTGCTGTTCGACTGCCCAAGATTCGGCCGGGAGAGGATGGAACTGGAGCAGAAACTCCAGATAAAACTGGACCAGTCAGCGCTCCCCAACATAATGTCAAATCAGGATACGAGAACACCGTTCCTTGATTTCGCGAGCAAGGCCGCCCGGATCGCCGCCAAAGGAAACAGCACGACCGCCAACGCATCCGCAGTCACCGTCGCGCATGCCTCTTCGAACGACACCGACGCCGACGCCGTTCCGGACGCCGGGCCCTCATCAGCGACCCAGGCCACAGACACTCAAAACGCACCCATAAATAACATCTTGGAGAGCGGGGAGTGCGGAGAGCCGGGAATAAAAGTGAGAGGAGTGGCCCTCTTCATGGACGGCGATGGCGAGACCCGGGGAATAAGCTTTTGCCGAATAACACAGAAATACGTCGTGATCTCGCCCGGCCTGGCCTCCATCCTGAATGGAAGCACTGACAAGAGAAAAATAAAACGCAGAATATTTGACGCGTTACCTGAGACACAAGCAGAAGGTCACCCTTGCCGACTGGTGCAATTACGGAACAAAACGGTTGCATTATTCGGCTGGGGCGCAGTGTCACCCTTCACTCAGGTTTGCTCAGTGCTTTCAAGAATGGGGGAGGCGGGGCGGGGCGAGCCCACAGGCGCCAAAAGAATTAGTGTGGACGCAATGTGCATCGAGGCCGACGCGGGTGAAGTCGCAGACTACGTGGGCTGCCTAAAAGCCTCTAAAATCCACGAGGTGGTGGTGTACGAGGACCGAGGGCAAAACCTCGACTTCCTCAGACACCACAAGGCAAAAGAGACTAAACCCGCCGACTCGAATGCGCAGAGCGGATCGGAAAAGCTAGAGCAAAGACGGAAAGTGGAGAAGGAGGCAGAAAAGGGACGCAACACCAGTCCTGCGGGAGATGCCGGGGCGAGAGGCATAGTAAGGTTGTTCATGGGCGCGCTTGGAGCCGCCATTCACAGAAACGCGCCAAGCACATCAAAGGCCGCGGACAGACAGGCGGCCGCCGTGTACAGCTTCTTTAAACCGCCACCAGGACACGCCACGCAGCCACACACCAACCGCACGAGAGCCGACAAGGGGCAGGTCAGCCCGCCAAGTCTCGTCACGGTGAGGGGGCCGCAAGACCACCTGACGAACGCGTTCCTCGAGTTTCAAGCTATGATAAAAGCAAACAAGATGGTACATCTAGCTACTTGCAGGAAGATACTGCAGTCCTTCCAGCTCGGAAATGAGCAGCTGTTGAAGGTGAGACTCGAGGAGGCCGAGGCTGCCATCTATGACAACGACACGAGTCAGATCCTTAGAGGAACAATGTCGGGTCAATACATGGCAGCATACAGCGAGTCGGAGGGTTTCGTGCCCCTGAATGAGGTGGAGACAGGACGGACTGGCAAGCTCATTTTCCGGAATGCCGGAAAAGACTCGGTGCTGGTTGTGGCCCGTTGCACAAAGATCATGCTGGAGGACAAGATGTTGGACAAGGCCAAAGAAATCGACATAACCAACGTGCGGGCGATGCCAAGATTCCAGTGGATAAACGGGGTCCCGGGATGCGGAAAGACGACGTGGTTGGTGCGCATCTTCGGTGAGGGGGACATGGCGATAACCACGACAGCCGAAGCGGTCAAAGACCTGAGGGAAAAGCTTTCGCTTCAATTAGGAGTGGAAGCCGACTCTAAGGTCCGAACTATGGCCTCAGTATTGGCAAATGGGTTCAAAGAGCCGGCAAAGATCAACCGCCTACTGGTTGACGAGGCTCTCATGAACCATTTTGGGGCTATAGTAATGGCCGCTCGACTGTCGGAGGCGAGCGAAGTCGTTCTCATCGGAGATGTCAACCAGCTACCATACATCGACCGGCAAAACCTCTTTGAGCTGCGCTACAGTCGCCCGAACCTGGTGGCAACCATCGGCCAGGAGCTGCTCTGCACGCACCGCAACCCGATGGATGAAGCGTACGCCCTCAGAGAAGTTTACCCAGGAATGTACTCGTCAAGCAGACGGATACATTCCATCGAGCTGAAAAAGTTTACAGGCGCGCAAATACCCAAAGGCCGACCGAAAACCCTCTTCCTCACGCACACGCAGGAAGAAAAAAAATCCCTCACCAACCAGGGATACGGCATAGGCTATGGGTCACGCGTCCTAACCATCCACGAAGCTCAGGGTCTAACTTGGGAGTCGGTGATAATCGTCCGAACGCAAACCGCATCGCTTAAACTCTTCGACAGCGTCCCGCACGCGGTAGTAGCAGTGTCGCGGCACACCGTCAGCTGCGTATACTACTCCGATGCAGGCATGGACGCTATCAGCAGTTTCGCAAAGCAAGCGATGGACGCCACCTCAAAGAAAATAACGGACTATATCCTAAAAATGGCAATCAAATCCCGCGACATGAACATCATACTAGAACTGACGGCAAAGACGACCAGCGAATCCGCGGCCGACCGACCGGCGTGAGGCAAGTAGGCAGATGTAGTTAAGAACAGATAGGAAAGTTAGAACAAAATAAAAAAAAAAATGTAAACGTATAACAGGCGCCACCGTGTAAATAAAATCTGTAAATAAAATCTGAGGGAAAAATAAAAACATAAGAACATAAAAAATTATTGTACATAAAAAAAAAAAAAAAAATATATATATATGCATGAAAAAAAAAAATACATTATAAAAAAATAAAAAAAAAAAAAAATAAATAAATAAATAAAAAAAAAAAAAAAAAAAAAAAAAAAAATAATTAGCATAAGTTAACTGTAAATAGAGTGTGTGTGTACCCTACCATCTCGGGTTAATGTAGAATAAGAATGTGGAGTAAAGGAGAATACAAGGGAAAAAGGAATAAAATTCTAAGGAAAACAAATGGCACGGACCCCGCGTCTGTGAAAAGTTGAAGTATTTAAAAAAAAAAAAAAAAAAAACACAGAGAAGTTTGTAAATAGGCTCGAAATTTCGCCGATGCCTGCACTTTCCCGTTAGCTCAGTTGGGAGAGCGCTGGCACGGCTAGCCAGAGGTCGCGGATACAAGTCCCGACATGGGTGGAATGTTTAGCCTCTAAATAGGTTTTTACTAATTTGCAAGTACTACATATAGTTATTTTAAAGTGTACCTACATTCGGTTATTTTCTCTTACCCATTTTAAAATTAGCGGCCAACTCATCGTAATTGTGATATTTCCAGAGGCTAAGTTTCACCGTCGGCCAATACGATGCTACCTACGATGTGGCCAACTCTATCTGCCGGATGGTCGGCATTTATCTGATTAGCAACCATCCACGCTGGAAGAGGTACGGAATTAGGGCTGCCATCTCTCCGGGATTGACCCTTAGTATACGGGTTTAAATGGTGCACATCCGGATTCCGAGTCAACGTTACAATTCTCCGGGTCCGGAGAGTATTTTTATTTACCTACATAGTTACGGCAGGTAAATAAAAAAAACCGGCCAAGTGCAAGTCGGGCTCGTGCACGAAGGGTTCTGTACCATTATCTATACAACATTAGAAATGTCGAATTTGAGAACAGCGCCATCTATAGAAACCAACTAGAAGTGTTTAACATTTAACTAAAAGATTAGGACTAATTGTCATCAATTCTTAATTAATGGCTACCCTAAGGATTCCACAGATTAAAAAGAAAAAAAGACAAAAGGATTCTGCCAATGTCGAGTGACATTGAATAGGTATTATAGGTAACCACGACAAAGGTATAACAGAGTTGTCACTGTTGACAGCACAGGCCACCATAGTTACCTACATCCAAGGAGGTCGTCGTCAATAGGCATATCACCTCAGTACCATACAGGTCAATGACTCTATGGCACTAAGGAATTCTGAGGAATCACAGAGTTTCACAGATAAAAAAATGACAGAAGACAAACTTTACAATCCTTTATATAATATTATAAACGCGAAAGTTTGTATGTATGAATGGATGTTTGTTACTCTTTCACGCAAAACGACTGAACGGATCCGGATGAAATTTTGCACAGAGATGTATTATAGTCTGGATTAGTACATAGGCTATTTTTTATCCCGGAAATATACACATCAAAATTACCACGCGAACGAAGTCGCGGGCAACAGCTATACAAGATAATTATCAAGATTTGTTTTTTGAAATGGTAGAAAAAATTTTAACACGTGACGTTGGCGAAGTTTTACTGGACAATAAGTGCAGTGAGTCCATAAAGCAGAACTGAATTGAATAATTATCAAAATTATTTATGTTTATGGATAACACGCTGGAGCCAAAATGCCTATGAAGATGAATTCGGGTGGCGCACCACCGCCAAAAAATGATCCTGAGGAAATCAAGAGTATAATGATGGCTACCAGCAGGATCATAAATAGACCTGATAACCTTGAAGGCGGTGAAGAAACTGAAATTGCAGTACAAATATCAGTCCCTCACGAAGGTGGCTGGGGTTGGGTCGTCGTTGCAGCTGCATTCTCCAACGTTTTCCTTCTGGATGGAATTGCCTTTACTTACGGCAGTATAATGAGCGATGTAGCAAAGGATTTTGATATTAACGACTCCCTGTCCTGTCTGGTCAACTCGATTGCTATCGCAATGTATTTTGGCTCTGGACCAATTGCTGGTGCAATGATTAACAGATACGGTTTCCGTGCGTGCGTATTGGCTGGTGCTATAATATCTTCATCTTCTCTATTTATTTCTTACTTTCTAACCAACTTTCACATCTTGTGTTTTTTTTATGGTTTCACAGCTGGTTTCGGATATGGTCTTATTAACATGTCGTCTTCACTGATAGTAGGCTTCTATTTTGAAAGACTGCGTTCGTTGGCGTTAGCTATTGCAGCCTCAGGTTCTAGTATGGGCATAATGGTTCAATATCCTGCATATACGTACATAGCCCAACTAGCAGGATGGCGAACCACAGCTTTATTACACTGCTGTAACTTAACGTTGGTATATTTCTTGGGCATGTCATTCAGGCCGCTTTTGTCGGTCACCGTTCGGGCAGCTACGGATGAAACTCAAGGCACGCGTACCGTTACTTATCTACCAAGTGTTGCCACCATCTCAACTGCAGGGCGCTCCAGCAAAACAAAAGTAAGCGAAACTTTACAGTCTACTCCAGCAGAGCGCCTATTTACTGCGGTCTCCAACGTTCACTTTCCCACAGCAGCAGCGACCCTAATAAAAGAGAGAGGGGGAATTTTGGCATCACTTTCATTGCCAGGCCCATCCTCGGCCGCCGCTCCTTCGAAACTTGTCATATCAGCGCGGGAGCCCGCAGGAGGGTTTTCAATGGCTCAGCTGAAACAGATCAAGGCGATCATGTCGAAAGGAAGCGTAGCTGAAAGGATCGAAGCTGCGCCACACCCACCCAGTTCAAAGAAGGTGGGTTTCTTCAGTAGGTTCTGTCGCTGGACAGAACGTGTGCCGGAGGATCGCCCCCTGTATCGCGATGACGTTTTCTACGAAGGAAACGTGAAACGCCTTCCTACGTATCAGAAAAGTATTGTCGGCGTTCCACAAGACGAACTAACGGGGCTTGAATACCGGCTGGCGGTCTCCAGAGCGGCCACTGTCAAGGATCTAGGTGAGCATCGTGGGATGTGTACCACAGCCATGCGAAGAGTCTTAGCCACTATGTTGGACCCTACTTTGTTGCGGAAAAAATCGTTTATTCTGATGTGCGCTTCTGCGTTTGTCTTCTATGTGGGTTATTTGGTTCCGTACGTTTTTATTGCAGTCCGCAATCGACAGCAAGGAATTTCAGAGATAAACTGTGACTTGTTTGTTAGTTGCATTGGCTTGGCTAATACCATCGGGAGATTAGCTTTGGGATATTTGAGTACTAAAGTAGACCCATTAAAACTATTTCAATGTACTTGCGCGACCTGTGGAGTTCTTACCATAATGTCATGTTTCTCGTACAATGTGTATTACCAATATTTGTATTGTTTGGCATACGGATTCAGTATATCTTGTATAACATCTTTAAGGAGCACTGTAATCGTGAACTTGTACGGCTTAGATAAGTTGACAAATGCTACGGGGATTTTACTTTTATTTCAAGGCATAGGTTCTCTATTAGGCACTCCTTTGGCTGGTGTTATAAAAGATGCATTTGGTTTTACTGCAGCTTTTGTGGTTGCTGGTATTTTTATAGTAATTGGTGCGTCAATGCTTTTGCCTGTAGGTAACTTGGTAGTTAGAGAACAGGTAAAGGCTGACGCAGGTAGTTCACACGCCGAAACCAAAAAGGCAGTAGTGATTAGTAGTAACGCGAGTATTCGTACTAAGTGAATTTAATTTGGTTTTGTTGCTTAATAAGTACAGTTAACGGCTGATCAACGACTTTTTAACCGTTCAGCGGATTCAAACCTATCAACTGCACTTATAAGCTTTACATTTTTTTTTCGGTAAAAGACTGTGTATTTATAATTAGGTGTAGGTGTGTATAGTGTTTTATTTTGTTTTGAATAAATTATGTTTATGTTTTATGATGTTGTTTGATTTTCTTTTTATATAGCCTATATACATCTCATTGTAGGCACATGCCTTCTCTCGGAGAGAGAGTATGGGCTTCATTACTACGCGTGCCCACCGCGGATTGGCAATTTCAATTTGGCTGTTTCATCACGATATTTTCCTTCACAGTTAGCAAGCGGTATTGCTACTATAACTTCACAAATGTACGTAACTTAGAAAACAAAGTCATTGGTACGCCAGGTTACGAACTCACGACCTCCCGAATGAGAAGCCGACGTTCTACCGCTCCGCTACCACCGCTACTTTTTTTCATTTATACTTATTTATCTCGCTCACTGAAGCATATTTATCTACAACAAAAATCTAAAAAAACAGGTACCTATCCGTGTTTTTTTAAAATATCTAAATATTATTAGACTACTCTAAGAAGTATTTTCTAACGTAAACACAAGCACTAGACATAATAAAAACTGAATTTGCATGGATATTTACTGGTTTCTTCTCTCTTTTTACAATTTTCCGACGTTTCGGTACTTTTGCAAGTCCCGTTGTCTCGGTCCTTGGGACTTGCAAAAGTACGGAAACGTCGGAGAATTGTAAAATGAAATATAAACGAGTAAATATCCGTGCAAATTCAGTTTTTATTACTCTAAGAAGGTCCTTATCTCTTTTCAAATACGACAGGGTCTTCTTCGACGTTCTCTACTGGCTACAGTTTGCCCATCAAGTCATCGCAGTCACTCTGGAAATTATCAACGTTATCGAGACGGCTAAAGGAGGTTCCTTTGATGATGCTGTCGAAATCTTCAGGATGATGCCCTGTATTGGTTACCTGTTCTTAGGTAAGGTTAAGCTTAATTATCATCCCAACGTAGACTTAGTCCATCAACAATCACTCAATCAGTCAGCCCATACTCATCCACTACTGGACACAGGCCTCACCCAAGGCACGCCACTTTCTTCTGTCTTCGGCCATCCTCATCCAGCCACTGTCAGCAATCTGCCTCAGATCGTCGGTCCAGCGAACTGGTGGGCGTCCTACGCTACGTCCATCTCCACTCGAGAAGGTTTACACAACATCGAACATCGGTTCTTCGGCCTATGTGACCAGCCCTCTGCCACTTCAGCTTGCTAATCTTATAGGCTATGTCAGTCACCTTAGTTCCTTGGCAGATTGTCTCATTTCTGATGTGATACATCAAAGAGACTCCGGAAATAGCCCGTTCTATAGCGCGATGATATTTTTGAATCGGTGGGCGAGCTTGCCGTCAGTGTCCATGTTTCAGCTCCATACGTAGGAATTATAATTATCGCCTGTTCTTGTTTTTTTGCAAATGGCATCAGTCTGGGTGTTTTTTCAGGTATATGATAATATTTCGCTGTCTGGTTATAAAACCACTGGGAACCAGACAAAGGGTTGAGGTGTATGGACGCCATTTTTAGCCGACTTCATAAAATAAGGTGGTAGTTCCTTAGTTCGTCTATACGTATGAACTAAAACGAAATAAGGACACAACGATACCGAGATAAAGGAAAAAATATCGTCAGCGCCCCCTAGGAGTTAAATTGGCGAACTATAGTATCTGCTTAGTGCGCGCCATCTAGTGTAAAATTTTGTAAACGTATTGAATTTAAATTTGAATTTTCTGTGCGTATTGTGAAGGTGATTTTTTTTCTTTATCGAATTGTGTTATTCTTCTACAGCGATGTCAAAGTCGTGGAAGGTGATTTACTACCGGACAGTATTCGTGAACCTGATGATGCTGCGGCAAATGTGGCCGGTAGGGGAGCTCGAGGCGGAGGAGCAAGCTGTGGTCGAAAACGCGCTACGGCAACTACGGCAAGTTGTCAAAGGTAATCCAGGGCCGCGTTACATAAAACTACAATTCATAGATTATTATGACTATAGTCCACCCTGACCGGTAGACTAGCACTCGCTATCTGTGAAGGAAAACATCGTGAGGAAACCTCAGTGTCTGAGGTGTTCACATTCCTTAGCACTTGAAATTGTTAATCCGCGGTGGGCACGCGTGGTAATTAAGCCTATACTCTCTCGCTCTCTGAGAGATGGCCTGTGACCTACAGAGGAACATAATACAGGCTGCATTATTATGACAATTCGATGTAGATGTAAATTTTAGTTCTATGATATGGGGCCCTAGGATTCATAAAATAAATTCATTGCACAAATCAATGTATGATCTGAATTGTTAACTACTACAACGAAGTAGACTCATGTTATTTCAAAGCAGAATCATTCTATATCCCAGCAGAATCATATGATTCCTAAGAGAAATCGTACTAGTTTCAATCACAAGCTATTACACCATTTCCAAGCAGAATCCGAGCAGCATCACACTATTTCTAAGCAATATTATGCAATCGCAGGCTACTACTGGTGCAATATGTCCCTGTTGGGAATCTTCCTGGCCCCAAAATTTATGGACTTGGTGAAACACCTTGCTGGCTATGACGGGCCCTTGCTTCTGCCCTTCTTCTACTGGCTGCCCTTCGACTCTCAGCAGCATCCGCACTTCGAGATTCTGCTCGTTACGCAGTTCTGGATTGGTGAGTCGGGTTACCACACAGTTAAAGTTTTGTTGCATAGTTAAGGGCGCCAAGTCACTGGAGAAGTAAGTAAATAAATAAATACTCATCCATTGATAAACTAATAAATAGCCAGTTGACAGGGTTATCAGTCTTACAGTTTATTTATGGATAGATCTGTAAATGTAATGGTTCAAGACTTTTTGGACTTATTCACTGGAAAAAAGCTAATCCATGGATAAACAGATAGATAGTGCTGTCAGATAACGTTGCCGCAACCCAGCCTAACAAGTGTAAACTAGGCATAAAATATTGGAAATAAAGATTTTTTACATATATCTTTGACTAATAAGGTACCACTGGACGCTGTATAAATCATCCCATTACGTAGATGCAAAGGCCAAAGTTTTCTTTTAAAGTAATTAAATAGATTCAGCCTAAATACGTCCGAATTTACAGCATAGGCCTTCTCTCAGAGAGAGTATTAACCACCACCAGAGGCATAACCACCACCAGAGGCTTAATCACCATGCATGCCCACAGCGGATTGTCAATTTCAAGCCCACCTCAAACACTCTGGTTTCCTCATTTGCTATTACTGTTAAAAAACCAAGACAAAGATTTATCATTATAGTAGAAACGAGTAGAATAAATAGAACCTGCCATTTTCGGATAAAATGGGCATTTCGTTATATCCTGTACAATGTATTATTAAAACAACGCAAAACCTAAAGACCGTTCCTTCAGTAATCGATAGCTAAACCACTTTCAAGGCATACGCAATCAAATCAATCAATCAAATGAGCCCATACTCGTACACAGCTGGACTTAGGCCTCCCACGAGGCACGCTACTTCCTTCTGTCCTCGGCCATCCTCATCCAGCCACTGCCAGCAATCTGCCTTAGACCGTACCCCCTGCCCTGCCGTTACCGTGACCGCTCCCATGGCCAGGAATGGTAGGGCTGGCGGGAACTAGGGTCCGAGGTATTTGAGTGTCTCTCATGGGGGGGGGGAATTTTCCCTAATCACCAGGTTGGTCAGGCGGGTTGGTGATCGCAGAGCTAGGGACCTCGTATTGGCGAGTCTGCTGCCTGTCCAGTTTTTTGCCTAACTATTTGGTTACAACGACACCGGTCGCCACTGCGCAAGGTCGACCAATACAACATACACAAAAGTGTTAAATTCTCGATATTTCTTTGTTTTTCATAAAATCCCGAAACTCGAGGAGGTCATTGAGTGCGAAAATTAAAAAAGAAACACACTGTGTATTTTACCTTTTCCGGCGAAATTGTACTGGATAATCAGTGCAATGAATAACCCCGAAAAATATATTTTATGGTTTAAAATTTCTATGTCTATAATAGTATAAAAACAATGTCACTCCAATCTAACTTTGACGCAAACGGAAGAAACGCAAAAAAAAATATAATAATTTATTTTGGGTGGCAGAGAATGGCCTGTGACAGGGAGGATTGGAGAGCTAAAGGGGAGGCATTCGCTCAGCAGTGAGACACTGAATCGGCTAATTAAAAAAAATCAGAACAAGTCCAATACAAATTGAAAATAAAGTTAACTTATATTAAATTAAGTAAATTCACACACGTCGAACAAACCCGTTGTATTTTTTAACTTACTTCAGCTTAAAACTTCCTACGTAGCTTTCTCATTTCTCAACTTAATTTGAATGAATGAATGAATTTTCGTGACAAACACACGTTCAGAAGAATTATATATACATAAAGATATGCCAAGTTACAATTGTATATACTATACGTTAATACAATTTCCTGCCATTTCTTACACTAAATTTCCTATTTATCAAAAGATTCCTATTTATGAAACCCAGGTATCACCGTGATTTTCTTCATCATATTGGGCGACCTTCTCTTCTGTACATTCCTGAACCATATCACGATGTATTTGGACCTTCTCGCTGTGAGGATCCGAAGACTGATCTTCGTGCCGGCAGATAGGCAGATGGTCCCAGAGTATCCCCTTGGTAAGTCTATCGGGTGTAATCAACCTGAGATTAAGACCTTGAAAAAAACAATTGAAAACCATAGTTATGGTGGCCCGATCGGGTCCTTTAGAATTCTACAGATTAAGGTTGGCTTGCACCACTTCTTAAATGTCTCTAAAATCACCATTTAAACCAACTTTTGTACATAAGCATAAGCAGCCTATATACGTCCCACTGTTGGGCACAGGCCTTCTCTCAGGGCGTAGTATAGGCTTAATCACCACGCGTGCCCACCGCGGATTGACGATTTCAAGCGCTGAGGTATATGAATAGCTCTGACACTCAGGTTTCCTCACGATGTTTTCCTTCGCCGTTAGCGAGTGGTATTGCTACTATAACTTCACAAATGTACATAACTTAGAAAACAAAGTCATATGTACATGCCCGCACTGGGAATGGAACCTGGGTCTCCCGCTTCCGAGTCCAATGTTCTACCCACTAGGCTACCACCGCTCTCAAAGACGTCTTCCGTTGTTTTGTCCAACGCATAAGTTGTACGAGAATTCTCTTTATACGTGTTTACCGAATACTTTCTTTCCAATAAAAAGTGTATTAAAATGTGAATCAATTATTTTTGAATTATCTTAGCACAGTACAGCGAAGAGTATCTCAAAGGCGTGGATGAGGATGTGAACGCTTTCGACTCCAAACAATGGGAGAAGCGACACCAAGAGGAGCTAAGCGACATTGTCTTGAGGCATCGCGACTTGATCAGGTAAGACAAGTATGCAATACAGGGTGTACTGCTGCGCAAAAAAGTGTTATCTATCTATCTATTACACTACATAAACTCACGCCTGTATCGCGGGAAGGTTTACCACCAGGGTTTACCACCTGCCACGATCCTGACAGACCTCTTCATATTCGTCCACATTCATCAGACACATAGGTTATGTTACATACATGTATTATGCAATATACATGTTCAATGCAATGTACAATGGTCAGCGACGGAGAGGCGCCCGAGGACCGGATGATGATCAGTGGGTAGACCAACCACCCAATGGGCGGACGACGGTCAAGGTGGCAGTTGGGGCCCGTGGATGCGGTTCGGATGGCGAAAGACTGCGAAATATGGCGTGGAGACTAATGATGATGATGAATGTTCAATTGATAGGATTGGAGAATGATGAAACTTAAGTGTCCGAGTTATTCAAATACGTACCTCAGCGCTTGAAATCGCACAGAGGACCAGTGGTGATTAAGAAAGAGAGAGACAGAGAGTCCGTACTGTCTCTCTCTCTCTCTGCTCTCAGAGATAGCGTTGATGGCAGAGAACTTTTACAAGTTTCAGAACTGCAGAGTAGAGCAAATTTCAGCATCGGTATAATGCAAACATTCCATTTTCCTTTGTCTCCAATTCTCATCCACTTTGTTTGTAGGGAGAAAAATTGGATGGGAATTGAAGACTAGACTATAAGACTAGTCAAGCTATCTGACTCTGAACGATTACAATCGTCTATGAAATTAAATACCAATTGCCATTGCAAACGTCGAATTGGGTGCGCATAATTAAACATGTGCGCATAAATAATTCTCTGTGGAGCCGGATTAGAATAGCGTCACTCCATTTCCTTCCGTGGATGTCGTAGAAGGCGACTAAGGAAATCAATTACCAGGAGACGGGCAGCAGCGTTTTCCTGAGATTCCAACCACATACTGCGATCGCCAACCCGCCTGCCAAGCGTGGCGATTATGGCAAAACTCCTCATGGTTATGAAAACCATAAAGGAGGCCTATGTCCTGCAGTGGGCGTCAAATGGCTGATGATGATGAATTAAACACTAGGACAATATTTCGTTTTATACATATGTGATACCTACAAATGAGATTACCTTGGCAGGTTGGCGGAAGACGTCGAGGAATTGTACAGCTTTTCGCTGCTCGTGAATTTCTTCAATAGCTCCATCATCATTTGCTTCTGTGGATTCTGCATAGCTGTCAGTATTGTTTTTCGTATTTATTATTACAAAAATAAAAATATATACGCGCTAGGGATTGCCCCTACCTAAAAAGTACGGGTACAGACTTAAGTACGACCATAAATGAAGGGTCGGATTAAGAGATGTGGATGCCCAGGGGCAAAAAGGAGTTGAGGCCCATAATTTCTTATTGAACAAATTATCTTCGCCACTTGCGGCATTTGGTAGAAAATTTCATACATAAATTTAATAGATGCCCCTCTAAATCCAGTGGTAAATACATTACCATATCCACTATACTATTACCTATATGATAAGATTAATATAGACCTGTTAAAATTATTTAGGTTTTTGTAATTTTTTCCTCTATTACAATCTGCCTATAGATCTTGTCTATCTCAGAAAATTTGTAGCATTGGTCTAGCGGTATCATTTCTGATTACCGCGCCGGAGATAGTTTGTTCAATTCCCACAGAGGGCCGCCGAATATTTGTACAAATATCTGCAGTTTGGGTGTAGGAAAACATTACCAGAAGACGGGCAGCAGCGTCTTCCTGAGGTTCTAACCGCATACTGCGATCGCCAACCCGCCTGCCAAGCGTGGCGATTATGGCAAAACCCCTCGTGATTATGAAAACCATGAGGAAGGCCTATGTCCTGCAGTGAGCGTCAAATGGCTGACGATGATGATGATGGTGAATTTATTAGGCTGTATAATTTTATACGGCAAATATTCGGTTAAGGCGCTGAAATTGTCAGAATGTTGCAGGTGGTGGAGGAATGGACTGAGCAAACCTACAAGATTTTCATCGTGTGCTGTTTGTCCCAGACTTGGTTGATGTGCTGGTATGGGCAAAAGCTTATAGAATCGGTAAGAAATTATTTTATATTATATGTATTGTCTAGAGTTGTTAATTTAACTCTAAAATACCTTGAAAAGAAACTTACAATTGGAGGCCCTGATTGCTTATCGCGTGTACCTAATTGTTTGTTTCAGACTGAAGGACTGAGTGAAGCCCTATACAACTGTGGTTGGTACAAAGCCTCAAAAAAAGTCAAGAGCAGTATTATCATAATGATTTACAGGTGCATACAAGTACATAAGACGCAAAATATTCTGTCACAATATTACAAATTCAGAAGACCATTTCGAGGAGTTACAGTTACGAGACTGATGACTCTAATACAGTTCTAATAAAGCATTAATACAGAGGCCAAGGTAAAGTACGAAGAGGTCATGTTGCCTTATTACATGATGAGGCACAGGTTCAGTTAAACATGACCTATCCCCTCATCATCAGCAATTTGACGCCCCATGCAGGACACAGGCCTCCTTCGTGGTTTTCATAACCATGAGGGGTTTTGCCATAATTGCCACGCTTGGCAGGCGGGTTGGCGATCGCAGTGTCACGCAGTTATAATCTCAGGAAGACGCTGCTGCCCGTCTCCTGGTAATTGATTTCCTAAGTCGCCTTCTACGACATCCACGATATCTACGACATCACTATTTATTATAAATAAATTATTTATATTTGCGTAAATAATTATTTATACAGCGGTGGTAGCCTAGTGGGTAGAACATTGAACTCGGAAGCGGAAGACCCAGGTTCGATTCCCAGTGCGGGCATGTACCTATGACTTTGTCTTCTAAGTTATGCACATTTGTGAAGTTATAGTAGCAATACCACTCGCTAACGGTAAAGGAAAACATCGCGAGGAAATCTGAGTATCTGAGCTATTTACATACCTCAGCGCTTGAAATCGCCAATTCGCCGTGGGCACGCGTGGCGATTAAGCCCATAATATCTCCCTGAGTGAAGGCCTGTGCGCTACAATGGGACGTATATAGACTGCTTATGTTATAATATTACATATAATATACACATATGTATTGTTATACATATTAGGTGCACTTACGTTAGTATTTGATATTTGTTAAGTCGCTACGAGGCAAAATTCATCTGGGGCCTGTTTCATAAAACTACAATTCATGATTTACTGTGACAATTCGATGTACATTGCAAAGTCGATTAACCCACACATTTAACAAAACGACTCTGCTACGCAAGGTACCTCGAATAGTCATAATAAACTACGCATTTTAGTTTTATGAAACTCGGCCCTGGCATTAGATGCAAAGGTCTAATGATAATAAAATACGAGTATACCCTAAAGAATATCAAGGAATTTACCCTAAGAGTTATTTTTAGGGTTCCGAGATTACTTACGGAACCATTTACCTACCTAGGTTCTCATTGTTCAATATTGATATTCAATATGAACAATATTTCCATTGGAGAGCAAAGTTTGTAATACTATGAATTCATTATGGCCACAAAATGTTTATTATTGTTTACTTAATGCTCGTCAAAGTTGTAAGTATCAGAATTGATAACATCATGTGGAGAAGAAGCTAAGAAAGAAACTCCACTAATGTTCACACAACTATACTGATTTTTATAAATAAATAAAAATCAGTATAGTTGTTCTTGAGTGGATCCCGGGGATCGGTAAACGTAGTCTAAGACGTCCTCAGACTCGGTGGAGCTAGGATCTTCGCAGGGGGCTGGTAAGAGCTGGATGAGAGTAGCCGAGGACCGTGCTCAGTGGCGTGCAATAGTAGAAGCCTATGTCCAGCAGTGGACAAGCGTAGGCCAATGATGATGATGATGATAGTTTGTAATTTGTTTGTCTTGTTTGTTTAGCAAGGGACCGTGAGAGACGGCATTAGGAGGAAAAGACCTAAACACAGCAGCCGGCTGTGGTGGGCTGATTATGATGATGATGATCATCATAAGCAGCCTATATACGAGTACGTCCCACTGTAGGGCACAGGCCTTCTCTCAGAGAGCGTATGGGTTTAATCACCACGCGTGCCCACCGCGGTTTGGCGATTTCAAGCGCTGAGATATGTGAATAGCTCAGACACCCAGGTTTCCTCACGATGTTTTCCTTCACCGTTGGCGAGTGGTATTGCTACCTAACTTCACAAATGTACATAACTTAGAAAGAAAACTCATAGGTACATGCCCGCACTGGGAATCGAACCTGGGTCTCTCGCTTCAGAGTCCAATGTTCAACCCACTAGGCTACCACCGATGATGATGATGCTAATTTGTAATTGTTTGATTTAATTTTCAGTTCTTCTCAAACCTGTCCGGTTTTTCTTTCAGAACCCAAAAGGCAGTCCACGTAACGACCTATGGATTCTCCATCATAAGTCTTCAAAGTTACACAACGGTAAGATTCTTCTATATTTGCTGTTTCATTAGAACTTCCAAGCAGACCTACTATAGCGTGGTAGTGGCAGCGCCATTCTGCAGATTATGGCTGACAGATATGATAATCATATTGTAAAAAACCGGCCAGGGTTCCGTACCATTATGTATACAACATTAGACAAAGATCGAGACAAGATAGATTAGGTACATTGAGAACAGCCCCATCTATAGAAACGTTTAACATTGACATTTAAAGACATGACATCGGCGCTGTGAAGGTTACATAGAGGCCGCTAAATGGCGAGCGCTGTCTTTAGAGAACGTTTGTTGTATAGGCTTCCCCCTTAAATACTTATTTTAATATTTTTTTACAATTTTTTCTTATAGCGGCAACAGAAATACATCATGTGTGAAAATTTCAACTGTCTAGCTATCACGGTTCATAAGATACAGCCTGGTGACAGACAGCCAGATAGACAGACAGACGGACAGTGGAGGCTTAGTAATAGGGTCCCTTACCCCTTTGGGTACGGAACCTTAAAAAAGATAATCCGAATTCTAACTCATCCGTCCATCACCTAATGCAGTTGGCGACATTGCAACTCTTACGGTTTCACCAACTGTATTACCATTCTGTAAATTTACGCCTAATTTATTTAAGTATTAACATAAACTAAGTTGTGTTTTCTACTAACAAGCTATGGAAATTATTATTATTTGATAAAAATATTGTTATTATTATAGCGGTCTAGAAAGTGGAAACATACTTTATAGAGATAAGATAAGATAAGAATATTCTTTATTTTACACCAGGAAAAACGCAAACATCGAATATGTATTTACAAAAATACAGTATAATTGGCGGCCTTATTGCTTACAGCATTTTATTTTTAGGGTTCCGTACCCAAAGGGTAAGGAACCCTATTACTAAGACTCCGTCCATCCGTCCGTCTGTACTTCATGAACCGTGATAGTTAGACAGTTGAAATTTTCACATATTTCTGTTGCCGCCATAACAACAAATAGTATACCTAAACAGAATAAGATAAATATTTTAGGGGGGCTCTCGCTTGGCAGTCTTCGGGTACGGTACCCTAAAATATGCGGCCGTTTATGCACAATAAAGGTACCTATATTTCGACACACAAGGGAATCAAAATTTATAGGGTACTTTCAGTTGACCCAGAACTATGAAATTTGGCAAGTAATATCGTCTTATACTACAAGTAAAGGGAAAAACCTAAAAACTATACATTTGTAATTAAATCATAAAAAAAAAATTGTCTTTGAAGTTCGGGAAAAGCTCTGAAAAACTGCGAGACTCAATTTCTGAACTATTTTTAATAAGTAAGTACCTGCAAATTTGTACGGAACCCTCGGTGGGCGAGTCCGACTCGCACTTGTCGGTTTTGTTTTCGACCTGTGTCCCTATAAAACTCACTAAAGTTTCCAATTGTATTTGGTTTCAGATCATAAAGAGTTCCTGGTCATATTTTACTCTTCTATTAAATATTTATAATAAATAATCGTCACCAGTGTGCCAGTGACTAGTATTGGTAACGGTAGTAGGCATTAAGGGGGTCCAAGGAGTAACACTACCGCCACTGAGGAACAAAAATCATGTCTTTTTTAACGTATTAAATTTGCAAAAGTGTTAATAGTGATTTCTAGAACCCACGACAAAGAACATGATCACGAACCTGGGACTAGATAGCATTTAGGTATGCCAAAAACGGCCGTTTCTGGCGTTAATGATATCTAGTCCTGGGTTTTTTGCCTTAGGTTCAGGGTCATGGGTCCTAAAAATCACTATTAACATGATTAAGAGATTCTACTGACACTTTTTGCAAAGTTGATCTGTGAAAAAAGATATAATTTTCTTTCCTGGGTGGCGCTAGTGTTACTCCCTGGACCCCCTTAATAGGTTCTTTATATGTACGCACAATGGCTAAGTTGGTCACAAGTTATCTGTAAAAAGGCAAGTAAGTAAGGCAAAGTTTATTTTTCACCATAAAAACAAACAAACAGACAGCGTATTACAAGCCTTGAGGGCTGTACAAAATCACCTAAAGGCTATCGGTACAATTATCAATTCAGCTAATTGACAAACTATGTGGTCCTGTATTTTGGCAATTAGTTCAATTCAATTCAAATATTTTTATTCATTATAAAAAAAATGATGTTGACTTAATGAACGTCAAAGTACTTAGTTTGTTACACAATTAATAGATTATGTGGAGAAGAAGCTAACAAAGAAACTCCACATTAATTCTTTTCAAAACTCGTTTTGACGTAGGTAATTACCTACAACAGAGTTTTCGATTATTGTGATACTATGTACCTAATGTACAGATCTATTACAAAAGTACAAATAAAAAAAAAACGTAACTACTTAATCATTCAAACATATTAAACTTATCAATGAAATAATATTTGTTTACTAATGTAATGTGTTAGCTTAGATAGCTTTGTTGAATTGTTCTAATATTCTAAAGCCGACATGCACCACTTTCTTAAATGTTCTTTTAACAAGCATTTCACTAAAATTCTTCACACGAAAGTCGATTTAGAAAGTGCTGCAAGTCGGCCTACCGGTAGGCCAAGCACGATCTTTTACTCTACCAACTACTCTAAGGTACCATATCCCTAGTGTGGAGATCACTATCCTCTTTACTTTCGTATCGAGTAATATTGCAATGTACCACATCTGCATTCTTGTAATTCTGCACGCAAATATCAAATAAATTCTATTTCTATTCTTTAACAAATGTTTTATGTTTAACAAATGTGAAACTAGAAAATCTGAGTTTTAGAACCTAACCAATATTCATGAATGAGAAACATTAGGAACTAGTCTAACAAGATATTCTAAGTCTAAGATATACTCCCTGGCACTACAGCTTCTGAGCGGTCACTTTACCCAATCTATTGTATTGACTTGCCAATTTATTATTTATCTGGCTTTGCGCCCACTTAGTAGCCGCCCAAGGCGGTTATTACATGTTTTAGGAATAACCCTGCGTAGTTTTAGGTAATTAACCAACAGAAATTATGTACTGTCTAAACGTGGTAGCCAGTTGAAATTTTCACAGAATATGATCGTGTTATTGTGGCGGATTTCCTAACAAATAATAACATAAGCCTAAGTATTTGTTAGGCAATCCGCCACAATAACAGATATTCTGTGTAAATTTTGACCGGCTACCTACTCGTATTTCAAGAGATAAAGCCCTTTAAAGGTAAAGCAAACAGACAGCGTAAGCATATTGGTACCCTTCGGGTACGGAACCGATCATCATAATAATAATAACCTTAGCCAATCAGGTGCAGCAGAAAACCAGCGCTGGTCACCCCTTGGGCTACCATATTGCTGAGCTGCAGCCTTTTTCTCCTGTAGCACTTATGTTTGCATGATTGTATTCATCATCATCATTATCAGCCATTTGACGCCCACTGCAGGACATAGGCCTCCCTCATGGTTTTCCAAGCTTCCCGTCCATCGTAACCAGGCCGTCAGACACAGCGTGGGAAGGCCCCCCCACCAGATGATTATGATTGTATTATTATGATTTAATTTTTATTATTTTTCATTTTTGTTCTGTTTATTCGCGTTACAAGAGAGATAAATGTTTTTCACTTGAAGTTTCTTTCACTTGAAATAATAATAACTTCCACACAACACAATCACTTGTCCCTTGGTCCCAAACTAATCCTAGTTTGGGACCAAGGGACAAGTGATTGTGTTGTGGGATAGGTACCCTGTGCTATGGTAACCAGACAAGGACATCACTAACATGGAAATACACCCAGAGTGAGGCCATGTGTACAAAGGAGAAAGGCAGTGTTGTACGGGTGTTTCGTACCGCTTTTGTGGATTGCATGTTTTGATTTGATCTATTGTGTAAATGGTCACTATTGATCATAAAATAAATGTTATAAACCAGAAAAAATAACAAATAAATTTTTAGAGTCGGAATTATTATGATCATTTTCACTATGAGATTAAAGGTTAGAATGACTTTTCAGAATCCCTTCTTTATACCCTAACTTCAACTGACATTTTCGTGATCGATTTTACTAAACACACATAAGCACCTAGGTCTAGTAGCGTTTAGGACTTTCCGCCTACCTAGTCTAGAAGCGTGAAGAAAAGTATAGGCACAATTTATCAGCTCCATATGTAAATATCTATAGTAATAAGGTATTAAAAAAATAACAAAATATAGGTATATAATTATTTAATAGTCTTAGTTTTTAAGGAACAGTGGTTCTCACTAAAATGTCGTCTAAAAAGGGAGCAGGTCGTGTCACACCTCCGTGACGGGCAAACCCCAAATATCACACGATGCTCATTACATGGGAGCAGCATCCTACTGTCCTGAGCCCGACAATGGCTCGACTCGGGGAAACAAACAATATACAAGCGTATTTTCGCGTCATTCACTGGAGTCTTTTCGAATTCACAAACCACCATCTAAATACCGAGAAGCGTGGCTCGACCCAGGCAGGAATCAAATGCAAGACCAAGACTTACAATTAAAAACAAATCAAACCAATGAAACTCAAACAAAATCAAACAATTCGATCGGTTGATTCTCTAGTGATTAGTTAGACTGACTTTGACACTTAGTGTTGCCAGTTTTATGAAAATCAACTAAAATAAAGTCGCACAAAACTCGAAAATATCATTTTGTTTAGATTTTACAGACTATGCTATGTACATCTTGTTCCAACGTACTTATAATATCGAATGATTCAAGATTGTTGCGTAGTTAGATGATTTTAGAATCGATTTATCGTATCTCGATCGTAACTCAACTTTTAGCCTGGCAGCCCCATATTGGTTTAAGAATGTTTGCGTTTAGTGTCTCCATACTATTAGCGTTTCGTTTTTAATTTCGGTTTTTCTTTCCTCCAACTTAAAAAATGTCTCAATACTAGATTTATACCGTCATGATGAACTTAATTAATTGTGTAAATATGAGTTCAAAACATTTTCTCAGTAGGCTGTACGGCAGTTGCCTTTCTCCTTTACGGCGGCCCCCAGTGGGGATCGAACCCACGACCTCCGGCATGATGATCAGACGTGATACCGCGAGACCAACAAGGCAGTCATCATCTTCATTATCAGCTCACCGCTGCCCACTGCTGGGTATAAACCTTTCCTCCCAAATGCAACCTCTCACGGTCCCTGGCTTGGGATCCGCATCCACGGACCTTCCGCCGACTTAACGATATCGTCCGCCCTTCGGACTGCAGTTCTGCCCTCTGACCGTCGCAATTTTTGCTAAATACATATTATATTTATAAGTACCAGAAACTGGCGTGCGTGCATGCAACGACTAATGAATGTGGATGAAGCGAAAGAGGTTTATCAGCATCGTGGTAAGTGGCAAACCCTGGTCTCTGCTTACCCCTCCGGGATACAGGCGTGAGCTTGTGTATGTATAGTGATATGGAACCCTCGGGGAGCGAGCTCGACTCGAACTTGGCAGGTTTTTCTCAGCAAATACTATGGCTTTGCGTTGCGAAAGATTCCCCGCATTTCATCGTGAATAATGCATAGCTAATGACTTCCAATTTTGCGAGAGCACGCCCACGGTATCTAGATTCTGTTATCTGGAAGAAATCGTAGATAGAAATAAGGGAGTAGTGTGGAGGGGAACGGAAAGACGAATGAACGTAAGGAGGTTATGTGGGTGACAGGGCATAGTACAGTCGAGAGCACATCAACCTTTATGTATATGTCTACTCTAATCAGTTACGTTAATGACAACTTTGCAGCAAAAATGTAAATATTGACCAGATGTCGACTATACAAAATGAAGGTCAGAGCAATGCACAAGAACTTGATACTGCTCGCAGTCACTCTTGGATTAGCCTATAAGTATATTATAAGCAGTTTCTTAGGGCATCACGTCACGAGAGCACCATGCCCAGGACCGATTTATTCGTACGTGAGATAAGTACCTACTACATTTAAATATACCTACATGTTTTAAAAAGGTACATCATGATCGACGATAAATACTTTTTTTTATATATTAGTACTGGTTTACTAGTGGATACTATAGGATAGGACTGACATCGAGAATAATTCGGCACTGTTCGCAGTAGTCTATTTCAATCATACCTACTTAGATTATACTTGATTTCCTTTTTTCTTCTGTGCCTGTAGGAAGATCTCAGTACAATCATGTACAATATAGAAAGAGAATCTATTATTATTTTGGAGCGCAAAACTAATGAGTATTTTCGCGTCCTTAACATGCAGGGGGCGTAGCTCAGATGGTAGAGCGCTCGCTTAGCATGCGAGAGGTACCGGGATCGATACCCGGCGCCTCCAAGTATTATTTATTTTTCATTATCTTTTTTAAAACTACTTATTATTGAGCAAGCAAAGAAAAAAATAATTGTTCTTGAAACCTAATTTTCTATTTCGTGTATGAACCAGTAATCTTCTTCTAATCGACTCACTGCAGCACAGATTAGTGGCGTTAAAATTTCGGATCTTAATAGTTCATATACTGGAATGTCGCGACTTTAGCGTCGTCGTGAGTACTACCTCTGCTGGATCGAAAGGAGAGGTAAACCCCTTACATAGGTACTCTTAGGGAGAGGTTAGGCTACGGAAAACGACTACTACAGTTGATTTTGAAATCGTTAGCAATATTTTGAGGGAGGTGTTCTTTTCATTGCGAAACACACTATTATTAATGATTTGTCAGTTATGGTATAACATAATTATTATGTAAATATTCATGACTTCCGACCTTTGGCTCCAAACTGTGAATTCAAATTCGAAGTGGTAGGAAGTACCGTCATATCGTTGAATTTTTTTTTCTAATAGGTTAAATGCAACATCCTTGGTTAAATGCCGTCCGATATGCGTAAAAAACATTAAAACACGTTCTTTTTTTTGACGGTTATTTTTATTTTTCAAAACTAGCTCTATACCTATGTGTCCAAATTATTTTTTTGGTGAACGAATTCAAAGTTACCCTGTAGCACAGAGGAAAAAACCTGTAGATAGTAGGTAATTTACTAATGAATGAGATAACAATCCTTGATATCTATTTCTCTTGACTTTGATGGTATTTAGAGTTAGTTTATTTACATCCAGGAAAAGTGTTTTTGGAATGGAATAATATAGATGTCGAAGTGATTTATTTAAGAATACTTTATAGGGTTCCGTACCCAAAGGGTAAAAACGGGACCCTATTAATAAGACTTGGCTGTCTGCCTGTCCGTCCGTCTGTCTGTCACCAGGCTGTACCTATCTCAAGAACCGTGATAGCTAGAGAGTTGAAATTTTCACAGATTATGTGTTTCTGTTGCCGCTATAACAACAAATACTAAAAACAAAATAAAATAGTTATTTAAGGGGGGCTCCCATACAAACGTGATTTTTTTGCTGTTTTTTTATCTTTGTCTAATGTTGTATAGATAATGGTACGGAACCCTTCGTGCGCTTGTCCGACTCGCACTTGGCCGGTTTTTTTTTCAATCCGGTAAGTATTCATAAAATATTCATTTAGGAGCGACATCTAAATTTCGAATACATGCATAATGTAAATGTCGAAAATGCTATTCGAGAACAGATGTCGCTGTCCTGTTCTTCACTATTTGGTACTAGCAACACAAGTTAAAAAAAACAAAATGTCAGTTAGCTTTTGTTTAGGTATGTACCCAAAAGGTGGTTCGTTCGTCGTGTTGTGTTCTCTGCCGGTAGAAAGTCTGAAACAAAATGTCTAACAAGAAGAGCAAGGAAATCGAAACTCGTGACTCTGAGAGCGAGGAGGAGCAGGAATCTGGAAATGAGAACGATTCCGACTTCGACTCCGATGGAAACTTTGTCGGCGATAAGGTAAGAAATAATAAAATAACCTCGAAGGCACGTGTGTTTTGAACCTATTATCCTTTCAGTGAAATAGCTTTTCTTTGTATTAACTTGTTTAATTCCATAAGTTGCTGGCATTACAAATGTGGGATTCGCAGACAACCCACCAAGTGTGAGTCGGTCTCGCTCTCCGTGGCTTCCCTACTACCGTAATAAACATATTGTATGAAAATATCACTGGCCACCTATAGCTCGAAATAAAAAGTTCAGCTCGAATGACGACAACCATTGTGCAACTTGGCATTACATTTCACTTTATTGAGCCGTGGTACAACATTATGATGATACAATGGATCATTTTATGTCTTGGGTTTACTACTTTAACACTTTAGGCCTTGCAAACCCGTACCCATTGTTCTAATCAACTTATTGACTAATGCTAGAATGTAAAATCAGGCACATTTTACTTATATTTATGTAACCTATGCTTAACTTTTGATAGAGAATGGCCTGTTAAAATTATCTACTTCTATCGCTATGTTTCTGTATCAACACTGAGTGTATGAAAATAAAAATATGTTAAAAATGTCTGTACTTTTATTATTTATCTTCGATCGCGTTGGTCAAGAATGTACTAATTTTTTACAATGATTGAATATCTTACAGCACTCAGATGTTTAAACTTAAGGGGATGCAGTGGACTAACTAGCACCACCAATGAAAAAAAATCATATCTTCTTTTACAGATCATATTTGCAAAAAGTGTCCTTACAATCACTCAGTCATGTTGACAGTGATTTTTAGGACCCACGTCAAAGAACCTAGGATCACAAACCTGAGACTAGATAGCATTTATACCAAAAACGGCTGTTTATGGCATTAACGCTATTCATTCATAGGTTTTTTCCTTAGGTCATGGCCATAGGTCCTAATTTGCTGAAACTGGAAAAGGTTCTGCAATGCTTTAGCTAGACCCTATAAGGGCGCTTATACACGGGCGGCATGTTGCGAATGACAGTGCCTACTGTAGCCGTTGACACTCTTCAACGCGCCAACGCCAACACAGATATTCGACACTGACGTATCGACGTGTGTCGACTGCAACGTGCTGCCTGTGTATAAGCGCCCTAAGAGACTGAATATGAATCAACCCTGAGAAAACTGAAGTTACCATTGTATACTGAAATCCATTCAGAATGACTTAACTACAGCTGCTGTATGATTTCAGGAGATACAGGCAGACTTTGAGGGCCGAAACCCAGAGGACTGTGACTTCCAAGGCATCAAGGCACTTCTCCGTCAGCTGTTCCTCAAGTCGAATGTGGACCTTGGAGAGCTTACACAGATTATTATCTGTAAGTTTGTTTTGAAACTAATCAACAATCTTCCTTTAAAGCTTGTGAAACTTCAGTGTTATTATTTTCATTTCATTTAATTATTTATAGAAATAAAACATTCCATAAATGCTGTATAGTCTGTAGAGGAGACATCCCAAGAGACTTTACTTTGCCATAGACTATTTATATGGAGTGTTTTAAGGGAATAGGAATTTAGAAACACAATTCCTTAAAACACTCCATAAACGCCACATAGTCTGTGGTAGAGATATCACAAGAGACTACTTTACCACAGACTATTCATGCGGCGCTTATAGAACCTTTTAAGGGCATCATGTTTTTAGGTTTCCGTAGTCAACAAGGAACCCTTATGGTTTTGCCATGAGTGTCCGTCTTTCAGTCTGTCCGTCCGTCTGCGGCTTAGCACAGAGACGATAAGTACTAGAGAGCTGAACATGGGCATAGATATACATATCTATTACACCGACTAAACGGTAGAAAAAATCTTCAAACAAAAAATTTTTTTAGGGTACCTCGCCTGCTCCTAAATTAGTCATACAATTTTTTTTTCTCGCCTACTCCATAGTATGGGGTATCGTTGGATTGGTCGGTTAAAATATTGTGGCTGTAGAAGAACCATTTTTGATTTGAGGTTCCGTTTACGAAATATTAAGCTTCAAAGCGCAAATTTTCGTCAGAGTTGGGCGTCCCCCCCTCCAGGCTACCCTGTAGAAACGTGAAAAAATTCAGTGCAGTAGCACATGTAATGAACTTAAAAGGAAAACTATGAGGGGTAAGTAGGCTTTACAAGTTAACGAGTAATAGGCGACCAACAGATAAAAGGAAAACTTCGTGCAAAATCCATTGAAAATTACTTTGATGAAGTTGTTAGCTCTTTAAAGCAGGTAAAAACCCCCTCCCTCTACGGAACCCTACAATACGCGTGTTTCGACACGTTCTTGGCCGGTTTTTATCTTGCCCTTCGCTAATACATCTCCTATATGGAGTAACTACTAAAATTATTTAAGAAAATACTTTTCCCTCTTTCTACGGAATCCCATACTGCGCGTGGCCGGACACGCACTTGGCCGGTTTTTATCTTGCCCTTCGCTAATACATCTCCTATATGGAGTAACTACTAAAATTATTTAAGAAAATACTTTTCCCTCTTTCTACGGAATCCCATACTGCGCGTGGCCGGACACGCACTTGGCCGGTTTTTTTATAAATAACACCACTTGTTTTTGCCTAAGGCGAGGCACATTCTGACTGACTGAGTGTACGGGGATGCCGTACACAAATACGCGGCGTCTGCACTTTGCGCGCCCACGATGTTTAGTTTACTTTATCGACCTAACTTCAGTTCACTATAAATCATCATAGCGTAAGCGCGTATCAAAATAAGATCTGCCAGGTGTCATTATCAATGTATCGTGTATTATCAATATCAAATAAACTCTACAGTGTTCTCAATATCAAGACCTATCATTTCTATCAATCAAGCAATCAAATCATCCATTGATGTTTGGGAAAACCCGTACACTGAGCATAAACAAAAAATATTCTGTCTATTATTTATAAGTCACACTCATGCAACGCATACCTTTCAGCCCAAAACTACATAGGCAGTGTGGTGAAGCAATGCCTTGACGATGGGCAAGATGATGACGAGGATGATGAAGATGATGGCACAGATGGAGTGTTTGGCATTACGACAGTCGTCAATATTACTAAGAGAAAGGTTGGTCTACTATTTTTTATTCCTTGACAATCTAAAGTTATATAATGAAACTGATACACGCACCAGCTATAAAAACCTGCTTATTTATTAGTAAATAATAGTAATAAAAATGTAACTACTAACTAAAAGAGAAAACGGAGGCAGTGTTACCATTATAAAATATATAGTTAATATTGCAATTATTGAACTATTCATTGTGCTACATGACTAAGTATTTTCAAACTGCTTTTTCCTAGAATGAAAGCTGCATACAACAAATAAGAAACCTCCTGACAACATTAGCCGAAGACAATGCAGATGACAACACCAAAGCACTGATCAAGAAAATACTAGAAGATGACAGCAACCATGTTGGATTTATTATCAATGAGAGGTTTGTATGACCTTTATCTATAGATTTAAGGTACGCACTCATCAGCTCGGCACGAGGTCAGCATATCTTCAACTCAATCCATTCTGTATTCCTTGTATGAAACTTCAGTCTTGCCTTCGACCTGGGAATGGCTGGGAATTAGATTTGGATCACGACGTAAGCGAGTGCCTTACGTCATGATCCAAATATACCTAAAAAGTCACGATTAGCTCTCACCATTGACTTTCCAAGTTACGAATATTTGTGAATATGTAGTAGCAATCATAAGCAGCCTATATACGTCCCACTGTAGGGCCTGTGCCTTCTCTCAGAGAGAGAGTATGGGCTTAATCACCACGCGAGCCCACCGCGGATTGGCGGTTTCCAGCGGTGAGGTATTTGAATAGCTCAGACACCCAGGTTTCCTCACGATGTTTTCCTTCACCGTTAGCGAGTGGTATTGCTACTATAACTTCACTAATGTACATTACTTAGACAACAAAGTCATAGGTACATGCCCGCAACGCAACGGGAATCGAACCTGGGTCTCTCGCTTCCGAGTCCAATGTTGTACCCACTAGGCTACCACCGCTTCTCGTAGTAGCAATATCACTTGCTAACTGTGAAGGAAAACATTTAGGAAATCCTACTGTCGGTGGTATTTACATTTCTCAACGCTTGCTACGTACCATGGCCCAGCTATGTGGCTAAGCGCGAGTTTCTGTATTGAGAATTTCACTAAGTAAATACTTAAGTAACGTTCTGTCACGCTCTTCTCTGAGAAATTCTAAGAGACAGCACTACAGTTAACTATTTACTTAGCAAAACTCTCAATCCAGAAACCGGACCTAAGTACGGAAATCTCACGTCTAATTAACTCTAACTAGGCGTAGATAGGCCAGGTCTCTTTTCTGTAGTCGTAATCGTGAGAATAGCTGGTTGCCTGTGGTAGTTCAAAAACTATTCCCATAAAATTTCAACTGCCTAGCTATCACGGTTCATGAGTACAGCCTGGTGACAGACGGACAGTGAAGTCTTAGTAATAGTGTCCCGTGTGACACCCTTCGGGTACGGAACCCTAAAAATGATGATATGAGTGCGACAACCTTTATCGCCCTACATGTTCTTGGTGGTGCTAACTCGTAACACTTACCATCAGAATCCTATTTCACAGGACTACGATTCATGGTTTATTGTGCCAAATCGATGTACATTGCAAAGTCGATTAAACCACAGATTACCAAGTACGAAGACTCGAAAATGCAATGTACATCAAATTGTCATATTAAATTATACTTAAGCTCCAATATTGTGTTCATCATCAACCCACCTCTGCCCACTGCTGGGCATAGGACTTATGCCGATCGCGCTATCTTTCGCGGTCTCTCGCCATTTGAAGCCACGGGCCCCCGACTGATTTGACCACATCAATCCTACTAATATTATAAATGTGAAAGTTTGTGAGCATTTTTGGGTGTTTGTTACTCAATCACGCAATAACGCCTGAACAGATTTATGTGAAATTTGGTATGGAGATAGTTTGAGTCTCGGGGAAGGACATTGGATACTTTTCATCCCGAAAATTACTCATTCCATGAGGTCGAAGTCACGGGCAAAAGCTAGTATATAATATATATTGTAAAATATTGTTATTGACCACAAATCAATGGATTTTTTGCAGAATTCTAAACATTCCCGCAGCAATCAGCGTGCCACTGTTCGCGTCGCTAGAGACAGAGCTCGAGAAAGCGCAGAGAAAAAACATGCCCTACACATTCCAGTACCTAGTGTGGATCTGCAAGACTTATAACACAGGCGGTGAGGCACTTTTCATTGTTTATTCGTTCAAAACACTTAAACACAGCAGCTCAAAGGGGTAGGCAGACACCAGGGTCTGCCACTTGCCACATTCCTGACAGATCTCAAAACACTTTTTTTGTGATTATTACCATTGTGTTTTCTTTCACTGTTGATCTGTTATTTTCTCTTATTTAGCCATTTCCTACGCCTGGGCGGAGGGCTCCCCTTTAGCCATCCACTCCTAGACAAAGAAAGAGAAACCTTTATTGTACCAACACTACCAACAGTCACACACACAACGCACTAAACGAAAACGAAACAAAATGAACGGGAGACATAAAAAGGAAAGGTACATTTGCATAAATACAATTCATGCAGTTATGTCGCGATGTGTTTCCGTTGCTGCAAAAGGCAGGTGATTCAGCATTTCGCTGGTTCTCAATCAGTACCTACTTATTAAATAAAAAAACTCACAAGTGTCTATAGTGCGCGGCGCGGTATGTCGCAATATAAATAATAATAAAAAGTATGTATATAATATATCTGGATAATGTATCCAGTGTAATGTATCCAGTGACATTAAAATACCATATGCATGGCAAATATTTAATAAACATGTACAATAAAATAAGACTAACAAAAATGAAATGAGACAGACATAGCTGTCCTTGATGCGATCATATTGTAAAACCTCTGTCTCCGTCACAACGATCGTGAGGTCGTCCCGTCATCTCCGCCTTGACCGGCCGCGTTTGCGGTATCCATCGCTTGACAAGTGGTCGAGGTTGAGATGGGCATGATATACAATGCGTCGACGAGTACACCTAGAGCCTAGGACCAGATAGTTTGTTCGAAAACAGGCAGGACAAGAAAATCTATAATGCCTGAAAGAGCTTCTCCCCCATGAAAGAGCTGCCTAATCCGAACCTACGGTGCTCACGCCTGGGTCTCGATTCTGTTAGTGCATTATAGTACAATGGACAGCACATCAACCTTGACAACACATGCACTCTAATCAGTTGCGTTAAGGGCGACTTTGTAACAAAACAAACTTTTTAATTCTGTAAATGTTTTGTTTTATTCGTGTAATTTTATGTGTGCAATAAAGTATAAAGTATAAAAATGTAAAGGTTGCTCAACACTACGCTGCGCTCCGGAACGTGAAGCACATTGCAACCCCATACTTATGTCATGGGCTCCTGGTCCACCTATATCCGAATTCCATGCGAACGCAATCGTGTACAAAGCTAGTTACCAAACACAATCTCTTCAAACAATTTCTAGAGGACTCAGCTGAGGTGCTGTTCGCGAACCAAGAGGAGCGGCCTATCGTGGAGGAAGCGACTGCCAGCTTCGACGTCGACGTGGCAGACCAGGTGGACTTCTCGCAGTGGGAGTACGAGGGCGGCGCCATGTCACCTTGCAGGAAGGTAATGACGTCACGATCACCATCACACACATGCACTTAATCTTGGTGCCAAACTAGGATACCCTGACCTATGGTATCCAAGGTTTTAGGAGGCTTAGTGCAGAAACCTTAGGTCTAGTAATTAATTAGTTACATCTGAACTTTACACACTTAGCCTCATAGTAGGGCTATTGTATGTAGAATCTCAAGTCAACCAACTACTGTACCCAGGGCGTCCTGCCAGTTAAGATCTCGTCAAGCTGTACTAATTCATGTTCCTGTCATAAATAACACCTTATCTTGTTCTTTCCAGGTTCTCATATTCGAGGCGAAGAAGTTTAATCACCTCTGCAGACTCATCAAGCAGGAGGTGGAGCAGGCGTAGGCAGCAACACGCAACTATCATAGTCAGCTTTATCACGTCACGGTGTAGTGACGACATGCCATTTGTATTCGACGATATGTTATTTTATTACTACGCGTATATTTATTATAATAAAACACTTGTATAAGCTTTTTTACGTTTATCTTCAATAAGGTGGACAGGCGGGGAAAAAATAATTAGTCCTATTCCGTAAAACACTTTCAGTTTAAATATTTAGTCTGTGGTAACGGTAAATACTTTACCACAGTAAATTTAAACTCCAATTGAGGAGTGTTTTAGAGAAATTGTGTTTTTATAAAGAACACCGTTACTACGTAGTCGTAAAAAATAATATGATAGTGGTTCAGAGCTGATACCAATGATATTAGTCGATATTTTATATTTTGCCAGAAATTCCTTTCGTAGTCACTAGCTGGCGCTATTTTTGTCATGCTACTGTTTAATCTTGCTTTTGGTCAGCTCTTGAAAATCCTCCTTGTCACACGAAGTAGACCGGTGAGTTTTCCATCGCAGTGGTTCTGTGATGCTATACAACCGGACTACTGAGTCTGCTAGTTCGATCACCAGACTTAACGACCGAAAGTACCCGGCTCAGCAGTCTGGTTGTATTACGTCACTGAGCTACTGAGTCTGAAAGTTCGCTTACCGGGCTAAACAACCGAACTACTGACATAATGGGTAAAATCACTGAAGGACAAAAATATAAACCCGACTGTTGATAATTACCTTCTGAGCAGGCGGTACCAAAATTCAACATTGTGAGGTACCTTGGTCCCTCAATAGTAGTTTTGTTTTTTTTACCCTTTTTCAGCTCCAATACGCTTCATCGTAAAGTTTTTTTTACCCTTTTTCAGCTCCAATACGCTTCATCGCAAACTCTCTTACAATTGGGTATTTGACAATATCAAATGAGTTACTTTTAAAACGGAATTTTGTATGAAAATACTGGTTTATGACGTCACATTTCAGAGCATTCTTTTTATGTTTAATCTATTTCAAAATTGTAATAACTAGAATACATTTTCCGAGATATTTTGCAAATTTTGTTTTAATCGAGCATATGAAACAATCAAGAACTCCTTGGAAACAATTTATTGTTGATCGTGTCAAATACCGAATTGAATGAGCTCAGCTGTTCCTCATTAGCTTGGGAGAAATAAATAAATATGCTGTATGATTTCATAGTATATTTCGGCAATAAAAACCAAGAGAAGCTAATACAGTCCTTACCTACTAAACTATCTTATTAAACATGATGTCCTTACTCTAATAAAGAAAACAACATCTAAAAATAAAGAAATTATAAAAACATTATTTACTTAGTTGTATGTTATAGTTGAGAGGTCAATTTATCTCGCAGTAAAGCTACACGTCATCACCCAAGAAAAAAAAACTTGCATTGTAACCAAAATCAATTACCCATTTAGTTAGTTAGACCTGAGATTTCCGCACTTAGCCTCATAGTTGGGCCATTGTACGTAGAAAGCGCTAAGGTATGTGAATACTTCAGACACTAGGGTTTCCTCACGATGTTATTCCTTCACCGTTAGCGAATGGTATTGCTACTGTAACTTCACAAATGTACGTAACTTAGAAAACAAAGTCATTGGTTCATGCCGGGACTTGAACCCACGACCTCCCGAATAAGGAGCCGGCGTATCACCGCTCTTTTTGACTACCCATTTTACGTGTAAGTAATATTCTTATACAGCGCGTACGCATCACGCATCATGAAATCGCGCAGTGCGCACAGACCCTTCAGAATCTTTGTACTCTGATCCATCTTAGACACGTCAGTCTCGTTCGCGCTCCGATCCTGCGTCAGATAACCGTTAACCGCCTCTTCGGTTACCCAGTGAGCGGGCAACTTGCTCAGGTTGAAGTGACTCGGATCCGGGTTCATTGGCATCGGAGTTAGCGACTTCTCCCACGGAGTGATGTACTTCTGTTCCGAGTGGAGACCCTCGATGTATCTGGAATTGTGTTCGCAGGTTATATACAAAATAATCGATTGCTGGAAGGGGCCGGATGAAGATGTCCGAGGACAAAGAAGTGGTGTGCCTTGATCCCCTTTGTCGAGCACTGGAGGATTGTGTGTGGACTGATACAAAATAACGTAAGATCCACACAATTAATTCACTTATACTGAACATAAACTAAGATGCCCCGTGTTACGGCAAAAGTGGCATAAGCCAATTTATACAATAAAATTGTATTGCATTATTTACAAACACGTCGGTTTGTCATTTATGTTTACTCATTCTGAGGGAAAATATTATAATAAACCCTAGGAGCAACGAGTAAAACAGCTGTCAGTAGGCCAAAGTGCACAAAAAAGAACTGATAGGCTGTTAACAGTAGATTAACATATCGTTAATGTCCGAGATATCAGGGGTATAGGCACCACACTACTCATCATCATCAGCCATTTGACGCCCACTGCAGGACATAGGCCTCCATCATGGTTTTTAACCATGAAGGGTTTTGCCGTAATCGCCACGCTTGGCAGGCGGGTTGGCGATCGCAGTATGCGGTTGGAATCTCAGGAAGACGCTGCTGCCCGTCTCCTGGTAATAAATTTATTTCCTTAGTCGCCTTGTACGACATCCACTGAAGGAAATGGAGTGACGCTATACTTAATCCGGCGCCACACTACTCACACCAAGTTTAACATACATGCTGCCACTTTCACCATAGAGCAAAAAATTCGGTTGTAAGTCACAATTCTTTCTTGCATTATCTTGTCTTGATTTGTACAAATGACCCCAGTCTGGGTGTATTTCCATGTTTGTGATGTCCTTGCCTCGTTGCCATAGCACAGGGTCTCCTAGGTGGGACCAGCATAAGATCTTGTGTCCAAATGTTGTGTGAAAACTTTTAAAAGACGTGGTTGGGATAGTTTGTAGGATCTCGTTGTCTTTGGGTGCAGAGCTCTAAAAAACCAGACAAGTGCGAGTCGGACTCGCGCACGAAGAGTTCCGTACCATTATCTACACAACATTAGACAAAGATCGAATTTGAGAACAGCACCATCTTTAGAAACCAACAAGTAGCGTTTAACATTGACATCGGCGCTTTGAAGGTTAGATAGCTGGCGAGCGCTGTCTTTAGACAACGTTTGTTGTATGGGAGGCCCCCTTAAATATTTATTTTGTTTTTAGTATTTGTTGTTTTAGCGGCAACAGAAATACATCATCTGTAAAAATTTCAACTGCCTAGCTATCACCGTTCATGAGATACAGCCTGGTGACAGACAGACAGACAGTGAAGTCATGGTAATAGGGTCCCGTTTGGCACCCTTCGGGTACGGAACCCTAAAAACTATACCTGATGTAAGCCTCGGAGTGCGTGAGCCGCTGGGAGCGCGGCGGCGCTGCTACAAACAGCGGCTCGTGCTGCTTGGGAGCGAAGCTCGGCGGCGCGTCGGGGGCGAGGCCGCCCGGCGACGGCGTGTTGCGAGCTAGCGGGGACATCCCCGATATACCTACCGGACGAAATTGGACATCGGTGAAATTACATTAGGGGGTTGGGACATCCCGGATATACCAGATGGATGAAATTTGACATAAGCGAAATTACATTGAGGATTGGGACATCCCGGATAGACTTGGCGGGTCATCATCTACCCATTATGTCCCCACCGAGGGGCACGGGTCTCTTCCCTGAGGAAGGTATAGGCCATACTACACCACGGGGGCCAAGTCCGGATTGGTGGAGGCTTGTAGACTAGTGGCTCGTCTACTGTCAGAAGTTGTCAAGCCGCCCTAAGGCCTCTGACTTGGCTTAACGACTGCCATCTATCGACGGCAGCCGGCACCAACAGCTTAACGTGCCTAAGCACGGAACCGCTCGGAAAAATGCCACTAGCGTTAGGCATAGACGGCAACCCATCAATCTTTTCTTGGCGGGTGAAATTGGACATTGGCGAAATTACATTAGGGGGTTGGGACATCCCTGAAATACTTGGCGGGTGAAATTGGACATAGGCGAAATTACATTAGGGAGTTGGGGCATCCCGGATATACCTGCCGGGTGAAGTGGGAACTTACCTCAAACTTAGATTGGATTGACATTGTTTTTATACCACAAATAGAAGACATAAGAAAAAACCAAAAATATATATATTTTTGAAATAAAAATATTATTTTTGTCGGGGTTTTTGGGGTCTCAAAATATTGCGAAAAATCAAGTTACTTTAGTAATAAAAAACTTATAAGGTTTAGTTTTCGAATTGAACCTTAAACTGAATCCTTCCTAATACTTATTATGTTTTACGAGATAACTCAAAAATTGATAAACGTTTCAAAGATTATAAGGAGTTGCAAGCACCGAATGACGTCATACCTGGAACTCAATCTTTTCTTCGGCAGATGTGTCCAGCCCACCACCACTTCAACTTGATATTAGGTAGATATCAATACATACATTTTATTTTGTAGGACGGTGTTAGGGGCCACACCTGAATTAAAATGTATTGGAACGTGCAAGGCCCTTATTGATTGATTTTGAAAGTTAAGTTCTTTATTTAACATAAATATTTTCGAAATAAACCTTTCGTAAACACTACACATTATTAATGCCACATTAAGTTAATCCGGAATTAAAATAAATATTTTTACAATGTTTCAAACCTAGTGTATATTTAACCTAGCAAAAACCATATTAATTAGAAGCGTGATCGGGCTAAATAGGTAAGCTTAGCATGAAAATTTTCAGAGGATTTAAATCCCTTAAGTGAATAAGAGTAGAAGTGTTATCTTACCCCCAGGAGACATTACGCCGCTTCGAATATTAGCCAGTTGATACGTTTTAGCCGGTTTCTTCGTCGACGGCACGAAGTTACTGGAAATAGAGATACATAATCATGTTAATGCTGGATTCTCCGGGCGGTTATTGCGCTTGTATGGAAATTATTGCGCTGCGCGAGCGAATAGTTGGGGGAGAGGTGGGTATTTTTAATCCTAATAATAGAATTTTGACGGCCGATTTTGATGCTATAATGTTTAGAAAAAATCATAAAAATAATGACCGACGGCCCTAATAATGAGGACATTGAAAAGTGATATATCTTTTTTCAGATTTTAAATGGTACCATTATAGCCTCCTCAGTCCTGACCTTGAAAATAACAATGGTTTTCAATTGTTATTTTCAAGGTCAGGACTGAGGAGGTTATAGTAATAGTAGATTATGTACTAAGGGAATAAAACCATGTATTATGTCATGGGCGGCATATTGAACCCTGAGCGGAGCGAAGGACTCCGAGTTAACTCGCGAGCGCAGCGAGGGAGTTAAATTTTAACTCCTGAGCGAAGCGAGGGAGTTATGTAGAGTCCTGAGTGAAGCGAGGGGTTCATACCGCCCGAGACTAAGACATGTTTTATTCCAGAGGTGAATACTCTACTTTTCACACCATCTGGGAGACAATAAAAAGACAGGGCTGCATAAGTTGAAAATATGTATTAAAACCTGAAATTAAATATAAAGTCCACACTCTTTTACGGCTTAGCAACTTAAATTGAATATAACTTTTAAATTCGTATTTGCAATTCGCGCCTTTTTTTCTTTTTTTTGTTGGTGTTTCGCGCGGTCACAGGACACAGTATTTCAGAAAAAAAAGAAAAAAAAGAGGTGAGTTTCGAACAACAATTCGAATTTCGAATTGCAATGCGGGGCTTCTCCATAGTTTTCATGCGAATTTTGACATTCTAAATTCAAATCACTTTATTCCCTAGGGAAATTCTTCATTATTATTGCCCTCGAGAGACAAGGCCATGCTTTACGATGATATTTGACGGTACGTAATAAGGCATTGTCGAGCAGGAGGTGTGAAATAGTAGATTGTACAACAAGTGCATAAAACGCACCATTTTACTCGAGACGTTTATCCATCCGAGCGAGCTTGCGAGCGAGGATAGATATAAAGTCGAGTGTAAAATGGGTTTTATGGACGAGTTGTACACTCTACTTTTCACTTCGATTGCGAGGAAATGAAACAGCAACATGTAAAAATAATTATGGTTCCCGCCAATTAACTTTTTTTTTTTTTTTTTTTCTGTAGGGACGTGACACCTGACTTAAGGTCGTTACATACTGCTCAGTTATAAAAACATTTTCTTTTTATAACTATGATAAGTTGTTGTTATGGCTTAAATACTATACTGATCTACTAAATTGAAAAATAAACAAATATAAAAAATAATAAATGAGACGAAATACAAATTATAAGTTTATTTCATGAAGTTTTATTGTGTACTTTGGCTGTTGGTATCTTTGCCTTGGTCTTAGAATACGAACGAAACGAAATAAAATAAAGAGGTTGTTGTATGAAGTTAAAGATGTTCGTGTGGCTGTTGCAGCGATTGCCTTGGTCTTCGACGAAGATTTTACTTTATGCTCTAGAGCATAAAAAGCGACTTTATGTCGCCTACGCACGACATAAAGACGAACTTTTAGAGCATGAGAAGTGAAAAGTGTATTTTAAAACACCTGATTCAGGGGTAATGTCGGAGAACACAGCCTTAAATCTATAGGTATGTATATATTTCTATAGAAGTAAGCTCGCCTATATACTCGTTATTACGCTTTTTTGTGTAAATATTTATTTCGTGTACAATAAAGTAAAAGTGAAAGTGTAAGGTACCCTAGGGAATTCAGCCTTATTCAAGTAGCATCCTTGTGCCGATAGTAGTTTCTTTGATTTTAAGTACATGCGAGCATAATAGTCTTCGGCGCTAGAATGACAATAGAGAAGGACTCGGCCTGCGGTAGAATATCATTAGAAAATGAGTCAACCCGCAGCGAATGAGTCAGTGCTGGAATTCTACTAAAGAGAAAGTCACCCTACGAAACTAGAATGTCACTATATATATAATGCGGCGCTAGAATGTCACTAGAAACAAGTAGGTCCGCGACGCGGTTGAATGTTTATTTCTCTGTGTATACTGTTGTCTCTAACAGTACTCACCGCGACCTCTCGTGCACGTTCATCGGTTTCCCGTTCCCCTTGTTGATGTGCAGATCGCGTACATGCTTCAGTAGCCGCGACAGGTTGGGGAACGGCGCCTGGCCCTTGCGGACGCGCGTGCAGTTGCGCCACAGGCAGGGGAAGTCTGCGCCGCCGCCGCGGTAGTGCTGCTGCACGTGGCCCGCTGCCGACGCGCATGTGGGGGGAAGGGGGCGGTAAGATACGGAGTAGACTAAGACCGGATTTCTCAATAGTCAGATAAAACTTAACTGGGGAATAAAACTAATGTTGTCACAGTCTTGTCGTATAATTTAGACAGTGATAGCATGCAATTTATTGTCCCGTTAAGTTTTATCTGACTATTGAAAAATTGGCCCTTATGCTAGAGCGGGGAGGTAAAAGTTATATCCATTTGCCAAATTCTTGTTTGTACGCGATGATGCGATGAGCGTTGAAGGCCTGTTTCGCTTGGCAAGAAATGAATGCTAGAGCGGGGAAATAAAAGTAATATCCATTTGCCGACTTCTTGTTTGTACGCGATGATGCGATGAGCGTTGAATGCCTGTTTCGCTTGGCAAGAAATGAAGAAGAATATGGGGAGCTAACGGTCAACCTCAATTAGTACATTAGTGGAGAAGCACAAAAAGAAGAATGCCATAACAACTTAGTGTGGTGTATATTTTTTTATTCTTTGTTTATTTTCGTTTTCAGTTTTATTTTCATCCCATGTTCATGTTTGTTTGCTTAGCTAATATAGTAATTATATAATTATACTCACGCTCTAATTTAGTCTTCTTAGTCTCAATAAACGTTCCGATCACTAAGGCAGCATTAAGAAATCACAAAAGATTCATTATAAAGAGACAGACAAAGAAAATACTGATCTCGCCTTGTAGAGTCCAGCGGGAAGCGTTCAAGCTAAGAACTTGAATCGAAGACACAAAGGGCCAGTTTATGAATTGAGAATTTCGCTAAGTAAATAGTTACCTATAGTGCTGTCTCTTCGAATTTCTCAGAAAAGAGCGTGACAGAACGTTACATAAGTATTTACTTAGTGAAATTCTCAATTCAGAAACCGACCCAAAATCAGCCACAATAATAATAACTTTCACACAAGTCACTTATCTAGGATATCCTGTGTTATAGTAACCAGGCAAGGACACCGCAAACATGAAAATACACCCAGACTGAGGTCATTTGTACAAATCAAGTAAGGCGGCGGCGGCCAGTGGGAATCGAACCCACAACCTTTGTTTGGTAGTCAAGCGTGTTAACCGCTAGACCAACGAGGCAGTGAACATTATGTGGAGTTTTCCTATGGTGACTGAGTTTATGTCTTCCCTGTTCCTGAAAAGAGGGGTGGCAACGAAGTTCGGTAGATGGCTCGCCTAACATTCAAGTGGTCGTGGCTTCGAACTCAATAACTTTAGCTTGTACAGGAGACAGTAGCAGGTCAATCTTTACATTTTTGTTGCAAATTCGGCCATAACTTAACCGAGTAGAGTGCACGCGTGTAAAGGTTGGTGTGCTGTCGACTGTACCGATGACTTTGTTTTCTAAGTCACGTACATGAAAGTCTTAATACTAATAGTAATAATAAGCGGCCGTGTTATGCACGGATTATCAACCGTACCAAGTTTGCACATCAAGTATTTGTTACCTGTGTCATTAAAAAGAAACGCTTCGAGATAAGCCATTAAGGGGCTACAGTGTGCTGGAACTGGCTAGCAGACGTTTTTGAATCGCTTGTGACATCCTCTAGGAACATGGCAGACCGTTGAAATTAATATATGATATAATTTAACTCCTTGATTCTCTATTGGATGTTTGACAACTGTCATAACCTTACGCCTTCTATGAGTAAATATATTCCGTAAGAATGCTTAAAAAAAAGCTAAGAATTTATGTACCATTTTAAATGCGCAGTGGATTACGTTTAAGCTTATACAGTCTTACGGGCAATATCAAAATCTTGTATGTTAATGTTTAAAACTAACAGGAACCATAGTTACTCATTCAGAAAAAACGTTTTCATCAATTTATCACATTACGCCTTACGAGGTAAGCCCAGTCTACTCGTTGCCTGTTGTCTGTGACCAGGCGCTCTTCGCATCACCATTGATTTCATTGTAACTTTTCATAAGCGATTTATCAATCATAAATCAACCTTCCAAAGTTCACCTCGAGCGCCATATAGTGAAATTAATTCAAAGTAGCAATTCTCATACAAAATTACCGATTGTAGGCCAAGGACGTGGGGCGAGGGACCGAAAAAGACGCCGCATCTTTCCAATTCACTTTCGTACAAAATGTACTGGGTCAAGTTTCATAAAACTATAATTTCGTAGTTTATTATGACAATTCGAAGTACACTGCGCAGCAGAGTCTATTTGTTAATCAGTGGGTTAATCGGCTTTGCAATGTACATCGAATTGTCATAGTCACAATGAATTGTAGTTCTATGAAACAGGCTCCTGAAGGGATGGGTCTTTTCCGCGCCCTCGCCCCACGTCCCATGTCCGAACAAAACAAAAAAATATTATATAGCTATTAGTCCAATCGGTGGAGACATTTTCGAGTGTTTGCAAGACCAACGCACGGCAACTGATTTTTGTAGTAGTGATCGAGCTTCAAATGTTAGAAAAACATACAATATAAAATCCCAATTCTTGTATTTTTTTTATTTAAGTAAATAACTAAAAAAGAAAAGTAAAAAGGAAACCGATCATTTACTAGTATTCGAACCAAGAGCTCTCTGCCGTTCAAGGGACGCCTCTTCCCATCCGAGCTATTGTAAATTTGTAACATTACCAACCTAAGCGAAACATCGTTTTACTATTTGTGCCTAAATCACGGTAAAAGTGAGGTTCATTAAAAATTAAACCTAACTACCTATGTATTATAATCCATTTATTATAATACATAGGTAGTTAGGTTTAATTTTAGTTAGGCCAGACTTGTTGCTCGAGCCTTGTAGTCTCTAATTACTAGCATTTAAGGTTCATTTTAGTTTGATTGAGTTTTGTTTCACTCCTTGCGCTCGCACTTCGCCTCCTCGTTAGATTGTAGGGTACATAGGCGGTAAATAATGTGTTGGTAAATAATAATTTCGATTGGGGCGTTACGAATAATACTTGATTCATAACCTTTGAGTGAACCAAGCCGAATTACAGTACTTAGTATTTCCGCACCGCTCACTTCCGTAGCGACAGAAGAAGATAGCGCTATCGAACTCGGCTCGGTCGTTCCATCCGGATATATAGAAAAATATTTTACATAGTTACATATATGAATTGTGTCAATAATGTTATGTTTAGAACCTTTTCTAAACATACAAAACGAATCTGTGTAGATTTCGTCTCTGATTTTTTTTTCTATCTGCCTGACATGTTTTTCTGTTTTAAATAAAATAAAACGCTGTATATTTTTATCACGCATTTTATTGTACATGCGGAAGTATTGTTAGAAGAATCAATGGCGTAATGCTAAAAATTTTGTAGGAATTATAATTTATATACGTGTGTAGGTACTTGTTTTTAGTTTTTTTATTTTCTCGAAATTCCGCTGTATTGGGATAAGTTATCTACACTGCAATAATTATGCTCTTTACCTTCCCTACATGTAATATAAATCACACTTCCATGACATGTATAAGTTGATCCTATTCAATTGTTTTTGCTAGGGTTGGCACAAAATCCGGGTTTTTTTTATTCAAGATTTATTCGGTGCTCATTTTTAGGTACAACGTAATTTAAATATATAATTTAACGCGCATAATATTTTTTGGGTTCCGTAATTATAATGACAACAAAAGAAAGTAGGTAAGTTTTTTGTACACGTAACAAAAAAAAACAACTGAAACCTTAACAAAAAGGAAAAGTGTAACAAAAAGTAACCAAATAGAAATAGAAGTACTGTATCACACAGTAGATTAAACAAAAATCTGCGTTCCTGGTTTACCGATATTACATATTTTTATTTAAGTGTCACAATGAATAGTTTAATGTATCTTGAAAATATTCGTCGGTGGGGAGTTCCAAAATTATAATAATAATAACGTCCACACAACGCAATCAAACTAGAATTCCCTGCACTATAGTATAGATAGTTTTTAACTATCAGCTTTAACGCCAAAAATCACTGAAATGCTGTATGTTTCCTGTGCTATTGGAATGAAATAATAGAAATGGTATGAATTACACTATTAATACGATTATCAACAGATTAATCTGTTATAATATACCAATATAAGTTAAGACGAGGAGGCACTGTTGATTAATAATTATATTTATCAGTCTTTGTGCTGAAACAAGGATGCAGGCCAAATAAGCACTCAAATCCATTTGTAGCTCTTTTGCCAACATCCTTAGCAACGAAGTCTTTTTCCATTTTCATAATTTTTGTTTTATTTCTTTGGTCAATATCCATTTTGAAATGTTTTTTTTTCTTCTGTAAAAAATTAATTATTTTGCTTTTGTTCTTAAAATTTTTATAATTTTGTTTGTGTTATACCATAGAAAAAAAATTATCCAGTCAGATTTGCTTAATGGACTATTGGCCACACAGGCACGATAGCGATGACACATATTCACCCTTTTGAAACCGCTTTAGTAAGTACCACGTAGTGTAAAATAAAATAAAAAAATGCGTAAAGTCGATGATTTAAATTCAAAGATTTTGAGCCAAAATCTTAATCCAAGCTTCAAATTTATAAAAATTTCCACTCTTTTAAAATGTTTATAAAAACCTCTGTATTTTTCCACTATTTTTTAAGTTTTCAGCAGCTTTTGTAAAGAAACCTCTCGAGTCATGGAAACACAAGAAGTCCACTGCTGGATATAGGCCTCCTCCATGCATTTCCAAAAAGACCAGTTGGAAGCGGATTTCATCCAGCGTCTTCCTGGCACTTGGATGAGGTCATCTGTCGGCTGGTCGTCCTACGCAGCGCTTGCCGATATGTGGTCTCCATTCGAGAACTTTTCGGCCCCATCGGCCATTAGTTCTGCTTGCTATGTGCCCCGCCCACTGTCACTTCAACTTAGTAATCCGCTGGGCTAAGGTGACTTTCGTTCCTCTACGAATCTCATCATTTCTGATTCGATATCGTAGAGAAAGCATAGGCCTTTCCATAGCTATTTGCGTGACCTTGAGCTTTCTTAGGAGGCCCATAGTGAGAGGCCACGTTTCAGTGCCTTAAGTCATCACTGGTTGTATAATTTTGTCTTGAGTGATTGAGGTATATTAGACGAAAGGACTTTTCTAAGTTTCCCGAATGCTGCCCAGCCAAGTTGGATTCGACCTCTTTCACAAAGTTGGACCGGCCTAGTTGGACTGTTTGTCCTGAGTAGACATATTCGTCTACAACTTCGAGAGTCGAGTTCCCCAATGTTATTGGGGTGGGCACAAAACGAGCAATCGATATGACCTTCGTTTTGTCCATGTTCATTTCAAGGCCCACCCGTTGGGAAACTCGACTGAGGTCTTCGAGCATTATGCCGAGGTCTTCCATCGTTTCTGCCATGACTACTATGTATATCGTCGGCAAATCGAAGGTGAGTGATGTACTCGCCATTGATATTGATGCCGTGTCCCTGACATTCCAGAAGCTTGAAGGTATCTTCCAGTCCGTTTGTGAATATTTTTGGAGAGATAACGTCTCCCTGTCTTACGCCCTTTTTCAATGGAATTGCCTCCGAATTCTGTTCCTGTACTCGGACCGACATAGTGGTTCTGTGGTCATAGTGGACTGTTGTACAAGCATTTCAGCACCTCGATATACCGATAGTCAATACGGCAACGCTGGAGAGACTCGAGCACTGTCCATAACTCGATCGAATCGAAGGCTTTCTCAAAGTCCACAAACGCAAAGCATAATGGCAAATTATACTCCTCAGTCTTCTTATAGTTGTGGATGTGGTCTAATGGTACTAAAGCCCTTTCGGAAACCGGCTTGTTCGGGAGGCTGGAAGTCATCAAACCTGCGTTCAATACATGGCGCAGAGTAGTCATCAGCGACCACAAAAACCTCCAATACTAATTTTCATATAAAAACGGAGCCAAAGATAAAAATCAGAATTTTTAAATTTTTAGGAGCCAGCTTGAAATTTGACTTACGCCATTTTGTAAAAAGTAAGTTAACGTTGTCATCCAACCCAAGGTCTTATTCAACATTTGTTCGACAAGACTACCCCGTAATGTTACCGTTTTCTCAGGCTTTGACAAAAAAGCTGTAGAGACCGGATTTTCCAAGTCAGATTTTTCTTATCGGTTTGAGGGATCACCCTGTAAGGATGGAAAATTCCAAGTTTACACCATATGTGGAACTTGGAAATCTTTTAGCACCTGATAAGACCGAAATTAGAACAACCAAAAATTCAAGAATTTTCACACGTCTATTATGCCGAGTTATTTTAGCATTCAAACGCTGTGTGACTATAAAGTTGATACCATATTAGTCCAGCCGCTAGACCAGCGGGGCCCGGTGGCAAAACCTGCATTAGGTGTTGGTTGAAAATTTAAGCAATTTTACTTTTCAATCGGCACTATTAAATTTGCCATAAAAATTAATTTACGTCACCGTCCTATCTAGGGTTTATGCAACGAGTTTATGTTGTTTTAAAAGACCACCCCTAAGTGTTACCATTATCCCAAGCCGTTGAAAAAAAAGAAACTCATGGAGACCAGCTCGTCGGTTTTAGCAAAAAAACTAATCGTATAGAAAATTTCAAGTTAGTAACATCAAAATGGGACAACAATTTTATCTAGGTGTTTTTCGCTGATCAACTTTATGTACCTATATACATTCTTCACGTCACACCGTGTACATAAAGTTGTTATATGCGATGTATATCATGTTACTATTTTAATTAATATCAATAATAACGGCACCAGGTATTTACATATTTTTTTCAAAATCAAATCAGATCCGGATTATAAATTACTATCTGAGAGCGTGACAACCCTAACGACGTAAAATCCGGATAACAATTAAAATGGTCGTAATTTCTACTTTCCATGGAATTGGCATTAGAAATATATTTTTTATTTCATATGGGGAAGTCGCTTCCTACGTTCCAATTCTGCCACTGAGTCCCGAAATACATCCATGTGAAATCAAAGTCAAATTCACTTTATTGAAAAAAGATAAGATGATTTTTTTTCACTTTTTGACATAAAAACCTGTTGTTGTGCAAAAACATGTACTATTTCATAAGTAGATAGGTAAATAAATACGCACTTACTAAACATGTGATTTTTGTTTGAAAGCTATTCTTTCTACAAAGCATAGATAAGTTTTGAAGAGATGTACCTACCTTTATCTTTTTTGTTTGTAATGAATGACGCATGCTATACAAGAAGGCATTAGATTGAAGTCTATTCAATCTACGCGTACGCGGGCGGGCTGGCGAGCCGGCTAGAAAAGTAGAAACCGCTCGGCTCGCTCGACGCGTTCGAAATTCGGCTATATATGTGTGCGTTTGGCGGCGTGTGCTTACGCGAAGGGAATGAGACTGTGTGTGTGCGGCAGCGCGAGCGTCTTTCTATGGAGATTACTACTAGGAATTAATTCAGTAGTGTCATCTAGCGGTGATTTGTTGAAGTGCTGCACACCTGTGTCAAACGCTCAAGGTCATCGGCACAGGGAAAAATCTTAAACAATTCAGAAATCAGAAATCAATAATTTATTTCAACGTAAAGAATTTACATTCTGTTTGCTGAATGTCAATGTACTATGTTACTATGTTAGCCGCTGCCTTCGGGCCGTATTTGTAGTGGAGAAAAAGGCAGCGGGAAAAAAAACTCCACTCTGAATTAATTCTCTCGCTCTTCGCGATAATATAAGAGTGAGAGTACACGATGTTTGGCAGCGGCTGAATCTTGATGAAGCGAAAGATTTTTGTCAGTATCTCTGCCTACCCCTCCGCGATACAGGCGTAAGTTTACGTATGTATGTATTACGTACGGGCCATAATTCTCGTACCACGCACACAGACACTAGCCATAAATTTTTGTGCATTATTGCGTCCCGAAATTAGAATTCACTTCGACATGGTCCATCCCATTTTGATACCGCGCGGATTATCATTATCTTTCTCGAACTACAGGATTTTTCTTCTCGTTTCTCGAGGATTGATAAGACAGCTAAAACTGCATGTAAAAAACAAATGACAGCTTTTAACAGCAGTTTTACAGATTGTCGGTCACCACCAACAATCTCGGTGTGAGGGAAACAGAGCGTTTTCTTACCGCTGCTCCGACTCTCCAAGGTTTGCTGGAAGAAATCTCTTACAGAGATAAGCTCGCCCTTGTACATGTTATTTCTTATGTAATCTCCTGTTCAATGTTTCGTGTGCCATAAAGTATAATAAAAGTGTTAGTTTCTCTTTACGATAAAATGACCTAATGTCCATACTGCAGTCCACTATGCATAGACACTATATTGACATAATAAAAACTGAATTTGAACGGATATTTACTCGTTTACTTTTTAATTTTACAATTTTCCGCCGTTTCGGTACTTTTGCAAGCGCCGTGGTCTCGTTCTACCGAGAGTTTCAGTTTTTATTATGTCTAGTGCTCCTGTTAACCTTAGAGCATACTATATTGACACTTACTGTTTCCACCTTCGCCAATACAATGCTCCATACAATCGGACGACTCTTCGAACTGGTAATCGCAGGTGTCCCACTGGCACTCGAATGTTATCTCCATCTGGAATAAGCAGGATTAATCCGTTTCCGCTTTAATAACTGTGTAAAATGTGTACCCAAAATTGTAGCGGTGGACTGTGATAATAATTTTACCCGAAATGATTGTAATTTCCTTCATTTCACATTGTATTTCTGTTTGAATATTATTGGGTGAAAAACTTCATTCTGTTTGTCGATTCTCGGTCGCCACGATACAGGCTAGACCTAGTTTGGAGACCACAGTTATCTCAAAATTGTCACAACAAAAATGTTGTAATCATGTCTCTAGATAGCTCTTTTTACGTAAACTTTTTATGTCAATCGCCAATCCGCGGTGGGCACGCGTGGTGATTAAGCCCATACTCTCTCCCTAAGAGAAGGCCCGTGCCCTACAGTGGGACGTATATAGGCTGCTTATGTATATAAACTTTATCGATAGACTTTATTATATGCAGAATAATTATTAAATCAGATTATTTAATCAATTATTCTTTATCATTACCATCAACATCATCATCATCATCAGCCCACTGATGGGTATAGGCTTTACCCATCCGCATCCACGAACCTTGCGCAGACTCAACTATATCGTCCGACCATCGGGCTGACGGGCTGCCCACGGCCGCCCTATTCTGCCTCGATTCTGTTAGTGATTTATAGGCGCTGAAATCTGGGTGGTTTGAGAGCCGAATTTCATCATCATCATCATTCAGCCACAAGAAGTCCACTGCTGGACATAGGCCTCCTCCATGGATTTCCAAAAAGACCGGTTGGAAGCGACTTGCATCCAGCGTCTTCCTGCCACTTGGATGAGGTCATCTGTCCCTCTTGTGGCCGGTCGTCCTACGCGTACCTATATGTGGTCTCCATTCGAGAACTTTTGGGCCCCATCGGCCATCAGTTCTGCGTGCGATGTGCCCACTGCCACTTCAACTTACTAATCCGCTGGGCTATGTCGACGACTTTCGTTCGTCTACGGATCTCATCATTTCTGATTCGATCTCGTAGAGAAATTCCGAGCATAGCCCTTTCCATAGCTCGTTGCGTGACCTTGAGGTTTCTTATGAGGCCCATATTGAAAGACCACGTTTCAGTGCCATAAGTCATTTATGTAATTAGAAATGCCATCTTTTTAGACTGTTACTTTTAGGTAAAGACGTAAAGAGTTGAGAAATCTTGTTTCGAAAAAATTCGCTAACTATTAGTACCGCCTCTCCGCCTATCAGAACAACGCACCGCTCTGGCTGGCTACTAATAGTTCTCACAGATTCGAGTTTGTGTCCAGATATTTTTGAAAAGGGCTAATAAAAGTGCCTTTTTTTAAACAAACTAACGTATTTCATAGCTATTGTTAAGGCAAGTTCATTTTGCTACGGCTTTCATGGTGTAGTATAATAACAGATACAAGATCGGGGTACGTGATATATTTTGTCACACCATTGACGCCTAGAAGGTTTGACACACGAGTGCGCGTAGACTTGAAGCGGCAATGAAATTTAATCGCCTTGTCGCCTAGACCCTGTTCTCGGCCGCCACACTGATTTTATGCATACATAAACTCCCAGAGGGGTAGGCAGAGACCAGGGACTACCACTTGCCACGATCCTGACAGATCACTTTTCCTTCCTCAACATTTATTAGTCGTTGCATGCACGCACACCGGTTTCGGGTACTTTTTATCTTGTCCTTTGCTAATACTATAATAATAGGGGATCTATTTGGTCGAAGTTCCTTACCGGCCCTTCCACCCACATTCGCTCGATATTATTGTATCGTCAATCTTTCTTCCTTCATCCTCTCCACATGTCCAAACCAACGCAACATTCCTTTCTCAACGGATTTTATTTTTACTCTATTCCTACAGTACTCACGTGCGGAGCTAGCTCTTTCATTTCGGCCTCTAACTTCGCCGCTGTCTCCTCGTTGCACTTGGTGGCGCGCTCTTCCCAACTCTGCTTCGTGGACGCCGGGAGGGAACGCCACTCGTTGCCCACTATGCGAGAGATCTCACCTGCGCAGAGGAATTACAATGCGTTACAATGCTATAAGCAATAATTTCGTAAATATTTCATGTTTGTGTTTTTCCTGGTATTATAAAGAATATTCTTATCTTATCTTAAGAAGAAGAATAAAGACATTAATCATACCAACAAGACACTCATGCCGGTATCCCGGAAGGGTAGGCGGAGACCAGGGTTTGTCACTTGCCACAATCCTGACAAACCTCTTGCGCTTTATCAACAATTGTTGCATGCAGGCACGCCGGTATCAGGTACTTTACATCTTGCCCTTTCATCATCATCAACCCATTATGTCCCCACCGAGGGGCACGGGTCTCTTCCCTGAGGAAGGTATAGGCCATACTCCACCACGGGGGCCAAGTCCGGATTGGTGGAGGCTTGTAGACTAGTGGCTCGTCTACTGTCAGAAGTTGTCAAGCCGCCCTAAGGCCTCTGACTTGGCTTAACGACTGCCATCTATCGACGGCAGCCGGCACCAACAGCTTAACGTGCCTTGCGAAGCACGGAACCGCTCGGAAAAATGCCACTAGCGTTAGGCATAGACGGCGACCCATCCATGCACTGAACGCGCCCTGTGTTGCTTAACCTTCGTGATCGTTTAAGATCACTCAGGCAGCCGGGGCTACGAGCGATTCTGATTTGCCCTTTGCTAATAAATAATTATATAGTCGAACTATGTCCGCCTGTGTGTGGGTGTGTGTGTGTGGGTATCCGTGTGTGTGCATGCGTGCGTGCGTGAGTGCGTGCGTGCGTGCGTGCGTGCGTGCGTGAGTGCGTGCGTGCGTGCGTGCGTGCGTGCGTGCGTGCGTGCGTGCGTGTGTGTGTGTGTGTGTCTGAAACTATGGAATATCCCCGTCACTCACCGAAGGAAGCTTCTGGGTTGTTCGCAACAATCGCCTTGCGTATCTCGCTGGAATACAGCAGGTAGCCGGTGACGATCTTCTGCTTGGAGGAGTCTTTCTTCTTTTTGCTGCTAGCCGGCGCGGCCTGGGCGGTGAAGCGATCTTGGCTCGGCGTCGCGGTAAGGGTCGGGTTATAGGGGTTGCTGTTGCCGCCTGTTGAACGAATATTGTGATAATGGCGCGGGAATAGAGATTGGGAAGAAATGCAAAGGAAGTGGATTGGAGATATCGATACATAAGCTTTAGGGGCCCAAGACAGTGAATTTGAATTACGGACCACAGCATAGAATGGACAGTTAGGATTGACATTTAACGACAGGAATGGCGCAAGACGATATTGAATGCGAATCGTTTGGAACAAATTGGACGCGTCGTGTGACACGAAGTGTAGATGTGTACCGACGACTGCGAATTCACGCTAGTTGGTCGCCAGTCAGAGTTACGGCGACTGTACAACGATCAGAAACGTTCATAGAAAACCATTTTTAACTTGCCACAAACTTATAATGGAGTGACATTGTTTTTATACCATAGAATTCATAGAAAAACTCGAAAACGCTTATTTTTTTGAGATTTTCCCAAAAGTCAGTTCTCAGACAACCACATCGACGATGTGGTTGTCCAAGAACGCTTTTAGTAGCTATAATCCCGTCACGAAGTGAAAATAAATTTCTTATATTGTATCTATCTACATCTAGAAAGATGCAGATATTGTTGACCCATCTCAAATACCTGTGATTGAAAGCACTGACTGGCACACAGATAGACAAAACAAACAATCTATCCATCTATACAGCCCATGAAAGACGCCTACTGTTGGCCATAAGCCTCTTCATCGACACACCAACCTAGCTAGGAATGAAACATTGTGATCGAATTGTTATGTACCGATGGAAAGTGGCGTCGCAGGCGAAGCCAACGAGGAGTCGTCGAGCGAGTTTTCAAGCAGCATCTCCACGTCCTGACTCCCGATCGTGGTGTTGATGAGATTAGTGAACTGCGGCTTGCTCCCTTCCTGCACAACACAAAACACACATGAGCAAGTCGTTAGTTTGTACGGGGTGATATCGAATTTGTTGGCAAAATTTTACACACATACGTCAACTCACGCTTGTAACCTGGACGCGTAAGCAGAGACCAGGGTTTGCAACTTGCCACGAGCCTGACAAACTTCAAAACTAAAAAAGCTTCAAAATTCCCTAAATTTAAGGGGAACATTCTTACCAAGACTTTAAAACATAATTTTAGATATTTTTTTAATCTTCAAATGTTGATGAAGCGTTTTTTTTTTTTTGTTAGGTTCGTGGCAAGTGGCAAGACCTGGTTCCTGCTTACCCCTTCGGGACACAGGCGTGAGTTAATGTAAGTATGTAAATAAATAACGTTACCATGTAGTCGACATTGAGGTTGGGATTGAACTGCTTTTGCGTCTCCGGCGGCGCCTGTGCTTCCGTGACAGCCAGCGGCGGCGGCGTCCGCATCCGCTTCGAGAAATAGTAGATCTGAAGAAGACGAAGAAGTAATACATTTCTTTATCGCCAGATCGCCACACAGACTTTCTGCGTGGGAAAAAAAATCAGTCAAAACACAGCATATCCTTTTTCTCGCGTCGCATTTTTTTTATGTAGCCTATAGACGCCTTTTATAACGCATGTGCCCACCGCAGATTGACAATTTTAAGCGCTGAGGTATGTGAACATCTCAGAGCCTCAGGTTTCCTCAAGATATTTTATTATATATATGATTAGCGAGTGGTATTGCTACTGTAATAGAGCCATCGTATAGCATAAATTCACTTCATATAAGTATTTTTTGTAATTTTTTTGCGATAATTAAACGATTTTTCAATTTTAATATCCATAAGACAAAAAAAGAATAAGACAGTAAGAGCTATGTATTGTAACGATTCTTCTTTATAGTAGCTGGCTGGCAGAGCCTTCTCGTCTTATTTTGAATATTTTGAAGGGAATCGTTACGTTTTGTTTTAGATGTCAGTCGATCCCCAGCTAGGCTAGGGCATCGATAAAAAAGAGAAGCATAAAAAAGATAAGGAGAAGCAGATTATTGTTTCCGTATACCTGTCGGGAGCAGCGCTATATTTTTACTGGGAAATTTCTGAAGATGGGTTGACCTATGATGAGATAATCGATAAACTAAAGGCCGAGTTCGGTTATATATTTCATTCTCCGCCTACGCAGAAGGATGTTGCTTCGTATGAACCTCCGGTGGAGCACGACTACAAACTTGGCAACCAGTTTCAGGGTCAGCAGCCAAGTCCGAAGGAAGTCGATGTCCAGCCCGAGAAGGAAACCATCATTCAAAGCCATGCAGTATCGGCTTTGACTCATGCAGCGCCCGCATCGAATCAGACAGCGCAGGCGACAACGGATGAATCTGGTATGTTAAGTCCGTTTATTTTGTGTGAAAGTCCCAGTGGACAAGATTGGTTAGCCTTAGTGGACACGGGAGCTTCGATTTCATGTATATCAAAATGTGTTGCCGACGCAGAGGGCAAAGGAATCGAACCCGCACCCGAAATCAGAGTGAAGACAGCCTGCGGAACATTGCTAAAGGTGATAGGAAAAGTAGTGATGAATTTGATAATAGGAGGAAGAGTCTTCACAGGAATTTATCATGTTGTAGAGGGGTTAGAATGCCAGGTGATTTTAGGACAAGATTTCTTAAAAGACAATGGGGCAACGATTGACTTTTTAAATAATAAAGTGACATTCATGAAAATTTTTCATGTCACATTTGAAAAATCTGTGACATTGACAAGGGAAAAGTCATCATGTCATTGTCAAGTGAAGAAGGAGGAATGTTCAACTTCTATGGCCTTTGTGGAACAAAAGGAGGATAAGGTTCACCCCATAGAGTTTGAGCAAGAAAAAGGTGGAGTAAAAGAGTCCGATGATTTTCAAAAACTGGTGGAGAAGGATCGGGAACAAGTTTCTTTTCAAAAGAAGGACTTAGGTAAAGGTAATGTAGAAGAAGGGAAGATGAAGTTTTTTGATGACATTCCGATCCACGAGTCTCCTTATTCAGACTCGGGAACTCACAGGAAAATCGTGGAAAACCAGGTCCAGGTCATGGGTGAGACACTCAAAACAACAGCGCAAGCAACATGTAAGTGTTCGCCTCATTTGTCCATATGTAGTGGAGAGCCACTGTTTCGAAATGATGGTGAATTGAAGGCTGGTATTCGGTTTTTACGCGATGGTTCTCAAAATAACGAAAAGCCATTTAAAGTGATAATGCGCAGAGCCACGGGAAAAATTGTCAGGGCACGAAAGAGAAAAAAAAGGCTACTGATAATGATGTTTTGTCCTAGGAGACGGACAAGAAGAAGAAGAAGAAGAAGTAATGTAGGATGTACAAAGGTCCATATAGGATTATTAGAAGCACTTCCCGGTAAATTTTATGATTGCAGTGATTAATAGCCACGGAGAGAGAGAGTAGTAAATGTAACCCATATGAAAAAATTCTTTAGTAGGATATTAGTATAGCTTTGACTGTAAAAAATGTAAATATTATGATCTAATGCTGTTTTTGTTTTTCATGTTGTACGAGAGAACGAGCTTAAAGCTGTGAGGAGCTATAGAGATGGCAAAGCAGCTGCAGAGAGAGGCAGCGAGGCCGGGCCATTTGTATAAACGTTCCAGAACCCAATGGTTGCAAGACCGTAAAAAAAAAAATAACGAGAAGCTAAAGAATAGGTAGCCGTTAGGGTTGTTGATTCCAGAGTGCAAGTCTATAAGTTGACTCTCCCTTCACACGACAAGCATAGCTTGGTGAGGAAACTTGGTTGGCTTTTGGCGAGTTCAACATGGGCTTGGATCATTGTTCAACAGGAAGTAGACAGGTTTTGATATGCGATTATTTGTCGACTGCTGGTAGTCCAGAATTTAGAAGAGAGTGTTGCATTGTGCATTTGATTAGAGATATTGGTCTTGCTTATTTGATGCGGGTTCTTGAAAAGGAAGTCCGGACCACAGAAGCTTTGCCATTTCACTATTTCAAAGGTGGAATCCTCACAACTTTAACAGGAGTAGGCAGGTAGAGTGTTGTTCGGTTAAAGTGAAGTGCGATAGTTTATTTAAGTTTTTAAGATTGTAGAATGTCTAGCTAGTTTATTTAAGTTCATGGGGTAGGTAGGACTTATAATTGTGAAACTTGAAGCGGCGTTCGATGGTGTCTTCTCGGTTTTTTGTTGGGTTTTGCCGAGAGGGGGTCTGTCCGTTCAGTCATAGACCAATTTTCTTTTGTGTTTTAATTGTAAATAACTTGGAGGTTTTATGAATATTGACTAGATTGTCTTGATGGTCTTTGAATTGTTCTGGCACACTGACCGAATTAGTAACGGAGCATCATGCGTTCGCCGGGATTGTACAATTTCCCCGACACTGTAGGACAGATGACTGACGTTAGGTTACCGAAGTGTGTTAGCTAGGGTAAATTTTAATTGTAATTAAAATTTTATGATAACCGGGGGGGAAATGTAACGATTCTTCTTTATAGAAGCTGGCTGGCAGAGCCTTCTCGTCTTATTTTGAATATTTTGAAGGGAATCGTTACGTTTTGTTTTAGATGTCAGTCGATCCCCAGCTAGGCTAGGGCATCGATAAAAAAGAGAATAAAATTATAATATTTTCCCTTAATTTACGTTTTTAATAAGTAGCGTATTACAGTATGTCCATGCGGCGGTAAAACGGCTGAGTATTTGCTGCAGGTTTATTGCCCACAGCACTGATTGTCGGTAAAGGTCTGGTCTACTGAATCACGGACCAGAACATCGAGACGGACAAAATATTAATAGTTCTCACAATACCATGCGATACGATATAATAAGTCATCTGCACACAAAATGAAACAAAGATCTAAAACAGAAATAAGGTTAAAGCAACATCACACGGTGTCACGGTGCACTTTTCGTTTATTTCTGCCTTTCGTTGGATTCATTGGAATGAACCCCCTAAACACAGAGTGGACGTACCGAATGATACATTATCAAAAGATCCGACATTTTAGATAGGATATTTTTCCCAGAATGAAATAAACATTGCCTTCGGTAACTTACACCACTTCAAATTGACTGACTATATGCCTAACGCTAACACGATATGTTCTAACACATTTTCACACATATTGCCGGTCAGAAGTATGTGTTTTTTTATACGTTTATTTATTCAAAATAAAATACCTTAATATTATTACACAAGCAAAGCAGTTTGTTGGCGAAGCTCTCTAACTCTGAAAAATGTTGCATTTTTCATGTTACTGCTCATTTTTTTATTCTGCTGACTAAAATAATTATTAGCCGATCGAATGAGCTTTTTGTTAATTTTTGTTGCTGATGAAATAGTATTATAAAGAAATGTATTTAATACAACGTGTTACTATTATTGCTGATCGTGGGATTCCTCAAGGAGCAATTCCTAGACAAACGTAGTTTGTTTTATTTAATTCAGAAACGACATGACGGATCTCAATGACACTTTACCAATATGTTTAGAGGACACATGTCAAGGATTGCTCGTGCTCACACCTGAGAATAACAGAATAAAAAAGAAATTAGAGCCTCATGACACTTTTCATAGAAACTATTAACACGGCTATAATTTCTTTTTGATAAGTTTATTTCCGTCCGTGTGGCGCCGGATTAAGAGTTGCGTTACCCCATTTCCTCCCGTGGATGTTGCAGAAGGCGACTAAGGAAATCCATTACCAGGAGACGGGCAGCAGCTTCTTCCTGAGATTCCAATCGCCAACCCGCCTGCCAAGCGCGGCGATTATGGCAAAACCCCTCATGGTTATGAAAACCATGAAGGAGGCCTTTGTCCTGCAGTGGGCGTCGAATGGCTGATGACGATGATGAAGTTTATTTCCAATTCCAAGCACGATCAAAGCTCGATTTCTGTCCTCTTAAACGTATTGGTAAAGTTTCATTGCGATCCGGCATGTCGTTTGTAAATAAATACCAAACTAGATTTGTATGGGAATCGCCTCGCGAGGCGCCCTCTTAGTTAGTTCATTCATACGAACGACCTACCTCGTCGTCAGCGACGTCCTTGCTGTGCTCGAACTTCCTCAAGGCGGACTTGAGTTTCCGCGCCACTCGGTTCGACTCGTCGTACAGAGACTCGCAAAGGAACACGTCGGACTCTGCTATCTCTGTCGGGCGGCCTGCAACAGACGAGGGTACGATGATTATAGTGCGGAACTGCTCCTAAATTACGCGCATCAAATCCTGAACGATTCTAATCATCTAACTGTCAGAAATTCCTTACTAATAAAGCAAATGTCAGGATTCCGACAGGATTTGGTGCGTAAAATAGGCCTCCTAATATCAATGTCGGCCTTCTGAAGGGTTAACAATAATAACTTCAATACTGCCTGCCTGCCTACTGACTGCCTCGGCGGTCTAATGGCAAGATCAAAACAGAGGTCTTGGGTTCGATTCCCGCTGGAGGCACCTACTTTACTCGCACAAATGGCCTCAGTCTTCCTGTATTTCCATGTTTGTAATGTCCTTGCCTGGTTAGCGTAACACAAGGTATCCTAGTTTGGGATCAGGACGAGTGATTGTGTTGTGTGGAAGTTTATTATTACCATACAAGGCCGCCATCAAAGCCGTTCTGCCCGAAAAGTGAATCCGCAAAAGCGATTTAGTCTCTACACCAGATATGATCTCAGACTCTTGACATATTTAGCATTAGCAGACGATTTCGAACCCGAAACTCTAAGAAATAGCACTCACACTTGAGATATTCGTCGTAGTCAAGCACGTAGCACTTGCCGACAATGCCCACAAGTGGGCTCGTATCCTGAATCGTCGTCAGCAATACTTCTTGCTTGTAGAACGGCTGCGAAAGACAAAACCACATTATAATCAACGTTAGAAATCATCCCACCGTCTTTGTTTGCTAACGAAATTGACCATAGTCATGTATGGCTTCTAGATTTCTAAGGTTTTAAAATTATTTTTTTTTCATATTATTTACCGATGTTTCCGGGTCAGTACAAAACCTAAGGACACGGATAACTGGAGTGAACGTTGATTCCATGTAAATCACATTCGTTATGCTGGCTGGCTAGACGTTTTTTTCCAAAATCTGTACAGGGTAGCCTGATTGACACTACATAAGGGGCATAGTACGCAACGTAAGATGTTGTAAGCTAATCGGGTTCTTTACCTTGTTGATAACGCTAGCGACCTCTGAAGGAAACACCAGAAACGGACCACGGAAGTAGCATTTGTTGCTGAAACAAAGAATACGGAATATAGTTAGCACAGACTGTTCTTTGAAAGGCAAGATTCCAGGTACAAGGATTGATTCAATATGGAAGTATACGTAGCCGGCCTCGATCACGAAGGTTCACGCCGGAGCATACCGTGCTTTACTGTTCGTACTACATGTCCATTCTATACTTGGGATCATGTAATCACTCGCCAGTCTCCCAGATGGTGTCATCCTCGCCACAGCTGGCCACCACGTAAACACAGTCGCCAGTCTTTAGCACACCGCGTTGTACTGCTTGTAGTACGTGTTCTTTCTACACTTGAGGTCATATACTCACTCGCCAGTCTCCCAGATGGTGTCATCCTCGCCACAACTGGCCACCACGTAAACACAGTCGCCAGTCTTTAGCACACCGCGTTGTACTGCTTGTAGTACGTGTTCCTTCTACACTTGAGGTCATATACTCACTCGCCAGTCTCCCAGATGGTGTCGACCTGCGCGATCATCTGCTTGCCACCGTCGGCCACCACGTACACGTAGTCGCCAGTCTTGATCACGCCGGAGCACACCGTGTTGTACTGTTCGTAGTACGTGTTCTCGTCGTCGGTGCCCAGTGGGTTGTACATCACCACGTCCTGTGGAAGGGTTACGCGAAATTTTACATTCATTCATTGTTACTCAATATTGTAGTCCCCTTAGAAATTTAACAAATGTAACAATGATCATCCCGTCTGCGCGGATTTTGGCTCAAGCTATATGCCGGACAGTACCAGTGGCAACATCCTATTTCATAAGTCCATGGTTTGCTAAGCTAGTATCAAAACAACCCGATCCACAGATAAATCTTGTCGGTTTCAGAGGATGGGAGGTTTAAATTGTGTATTTTTTTATCTCAAATAAACGTTAAAAAAAAAAAACAAAAAAAAAAGTAAAGTAAGTGGAAAGCAAAAGTAAAACGTATTTATTTCAAAATTACACAAGAGATAAAAATGTTGTGTTACAGCGAATTCCAAGCTGCACTAGAGCCTGTGTTGTGGTAGTCCAGGAATGATACATATAACTCCTGCAGGTTGACTGGTCGAAAATTCCATTAGCATTAAGTCCACCTTTTGTACACTGTCTTTGTGCAATTTATTTATTTATTTTATTTTATTAGGACAACCAGTAGCTAGTACACTAATACATTATAAATTATAGAAATTAAAGGGTTATAAGGTAAGTGCCTAGCCTATTAAGGTTGCCACAGCATGCACCTTTGCTAGTGATTAAGTTAACTTAAAATTTATGTCTAATTTTATAAATCTACGGTTAAGCTATAAACAAAATTAAGTTGAATGCAAGAAAACATTATGTAGGTACTCCAGATTTAAAAATATGCTTGATTTGTTCCTTAAATGTATACATATTATCAGAGAAGATGTCGACAGAGAAAGCTGATAATTTATTGTACAGTCGCAAGAGACGAGGAATTGTAGCGTTGTGTTTAAGGTTGGTTCTGGAACAAGGCGGGTTGAACAGTTTATTTATTCTATACCTAGGATATTTGGTTGGTACTTTAAGATTAATTTGGGATAGTATTTGCGAACAGTCCATTTTATTTCTCAGAATTTTAAAGAGGAAGGTTGCAATAAAGAATTAATAATAATAATAATAAAATTTTGAAGTATAAATAAAATTTAAGGTCTGTGTAGTTATTAATTAATAATACTATGTCCGATAATATTGAGGGCGAGTGTGTTCGTGTGTGCGTGCGTGCGTACGTGCGTGCGTGTGTGCGTGTGTGTTTGCGGGCGTGTGTGCGTGTGTACGTGCGTGCGTGCGTGTGTGCGTGCGTGCGTGCGTGTGCGTGCGTGCGTGTGCGTGCGTGCGTGTGCGTGTGTGCGTGCGTGTGTGCGTGCGTGCGTGCGTGCGTGCGTGTGCGCGTGCGTGCGTGCGTGCGTGTGAGCGTGTGTGCGTGCGTGCGTGTGTGTGCGTGCGTGCGTGCGTGTGTGTGCGTGTGTGCGTGCGTGTGTGTGCGTGTGTTCGTGCGTGCGTGAGTGCGTGTGTGCGTGCGTGCGTGTGTGCGCGCGTGTACATGATGAATATGTCTGTGATGCTAAGTACCGTGAATAAAGTAGACCATACCGGCTTCTCCCTATCGGGAACGTTCTCCAAGAAGTCCAACTCGGCAAGTTCATCCTTGTGCTTCTCCAGGCGGTCGCGGAACACGCTCACGGTGCGACATGGTTCCAACGGCACCTGGAACGAAGAACCTTCTTATTATTATTATTATATTTGTTTATTTTGAAGCACTGCTCATATGAGTTAGTAAAACTACACAATTATGGGATATTAGAATCCCCGAAAGAATGGCCAATGAGACTACTCACACACTAACTTCTTACTTTTTATTATGTAGCCTATATACGTCCCACTGCAAGGCACAGGCCTTCTCTGAGAGAGAGAGAGAGAGAGAGAGAGAGAGAGAGAGAGAGAGAGAGATATGTTCCCCAATGTTTCTATAATGTTGCCTAGTTCCCCAAAATACTCATGGAACAACAGAGACCGAATTACACTTTGAAAAATGGGCTACCTTATAACACAATAAATACTCCTAAAGGGAACTTAAGCACGGGGAAACATCGACACAATGGAGTGGCCTTAAAGATCATAATCATCATCATCATCATCATCACCTTAAAGGTTTAGGAACTGTTGCATTCCCTACAGCCCTTACCGCGCGCGGGATAAGCGTCGCCTGCTTCTCAGTACTCTCCCAGACTTTGATCTTCTTGAAGTTCCGGTACCTGGACCGGTACCGGCTCTCACACACGTACACGTCTTTGTCTTCAAAGCCTGCGGAACCACATGCAAGGTGAATGAATGTATTTTGATTTTGACATAATTGTGAAACAAACGAGATTCTTATTTTCTTGGGCAGTGTCCTAAAAAAATTAAGACTTATTTTTTATTAGAATAGACAAATAGACTTAAATTTCTATTTGGGTTGCTTTAATTAATTTTCAAAATGAAAAAAACGTATCAGAGTCTACATAACCGGAAGTACGTCATGCACTTCCGGTTCCGTGATCCTAAAAAAACAAAAACAAATAAAGCTCTATGGCAGGCTGCCATATTCCAGAAATATCACTTCAAATAATTTTTCATCATCATCATCAGCCATTTGACCCCCACTGCAGGACATAGGCATCCTTCGTGGTTTTCATAACCATGAGGGGTTTTGCCATAATCGCCACGCTTGGCAGGCGGGTTGGCGATCGCAGTATGCGGTTGGAATCTCAGGAAGACGCTGCTGCCCGTCTCCTGGTAATTTATTTCCTTAGTCGCCTTCTAAGACTTCCACGGAATGAGGTGGAGTGACGCTATTCTTAATCCGGCGCCACACGGAAATAATTATTCACAACATGCCAGTTATTAAAACTGTAAGCGTGTTTCAAAATAGTTTTGCAGCATTTTTAAAGTGTAGTCACACATTTTGGAGTCCTATTATAGAATATTAAAATATACAGCGTGTTTCGTACATTGCGTGCCAAATTGAATTGTCAGAAGGGGTCATTTTCATTCCTTAATTTGTCATCTTTTTGGATTCCGCAAAAAAAATACAATCATGGCCCTGCTGGTTTTTTTCGTATCAACCTTTTATTCTAAGTAAAATCCAAACTTTTAAACGTAAAGCATTAGTTCTATGTTTAAAAACAAATTAGTAGCAGATACCGTTCAGTTTTTTATTTACTCGCAAAGTTAAAAAAAACTCCCTGGTCTCTGCCTACCCCTCTATGTTAATAAAAAAAACTACCCTAAATTACCAGAAAACGGGGAAAAAATTCCCTGAAATAGTAACACTGAATCAGAACTAAAAAGAATCCACGCAAAGATAAGTTACCTTCGGGTCGGAACTTGAAGTATTCCTTGACGCTCATGACGTAGCAGTGTCCCAGCGCCTGCTCCAACGGCGCCGCGCGCCGCGCGTCCGACTTGAACACTTCCTGCTCGAGGAACTTGCGCGTGCGCACGTGGAACGTCTCCTGCGGCCTGCGGGGGGGAGCTTCAGTGATACACGGAAAGGTAATAGGCATGATGACAGTAATTGAAAATCAATTATGTATTTATTTAATAATTGAATTTTGCAATACGGAACACGCATTATTTTTTTACTTAGAGTGGGATTGATAATTATTACGATAATTAAAATCTATAAAATTCTTATGTCCGCCATATTAAGTTGAATAGCGAATGACAACTTTAAAGAACACGCGATTAAATATAGGTCTACTCTAGACATATTACTTATATTGCTTATAGCATTAAGTCCGCCACATTGCCTTTGTATTTTTTACTTATGTGCAATAAACGTATTAATAATAATAATAATTACTTTATAATCTGTCACAACAGTAGTTAACAAACTCTCTGGTTTTATTTTATTTTTTATGCGTATACGAAATTGCTGTGTTGAGATTTTACACCACAAATTAATTTTACACTTTTTAGCTGTGACGTGACTCGCGACGCCATGTGATGTGATGACACAGGCGAGCGTTTCGGCCGGAATTTTATAATTATCTGGAAACTAAAATGTCCTTTTTTACTATTAAACCCTAACTGTGACCAAAAATATGAAATAGATTATAAATTATCGTTTTGGTACATTATAGAAGTTTTTCAAAATTTGCCATCTCACCTATTGTTTTTTAGATGGAGTAGACTTGCCCAGTACCTATCACCTATAGTACGATTTGCACGCATAATGCCAGATACGCAAAATGACAAATACGCAGAATGACAGAATTCGCAGAATGCCAGATTCGTAAAATGACAGATACGTGTCACACGCACACAAAATAAAGGTATTTTTCTATTATTGTATGTAAGCATGTTTATTTGTGGCAGTAAATCATTAATTCATTCATTAATTCTTTATCATCCTGTCAGCTTAATCGGCCTAGCCCACCAGAAAGACAAGTCGATACGTGCGGAGCCAAGCAAGCCTCGGGTATCCTCACGATGTTTTCCTTCACGATTTGCGTGTGGTATTGCTACTACAATTCGCAGATGTACAAAAAAAGAAACAAATAACTTGTCCTGGTCCCAAACTAGGATACCCTGTGCTATGGTAACCAGGCAAGGACATCACAAACATCGAAATAAACCCAGAAAATAAAAACTTCGTTTTGTCTGGACCTAGACCCTGAGAAAACATTCCTCTAAAACCAATCTCAAACTCTGTTTATTTAATCTGTGGCTACATTTTTTCTTCGTAAAATCTCCACCACAGGCTATTGTAGTCGGCATTTTTGAAGTATTTTAAGGAACCTACTTTTTATAAATAAGAGCGTATGAATGAGTCCAATTTATAAGAACACGAATTCTTAAAAGACTTCACAGAAGCTGTTAAAATAAAAAATAAAACTGCTTGTGGTAAAAGGAAAAACGTAACCACACATTATTTAAACTGTCTCTGAGGAGTATTTAGAGAAATCATGGTTTTATAAATAAGATCGTTTGTATTAGTCTCTTTGTTATATCATCATCATCAGCCATATGGCGCCCACTGCAGGACATAGGCCTCCCTCATGGTTTTCATAACCATGAGGGGTTTTGCCGTAATCGCCACGCTTGGCAGGCGGGTTGGCGATCGCAGTATGCGGTTGGAATCTCAGAAAGACGCTGCTGTCAAAAAAAATTCTGTACAAAATTCGTAACTTACTAAGTGAAAAAACACGTATGACTGTATGTGAGTCCCTGATTCTGTCTCGGCTCAACTACGCGGACTTGGTCTATGGGCCACGACTGTTATGCAAATCTCAACGACTAATACAGCGGGTACAGAACGCCTGCTGCAGATATTGCTTTGACATGCCTCCTCGTAGTCACGTGACTCCATATCTCAACGAAGCATCTATGCTAAATATGGCTTTGCGTAGGCTTTTGCATCTTGCCTCGCTTATGTTTGACGTTATCCACTATAAATGTCCAGAATATCTTTATCAGAAACTGAAGTTTTCTCAATTTGCGTCTGCGCATCACAGATCAGCACGGCAGCCACTTGAGGTCCACAAACACCGCACAGCAGCTTTCACTGGCAGTTTCCGCTACCACGCAACCAAGTGCTGGAACAATATTCCTCCACCCATAAGGCAAATACCAGTGAAAATTACTTTTAAAAAACATTTTAAAGCTTACATGCTTGATCTACAAAAACTGGGAGTTCCTAAGCTTTTGACGTAGGTGGCGGTTTCATGTCACCAAAGCGTATATATCACACACTTAACAACCACACACATTCATACACACACATACACACGTAACTATTTGTAAGAATTTTAATATTATATACAGTGAGCGTTTCTTAAATTGTCACACAATTTTTGCCTAAAATGTTTTTTGGACCGGTCTTTGTATTTTAGTGTATTCAATTCAATTCAAATATTTTTATTCATTATAAAAACAGAATGTTTACTTAATGAACGTCAAAGTTGTTAGTTTCACAATTAATGGATTATGTGGAGAAGAAGCTAACAAAGAAACACCATATTTATTCTTTTCAAAACACGTTTCAACTTAATTAACAGAGTTTTCAACTTAAGGTATTAGTCATGAATGTGTTGAACACTGGTCACAATCGTCCTGTAATTAATATTAATCTACTGTTTAATGCCAAGCATCTTTGTCTTCTAAATAGTCCTTGATGTTATAGTAAGCCTTTTTGCACAGAATATGCTTAACACATTTTTTTATTTTTTTAAACCGCATTGGAGGAAACTCTAATATATCTTGAGGAATTTTGTTGTAGAACCTTATACAGTGCCCCATAAAGGATGTGTCAGCTTTAGCAAGTCTAAATCGTGGAAATGACAATTTATGTTTATTTCTAGTATTAACATTGTGGTGGCCACCAACATTTTCGAATTCATTGATATTTTTTTTTGTAACGTACATAATAATATTTTCACATAATATTTTCATAAATGTATTGATGTATTTAAGTTTCTTTTTCTTTGTTTGTGCCGTAAATGGTAACCACTGAAAACCAGCGTCGTGGTCGCTAGCGGCCACGGCATGATGCTGAGTGGAGACCAATTTGGTGCCAAATCTAACCCAACTGTTGATCTGAATTTGTATTGTAATAGATATTAAGATTTGAGTATCAAATAAATAATTTACTTACTTACGAGTACTTACTTACTTACTGTCCGTCTCCTGGTAATTGATTTCCTTAGTCGCCTTCTACGACATCCACGGAACCCCTATTACTGTTTTTTTTTTTTCAATTCAAAAAAATTATACTCAAAGTAACATAAAAACTGTGACTTATTGCACGTTACAGGTAAAACTAGGTGTCCGTTTCAAAATCTAGATCATTTGGAGAATATACGGACAAAAATACTACTTAGTCCTTTCAAATATGTTCCTTAATTAACCGAGTTTACATATTTTAATCGTCTAAAACCCTAATGCATTGAACTGGCTTTAATTCCGGACATCTTTGTCATCTAAATAATCCTTAATGCTATAGTAGCCCGCTCATTTCGATAATCTTTACACTCAAACCAAAGCTAAATGAAACAAAATCTAACGTCCACTCACCGATAGTAGACGTTGCCGTAGAGCATGGGGACGCCGTCGGCGTCCGTCCACAGCCTCTCGAGCTGCAGTATGGGCGGGTCGCGCTGCCCCTTCTCCGGCTGCAGGTACACGAAGTCGCCCACGCGGTACTTGCTCTGCTGGAGGGGCGCCCCGGACGATGGAATCGAGTCGTCCGTGCTAGACCTGGGGGCGAAGTGAGATAGTAATAGTTTTTGCTTTTGTAAGCACTCTACATTATTAACTTAATTCCGGATTCGCTTACTTGATTCTTTTGTCGGAAGAATAAGTAATAATATGAATAATAACACAATCACTTGTCGTACCATAATATAATAGAGAGATAGTCATCATCATCAACCCATTATGTCCCCACCGAGGGGCACGGGTCTCTTCCCTGAGGAAGGTATAGGCCATACTCCACCACGGGGGCCAAGTCCGGATTGGTGGAGGCTTGTAGACTAGTGGCTCGTCTACTGTCAGAAGTTGTCAAGCCGCCCTAAGGCCTCTGACTTGGCTTAACGACTGCCATCTATCGACGGCAGCCGGCACCAACAGCTTAACGTGCCTTGCGAAGCACGGAACCGCTCGGAAAAATGCCACTAGCGTTAGGCATAGACGGCGACCCATCCATGCACTGAACGCGCCCTGTGTTGCTTAACCTTCGTGATCGTTTAAGATCACTCAGGCAGCCGGGGCTACGAGCGATTCAGTACTCAATGATAATAGTTTCTATACAACACAATCACTTTTCCTGGTATAATATAAGTGGCAGTGGGCCGGCCATATTATCCGAAGAACTGATAGATAACCGATGGGGTAGACGAGTTCTCGAGTGGAGACCGCGGATCGGTAAACGTAGTGTGGGACGTCCTCAGACTCGGTGGAGCGATGATCTTCGCAGGGCGGCTGGCAAGAGTTGGATGAGAGTAGCCGAGGACCGTGCTCAGTGGCGTGCTATAGGAGAGGCCTATGTCCAGCAGTGGACAAGCATAGGCTGATGATGATGATGATGATGATGAATATAAGTTACAAACAGTAATAATAACAATTTCCAAACAACACAATCAGTTTGCACTGTTTGACGAGCTCGACGCCGATGGTCATCATGTATCAAGTGAATGCCGGCGCCACCTCGACCCTGTTGTAAGGGAACAAGACTCACCTGGTCTCATCTTCTTCCGGGTTCTCCTGCAATAGTTTGCACTGCTTGACGAGCTCGACGCTGGTGGCCATCATCTCTCGAGTGAAGGTGAGCGCGGGCGAGCGCAATGTGTTCCGACAGAGCGCGTCGCGCTGAGCTATGAAGTAACACTGCAGCTCCACTGAGTCTTCGAATACTTGGCTGTCGGTCCGCGACAAACGGCGGGCCCTGGCGGGGAGGACAAACAAAGACGGTTAGAAGCTTGTTTCAAAGTGAGACATAAATAGGCGAAAGTATAACACAAAGAAGAAAAAAAAAGAAAATAAACTTATATAAGTTTAGTTATAAGGATGATTATGGCATCATCATCACCATCATCAGCCATTCGACGCCCACTGCAGGACATAGGTCTCCCTCATGGTTTTCCAAGCTTCCCAGGGTTGTGCCGCCCGTATCCAGCGACTGCCCGCCACCGTAAACAGGTCGTCAGACGATCTGGTGGGGGGCCTGCCCATGACATCAATTGTCAAAGCTCAATAATATCAATGCTTTGCTCACCGGACCGACGATATGAGGCATGTTGCTGGTAGCAGCTGGATGAGAAAGACCGAGGACAGACAGAAGTGGAGTCTTTTGAGGGAGGCCTGTGTCCAGCAGTGGTGAATACGGATTAATTGATTATTTTTTTTATAATAGAAAGAATAATAGATTTAACGGGCGACAGCCTAGGTGTTATTTAAAAACTTAGGCATTCTTAGGCACACCGATGGACATGATTGAAGTCCTAGATTAATTTTGTAATTTTGGGAACTAGATTATTTATCCAGCTCCATATCAGCGAATTCAGTGTCAGCGAGTTTGGTCTCGCGGTTATAGTGGCGTTCGATTTTACCTGTCTGATGTCTCTTATCTATTTGCCACAATCAGCAATGCAGCTACGCTGTCCAAGTACCATCTTCCTCACCTCTCAAACACTGAGAACACGTCCTGCTGGAAGTGGTCTAATCGCTTGTAGAGGCCCTTGTCCAATCGCCGCTTGACAAGGTCCAGCGAAATGCCGCGAACTTTTTCGCCACCCGGTGTCTCGTCGTGTTCGGGCAACTCTGCCATACTGTCCGAGTAACACCTGGCAATATAAAAAAGGTGCATTAGCCAACATTGCCATGCTGTTCGAGTAACTCATAGCAAAATAAAACAAGAGGCGTTAGGCAACACCGCCATACTGTTCGAGTAACACCTGGCAAAATAAAACAACAGGCGTTAGGAAGAAAAATAAAAAAATATTCAATAATTACTGTGAGCTTAGACATGAGTTAAGCTTGGATTACTAGGATAAGTTTGCTGAAGAGAGGGACACCTGGAGATAAGTAGTTCGAAAACTGGTGACCTGGGACGAAGTATGGTGCTCGTCACCGGCGGACAAAATCCGTACCGACCCGACTCCGGCCTCTTCCTTTGTGTCTGCTATATGCAGTAGGGCCTGCCGCTCCCGAATCTGACTTTTTAGTCATTCCAAAAAGTGTGACTCTTAGGCACTGCTCAAGTCGTCCGAAATGGATGCAAAGCACAGGGTATCCTAGTTTTGGACCAGGACATTGTGTCGTGTGGATTTTTTTTAAGGCCTATGATCATGAGCCATGGGTTATACCTTTTTTAAATAACAGGTTGCTATACAAAAACACCAAGTTTTACCTTAACAATATTATTCCATCAAAAAAAATATATAAATAAATAAGCTGCAAAACCAAATAAGAGCAATGCAGCAGCCGAGTGGTATGGAACATAAACATTTACATACAGGCGCATACATTGCTTCTGGCCTCACACTATGATACCCTGTGTCGTGGGAAACAGAAACACCGACATCACAGACATGTAAACATCCAAGACCTGGGTTTTTTTGTCCCCAGCCGGGATTCGAACCCGGGACCTCTCACATGGTAGGCAGATGCACTACCGCTGCGCCACAGAGGTCCTCGATGTTAAACCGTGATGTAACATTCTTTTGATATGGCGCTCACCTGCCCTCTTCGTCTTGATGATTGTAGACCATGGTGAAGAGGTTCAACAGCAGATCCTGCACGGCGGCTGGCACGTCTGGCACCGCATCGTCGTCCTCTCTGTTATACAAACAAGGCGGCATTATGACACTGTAAATTAATAAGCAGGGGGGTAATTCAATACAATTCTTAATTATGGCTACCCTAAATCTATCTATCGAATCTATCGCGATCCCTTTCAATTTGACGCTTGCAAGGTGCTGACGAACTTCAGACTGCATTTATTTGACACGAGCTGTCAAATAAATGCAGAAATCACTTGAAAGTGATAGGGATAGGGATAGCGACACTTTTTGAAGGGGAATGAACTAAATCGCATTTTTGACGTGTCAACTGCGTTTCGTCAATGCATTGCACGCACAATAGGCACATTGCACTTAAAGGAGTTGTTTCATTTTCGGCCAAGAACATGCGCCTGCTATGGAAAAAAGAGAAAAGTACACATAACACTGTGTGACTACTAAATAGACTTATTTCCCTGTAATTTTTTGGAAAAACCATATTTTTTGTAAACCTGAACAATGTAAGGAGTGGCAACATTCTAATGTAACAGCCATATGAAATCGTTCAGAAACCTGTTTTTACACATTTATTTATTTTTAACTTATCGTTATGCGTGGTTTTTATTTCTTATCTATGTACTTTATTTGACAGCTGTGGTGGATTCGCCATTTTATCAGTGTTGCAATAAAGCTAACTGAAAACGTTGAATTGCTAATCAATTATTGAAGATACAGAGAAATTGGTGCGTGGAAGTTGTTTTACAATTCACGGAGTGTATCTAAATTAGCGGCTCACTGTCTTGGCCGGAGCTCCATACAATCATGAAACAACTCCTTTCTTAAATGAATATTAAATCCTTTTTTCGTATCATAACAATGTTATACTTACATAGGTTTTGTTAAAATAATTGTGTTTATTTTTTTAATATTTCAATTTCTAAGCTAAAACGATGAATCAAGAAAATAAAACTTTTTTTTTTTTTTTTTAATCTCATTTATTTTATAAGCCATACATCGAATGATTAAGTCGGCTTAAAAATAATAACAATGTTGCTTAAACTTTACATGTTACTTTAACAGTTGGGATTACTACTTAATGCGTATTTTTATAATATTCAGATCTAAGGTTCAATGATTCTATGATGAAACTTACAAATCTATCACTGTATTCGGCAGTGAACCTCGAACTTAAGATTTGATGGAGAAAGAAGAGAAAATTGCCATTAGAGCATCGAGTTTCCTTTAAGAAATCCAACCGAGATTGTTCGTTGATTTTACACTCGAGAACTAAGTGTAGGAGGTCCTCTTCTCTCTCACATCGTGTACAGTTGGGATCGTCTCTTTTTTTCATTATGAAGTTAAATTTGTTAAGTGGGATGTGGTAAGTACGGGTTCGGAAGCAAATAACTAAACATTTTCTGTTGAGGTTTCTTGAGGCAAACCAAGGTTCGCGTGGTGGTTCGTCTACAATGGTCCTGTACCAAATGCCCTTGTTTTGAGAGCAAGCATTAAAATAAGATTTAAATTTAAGATAATTGTCGTTTTTAATTTTTGGAAGATGATCAGTATAGTGCGGCACGATGTCGAGAGGTATGCCGTTCTGTAGAGCTTTGGATGCAAGTGAGTCTGCTACCTCGTTACCCCTGACGCCCACATGTGAAGGGATCCATTGTAGACGAACTTCAACCCCGTTACGTATCAATCTATGGATACATTTAATAATGAGGTAAGCTTCGTTTCTACCGACACTACCGCCCTTAGCCATTCTCAACAGATGTTGTAGACTGCTCTTCGAGTCTGTAAAGATTACAATTTTATGGTATGGTGTCGACTCTATGTAATGTACTGCTTCATTAATTGCTGTCAGTTCAACTCCCATTATGGGTATACATGAATTTTCAATAAGAAATTTCGCCCCAAAATCCGCAGCTTCATCGTAAAACGCGCAACTAGAGCCGTCTTTTGTTTTGGACCCGTCAGTGTAAATTTTAATGTAATCTGAGAAGTGTATGTCTATCATATCTTCGGTACGTTTCTTGAGATCGTGAATGGGTAGTTGAGCTTTAGATTCATTAATGGTGTTCACTCTATGTACTATGATTATATCCCAGGGGAGTGTTTTAATATCAAAGGAAAGCAAAAATTGGGGCAAAATCTCAAATTGTGACATAGGTAAGTTGGAAAAGTTTCTGAAACTTTCTAGCAAAAGTGGAATTTGGTTTTTGCGCCAATATCTTGCACCCGAATTTAATGTGTTGTCTAATGCTTCTAATTGTTTTTTCAACTGGTCGGATGTTCTGGAAGAAAGTTTCAGAAAGTATTTGTCACTTAAATATATTCTTCTAAGACTTAAGGGTGGAATACAAAGTTCGCTTTCCATTGCAAAAATTGGGGTGTCCCGAATAAAGCTTCCACAAAGGCGAAGACATTGGTTTTGAATCACGTCCAACCTCTGGAGGAGCCCAGGGTTGGCGTTACCGTAAATAATACATCCATAATCGAGTCGAGATCGTACCAGTGATAAGTATAATCTTCTTAAGTGAGTTGGATGGACACCCCACTTTGAACTACTTATGGAACTAAGGATATTGACGTATGCAACACATTTTTGGGCAGTTTCTAAAACATGCCGGGTCCAGTTCAGGCGGCTGTCCACCCAAACACCTAAAAACTTTGTACAATTTGTAAGCTCAATTTCAGTGTTATTTATTCGTATACTAATTGAAGGCACTTTATATTTTCTAGTTAAGATGCAGACTTTAGTCTTGGAGAGGGATATTTCTAATCCAATTTCCTGCAACATTGTTACAAAGATGTTAAGACTTAATTGAATGATACTAGCACAAGAATCAATACTTTCATTAATACAGTACAAAGCGAAGTCGTCGGCATATTGTGAGACCTTTACTGTCTTAACGAGTGTGTTGCATAATTTAATTGTGACTATATTGAATAAAATAGGTGACATTGGGTCGCCTTGAGCTAAACCTTGTCTGCTTATTCTTGTTATTTCTGTACCATCCCGCAGCCTATATATCAAAACTCTTCCTTTTAAAAATTCCCTAATATATCTACATATGAGCGGATCGACATCAAATTCAACTAAAGAGGTTATAAGAGGTTCAATGGCCACATTGTTATAAGCGTTACTTATGTCTCCGTAAGCGCACAAAACATATTCCTTCCGAATAAAAGCAGTTTCTGTGTCTACAATAAACCTACTAAGATTGTCTTGACAAGAAAGTCCACGACGGAAACCCAACGTGCTGTAATTAAATAATTTGTTGCTTTCGAAATGATGTTCAAGACGACGAGTTATCATTAAATTAAAGGTCTTACAAAGGCAGTTGATGAGTGAGATGGGACGATACTTATCAGAGTTTCTCTTAGGTATCGCAATAAGTTTGATCCTACGCCACTGCTCTGGTATCTCACCTGTTTTATAAATTGCGTTAAATATATGCAGGAGATATTCTTTCGCGTTATCCGGTAAATGGTTAATCATAGAATACGTAATAGAATCTAAACCAGCCGAAGTATCTACTCTTTTAAGAGTCAAGATAAGTTCTGAAAGTGTAAAAAAAAAAGGGTTTGAACCATCAATATTGGAATCTAGGGGCTGGAAGGAAACACTGTCAGGAGCGAGTTCTGTTACAAAGGAGACTGCGGTACTTTCTGGTAAGTAATGTTTTGGGCTTCGGTAACCTTTAAGCCATCTAAGTTTCCTCCAAACCTCACGACTGGGCGTATTGCAGTCTATGCTGTCACAAAACTGTCGCCAGGAATTTCTTTTAGCAAGTTTTATCAGTTTTCGAGCGATAATTACTTTTTCTCTGTAAATTAAGTAGTTTTCGACCGTGCGTAATTTCCTAAAGTTCTTAAGAGATAATCGTCTCTCTGCTACTGCTTTCGATAAATCAGGATTCCACCAAGGTTTTGGCTTGAATTTGTTAGGGTTAAAACCGGTTTTAATATATGGAATGTTTTTGTTAGCACTTTCTTCAATTACCTCTATGAGTTTATCGTAGTTACTTTGTACATTATCTCCGTAATCTAATCCCTCACATGCAGATTCTATGTGTAGTGTGTACTCTACCCAGTTGGCCTTTTTGATATTCCTTTTTAATTCGGGGCTGTTTTGAGTATTGTCTAACGTTTTAATAGAAATAATGAGGTGATCACTGCCAAGAGATTCGTTGGTGACGTTCCAATCAAAGTCGAGTGAGAGATCGGCACTACAAAAAGAGATATCAGGTGATGTGCATATTATACTATCATTAAGCTTAGCGCAACGGGTGAAGTCTCCATTGTTAAGAAATACGTAATTATGTTTTATGCTAGTGTCCGATAGAAGCCTACCCCGTGTGTCAGTTGTGTATGACCAAGCCGTGTGATGAGCATTGAAGTCTCCGACTATTAGAGTTTTCTCAGAAAAGTGGCTGAAAAGCTCCTGGTAATCCCCAACGCTCACTGTGACATTTGTGGGAGAATAGACCGCTATGATATGTTGAAGTTTTTTGCTATTGAGGACTTCAAGGCACAAAACGTCAATATTATTATAATTACTTGGAAGAGTTTTGAGGCTACAGTTAATAGATTGGTGGACGAGAATAGCTAAGCCCGCATATCCATCTGCTCGATCTTTTCTGAAGACAGAGTAACCTGTTATATTAATTTGGTGTTCGCATTGCAGCCAAGTTTCAGAAAGAATGCATATATGCACTTTTTGATTATGTAAATATGAATCCAATTCACTTAATTTTGGTATTAGACTTTGATAGTTCCATTGAATAATATTAAGCTTGAATTCAATAGTCGAGACCATGAAATTACACAAAAAATAAAGTAGTACTTACCTAAAAGTAACTTACTTATTTATATTGGGATTTTTCTTACGAGATAAAAGCTTTAGTTTACCTACTATACGTGAAAGTCTGTTCTTAACACTACGATATGAGATGATCGGTATCAAGTCAGTAAACATTTCAATTAAGGCACCAATTTCTTCTGTATAACTGTAAGTGATTTCTGATATGTCCTTAAGTCCATATGTGTGTGTGAGATACTCTTTAACTTGTTTTCCAGATAGTGGGTACTTTTTACCGGAAATTGTTGTAAAGTTTTCCAAGTGATCCCAGTCGATTGATTCCAGGTCGCTATGAGGTGTTGTTTTGAGTTTCTTTCCGTTCTTGGATTTGTAAACTTCGTCTGAGCTGGACTGGGAAGACTTATCATCAAAGTCCTCATCACTGTTTTCCTTGCTAGGTATGCTGTTTTCTTTTGTGGTTTCGGACTCCATGAAATCTGTTGTAGTCGAAGATTCAGTCGGTGGATGTGGACGCTTGAAAATTGGTGTCTCCGTAATATCCCGTGTTTTTGGGTTAACAACATTCGTGTCGTTGATATTATCCGGGCATTTAGAGGCTACGTGACCGTCTTTTTTGCATATAAAACAAGTCATTGTGTCTGATGAGAAATAAATCCAGTAATTCGTTTCTTCAAAATCAATAGATATTTTTTCTGGAAGTCGGGTGAAATCCTCGGGTGTTACGTAAATTTGTCTTCGGAAGCTTAGAATGTGATTATAGCCCGTTTCGTTGAAACCAGCACGCAGGAAAGAGATCGGAGACTGTGGCGTGATATTCATTTCTAGCAGTTTCTTTTCAATATCGATGTGCGGTATAATGGGACACACGTTGGATATGATGATACGTCTGTTTCTGCTGATCAGCGGTCGGATGGGTAGTTTTTGGTTTTGGATTGTGACATATTTTTTATTGTCAATGATCTCATCAGCGATTACCTTTGAGGAAACATAGATACAAATTCTGTTGTTTGATATTCTTGACAGAAAACGGATTTGGGATGGATCGATTATTCTTCCTAAAGCTTGGGCATAATCTTTGATTTGTACGTTTTCTAAAGCATCGATGACAATTGCTTGGTCTTTTTTAGGGAACATGGTGTTTTGTGTCACAGTAGCATAACTGGGGTTATTGACTAACGATTGGGAGTTCATTTTGTTCCTGTAGTCAGAAACAATTGGCGAGTTGCAAAGTTATCACTTATTGAAGAAACAAAAAGTCCGATTCCATCATTAGGCACTTTACAGTGAGTGAGGGTAGAATGCACTCGTGGAAAAATAATTCACTAGCGCGCGCAGGTAACGACCGGTCTCGGTGACAGATCACAGACCACTGGAAAATAAAACTTAGGAAAAACAAAATATTTTAAAGCGAACGACCGGTATTGCGACTCTCAAACTTAGAGAATTCAATTTAAAAGTCCCAATACGGGATTATGATCGCGATAGCGACTGGTAGGGATCGCGATAGATTCGAAATATAAACAATTACCCCCCAGTACTGTGCACTGCATACTAAAAAGATTCATATGCAGTGCTGTGCATGCCTATAAGTGGTGAACAAACCGTAATCTAATATTGTATGTTACATGTTACAACATTATCTAGGATATCCGCTGGTGTGCCGTTTAAAATAAAAAAGGCAAATAGTTCTTCAGTCCCTTTCTTAAATTAACCGTCTTATAGCTATTTTTACGCTGACGCTCTTTACAGTATGATTAATTTCCTTTCTCTGTGGAGCATTATTTAAGTGTCACTGGGTTGACAAAAGAAATTAAACATATTGCCTCTCGCTCGGACAATTTTTCCATCAATATAGGGGCAAATAGAATAGCCTCGAGTTATATTAAAACTAGTTTATTGGCATGCGTTGTCATACTAGCACTTACTATTTATGCGGATTACCTGAGTTGTTGCTTCGTCTGGAGGCAAACGCGCTGTAGACTCAAGGCGTCCTTGTAGATCTGAGAGTCGGGCTCGTTGAATTTGCACGCGTTGTCGAACATAAGCATAAAGTCTGCCGATAGCTCATTCACGTTGCTGAAAGAAAAAAAGATTAATCCATAGAATTCTACAGGACCAGATCGGGCGACCATAACGATGGTTTTTTATTGTTCTTTTCCTGCCTTGTGGGCCTAGCGGTATCACATTTGATTGTCATGCCGGCGGTCGTCGGTTCGATTGCCACTGGTGGCCGCCGTACATTTGCACAAAGTCTCAGTCTGGGTGTATTTCCATGTTTGTGATGTCCTTGCCTGGTTACCATAGCATAGGTATCCTATTTTGGACCAGGAAATGTGATTGTATTGTGTGGAAGTTATTTATTTGTTTATTAAATACGCAGTAGAGAAAATAAGTAATGTACTGGCGATGGGCAAGATTTTGGCCACTACCCAATGTTGAGTTAGCGAAATAAGTATATCAAGTTGGTGGTAGCCTAGTGGGTAGAACATTGGACTCGGAAGCGGGAGACCCAGGTTCGATTCCCAGTGCGGGCATGTACCTATGACTTTTCTTTCTAAGTTATGTACATTTGCGAAGTGATAGTAGTAATACCACTCGCTAACGGTGAATATTGTCAATCCGCAGTGGGCACACGTGGTGATTAATCCTATACTCTATCTCTCTCTCTCTCTCTCTCTGAGAAAAGGCCTGTGCCTGCAGTGGGACCTTTCTAGGCTACATAAAAAAAATACTAACAATAACGTATTTGCGACAATCAGATAAGCCGAAATCTCACAGCCGCTTCCAACCGGTCTTTTTGGAAATCCATGGAGGAGGCCTATGTCCAGCGGGGGACTTCTTGTGGCTGAATGATGATGATGATGAAACCTCACCTGTAGACGTTGTGCCTGAGTTTATGTGCGATCTTCTCCATGTCGATAGGATTCCGTATCAGCTCGTAGTAGTCGGGATACTCCACCTTGTTCGGAAGCTTCATGAAGATCAGGGCGAGTTGGCGGCTTGCTGCATGAAATGGTGAATTATTGTAAACACTTGTGAAAACTCGTGTTATTACGAAATAAGAAAGAATTTTTAAAGCATAGGCATGGTATCCACTCGAGAACTTACCAAATTGACCATCAGTTTTTCGACAGCCCATTGCCACATCAAAGTTGGAAAGTTTCTCGAGTGGAGACCACGAACTTGCAAACGCAGCGTAGGACACCCACCAGCTCGCTGGAGCGACGATCTCAGGCAGATTGTTCGCAGCGGCTGGATGAGGATGACCGAGGATGGCCGAGGATAGGAGGAAGTGGTGTGCCTTGGGGGAGGCCTGTGTCCAGCAGTGGACAAGTACGGGCGGATTGATTGGTCGGGGCATTTTTAAATCGAATATAAGTTTGATAAACAAAGTTCACAGGAAAATAAAATATTCGAACCGATTTAGGATTCGAAATCAGTTCATCGTTGAAGTGAGGTGAGGTAACTTTGAACTTACTTTTAGGGTCTCGGAAGTCCCGAATGGCATCGTAGAGAACTCGCAACTTCTGGTCTTGTCCTTGGAGGCCTTTCTTCGCTGCCTGTGAGATGAAACAGACATGTTTGTTATGCGACAATGCATTTATAAAGAACTTGTCGATAGGCAAAACCTAGGAGGCCAAAAGCCGCAGCACTAGCCTCCCCATCAAAACGAGGGCGAAGGTCAAAGTACTTTCAGGCCGAGGCCGAGTCCAGAAGTTATTACACGTATATGATTATACTGAGTTACTTCCAACATTCGCAATACTTTGAGTCGAATAGCTGTTATTTGCCTCTATTTGATAGACTACTAAGCAATAGCAGAACAATGTCATATGCATTGCACGCGCAAAGGAAATAGGCATCTCTCGCGAGGAAGATCGAATCGCGCCAGGCGCCGAGTTAAGTTCCACTGGTCACCATTCCCATTCATTACCATTTGGTTAGCGGACTTCCAATAGTGTGAATGAAACAACCATTTGCCGTTCTTACATCGCTATTGAACACCTATGCATTTAAGAGACTCAACCCCTGTATAGACTACAGAAAGCAGCGTGTCTTCGCAAGATAAAAATTCGTCGTGTTCGCGCGGTGCGTCACGCTATAAGCAACTTTAATCAGCGCACATTAGGACTAATCATATTAAACCGAGCCGGTGACAAGCCAGTGCAACGATTTCAATCTAAAATCTACTTTGAACAAAAAAACCTTGGCATATCGTCCCCCTTGCACATTCTAAAATTTTTAGTCATACTAATAAAGTTCCGTGTGGCGCCGGATTAAGAATAGCGTCACTCCATTTCCTTCCGTGGATGTCGTAGAAGGCGACTAAGGAAATAGATTACCAGGAGACGGGCAGCAGCGTCTTCCTGAGATTCCAACCGCATACTGCGATCGCCAACCCAGACGGGTTGGCAGACGCCAAGCGTGGCGATTATGGCAAAACCCCTCATGGTTATGGTTAAACCACGAAGGAGGCCTGTGTCCTGCAATGGACGTCAAATGGCTGATGATGATGATGAATAAATTCAGTATCATCATCATCATCAACCCATTATGTCCCCACCGAGAGGCACGGGTCTCTTCCCTGAGGAAGGTATAGGCCATACTCCACCACGGGGGCCAAGACCGGATTGGTGGAGGCTTGTAGACTAGTGGCTCGTCTACTGTCAGAAGTTGTCAAGCCGCCCTAAGGCCTCTGACTTGGCTTAACGACTGCCATCTATCGACGGCAGCCGGCACCAACAGCTTAACGTGCCTTGCGAAGCACGGAACCGCTCGGAAAAATGCCACTAGCGTTAGGCATAGACGGCGACCCATCCATGCACTGAACGCGCCCAGTGTTGCTTAACCTTCGTGATCGTTTAAGATCACTCAGGCAGCCGGGGCTACGAGCGATTCAGCCGGGGCTACGAGCGATTCAGCCGGGGCTACGAGCGATTCAGCCGGGGCTACGAGCGATTCAGCCGGGGCTACGAGCGATTCAGCCGGGGCTACGAGCGATTCAGCCGGGGCTACGAGCGATTCAGTATACTTTTAATTAATGTCGCCTGAGGCTTTGCTAGATTTTAATGTCGTAGACATATTAAATATATATTTGTTTTCCTATACCCAGTGTTTGATAAAGAAAATCTTCTTCCAAAATTATTGATTTTAGTAGGAAATGTTCTCAATCAAAAACGAAGTATGAGATAACTAAAATTGTCTTAAATTTTATTTAAATCTTACTACTCAAGCCTCAGATCACATTTATCTATAGTATACTCGTTTTATTACAAAGATCTTGGAATGTTCAAGCGAGACGGAATGCCAGACGTAACCAAACCGCGGTCAGCACGGCCGGCCTGCTATTTAGCCATTATTTTTCATTTTCATAATGGAAAAAATGGTAAATATTTTGCAAATGTATATTATTTTAAAGAAATAGTTGAAAGTAAATTATACTAAATTCATTGAAAAAAAATCTTTAATAAATACTTAACTTCATGTTATTCCAATTTTACATCGCACAGAAATGTGAAAATAGGACTAGTTTTTTTAATAATTTAACAGGCTCTGTCAGTTGAAAAAGATTCTCCCTAGGGCTGAAAAGTATCACTTTCTACCTGCTCCTCAAGCAACTTCAGACCTACTTTCCGAGAATGAGTAAAGAAATAGTAGATTGTTAAACAAGGGTGGAAAGGAACCAATTCCCATACGAGGTATTTAGGCTCTAGTCCAAGTGGGAATTGGTGACTTTCACCCGTGTTAAACACTCTACTTTTCATTATTGATATAAATTCATGTGTAGTACATACCAATTACTTTCTTGTTTGCTCGCCACTTCATAAAGTCATTGTATGTATTTAAGTACCTTTCCTTTGAAATTCCTGGCAAAAGATTTTCGATTACTGTATGTGCCTCGTCTTTAACCGAATCTGGGGTCAATATTTCAGAATCGCTTGAACTCATTTTTAATCAAATATTAGTCTTTAGAATCGAGATTTCGAATTTCGGTACAGCTTACAGAGTTAGTATCCCGCCATTAATACTCTTTTTTAAATTTTAAAGATGGAACACACTGCGTCACAGCCCAAGCCGTCCTGCTTACTAGTTATTTTTTTTAATATTCACACTGGCTGTTTATACACTCACAAGACCGCAGCATTTTTTTTTTCGAATGTTGTTTTATGTAAAATTTTTCGTCTGTCTATCTAACTAAATTTAATTCTATTTTTTAAATTAATTCCGGCCCTAGAGAGGGAAGCAATTACTATGAGTCCTTTCCGACCAAGGGTGAGAAGCAGCGTCTTCGTCCCGCTTATTTTGCTATGCAAAATTATTTAACTTTGTATCGTCCCCGGCCCGACGTAACGTGGAGAAACCTTTCGTGCGCACGTCGCCTCAAGCACTTACCCTGAACGTCTTCACCGGCGCCTTCCTCTCCACGACGAGTCCGCCGGAGAGCTCGCGCAACTTCTCGTTCATCGCCTTCTCCAGCATATTGGCGTCTTCGTATATCATGGAGGCCTCTTCGTTGAACTGGCGGCAGTTGGCGAACATCAGACGGAAGTCCGCGATCAGTTCGTCCATTGAAGAGTAGCGATCGTTCTGGGGGAGGAAACGGAAGTCAGTGAAGCTAGAACCACACTGATCCTACGTACGCTAGGCAACTTTACTAATATGATTCTATTGAACAACTAAAATGCATAGTTGTTCAATAGAATCATATTAGTAAAGTTATAGTTATTTCATACTGTTGGTAGTCTAGTAACCAACCCCATTCCAATGGCTATTGCCGCCCCCCCGAGCCCCGCTGCACCCCCTGTGCCCTGTTTTCTGATTATTTTAGCAGAACTTTGTCGATTTAATGCATTTGTGTTAAGAAAACTTAACTAATGTTCTGTTACCAATTGACATCATAAGAAAGAATGACTTATGAGATGGAAGGTTTGTGAAACATTTTTATATGGAATGTCGAGTTGTGAAATGATGCATTTGCGTTACGTTGCTTGTTGTCTTAAAATTTGTTTAATAACTGTCGGAGGGGACTTCATAAAAAATAAACTCCTATTTACCTTGATGTTAGCCTCAATGGTGACCATATCTATAGGCCGCTCAATCACGCTATGGTATCCCGGGTACAGTTTCTTGGACGGCTTCTCCATAAACAGCAGCATGGGCTGTCTACCGTCGGGGCAAGTCAGCTCGACCAAATGCTTGGCCACTGCTTGCAAGTTCTTACGCAGCTTGCTTGGAGGTACCACCAGCGCGGAGGCGGGAAGAGGGTTGATGCGGGGACGACCTAGAAGTAATGGCGAGAGGCGTTTCTAATGTAGTATTAAATAACAACAGAACGTGTCAGTGATCAGTACGGAAGGAAGAGTGTTGATGTCCTCCAGGCTTAACAACCTCCAGCGTGTCCTTCCCGGTGAAAACCAGCGCCGCTAGTTTTTATTATTTTTAAAATCTAGCGACACAGCTGAGCGCGCTTCCTTTTCTTTCTTATTTTGCATAAAATTTTTGGCAATACACCTCTTTATTTCTATTATATTTTTTAAATTACCTATTTTTTCGAAACAAAAATACAGAAGCAGAACTTTTAGGACAAAGCCCATTGGCTGACAAGTGGACATGGTACTGATAAGAGTTAAGTGTTACCTCGAGGTCTAGGCGGAGGCTTCGTCTTGGTTTTGACGGCGGAGAGGCTCTCGTCATCGCTCGAGGAGCTCGGGTGCATATCCAGCAACTCTTGCACGTGCTGCTGCATCAATCTACCGACATTTAAGTTGACTAAATTAAGAAGCCAGTCGCATGAGAACGAATCATCACCAATTCCTATTATTAAAACAATTAAATACCTGAACATTACTTTTTAGGGTTCCGTAGTCAACAAGGAACCCTTATAGTTTCGCTATGTCCGTCCGTATGTGTGTCTGTCTGTGCGTCTGTCCGTCTGTCTACCCGCGGCCTAGCTCAGTACGAGAAAGTTGAAATTCACCTCCACCTAAACTAGGGATGCAATATTTTTTTCTCGCCTACACTGTAGTGGGGTGATGGATTGGTCGTTTAAAAATATGGTGGGTGTAGGAAGATCATTTTTGGATTTAGGGTTCCGTTTGCGAAATATTAAGCTTTAAAACGCAAATATTTGTCCGAGTAGGGCGTCCCCCCCCCCCCACCCTCTCTTCTGGCTTATCGGTTGATTGTAGAAACGTGAAAAAAATCAGGGAAGTAGCACTTCATTATATAATGAACTTAAATGGAAAACTATCACGCCTAAAGTAATAGGCCACCAACGTACAAAAGAAAAAATTCGTACAAAATCCATTGAAAATTACGTAAATGAAGTTACGTTGTTAAGTTATTGCTACGGAACCCTACACTGCGCGTGGCCCGACACGCACTTGGCCGTTTTTATTCTATCTTTCTATGGCAATAATTCCACGATACGATGAAGTTACATAGCAAAATATAGGCTTTATTGTTATTATTACCAAAGCTACATCCACACTGTTTCTAGACACGCTACGCACGTGACGCCCAAGTGATCTGGCGGGCGTTTCTAAAATGCATAGTTATTCAACAGAATCATATTAGTATGTGTGATCTACCCTGCTTGAATTTGTATGCTCTAAGCGTACAAATTCACTTAGAAACACACTTAGCCCACGCTTCCTATGCTACGCATCTGACGCGACGTCCGACATACCTCTTCACCGACCGACCTCTCTTCTCTTCATCCTACGAGGATAGTCTTGTTATGAAAGTATTTGTTTTCATAGGGCTTACTCACCTCTGCAGCTTAACAGCGTTCTTGTACAGCGTGGAAGTGGGCAAGTTATACTGCTTCGCGTTCTGGAACATGATGTTCATGTCGCCGGCGACCTCGCTCAGTGTCCCGTAGGCTCCGCGGCGGATCTTGTCACGTATCTGGTTCAGGGAGATGGGCGTCTTGATCTCGCGGAAGTAATCCGGGTAGAAGCGGCGCGAAGGCAGCTTGAGGAACTGCGTCGAGAGGGGCGTTCCTGTGGATGGAAGGGGAGTTAAAGTCTGTTCTAGTCCAGTTACTGCCTGGTTGGTGTAGCGGTATCATGTTTGATTACCATGAGGTCGTGGGTTGGATTCCCACTGGGTGGCGCCGTAGATTTGTACAAATGGCCTCAGTCTGGGTGTATTTCCATGTTTGTGATGTCCTTGCCTAGTTACCATGCACATCGTATCCTAGTTTGGCACCAGGACAAGTGATTGTGTTGTGTGGAAGTTATTATATATTTATTACAACGGGCCGCCGGTACGAATCAATCTAAAATAATCCATAAGTACTTACGATGCGAAGGTATACAAATTAAATCCCGACAATAACCGCCGATTTCTCGCACGTTAACAAGCTGTTAAAAACAGACTGGTGACGGTTATCAGTTTTTGTTTTGTACGCACTTTGGTCACCAGATAGCTGTTAACACCCAAATAACAGATTGTTAGCGAAAAACCTTGAATGAGTCAGTTTTTTTATACATATAAAGTATTCCTTATTTATTGTAACTCTACTGGGCCTATGCCTACAAGGCAAAAAGATGCGCCGGCGACGGAAACCGTGGAATTCGTGATGCAGTATGATACTTCGAGGTAATTTTAGGACTTATGATCTATCCTACTTATATTATAAATGTGAAAGTTTGTGAAGATGCTTGGATGTTTGTTAATCGCGCAATAACGGCTGAACGGATTTACATGAAACTTGGCGTACAGATAGACAAAGACCTGAATTGAGACATAGCACACTTGATATCCCGGTAATGCGTTCCCGTGGGAAAATATTTAAATGCGTTCCCGTGGTCCTCTGTGCCGTGGGACAATATTTATTTCAAGTTTAAAATAGATGGCGTTGTGCGAGCGAACGTTGTGTTTTAAAAATAGATGACGTTGTGCAAAAATCATATAAACGGACTCTGTGGCGGTACGAAGTTTGCCGGGACAGCTAGTACCTACGCATTTGTTAACATAATTGTTGTCTATGCTATCACTCCTGACTGACAGAAAAAATGTACAAAACCAACAACCCACTTAGTCTATCGACGGCGAACAAGCTTCGCCTCTTAAGGAAACTTCAGGTCTGTATAAATGTCGTATCTGAAATGATTCAAATAAAATAAAAAATATACATTTCAACGTAAATAATTCACATTCTGTTTGCTGAATGCCGATGTACAATGTAAGCCACTGCTACCTATAGGATAAGATTCCATGATTGCCATAAAAAAACAAAAAAAAACTTTAAATGCCAAAACATTACTTCATTTTCTTACAAAAGTAGGAAAAACATCAATGCTGCGGCCAGACACATGAACAGCACCCTTTCATAACGCAGGAGTCACCCATCACCAGTCTCAATCATTGTAGAGTGAGATAGGTGACCCGGCCACCACGCCACCTTTCGAATGACATTAAGTCATTCTTGTTTGAGTTCTTGTCGGCTATAAAACGTATAATGGTTATTAATATGCAATCACTTCGTCTGTACACTCTTTATAAAACTAAATAAGAGTTGTATGATTAATAAAATAACAAAAAAATTGCAGTGGAATTGGTTGAAACTTACATCGTTCATATAATCTTCTATCGTATAAAATAGGCTTTTTAAATAGCGACTTTTTAATTAATGGTTTTAAATTTATTTTCAGGCAAGGAAAGAACATGTTCTGGAATTCTGTTGTAAAAGCGAACGCAGCAACCTACAAAGGATGTGCCTACCTAGGCTAAACGGGATTTAGAATAAGCAAGCTTATTTCTGTTTCTAGTGTTTACGTCATGGACGTATTATTGTTTGTTACTTATAAATAAAATAAATACATAAAGAAAAAAAATCATTTTCAAGTAGCCAGCTACACGTACCTTGCGGCCCGCAGTGGTTCTTGACGGTTTCAAACAGCTTCCATTGCGGCGAGTCGTCGTTCACAGATTTCTCCTCGTCACTGTCCATGCCGCTTTCTTCGGAGTGCTGTCGACCACAAGGAGACATTAACAAAGAGCGTATTTGCCTTCTTATATAATATAAACTAAAATTGCGGTCTCGACATATTTAAAGAAGTAGTATTGCTATAATTAGCCCAATGTAAAGCCAATTAATTCTTGATAATGTAGTTCCACTACGAACTTTTCCCTTTTGGAGATCAATCACAAGGTTATGTTTTTTCGCTACGGGGTAAGTGAAAAACGGAAGAAGCTTTTGACTAAAATGGATTAGAATTTAAAAAACACTAGACGTTTTTCCACGGACCAGTGCTTGGTCAATCTCAACAGTATGATAATTGCATGAACGCGTTGACTTAATTTTTTGCCGTTTCAGGTCTACGCGCGCATACGTAGCAAACCTTCTAGGCGTCAATGGAATGAAAAAAGAGAGTGTGTGCTTATCGCCACGCGATAAAAGTTAAAACTTCAACGTCACCGACCGACAGGAGCCGAGTATACCCGATTCACCGTCATCGACCCGAGCGCGACGGTTCAGTCTCATTCACTGCTCCGAAAGAGCACAAAGTGTGTCTAAAGATGTTCAGAGTTCAAAAACATGTCACATAACCCGACCGTGAATCTGTCATTGTACAGTTGACTGCACATCAATGTTTACACGCGTCCATTACAGAGGGAAGGACTCAGTTACGCAAGGGTGCTTATACGGTCCCCAATCTATGGCTGACAAAATATTTAATTGCATTCCTGAGTCAATCCAATCAATAGAAAATCCAAATGTTTTTAAAAACACCCTGAACAAATATTTAATTAAGAACAGTTTCTATACAATACAAGAGTTTTTTGAAAACCATGCAAAAAATTAAATAGCTTTCGCTTTCGTTTTCCTTTTCTTTTCGTTTATCTACTGTTCAACAAAAATGTTGATACTAGATTTACAAAATATTTTAAGTTCTTGCTTTGTTAACCGACTTCAAAAAAGGAGTGTATATTTTTTATATACAGTTTGTAGTTTAATAATAAATAAGCATGTTGCTAAATACATTTATGCTCACCTGTGTATAAATAATGTATAAATAATCGATAATAAGTTATTTTAAGTTAGCAGCTAGGGCGCAGGGTTCTTGTTTTAAACTAAATATTTTAAGTGATCTCATGTAGTACCTACAACAAGAATGTTAATAAACGTCTTATCTTATCTTACACGGGCGGCACGTATGCCAACTGCAGCCGTCGACGCGCTGACGCGGATATTCGACACTGACATATCGGTGACTGCCGTCAGCGCGTCGACGGCTACGAATGGCACACGTGCCGCCCGTGTATAAGCGCCCTTACGGGCGACTTTGTAACTAAAGGGTGTGTCATTACTGACTGGCAGACAATGCAAAGACTAAACCGGTGAACCCAGATCTTTGAAATTTGGCGCCTCCAGCACCCTAGGGGTGCACTAACAAGGGATTTACCAGAATCCCTTCCCTCCCTGGAGGGGCAGTAAATTTTGTATGAAATCTATAAGTTGTCGGTAACACTAACGTTGCGGGCAAATGCTAAATGCAATATAATGCACTAATAGAATCGAGGCCCACTCTTCAACGCAAGGGCAACCAATTGAAGCTCGCCATGAGTACCGCTAAACTACCTTGACATCATCAGTGTCGGAGTCCGGCGGCTCCATGATAGCCAGCGTGCTGCTGGAAGGCACGGGTCCGATCCGCGAGGTGCGCTTGCTGCGGATGCGCTCGGACGTCTTCGCCGGCTGCCCGCGCCCGTGCTGATCGATCTCCTGCTTGCGGACCGTGATTATCTGGCGGGGGTAAGATAAGAGTAAGACTATTCTTTAATGCACACAAGAAACAAGAGACATAAAATATGAATGTTACAATGAAAAAGGGGTAAATAGTTAGTCAGACCTGAGATTTCCGCACTTAGCCTTATAGTTGGGCCGTTGAATGCAGCAAGAGCTATGAACACCTCAGTTTCCTGTCAGCGTGTGGTATTGCTTAATACTTATTCACAAACGTAAGTAACTTAGAAAACAGTCATTGGCACATACCAGGACTCTAAACCATGACCTGCCGAATGTGGGGCTAGCGTTCTACCAATGCGCTACCACCGCTCACCGGTGGGGGGTAAGGGTTAATCAAAGGTAAACTTTCTTAAAACGTCTCTAATCTTGGCACGATGGAGTGTTGTTTTTTTCATCTTTCAATTTTTACGGTGGAGCGCAAAAGGAGGGTAATGTATTTGACTCGTATATATGTAAGTATGTCCGATTCTATGTTCCCTCTTTAACCAATCACCCGATCTTGACAATTAAGATCTCAATCCATTTGTCATAATTGCACTAGTAACATAGACTTTAGTAAATCAGCGTAAATCCAAATTCAACATTGTGAGTTGCCTAGGTTGTTTCCGCCTGCTGAGTAGTTAATGCTTTGCAGTCAGGTTTTTTTTTTATTTTTTATTTGTGGTAGCAATTACCTCTCGCTAACTGTGAAGGGCTTGGAAAGGAAGGAAACATCATATAGTCAGGTTTCGTTATGAAACGTTAGTATCTGAGGTATTGACATACCACAGCGCTGGAAATGGTCGATCCACGTTAGGTCGGCGACCAAAAAGTAGTATGTATACAGCACAGGAGAACCTTGATCTTAGATCTAAATTCTCGCACTATAATTCGAAATTTGTGTCATTTAGTGGGATCAAGACATCGATTGCAGATTGAATAAAAAAGAGCCTTGCCTTCTTCAAAGCCTTGGCGTCCTTATAGATCTGACTGCCGGGCTCGTTGAAATGGCACGCATTGCGAACCATCAGCTGCAGGTCCTTTTCCAGGTCATTCAGTGTCAGATACTCGCCACCCTGGATCTTCTGAGCGATGGTCTTCAGGTCAATTGGGGAGTCAATGATCTCATAGTACTCAGGATACCGCCGTTTGGACGGGAGGAACTGGAAGTCAGTGTAGAGCGGTCGGCCGTCCGTGTTCGCTGTCATTACCTGGTGGACGATCAGTGGTGTTAGGAAGGGGACCAGAAACAAATTGCAGTTCACTCTTTTTTTTTCTCTTCTTTGTATCTGCCGTCAGCCCTTGTTTGGCTATAATCAGATGGTTTCTGGGTAGATCTGACGTTAAGATGATAGTCAGTTCACATCCTCAGTAGATTGGTCATCAAGGACGTGTGTTCGTTTCAGTCGCCTGACATTGTATCTGCTCACTCTTGCGCCTCGATTCTGTTAGTGCATTTGGTACAATGATACTTACACGGTCGGGTCACGTGGCGTGTTTTTTCATACCATTGACGGCTAGAAGATTTCACACATTTGATGCGTTGACTTGAAGCGGAAAAGTTTAACCGCGAAGAATGTTAAAATTCCTCGTGGTCAAATCAGTTTGACTACTAAGTTTGACCACGAGGAAGGAAAAGAAATGAAATCGGCGCGTTCGTGAAGTGATTGTACTACAATTCATTAACAGAATCTAGGCCCTGAAAGGTTCCCTGTGGCTGAGCCGAATTGAAGAAATGGTTATAAAATATTCAGGGTTTTTGGGCAGTGTATTACAATTACAACCTTGATATGTCATTGTAATATATTTACAAAGTTTCATCCTAATCTGGCTCGTATTTTGGAACTAATTAAACCAAACCTTTGCAAGCTACGTTTCACGTTTTCACGCAGGCGCGAAGACCAACGACGGTACCTAGTGACGTCATTTTGAGTCCGGCTTCTATGGCGCGTTGTTGTGCCACGTGACTAGAATTAATTTTCGGTTTTCGATAAAATGTTAGTTGTAGAGAAAAAAATAACAACCATTATTTATGTTTTATCCTATCTATTACGATTACAAAGTTTATTTGTGCAATTTTTCCACTCCTTTCAACTCTTGGTAGCAGGTACTCACAGAATTGAAGAGTTCTTCGAAGACATTGTCCTCCTCATAGTTGGTGGATGTTTCAGACATCTCCTCGGCGTTGTCAGAGCGGCGCGAAGTCGAGCTGTTGCGCGACACCTTGGTTGATTTCTCACCTGCAATGGTGTTTGAATTTAGAACACACCAATATGTATGTGTACAATATCAACTTAAGACAGCTTAACTCTAAGGCTAGCTTTAAGAGGGCGTTCACATCATTTGCTCAAATTAGGAGGTTTTGGGCGACTAATTTTCGTATTTTAATACTAAATATTCAATTATGAAGTATTGTATCAAGAAGCACAACCTTTAATACAGGTATTTGTCAACTTAGTTTATGAAATTATATCGTTTATTTTGTTTAATTGATAAAATACCACAGCATGTTTTGTCAAAAATACGCGCCGAGGTATCTTCAGACACGTGATTGTACTATTAGAATTTGTAAAAATCACTTGTAAAAAATACGCAGGGCTGGGACATATAAATCTTATTGTATTTAATAAATCACATTTCAAATATTTTATTCACACTTGGCTAAAAAAAATCATGAAGTAGTGCGAATTTCTCCCATTTTTACCTCGATATTTTACCATTTCTAAACATTATTATCGATTTAAATTTGTACCATAAGGTACTAGAACTTATCCTTAACAGGAGTGTAATAAAAAGATACACATTTTTAATAATTTGCAATGGAAAATATATTTTTTACTTCCCTATATATTCTGCTGCAATCGTGCGCATCGATCAGTGTCGCGCGAAGCGCCCTTCGAGTAGGACCTACGTCACTTTTCTCGCCGATGCCGGTTGCGTATTTTACCTTTGAATTCAATGATTCTACGAATTTAGTGAAGCGCGTGCAACCGCGACTGACTCTTTTGATACTTTTCAAGTAAGTACTTTTCAAATTTGTTTTACATTATTATTGTATACATGAATCATTGTAATTATCCTTCATGATGTTTTCAGCAATGGGACGAAAACATAATACGTACCGTTTTTTGTTAAATAAAAGAAAGAGTCTTTACTTATTGCAAGACAAGCAAAGTACGTACCTATCGGCCCTAATCTACTTTAATAAGTTATGTAGTTAGTAGTGTAGTTAGTTTAGTAGAGTATCTTCTAGTACGGTCTTCCGATTTTAATGGTTGTGAAGTTTTATTTGTACTATACAGGGTGTCCCAAAACTCGACGTCAACCCGAAGCCGGGTGAAAAGGCAAGTCAAGCTGGTTGTCAGAAAAATATAAAAACAATCTAAGTTGTATGATTTCAAAATTATAGGCAGTTTTTTAAAAATCGCAAAATTACACACCCTGTGACAGTCTTTTTACTCCTGTTGCCACAAATCTTTACTTTTTCCAATTATTTTTTTTGCTGTGTAACCCTGAATAATGCTTCTCTAAACTGTAATCAAAATTTTGAAACCAGCTGCTCTAGCTTGCATAAAAAATAGGACTTATTTCCTAGAAAAACTTTCAAAATAAAAAAATGCCTAGTTTTAACTGACTGTATTGAAAAAAAAATGTACTACGCGAGTTTGGCAAGTTATGTCAAAAGTTGGCGCATTTAGTAAAGATTCCAAAATGGTATAATACTTGGTAAATTGTAGCTGATAACATGGATAAAAAAAATTTTTCCTGTAAAACCCAGTTTTTAACAAATTTTTCTTACTTGGTGAAAATGGCAAAACTTATTGCTTTTTACATTGGAGCCGATTCCAATGCACACACTGATTAAATTTAACTTAATTGTACCTGTGCTTGTCTATCATAAACCGATTGAAAAAACAGATTGTCCACTAAATTTAGTTTAGTTCTCTTTGTGTGTGGTATGAAATAGGCACCATTTTTTTGTAAAAGTTTAAATTTTAATTGACACAAAATTTTTAATACTAAGCCCGACATCTCTTTAAAAATGATCGAGCTATCTTTCGAGCGAATCGTCCATTATTTACGAATTCAGCTGCTTCTGCTATTCTTTGCCGTAGTTCAAATTCACTTTCAATTGGCTTTGAATACACTTTTTCTTTGACTGCTCCCCAGTAAAAAAAGTCTAATGGATTCAAGTCCGGTGAACGGGCCGGCCACGAGATTGGGCCAGACCGTCCGATCCATCTCCCGAGAAACTCTTCATCGAGATTTAAAGATTTTAAAGAGATGTCGGGCTTGTATTGCCGCCGAAGGAAGACATTTTGAACATTTGTTGTAGTAAAAATAGTTGTATTAGTACATTCATGAAACATTTTAAAAATTATTGTAAATTTAATAAGTAAACCTTAGTATTAAAAATTTTGTGTCAATTAAAATTTAAACTTTTACAAAAAAATAGTGCCTATTTCATACCACACACAAAGAGAACAAAACAAAATTTAGTGGACAATCTGTTTTTTCAATCGGTTTATGATAGACAAGCACAGGTACAATTAAGTTAAATTTAATCAGTGTGTGCATTGGAATCGGCTCCAATGTAAAAAGCAATAAGTTTTGCCATTTTCACCAAGTAAGAAAAATTTGATAAAACTGGGTTTTACAGGAAAAAAATTTTTTTATCCATGTTATCAGCTACAATTTACCAAGTATTATACCATTTTGAAATCTTTACTAAATGCGCCAACTTTTGACATAACTTGCCAAACTCGCGTAGTACATTTTTTTTTCAATACAGTCAGTTAAAACTAGGCAATTTTTTATTTTGAAAGATTTTCTAGGAAATAAGTCCTATTTTTTATGCAAGCTAGAGCAGCTGGTTTCAAAATTTTGATTACAGTTTAGAGAAGCATTATTCAGGGTTACACAGCAAAAAAAAACAATTGGAAAAAGTAAAGATTTGTGCCAACAGGAGTAAAAAGACTGTCACAGGGTGTGTAATTTTGCGATTTTTTAAAAAATGCCTATAATTTTGAAATCATACAACTTAGATTTTTTTTATATTTTTCTGACAACCAGCTTGACTTGCCTTTTCACCCGGCTTCGGGTTGACGTCGAGTTTTGGGACACCCTGTATATCATTGCAGGATAAAGAAAGGACCAACTAACAACAGCGTTTCCGAAATTGATATTACGAATCCATTTGCCAAGGGAGAGGAAATATTATGTATGGTAAGATTTTCGAATACCCCTTCAAATAAAAGTAGAGGGACCATCTACCCTCTTGCTTTTAGTGACCACGGCCATTATAATTTCTTAAAGTTTTACTTTATTTACAGGAGAGAACATGTTGCTAATGATTCCAAACCAGAAAAAACTGATGGAGTACTGACCGTGACATCGGGAGAGAAATCCCAAAACTCGAATTTGATTGATGTAAGCAATTTTTTTTATTTTGCTTATTAGTCCACTTTTTTATTTAAATTAAAGAAGCTGGTTAGTTAATATAATATTTTATTTTATTTTATAGAACAATGCAAATGAGTCCACTGAGTTGTTTATTTGTGGTGGATACGGAATCTTCAAGTGCCATAATTGTAAGTAAATTCTAACTATAAGTAGTGGTGTTGTGATAACGGTCGATGAAAAAGTACAAAACTATAATAGAGATTAAAAACTGTAAAAAGCCCATATTTATTCAGTAATGTCATATAAGAACAAATATTTTTATTTACAAAATGTTAATTACGCAAAATGTTAAGTGCTTATAAAAGTTATTACATTTTAAATTCTATGAGACTAAGTACCTATACATATACAGGGTGGTATTTTGTAATGCCACCTGAAGGGAAAGTACTCTTAATATTGTAGACAGAAAAAAGTACTCAAAGAAAACATTCCTGTATTTTTGAAAAGAAAGAAAACTTGTTCTATTTAGGTAGTACAGAAATAAAATATTTACTAGTAGGTAAAGTGTTTCATTTAGTTTAAATTTTTACCACCTGTAAATATGTATACATACGTAAGATGATTGAGTACGTCCTGTTTATCCATCCGAAATAAATCACGTCGGAGAAAAGTATCAAAAAACTTTCTTCATAGTCGAACTATACACCCGACGCGCGGCATTGTGCCCCGGCGCTCGAGGTCACGACTCATCGGCAGTGCAATGGGTGAATTTACCTAAACTTGCGGTGCGCGATTTTGTGAAACGCCTCTTAAAGTCAAATATAAAATGGTTCTCCTTGAATCGCAGAAGTCGGTCCCTCATTGACCAATTACTTTTTTGATTTCTTCATAATTTTTCCTACGCACTCATCCACGAGTTTATTATTTATTTATTTTCTCAATTAAATTATAATGTAATCCTATTTATATTTTTGATATGTGTCTAATTAACTAATTATTATTATAAAGGGACATACACAATTGTTGGGCATTACTTCGTCACGAAGCATGCACTTAAATAAATAAATATTAAATACTATATTATAATTCGACATATTACTATCACAATGACATTTATGCAATATGTACTTATTTCATTTAATATACCGTTAATGCTATCATTAATAATTTATACTTTGACATTTGAATATCAAATTGCTGCCGATTCATTTATTTATTTATTAACCTAGTTTCGTTTCCGAGTGCTGCACGTCAGCGCATTACTGGGTACTGACGGAAGACCAGCGCTGGAGTGGTCTGCCTCTTCAGCATATGCTGAGTCAGAGCTTCTTTGCATTTGCCACACCCACAAATCGTTTTCTCGTATTCTGTTGTTTTGCCTGTGCTTGCATTTTTGTGCTCTCTGTTTGTCTCAATGTTATAAAATTGTGCTCTGTTTTCTCTTGTGCAACTATTTCTTGTATTTAAATTGTTGTATATGTGTGTGTACGCAGATGCAAATAAATGTTTTATCTATCTATCTACCAATATATTCGACCTCCATCTTCATGCTTGAGGGTGTATTCTCACCCTCCTTACGCAAAAAATACTCGATACACAAACTCTTTGTGCAAATAACTCCTCGAGATTTGATTGGTCGATATTTGCAACATAGAGTTTAGCATTAGTATAAAAACTGTTTTGTGTTCTCTGCCATTACAGAAAAAAAAATACTCTTAATATTAGTAATTGTTCCAATTTTAATGTGCATTTTAATTAATTAAACCTTCCTTTTTTCTTCATTAAATGTCTATTTTCGCTTAAATTATTTCTTTTTCTCGTAGTCATAGCCCTCGCTTTAAATCGTTTATGACGTCGGCTCTTGCTCACTCACATGAATATTGTAAAAAAGTTAATATACTTGTGACAAAAATGGTCGTTACCGGTACTAGAAAATAAAATTTGACATCTTTAATATAATTCATATCTTAATTTTTATACACTAACGGTATTATTTATAGAAACTCGATTCCTCTAGAACAAAGGCAGTTTAGATAATCTGTGGTTACGTCTTTCCCTTTACCACAGACTAAACTGGCTCTGAGGAGTGTTTTAAGGAATCAAACGAGACCGTTAGGTTTTGATTATTTGTTCCTAAGTTCTGAAGTAGTTTTTCTATTTTCTTTAACAAAAACTATGTTTATTCAGAGATGGCGTAAAAGATAACACAGATCCTTAACTGCTGACCAGATGACCGAAAGTTAGACTGTTTTTGTAGTGCGAACGCTAACAGGTAGACAAAACAGCCTTAGTTCTTACCAGTCTCCAAGGAGTGTTTGGTCCTGGTATACAAGTTCCACAGCTCAAGCGCATCCTTGTACTCCGGAGTGTCAGGCTTGTAGAAGGCCTTTGCATTATTGACAAGCAGCTCAATGTCAGATGTTAGTTCCTCTATGTCCTCGTATGTATCGGTCTTTAGCTTTTGTTGGACCTGTAGGGGTTGTTCATCATCATCATCAGCCATTTGACGCCCACTGCAGGACATAGGCCTCCTTCGTGGTTTTCATAACCATAATCGCCACACTTGGCAGGCGGGTTGGCGATCGCAGTATGCGGTTGAAATCTCAGGAAGACGCTGCTGCCCGTCTCCTGGTAATTGACTTCCTTAGTCGCCTCCTAAGACATCCACGGAAGGAAATGGAGTGACGCTATTCTCAATCCGGCGCCACACGGATCATGTAGGGGTTGTTAGTAAAGTGTTTTTTATGGATTACTAATGGTTGACCAAAAAATTATTGACAAATGGTCATTCGACAAACAACGTTTAACCAAATGTTCATTTGCCAAACGAGACATTTGACAAAAGTATCATCTTACAAAAACTTTTTACACTTAGCAAATGATCCATTAGCAAACACTGTATTTGTTAAATGTTTTGAATATTAAAATGTCAATTGACCTTTTTTAATTTCACCAAATAATATGTTTCGCAAATGAAGCATTTGTCCAAATGTCATTTAACAAAATGTTATTTTATAAAATTGCACTTCTTTTTTCAACATTACGATTTAGTCTGTTGGGTAAATTATTCCGCTACCCGCGTATCGCCGTGAGCATGAATTTGTTGCACTGACATTTGAGGATAAATGCATTATTTGGTATCATTTTATATTTACAGGTAAGCTACAAGATTAGATAGGCATTCAATTAATTTTTAATTGAATCGTCATCATCATGAATTTAAATGAATGTTCATCATTAATAATCTAAAAATATTGGCCATACATAAATCAACAGTAGTATTTTCTGGCGCTTCGCCGGCCGCTGCCGCGGCACGCTCGCTTCGCTCGCTCGGCTCGCGCGTTTTGTGGTCACTGTTCTAACCTAACCTAACCAAAATTTGTCTAAGTTTTTTGGTACCTATGTTTTTTCCATTCTGTCTAGATAAAATATATCAACTAATACTTAAACTATTTTACTTTTTTTTATTTATTTTCCTCAATTTCTTTATTCGTCTACAAAAATTGGCCATACATAAATCCACAGTAGTATTTTCTGGCGCTTCGCCGGCCGCTGCCGCGGCACGCTCGCTTCGCTCGCTCGGCTCGCGCGTTTTGTGGTCACTGTTCTAACCTAACCTAACCAAATTTACCTATTTTTTAATAAACGAAACATTTGTCAAATAATACATTTTATCAAACGTTTTTAGACCAATAGTAGTTTTGTCTGATAACTCAGTTGTTAAATGTTCATTAAGTAAAATAATTATTTGTAAAATGTAAATTTAAGTGTTGATCATTTGGATAAGTGAGTCATTTGTAAAATGATTAGTAGTAAAATGATCAATTGGCGAAAGCATTTTTTGGCAAACATTGTTTGTCAAGTGTAATTTTGACAAATGACTTTTGGTCAAACAGCAGGACCCCGTTTTTTATTCATAGAAGATAGCATTTAAGGTTATTTGACTGCCTTGTCGGTCTAACGATCTGATTACCATGCCAGAGGTTGTGGGTCCGATTCCCCCTGGGGGCTGCCATACATTTGCACAAATGGCCTCAGTCTGGATGTATTTCCATATTTGTGATGTCCTTTCCTGGTTACCATAGCACACGATATCCTAATTTGCGACCAGGACAAGTGATTTTGTTATGTGGAAGTTATGTTGTTTTTTTTGTTGCATAATTGTTGATCGTTGGGATTTATAAGATTGACGGGCACATTTTTTAAGTTAGTTATTTGTGAATTGGTAGTAACAATACCACTTGCTGATGTAGAAATAAAACATTGAGAGGAAACCTGAGTATCAGAGGTGTTCATACAGTACAACACTTGAAATCAACTATCCACAGTGACTATGTGTGGTGATTGAGCACATACTCTCTGGGAGAAGTCACTGTCCTGTAATGGGATGTGTAGAGGCTGTTTCAAATTATCTAGATTAATCTAATACAGCAGCATTATTCTTCCGTGTGGCGCCGGATGAAGAATAGTGTCACTCCATTTCCTTCCGTGGATGTCATAGAAGGCGACTAATGAAATCAAATACCAGGAGACGGGCAGCAGCGTCTTCCTGAGAATCCAACCGCATACTGCGATCGCCAACCCGCCTGCCAAGCGTGGCGATTATGGCAAAACCCTTCATGGTTATGAAAACCACAAAGGAGGCCTATGTCCTGCAGTGGGCGTCAAATGGCTGATAATGAAAATAATGATTCTGTTCCACCAATATTCTGTTCCATAAGTTACAGTTTTCTGAACCATAGCTTCTGTAAAAGTGTAAACACTTCAAATTATTAAACTAACTCCAAATTGCATGGCAATAAATGATTATTCTTTCTTTCAAATTCCCTTACATGCAAATTGGAAAAAGCCAACCAGGGTTCAATATTTCAAGCAAGTGAACCCAGACTTATGTTAAAAAGTTATACTTACTCGCAACAAATCAATAGGCTGTGTGACAACTTCATAGTACTGAGGCTCCTGGCGTCTTTTCGGAGCCCGGATGAATGAGTCGCAGAGCGACGAGCCATCTTCCTTCTTGTATGAACGGATAGTGTCATACAGGTGCTGACACATCTCTCCCTGTACAATTAATTTTAGTTTAGTACCTATTTACAAGAATCATTCAATGTATAATGTTCAATTCCAAATACAGGTTCTGGAGGGACTGTGGAATAGAGGGAAGCTAAATTAAAGCCTTAAATTAATACGGCAAATACAGCTATGGAACTACTTATAACAAAATAGAGTAAATTCCTGGAGGAAATTACTAGTTATAGATAAAATAAAAAAAAAGCTTCACAATCTCTACTAAACAGAGCAATGGAGCACAGACTAAAAAGGTACAACGGAGCAATGAGGTTTGGTTATGTAGGTGTAGACTTTGAATATTGTTGTTTTTTTTTTGGCGCTAAAAGGTAAGCCGGGTTATCTGTTCCAATCATTTTTATTGTTTCAATGTACGTAACCTACCTGTGACCAAATTGATTTCGACAGTAGTATAAAAGTAATTAATATGCTGCTCTGGTCGCTTCGCTACATGAGTTAACACGCAACCTGACATAACCTAATTACAGGTTTTGGGATAGTTTTTTTTTATGGCGGGGGCCCCCGCGCCCCCCTGCAGCCTCCTTGTTATAACCATAACCTTTTTTCGGTTTATTTTTTTAGTCAAGATATCAAGAGCTGTGTTTGTGGTATTAATTTCAGATTTCAATTTTGCATATTACCTCAGGTTGTTAGGCTTATGTACGGAAAAGCAGGTAAACATACACTGCCACTTGAAAGAGAAATTTCTTGCCAGGCAGATGGCCAGTACAACTGATGTTTGTAGGATATTATATTTACACTAACTCCTAACATTTTGTAGTACGCCCAAGAGTTGAAATGTGTTAGCAAGAGTCGGTACGCAAGCTATGAATGCGAAAGCAAAAAAAGACATGTACCTAGAGGGTAGGGATTCTTACCGGGTCCAATTTCTTCCTTTTGCGCGTTGAGGGCGGGGGACCAGGGTTGCTGAGCTCGGTGCCATCGTCGCTTTCATCGCCATCAGCCCCCCGGCTCGCCACCGACGACGCACGGCGCCGTTTACTCATTCTAATTCACTTGATACAAACAAACCCAAATTCTAACCACGACTTGCCATTGCAGTGGTCGTAACAGAGGTTATATCCGAAGCTCTAATTAGCAATCAAGTTACAACTGATCGGCGTCGGCGACACGTTTTATTATTGGCAAACCTTCACAGTGGTAGAAAATACAAAAATAAAATTGGAAAACCGAAAGCAACCACAAGCGACGCGAAGAAATTTGACAGCTACAGCGTTTTAGGCGCGAGGCACACAGATGGGACGTGGGGCGGAGGCGCGGAAAAGACGCGCCATTAATGAAATCCACTTTCATACAAAATGTACTGAAAGGAAGGGATTCCGTCATCGATCCTGACTGAAATAGGTGAATAGTAAATTGCAATTTCATAATAACACAGATAAAAATACACAGTTGCATATTTAGAAACCCAATAGGGTATTTAGAAACCCAATAGTTTCTAAATAGAAACTGTAAAAGTTTTAGGAATGCTATCACAAAAAAAAATCGTAAAACATTCCTTGACATTTTTTATTATAATCTAGATTGGAACGCTTTGTACTCCGCACCTTGTTGTCCAGAAGTGTTAGATAGGTAGCATATTAATTGTATATAACCCCAAATGGCACCTTCAACTACCCTATGCTGATTTTGTTTTTTTGTAAGGTTCACATTCTAAGCGTGCGCTTACGCTAAAGGAAAAGATGGGTGTAAAAAAATAACGTTGTTTACAACAATTTTACGTGTAAAATTGAAAATAAACGAGCTGTTAATCAAACCAAAATTCACCCCCTTTTTTGGGGTATAAATCAGAAAATATCGATTCTAGGAAAAAAAAAATGAATACCAAAATTGTAGAAAATGTAATTTAATCAACTTTTGTAATTACCATCTTTCGTGTGTAACTGAAAATAAACGAGATAATAAATAAAAATTAACCCTTAAAATCAAGACGGCGGATGACGCAATGGATGGAGTACCACGGAAAAAAATTTAGACTGCCAGTGACCCCAAGTAGCAATTTTCCTTCTGGATTCGTTTGGACTCGTCCCAAACGAATTCCGAAGGACAATGGGCATTGTTCACCTCTATTTTTTATTCTAGAAATCGAAAATATAGACTAATATAAGAGACTAATTTAAATATTTTCTTAATTTTCGATGCCATTATTCATTAATTAATTATTTAAAATTTCTAATAGCTTAGTAAGTATGACGTCACGACTGGCATAATTATGTAGGTTCCTTTGCCTTTTTTTGTGCTTTTTAAAAATAAAAATACGTTGACGTTTGACAATGACAAACAAACTATCAGTCATTGTGAACTACTTACCAATATTTTCTTTTCTAATCATATAGCCAATAACCAAAAATTGAATTGAATTGATCTTTTCATGTAAATACCAAGCTAGCGTCTCGTTCGTAATACTTATTTAAATTAATTGGATATTTGTTGAGAATTGAGGTTATCTTCACTGTATCTAAGAATTTGAGACTTTTGACAGTTGTCGAACGAACGAATGCATTTTTTTTTTATATTTGAAGGCAATGGAACTACCGCATTAGAGCCAACCATGACGTAATTGAAGGACAAATGAAGGTTATAGGTTTTTGGCGATAAATATTAATAATCCGTCTTTATTTCACTTATTTAAACCCCTACAAGTAATCACTATCCTTATTCCTCGAAATGGTTTTCACTTTACAACAATCGATGCGTCCCTGAACAATGCCCATTGCTATACTTATAATTTTTACCGGGTCAAATCCTAATTCGACTCGGCTAGCTATATGTTTCTATCTTACCCGAAAGGAGTCTATACAAACAAAAAATAGGTAACGATATTATTACTGCTTTGTTTTTACCACATCTTATAATTATTTCTGTCACAATTTTATTTCACAACTTTATTACAATTTATATTATTATTAAATAATTGAGTGCAATTTAATGTTTCACTTACAATTATTGTACATGTTTGTTTTGCATGGAATCAAATAAAACTTTATATATATGTTTCTAACTAGATTCTTGATAGCTCCTATTTTTTTTCTAAGCGCACAAGCGTTATCCGACAAAAAAAGTTATATTACCTATATGTAAATACTGACATTTCAAAACAAAGAAAAAACTTTGTGTTGCTTTATTACAAAATAAACCCACCAGTTTTTCCTGAAACATTAATTATACAATCATTCAAGAAACCAACGACAGGAACCTGAAATAAATCTGACTTTTGTCATTATGTCCGTAGATTTCCAATATGGGAAACAGTAAAATAAGAAGCGGAGCTCTATGCTGCGGAGCTGTGAGAGTGTAATATCTTTCCTCAGTCTGAGAGTGTGTGCGTAACTCACAGATGTGCCGTTCCTTTCATAGATTAAAAAACAGATGTGTCAAGATCAATGAAATCGGGGCACTTACTCGTACCTCCAGATAGTAACAGTGACGACATTAAAATATTATTTGCTACAACTATATTTATATGTATATTTTCAGACGATGATAAAGAGAGTCATGGATCAAATATATCCAAACCAGCCTAAAATATCATACTCACGTAACTGATTAAAGAGCAAGTGTGTAAAGGTTGACGTGCTGTCAACTGTAAAAGAAGTTACCAGTTGGGCGGAAGTGAATGAGTTTATTTTGCAACAAGGTTGGTACAGTGGACAGCAGGTCAACTTTTACATTTTTGTTACCGTAACGTAAAGTCAACAGCACGTCATCCTTTACATGTGTGAACGCTACTTCATTGTATTACAAGTGACGGCAACTAAAATGTAAATGTTAATGTGCTGTCGACTGTTGCACTGTCTATCTAGGTAAAAAACAGCAGGCAGCAAATTCAAAAACTAAGGGGTACAAACCGCGACAATAGTTTAACCTTAGAGACTGTTATTATTTTAGAAGAACGTTATTATTGTAAAATTATTATTGTTATTATTATTATTAAATAAAATAGGTACTTTATGTTGAGAAAATCCAAATAAACAAAGAAATATACATATTTACACTTACTTAACTAAATATACTAAATTACTTACAGCCTAAGTAAATAAAACTAATAAAACCTCAAACAAAAAGAGTTTACGCGTTTCTCTGTAAAACATCTTGTAACGTGGAACCGGACAGCGTGTCTCCTCTCTCAAGAGACCAACCACTGCCCACCACATTTGCTTTCGGACCATCGGTGAGCCTGCGCGTGCGCCCTGCTTTCGTACTGCCAGCCGCCATCTCTAACGGCCGCGAGTCAATCTTTACAATAACGTTGTAAATCATCGATAAAATAAATCACCTGTTAACATTTTTGTTCTGTTCTCCCCACACTTTTTGGGTAAGTTGCAGATATTCATACACATATATTATTATAAGCTTTATCTGCACACTAGCTTGCACTTGCCACTTGTCAAATTCCAAATTATGTTGCAGCTAGTGTGGAAATTTTGTCTAGTCAAAACTCATAACTGTACTAATGTTTGGTTTTAATTTTTTTTATAAATTTCATTATAATTTCCATCTCACATTACTCCACTACTGATTTCCTTCACCGCCACGTACAAACTAGTTGGGTTTCTTCTTCTTCTACCGAACCGGTGGCGGTGAACTTTTCTTTCCTATGGCTGTGTACTAATGCGAGTGGTTTCTTCACAGGGTCCAAGTACCGGACCACAAATTTCACGGCAGACACCGGGGTCCCTGCTCCCGCCTTCCGGACAAGGCGACTCGCTTTTTCTGTTGGCCAAACTCCTTCTGCAGTTGGTCCACAGCCGTTGGTGGAGCGTTCTACTGTCTCCGGTCGGCTCAGGGGAGTATCTGACCATGGTGATACTAAAGAAAGACTGATACCAGTGTAGGGCTATTACCTAACCCACGACCTGTTTACTTAAAAATCGATAATTAAATTATTATGTATTTATTGTTTTAACGCATCCTCATCTTTTATTTTATTTTACTGTCCCAGCCTATTCAAGGCAAGCACTTTCCTCACATAATAAATAAAAAATAAAAACCGACTTCGAAACACTATAGCACTAAAAAGTTATAAATAATTTAAATAATTAGAAGTATATCGTAGAAGTATAATTTGGAGCCGGTGGCCAAAATATATGTGCTGGTCTTGAAACTGGGCACCGACTACTTTTTCAATTTTTAGTGGGGGAGCGGGAGAAAAATAAATAAGTCCTTTATAACCAAAATTTACCCTACTTAATTCGCTGCTTTAAAATTTGATGTTCTGAACTTCCATCTCCAAAAGTCTTCACCAGAACATCACCAAATTAACTTGGGACTACTTTTACGCTATTTTATGAAACATACGGATATTACTAAAGGATGGGCCTCATTAGGGCTTATTTACTGCTGTCCATTGAAGAGTTCCGTTCTCCATCTCTGAAAGTCTCCATCAGATCTTAAAAAAAATATAAATGGGACCAATGGGACGTTATACCTGTTCGAAAAAAAAAGAATTGTCGAAATCGGTTAAGATTTGACGGAGTTATGGAGCAACATAGCAAATATATATATATATATGCGTCGAATTGATAACCTCCTCCTTTTTTGAAGTCGGTTAAAAAATAAAAAGATTTTGTATCATCATCAACCCATTATGTCCCCACCGAGGGGCACGGGTCTCTTCCCTGAGGAAGGTATAGGCCATACTCCACCACGGGGGCCAAGTCCGGATTGGTGGAGGCTTGTAGACTAGTGGCTCGTCTACTGTCAGAAGTTGTCAAGCCGCCCTAAGGCCTCTGACTTGGCTTAACGACTGCCATCTATCGACGGCAGCCGGCACCAACAGCTTAACGTGCCTTGCGAAGCACGGAACCGCTCGGAAAAATGCCACTAGCGTTAGGCATAGACGGCGACCCATCCATGCACTGAACGCGCCCTGTGTTGCTTAACCTTCGTGATCGTTTAAGACCACTCAGGCAGCCGGGGCTACGAGCGAGCTATTACGTTACACCCTGTAGGTATATCAGGCGAGATTCATTAGAGCTAGTCAATGTATAATTCAGAATTGAAGAGAGTGTAGCTTCTGTAAGAGTGGTTTGTCTACAAACTGCTCTTTGTTCTGTGAAGTCTAGCGCCCTCGCCCCGTCCCATCTTGTGCGCTGAAAAGACTTTTGTGCGACTTTTCTACACTCCGTCCTTTCCTCGCTCCCATCCCACGTCCCGTCTGTGTGCCTCGCGCCTGAATTTATCTATATGTTGGGCACTAACTTGCAGAATGGACACAGACTATACCACAGATTAGAACACAGACCTCGACCACAGAGTGTTATTATCTTCAATTTCGAGAATTTCATCAAACGTAAGCTGACAACCTCGAATCCGATATTTGACGAAATATAAAAATGGCTGCAAAGCCGGCCGGCGCAATAAACTTTCTTTATGGCGTTGCCAAAAGTGCTGCCAGATCGCTTCATTTCGGATAAAAACCATCCTATTTGCCTCACGCATGGTGATTCTTTTCTCTTTGTCAGAATTCAGCGTTTTTCAGATGCTTTTTTTCAAAACAACATAATAATTGATCAATAAATTATTTTGGATGAGCGACCATGAATATTTGAACATACTTTATCTGTAGTACAACTGCAGTTTGCCCCTATATAACGCGCACTAAATCCTGAACGATTCCAATCATCTAACGGTCATTCCATACTAAATGCAAACGTTCGGATTCCAACAGGTTTTAGTGGGCGTAATTATTCTACCCCTCTACTCTCGACGCTAATTTAGCAAACTTGCGTTACAATTGAGTGAATTTGTTGAATATTTTAGCCAAAATAAGGTTTCTGGTTCCGATAAGCTCTGCAGTTTCTGTAAGTTTAATGCTATTTCTTGTAACTAAAACAATTACTAAGTTGTTATTTCTCACTTGTTGCATTTAATTGTAACGCAATTTGAACACAATAAAGTCGAGAGTAGAGGGGCTGATCAATTCCTTTTTCTGAAGGTGATTGGTACAGTAGATTTAAAATGTTCCAATTTTTTTTTTATCACCGGAATTATTCTACTTAATTTGTGAAGAATAATGAGGAAAACACTGTTTTACTATGCATGTGCTAGGTATGCATGTGAAAAGAAAAGTAAAGCGAGCTGCCTACAAATTCATGTTGCAATTTGGTGACAATTAAGTATAAGAATCGTGCATGTAAACTGATGAAATAAAAAAATATATACAGTCGGGAACAGTCTATATCTAGTTACACAGTAAAGATTAGCTTCATAATTGAAAAAAAAATGTTTCCCATGAAACTACCTGCTACCTTTTTACCTTAACGTGAGTACACATGTCAAGGTAAGATTTGGTGATTCTACTTTAAATAGTAGAAATATACGTAAATGGAGGGAGCAGTCGAAACACTACGTACACTACGAGTGCTACTAAGTAACTTCTCCACTGTATGGACTCGTCCGACTTAACCTGCTCAATATTGTCAAATACACACATATTATGACACTTCAGAAACTTAAAAATTTAGAATTCAGTACAATGGTCAACTACGTGGTCGTGATAGGAGGGTTGGTTAGTCCTTGGTTGGAGTGGAGGGCATGTATGAGCAAGGTTGGTTCCTTTTCAGTCATCCTAAATTGAATAAATGAGCTGGCAACACTGATTAGCGGTTATTTAGTTGTGTGTGGTTACTTATCTGTTTTATGTGTTCATGAAACGGATTGTTTGTTGTCGTTTTGCTAATTTTTCATGCTCAACCAAATTAAATTTCTCTCGTTCCTATAGTTTACTGTGTATCCGATTAATATTATAGTGACGCATCGAGGTAAGTGCCCTCAAACAAAACTGTTCTCTGCCGAATTACAATTTGTTAGTTCCTTCGATTAGGTGTACTTCCTGTAATTTGAGCCCTAGACCAGATCTCTGAGACAAAAAAAGGTTGGTGGGTGAAGTTGGGGGCGGGTTGTAGTCGTTGGGGTGTATGCATGCAACTTTTACGTAATAGTTACGAGCTGCTGACTCCACAATTTCAAATATTCAAATGAAATGTAATGCCACGCACTGTCCACAGAAGAGCACAATCTACCCTCTCAAGCAAATAAGTTTTCCTCCACATAATTTCAGCACAAAGATGAATAAATACTACAAGAATTCAGTCCTGTGCGGCGAGATAGACTACTTCTGCCTGCTCTGCGAGGAATCCTTCACAGAGCAGTTGGACGTGGAGCGCCACATTCGGTGGGAAAACCACAGAAAGAAGTTGAAAAGCAACACTTATTTTCCAAAGTTTCAAAGCGATTTCGTTATCAAGGTATGTAACAAACCATGAGCTCTACCGTTACTTCTTTGTTGTATCCTCATGCCCGAGGGACTTGACTATTGTATGTGGCATGATCCTCACCCATTCTCCAGCTGCATGATCTTGAGCCTGATGGATGCTAGCTTGAAGTGTTACATTGCTGGTGGCCATAACCTCTTCCCTTCCATGTGGCCTGTTGCTCAATTTAGGTTATTTGTGACCAAAATCCAATAGGAGAATCCAAAGGGTTTGACAGTCAAATGCTGTTCTCAGCCAATCCCTCCACAATAGTCAGTTTATGAATTTATGAGACTTCTTATTGGATTGTGGTCACAAATAACCAAAATCGTGGTCTAGTCAAACTTTCACTAGACCAGTGAAAGTTTGACTAGACCAGGATTTGGCTTGATGAACCTCTTTCGCTTCATAATCATTCATAAGTCACTATATGCTGGTTTTGAGTACCTTTGTCTTGTCTACTGCTAATACATCCCCTTGGAAATTTGTAAAGGATTATTGAGGAAAGATTGACAAAATTGACAAATGAAATTTATTGATTGAATGTATATATACCCCAGGTATATATACAATGTAGCTATTCATAGCCATAAATAAACAGCTGTGGTAGCCTAGTGGTTAGAAGCGAGAGACCCAGGTTTGATTCCCAGTGCGGGCATGTACCTATGACTTTGTTTTCTAAGTTATGTACATTTGTGAAGTTATAGTAGCAATACCACTCGCTAGCTGTGAAGGAAAACGTGAAGAAACCTGTGTCTTAGCTATTCACGTACCTCAGCACTTAAAATCGCCAATCCACGGTGGGCACGAGTGGTGATTCAATCCATACTCTCTCCCTGAGAGAAGGCCTGTGCCCTACAGTGGGACATATATAGGCTGCTTATGTTAAGCCATTAATTACGAAAGAAATTTTTGTTTACAGCTTGGTAACCTGTACTACTGTGAAGTATGCAACACTGTTATGCCAACAACTCTAAAGACATCTCTTCACATAGCAGAGCCCAACCATATTCAGAACAAACAAAACGCAGAAGAGAACACCGCCCAGACACCTGCAATATCTACGATAGCCAAGCGAGACGCCGGATTCATAAAAATATCTAATATACTCCTAAATGAGAAGCAGTGGAATGGCATTATTGACAATCAATGTATTCTCTGTGACATGGATCTGGATGATGTTGAATCCCATCTGAAAAGGACAAGCCATGTCATTAGTTTAATCCAGACTAGAACTGAATGCTCTGATGGGGACAGGTATTACAGGAAGGTTTGTACAGTAATTTTGTACCTACTATACAATAATAATAACTTCCACACAAGACACTTTTTTGCCCTTGTCCTAAATTAGGATGCTATGGTAACCAGGCAAGAACATCACAGGCATGGAAATACCCAGACTGTTGCCATTTGTGCAAGAATTCAATCAAACCCATGACCTCTGTTTTGGTACTATAAAGTGTTACTACTAGACCAACTAGTCAGTCAAGTATTTGAGTTTGCTTTCACTTTCTCTTGTGTTAAGAGGCTGCAATAAGACGTTCTTTGTTGTGCACCAGAATCGTTTTGTTTTGCAAAACACAGGTCAGTTTGGTCGATTTTCGCTGGGTGTAGCCATGCTTTGATTCATAGAAATGGCCTCACTCTGGGTGTATTTCCTTGTCCGTGATGTCCTTGCCTGTTAATATAGCACAGGGTATCCTGGTTTGTGACCAAGATAAATTATTGTGTTGTGTGGAAGGAAAGAGCCAATTCAGGAAATGTATGCCCTTCAAATTTATTTTCAGATTGGAACAGATATATTCTACTGTTTTACGTGCAAAGAACCATCGGCGATAGCCTTTATCAATGACCACTGGACAAGAAAGGAGCATCTTGAAAATAAAAAGAAACTTAGCAATAATGCTGTCAACACTGGAGCAAGTTCAAGCACCTTTAGTGCGGAATTCAAGAACAACATGAAAAAAATGTTTGCCTCCTCTGCAGCTAGCAAACGTAGCGGCAAAAATCCAGAAATCTCACAGAACCTTCAAGAGTTTCAAAAGGAAAACATTGATATCAACTTTGAAAAATCAAAAGCCACTTGCAAGAAATGCAACTTCATTCCAGCATTTACAGCCAAAGCTATTATGGAGCACATCAAAATGCACAAGAAGGCTGAAAATGACAGCCCAGGGTTCCTAGCTACTGCACAATCTGACGAGGAAGATGATGACGATGAAGACTGGGAAACTGACTCAGCTGACTCTGTTGACTCTCTATCACCACCACCATCTGACCCAGAATGTGATGAGGAAAAGGAGAATCTCAACTTTATGGGCAACATAGACCACGGGCAATTGAGAGCTGAACTAGCCAAGTTTGGTAAGCCAAACTACATCAAACTGGTCCGAGGTGGCTCTAAAGGCTACTGTACACTATGTGACAGCTACATCTCTGCTCACATTAAGAACTTCAAGCAGCATGTCAAAGGGGCTAAGCATGTTGGACATATTCAACTTAAAACGTCCCAAAACAACACCAAGTCTGATGACAGTCCAAAAGAGTATCAAACAAAAACGCTGAAACAGTATTTGAAAAACATTTTCTTTGTAAAGCAGATGGATGATTTCTGGATCAACAGAAAACTGTGTATCGACAAACATAGCTTTGTCCTTGTCTGTCACCTGGAGAACAATGGGAAGTATGACAAGATGAAATGCTTTGTTTGCGACGATATCTTCCCTGCAGATAAGGATCAGGCGCACTGTCAGACAATAGAACACAAGAATAAGCTGTTTGCTACAAAAGTTTTGACGTCCTTGAAGAGGGAGTTTGTTAGAGAGGTAAAGATCAATAAGTTAAAACCTGAAATGTCTGCACTTCAGGTTTTAACTTATCCATTGTATGTAGCAATTGGTAACACGAAGTTGGTGGCCTCTGTACTTAATTTGTACAAGTGGGCTTAGACGCGTGTTTTTCCAAGTTTGTGATGCCATTGTGTGTCTAGGACAGGGAATTGTGTATGTTATTGCTCATTATTATTATAATATTTCCGTGTGGCGCCGGATTAAGAATAGCGTCACTCCATTTCCTGCCGTGGATGTCGTAGAAGCAGCAGCGTTTTCCTGAGATTCCAACCGCATACTGCGATCGCCAACCCGCCTGCCAAGTGTAGCGATTATGGTAAAACCCCTTATGTTTATGAAAACCACGAAGGAGGCCTATGACCTGCAGTGGGCGTCAAATGGCTGATGATGATGATTGTAATATTTTCTCCTGTGTTTCCCAGGTTCGTCCGAACCTCTTCCACTGTGGCTTCTGCAACGAGGTCTGTCCCAGCTGGCTGACCATGAAGAGACACCTCGCGAGCTTAAAGCACATGGAGCGCCGGGAGCAGCAGAAAATGGTTGCGGATATGACGGACGACATGTACGGCATGAGTATGGACAATGGAAACACTGCGGAAACTGATATCTTGTGGATGCAGCTTATGGGGCATAGGCTTTTTTAAAAGGGTAACTTTTTAACTAGAATGCCTTAATGACTAACGGCCTTATTTATAAAAACACAATTCCTTAAAACAATATAAACGCCGATTAAACTAGTCTGTGGTGGAGGTTTTACAAGAAACATATGAAACCACAGATTAAATAAACTGCCTCTGAGGAGTGTTTCACAGAACTCCTGTTTTTATAAATAAGGCCGATTATCAACAGTTTATTTTGTCTTTGAAAGATCTTTTTTTATTTGTGTTAAGGAAAGAATGTCGCTGCGCAATGTTGGTATCCTAGTTTAAGTACCCTCTGGGAGTTATAATAATATGTAATATTATGGTACTATGATACCTACTTTAGAGCTTTGGTACAACTGTCTCGTTGGTGGTCGTAGTTGCTAGCCCTTAAGGCGCTGAGCTATCAAAACAGTGTCGTGGGTTCGATTACCACTGGGGGCAGCCGTACATTGGCGATGGCCTCAGTCTGCTTGTATTTTCAGGTTTGTAACGTCCTTGCCTGGTTACCATAGCACAGGGTATCCCAGTTTGGGACCAGGTCAAGTGATTGTATTGTGTGGAAGTTATGTTATTATTATATTTAGTACAAAGCATCTAGTAGAGCGAGACACGGGTTATGTTTATAATCCTTTAGTTGCTTTCTAAGGTCTAATCGTGTGTCAGCATGTATTAGCAAAGGGTAATATAAAAAGTACCCGAAAACCGGGACTACTCATGAATGTTGATGAAGCCAAAGCGATCTGTCAGGATCGTGGCTAGTGGCAGTCCCTGGTCTCTGCCTACCCCTCTGGGATACAGGCGTGAGTTTATGTTGAATGCCCTAAGATTAGGGCTCTATTTCATAGAACTACAATTCATGTTTTACTGACAATTCGATGTATATGCGATGTACATGCAAAGTCTATTAACCCACAATAAAAAATCTATGAATGCAGTTTCAATTGTTTTTTAAATTAAAATGTCTTCTTTCAGTAAAATGTTCCATCTACAATATTCAAGGTACTTGCGCTCCAGGTGGCATAGCCGTGGGACGCCCTGTATAGTATTTTAATATGAAAATGTATTTCTGTCATTGTCATTCCATAGTACGACGTGGTGTGCTATTGGAATATTTGTGATTATACTGCCATATTTTTGGAATAAAAGTAAGTATGTCTTAAGTGCCATGATGCTGATTTTGTTAAGAGTACTTTACCAACTAAGTATGTGCGAATGTTTGCGTTTACATTTAATTTAATTTAGCTTTTCCCTAGGTATAAAATAAACTAACCATTGATAAAAATCGTCATTCATAAATTTTAATAATTCAAGAAATGTGGTTATTAAACCCTTTTGCTGGAAATGAAATGAATGACTTGCATAGTATTTTAAATTGTTTACACCCATGAAAAAGCTGTGTGAAATTAAGTTTAGTAGTAAGTTAATTTGTAGACATGGTCTACCTCTTACTAAACTTAAAAACATGCCTACAGTGGAATCTCAAGTAATTCTTAATTTTGATTACTCGCCCCTTAGAAAGAATATTGTGAATCTCTTGGATGAAGAATAAAACATTTAAGTTTATACAAATAATAATTATTTTATTTCAATTAATCTTAACTATTCAGTCTTCTTACAGTTAACAGTGAAAGCTTGGGACTTGCAAATTCAAAGCAACCACATAAAATACATACTGCTAGTTTGTGAATTAAAATTTTCACAAAGTACCTTGGTAATTACTTAAATACCAGTCTCTCGATCTTTTTAGAGAAATCTGAATAAGCCCTTTGCTCCAAGGGAAACCAAGTGTTGGAGGTGTTCTCATTCTTGCTTGAAATCGCCAATGTACAGCATGGATGCATGGTGCATGGATGCATGCATGGTGAGAGAAGGCGCAGGCTGCAGTGGGACTTATATAAGTTACTTATGCTGAAGATTCTGAATACTTGGTGAAATTCTCAATTCAGGGCATAAGCAGAATTACAAAATTCAATACAGTAACTAGGTACACCGTAACTTACAGAGAATAAATCTATTCTTTTAAGGCTTGTTTACTTGAAAAACAGAATCTTAACTACTGAAGTACACATCAAACCACTGAGGAAAATGTGATAAAATCAATATAAGATCATGCTCTGAATCTTTATGAAGCTGTTTCAAAAATTCCAACGGTTTCTTCATATAGGTCTCTTTGAAAGGGCTTGGAAGTGTTTGAACATCAATATCTAGAATGTTAGCCATGAAACTCAGATGCCTGGGATATAAAATTACAAACTCGTGTGGCTGTATTTTGCTTTTTACTTGTCTTACAAATGTAAAGATCAAGTTTTGGATTCTTGGCTCAAAGTTTGTGGTAATAAAGACAAAGTTTAGAATGGCTATAGTTATTTGGAAGCATTCAATGGATGCCGAACACCTATTGATAAGATTTTGTAATGTACTGTCTGTTGTCATATACTCATTAAGATTAACTTCTTTGTTAGTCAACAGAAAGTAACAAGAGCCTAGAATAATTTTCTCCAATTCGGCTTTCATTTTTATAGCAACATCATCCACAGCTTTGCCTAGGAAATTATCCATAGCCTCATCATTAGACCACAAGTCTTTTATAAGATTGTAATGACTTTCGCTCTTGGTATTCCAATGTATAATGTCATCAGATAGTTTTTCAAGGTAGACCCCATGAGCGTTCAGATTCAGGAGTGCCTGGATAACTTCAGGGTTCAAATCCGGTTCATAGCGGCTGTTGATGTTCATGTCTCTCATTTGTCTCACCAGAAATGCGTCCAGCTTCTTGTCTATGGACTCTTCGGCGTCCGCACTTTGGCTGATGTGTGAATCGTAAGCTTCCGTAAGAATCGATAGTAGGTTGTCGTCAAGGACCTTGTGCCCTTCCGCTTCTGCCTGGCACAGCTTGCGTATGTTCTCCAGTACGCAATGTCGCAGGTTGTTACTCACGTTGGAGTTTCGCCTGGAAATGCTCAGGATCTTCACGAAACTTTTGGCGACGGCTCTTGCGGTGTTTCGATCGAGCAGCGGGTTTCCGTACACGAAGTCTACGCTACTTTTGTCGTTGAACTGTATAACCTTTGCCAATAGTTGGTTGTTCATAGTTGTATGATCGGCAGCTAGGTATTACAAAATTTTAAAAGAGCAGACGACAACAATATTTTCATTTGTTTCGAATTTGTTGAGACGGGATAACACCACAGAACACATGATAACACAGCGCGATAACATCGATTTTTTTTATCATAATAATTATATATATAGGTATATGAGATCAGATGCCATTGCCAACATTTTTTTGATTGGTGTTGCCATTAACAAAACATTAACAAAAGCGCCATCTCTGGTTAAATAGCCATTTCTATCAGAATTATTGTTTTTCTATTCGACGCTAGATGCCGCTTATTATTTGTTACTTGGTACTATACGAGATTTTGTCTAAAAATAAAACCTACAACAACCTAACTAACAGCCATAAACAGTAAATAGTATTTTCGCTAATTTATAAAAAAAATTTTGACCAATTTAGCGTCGAGAGAGGGGGTTGGTTATATCTACTTTACTCCTTTTACCTACCCTGGCCCTGGTCACTCAAAAAGGACGTGGGGAGAGGGCGCAGAAAAGACGCGACGCGTTGCATAGAGTTCGCGCCCTCGCCCCGTCTCTTCTGCGTGGGCTTCGTCCCGTCCCCATTCAGTAAATTGTATGAAATTGGAACGACGCGTCTTTTCCGCGCCCTCGTCCCACGTCCCTTCTGTGTGGGCACGGGCTTAAATTTAGGTTTACTAGCGCTACCACTGAAATAAAATAATTTCTCAGTTCGTTTTCTCAATCATGTTTATAACGATTTTAGTAGCCATGGACGAGAACTTAGTATCACATCACGGACCTGGGACTAGATAGCATTTAGTATGCCAAAAACGACCGATTTTTAGGGTCCCGTACCCGAAGGGTGCCAAACGGATCCCTATTACTTAGACTTCAATGTCCGTCTGTCTGTCTGTCTGCCACCAGGCTGTATCTCATGAACCGTGATAGCTAGGCAGATGAAATTTTCGCACATGATGTATTTCTGTTGCCACTATAACGACAAATACTTAAAACAAAATGAAATAAAATATTTTCGGGGGGCTGCCATGCAACAAACGTAATATTTTTGCCGTTTTTTGCTTGATATTATTAACGGCAACAGGTAGACGCTTGAAATATTCACAGAATATTTAGTTCTATATTCGCTTTAAAAATTAAATAATTAAATAAAAATAAAACAAATATTTAAGGGGCTCCCATACAACAAACGTGATTCTTTTGCCAATTTTTTCTCGATATTTGTGTCTAATGTTGTATAGATAATAGTACGGAACCCTTCGTGCGCGATTCTGACTCGCACTTGGCCGGTATTTATTTAGGCTAAGAATGCGTGTGTAGGTACCTACATTCAAGACAAAACGATGACATCTGCACTAATGATAAACTCTGTAACTCAGATGTTAACGCCCGCTACCGCTAGATGATGCTCTATATAAATAAGTACTACGGGTGCTGGTCAAGTAGAGTACCTAAATAAGTAGGTAGGTACGTGTGCTGGTCACTAGGTACCTAAATAAGTACCGATGCTAGTCATAGGTATAGAGTAGGTACCTAAATAAATACGGGTGCTGATCATAATCAGAAATCAATAATTTATTTCAACGTAAAGAATTTACATTCTGTTTGCTGAATGTCAATGTACTATGTTACTATATTAGCCACTGCCTTCGGGCCGTATTTGTAGTGGAGAAAAAGGCAGCGGAAAAAAAAACTCCACTCGGACCATCTTTTCTCAAATCATCTTAAACTTATACCTACATCAAAGCCTATATGATATGATTCCGTGATAGCCACTAATAATTTTAAAAGCCAAAATAACACTTCTTACAAAAGTAGGAAAAACAGTAATGCTGCGGTCACACGAACAGCACCCGTTCACGAGCATAACGCAGGGGTCAGCCATCACCAGTCTCAACCATTTTAGAAGGAGATAGGTGACCCGGCCACCACGCCACCATTCGAATGACCTTTAGCAAACCTGCAGATTGAGTTCTTGTCAGCTAATAAAGTAAGTACTTAGCTTGCTGGTCGTATAGAGTACCTAACGTGCTGGTCATACCTATAAAGTACCTACAGTAACACCACGAACTTACGCGATAGATGGGTGGGACTAAGCCATAGCCGCGTAAGTCGAATTAGCGTAAGTCGATGTCTAATTTCACATAAAAAAACATACATGGATACATAGATCTTGTTTGAGTCTTGCAGCTATGCTGTGTCCGAACTAATAACTTTAACAGAACAAATACATTAGCTGAACATTAGCGTGGGGCAGAGGGTGTTCAATTGATGATCGAGAGTTGTGTGACGATCGAACAAAAGACGAATCGTCGAGATTTGAAAATCGCGTAATTTGCGAAAAAGAGACAAAGTCATTGATATATTGAAATTGCTGTTAGCAATAAGGCCGCCCATTGTACTTTTTCATTGTAATTTTCATATTTTATGTGTCGCTTCTTGTATGCAATAAAAAAATATTCTTATCTTATCTTATGCCCGGGGTTCGAACCCGGGACCTCTTGAATGTGAGACAAGCGTTCTACCATATTTGGTAACTTAGAAACTCATTGATATTCATTGGTATTGGTTGGCGTTCTACCGCTGCGCTAAAACCGCTCCACCTCACATCAGTAATTACTTAAGAAATTAATCAGCCACTTTGCCTTTGTAAAATACCTACATCCGAGCGATAACTCCGCCGGTGAAAGCCCAAAACGCGTTTGTGAAAAAAAACTTAACAAAAAATGAGTTCGCTCATCAGAATGAATAATGGAAGAATCGGATAACTTAATTAGCATGAATTTACACCGTTACATAGAGCTGATCGTAAAAATACTGGCCAAGTCCGAAGCGTCTTGAGACTTCGGAGGCCAGTCGTCGTACAGACGATAGCACGCCAAACTTTACGAGAGCACTCTAATTAATGTCGCCAACGGTTTAGGAAATAGATGATCAGCTGTCGTGTGCACATTTCTTAGACAGACTCTCAGAAATCCAGTTCGTGCTGACTCAGTTCAGTCACAATTTTCTATCCAAATGTAAGTTTTAGTCTTGTCATATTTTTAATTTATTGTTATATCTCAAGTAGGGGGACGTCCCAGGCGAACGTACTTCGACCTAACAAGGGATGTATTAGCGAAGGGCAATGTAAGAAGTACCCGAAGCCGGCGTGCTTTCCTGCAACGACTAACGAATGCTGATGAAGCGAGAGATGATGGTCAAGATCTTGACCAGTGGCAAACCCTACCTAAGCCTCAGGGATATGTATATGTCAACAGGCATATGTGTTTATACCCTCATATGCTCAGAGCATACAAATTACATCACCTATAACTATCTTAATTGAAACTTAGGTATATACTAAGGCCGAATTGCACCACTTCCTAAATGTCACTAAGTCGCTATTTAAATCGACTTTTGTATGAAGGATTTTAGTCAAATGCTGTTTAAGCCACATTTAAGAAAGTGATGCAAGTCGGCCTTATGTTTAGTAGAAAAAAACCTACTGTTCTATATCCAATATACGTAATATATTGTTTTAATTTATATTATTAATACCTAGGTACGTAGTTTTACTAGATTCGGGAGTGTTTTTCTTCTTCTATGGGTTAGGAGTTTAAGTAGATATAAATAAATTAGATAACATGTACCGTGTACAGTCGGCAGCACGTCAACCTTTACACGTGTGCACTCTATTCATTTAGTTTAAGGGCAACTTTGCAACAAAATGTAAAGGTTGACCTGCTGTCGACTGTATCTGTGAGATAGCTACCTGCATTACAACATAATATGAAGCGCAGAAGCAATCTTCTCTAAAAACACAACTCAATAACATAGATGCAACGAAACATCAAAAAAAGTGAAGTACACCCCGGACCGCGGGATCCCCAATAAAGCAACATCTATAACGTCTTAATATTTCATAACGCGCCAAGAGTGAGGCTTTCGAAAGGCTGTATTTGTGGGGCCGATAAATTACCAGACTCGAGACCTCACATATAGAGGCAACGAACAGTCGACGTTGCGAAGAACCACTCCATAACAGTTTTTTTAACGCCATCACAGCTGACTGACATTACGCCTGATTCCAATGGGCGTTTTTCATCACAGATAAATTCTGTAGCAATGACTGTCAAATTCGGTCTATTATCTGTGGTTTCCATAGAAACCACAGAGCAATACACTGAGTTTGACAGTGATTGCAACTATTTTTGACACAAGGGAAAATCCCCATTGGAACAATGTAGGAATACAGGGTTGTTTTTAAAATGCACAATTCCTCTGACATGTCGGTTGTCGGTTAATGAAAGCTGCCACATTGATGGAGTGCATAAAGCGCAAATGTGTAATATATAAAAACCTCGTGTCACTGTGTTTGTTATCGAACACCTCTAAACGACTTCACCGATTTTTATGAATTTTTTTGTGCATAATTGGTAGGTCTAAAAATAGCTCGTAGGCTGATTAATATGGCAAAACAACGTTTGCCGAGTCAGCGAGTATAATAATATTATAAATCCTGTTAATCAGAATAATATAAATCTGAGAAAAAGCTCCTAGAACAAAAGTTGTCGTAAGACACAAGTTTTTATTGTACGAATACTAGTCCAACGATGTGCAGTTATAGTTATCGTCCAATGTGAAACCGGCCAATGTTGTAAAAACATCGAATCGTCGTAAAAAAAAACACCGAATATGTTTTACTCAGTGTATTCCCCAGTTTGTAGTGCACTAATGTCTGTAATCTGTCAATTGTTATTTTTTGTATGCACTTTAGCCAAGTGTTAGCTGATAAGGGGCAAACCAGAACTAACTAGCGCCAACTAACTAGCACCAATGGAAAAAAGATATTTTATAATACGTTTTTGCAAAAAGTGAATGTTATAAATCTCAGTTATTGTATTTTTAGAAACTACAGCCTACCTACGACTGAGAACTTCGAAAAGCGGAAACCGATCGAAGTAATCCTAGAAACGTTTGGTATTCATATATGTACACATATGTGATCATAAATTCTCGTGTGTCCCAGAGGGGGAGGCCCTACTTTATGTTACCCAGAATTTATGCATTTATTCAATCGAATAAATAAATCAAAGACCAAGGTTTGCCGCTCGCCAAGTTTCGACAAACATTTTCAGATCAGTTTTTTTAATGATATTAATACTCATTTCGGGTAAGATTAAATTAATATTTTTAGGGTTCCGTACCTCAAACGGAAAAAACAGAACCCTTATAGGATCACTTTGTTGTCCGCCCGTCCGTCCGTTCGTCTGTCTGTCTGTCTGTCTGTCTGTCAAGAACTTTTATCTCAGGAACGCTTGAAGGTATCGAGTTGAAAATAAAACCATATACTTAGTTCTACAGTGCTCTGAAGGTCTGAAAAATTCAAACATTTAAGTTAACGTAAAAAAGATCGGGCCGTTATGCCACTAAAAACGTACTTGGGTATATTTCGACACTTAAGGGAATCAAAATTTATAGGGTACTTTTCGTTGACCTAGAACTATGAATTTTGGCAAGTAATATTGTCTTATACTACAAGTACAGGTAAAAATCTGAAAACTATACATTTGTAACTAAATTATAAAAGAATTGTCTTTGAAGTACCGGAAAAGCTCGGAAAAAACTACGAGTCTCGATTCCTGAACTATGGTTTTTATAATATGTTTGTACCTACAAATTTGTAACCCTCGGTGGGCGAGTCCGACTTGCACTTGTCAAACAAATAGTTACTCATTCACTTAATCGCGATTACAAACTTAATTACTTTAATTTAGGCTTCGGAATTCGGACCCTTGCCGTGGTCCCGGTGGACTGACGTGGCGAGTACTGTCAATTACTGCACTTACAGTTCAGCAGCAATCACTAGCCCCCGCGTGAACCGAATTCCGGTACCGACGTCTTTCTTTTGTTTTTGAAAAACAATTTTTTTCGTATTCGACCCAGAGCGGGCCTTCTGTTCGATCCAACTTTTTCATGTGGTGGGACCTCTAAATAGGTTCGTGGGCTTACCTCGGGAGGCCCCGCCCGCGAGAGGTCCGGTGCGCTGTCTCGCTCGTACGGTGTACGAAAACGTGATAGTGCTGAGGGATTTATCTGCCGGTAATTATCGATTAATTTATCAGTGCTCTTTGTCAATAAATACGTACTACAGACTGAATGGTCAATCAATACACCTAACTACAGTTATGCGCCATGTATTTTTAAATCATGGTTCTGAAGGGGACACAAACAAAACGTTTTTTCAAAACAAGCGCCATGTACCTATTTCTAAATCATGGTCAGACCCATTTTTAACCAGAAACTCAACTATGGTAGAACGCTTGCCTCACATTCAAGAGGTCCCGGGTTCGAATCCCGGGCATATAATCAATGACGTTGTCTTCTAACCCCCAGTTTCTCGTACACTAACACGCTGTTAATCTACTGTTTACAGCTGTCAATTGGCCAAAGTGCATAGAAAAAAAAACCACTGACAGCTGTTAACAGTAGATTAACAGCTTGTTAGTGTACGAGAAAACGGGGGTTAGTCACGTAAATTTGTGAATTTGTAGCAGCAATACCACTCATTAACTGTGAAGGAAAACATCGTGAAGAAACATAAGTACCTGAGGTGTTCACATACCGTGTTGATTAAGCACATACCTGTCTCGTTGGTCTAGCGGTATCACGTCTAATTACCATGCCGAAAGTCGTGGGTTCGATTCCCAGTGGCGGCCCCGCATTTCTAAAAATGGTCGCAGTCTGGGTGTATTTCCATGTTTGTGGTGGCCTTGCCTGGTTACCATAGCACAGAGTATTTTATTAGGTATTGTATTGTGTTGTATGGAAGTTACTATTATTATTATACTCTCTATCTTTGAGAGAGAGTTTATATAACTCCTGCCGTGGATGTCGTAGGAGGCGACTAAGGAAACCAACCAGGAGACGGGCACGAGCGTCTTCCTGAGATTCCAACCGCCCCTCATGGTTATAAGAACCACGAAGGAGGCCTATGTCCTGCAGTGGGCGTCGAGTGGCTGATGATGATGATAATAACTCTTTTAATGTTGAGAGAAGGGGGCTGGACACCGATTTGCCTCTCGCTCATACGATATTGCCGTAGGTATATTTGTGTTAGGGAGATGCCAACAGCTATTCAGAACCTTTCTGCTACAAGTAACTTGCATAAGCAGCCTATATAGGTCCCACTGTAGGGCACAGGCCTTCTCTCAGGGAGAGAGTATGGGCTTAATCACCACGCGTGCCCACCGCGAATTGACGATTTCAAGCGCTGAGGTATATGAATAGCTCAGACACTCAGGTTTCCTCACGATGTTTTCCTTCACAGTTAGCGAGTAGTATTGCTACAAGTAACTTATTCCCCATAAAAGCTCTTTTAATCGACGGAGCGTACCCCGGCTCTACGTACCCGACCATTGTCCCGTAACGTTGTTGTGCCTAAACAAATTTCGCCCACCTCATAAACCCGCGCTCTGTGGATTTAGATATGCCCTGAAAGCAATTTCATTAAGACTTCTAATTGGAAACTGTGCACGTAATGGGTGCTTGGTGCCTGAAATGTGCTCTGGGACTGACTTGAACTGCGAATTATTGAAGGTGAAAGGTTAGCTTTCTCTAAGGGCAGTAACGTTCTCGAAAACGATAGATATAAAGTGATTTAAACTGAACATAATTGTCGTCATCACAAGTTCATGGCTAATCTAATAGATCCTGGAGTGTGCGTATGAAATTCTGATAATCTCAAGAGCACAATATCAGGAATCAGGAATTTTGAATAAAATTACAGATCAATTGTTGAGTACTTTCCACCGTTTTTATTTCATGAGAATTTCAGTAAAAAAACATGGAAGTATGAAAATCAAAGAGCATGATTCTTTCGAGTCCAAGAAGATTTGTCATGACAGGGCGCTTCGAGACATAGGTAACCAACCGTTGAAATCTTCTTCGACTGGACACACACAAATGATATCTCAACCAAGAGCTGTGGTGAAAACTTCGAAATCGCTATACTTGGATTTTGAAGTTTCTTCCTAGTAAAAGCTGTTTATATTGATGAGTACAACCCTTCACTTTGGGATGTAGGGGTTTTTGTTACACCCTGTAGCGATAGGGTTACCTTCCTGCAAAAAAACACAGCATAAGCTCTTATTTATAAAACACGCATCCTGCAAAACACTTCTCAGAGGCAGTTTAAATAATATGTGGTTACGCTTTTCCCTTTTCCACAGACTTTACTATTTAAACTGCATCTGAGGAGTGTTTTAAGGAATAGTATTTTTATAAATAAGACTTCCGAAACATTCCAATTATATTATTAGTGTATTTCACAACAAATTAGGTTCTATGAGTATTTTTTCAGATTTATATTTGTTGATGTTATATTTTACGTCCACTATATAAAATCTCGTTTGATATCGAACTCCTCCGAAACGGCTCCATCGATTTGTATGAAATGTAATGTGTATATTTGGTACCTCTGAGAATAGGTCGTAGGCTAATTTTATTAATATGGTAAAGCAACGTTTGCTGCTAGTAAATTGTATATAAATTTTCTGGTGCCGTAGAACAAAAGTAGTATAGTAAATGAGAAACCCTAATTGGGATGTCTTTGGAATTGCGCATTTTAGAAATAATCCTAAATTATTGTGAATAAATCTATCGGTTTGATAGCACGATACTAGGGCTTGCAGTATTCGAATAAATCAAATATTTCGAATATCGGCTATTTTACGAAGAAAAATATTCGTTGTAGCTTTCGGAAGGCCTCACTAAACATAGTAGTACAATATTATTTACTTTATTAAAATTTAATAAAAATCTTAACCGACACTTGTTTCGAGTAACACCGTTGTAGCTAGCAGTACTTGTAGACTAAGAAAAGCCCCTTCCACTCCGATGCAACCTAGGCTGTTCGGAAAATTTAAACTATTATAAGTATGTAAGCCTTAAAATAATATAATTTTTTTTATATTTGGCTTGAATTTTACGAAAAAGGGTCAGAAAATAAGTCATGAATAATTGCGTTGGCAATACTCTTAAATTTTGTCCACACCGCTGGCGGTAGCGTCGAAAATAGTTCGAAGACGCATATTTATTCAATATTCGATAAGTTCAGCCGGGGTAAAGTCGTCAGTCTTGAGGCAATGGCATCTTTTTGGAATATCGAAGAAACAGGGACACTAAGCACTCCCGCAGTCTCCTGTCACATTGAGGCACTACAGCTTAAAATTGGGAAGTACAGTTGTCGCCACAAATCAAGTTTTGAGGAGTAACGACCATATTAGATTTTATCACTTTTTTCGGCTTCTTGGCAGGTATTAAACGTGATTTTCAAACCTATGGAATCTTATAACATAATTAGCTAATAATTGTTTTTACTGGCGAGTACCAAGATTATATATTGATTACCTCTAGTAACTTTTATTCGGTCTCTGGCTCATTATTTGAGTTAATTATTGGCTATGGAAAGAGATACTTGACACTTATATTTAATATAGTAAATGCGTCCGAGTGATTGTACCGGCTGGAGAGCAAAATATTTATAATCTTCAAATATCCTTGTATTTATTAGGTCACATATATTATGTACTATAAAATGTAATAAATGGATTGATTAGTTTTAATTACTTTACTTACTAATAAAATTACATGTCAATATCTATCTAAAGCATTGATTTTAGTAGGTATCTGTCTTGTTTCTTTTGAATATGCGAAAACTGTTTATTTCAGGTTTTCAATACGTTGCAGAATTGTAAGAAAAGACCGTGGACATCAATGATATGACCACTTTTACAAAAGCTGTTGACTAAGTGCCTAAGTGTAAATGGCTTCCTAACTTACTCCTCAGTTAAAATTTTATATGCAATTTAAGTTAAATTAAGTTTATATTACATTACTTACCTTGAAAAATAAAAATCAACATTTGAAAAAAACAGAGACGAAAATGTGATATTCTGTACATGCCATAAAACCTTTTTGATTAAAATATTTAAATATTTGTGTTGACTTAGGATATGGTTCAGTACCCCTAAAATTTGGAATGGGGCAAATCATCATCATCATCAGCCATTTGACGCCCACCGTAGGACATAGGCCTCCGTCATGGTTTTCCAAACCATGAGGGGTTTTGCCATAATCGCCACGCTTGGCAGGCGGGTTGGCGATCGCAGTATGCGGTTGGAATCTCAGGAAAACGCTGCTGCGGGTCTCCTGGTAATTAATTTCCTTAGTCGCCTTCTACGACATCCACGGAAGGAAATGCAGTGACGCTATTCTTAATCCGGCGCCACACGGGCAAATACGTCTGCCAAAATTTGACAAAAAGACGCAATAGCCTCTTCTCCTCTAGTTACTGCCCCAACTCGCAAACGTATTCGTATATTTTTATCAGTGTGATGCACCACGCAAAAAAAAAAATGTTTTTGAACATGTTCACTTGAATTGCAATGTTGCCAGCAATCACCGTGAAATTTTATTTCCAAGCGACGCATTTTCCATTTCCATATTTTGGAAAAACACATTTTAATCACGCAAATTTATAGACATTAAATATTCTAATTGTTATTAGAAACCCAAACAAATACTCTACCTTGGACTATAAATTTCCTTCAGATATGTTGAAAAATAAAGGTGCACTGGTTAACCAAAATATATTTTTGACAAACGTGACAACTTTGTACCGGTTGACTTTATATTCGAAAATTTCGAATACTAAAGTCCAAAATATTCGAATAGAAAAACAGTCGAACATTCGAACAAAACGAATATTCGAAGTCCAAGCCCTGAGCATAACGCTTACTATTACAAATCAAAATATTAAAATAGCATAAAGCCAACTATCAGCACGAAGGGTTTGCTTAGTCGCAAAATGGATTGCCACCAATTTGTACACGCAAGAACAAAAAACAAAAACAATTTATAATTAAAATGGCCACGGTGCGATATAATGCATGAAGATTTACAAAAGTAAAGTTATCATTGTGCTACCGATTGTATTGAAGTGAAATAAAAGAATCGCAGTGCGACATTGGGCAACATGCTATCAAACCAATCTGTCTACACATTGTTGTGTTTAGTCAGTACTTCTATGTTTATTATGATGAATCTACTATTCAATGCTCTGAGGATGAAACAGTCTAATAAACTACACTGTAACAAAAGATCTGAGTAATGGAAATCCTTACCATCCTGTAGAATTCATTACTTAGGACAATGAAGACTAAAATGCGAAAACCGTTTAACAATGTTAATTAGATTTGATTTATTTTATTTTAATTGCTGTTCCAAACAGATCAAAACTGCAAACAGTGTAGTGCCCGGTAGTAGTGCCCTTGTGGCTGGTGTACATATATTTAAAAGTAGGTACTTTTAAATAAGGATTTCTAAGTATATCTTATGATCTGTAAAATAAATCGTTTGCTCTATGATTTTTCGGATACTTACTAAATCCAGAAAAGATATAAATATGTAACTTGTTTTTCTTTCCTTATTTGTAACTACGAGTGGTATACCTTTTCTTTCTTGTGATGTGTTAAATTGTTACCATAAATAAGAATAAGAAAAATAAGAATAGATTTACATCAATGTACATCATCATCAACCCATTATGTCCCCACCGAGGGGCACGGGTCTCTTCCCTGAGGAAGGTATAGGCCATACTCCACCACGGGGGCCAAGTCCGGATTGGTGGAGGCTTGTAGACTAGTGGCTCGTCTACTGTCAGAAGTTGTCAAGCCGCCCTAAGGCCTCTGACTTGGCTTAACGACTGCCATCTATCGACGGCAGCCGGCACCAACAGCTTAACGTGCCTTGCGAAGCACGGAACCGCTCGGAAAAATGCCACTAGCGTTAGGCATAAACGGCGACCCATCCATGCACTGAACGCGCCCTGTGTTGCTTAACCTTCGTGATCGTTTAAGATCACTCAGGCAGCCGGGGCTACGAGCGATTCTAATTAGGTACATAATTTATTTATTTATTTATTTATTTATTTAATACGGAGATATTACAGAAACATGCCACTTATTCTAAACTTAGAATCAAATTAATAACCGTTAATAATGTCTTTCTTTCTTTCTTGTATAAGAAAGTTGTACGATAAAGTGTTCTCTATGTGTGTAGGTATCTATCCAGTCATCTTTAGAACCTTTGACTAAAAAAAAACTTCTAATGATTTTAAAACGAATAGTTGGGGACCGAACTGGGATCCTCCGTATCAGGATCTTGACACAAAACCACTGAACTAAACATAAGAACGTAAGACTTCGGTAAAATTAAGCAAGACACACATTTTTAAGGCCACTTTCTCTTGTAAAAGTTTACAAATTGAAGCTCTATCTTATAGTGGCAACCAACTATTTTTTTGATCTGTTTATTAATTCATACCGGTGGAGCCTGTAATTTTTTGAGAGAAATTTTATTTTAAGGGATTTATTTTATTGCTGTGTAAAAAAACAATATGCGAAGAAGCATTATTTATGTTAGAGCCAATATTTATAGTTTATTCCATTATTTTAAAGTGCCATGATATTCTTGTTTCACTTACGGTGGTGACTACATGGCACAGGGATCTTTGGTAGGGAACTGGGGCGCCGTTTAAGGACCATCTTCACTGCCGCTCTGGTACGTATGTTGGCCAAAGGATCTCTTTGGCGGTGTAGCGTGGAAATGCTGCCCGCGTGTTGGGGTCCTTTGGTTCGGGTGTGTTCCGGGTGGCTTGGGTGGTCAGTTTTCTTTTGTTTTGTAGGTTATGGGGTGACTTGATAACTGAAATATGTAAAGATTCTTAATCAAAGATGGGCTCTTAACTCTACGGTACTTAGTAGTTCGTAATAGTAGCCCAGATCGCCCATTGGACAAAACTAGAAGCGCATAAAATGACCATTCACAATTTATTGCGCAAAGAGACACCTTCACCCATTGAGAAGTAACTATAAAATCTAATTGCACATTAGAACGAACGTGACCCGACACTCATCGTAAGCAACTTCAGTTTAGTTTGAGCGCTGGTTTTCTTTGCTTCATTTTGAACATCGATTTGTCTTCTTTTTTATGAGCCGTCGCCATCGGAGGTTGGCCACCAATTCCGCTAATAATCTTTCCGACGCTGCCAGTACATGAAGGAACTGGTGTTCGGTTCAAATCAGTCGTAAATTATGAAGCGATGATACCTAAGGCTCTGGAAATTTCAACATTTTAATTATTTTGTGTGTATGTCTACAAAATAGTCCAAAATCATTACTGTACAGGTCAGGCCTATATAAATTAGAACGTTTGCTCATCTCCTTTGTGGACTATGGCTTTTTGATGGTACTTAATCTCAAAGAAATCCTAATAAACCCTAACAGAGTTTGCAAAACTAAACTTTACTTTCTGTCGACACTAGGTACCCTATTATTTCCATTATCTGTTAAATTAAAGCATGTTATAACTTTTAAAATAACAGAAATATGCAGCTCTCAAATGTCCCATAACACCGTCTCAGCAAATTGTAGCAAGGAAAATGCGACGAGGCGCGCAAACTACAAAACGGAACCAATAATCATTTAAACAAAAGAATTGTCCCAAATGTCATCCATTCCGTCCGTGACTCGATGATGGTCGGTGATGGCCGAGAGGCGCGGAAAGCGTGCGAAAGGTGACGACGTGATCGTGTGATGGAAGAGTCGTTGTAGCTACAGAGCTGGAAGTGACAAAAGGACGGGTTGACATTTGACAAAAGAAAACTAAATATAATCCGGGCATATTTAGGGTACTTTTTGAACTGAAAACTTCCTTAGGTGGACTCTTCATAAACAGTGCACATAATCATAATTCTTGTTAAAAGTTGCACAAAAATATTAGTTGAAAAGTGTTAGCTGAAACGAAACATGTGTCAATTTAATAATTCCAAACCTTTATTAAAGAAAAACATAAATATTCATCTTTATATCTAATAAAAAAAAAAACAAGAAAATTTTAACAAACAACTTTTCTGGCATCCATGCTTGTGAAAATGAAAAAAGTTTCCGGAAGTCAATAACTGTAAAGATCTTGGTGTCAGTGGAAATCTGTTCCTTTTGTTTGCCAACCGAAAACACCTAAGAACTTGTTCTGATGAAACTATCTACGTAGCAAAGCATAGTAAAATCTTCCCTCGTAATTTTGCGAGCAAAATTCAATCTATACCGAAACTGTGCTGAAAGTCCTTGCTCCTGGCTTACCCTATTTCCTCAGACGGTCGACTTATTGGCAGAATATTATGTTTTATCACTGAAGGGCCGTGAATTAAAATTTTGTGTAATCTGTGTGATCCCAGACATTCAGGGAAATATAGAATTTGGCAGTTTCAGAAGCAATTGGGATATTTCTTTCAAAATATTAGAAGTTGTTGGATTCCCAGCCGAGCATAAACCAACTGCTCTATCTTTGTTTGTTCCTGAAGACGGATCTTCTTTCTTTGCTTGGTGTTTTCACTCAACTGTTGAAATTATTTTATTGGATTGCCAGGCGATAGTTTTTTTACTAAGTAGGTATTTTGACTAAACTTTGTCTAACCATGACGTGAGGGCATGTGCCTCTATGTGTAATAGAGAGCAAAAGTCCGCGTTTCTAGTCAGCTGAATGATAAAGTTACACCTTGTAGAGTCATGAAGTCATTATAATGATGAGCCATTAACGATTATATTCCTCTGCATCAATTTTTAGAGAGAGAGTGAAGTGTACGTCCAACGTACAACGTACACTTCACTCTTTCTACAAATTAGTCTTTTGACGATAGATAGTTAGAATATTCTATTGTACACCAAAGCATAAGCATAGCATAAGCAGCCTATATTACGTCCCACTGTAGGGCACAGGCCTTCTCCCAGGGAGAGAGTATTTGCTTAATCACCACGCGTGCCCACCGCGGATTGGCGATTTCAAGCGCTGAGGTATATGAATAGCGCAGACACTCAGGTTTCCTCACGATGTTTTCCTTCACCGTTACCGAGTGGTATTGCTACTATAACTTCACAAATGTACATAACTTAGAAAACAAAGTCATAGGTACATGCCCGCACTGGGAATCGAACCTGGGTCTCCCGCGTTCCGAGTCCAAGGTTCTACATACTAGGCTACCACCGCCATAAAACTCTAATAATAAAGAGTACAAATTGGCGGCCTTATTACTAAAAGTCAACTATTGTCATGTCTTCTAGACAACCATTGACGGGAAAGACGAAAGGATCTGATTTCTTATGTAATGTCCTGTTAAAAGTCTTGTGTGCAATAAAGTATAATAATTAATAATTAATTATCTGAAAGAAGTAGTCGGTGCGGTGAAAGATGGGTAGTCGCCTATGACATCTGGAGACATTACCTGCACACCGCGGATTGGCGATTTCAAGCGCTGAGGTATATGCATAGCTCAGACACTCAGATTTCCTCACGATGTTTTCCGTCACCGTTAGCGAGTGATATTGCTACTATAAATTCACAAACGTACATCCGTGGTGGGCATGCGTAGTGATTAAACCCATACTCTCTCTCTGAGAGAAGGCCTGTGCCCTATAGTGTGACTACGTTTATAGGCTGCTTAATAATAATAACTTGCCCACTGCACGGTTACGTGACTCCAAATCTCGTCGGCTTTGACTATATTATGACTTTCTGTCAGAGCTGTAAGACCCCAAAAAATTTTTTTATGGTTTTGTTTCATATGTCTTCCTGAAGTTTTCTTTGTCTTCTAGGGTATAACAACAATGTCCAAGTTTGATGCAAATTCTCCATAAGAGTTTGCCTTAAAAAAACTATTTTATAGCCTTGTCTCTTCCACTTATAATACATTCAACGACATTGGACAGTAATTAGGTATTTGACAAAATATCAAGTGAGTTACTTTTAAAACGGAATTTTGTATGAAAATACTGGTTTATGACGTCACATTTCAGAGCTCTCTTTTTATGTTTAATCTATTTCAAAATTTTAATAACTAGTAATTGACTAAAAGAGATACATTTTCCGAGATATTTTGTAATTTTTGTTTTAATCGAGCATATGAAATAATTTATTGTTGATCGTGTCAAATAACGAATTGATACTTTTTTTACAGCAACTTTAAAACTATAATTGACACTGACAATCATCCCCAAGCTGGCGGTAAAACCTCCGATCTTCGATAGTATAATTAATCACCGACGATATCGATATGGGATTAATGCAACTTTAATGGTGTCCCATCGATTACTCGGTCCGGCGTTGTAACGATTTATTATGAATTCATTACATGCGCAAGAGAGGACGTAATCATGTAAAAAATGACCGCGTGGCCATCCCCGGGGCTATTCTTGCCGTAAGCTTGGCTTGTTTGTTCTTGAGTGTTAAGTTGACGTGTTTTCATGGAAAGCGGAAAATTATGTAAAAATTGTAGTGGAAAGTGGTTCGTTTTTATTTTAATAATTTCCCGCCGTACCGAATTGAACAAGTTGAATTTTATATTTTTATTTATTATCAATGTGAAAATAAAGCGAAAATAAAAAAAAACAAGAATTTTAACGGCAACAAATTCCTTGAACCCGTTTGTTCTTTTTGCACATCGACCATTATACTGTCAGACAGAATTAAAATAAAATTAACAAATAGAAAGTTTGATCAGGCTTCACTTTAATATAATTTTAATTCTACGTTTTCAGCTTAGTATAGTATCATTTAAATGGTTCAACTTCTTTTTGACAAGAATCTTTAACTTTCACTCGCTATTTTAAATTGGGATAAGCTTTTTCTATTTTTGACTTTCATAGTACCTAGGTACCTAATTTAACTTAAGTAGGTCTTAGGGAAACTTTTCTGACTGTATCGGGTCCTACACTTTTCTTTCAAAAGTAGAATGAAAAAAAAAAACATTCCATATTTCATAACGACCATATCAACAAGGGTTAACGGTTCAGGTAGTTACCCTATCTAAAAATACCACGCTCCGTCTATAAAGCTCGTTATAACACAGGTAGGTACGGCGTCTCTACAGATTCGCGTTCGGAATCAAACATTTCTTGTACCTGCACGAGAAAAAAAAGCTTATTTCCTCGACAACCACTTTAGCTAACGCAGTTCCTGAAACTAACAACGACAACTTTGTGTTTGTGTCCTCATAGTCCAATGAGAATGTCCCCGCATCCCCCCTCCCGACTCGTTACGGACCACCGTGCGCGTGCGAGCGAGACGGCACATGCGCACGCGCTGGGTGGCCGCTACGTCGTCGTTGTGGCGCTGCGAGGGCCTGGGGAAGGGCCTGGCGCACGGTTTTAGGAACTGAAAAATAAAAGGCTTAGTTGTATGTAATACAATGTATTTATTTATTTAAGACATTGGGGTTAGTTGATTAGCTACGGAAGTGTCGAGATTTTTACAGCCGTTTTTTTTTGTAATTCGATGTTGAATCTTCTATGTAGGAAATTTACTGAAGGTTACGAATATGGTAAGGCGCGAATTTCATTGATATAAGTCCTGATATTTAGAAAATCGAAAATCTGAGAAAAAACTCATGAAACAAAAGTTGTTACCAAACACAAACTCCAATCGGGGTGTCTCAGGAGTTTAGGAGTAATCCTGTATAATCATACTAGCCCAATTTAGCTAAATAATTAAAAAACCTTGAAAATTTTGAATCACCTGCCACACTACTACAGTTTTACCGTAAAAAGTGTTTCAATGGGAAAGACGCAGCCCTACTCCCTATCATAACCGTGAACCTTTAAAGATTCATGATCATAACAGTAGGTAATAATGACGTACGGCGAAAGTTGGATTAGGCGAACAAGCCTATTTAGAGGCAAAAAACCGTGGAACACCACGGTACCACGAGATGGGATGCTTCGAGGGCCTAGGCTGATGCCTCAATTACTCTATCATCTATTGACACTTTGCCACACTATTTTTAGGGTTCCGTACCCGAAGGGTGCCAAACGGGACCCTATTACTAAAACTTCACTGTCCGTCTGTCTGTCTGTCTGTCTGTCACCAGGCTGTATCTTATGAACCGTGATAGCTAGGAATCAGAAATCACAGATTATGTATTTTTGTTGCCGCTATAACAACAAATACTACAGACTGAATAAAATAAATATTGAAGGGGGCTCCCATACAACAAACGTAATTTTTTTGCCATTTTCTGCTCGATATTAATGACGGCAACAGGCAGACGCTTGATATATCCACAGAATATTTAGTTCAATATTCGCTGGCACGGTGAGCCAGAAGTCGCGGGTTAAAGTCCCGGCAGGGGTGGAATTTTTAGCCTCTAAATAGGTTTTTAAAATTGTCCTCAGCACGGGTTAGTGCAACAAAAATAATATAATCATGTATTCCGATGTTAAAACCTAACTGCAAAGTGGGTTACTCGGGGCTGCAAGTGATGTAAATTGCTTCGGCCAGATGTCGCTGCCTGTACGTAGTACAGAGAAGTTTGTAGAGGCTCGAAATTTCGCAGATGCTTGCACTTGCCCATTAGCTCAGTTGGGAGAGCGCTGGCACGGTTAGCCAGAGGTGGCGGGTTCAAGTCCCGGCTTGGGTGGAATTTTTTGCCTCTAAATAGGTTTTTACCTACAACCTCCTGCCTTCCACACAACATAATCACTTGTCCTGGTCCCAAACTAGGATACCGCATGCTATGGTAACCTGGCATTGAAGATATTTGTACAAATCAAGTACGGCGGCTCCAGTAGAAATCGAACCCACGACCTCTGTTTAGGTAGCGTGTTAATCGCTAGACCAACGAGGGAGTCAGATTTCAGATTTAGAATTAACTTACTCTGTTTAATAGAGTTGGTGGCTCTGCTCATACCTTTGTGAATATGCATGGAACATTGAATTAGTTATTGAATAGTGGATCTTGAATAAGAATTATGTATGAACACACCCGGCGTGCGCGCAGGCAACGACTAACGAATGTTGATGGAACGAAAGAGTTTTGTCCAAATCGTGGCAAATGGCAAACCCTGGTCTCTGCCTACCCCTCCAGGATATAGGCCTGAGTTTATGTAACGTAATATAAACACCTGAAGCTGAAGAACAAAGCTATTTCTTCAGAGGCTCTCCATCAGCCGAGTCCAATCATCCTACATCCCCAACAAAGCCGCCACTTAGCTCGCGAGCACGATCTGAGTCAGGGGTGCCCAACTTTCGGCTCATCTTCTTCTTCTAGTGCCTCTCCACTACTGGAGATTGGCCGTCAGCTCTGCAAATTCCTCATTTCTCTTTGCCAAACCAAATAGATCTCCGACGCTGGCAACTCCAGTCCATTCTCCGTTATTATGGAGCCATGATTCGGGTCATTACCTTGGCTTTAATTCATTGTCGCTTCAAGTTTAGGCACACATATCAAAATTTCTAGACGACAATGTTATAAAAAATTGCGTCACGTGACTCGATCGTCTGTCTATCACTGTCACTGTACTTTAATGCACTATCAGAATTCAGGCCCAGTTTTGAGTGGCAACCAAATACCTGACATAAAATTGTAGGCCGACTTCCAGCCAGGTGGCGCGACGACAATGTGTACGCAGCAGGAGATATCGGTGGAGAACAGCGCAGAGCAGAAGCAACTGGCGCATACATGAAAAGACTCTTGGAGAGCAGTGGGTACTAACGGGCTGGATATGATGATGAAGAAAAGCGAGAAACTTAGAAAATGTGTGTGTTTTCTATATATGTATTTATCGTCATTGATTCCATACCCCTAAATACTTTAATTCGGATGTATGTACGTAGAATATACACAATATAGCTATGACGTGACATTGAAACAACGCATTGCTTGGAAATCGGTTCTCACTATTGATAAATTATTTAATTAGTTAATGTAGTTTAACATTCTCAAATAATATTTATTAATTATTCATTCGGTCTTGATTAGGGAATATATTAGCAAAGGGCGACATAATAAGTACCCGAAACCGGCGTGTGTGCATGCAACGACTATAAATGAATGTTGATGAAGCAAAAGCGATCTCCAACCACGCCGAGATACAGACGTGAGTTTATGTTAGATATTTATAGAATATTCTTTATTGTACACAGACATTACATTAACACAAATTTAATAAATCGAAGTAAAATTGGCGGCCTTATTACTAAAAGCAATTTCTTCCAGGCAACCATAGACGGAGACAAGAAAAAAAAATAGTGACGGGTAGTCGGTGCAATTAAGAAATATTCTTATTAGTCGAAAAATATATAAACTTACTTCATCATCAGCCATTTGACGCCCACTGCAGGACATAGGCCTCCCTCATGGTTTTCCCTATAGGGAAGGTTATAACCTTGAAGGGTTTTGCCATAATCGCCACGCTTGGCAGGCGGGTTGGCGATCGCAGTATGCGATTGGAATCTCAGAAAGACGCTGCTGCCCGTCTCCTGGTAATTTATTTCCTTAGTCGCCTTCTACGACATCCACATAAACTTACTTAAACCTACATAAATATTTCAACAAATAGACATACATACACACTAATAAACAAATTAAGAGGAGGAAAGAATATAATATACCTAAAAATGAATAGATTACCTATTCTATGGACAGGTAAGCTGTTATTTAAGTTTTATTTTTGTTAACGTTTTTTATTGTGCAATAAAGTGTAGCAAACAAACAAACAGGTAATATTCTTTCATGCTGCTTTTAAAGGCTGCTCGTGAAGGGGGCTGGACTAATGGCAATTCATTCCACAGTCGGACGGCTATGGCCGAAAAGGAGTTACTGGAGAACTTCGTCGAGTGCCTAGGTGTCTTCAGCAACAGATTTTGAGCTGATCGCAACGTGCAACTGTGGGAATCATTTAGAAAAGCAAAGCATTGTTTGAGACAAATAGGAATGGTAGGATTAAACAGCACGGAGTGGAGAAGTGAGACAATGTGAGCATATCTGCGGAGGCGGATAGGGAGCCACTTGAGCTTAGTACGATATTCGGATATGTGGTCATATTTTCATAAACCGAATGTAAATCGTATAGTAAAGTTTTGGCGGCACTCAAGCTTACGTAATTGGCTCTTGTGTAATGTCAAGATAGCTAGCATCAGCATAGTCGAGGATAGGGAGTAGTAGAGATTGTGCGAGCGCAATTTTGGTTGGAGTTGGCAGGAAGTTCCGTTACCTCCTCAAGAAGGCCGCCGAAGCGAACATTTTCCGGCTCCAAGTACCTGTCGATCACAAAATGTTATGTTTTACAATCTTGATTAAGTTAATTATCTTCACAAAAGAATCGATTTTTCAACACCACGTCTGCATGGGAATAAAAATTATTTGTCTTCTAAAATTGTTCTCGGCCTATGCCTGCTACTAGTAAAGCTATTCGTTTCACCCCGGCATCACATACAGGGTAGCGAGGGGACGCTTACGTAGAGGAGTCTTACCAACAAATACGATGATCCTAATTTTGACCTCTCACACTTTAGTTAAGCGGGAATAAACTAGCACGCGAAGCCCTGCTTGACTACCCCAGCTCTAAGCCTGCGCCCGCGCACGTAATTACAGACCGCCCGCTTCAAAGGGACCGCCGACACATGCGGCTCCTTTGACCGCTAATAAACGAGAAAAATCCACAAGGTAGTGTAGAACTTATTTTGAGTAGCATAAGGGTGCAAATGGCTTGTGGGAAGCTGGTCTTCTTAACACCTTAAGAGTTAATAAAGGCTGTATCGGTTAGGGTTTTGCCACGGATATGTCAAAAAGCTGTTTTATGACGTCACTAAATGAGAGCTCGATCTGAGGGATTAAGGCTGCCGTGATTAGGATGTACTTTTAAGGGTTATAAAGGGAATTGGTGATGCTGGGTCGTAAAGAAGTTTCAAATGTCTTCAAGTAGTTAGGTAATACCTCGTGTTCATCTAACGAATTAAGGTTAATGACCGATATTAAGAACAATATTAAAACACTAGTACCTAAATACTGGCAATCATCATAAGCAACAATGTAAGAAATTACATTTATTGGAGCAACACGACAGATCAAAACTAAAAATATGTAAAGCAAAATGACAAAATTGAACCAAACGATCAATAAATCAGCCGTTATTCGTTAACTGATGGACATCCGTCAAGGCACGCCACCTCTTTCTATCCTCGGCCACCCTCATCCAACCGCTGCTAGAAACCAATCTCAGATCGTCGGTGCAGCCAGCAGGTAAGCGTCCTTTGCTGCATTTGCCAGTTCGAGGACTCAAGAACCTTTGCACCCCATCGACCATTGTTTCTTTGGCATATGTTCGGTCCCGGGTTCGAATCCCGGCTGGGGACAAAAAAAAAACCGAAGGTCTTGTATGTTTACATGTTTGTGATGTCGTCGTTTGTGTATCCTAGTGTGGGGCCAGAAGCAATGTATGTGCCTGTATGTAAATGTTTATGTTTATGTGACCAGCTCACTGTCACTTGAACTTGCTAATCTTATATACTAAATACATTGAACAAAGTGATAGAATAAAAACGCAAAATACAATTGCAGACAGGAAAAAATAACATAAGAGGTGATTTGACTAGGTACATGTGTCCAACAAAAACAATTTTGGAGAAATATTTCATAGAACCACAATAAATATTCATCGCTAACTATGACGATGTTTATTGCATAGCCGATTCACAGGTTAACAAGTAGAAAGACTAATTGTACTAATCGGCTGCGCAATATACATCTAATTGTCATAATAACCTATAAATTGTACTTTCATGAAACGAGGCCCCGAAGATAGGGTCCAGCTAGTAAATAAAATTAATAAACATGACGGTCATAGGTGGCTCTCACAGGTCATAGGTGCCTCTGCCAGCACCTTTGCTTAAACGGCGTGATGGCCAGTGAAAATATCGATAGATCCTCAAACTACTTGTCACCAGACCCCCCTACCACCAAAACCCACCCACGGTTCAGGCGCCTCAACCGACCATTTCTCTTGCTAATTAAAATCCATTGTCATTAATTATCACGTGACGAATTACCTCCCCCCGGGGGGGCGGGAAAAGGGCGGGGCCTGGCCACTTCAAAGACACCGCGCCGCGGCACCTCAAAGGAACCACTTACGGGTGTGCGAGACAGACGGCGCGATCGTGGCGCTGGGTGAGAGCAGGAGAGCAGATGTGTAATCCGTATGAACGGGTTGAGTCATGGACTGTGGAATGGGGGGTAGGGATGGGGTGGCGTATCGGCAGTTGGGGCCTACCGACATCGATCGATGGTTGAAGTGAACTTCTATACACAGTAGGTATTGTATTCTTCAAACTTTAACCAAAAATATAAATTTTGAGAATATTAATTGGAGTTTTAGAAACATTTTTACAAAAGTGTCCCAATTAACGATATTCGGCGTTTACTGTGGCTGGTATTTTTATGCAGATTTTAAGATGACATTCAACTCTGTTTGCAGTTGATATACTGGGGTTTTTTTTAAAAAAAATCAAGTCATCATTGTGTGACGTTTTCTGTTTCCTGAACATTAAAATATTCGCCCATTCCCGCTATTAGTTTTCGCTAACAAATCAAATCGGGTAGGTGTGAAAACACGCGCAATGCCGCATTGCCGTACTTCGAAACCTACTAAAAATGTGTCTTTTCTTTTATCCAAAAACTACTGTTTCAACAATTTTTCAAAAATTGATGATATAAACGAAATTATTTTATGTCACAAAACAATTTTTTGTAATGCTCTTCCTGAATTACATATTGAAATTGGCCATGGGGTTAAAATGTAGTCCTGTTTTTGAGAACATTGTCTCACAGTCATCTTTTGGACCGATTCGACATTGACTTTCTACCTTAACTCGGTTTAAGGGTTTTTAAAAATAAAATTGAGAATTTTAAAGTTGCTTGTGGGAGGTTAATATTATAATCTATATCAATATTATATCGATAATAACTAGCGACATTGAAGAAACAGTTTTGTATGATTTGCGTTTCTTCAATAACACTTTGTAGTAATGACATTTTTGCATTACTAACATCGATGTCGATGAACCGATCGATCACCAAATCGCCTCCCGCGCAGCACTAGCGATAAATCTGTGCCGCTAAAGAAGCTTACGTCACTGACGTATTGTTTATAAATCAAAACCATCACTCGAGAGGCGAGGCACGGAGGTAATGCGACAGAGGAATAGATATTATGGTGTCTTTCTATAGAGTTTTCTAGTAAAATTATTTACTAAAAGAAACAGAATTCTTACCACGATTACATTGGTAATATCCGGAACTCTAAAAAAATAATAATTCCGTTTATTTTACAATAATGTCTATTTACCTATCTACATTCGCGAAAGTTTTCAAAAGTATAACCATTAGTTTCCTAACTCGAATACCTAAATAAAAAAGTATTTAACCAAAAACAATTCACCTGGTTAAATTAGCTTTATCTAGTTAACCACTAAATAACCTCCTCCTTTTTTGAAGTCGGTTAAAAAAGTATACCTAGTCTAGATCAATTTGAGAGATAATATTTTTCTAAATTAATTTTAAGTTGTATCTTGTACCTACTGTATTTAAACTTATTACCAAAGAACCACAAAACACTTTCTGGTTTGATAAATTCACTTTTATTGCACTTTCGGTAGCTGATAACCACAACAATATGAAAACAATTTAAATGCTGTTGGTAAACTTCTGAATGCCAGCAGATTTGGATTTTTTAGGCTCCGTAGCCGTAGTCGACAAGGGAGGGTTCCTGTCCGCGGCCTAGCTAGGAGACGATTAGTACGAGAAAGCTTCAATTTAGCATCAACATACATACTCGTATTAATCACGCCGAACAAACGGTCGAAGAAAATATTTACAAAAAAAGGTTTTATAGGATACCCCCCTAGACCTAAAATTAGGGATGCATTTTTTTTCTCGCCTACACTATAGTGTGGGTTATCGTTGGATTGGTCGTTTAAAAATATTGTGAGTGTATCAAGATATTTTTTTCAATTAGGTTTCCGTTTGAGAAATATTAAGCTTTCAAGCGCATTTTTTGTCCGAGTTGGGCGTCCCCCCCCCTCCCCTCTCCTGGCTAAACAGGTCATTGTAGAAACGTGAAAAAATTCCAAAAAGAAAACTATCACGCAGCAGTAGCCTTTACAAGTTAACGAGTAATAGGCGACCAACTTATGAAAGCCAAACTTCGTACAAAATCCAATGAAAATTACGTTGATGAACGTTGAACATTTACGTTGTCCTATCTCTGTAAAGCAGATAAAATCCCCTCTTTCTACGGAACCCTACACTGCGTGTGGCCCGACACGTATATGGCCGATTTTTTATGAGATATTCAAATGATTAAATACCCAATTCAGTTTGAGAAATCATCATAATCATCGTCATCAGCCACTTGACGCCCACTGCAGGACATAGGCCTCCCTCATGGTTATCATAAGCATGAGGGGTTTTGCCATAATCGCCACGCTTGGCAGGCGGGTTGGCGATCGCAGTATGCTATTGAAATCTCAGGATGACGCTGCTGCCCGTCTCCTGGTAATGTATTTCCTTAGTCGCCTTCTACGACATCCACGGAAGGAAATGGAGTGACGCTATTCTTAATCCGGCGTCACGCGGATGGTTTGAGAAATAATCGATGATAAAAGTAAAAAACAACTTGAATCGGTTCTGAAAAACCGCTTTGGTATCCATACAAACGGCGGCGGTAGCGTTGTTGTCTGAGTACATTTGTGAAGTTCTAATAGCAATACCACTCGATAACCGTGAAGGAAAATATTGTGGGGAAACCTGAGTGTCTGAGGTGTTCACATTCCTCAGCGCTAGAAATTGCCAATCCGCGGTGGGCACGCGTGGTACTTAGGCCCATACTCTCTTTCAGAGAGAAGGCCTGTGTCCTGCAGTGGGCCGTATATAGACTACATAGGAGAAGACATAGGTACACGGTGTTACAAAGTCACATCTCCGAAAAATAAGTTTATCTACTCATTAAATGACAAATAAAATTGAATTCGAAATTATTTTCTATAATAAAAGTCATTCTTGTCAGTTAGTAGAATGGCAAGATAAGGGGATTACATTACACCGTGTATGTTTCAAGCGCGTACCTAACTTGACTCTGTACTTCTGTCAGTATTATTTTGTCATTGAGACCCATTCTCATCCATTGATACAACACGGCCGACTTGAAAACTCTGGAAATGTAGAGAAAAGCTCCGGCAAAAAGTCTTCTCGGTTTGGAAGGGTTATACCTACTGATATGAAAATTCGAAATGAAAAACCTTGTTTGATTGTTGCTGCCATTTTTGGTTGATTTGCCATTTGTATTCATGGCGGTGTCTTTTGTAGCGGAGATGAAGTAATTAAGTTTAGAAAGTTTTAAGAAATAAGCATTGACATTTAAGTTGTAGCTTTTTACTAAATGTTTTTAATAAAGTGAATTATTTTAAAGGAACATTTAACTGTGTTTATTTCCCAGTGTTTAAAGTGTATTGCTAAAACACCTACGCAATTCCTGAGACACAACAATTAGAGTTTTTTTTCTTTAAGTTTGTCTTCCATTTTTATTTTTAGGGTTCCGTACCTCAAAACGAAATCGGAACCCTTATTTGATCACTTTGTTGTCCGTCCGTCTGTCTCTCAAGACCCTTTATTTCGGGAATGCGTGGAAGTACCGAGTTGAAATTAAAACCATCATTTATAATGCAAAATAACGTATATTTCGACATTCTCAAGGGAATCAAAATTTATAGGGTATTTTCCGGTGACTTGCTTCGGTCAGATGTCGCTGCCTGTACGTAATACAGAGAAGTTTGTAAAGAGGCTTGAAATTTTATCGATGCTTGCACTTGCCCATTAGCTCAGTTGGGAGAGCGCTGGCACGGTGAGCCAGAGGTCGCGGGTTCAAGTCCCGGCTATTTTAAAATTGTCCTCAGCACGGGTTAGTGCAAAAAAAAGAATGTAACGATATATAATTAAAAAACGGCCAAGTGCGAGTACGGAACCCAGCACTTGGCTGGTTTTTGAAATATTAGTGTTGTTGTAATTTTATTAAATTCGCGGGTAAACCGCTCAACCAATGTCACAGCCTTCGGTGAATGAGGTCCATTCTATTTAACACAGGTTTTAAGCGTTATCAATCAGACAACGCCACTCCAAAGCAGAAAAAACGTAATTTTTTTTTTCAAAAATCGTACGTTGACCCAAAAAAAAAAAACAATAGTTGTAATAAATGACAAACTCTGATAGGTTTCAGGAATTGTGCATTTTAGAAATAGGTAACGCTGTATATAAAATTAATAATAATTATACTAATTGTAAATAAAACAGCATAAAGAAGTCACACGCACATTAAAATCAATTTAACTTACACGTACCAATACATCACCGATCCGAAGGCAAAAAAGCCCATACAAAAGTATCGTTGTACAAAAATAACTATGAAATCGACTGCATACGGTCCTAATTCGATAATTAATAGGTCTGTCTCCATTAAATCGAATTATCTATGACACGTCCACTCTGAGAAGAAAGCCTAACTACCCATTAGGTCTAACACGTCCAGTTGCTAAGACCTCTCTACCTTATAATACGTCCCCCTTCGAAGCCTGTTTTCTGTGGGTCGCGGGAGGAAGGGAAGATCAAAGACATTGGGGCATGTTAATAGAAAGACTGCTGAATCACGCAAAGTCTTCCCAAAGGTTTTAAGTGGTAATGCGCAGGCGCAGGTTATTCCCACGATCTGTGCGATACGATAGAGATGTAATTCTGAAATGATCTTTTTTTTCTGCGAATTTTGACCGATGACTGGTTACACTGCTAGCAGAAGGTCGGTCTATGGAGTGGAACCGAATAATTAGCTTGATAAGTAATAAATGAATAGTCGAAATAAGTAATAAAAGGTTCTCAGCTTAGGTTATAAGAGCGCAAAGTAAAAAAAAATGTAAAGGTTTTTAAATGTGACCAATAAAAAAAAGGTATCCGGTTCAGGTCCCGGCATGGGTGCAGTTTTTAGTCTCTAAATAGGTTTTTAAAATTGTCTTCAGCACGGGTTAGTCCAACAAAAAAAAGAATATAATCAGGCAGCAATTAGTAAGAACTGTCTTAATATTGCATCTAAATATTAACTACTTGCATTAACTTCTGACTACCGCGTTGGACTAGCCGTTAAGGCGCTTAATACCAAGGTAGAGGTCGTGGGTTCGATTCCCACTCAGGCCGCCGTACATTTGTACAAATGCCCTCAGTCTGGGTATATGTCCATGTTTGTGATGTCCTTGTCTGATTACCATAGCACAGGGTATCCTAGTTTGGGTCCAGGTCAAGTGATTGTGTCGTGTGGAAGTTATTATTATTTAAAAAATAAGTAGCATAATTATAGTGTTTTCATAAAGTCACAAAACTAATTGAAATAACTAACCCCCAGTTTCTGGTACACTAACAAGCTGTTAATCTAGTTAACAGCTGTCAATTGACCAAAGTACTACATACGAAAAAAACCACTGACAGCTGTTAACAGTAGATTAACAGCTTGTTAGTGTACGAGAAACCGGGGGTAAATCTACCAGCGGGCGAAAACCACAAAAGGTTTACAAAAATAATAATGATATACATACATAAATAAAGCCTGTATCCCAGAGGGGTAGGCAGAGACCAGGGACTTCCACTTGCCACGATCCTGACAGATCACTTTCGCTTCCTCAACATTCATTCGTTGCATGCACGCACGCCGGTTTCGGGTACTTTTTATCTTGCCCTGTGCTAATACATCCCCTATTTGGTCGATGTATGTCCTAATGCTATAGGTTTATAAAAATAAAGGTTTGATGAAAATCCTACTTTTAGTTCGAAAACAGACCCCTTCATGATACAGGCGTGAGCTGATATACGAGTATATAATCCATATATGGATTGAATCATAATTTTTTTGTTCTTCTGTAGCAGTTATTGTGTGCAAATTTTTGCCGTCACTTTTCGTCCCCTTTTAACACTTCTTTCTCAGTTAGTTAATAAAAGAACTCATTTTGCGGCCGACTGTTAAATTGGTTAAGTATCTTAATTAAGCAAGTAATGGCGAGATTTGCGTCCAGATAAGTTGTGGAAACGGTGTTATAACACCTTCTCTCTTTGATGAATCTATTGAGTATTTGTCATATTTTTGGAGGACGTTTTATTAATATGATGCTTTGTATAGAGAATACACTACGGGATGTTGTCGAAAGAATTTAACAGCTCTTGTTATGAGGTCAATTGTGTAAATTCTGATATATTATGCTCTAGCGAAGCTGGTTTTAAGTAAATTAGTGATTCTTAAAGTGGGTTCCGTGGAAAGATTACTGGTGTTTTACGAATTAAATTTGTCACTGAATCGTTGATTTATTTTGGATTTGTGTAAACCTTGATAAGCCTGAATTGAAGTAAAATCTTGCATTTGATATTTTGATACAGGGATTCTTAAAATAAGAGGTGTGTTAGTGTTCCACAGCTTTATAAGTTTAAAAACCGTTGCTCTAGTAGATAGATGATAGATAATAACATTTACCTAATGGCAATTTAAAATCCTTTAGGAATTCTGACGTTTGTGATAGCAATTAGTATGGAATTTGATAGACGATTGGAATCGTTCGGCTTTTCTTGCACGTAATATGGGAGCTGCCCGCTAGTGAAATAGCTGTGATCTTTTTCGCTATTACAGTATTTACAGTGTTGGTCCCATAATAAAATTTGTGTGTATTGATGAGTAGAATTACCCTCTTAAGTCCTATAGAACCTTTCTGCACCACCCTGTATAATAAAGTATGAAGGTAATGTAAACACATAATAAACTTTTAGTAGATTGTTGGTAGGTACCCCATTTATGAGCAATATAATTAAGGATAGTGTAAAGGCTAGTCTCGGCTCAAATTATGCTAAAGCACTAAAGTGAGATAGATTCCCATTTAGATAAGTTGAGGATTTATGAAGGTGTCATAATGTGGACAGAGAGACTTTTAAATGATGTCTGCAGCGTAATAAGGATATTAACTTGATTATGTACCTACTGTATGTAATTCTTTGTAATGTTGTCAAATAAAGTTTATTCTTAATCTTATTCTTATAGTACCTACTTTATTTAAACTTATTACCAGAGAACCAAACAACACGTTCTGGTTTGATAATTTCACTTTTATTGCACTTTCAGTAGCTAATAACAATAAAAAAAAACCAATTTAAATGCTGCTGGTAAGCCAAGTAGAGCGCCTGCAATGATTTGGATTTTTCTTATCTTTTTTCAAATGTTTGTAACACTCGTAATTCTATTAATGCTTTTGTTTGGTGAGAGAGTAAAGATGGAAAAAGCACTCTGAAAATTTTAAACTTCGTGAAAAACTGAATCAATCCCATTGTTTGGACTGGGACAATCCCATTGTTTGGACAGTATTACGTCTGTCGATTTGAAAACTTGAAAATTTGTTCCAAAGAAGTGATCTATATATAACTGCACTACTTTTGTTGAAACAATAGTATCTTCTTGTGCAAAATGAAGCAAATGCAGCCAGCTGATGACCAGCTACATTATTGACCCTTTCGCCGATATCACTGGAGTTAGGAGTTCCCAGGGGATTGTTTTTGGATGTTCTCTGAGGAGCCATGGCTGTGATTAGTAGATATGTACTAGGAATAAAAAAACTAATTAAAAATTAATGTATCTTTTTTAACCTACGCTGAGGCACATTTGATGCAGATAAATATTTCTTGGTGTGCAGCACTGTAAGCCAGTATTTTTGGTTGTGTTTGTCAGGTCGGTTTATTTAGTTGACTGTATTGGCTGGTGGTGATAATATTCGTATGTTTAGTTTTGTTCTGTTTTTTGTTTCTGTACACTTGACCTTTACCTTATTTATGAAGGATCCTTTGGGTTTCTGCCTTTTGTAAGTTGTGAAAAAAAAGCTAACTGGCGTTTGAAGTTCACTATTTTTCTTGACTATTTTTAAACTACGTCAAAAAAGGAGGAGGTTCTCAATACGACACGTACATTTTTCTTTTATTATTTTTTTTTTAGCATGCGATGACAAATTGTCGAGTTTATATTGTTTTTCCTCTTCTATTCGTACGGCAGGAAACATGGAATAAATTGCTGTTAGCAAAAAGGCCGCTCATTGTACTTTTAGGGTTCCGTACCTCAAAAGGAAAAAACGGAACCCTTATAGGATCACTTTGTTGTCCGTCTGTCCGTCCGTCCGTCCGTCTGTCAAGACCCTTTTTCTCAGGAACGCGTGGAGGTATGAAGCTGAAATTTATATCAATTACTCAGGTCTACTGTCCCTTGAAGCTGTGAAAAAATCAAACTTCTAAACCAACGCAATCAAAAGATACAGCCGTTTATGCCGCAAATTTTCGACACTTGCAAGGGAATCAAAACCTACAGGGTGCTTCCCGTGAACTCAGAATCTTGAAATTTGGTACGAAGCAACGTCTTATAGCATAGATAAAGGAAAAATTACGAAAACCATAAATTTTTAGTTACATCACAAAATATATTTTTTTTAATAATTTTAAACTTACTACCCATTTCCTCATAAACGCGTAGAGGTATTAAATTGAAATTTATACCAAATACTCAGGTCTATAATACCTTTAAGCTGTAACAAAATCTAACTTCTATGTCAACGCAATCAAAAGAAACAGCAATTTAAGCTGCATATTTTGAAACTCGCAAGTACTCGCAAGGGAATCAAAACCTAAAGGGTACTTCCAGTCGACCTAGAATCTTAAAATTTGGCATGAAGCAACGTTTTATAGCACACATAAAGGAAAAATTCCGAAAACCTTAAATTTTTAGTTACATTACAAAATATATATTTTTTTATAAATATAAACTTATTACTTTTTTCCTCATGAACGCGTAGAGCTATCAAGTTGAAATTCATATCAAATACTTAGATCTAATTGCCTTTAACCCGTGAAAAAATGTTGTTGACATTGCAGGTTTGTACGGAACCCTCGGTGCGCGAGTCCAACTCGCACTTGGCCGGTTTTTTTCATTGTAACTTTCATATTTATGTCTTGTTTCTTGTGTGCAATAAAGAATATTCTTATATTATGTTATCTTAAGGTAGGGCGTACCCAACTTGTGGTTTTTTTATTGTAAGTTTTTGACTAAACGGCACCAAACCCGCTTTTTTTGCCAAGTCCGTGACAGAAACAACCCAGACTGTTGCACAACAGTTGTTCTAGAGCTGCACTAGACAGCGGACCCGCCCCGAGACCGTGCAGTAATTAGCAACCATTAATCTCGGCCCGTGTTAAAGCAGGGGCTCTACTCTCTCTCGCAAGGAGTGACGGACTTCGAGGGAACACCGTGGGACCGCGTGGGAACCGAAAGTCCCCCTTAATCTCGACATGCATATTTATTCTTGTGTTTCTATTTGACTTGGCATCATTTGATTCAGAAAGGTCCGGTGAAAGTTAACTTATTATACTCATCAATAAAAAAAAATTAAGAGAGCAACTACAAAACAAGGAGGTGCTGCACTCATCAAAGCAAAACTTTCATTATGAGAGCGATTCCGAAATATCGAAAATGATACGAACTTTTCCTTACTGAATTTGCATATCACACTATGTAGTACTGCCGATAGTTATTTTTTCGTGATTCTGATTTTTTCTCCATAGTAAAAACTGTTCGTTCGATGTTTATGGGTTACTCCTTGTAATGTCAAAATTTGTTCACAAGGCATATTACTGAATAGATAGATCAAGAATCGAGTTGCGTGGAGATTTGACAGTCCGCTCTCTTTTATGGTGAAAGAGGTTATTGTTAAGCTAATTTGCAGCGAACTTGGCCCCAAACTCGTAAGTAGACCCCAATGTCAAAAACCATGTCGTTTCCTTTAAAAACATTTTAAAATATAGCACAATTAGGCAGTTTTTGATTAATTTGACCGTTCGGACCTTCGTCCGTCAAAGTTGAGGTGTGAATAAGATGATTCTACCAGTTGATAACGGGCGAAGAGGACCCTTTTCACGTTAATGATGCCTACTTTATGTGTTAAATTAATTTAATTACACGCTTGTGAAGTTAAACGCATCTGCTGGAGTGAAAGTGACGGCTTTTTTTAGGTGATTCTACCTCCCTGTTTTGTGTATAAATGTATTTTAGTATTCCTTAAAATACTTAAAGAAAAAGTTTATAATATATACTTTCATTTGTACTTAGCAAAGAGCGAGAGAATCTGAGTCTGACCACCCGCTGAATGTTGTGTCCAGGGCCACGTTTTATAAAACTCCAATTCATAGTTTTTTATTAGAAATCGATGTGCATTGCGTTGCTGATAAGTACCATTAGCCTTCCTACTTGTTAATCTGCGGGTTAATCGGCTATGCAATGTACGTCGAATTGATATAGTAAACCATGAATTGTAGTTTTGTTAAATGGGGCCCGACTCCTACATTGCGCGCACCGAATCCTGAATGATTCCAACCGTCTAACTGTCAAATTGCATGCTATCGCAAACGTCGGGATTCCCACATTAATTTTATTAATACGTTTATTGCACATAAGTAAATATTACAATGGCAATGCGGCGGACTTAATGCTACGAGCATTTTCTACCAGTCCACCGCAGGAGGTAAATGAGACAAAATGATAGGCACACGGAAGTGTGAAAAGGCTAAATTAAATAAATTCATTGTGAAATAAAACAACAGAAGCCGATACAATACATAATATACATGCATATAAATAAGATACATAGATAATTAGGCCTCTAGACACCAAGAGCACAACACTTGCATTCCCCCAGGCGATCCCCGCAGTGATCGGTCCAGTGGAAGAAAACACTACGCCCACCCCAATTATATCAGCAACGATCCTATGATTGATATGTAGCTACATGGAGAATTTTACGTCAACAAGGTGTCTGACATTCATAGGTTGGCCCCATATTGCACGCATTTCAGCATACATATATGTAAGATCATCATCATCATCATCATCAACCCATTATGTCCCCACTGAGGGGCACGGGTCTCTTCCCTGAGGAAGATAAGATAACATAAGAATATTCTTTATTGCACACAAGAAGCGAGACATAAAATGTGAAAGTTACAATCAAAAACTACAATGGGCGGCCTTATTGCTAACAGCAATTTCTTCCAGACAACCTTGTGACGGAAAGGTTTCCGAAGGAGAAAGGGAGACGGGTAGTTGGTGCAAATATGAATAGTATACAGCATAAAGCACAGCTGACAACACATAAAAATTACGTGCACTCTTCTTAAGCATATTCCAAATTACGATGGCCTGTCAAGTGTTCTCTATCTATCTACTAGTAAAAAGCTCGGTGAAGCTAAAAAGTATGGAGTTGCAATACTACTTACTCTTGAGTTGAGTTTAAGTCAGCGGAGCCTGAGCACTAACAACCTTTTTTATATTCATAAGCAGCCTATATACGTCCCACTGTAGGGCACGGGCCTTCTCTCAGAGAGAGAGTATGGGCTTAATCACCACGCGTGCCCACCGCGGATTGGCGATTTCAAGCGCTGAGGTATGTGAATAGCTCAGACACCCAGGTTTCCTCACGATGTTTTCCTTCACCGCGAGCTTTTTTATATTACTGAAGCCCATATGTAATACAACATTTGACTTAACTTTAAGCTTCTGAAAAATAACTGTTTAACAGACAAAATATTTCAACTGGTTCAGTGACAAATGTTATATTCGGAACGCTAGTGACTTGTCCACGAAACCGATGGGTTTCGCGAAGCCCACTTTAGGAATCGCTGGTCTAGGTGACGTAGATTATCAGTAATTTGCACCAAAAGTGGTAGAACCAGTGTATTGGTAAATCTAAAGATAGAAAGAATATTGACGGTTCCTCTCTTTAGTACCTACAGTAAACGATAGATTAACTTAAGTATAGCTTAAGTTAACTTGAGTACTTAACAATGTACAATAATCTACATGCCTAAAGCCGATATTAAAGTAGCTAAAACTAGGTTAAGCGCGTAATCAAAATGTGCGATTAGATCGTCTAGTTACAGCACTCTGAAATCGAAACGGCGCATTCATTTTTGTTTTAATTCAAGAAAGACAACTCAACAAGAGGATCAAGCAGCTTAAAGCCTAATGATTAATATTCAATAATGGCAAAATCCCCACCGACATCCATTAGGCTGGCACTTCTTCATATCTTCTTCTTCTTCTTCTCATATCATAGGTGAACCGAGATTAAGCGCGTAAGCAAAATGTGCGACGCAAGGTGGTTCAGGTGCAGCCCTCTGGAATTGAAACGGCGCATTAATTTTTGTTTCAATTCAAGAAAGACAACTCTTCAAGAGGATCAAGTAACTTAAAGCCTAATTGATACCCAATAACCCCAACGACATCCATTAGACCGGCTCTTCACGAGGCTCGTCCATGTCATATCATCGCTGGCCCGATCGCGGCTCCGGTAATCGTCGTAAACCGGCCTTGTCAATTTATATTGTCTTGTGATTTTAGGGCCGGCACACACCGATAGCCGATTGTGTAAAAGAATACTCGAGTTAGGAATGCGAAACGGCAAACGCTTCGACACTCGCCAGCTATTTGAAATGACTGAAATCGACCGGAAATTCTGTCTGCCCTCCTGTTACGTAAATGTCCATTGTATTGAGAATTCCATTTTCACGGATGCTAAGTATAAAAATATGTATGTGTTTGACAGTTCGGAGTAGGTTAAATCGGATGAGTCCATATGGTGGAGAAGTTACATAGTCTCAGAAGCAGAATGCTGGTGGCGGCTGGATGAGGATCGTGGAGCACAGAAAGCAGTGGCATAGGCCGTTTCTTATATTCCTAGTCTTGACATTGAAAATGTCATCGTTTTGAGCGTCGTCTCCTTCAACTATACTCTGTGTTTTTATTTATTTTTCAGTTATTTTGCAGGTATATTTTGCAAGATGGCAGGCGTTTTGTTCTTGTGGCGCCGGATTAAGAATAGCGTCACTCCATTTCCTCCCGTGGATGTCGTAGAAGGCGACTAAGGAAATAAATTACCAGGAGACGGACAGCAGCGCCTTCTTGAGATTCCAACTGCATTCTGCGATCGCCGACCCGCCTCCCAAGCGTGGCGATTATGGCAAAACCCCTCGTGGTTATGAAAACCATGAGAGAGGCCTATGGCCTGCAGTGGGCGTCAAATGGCTGATGATGATGATGATGAGGCGTTTTGTCTGCGCTAAAAATATGTCTCTACCGCAAAGAGAAGTATTTTTTATATAGGGTTAGGGTAGGGCTCAGAAAAAAACTGAGTCTACTACGCCGGCCATGTTGGTATGAGGGGGTCACATAAAGTGCCCTCAGCGACACTTATGGCGGATAATCGAGCCTATTTGTGTAAGGCTTTATTAAACAGACGGGCTGAATTTCAACTGCTTTGTGACTGCATTATTGCAGTTTGAATGCAGTTGGCACGATTGCTGAACTGCAACCTTGCAGGCGGAAGGCAGTTGTAATGTAGCTCGTGTGTCTAGAGCCTAGCTGTCACTGTGGACGCCATTGGTGTGCCACGGCCCTAGCCCTGCATTCTCGGGCCGATTGTGAGGCGTTATAATGACAGCAGGATGACGTATGGATTTGTCGCTTACGGCGTTTCGCGCGCGCCCGCCGGGCCACATCAAAGAGGTGGCCGCCTTTGATCGCGCCGCCGCGCCGCCCGCAGTGCTGGGCGGGTCGGCTGTCGATGCTTTTGGCGGGTGGCGGTATCGATGAAAATTTCAGCGCGTAACAGTAAGAAGGGAGTTAAAAGATAGTAACTATGGTTGCGATTGTACGGTTGTCAATTTGATTTAGTTTTTTTCTTTTTTCATTACACTGTTTAAGTATTCACTTTGTAAATAGAATTTTTGCTAGATGCTGATGATTTATTATCTAGCACAGAAAAACATAATTATTTTTATTTTTGATTATTCTTCAAACTAATGTAATAATTGCTTATGGGTAACAAGCATTTTAAGAGATCCTAGAGCAAAATAAAAATTATCACATAGATAGTCTTTTTATCAGCAACTTCAAGCAGAAACTTAACAGAAAAAAAAAAAAAATTCAACCTAACAAATTTATTTAATCAGTACATTCGACTGGATTTCCGTTCACTCTATCGACATCGACCCCGCCCACTGCGTCCCATCACTAGGACCGGCAATAAAACGAATGGGGCACGTATTTTGACGTGGAGCGGCGCTTCTGGTCTTGCCTCTCACTCGAGCCGGTCGTGCCGTCCCCTTCACACTCTGCAGGCCTCTGAAAGGCTATTACGGGCTAGGTTGGTCTTCACTAGCCTTGGACGGTGGACCCCAAATACATGCATGTTATTTTTAAAATCAGAGTTTTTTTGTTTTATTGGGACTTTTATTTCTTACCTAGATGTTAAGTTACCTAGGTGTAAAGTTCAACAATAATAATTAGCGTCTTACGTCAAATACATTTTATTTTCATTGTCTTTCAAAATGGGTGGACTTTAGTTAGGTACAGTCGACAGCTCATCAACCTCTACATTTTAGTTAGAAAGTCGCCCGTAATGTAACTGACTAAAGCGCTCACTCGACTGTACGAGATTTTTTAAGGTTTTAGATACCTGAGAGCAGGTAGGAAAAGCGTACAGCGTTTTTTACATTATGATATTTAAAATGTCCGTAATTTAATTACGCATCAAATCCTCAGACCGCATTCGTCAAATTTATACTCATTTTCTTAAAATAACTAAAAATGTTAAATTGTGCGAGCGAGACAGAACGCACCAAGTAAGAACAGTCTTAACTAAAGAGACTCCGAGCGTAGTACGTTCCATAGCACGCTGACTTTGAATTGGTGGATTCACAGAACAGAGATGTTCTGTGGGTGGATTAGTCCTACCGTCAAATATGAGTAGGGTCAAATCGGATCAACTCAAAAGGGAACGAGCCCTATAGTGCGGTTGGGCCGAGCTATAAATTATTGTGCAATAGTGCCCATTCTTTCGGCCGTTGCTCGGTTAGAATTGAGCTGACAGATTCATTTTCTTAGACCACCTTGATAACGTACATATGCGTACATAAACTCACGGCTGTGTCCCGGAGGGGTAGACAAGGACTATGTATGGTTTGTATATTTGCTTGTCGGGTACAGTAACGTCACAAGACTGCGCATTGATGATAAATAACTTCCACACGACACAGCAACCACTTGACCCGGCCCCAAACTAGGATACCCTGTGCTATGGTAACCAGGCAAGGACGTTACAGACATGAAAATACACCCAGAGTCCCAGACTGCGGCTATTTGTACAAATGTACCCCCCTAGTGGGAATCGAACCCTCGACCTATGTTCTGGTAGCTAAGCGCCTTAACGGCTAGACCAACGAGGCAGTCAGTGTCAGAGTTGTCATAATAAGAGAGAAGAGTTGAATGAAGGGAGTTTATTGAGTTGGAAGCCTAAATAAGCTAGATACATTGTGTAATTCTGTGTAATTTCCATTTCTATGTACAATAAAGAGTTCTCTATCTATCTATCTATGTACATTGTGTTAATTATCCAAATGTGGAAATTGGTTTTCAACACAAAAAAAATCCTTATTACCGACTTAGGTACAAAATAAGGAGGTTTATGCTTAGAAAAACACAACCCTCCTTGGGTCAGCAGTCGAGTTAAAGGGTTTACGCATAAAGAAAAAGCTTCTATGAAAGCCTTTTAGAAAGGCAATAGAACACCCACCAGCAGGCAAATTGAGAGAAAATCTCTGAGCCAACAAGAGGCTCAAATTGATAAAAATTGAGGAGACTCATATCACTTGTTTACCAAAACACTTAGATCGGAGCTCGGTCCAAAAAAAACCCACCATATAACAACAGAACCGCTTTGGCGGCCGGCCAGGGGCCTATAAAAGTGACCATTAGGGGCCCTATTAACGCCTATTTCTACATAATTGGGACCAATTCACGGCCAAAACTTATTATAATTGTTTAAATTTTATACGTATCGCTAATACGTGTAGAGTACCTACCACCGGGTAGGCAAATGCAGAAGATCCTGCCAAGTTTTTACGCGGAAAATCAAATTGAATTTTCAATTCAATTCGTGGTCGGGGTGTATTTCCATGTTTGTGATGTCCTCACCTGATTACCACAGCACAAGGTATCCTAGCTTGGGACCAGGGACAAGTGATTGTGTTGTGTGGAAGTTATTTTTGTTTTGAATTTCCATCATTATCCTTAAATGTACATAATTATCTTAGAATTATTTTATACTTATTGAATTGAAATCGTTTCACCTGCACGGTCACGGCCCAGTACCTAAAATGTGGATAGACTCCAGTTCTGCAACTCCTTCCAGTCTACGCCGCGATGATATAATAATAATAACTTCCACACATGTTAGTCACTTGTCCTGATCCTAAACTAGGATACCCTGTGCTATGGTAACCAGGCAAGGACATCACAAACATAGAAATGACGACTTGTTTTCTTTTAGTCACATAGGACAAGTAAATTATAGTCGATATCTGATCAACTTTTGAATTTTCATTACAAAGTAGCCCTTAACACAAATGATTAGAGTCCGCGCATGTAATGGCAAACTGTTTACACAAAGTAGCTAATTGAATGCTCAGCTTAATCTCTAGCATTATTACCACCTTTTCACCTCCCTGCTCACTACATACTTCTTTTGGCCTACACCCTGGGCTTAGAATTGGCTAAGAATACTTCTGCACGGCGATCCTTCTGTTGTACCATCTGTTACTAGACTTGTACTATAAATGTTATTAATGGTTAAGGGCAGGCTAATAGCGGACGCGAAGAATTGATTTCGCGCGTTTAACATTAAAAATGTCTTTAACAGGTGTTAAGACCATTTTGAAAAATCTATTAATCGTTTCGATTTTCGGTTCTGTTTTCCGATTTGTCGCGTCTAAAAAGGTCCAAATTACACATTGCAGAGGATTTTTTCAGTGTGAAGGTCTAAGTATGCAATATGCAGTATCTGTAGTATCTACTGTACGTTTTAGCTGTCCAACATTGATTTTATTTAAATGTATTTGTATCTTACCATAATTTTGCGTACACTATTACCTACATGACTAATGAAGGTCACACTCATTTCAGGAAATAGACAGCGAGAAAAAAAAATGTCAACAACTATATTTTAGCAAACGTTTGGTAAACAAAAGCAACCACTTGACGCAAATTAAAAATTATAACGGTCTCATTTATAAAAACATGATTCCTTAAAACACTCCTCAGCGGCAGTTTAAATAGTTTCTAGTAAAGGGAAAAACGTAACCACGGATTGAATAAACTGCCTCTGTTTTGAAGGAATCCTGTTTTTATAAGTCAGACCGTAAATAAATAACGAATTTCTGATATCAGGCTTATGTGATAGTATCAGAAACTGCGCATTTTGGAAATAACCCTTTATATACATTATAAGTAAATAGTATTTACTTTTGTGGTTGGGTAAAATAACAAGAGGAGGAAAAAATTACAAAAAATCATATCTAATTAGCCGTTCAAATGTAAATCAATTTATCCCAGAATCAATCAACCATAATTAAAAACCCAATTAACCGAAGAAAAAACTGTTTTAATTATATTTTTTATATTTAGGTATTATGCATAAATCTCACAGAAGTACCAACTGAGCATTACCATGTTTACGTACCTTCTCAGAAAGTTCGCGCATGTAATTTGTTACAGAATGGTTGGTAAAAGAAAGTCTTCCATTACTTTTAGGTGGGTACCCTTAATGCCTTCACGATCTTAGTGTACTCGGACCGAGTGAGCTAAACAAATCATCATCATCATCATCATCATCATCAGCCCCTTGACGCCCACTGCAGGACATAGGCCTCCCTCATGGTTTTCATAACCATGAGGTGTTTTGCCATAATCGCCACGCTTGGCAGGCGGGTTGGCGATCGCAGTATGCTATTGAAATCTCAGGATGACGCTGCTGCCCGTCTCCTGGTAATTTATTTCCTTAGTCGCCTTCTACGACATCCACGGAAGGAAATGGAGTGGCGCTATTCTTAATCCGGCGTCTGTACGCTTAGATCAAGAAATGTTTATGTAATGTCCATGTTTATTTACATTAAAGTGTTCTAGATAGTTATATACATATCTATATAAATAAAAACATAAGCTTTATAAATAAAAACATGAGCTTACTTTGTTTTTGCAGACGGGTAAAAATTATCTAAAAATAAAAAACGACTTCAGTCGATGTGAGTTTTCTAGCTATTCGCTGTGAGCACAATTTGATAAGGTTTCTAATTAAGTTTTTCCTTAATTAAATAAGCTTTTAAATTGGTCTTGTTTATAACCATGATGAGGCATGATTTGCGTACAAAATTAATTAAAACAACTTACTTATTAAAGCATGAAAGAACTCTGAAGCAAAGCAACTTTTTACTAAACAAAATTAATTTTAGTTTGTGACAATTAAATGTGGTTCAGAACAATATTTAATAAAAAAAACCTGGTTTCCAATTTAATCATTTAAGTAGAAGTAAGTTGTTTTTCCTTTGTACTTGTTTATGTTACTTGTTACGCCTTTTTTCTTGTGATGTGTTAATTTGTCTCAATACATGTCTTTCTTCTTCTTCTTCAAGTCATATATATTTAAGTTAAGGCCATTAGTGAAGTTACAGTAGCAATACCACTCGCGGTGAAGGAAAACATCGTGAGGAAACCTGGGTGTCTGAGCTATTCACATACCTCAGCGCTTGAAATCGCCAATCCGCGGTGGGCACGCGTGGTGATTAAGCCCATAATCTCTCTCTGAGAGAAGGCCTGTGCCCTGAGCCTGTGCCCTGAGCCTGTGCCCTACAGTGGGACGTATATAGGCTGCTTACGTATGCTAAGGCCATTATACCAGTAGCTAACTTGAGAAACGAACGTTGGTACTTACGAATGAGATTACACTGATCTTGGATTGGATTGTTCACGTTCTCGGAGTCGTGGTTTGTTATAATAACTGCTAGAATCCTTTGATATCATCAGAACCGTAAACTAACGTATGAACACTAACCACACTAAATATAATTTATTACTCATCTTCCAGGATTCCCCAGCTTGTTTACATCGACCGACGAAATTAATTTCCTAGCAGAATATCATAATTACACTCGAAACTTTATGTCGTATCTTTGAACAGACTTTGTTACTAATAAATTATACTGACATACCACAGCGACTGTACATGATCTAAAGACTCTAATGCGAAGCGTTAGAGCTCAGAGTCCAGTGATAAAAGTGCATAGTAGTGTTGACATAGCAATAAAACCTCCAAGTAAGCTTTAATCTCACTGATAGCCAAACATCCTTTTTGCTTTAATCCGCATTTGGATTTCGTCAGCGTTTGAATTATAATTTACTAAGTAATTGTCTGTGTGTTAATCTCTTCTTTTGAAGTAATTTTCGCTATCGGTCCAGTAGTTATTTTTACGGTCTTGTCCACTTTTATCTGTTAATTTTTGAAGTAAAAACTTATTTCGGATAACTTTTAACTTTGAACAGTAAACCAACTGAACCGTCTTGTTCAAAACGGTGACACTGAATCTGGAACACTCGGCTCCAGTCGATCTGTGATGATTAAGTTCTCACTCCTATCGAGTGGATATACATAATGTTTTATCTTGCAAATATTTTTATTTACCAACATGATCATTACTGGCAACTAGCCTTGTTTATGCAGGTCCTATTCTGCCAGTGCGTGGTCTTCGCTCGACAGCAATTTTTCATAGCACTTTTTGAGTAGCAATTTCAGCTTTCTAATCCTTCACACATAGGTAGAAATAATGTCGATTATTTAGTATTCTATCCATTTTATACATACCTATGTACAGTTTAATAATAAAAAACCAAAACTTTTTTCTCAAGAAATAAAAGAAAATCTCTATATTTAAATTCAAAATTCAAATTTGAAGTCGTGTCGCGTGTCATACATTAACAAGCGGGGGATTATGCACCAATCACACTGTTGTCAAAGACACCGCGGTATTGTCAAGCTGTCTTGTTAGACAACCTTATTATGAGCATAGCCTTAAATCGTCCATCAGATTTTACCAACCAACTTATTCGTACGCCTCTCCTAACTCTTAACACATGCACTTTAGGATCATATTTCTATGTACGTCTTGAAATTTGTTGTTAATTCTATAAACCGTTAATAAGATTACAGAGCAAGTGATATTGACATGTTTGATACGATAGGAGGGATTTTGTTTGACATTCTCAAATGAGCCGCAAGAGATTTTGTTCCTTCGTGGTTTTTGACATAACGTGTCACTGAACCGTCTTTAATTACTATTCAATGGAATCTGTCAAACTAGATTTAAAAATATTCCCCTGGAACGTTTGCGGTTATATGGATAACTTGTTATTAACGTAAGTAGTTAACAAAATTTACTACGGACCTCGCAGGTACTCCAGACGATAAGTACCCCGGTGGACGTGGCCTTGCGTATTTGTATGAAGATTCTTAGCCAAATTGCTAAATTGCGTGTAAGTTCACCACTTAAAATTAAGTTACACTTTAGTTGCGTAGGTACTAAATAATGTAACAAGTGTAAACTAGGCATTACATTCGACAGCACATATACCTATAGTCAGCACAAATCTTTTTGGCGGTAACGTGAACATAGTCACAGATCGTTTGCGCATCGCTTACTGTCTTTACAGTGTATGTGTGAGTAATTGACTACTTTAGTAATTGACTATTAGTAATAAAATGGCCAGGCCTTGCCAACCTTGGGGCGGTCTGAAGCATTTCCCCAATTGAATGACTATTGAGTCACAATAATTCACAAATTATACAAGCGCGAGAGCAAAAAACAAGTTTTAATAATCCACTCAATAATTTATCATTAAAACCTTGGAGGCAATAAAAAAGGCATATTTTATTATGCGACGGGCATGTGTCGGAGCTTTCACAAATCTATTATGTTGGGCTGTCACTTTTATCGCACATCGAGGGTACAGTCGCTGACAGACGTTGTAGCCAGGCGAAAGAGGAATTTTCAAAGTAGATAAAAAACGTTGTTACTACATAAGAACTTAACTCTACTACTTAGTAAAAATTTTTTCGTGAAAAAAATTCAGGAGTTTCGTTAATTGGCTAAAACAAGTAACATAATTTAGTAAGGAATAAAGTATAATGGTTTTTTCTTGTCTCATAATAAAACTGTATGACATAGGCCTCCCTCGTGGTTTTAATAACCATGAGGGCTTTTGCCATGATCGCCACGCTTGGCAGGCGGGTTGGCGATTGCAGTATGCAAATGGCTGATGATGATAATAAAACTTGCGTGTATTGAGAAAGTTAAGTTATTAATTTCTACCGAACATTTTTCAATACTCTGTAAAGTAGGTACTAACTGGTACACCAAGAATTTAGGCTAATACGTCCAAGGTTACGATGATGCTATGCAGATCCGAGATACAAAGGATATTGTAGCGAAAAGTAATATTTCAGTCTTCTGACTTAATGTGACTTTTTAGGGTTCCATAGTCAATAAGGTACCCTTTTAGTTTCGCCATGTCCGTCTATCTGTTTGTCTGTGTGTCTGTCCGTCTGTCTCTCCGCTGCTTGGCATAGAGACGTGCTAATTACTAGAGAGCTCTTTGGTATAGATACACATATTTATTACGCCAACCACTCGGTAGAACGAAATCTCAAAAAAAAATTGTTTTTAGGGTACTACATCTAAAGTAGGGACGCTTTTTTTTTCTCGCCTACTCCTACACTGCACGTGGCCTGACACGCACTTGGGTGGTTTTTTTATTTGTATTGTCTGAATTTTCCGATACTATTCGTAGATGTTTTAAGATTAGACCTTACCAAAGCGTTTATTATTTTTCCGTACCATCATCAATTCATCATCATCATCAGCCATTTGACGCCCGCTGCAGGACATAGGCCTCCCTAACGGTTTTCCTAACCATGAGGGGTTTTGCCATAATCGCCACGCTTGGCAGGCGGGTTGGCGATCGTAGTAAGCGGTTGGAATCTCAGGAAGACGCTGCTGCCCGTCTCCTGGTAATTGATTTCCTTAGTCGCTTTCTACGACATGCACGGAAGGAAATGGAGCATCAATTAATAGAACATATTTTTTTATGAAAAAACTTGTCCAAAACTGCAAATTATAACGCCATAATCCTAACTTCTCACTCTCACCCTAGCCACTTTTCTCTTCGTCTATACCCAATACTCCACAAGCCACAGAGTCGCACTAACGCCTATTTGCAGTCTAATTGTCCCCGAAGTGAGTATGACATCCAAACCATTGAGTGTGACACCCAGAATCATCGTAACCTCTTCATTACGACTATTCTTGTTCGCAACAATACCCCGATATGTGTGTGTGTTCGGATTGTGATACTGGGGCTGTGAGATATGCTATGCACTGAATGGCCGGTTTCACATTGGACGGTAACCGAAACTGCACGATATTGTTCGACTGGTATTCATTCATACAACGTTCGTGCAAAGGCCTTAGTAATAGTATGAAACTACCAGTCCGTACATGTCGTGTCGTTACGGTTATCGTCTAATGTGATACATGACAGTGCTATGAAAGATCGTATGGTTGTACAGTCAATTTGTACAGCACATCGTCTTTCATAACTTTTAAAGGTACAAACTAAAAATCTAGGGTCTAATTTTAAAGTTTATCAAAATAAATTTTCGAGCCTAGTAGGTACTAGAGCTAAGTCCAAGGAGGACAGGGCTAGAGCGGACTAATGGGAACAATCCGAAGTCATTTGTACAAATCAAACATGGCGGCCTCCGGGTATCGAACCCATGACCTGTGTTTTTTAGTTAACATTTGACATTTGATTTCAATAATAAAAAAAAATTGCTCTAGAAATCTGTACAAAGGCGAGCTCAATACTAAAAAGTATTTTCTTCCAGCTAACCATGGGTGATATGGATAGAGGAAGGGATAGGCAGTAAAGTTTATTAAGAAATTATTTATCTACTATTATCAGCAATATGTCACTATAACACATTAATTTACAATACAAAGACCCTGTAATTGTCTCACTAACTAGTTATATAAGTCGCTTATATTGTTTATCAGCTGTTAGTTTTCCATAGATAATAAATTAAAAAAATACCTTAGATACTACACACTAATGTTACTTCATAAACTATTTACTATTATTAAATAAAAAAAAATGTACGAATGATTATATCGGATTACTCTGAAGTCCAAACTAAATAGACATGTATGAGGTAATCGCTCAATGTGAACACGACTTATAATAGGGACCCAAACTTTGGCTCGAACTCGGATGGCATGATTCGCGTGTGAATCGATTCATCACTCGAGCGGATTCTCTTGTTAATTTGTCACGGGCGGAGGCTCTGTGGAGGCAGGCTTTTTGGGTCACCTCCTGCCCCAAGGGATGTTTAATGAGAGAATAAAGGGCTATTATAAAAGCGTTATGGGCCTACGGGCATGAATGTAAATTATGTCAGTAAAAAACAGAAGGAAAGAGATGTACCTACTGTTAGACATGTCGCTGCATGTACCTAAAGGGTTATTCAATTTCTAAAATGCGCAATTCCTAAGAAACCCCAATAAGAGATAGTAAACATGAAAATCTGCGATAAAACTCATGGAACAAAAGTTGTAGTTAGATTATCTACTAAGAATTATTTTTAGAAAGTTCTTATAATGTGACGGCCTTGTTTATAAAAACTCAATTCCTTAAAACACTTTTTTAAAATAGATTTTACAAGGGAAATATGTAGCCACAGATTAAATAAATAGAGATTTAGATTGGTTCTAGAGGAATCACGTTTTTATAAATAAGGCCGTAAAACTTTAATAAATATAGGTATGAATCAAGTACCTGAGCCTAATACCTACCTATGAATAAGCTTTCACATACTTGTGAACTGAACGCATTTCCGTGTGGCGCCGGATTAAGAATAACGTCCCTCCATTTCCTTCCGTGGATGTCGTAAAAGGCGACTAAGGAAATCAATTACCAGGAGACGGGCAGCAGCGTCTTCCTTAGATTCCAACCGCATACTGCGATCGCCAACCCGCCTGCCAAGCGTGGCGATTATGGCAAAACCCCTCATGGTTATGAAAACCATGAAGGAGGCCTGTGTCCTGCAGTGGGCGTCAAATGGCTGATGATGATTCTCCTTTTAATTTCTTTGTACGATATATTCGAGTTCTTTCACCTTAGCAATGACTTCGCTCTTTCGGGTCTTGTTGTTCTGTGCTGCACGGGAGGTTTGCCCTTTTCAAGGGATGAATGTGCGAAAATATCTGTTATTAGCTTCACAATGAGCGGACATGAGACCGCGAAACATACCCCCGATTTCTCGTACGCTAATAATCTGTTAAACAATTTATTGATACCGGATATAAGTCTTGCGTCTTGCGAATAACATTTCAGCATTACTTTGCTTCATGGTGTACGAGTAAAGTGCCGACACTTAAAATGTAATTCAGTCATTAATTCGTCATTGTTGTCTATTTTGCCGTTTTGTAACAGTACACCTGCGTACTGTGTATCTTGGCTACGGCAGCGTTGTAAACGATCCACAAATAGATAATAGGGCTAGGCTATAACAATTTTTTTTTTTTTACATTTGTGTCCCATTGCTGGGCAAAGGCCTCCCCCAACTCAGACCGGATGTTTCTGTCTTGTGCCACCTCAGGCCACTCCGGCATGTGTCGGTCGAGGTCGTTTCGCCAACGTCTTCTTGGCCTGCCTCTCCTGCGACGACCGCCTTGTGGCACCCACTCGGTGGCAAGTCTCGCCCACCTATCCGGGTGCATTCTACTGACATGCCCTGCCCAGCTCCACTTCAACCTTGCAGTCTGGACACCCACATCAGCTATGCGTGTTTTTGAGCGTAACTAATTTTATTATTATTATATTATTGTTATTATAATTCTTAGTCTTTTCCTCCAATATACCTCGGAATTTCTCTACGAGATTGAATCAGAAGTGATGAGTTGAGACATAGCCCAGGCGGATTAATAAGCTGAAGTGGCAGTGGGCGGGGCACATTGCACGCAGAACTGATGGCCGATGGGGCCCAAAAGTTCTCGAATGGAGACCACATATCGACAAGATGGACAGATGAGCTCATCCAAGTCGAGAGACGCTGGATGCAAGCCGCTTCCAACCGGTCTTTTTGGAAATCCATGGAGGAGGCCTATGTCCAGCAGTGGACTTCTTGTGGCTGAATGATGATGATGATGATTATGTTAAAAATTTAACAGGGATTTGCTAAAAATCTGTGTTGTGTTCAACACAACATTTATGCTGAGCAAACTCCTTTTTATCAACTATAAAGTTTCTAAACTATATTATTATGTTATTAAATTATATTATTATGGTTTTTTTAATGTAATGTTTTTATCCTATAAGTTTGTCAATTCTGTTTTTTCTCCTTAAATAAATAATAAACAAATAATGTGAAATTTATTAACAGATTTCCGTTTAATTTATGTCAACTATTAGCAAGTATATTGACGGAAATATTTAAAATGACCATCACATTATCGCAACATTGATGTTGAAGGTAGAGGAGCTAGTGGAGAGATATAAGACCAATTTTTTTAGTAAAAATTAGGTTCACGAGTTCACGAAAAAAAACGCACTTAAAAGAAGAGTTCAATTATTTTCAGTGTGGAATACATCTTATCATCCAAACTTATCATTCTACTCGTAACAAAAAAGAATCAATGAAGTCGGACAACGTGGCAAAAAATTATCGCTGACTATACATAATATTAGGGGTTAAAGTATGAAATTGCCGTTTTATTGCAATAGGTTCTTTGAATTGACATATAATCTTCATGGTTTGAGGTTTTCGAATGAAACTTTTTTCAAATGGTTTCTATGATGTTCTTTTTTTAAAAAATGTGAAACATTTGAATATCGACTTTCAATTGTTTTTGTTATTCAATTTAGACAAGAAAGATGGATACTGCGAAAATTCGAGTGATTATGAGGCACCCATTTTTCGTATTTTTTTATTTTATTGATTTGACGCAAGTGAGTCAATATTGTGGGTAAGGTAACGTTAAACTATGCAGCTAATTCCTGGGTAGTTTGACTAGAGTCGGCTTCCACTATCTCTCTTTATTCATCGTTATTCACCTGTGTGGGCGGTCTTCCTCGTGGCTCGTTCTTTAAGTCGAAATTTCCATCACGAAAGCATTTAAACCAAAATCGCACGGTGCGTTCATTAGTAGACCCCTCTCCAAACGCAGCATTGATATTGCGGGCTGTTTCTGCCGCGATAGCTCCGCGTCGGAACTCGTATTAAAAAATCACTCGAATTTTCGCAGTATCCATCTTTCTTGTCTAAATGGAATAACAAAAACAATTGAAAGTCGATATTCAAATGTTTCACATTTTTTAAAAAAAGAACATCATAGAAACCATTTGAAAAAAGTTTCATTCAAAAACCTCAAACCATGAAGATTCTATGTCAATTCAAAGAACCTATTGCAATAAAACGGCAATTTCATACTTTAACCCCTATTATTATATACAGACAAATTAAAAACCTTGTCCTTTTTTCAAGTCGGTTAAAAAAAAGGAAAAAAATACGTACGATTTCATGTCAAGCTCTTGTTATTATACTAATCTACCTATTAAATGTGGGTGTAAAAAATACTTACAGAAATACATTAATATCTAGTGCCAACTGTCAGCGCCGGAGGCGGCGCGTGCCTCGCCTAGTAGTTAATTATAATGAAGTTTTAATTATAATTAAAAAAATTCTTAATAATCAATGTGAAAAACGACCCGTTTATTACTTTACAGTCGTTTATAAATAGTTTGAGCTAATGTCTTTCTGAATGAAAATTATTGGTTGTACGTGGTTGTACTACCTAAATGAGTCGAATTAAGAAGGGCATTCACTTTAGTTTTGAAATACCTCTATAAATTATTTTAATTTCTGTTTATTGTTGCCTTTATTGACATGTAAAAGCTTCATAAAAGGAATTCAAAAGGCCGTTTCAGAAGTGGTGAAATCGATATAAAAAGAAGTAAAAAATCGCACCCTTCCCGACCGCAGAACTTAACAGAAAACAAACTTTTTGAACGGAAATTATTGTGGCAACGAACAAAAGACAGCAATTGCTAACTTTCGAATTTCGAACGAATCGATCCCGCGAAATCAACACAAGCGGCCAGTATTAATTACCAACTACAAAAAGGAAACATAAATTATCAACTTATGCTCCGTTATTATTATGAGTTTCTTTGAATAGAAGTTGGTGTTTGTAGTTACTGTAAGAATATTAATAGCATGACTTTTATTGTACCCTTACTTAACTTTTAATGTAGCTTCATTTAAATAGTATGTTTCTGTAAAGGCAGTCGGATTTCGTTTTGTTCTCGTACCTTTTGGCGTGTTACCTACGTTTAATTTTAGTGCCACTTGTCTACCGGGGGTTTCAGGAAGGTCTAGTGAAACTTGAGGGGTTATTCTCATCAATAGAAACAACTGCCGTCTGCCGCGACACAGATCTGTGTCCCACTTAGTATGGGCCACCTATACGTTCCATTCCGCGAGGGCAGTTCAGGAGTTAAGAGACTCCGGAATATATAAAAAAAACCGGCCAAGTGCGAGTCGCACTCGCGCCCGAAGGGTTCCGTACCATTATCTATACAACATCAGACACAAAGATCGAGAAAATACCTCAAAAATAACGTTTGTTGCCCTTAAATAGTTATATTATTTTAATTTAATTATTTATTTTTAAAGTGAACATATAGAACTAAATATTCTGTGAATATTTCAAGCGTCTACCAGTTGCCGTTATTAATATCGAGCAAAAAATGGCAAAAAGTACGTTTGTTGTAGGGGAGCCTTTAATATTTATTTTATTCTGTTTTTAGTATTTGTTGTTATAGCGCAACAGAAATACATCATCTGTGAAAATTTCAACTGCCTAGCTATCACGGTTCATGTGATACAGCCTGGTGACAGACAGACAGACAGTGAAGTCTTAGTAATAGGGTCCCGTTTGGCACCCTTAGGGTATGGAACTCTAAAAAAGACCGGTTGTTGCGTGGTAAATATTCATATTTGTTTCATCGAATCTTAGCGAAACAGCTGATATATTTTCCAATATTTCGGAGTTTCTCAGATTAATCAATCAATCAGTCCGTGCGCCGAGGCCATCCTCATTCAGCCACTGCCAGCAATCTGTCTCAGATCGTCGGTCCAGCGAGCTGGTAGGCGTCGTAAGCAGCGTTTGACAGGTCGAGCTCTCCACTCGAGAACCATTGTACCCCATATATATATTATCGGTTTTTCGGCAGAAGTGACAAGCCCATTGCCACATCACCTTGCATTAGCAATCACCTATTGGCTGTGGAATTGGCTAAGTTAATCACCTTAGTTATTTGGAGAATTGTGACAATTAATTTTTGATGTGATCCATCACAGACTCCGAGCATAGCCCGTTTCACAGTACGCTTTCACTCATATTGAAAGTTCTTTGTATTGATGAGTAGAATTAGTCCTCTTAAGTTTCACCAGACCTTTCTGAAAGACCCAGTATACAATACATACACACACACACACACACACACACACACACACACACACACACACACACACACACACACACACACACACACACAAACACACACACACACACGCAGAGACGCACAAACACACACACATACACGCCTGTATCCCAGTGGGGTAGGCAGAGACCAGGGACTGCCACTTGCTACGATCCTGACAGATCACTTTCGCTTCCTCAACATTCATTAGTCGTTGCATGCACGCACGCCGGTTTCGGGTTATTTTTTATCTCGTCCTTTGCTGATACATCCCCTATTTGGTCGAAGTATGTCCGTCTGGGTCATCCCTTACCGGCCCTTCCCACGTTCGCTCGATATTATTTGTTTCGTCAATCTTTCTTCCTTCATCCTTTCCACACGTCCAAAATTACAATATTAATAAAGTTCGGGATGGAAGGGTAGACCTATGTGTTTGGATCAATATTAGGTGCATTTGGAGCCATTTTCACAGTAAGAAGTACATACTTGTATTTATAGATTGTATCAGTATTTTTTATTATTCTAGTTCTTTGAAACAGTTTTAAGTTATAAAATAAAGTCCTATGAAACCCGTTATCGTCCTATTTAGTACAGTCCGAAATAAGTGTTAAAAGATTATGACTATAGAAGTAGGTATCCAAAAGCTTAAAATGAACCATTTTGTAACAATTTGCCTCAACGATGATTGCTCACAATGATGTCATTTGACATGAAAACGCGTGGGATTTGAAGCAATTTTCTATAATTTTCTAATTGGCTAAATCATATTGACCGCTCGTACGTAGAAATATAAACACTCAATTTAAGTAGATTCGATCTTTTTATGGCAATGGCAAATGACTTTGTCCATTTTTGGCAGGAAATTATAATTAGGATTCATATATTGTTGAAAAGCCATAAAATTTTAATTGTTATTTACCAAAAAGGCTTGACAATAATCACTTTTAAGAGCAGCAAAAAACCCAACCAAGTTTTAAGTCTTTTATCAAAAATGTGTGTCGAACGGTAATGAACATTTATTGACCGCAATGTTTTTGTATGGACACTTCCTGGTTGTATGATTATACTTATTGGTGGTCAGCGACAGTATCCTTACCTGCAACAAATAACAGAAAGCAAAATGTACTTAAGTGCTTTCGTACCGTTTGTTTTCTGTTATGTTGAAATACACAGTACCTGTCTCGCGAATGCTTAAGACAGACCTCAGTTTCCTCACGATGTTTTCCTTCACGATTAGTGAGTGCTCGCAAACTTCAAATCGCGCTTGACATCGGCAAGCCGCGGTGGGTATATACTATCTCTCGGATAGAAGGCCCGTGCCCTGTAGTACAGCAAAATTAGGACTTTACCCCCCTTTTAGGCTAGGTAAACACGTGGTAATAAGAATTGTGTTCTATTCTCTAAGACAGGGGTTTTTTTTTAAAGAAAAAGCGAAATAACTTTTTTTTAGCATGAAAGAGTTAACAGTACCTACGCAGCTGGTGATAGCAATCCCGTCGACTAGTCGTACATGGTCGTACTTACATAAAGTACTATCGACTTAGTCGATGGAATAATCTGCGACAGAAGAAAAGAATTGATGTGATACAACTTACAGCTTTACTTCGTCCAACGTTACTGTAGAGAAGAAGTGCGTCAACTCGATTACGTTACTGATGATATGTCAAAAAGATCCGTAATTATTATGGTACCTACGTAGTCTTACATTGAATAAACACTTTGATGTTGACTATTCTTACTCGACTGCGGCAGAGCCCAAAAGGAGGGTAATGTGCTTGGCTCGTTTGAAAGTTTGTTCGATTGTATGTTCCATCTTGACCAATAGTCAGATTTTGACAATCGATTCGCTGTGTTTGCGCAAGTGGCTATGTGAAATAAGTATAAATGGACCAAAAAATTTAAAAAGCACTCAAAAGAAAAAAATAAAAAACTGAAATAAAAAATAACCAACAACCCGACTGTTGAGCATTAACTACTAAGCAGGCGGAACCCAAATGCAACTATGTACCTCGGTTGGTCCCGCCTGCTTAGTAGTACATTTTATTCCTGTCCTATGCTCCGTGTGGCGCGGGATTAAGAATAGCGTCACTCCATTTCCTTCCGTGGATGTCGTAGAAGGCGACTAAGGAAATCAATTACCAGGAGACGTCAGCACCGTCTTCCTGAGATTCCAACCGCATACTGCGATCGCCAACCCGCCTGCCAAGCGTGGCGATTATGGCAAAACCCGTCATGGTTATGAAAACCATGAAGGAGGCCTATGTCCTGCAGTGGGCGTCAAATGGCTGATGATGATGGCTCTAAAAATTAAAATATCTAATGAATATTTATACAGCGCAGTAGCTTCTTAGAACATCCAATAGATGGCGGTATTTCTATCGATAAACTACCTACATATTCAAACGTGGCAATACTCCAAAAATTGAACTTTAATTTTTCCTAAAAAAAACTTATGGCCCGCTTAAACATGGCATAAAGATAGAAAATTTTTACTACAAGCACTAAAAGATAAATCTATGGACGTTATTCTTACACCTTTGCTTTGTTGTTTGGTGTAAACTTGAATGATGAATTCACCGTAACGTCAACCTTTACATGCGTGCACATAACTCAGCTACCTTACGAGCGACTTTGCAACAACATTGTAAAGGTTGAATAACTGTCTACTCTTCTGCAGTTCAACATCGGTTTCTAAATAGAGAATCTCACTAAGTCTCACCTTATCAGCTATATTAAAGTATTATATACTTCTCAGAGTAAAGGTCTAATTAAACAGTACCAAAAATTTGGATTAAAAATGCATAAAAAATGTATAAAAAACTTGTAGGCTCACTTAAGTTTAATTATCTCTTAAGTTAGGTTGTACGTTTTGCTAGTTATTATTCATTTAAGTAGGTACAGCATCTATTGTTTTCGCGTCTTCTTTTCAATATTTATATTATATACTTAAGTACATTTTGCTTTGTCTAAGGATGCAGTACCTACTCTACGTTTTATCTTTTTATTATTACGTTTTATTTTTTTATTTATGTATCTGATTGTTTTCAAATGTTTAATTGTACTTGTATCTGTGTCTTCACCTTCTAATAAAGTGAAATAAGACTCTTCTCTCGTGTAAGATCGTGTATGGTTTTTTTTTTGTATCTTAATATTAACCTACAATTGGGATGGCACGGTAAGATGTATAGAGTCACAGACCAAGAGCGACCGCAGAGCAAGGCCTGTGGACTATACATCTTACCGCGCCCTCGCCCTACGTCTGTCTCGCGCCGTACATTGCAACTTTTCATGTACTGTTTTGTTTTGAACTGTATCTGTTGGTTCCCTAATAAACGACCTAAAAATAAGTAGGAGTACCTATATACTAAATTGCCATCTCTTTCTTTCCAAAGTAAAGCTTATAAAACCAGTACTAATTTATTATTAAAGTTCTATTATTAAAACTTAAAGCCTTTTCGTCCCAATAATCGTTACCGATTACGTTGCGCGTCATTAAAATATTGATCTTTACAGAGTAAGACTAATATATAAGAGTATTCTTTATATATAAATAAATCAAGCTGAGATGGTCACAAGTATATTTTACTTACTATTCAATAAAAACCACCTGAACAAACTATACCATAGTTACACAGTTATGGCAGTCCACAGACAAAAACCGATTGCTAAAAAGTTTTAAGCAAAGCCCAAACACTACTCTCATTTACCTTCGCAATTGAGTAAAAATAAAGGAAGGTCATGAGCGGGAAAATCGGGGCAGCGCATCGGTTGAACGCTTGTCTTATATTCGAGACATCCGGGTTCGATTTCAGCATGCATTCATGACTTTGTTTTATATGTCACGTATATTTGCGAGTAACAATATTTAGCAGTTGCTGAAGGAAAAGATCACGAGGAAACCTGAGTGTCACATATCTCAACGTTCGCTAAATCGTGACTCGTGAGTACGCGTGATGATTAAGCCCATACTCTCTGAAAGGAGGCTTGTACCCTGTAGTGTGACGTACTTACACTGATTATATTATTTTTGGTTGCACTAAACCGTGCTGAGGACAATTTTTAAAAACGTATTTAGAGGCTAAAAATTCCACCCATGTCGGGACTTGAACGCGCGACCTCTGGCTAACCGTGCCAGCGCTCTCGCAACTGAGCTAATGGGCAAGTGCAGGCATCGGCGAAATTTCGAGCCTCTTTACAAACTTCTCTGTATTAAGTAAGTACAGGCAGCGACATCTGGCCGAAGCGATTTACATCACTTGCAGCCCCGAATAACCGACTTTACAGATAGGTTTTTACATCGAAATGATATCGCTGTACCTACATGATTATATTCTTTTTGTTGCACTTACGCTGACCACGAATTTAACTCTAACTTAAATTAGTTTACATTTCACCCTGAATTGGTTTCTAATATAAGTCGGTATACCTATTGTACTTATCATGCGAAGGCGATTTTAATTTTTTTTCCTAAGTAGCCTTTTCGATATGATCCGGATAATACGAATGAACTGCCACCTTTAGTATTCTTTAATTGTAACTAGAAATGTAGTTGGATCGAATTGAATTAACAACGTTGTTTTGTATTTACAATCACCGTGTACAAAGCTTGTGTGTGGAATATTTATAATAGCCTCCAATTAATGTGATTTTTATGGTTTTTGTTTGATTTGTAAAGCTATTTGAAACCGAGCAAAAAACCATTTGTAAAGCGATTTGAATACTTTTGCTAAATTACTAACTCTTATTACTAGTAGTGTGATATAGGTACTTAGATGTTATGCTCTAGGACTATGTTAGCTACGTTCTAGAATGGAGACCACATATCGGCAAGCGCAGCGTAGGACGACCAGCCACAAGATGGACAGATGACCTCATCCAAGTGGCAGGAAGACGCTGGATGCAGGCCGCTTCCAACCGGCCTTTTTGGAAATTCATGGAGGAGGCCTATGTCCAGCAATGGACTTCTTGTGGCTGAATAATGATGATGATGTTAGCGGGACACAGTAAAATTTGTCCGCTAATGTAGACTGAGGACTAGAGACAATGTTGCAACCAAATTAATTGTGCTTATGTTAGGAGATGGTGTTATAGAAAGGCTAGATCCCACACTGTACTTACTTTGTTTGTACAAATGGTCTCAGTCTGGGTGTATTTCCATGTTTGTGATGTCCTTGCCTGGTTTGCATAGCATAGGTTATTCTAGGTTATTGGTTTGCGATCAGGACAAGTGATTGTAATGTGTGGAACTTATTTATTGATTTAGTTGGTCATACATAAGGGTTTTTTGACAATAAAACCGTATTTAGTTCAGTATTAACTTGTATTACTACACGTAGCCAGTATAAATCAGTGAACATGGTACTTCGAGCGGTGTGATAGGTTAAAATAGAAAATCGAATAGAAAATCTTTATTTGGTACATATACAGTATGAAAAACAGCTGACATTGAGGACAACTGAAGAATTGTCATGCGGAGGCCTGTACGTGACGTCATTGGGCTAAGAGCCATTCCTTTCTAACGGTCATTACTCAGTGGCAGGAAAATTCGAAACTATTAAAAACGAAACAAAAAAAGAACCTTATTTGTTGCTAGATTCGTGTACGGGCTTAAGCGTGACGTTGACGACCCTTCCGAACATATCTCAAAACTTCACCATTTCACAAAATTACAATTCATAGGGCCGGTTTCTGAATTGGGAATGTAACGTTCTGTCACACTCCTTTCTGAGAAATTCGACGAGACAGCACTACAGTTAGCTATCTACTTAGCGAAATTCTCAATTCAGAAACTGGCCCATAGTTTATTATAACAATTCGATGCACATTTCAAAGTCGATCAACCCACAGATTAACAAGTAGGTAGAGTCGGCTACGCCATGAAATCAGAAATCAATAATTTATTTCAATGTAAAGAATTTACATTCTGTTTGCTGACTTTTAATGTACTGTGTTATCCGCTCCAAGAAAAAAAACTCCACTCTGAGCATCTTTTCTCAAATCATGTTAAACTTATGCGTCAAATGTACATCGAATTGTCATAGTAAACCATGTATTGTAGTTCTATGAAACAGGGCCCTGGTCAACCGTTACTTTTTTGTTGCAAAGTAGTTTTTAACGTAACTGATTGTGCACGATTGTGTACAGTGCACGTACTCGTATGTAAAGGCTGACGTGCAATCGTCTGTACTCAGCCCATTTATGATTCATTTCACTCGGCTACTTTCGGGGTGTAAACATATATTTTTAAATCCTATCGAAGTCAAGAAATTATAAGAACTATAGAACATTGGGCTCGGAAGCGAGATACCCAGGTTCGATTCCCAGTGCGAGCATGTACCTATGACTATGTTTTCTGAGTTATATACATTTGTGAAGTTATAGTAGCAATACTTCCGCTAACGGTGAAGGGAAACTTCGTGAGGAAACCTGAGTGTCTGAGCTATTCATACACCTCAGCGCTTGAGATTGCCAATCCGCGGCGGGCACGCGTGATGATTAAGCCCATACTCTCTCCCTGAAAGAAGGCCTGTGCCCTACAGTGGGACGTATATAGGCTGCTTATAGGTATATTATATAAGATTTAATTGAGAAGTGAGTCTGAAAAGGTCTAATATAACATGAGTCGTTTTGTGTTTTATTATGTAGTTATTGAAAGACAACAAGCTGATTAACCTCTGCAGAGGTCAAGCGCGAGCCTCAATTACGTAATAAAAACTTTTTCGTAAAAAAGTCGTCTAGCGATTCGAGTCGATAATTACCTCCGGTTTCTCGCACACAAACGATCTGTTAATCTACTGTTATCTGTTGTTTTTTACCCGACTGCGTCAGAAGGAGGAGTTAGGTTTTTGTATGTATGTTTGTTAGTATGTATGTTTGTTTGTGTGTATATTTCTTTGGCACGCTCTGTAGCCAAAACGGCTTGATGGATTTTAGCTTGAGATAAGAGTTTCGTCTTAACTGTGAAGGTGTCACAGAGTAACAAAAATTATAAAAAAAATTAAAAGGCCCATTTTTGGCGCCATATTGTGTGTCTCAATTTGTATTTATTTTGGCCAGTGGACAGCTGTTAAGATGTTGTTTTTGTACGAGAAACGGGGGGTTAGTATGCATGTACCAATGTAAAGGTTGATAAGCTGTCGACTGTGTATCGCAACAAAATTGAAACGAAGAGGAAACTTACAACACATAATGCTTTATTTTATTATGTACAGTTAAAGATTAATATCTACAAACATTTCTACATTCATAGAGAAATGTATTTGTTTACAGTTAAAAAAAGTTACATCGTTTTTCGTAAGTAACAAAGTAGGAACGAATGTTTTAAATTTTTCTAAGTTTACCTATGATTAACAGAAAATAGATAGATTTTTGTTTATCATTATGTTTAATTATGATTTATGTAGGTGTATAGAAATGATGACATGAAATATTGGTTAACTTTATACATACTTATACATAACGGTTATTAAATTTGAACATCAAATTGCTTAGCAGACCAGTTACATTCCTGACTACATCCATATATAATTAATTTTCATTCTTAAGTTTCTTTTCCAATTCAAAAGTAGTATGTACATTGCAAGGTTTTTGTATATTGCAAGAGTCGTAAATAAGAAATGGTTCGGTGCTAATTGCTAGAACATAAGTAGTACCTACTTATAAAATAAATTGCAGTTATGCGTCGTCTTGTCCTCGTTATCGATTAAATTATGATAAATTTATGTTATACCTAATTAGGTATATATTATTTACAAAATGTGTTATGTATGACAGTACACACGTAGGTACCTACTACTTTTTAAATTTTTCTTCATGTTTAAAAGTTTTTTACTTAGTTTATTCTTTATACCCGAGGTTGGTATGGGTATTATCATATCTGGCATAGTAGTGTTATATTTTAATTATTGCACTATTAAGTTGTGACCAGGACAAAGGTGTTAAATTTATAGAAAAATAAATGAAAATAAATATATTAAATAATGATTATTAGTTATTATATTATTTCTTAAGTGATTATTTCGTAACTATGCCAGTGAGTTTTCATCAAAGTCCCTTACCGTAAATATTTTCTTACGAATATCTATATGAAATTGTAATTAAGTACAGTTTAAATAATAAAATCAACTATCACATTTATATCTCCAAAGAAGCATCTTCGTACTAAGTGTTTTGTACATTTACAATACTACAATTAAGATCTCTACAATACTATTTACATTCAGTGAAGTTACTTAAAATTACGGTTCTAAAAGGAGAAGAAGTCCTAAGTAACGTTCACTAAAAACTGTCCACAAACATACGAAAGTTCGTCAAAACTTGCAAGTTCTAATTATAAATTCTCGTTCGACATTTCCGAATTTGAATTTAATAATCGACTCGTCGGTCGTATCCGACGTCGGGCATCATCGCCCGGGCCTCGTTTCATTTGGACGCCCCTACTACAAGATTCGTTGCTGCCTCCTCACTCGCACCTATGCTCATAGCCTTCTTTTTCAGTATGCCGAGATCCGTCACGTTTTCTAAGAACGTCTTGTGTGCAGACAGAACTTTAGCACTTTCCACATCTTTCTTCAGCTCCTCCATGTCCCTTTTCAGCTTCGCTCGTCGGTTTTGGAACCACGTGATTACTTGCGCGTTGGAAAGGCCTAGTGAACTGGCGATTTCGTCCCTGTCTGCTGGTGATAGGTACTTTTGGTAGAGGAACCGTTTCTCCAGCTCGAAGATTTGGTGGTTCGTGAAGGCTGTTCGCGATTTTCGCTTCTTCTTCGGCTGTGGGCGCGAGTTGAAGAGGTTGAGGTGGTTGGATTGCCCGTCTGGAACAAAGGAACAAGTCATATTATTTTCAAATACTTCATTGTCAATTTCCGTGAGATTAGTTAACTATTCATTAAAGATTTACTGCTAGAATATAACAATACAAATCAATCGTCATCTATATTGACTGTTTAAAGTGCCTTTGCTTAAAACAAGGCAGTGGTAACAGATAAAAAATCAGTAGTAGTTTTATGGCTGTTGACTGTGAACAACCTGCATTTTAAAGGCAAAGCCAGACCAATGGTGGTGCAAATAAAGATAAAGCCGGGCGCTCTCCGACTTGTTATCAGGCACTAAAACATTGTTCGAGCCTATGACACCGCCATAAATGGCCCGCAGCGCTAAAAGTCGCTCTTTCTGTCGTAAAAAGTGTCATAAAAAGCAACCGAACCAGATCCTTGGGTTTTAACGAGTTGACAATCATAATACGGGTGGAAAGGATACCGTCATATCTGGAGCGGAGAATATTTCCATGCCATCATGAATCGGATTTAAAAAATTACTTAGAACGCAGAGTAAGAAAATTCCATAGCAAGGAAAATGCCAAATTAACAATAGAACCAAAAAGATTTAACCCGAAGATAACACAGACGATGCAAATTAGTATATTTTCGTAAGCAAGCATGTCAGCGGAAGTGTAATAGGTAAATCTAACAATGGCAACACTTATCGACATATTCTGGTTTACGGTAGTTTTTGGCCTCGTTTCTATTTTTATCTGATTGTTTTGTTTTTGTATAAAGTTGTAAATTGGATGATATCTTAATGAAAAAAACATGGTGAGGGCTTAGTTTTTTCCAATAATTCTTAATTAACGTATTATAGAACTTAGGTACCTAAATGTAAGTAGATTCACAATGGACCAGGAAATGTCAAGAAAATATATCTCATAACTTGAAAATTCCCGAAGACATTAAGTGGTCTACCGCACGTTATTAAAATAAAGCAACACAGTTTAGTTTAGCATTCCGAAGGCGTTAACTTAACTGCCTAAACGCATTGTAAAACTTAAAATATTTCGCAATGCTTAAATTTTATGCACAATTATATTTGGACCACACGATTTTATGGCAACGTTTACGTTTGTGACCAAATATTTGATTATTCGTGCCCAAGTATTAACGGCATTTTTGGAAAAGTCACATTCTATCCCGAATGCTTACTGGCAGTCTCAAAATTGGAAGAAAAGTAAAGTACCTACACACGAATACAAAAAATATTCAATTGGTGGTACTACGGTATATCCAGCCTGAAGATCAATCCCAGAGAGAGTGTCGCCTGTAATATCGCAAGTGTCTTCCACGGATTGGAAAATTTAAAGCCTGACGGTTGAAATTTGCAAATCCAAAGGTAAAAAACACATAAGACATTTCCTCGAAGTACTTTTCTTCGAGCCGCATTGCTACATCAAATTCACTAACGTAACTTGGTATTGGTTCATGTAGAGTTTCTAATCTATTATCATCATCTTGGCCTAATTATCAACTCCGTATTAAAATATTAGTATTCAGATAAGTACCTACCCAAATACTTACTAAGTGCCTACTCAGTCCAAGCTACTTAGTATTTTTATAAAATAAAAAACTTTGCCACGTCACATTCAAGAAGACCAATTACCGACTAAAGAGCGCGGATTTTTTTTTCCTTAAAAAATCCTTGGCGGCGCATTTACATCAAATCGGAATATCAGGCAAATTAATCACAGAGTAAATCGCATCCTTAGCGAATCCGACCGCAATTAGGACTGAATAAAATGGCCAAAAGTGCAAATCCTAAAGACCAAAGACATCGTTAAGGCGGCCGAGCAAAAAACGTACCAATCAGTCATGGTGGTTATTTAAAAATAACTAACAACAAAGAATTTGACGTTGCTTCTTGAGGTTTAGGATTTGACGTTGCTGCTTTCGATCAACGATGGATTTGAAATGTAGGGCTTCCATGCGATGAACCATATTTTATGCCGGCTAAATCATACTATATTGTCTTTGATCATACTGTCAAACTTTTTATGCATCTTACAGTCAATGTGCGCGGACACTGTAAAGAGGTAAAGCCTAACTTTTTTATCAACTCAAAATTTTTTACAATGTAGTCGTGGGTGCGTTGCTTGATTAATTCTTCAATAGAATCACGTAGAGGCTTATTTGTGAAGGGCAAGCATATAACCTTACCCTGTAGTAAAAAGTAAATCCGTTCAAAACTGTTGAAACCACAATGGCGGTATTCATTGACGCTTCACAATTATAAGTGCTAAGGAGACAACGTGTGAATGCAGCATCGGATGAAGAGTTTTTAGGTATTCTCAAAAAGATTAATGGATTTTGGGGAAAATGTAGAATTTCTTGGGGATCGGTGTGAGATACGCACGTATTGATGGATTAAAAAAGGTCAGACGCTTGAAAATATTCTTCGTTTCTTAGTACAGACTAACTAATGTACATGGACATAGCTCCTTGGACCACTTTGGCGAGCACAGGACAGTCGACTGCATGCGCACATAGATATTTAAACTGTTAATCTGAATTCTACGTCTTTTAGGAATGATCAAACGAATTGCGTTTAGCAAAACATTTAAATTATATTTCATCTAAATTTAGAAGGAAATACTGAGTATTTCAGAAAGGTCCGGTGAAGCTATTACTCTTCGATACGTAAAACTTTTAATACGAGACCGACCTCGACCTGATTTTTTTTAAATATTTCGGATGTGCTCACATAATAGAAGTGGGATGTGCTTATATAATAAAAATAGTTTGTGTTCTTTCTGTAACACTTCATATATTATGTAGTAGTAAGCAGTTGCTGAGCGACACTAATGCCTTTTGACAGGTGACATTGCAGCCACTTATATAAGACAGCTGTACTATCTTTCAAGTTCCACCAGACTTTTCTGACACACCGTGTATAATAACTTTCTTTAAATCCTTAGATTAAAACTCTCCAATGTTTGGATGCCTACAACCTACCTATACCACACCTATCACAATGATTTCCCTCACAAAATAGGTTGACCAACTCGTGACAGTCTCACAAAGGCCGTGCTCGTCTTCTTAACAAGCTCAAATTGAATGTTAACTTCACTTGTTTTTTTTTTCCCAAAGACACCTTGTTATGCGAGCCTAAGGAATCCGTTAAAAAAAATCCTCTTGTTCTTCTTACATCTCGGAGCGTGGCGAAATCGAATTTACGCGCGCTCTATTGATTTTTTTTTTTTGTTAAATCCTAGTTGATTGATCGTTATGTAACGGCTAGGATTTGAAAACTATTCAACAGTTCACGCTACGTTTTCTGCGGCTAAGTAATGAATTATACAAAAACTGGCTTTTAAGACTTATTTTGTCCGATTTGTAAGGACCTTAGATGTTTAATAGCATATAATTATTTCAAAAACGTGTAGTTCGAGTTGTATTTCCGTCGGTAGTCCAATATGGCTTCGTTTCCGGTCCGCCATTTTTCCGTCTGCCCGCATTAGCGGACTATACCCAATTTTTACTCTAAACGGTAAGTAGAGTCGAATGAAAATTAACAGTGAAACGCAAAAAAATGTTAAATGAATTGTTTCAGGGCCATTGAAAAACTTATTTAGTAGACTAGATAAACTTTTCTATCGCAATTTTTGCTCATTGTTGAAAGATGGGATTTTTTTCCAAAATTACTATAAACATGGTAACATGCTTTGCACTAATCGGCACAGTCATTATATTTTTTATTTTACGGATTGTTAATCAGTGACATACAACGTTACAATTCGTTGGTTTTCGACCAATGGCATTGGTACAAACAAAGGTAGTTGTCCGTCATAGTCCGTGAACGTCATTATGTAAATATGTAATTGCCTCTGTGGAATTACCTACGAGGAACCGTTCTTGGGTTGTTCACCAGCGAACAGTTGTCAGAAGAGGTAATCAGCATATCGTTTGTCAAGTTGGATGAAGTCATCTGCTCATTATCTTAAAATGTGTCATCATCTCGTCAAAGCTTTGCTATTTCCTGAACTAACTGCCAGTTCAAATTCTAAATCTGAATGCCACTTCCGTTCCAAAAAAAAATTTTATCGTCCAACAAGCCAAAACACATTTTTGATTATGGCAAAGATAATCGTTTAAAATACGAGGCGGCAATATCAAGATGATTCCCACAAAGTGTAGCGACGCGCGTGAACGGGTGATTTACCTCCATGGCCGGGTTCATGCACATGCCGGCTTCAGGGCTTAATACGTCGATAGACAGACAGACAAACAAACATACTTTGTTGTTTCACCGCTGAAAATAATGGCCCATGACGCGCGTCTAAGTTTTTGCTCCTTAATTAGGAATAAGTATCTGGTTAGTTGTGGTTGTTCCTTTTTTTCAGACGACTTTGATGATGGCTCGTTCGTCTGTAGTTTATTTTAAATCCATCTTTAAATTCAGTAGCTGCTCAAAAATACTCGCCTCAAAATTAAAAGAAAAACATCTTATTACTATTATTATTTTTTTGTTGTTGAAATGGCAACCAGCCGATGTCGACAAATTCTGCCAAAATGCCCATTCGTCTTGACACGAAATGGGCATTTTTTTTTATTTGTTTAAATTTTTATTTCTTTGCGAAGACTTTGAGCTAGTGTGAACTAAATGGAGATTCTGAAACAATATACAAACAACAATGATAATCAAGTAACAGTACGTAAACTGAAATAATGCACATTTTTATAATTAAGAAGGTACTAAAAAACCTTAATGCACTTAACACTTATTGCTACTAAAAAAAAAAAAAAAAAATTCTTTTTCAGCATGTTTAACGGTTTGACAGTTTTCTTTTTCTTGCCCAGGAACGTGCTCTGAGCACAACAGTAAAACAGCCAGCTGCGAATTTGATAAACGAACGAGTAGAGCTTACGCGCCGGCTAGTACCTAATTCGAATCGAAACGAATTGGAGCCGTCACAGACAATTCGGTTTTATTGCCTATTGATCGATTTTGTGCCAGTGCACGAATGTATTTTTGTAAGCTTTGTGTCACGAAGCTTTGATATCAAATAGAATGTAGTCACAGATCCATTATTTTTGGTTTCCATTATAAAAGGATTAAAAAAAAACGAGCTTTGCTGACTTTGTTATCAGAAATTTATTATGCTTAGGTATATATACTTTTAATTATCTAAGCTTTTACGTGTTCTTAATAAATATTTATGCATTCAAAACTTATTTGTAAGTAACAATAGGTATTTTTCTTGTTAGATATCATATGTCTGATATCAATGTCTATCAGCAAGATTGGGATTTTTGTTTGTTTGTTTGTTTGTTTCTTTGTTTGTTTGTTTTTAAGAGTTTTCAACTAAAAATAACTCGATTTCTAACCACCGAAACACTTATTTCGCCACAATATGAGCCCAAACGGTCGAAATAGTTACTTTACATAATTTCCGGCCCAAATGTACGTTGTAAAATGAGGTGTTAGAAAAAGGAGATCGATCTTGACATTGGCTGACCACATTCTCACGGGTTTCGTTCACAGAAACGCTTGCTCACAGATTGCCTCTTGATTTTTGGTTAGAGACTTTAGCCACCGCCAATCTTTCACGTCCAGCGCGATTGAGAGAACTGCGGACTTGTCAAACGATAATGGAAAATTATGTTTTTTATTATAAAGTGTAGCGCTGACGAAAGTTTTATTTTAAAAATTGTGTTGTTGCCACTTGCTACGTACCTATCTAACGCAAAATTACGTCAAGAGATGGCACACAATACCAGAAAGAGAAATAGCACGGATTCAAGTGAATTTTCGTTTTCGTTTACTTCGGTTTCTAAACTGAATAAATGCTTAAGTTCTGTGTTGCTGTTTTTCGGAAACCAGAAGATAAACTGATCATTATTCGTTAAGTGAAATACTTAAAACATAAACCGGAAGTTTGTTTAAATCTTTTCATATTTGGACTCGGAAATAAAGAGATTTTGCATTTTTTTTTCTGGTTCCGGAAATGATTGGCTGGCTTGCTGAATAGCATTCATCTTAACAATATCTTATAAGTTTTTGGTCCTTGTTATAAATTATAATAAGGACAAAATACTTCAATCATAAATATCTTAAAGCTCGCTAAATTTGAATAAAAACATCGTGAGAAAACCTGAGTGCCTGCGGTTCACATACCACGACGCTCAAAATTTCCGTGTCAGTGCCACGACGCTCAAAGTTTCCGTTAAGCCAATGCAGAGAGCAGACAGAAGACCTGTGCCCCACAGTGGGAATTGTAGGTTGCATTATTAGGTAATTTAGATAGTATGCAGGAAGTCTTTGACAAGTTCGACGTCTCAGCGATCTCGATGTGGAGCCTTCTGGTTTTACGCGTCGTTGGCCGGCCGCGAGATTAGATTGTTTTTTATTAAGTTTCACAAATTACATCTCAATTGAGGTGATCTCGTTTATTTTGTTGGTTAGTGGGCCCTACTCCAAATTTCTTCATAAGGTTCGACCGGCATCGGCAGCGACGCTAGCTGAGTAAGTCTGCGGCATTGGCTGGTCCAAATTTAAGACTGTTTTTGTTACAAAAAACAGCACAGGTCTCCATGTAGTGCCGATCACAAGCACTTCTTCCTAGATCCAGAGTAGGGTACAACACTCGGTAAGCTCGGTATCGATCGCCCACCAGCTGGGAAATTGTTATTTTCTGCCGCTATGAGTCCGGATTCAAGACGCAGTTATCTTTTATGAATATAATAGGAAAGTAACAAAGTATAATTTTTGTGCATTTTTTTCCGTTTCAATTCGTGCGGTGACAGTGATTTTTGCTTGTGGTTTTCGTGAATATATACCTCTGGTAGTCTAGAGGTATCTACGTAAGTGAAGATAAACGGAAAGATACCTATATTTAAATTGCTTTTTGGGCAAATTAAGAAACTCTTAATTAAAAATCTCATTTTCTTCTACCTAACTTGGTATCTATCTATTTATGTATTTGTTCACGCTGCAATGCAAAGTAGGAGGCTTCGCTTACAATTTTATTTATTTCCTGATGATAATTGTGAGGGAAATGCCTTTGCTTCGCGTAATATAGGTACAATGCAGGCAAATTAAAAACGGAAAACCAAGGTATACAACACTGAAAGTCTCCGCCCAAGGCTGGTTAAAGCCAGGAATACCATTATAACGCCTCATTAGCATTAATTAGTATGGAATATATTAAAACTCTACATAGTTCAAACGTTGGCGGATGTCTTGGTATTGCGACCGTGCTGATATCAAATAGCACAAAGATGAAATGACAGATGGTTTACTACGACGATGCCACGATGGATGATGATGCAAAGCAAGCGCTTGGTGGGAAATAAGGCGTTTTTTTAAATAAGGCGGTCTTTAGTGGATGAAAAAGAATTGCATAACTCGCTATGGAGCTGCGATAGCTAGCTTTCTGTTTTAGGGTTCACAAAGCGCTTCCTCATCGCTTTAGAAAGAAGAAGAAAGAAAGAAAGACATTTATTGGAACAAATTAACACATCACAAGAAAAAAAGGCATAACAAGTAACATAAACAAGTACAAAGAAAAAACAAGCCACATAAATACAAAAATACAATAAATTTGACAATATCATGTACCTTGCAACAAAATAACCTAATTAATCGTAGCCAGCAACAAAACCTGGTCTCTAACTGCCTTTCCGGGATATAGGCGTGAGGTTATTTTTTATGTAAAAAAAAAAGAACAACAAAATAAGCAGTAATTTATCTACGTGAAAGCAAAGACTTTTCGAGTAATTCCTTCATGCCACATATAACCGCTCACTAGACATACCCAAAGCAGCAAAAACACTCATTAGCAGCCCACTCAGAGGCTCTTCAAAGTAGGCGCCAAAATTCCTAAAACAAACTGGCTGTCTGTGCTTTCAACCGATAGCGATTAGAAAAAAAGTTTGCCGTACCTACAATTTTTTAAATAATGTTGTCGACATGTGAACGTCGAACTTATAAAAGTTCGAAATTCAAACTAGTTTCCTCATAAATCGATAGTTTTTTTGAAAAAATGTTACGAAAAACAGTTATAAGTTGATGCACGTAAGTTGGTGCAAAAAGAAAATGGACGGGGGCAAAAATGGCTTTCTGTAGGCGTTATTATTTATACTTGAGATTTTACTTTGCCAAATAAAATAGATACTTCTGTTCTGAACCTTTTCTATTATCTAAAATTACTTAATCGAATTAATTAGAGTATCTTCAAGTTTATCTAGTAACTTACCTTGTAGTGATTTGAAACATCTTGATTTGGCTTCGTTGGAACGAGTCTATTGAAAAATAATCATCAAACGTGTGGGTAACCATACAGACAGGAGTAGCTACTAAATACAATGTGCAGTTATGTACAAAAGCGTTGTCATGAAAAATAACCAAGATAATTACGGTGTACGAAAGCTTTAACAGCGATTGCTAACCAATTATGTCAGCAATTGTCCTGATGGAGGCACTTTGTGCCGCATATAAATACTTAATGCTCATGTCGTAGGCGCATTTACGCGCAGATACAGATCTTGGCATGAAAAAATTGTGGGTGTAAATACAATGACACAAATACTCGTGTATCTTCGGTGTAATTGTTAGAAAATTGCGATAAAGCACCGGTGGGCGTGCGCCGCGCTTTGAGCGTCTTTGTTGCACCCACTTTGTTAAATTCAGATCATTGTACTGATAAGTAGCTTAGATGTACCTACCCTACCTCGGTTCACTACGCCACTCCAAAACATGTTTCACCGAATTACAATTCATTTAAGACAACTCATCGACAGTTTGTTCGATATTTCAATTTATCCTTAGTTTGATTTTACGAATCTCGTTTGTTCAGTGCTACATTTGACCTAAGCAGTAAGTAAGCGCCAATGCACGCATTCGCCTTTCATTCATCGAAGCAACATGGCTCAAATCATCCACCATAAATTTTAAATTACAGTCGACACAATCACCCATGACATACTTGCACTCTAATCAGTTACGTTAAGAACGACTGCCACAAACATGTAAAGGTTGTCCAGCTGTCGACTGCACTATTGAGATGTCCTTGGCCGCGCGGCCTATAGATATGATATGTGAAGTCAAAAGAACTTTAAACCTTAGACAAAATAAGCCATCGATCCTTTTGATTTCAGGTGAAATGAACCGCCGATCCAATGTCATTCTACGAGTATGTTATGAATTCTAGTATAGAGAAGCCGCCGACGAGTTGTCTTAAGTGAAATGATACAAGATGAAACGTGTTTTGGATTTGCGTAGTGAACCCACCCTACCTATAGTCCGTTCCAGAAACGGTATTCTTAGATATAAACAAAGCATTTCAAAATATAATTAAAAGCCAACAAAAAATATAAATCAATTTTTTCAATAAATGTTATCAATGTAGGAGCTAGGAGCAGCCAATTACATGCGTATCGTAACGATTTTTTCCGTATCTTAACGATTTTTAACATTCAGTTCAATTCAATAAATATACAATTCGGATTTAAATTCAATTTAATAAATATACAAATACATAAGCCTAATAATAATAAACTACATAGCCACGATACGAAATAAAAATAACAGTAAATCTAATAAAATCACAATATGCACCTACAGCCAATAAGCGTCAAACCCAACATAAATATGTATTATATCTTCGTATGAGTAATTTATCAGCTTCGAACTCAAGTGGCTAAACACCGTCGGCAAGTGAAAACACTCGGCTTTGATGTTTCAGTTGACTGATAAATTTTTATATACCCCATTCAGCGGGCCTGGCAGTCAAAACAAACCATTAAAAGACTCTTTAAGCCACCACTTGACTTTATCGACCACCTTTATTATACAGCTTATTTATTGGTCCTTTTTGTGACTGGCCGAAGAGTTCATTTGAGCCACGAACCACTGCGCATGGTATTGATAGGTATTGGGTAATTACTGTTGCAAATGCCTAGGTTCTGCTACAACGGAATGGATAAATTTAGCCAAAAGATTCTACTTCTTTATACTTCATTTTTGGACGTAGTATCAGCAAGATGTTTCCAAAAGAGGTTGCAGTAATAGTAGTTTATGTGACTGTCACATAATGAGGGTTATTAAAACACGAGCAAGATTTTAAAAAACGAGCCTTGGCGAGTTTTTTAATGGCATTCGCGAGTGTTTTAATACCAAGTTATGTGCAGTCTCATACACTACTTTATCTACACTCATAATGAAATTTTTGAAACAAAATGGCGCAATTTCGACAATAGTATCTTGACATTCAATCGTCTGCACTCAGTTTTGCGCGCGCAATTTTAGGTATTTTTAGTTGCACTTTTGGTACCACGAAAATGAAATTAGGTTTTTTATAGAGTCAACTTTTGACATTAAAAAAAAAACTTAAGTTTTGTTCCGTGATCACAGCTGTTGCTGTAACATAAAGTGAAAAATCTGACCTTTAATGTAACTTTATATTACACTTTTTTTTTTATTTTCTTTAAAGTTATGTATTGTTTAAAGCCTGTCAATATGTGTTTACCTTTGAATTCTTAATTTGAAGATTATGATATGAGTGTAGATAAAATGATTTAAAACTATTTGCAACAAGTTTACTCCTAAAATATGAGCATATTATTGCATTCTTCCTCGCATTCGATTACTACATCGTTGCTAACTTTTTGCTTCACTTTCCCAACTTGCAACATCTTCGATGTCTTTTGAAAGTTTTTGTTATGGTTATCATCGCAACTTGATATTTTGATAATTGTGAGCGTCGCGTCCACAACACAGGTCGCGTACCTAGTGTGGAGTGTCGCTGTGAACTCACAAATCAGACTTTTGCTGCCTACCCACCTTTTGTAATCAAACAATAATTATGTTTGATACTACTGCTGTTTATACTTGATTAGCTTATATCTCGATTTGTTTGTCCGTACTATGTTATATCCTAAGCAAAGTAAGATTTTATGTGGCGGTTAAATAAAGATTACCTATATAAAGAAGAAAGACCAAAGGCCAATGACATTACTAAAGCGGAAAGTATTGAACAAGATAGGCAAAGGCTTGAGGGGGTTGTATTAACAGAGAAGAGTACTACCTACGCCCATTAGGCATACATTTGATCAGTCAAGCCTAAATACCTACTTAGGCTAGCTGAAAACTACAAAAAATGGAAATCCCATGTCCGTATTCATGTCTCAGAGTACAGTTACCGCGAGTCCACCTATTCAGGTGAACCCTACTCGTTGACATTACGGGTGACTTTGGGACGAAAATACGATCTATCAGCTGTGGATTCTACCCTAGCCCCGGGTAAGCGACGCGATGACAAATAAATCACGGTATAGGCCAATAATGTGGCTGGGATGCCCCCTGGGACCGACTCTGGCTTTGCCTGGCGGTGGGAACTGCGGGAGGTTCCGATGCGATGCGATTCTTTTGTTACTGTGTAACCACATTGGAAATAGACAAATGCATCACATCGACATCGCTTTGCATTAAAAAAATATAGTAGTGATTTATACAACTTAGTGTATATAACTAAGTAATTGCTTACTTACTTAATCTTACTAACAGCGGTGGTAGCCTAACGGGTAGCGAGAGACCTAGGTTCGATTCCCAATGCGAGCATGTGCCTATGACCTTGTTTTCTAAGTTATGTTCATTTGTGAAGTTACAGTAGCAATACCACTTGCTAAGTGCGAAGAAAAACATTGTGTCCTGAATCATCACGAAACCTGAGGCTCTGAGCTATTCACATACCTCAGCGCTTGAAATCGCCTATCCGCGGTGGGCACGCCTATACTCTCTCCCTCAGAAAAGGCGTGTGCACTACAGTGGGACGTATTTAGGCTGCTTGTGTTAATCTTAGTAGTATTTATTATAAATGCAAACGTTTTGATGGATGAAAGTTTCTTTATCACTCAATCAATTAATCACGACCGAACAGCTTAATTGATTTGGATGAAATTTGGCACAGAGTTAGGGTTAGTACACAGGCTACTTTTATCTCGCAAAAACACGCGATTTCTACGCGAGCAAAGTCACATTTTAAATTAATATCGGCGATAATTTAAGTACACACGCGTCATAAAATACATTATATTAAAATATTTATTTTACCATCATAATACAGCTAATATAGATACTGGATATCTTTATTGAAGTCCAAAGATGCTCATGAATTTTACACTGAAGCACTTTAAAAATAGCGCCGAGTCTCACGAAAAAAGGGTCATAAAGAAGCAGCCCATAAAGAGAAATAGCGCGTCGAAAACTCCCGCCTTTTGTCACATAATTGCCCAAATTGTTATTAGACAGCAATAAAGACATATTGCTGCGAGACAGCCGAAGATTTGTCGACTCCTCGCTGAGAGAGTGTGTTATTTATACTCTGTATTGGTACAGTCGACTGTAGATACATAGTCCACAGCACAATATTTATAGTTACGTTGACCAAAAAAAAAACATAAAATAATTACTTAAATGTAAAAGTAATTAAATACTAGAAATATCTGTACTAACTGTACTTACCCTCTATCCAGAGGGTGTTTATTTTATTTTATTTTATTTGGTGTACAAAACAGATCAGAAGAAAAGAAGAGTGTTACTAACTTGATTTCGGTATGTAATTCTTTCAGTTACCTCAAATATTAGTTTGAGGTCATCCTTTTAATACAATTTTAAGCATGGAACAGGAAACTGTCTTTTTTTTAGGAAATACAATTTTGAAACTGGAACAATATGTGACTGTCTTTTGTTTTGGAAAATCGACTGATACTTTTCTCTAATTTCAAATTAAGGAAATCTTATGTACTCAATCTATGGTTTGTTATAGCTACTGGCGATGCGACTTTCCTTTTAACCAATCAATCAATCAAACTAATACCTGGATATAAATAATTGTAGGTCTAAATCACGGGAGGCATCGCTATGGGCGGTCGCTACTTGAGATAAAGAAGTTGCGTTGCGTTAGATGCTATGGACGCATTATTTATTGTATTTTAATTATAGGAAGATATCATTTTGATTGACGATTATAGCCTTAGATTATGTGGCTTCTGGTGTTCCCTCTAGCGCAGGATATAATGGAAATGCAATGACGTAACACAATGTTAAATTGCGTCACCTTTGCTTTCTATGCAAACTAAACATGTATTTTAGTCTATTCGTGATATTAGTACGGATATTTTATTGTTTACACAAAGCATGCATTTATTTTGTTGTTTTTGTAACGACTTTTCTAACTATACTTTTAAAACATTCGTGAATTCCGTTTCTTTTACAATGATGACTTTTCTTACTTCCGTAAAATGTAATGTTTGTAAAAAAAACTTTTTATTTTCAGGCGCCGAAAATTAACATCGTACATATTAACGCACTGAAACATTTAGACCGGCTACAAATACATCAGCATCTAATAGCGACGTTTGTTAAGTTTGTGTGCGGTCGGGGAAACAAATGACGGCCACATGCTGTCGCTCAGTTGCAGTTAACAAAACGCTTTATTGACAGATATATTTAGCGACGACTTTCGGAAGGCACTCGATGGTTTCTGAACGTTTCTAAGTTCGTACTGGCCGGTTTAGTTTTTTTGTTTTTGAAAAAGTAAACGAGTCTTTATGTACTGGGTGGTACCTACTCTATAGCTCTGAATTTTAATATTAATGGTTACCGACACGGTGCTATTTATAAAAACGATTTATGATTCCTTTAGAACTCTATTCAAATACAGTTTAAATTAAGTTTGTAGTCCTAGTCTTTCTTTTCACCACAAAATATTTAACCTGCATTTGAGGAGTGTTTTAAGGAGTCGTATTTTTAAGGCTTTATTTATAAGGCTGTCAGTTTCAGAAAATATCAGTTCCCGAAAATTATGTTTATAACTGGCAAATATCTTACCACGACGTCTTCTTTATCCATCACTTCAAAATGGGTCGTTTTGTTTGTTTATTTTACTAATACTGTGTAATCGGTGGTCCCACTTTTTTGCACATCTGTATGTTGCCACCACGAATCCTATGCATGTGTGGTCTAAAAAAATGCATACCTTGAAGGAACACTAAATCACTTTGAGAATAGATTGACAGACCATAATCACTACGATGACCTTTGCATAAAACTAAATAGAAAACGTTGCCAAATAAAGGTATAATTAAAATCTTCTCCAAGTAATTACAATCGGGCTTTATAAAATGTTTGTAATTTCTAGTCGACATGTGAACTATGCGTTTCGTGGGCACACAAGTGATTCTCTCCCTGTCAGCTGTTAGCTTAGGCCCAAACAAGTAGAGATGACTTCTCGACAAACGAGATACAGTTTAGTTCCCCTAATTATTTGTCTAATTCTACCCCCGGCGGAGTCATTTGTAACATTATGCGTTACTAATTGAGACATATGCAAGGAGGATGTTGCTGGAGAGCGGCTGTGTTGTAATAGAATAGGTTAGGTGAGAGTAGAGAAGTACCACGTTTTCACTTTTCTACTGAACCCTGTGAGTGTAAGCAAGTATAACATAATACTAATAATAATCCAGCCCATATACGTATCACTGCATCACTCTAAGGTATAGGCATTCTCTCAGAGAGAGAGAGAGAGAGAGAGAGAGAGAGAGAGAGAGAGAGAGAGAGTACGGGCTTAATCACCTACCTACCACGGATTCCCAATTTCAAGCACTGAGGTATGTGAACACTCAGATTTCCTCACAATGTTTTCCTTCGCAGTTAGCGAGTGGTATTACATAAGGAATTACACTGTAAGGCACAGGCTTCCTCTCAGGGAGACAGTATGGGCTTAATCACCACGCATGCCCACCGTGGATTGGAGATTTCAAGCCCTGAGGTATGTGAATAGCTCAGACACTCAGATTTCCTTAGGATGTTTTTTCTTTTCCGTTAGCGAGTGGTATTGCTACTATAACTTCACAAATGTACATAACTTAGAAAATAAAGTCATAGGTACACGCCCGCACTGGGAATCGAATCTGGGTCTCTCGCTTCCGAGTCCAATGTTCAACTCACTAGGTTACCACCGCAGCTACTACAAATTCAAGTACCTACAGTCGACAGCACATCAACCTTTACATTTTAGTTGCAAAGCCGCCCGTAACGTAACTGTGTAGAGTGCACGGATGAAACGGCTGTCGACTGAACATGCCGAGGTTAGAATCCTTTAGTTATAGTTTGAGTCCGATTCGTACTTACGGCGCATTTTTGTAGCACGTGACTAGAATGCGGGCGGCACAAGACCGGGAAGCGTGGAAAACCATGAGGGAGGCCTATGTCCAACAGTGGGCGTCATGTGGCTGATCATGATGATGCTTATGATGACTAGAATGACTTACCGGGTGCTGTTCGTGTGTCTGGCCGCAGCATTAATGTTTTTCCTACTTTTGTAAGAAGTGTTATTTTGGTTTTTTAAGGTATTGGTGGCTATCACGGAATCATATCATATAGGTTTTGATGTATAAGTTTAAGATGATTTGAGAAAAGATGGTCAGAGTGGAGTTTTTTTTCCCGCTGCCTTTTTCTCCACTACAAATACGGCCCGAAGGCAGCGGCTAACATAGTAACATAGTACATTGACATTCAGCAAACAGAATGTAAATTCTTTACGTTGAAATAAGTTATTGATTTCTGATTTCTGACTTATCGGCAGGTTATATTAAAAACCTATTTAGGTTATGTTATGAAACATCACCACGTTTATTTATCTTTTAATTAAAACATCGCCTCTCCGATCATGTTTAAAAAACATTTTTTGTGCGAGTTTTCTATTTTGTCGCACTAGTAAAGGTTGTATCTACTGTGTTGGTAGGTAACATGAGTCCTTCACGTCAAAATTTTTTTTTATTTTTTTTTATTTCAATTTCTTACAACTATCTTTACAGGACATCGCAGCTGACACACTGACAGCAGTTGTCACTTTTGGCACTTTAGAAAAATGAGCTTCACGTTTGGCCTTGGTTGAATATTGAAAGACGAAGAAGAAAGGTGATGCGTTACATTAAAATATTTACTTTTAGTCAGCCGTGTTTGTATCGCACTGCTGGCCAAAGGCCTCCCCCATGATCTTCCACTCCTCTCTCATCTTAAACTCTGCTTCTCTATTTGTTATTAGACATTGCATTACATAAACTTACGCCTGTATTTCGGAGGAGTAGGCAGAGACCAGGGTTTGCTGCTTGCCACGATCCTGATAAACCTCTTTCGCTTCAGAAGTGTAATTCCGTCGTTGTTGTTCCGGATGAGCGATCTATTCTTATTCTTCTTATCTTATCTGTATTTTTATCTAAAATAAAACAAAATTGTTTCAAACAAGTGACTTGTTTGTGAAGGCTATTTTATTACCGAAGGGTAATAATAAAATTGTTGACGTATTTTTATGCACGATATAGCAATGACTACGATAGTTTTAACTGGTTAATGAGCAAAGACTTTAATGTAGAATGAAACAAACACTAGTTTCGCATGTCAGTATGACAGAGTACAGTAATGAAACGAAAATATGATGTGTAAATTGCGCTTTGTAAAGAGCAGGAGGTATGTCAGCTACTTAAAGTTAAAGTTATATGGCTAGTTCTCTATTAAATAACTACATTTGAATGCGTACCTTAGTGTTAATGTACTATTGAACTTGATAAGGTACCTTTTAGATTACCTACCTACCTACTTTCATAGAATATTTTCATAAATATTTAAAAACCTAAACCATGATTGATAGTGGGATATAAACGGCTGTAAACTCTATAAATAAACAGCTAACAATCAATTCAAAGAATTCTACGTAGTGGGTGTTGCAAAATGTCTATTAGAACGATATCGAATTATCGACTCATCTTTGACAAAGAGGTAAATTAAATTCAGTTTGGTGAACCTTCATAGTTTACTAAACTAAATTTAGTTTAGTGATTGAATGAATGACCCTAGCGAATCTTTTACTCAACCATATTTGGTTATTAATTAACCTTATTAGGTTCGCTGTCTTTTTCGTAATATGTAAACGTCCATAATCCAGTGCACTACAGGCACTGGTGTTTTGTACATTTGTAAAGTTCTGTATTTGAAACCTAACTATTTCACTCAAGCTTTGTTTTTCAAATCGAATCACCGTTTGTGTCTCCTAAGTGACAAAGCGGTGGGGTCCGAATTAAGCCGCTGTCCACAAAGATTTAGATTTATGTCTCTCGTAGCAGTTTGTTTATCGGTCGCGTCTCCCATCCAGACCCTCAGAAAGTGCCGTTTAAATTGTTGGCAAAAGGAAGAATATCAAGTTCAAATACTAACAATATAAAAATTACATAACAACACATACACGTAACGTAAGCTCACGCCTGTGTTCCAGAGGGGCAGGTTTGTCAGGGTTTATTATATTAACATTTATAAATTGTATCAGTCACCAAATTCGTAAGAAAATGCGGCAAAACTCCTAAACTAAGAAAAGAAGCAGTACTGCACCAAATGTATGAAACAGCTGATTTATTTCTTGCTCAGTGGCCTAATTACGCGCACCAAATCCTGAGCGATTCCAATCGTCTAACTGTCAAATTCCATACTAATTTGACAGTTAGACGATTGGAATCGCTCAGGATTTGGTGAGCGTAATATAGGGGCTGATTTGTTTGGCCCCATAGCAAAAGTTGTTTGTATTGACGAGTAGAAAGATCCCTCAAAGTTTGTCAGGTGACTAAAATGCCGCCCGGTATGTTTTAAACAGGTGAAAATACTTACTTTGTTAGCATTTTGACCTTCACATGAGTAGGTACAGGCAACGACCCTTACTGATGACTTTTCTACGAAAATGTAAAGCCTTTCACACACGTAGGCGCGGTGGCAGAAAAAACATAAAAAAAGAAAAAAAGAAGGAAACAGACAAAGAAAGAAACTGTAAAAAGAAATCTCATTTGAAAATCACACACATTGGTTTTTTTTTATTCGAAATCTCGCTGCAAATTGTATGGTCCGCGGTTGCCACTTGTGAGCTCTTGCTGAAGGTAACCTGCAGTAGCATTTTGTTGCGGGATCTTAACCTATGTCATCCTCACATGATAATTGTCATAAAGCTGTTTTTAAGACCTTTCTATTCTTAGGGTCGTATGACCAAAATTATATTCCTCAGACCGCAAGCATGACTCCGTAGCTCTAGCATACACTCGATGTGGTCAGGCTTGAACCCTCTCGATATAAACACATAGATATTTATAAATATTTATGTTGTCTATATTACATGTAGAAATGTACACAGAAAACAACTATAACACTTATTAAATAAAGATAACGGTATAACTGGCGACTTTATTAAGAATAGTACATAAATTGTTCGAGATAACCATTGATTAAAAGACAAAAGGAGTTGACATCGCCCCCGTACTTAAAAAATAGCAATACCCGTCTGGTACTGAAAAAAATATCACCTGCTCTACTTGTACGTTTTGGCGTTATAAGACCGAAGATTTGCAAGGGATGGCTAATATTTTTATCTCTATTACAACCTGTCTCAATAGTAAAAGTTATTTATATTGACAGGTAAACGTCTCCCACCCCTTGGGAAAGAAAAGAACATTTTGATAAGTACAGTCTAGAGGACATCTACACTAACATCAGTGCACTTTATTCAACTAAAATGTTATGATTGATGTGATGACGACTATATACCCGGTAAAACACTGTTTATTAAAGAAAGGGACTGGACAACTTTTTGCCTGTCGCTCATACAATATTGCCGTCTGCATTGTGAGAGGCAGAGGCGAATAGTTATTTAGGCGCTTTCTTAAATTAACCTTGCTGTATACTGCATCGTGTTTACGCGATCATGCTAGCCACGCCGGTCAGCAATACGGGACCACACACCTTGAGTGGTTACAACGGGGTGGAGTGTGTATTATTTTGTTACATTTTATGGATATCATATTGCAGTGTCTTTCAAGTAGGTAAGGTATATTAAAGTTTCGCCTGGCAGGAAGGTAATAAGGCAGGCAATTCGAAAGAATTTTCTGTAGGTCTTGCTTTCCAGGCTATCAAAATCAGTCTATGTAGGTTATATAGGGCACCCTTCGGGTACGGAACCCTAAAAATTTAAATCTGAGAAAAAACTCGTAGACGGACGATAAATTGTGGCCAATCATAAACTCTAATTTCGATTGTCACAAGAATTTTCTCCATATAACCATTTTTAAAACACAAAAAAATACTGTCGGCAGCACACCGACCCATTGCTTACCATACGCAACATAAATAAATAATCCACCTTTACATTTGGTTGCAAATTCGCCCATAAAGCAACGAAGTAGAATGCACAGATGTAAAAGTTGATATGCTACTACTTATTTCTTAAAATAATTCATCCCAAAGTTTTACCACTCCGCCTCGCATTCGCTTTCCAATTTCCATTTGGCGCCGAGTTTCCAGTCCCGTCACGAATTTACCGTCTAACAAACACGATCCCTTTAGCGACAAATCCTTCCAGACAGGATCGCGACAGATTAGGGCGACGCTGGTAGGTAGCTACTGCGCAGGGAGGCATTCTAGAATTCTTCAGCAACGGGGAACTTGCGTCTAACATAGATTGTAGTAACCATAGAAATCATATAAAAACAAAGAAAAATTTAAAAATAAAACAATAAACATATTTTTTTCGGGATTTTCTGGGTCGCAAAACATGCGAAAAATTAAGTTACTATAATAACATACATCTTATTAGATTTCGTTTTGTCATTGAATTATGAACGTTTTTCTTATAAGTGTGTAACATAATTTTACGAGATAACTCAAATATTGCTAAACGCTTCATACATATAAGGCGTTACGTTAAGGAGTGACATTATAGTCTAAGGTCGATTTCTATGGCACGTGACTATATTGACTTTTCGACTGTTTATATTACAAAATGTATTAGTCACAGAGAAAAAAAAATACTACGTTTATTAATCTTTTAACGTATCCTCTCCTATTCTTTTCTATTAAAACATTTTTTTGTGCAAGTTCTCCGTTAAGGATATATGATAGGTATACATTATCTTTCCAGTGATACACTTTATCTACAAGCGAAATTTTAAGAAAGGTCAAATCCGCCTACCCTAATTTTGTCTTAAAATGTTCTTTAGAGGAATGACAGCGAGTCATGCCGTAGTTCCTCTATAGAAGTTTTGAGAAGCTTGAGAAGCCACTTCCCGGCATATAGCCCCAGATAGTTTTAGGTAGTTCTCAAAATATTGTGGGAAGTCCTCAAAAGGCTTATCAAAGCTTTATTGCTGACTATACCTTTCGTGCTGAAAGTATACCTAAGTAGTGAGAGTGTCTTAACCGGAAGAACAGAAATAAAAATTATTAATAAATTTTGACAGTGAGACAAAACAGGAAAGCTTGTATGGACTACGAAAATGTGACATTTACGGAACTGTGGCTCTGACAGATAAATCAGTTTTTAATAGTTCTCACGTGAGTTTCCTAAGCCCTGGGGAAATCGAGAGAAGAGTATTTGGAATTTAGATTTGGTCTTGTTTTGATTTTGACATTGATTGTATGCAAAGTGGACTTGGACTACGTTTTATTGAAATAACGTGACTTTAAAACTGGTTCTTCAGAATAAATAATCAAACTACTCGTATTTCCAATACGCAAAATGTGGATGGATTAGTAGAAGCCGAAATATTAGCAAATTTGTGCTGGGTACCTCTCTATTTGTCCCTTGTGCCCACATGCACTCGAGAATGCTTGCTGGAGGACCCAGACGCTGGAGCGCGCGTGGCCGAGTTCTGGGCTGATAAAATTTAATTGGTTCTGTTACCGACACGATAAGAAGAAGAAGAAGAATTGCCCAATTTCAGGACCTCATTTCATAGAACTACAACAGTTCGATGTAAATTGTACAGCCAATTAACCCGGCGACGCAATGTACATCGAATTTTCATAATAAACCATGAATTGTAGTTTTATGAAACGCAGCCTAGAATCCCTTCCCTGGCCCCAAGGTCTCGATCCCAACAGATTAGAGTGACGATTTGAAAAGATAACGCGGCCCTTCGAGAGCTCCTGGCGGGGTGTTCAATTTGTTTCAATTACTCCCTGGGACCTTAGTTCGTTATTTAAATCGGCCGTCTTGATTTATTGGGGTTAGGCGCTGTTTTGGCTTGTGTTTTTCTGTGGCTTAGCTTGGATTTTGTACTTTACAAGTAATGCTAAGGTTTGAGCACATTCAATGAGCATATTGCAGCGGTGGTAGCCTAGTGGGTAGAACATTGGACTCGGAAGCGGGAGACCCAGGTTCGATTCCCAGTGCGGGCATGTACCTATGACTTTGTTTTCTAAGTTATGTACATTTGTGAAATTATAGTAGCAATACCACTCGCTAACGGTGAAGGAAAACATCGTGAGGAAACCTGAGTGTATGAGCTATTTACATACCTCAGCAATTGAAATCGCCAATCCGCGGTGGGCACGCGTGGTGATTAAGCCCATACACTCTCTCTGAGAGAAGGCCTGTGCCCGTGAGAAGGACGTATGTAGGTTACTTATGGGAGCATATTATTATGGTACGCTACGTGAGTAAATTTTTGGAAACATTGTAAACATTTTCAGAATTCTCTGTGTTGTACTTAATTGTAGATTTAAATTTTAACATCTAGATGACGCTGACGAACATCCACTGTTGAAATTATAAATTTATTTAGATAAAAAGAGCACTTAATATAAAAAAACAAAAGGAATCTTTCTATTTATCCACATTGACCAGTATTCGTATAGGTAAGTAAATTACTAGGAGTTCGACACATCGTTATTAGTCACTAGGACTTACCTATATAACATTATAGGTCCAAAATAAGAGAGCTGCTTTGTCAATTATTGTGGAGCAGAACTGACTTGCACTAGTTTTTCTATCAATTTAGTTGTTAATCAATAGTTGGACCATATACTCAGAAAAGAAACGACAATTTTATTGAGTTCAATCTATCGAATCAGATCTCATCGATTATTGTAATGGCCATTCCGAAAAGTGCAGCCGCGTGTGTAACAGAAGAAAAAACTAAAGGATTCCAAATTCAAACGATCCGAAGCTCATAACAAAAGTGTAGCGTTTCGAATCACGGAAATGATGAATGCTCATTCCTTGGGCTTTTTGAATTTCGGATTGTCATAGCTAGCACCTGCGGGATGGCACTTGTCGCGGGAATCAAACCTGGTACCCCACCGGGAGCGAGATTGATCCCGCTGTCATAATCTGTGACCACAGAGTGGAATGGTACAAATAAGAAGAGTTTTTAAACGCATCTAATCAATTGGTTTTCAAAAGATTCCTTTTATCGGGTAAAATAACTCGGTGGTTTCCCGTCGGGATAATGAGAAAGTGCTTTCCTAAAGATTTTCTGTATGGACTCAAAAGTACTCAAAAGCAAAATATCACTAATGTTCTGTTCACTTACAATGTTTTTATAACTGGCCATAACAACTTGCATTGGTCTTAACAGCCACTCTGTCGAACATAAAAAAACAAAACTTTTTTATTTACATCGCAAGGTGTCTCGCCTGTTGACAGAAGTCACGAACCAGCCAGTACTAGAACTACCTGCTTGTGGTATTTACAGTCTTATATTAGAGCAATAAGTTGTCGAGAATCCGTTACGGATGAATTGTAGATAGAAATAGGAATACTCATTGAATGCCATTCTCGATCTGCATTCTTGACGTTTGAAGGTTTTTGTTGAGATTCTAGTAGCGAGGTACTAAAGAGTTTTGTACTACCGATATAATTTTTCGATGTACGTAGGAGGTAGCTCCTACATACCTAAGTACCTAGTTATGCCAGTTGATTGCAAGTGAGAACTATACAATCAAAACCAAAGGCAATAAAATTTACAAAATAGGGATGTTGTTTTTTAAATCAATATGGGTGATTTTTCCTTATTTTAAACATTTTTTCTAAGGGATTGGTTTAAATCTAGACACGTTTTATCTGTTATTATCTTAATACTGGATAAACGTAGGTAGGTACTTTGTTTTTTGTTGGAAGTGTCGGAACAGGTTTTGCTCTGATTCGGAGATACTGATATAGTAGATACCTACCTTCACAGTTAAACAAGCAGGTATATACGGTCGACAGCGAAGCAACCTTTACATAAGTAAACTCTAATCTGTTACGTTTAAAGGCGTCTTTGCAACAAGATGTAAAGGTTGACATGCTGTCTACTGTAATATGTACCTAGTTCACAACGTAGCGGGTCCACCCCAGGGTGTCTTAATAAGCGTAGAGTCATTACTTTAATGATTGCAGTGCTCTCATGTGTGAATGTAATATTTTAAAACTGCTCTTATCTATGGAAATGTGTTTTCAACAGCAGCCAAGCGTCTTAAGGCGTTTACACTTCGGTAAATACTCGTAAGTACCTAACTACGCTTACCTACTATACTTAGTTAAGATTGAACAAAGTAGGTAAGCCATTAATTACTCATTAATGCTTACACAAGTACCAAAACCAGAACCAAATTGTTTTTCAAGATTTTACAGGGTCTAAATAATGTAAACGATGTTTTTACTGTAATAATAAAAATCTGATTTAGATTTTTCATTAACATCTGTACATAATTTCAGTTTAACTTCATACCCTTTTGTAGTACCTACGTAAAATCTAAAATATGGTCCGTTTATTTCAACACACACCGCATCGAACACATATCGAAGTAATAAAGGGAGCAGCACATTTAAAAAGAGAACACCGCTCAGTCAACATTCCCAGCGCACCCCAACAATGGCGTTCAATCACCAAAGAGGCGACCACAAAGACAAAACTCCTTAGTGCTAAATTGAATCAATTTATCCTGCCACCTTTCGACAGGGACAGTTATGACGGGGGGCGTGGCCGCGCATGCGTCCTACTCATTTGTCCTACTCTAACACACGTGACATAAGAGCGGTTATCGCGCAAAAAGATGACTTCCTAGTGTCAGTGTAGCCAGATACTAGCCGGCTGAGGTCGCTAAAACTTTGAATAACAGTTGCCTAAAAGTCGCCCAAGATCTTGTTAGTCCAAATTCTAAAGTTTGCAGCAATGTAGCCCAAAATCACGTCTATGAGACGACTTTGCTGTCTACACCGTGTTATTGAAAACTGTTTTTCAGTATCGATAGTTATAATGCTTCCAATAAGCAAAAATTTTTGAGTATTCAATTAATTTCTGTAATTTTTATATAAAATCTTGTTTTATTTTACATACAATCTTGAAACGTGACCCGATCAATTTGTATAAAATTAAATGGTGAGTTCTTAAATGCGAACTTTTCTACATTTAAAGTGGTTTTATTATAGAGCAAGTTAAAAAGTACCCGAAACCGGCGTCCATGCATGCATCGACTAATGACTGTTGAGAAAGCGAACTTGATCTGTCTGGATCATGGCAAGTGGCAGTCCCTGGTCTCTGCCTACCCCTCTGGGACACAGGCGTGAGTTTATGTATGTATGTATGTTATCATCGATACAGAAGAAACGGTTTTCAGCCTAATTCAATAACACATTCTATGATTACATATCGAAATATATTTTTCTAAATACATTCATCCAATTACCTACCTGACCCTTAAAAAGTTAAATACTTTTTTAAGTACAAACCAATCACCGTTTTTTAATTTCATCGAACAGTAACAGCGCTAAAACGACAAAATTGAAAAGCAGGTCAAAAAGATACGATTACCCAAAAAAATACATAAAATATATTTGTATTTAAAAAAAATTGAGATAGCCGAACTGGCGACTGGTCACCTAGACTGGCAACACCGGTGTCACCGAGTGTTCATTTGACAAATTTGGCGGTACCCGACGGTGACCATTGGCAACTACAACATAAGGGCGAGTATTGCGAGAACAGCGTTGCTGGCGAGTGTAGCTGCCTGTTCATTTGTCGAGCGATTTGGCGGCAGGAATGCGGTGTCATTAGAGCGGAGTGGAGCGTGAAATGGAAAACGCCCCTTTCGGCGACAGGGGGTGAACCCCCTTGGGCTAGGGTTGTCAAGCTTTGTTGGCTAGAGACCGTATGTACCAAACGATTGTATCCTAAAACACATGTGACGTGACCAGACCTTGTGGTGGTATCGCTAGAAGAGAGAGTTCAATAAATTAGATTATAACACCGAAAAGTTTCACAAAATAAAAATGAAATACATTATGGAACATTTCTTATACCTACTTCAAAATAATCTTTGGTGTTCACCAGCGTAGGCAGCATGGCGATGCGAGTCACGCATTTTGAATGTCAAAAGTCGCGATTTCACAGTGCCTACGTACGATGTCAAATTCTGTCATTTTAGCATACCTAGCAAGCCTAGTCCGGATGGTGCGCCGCATCAATCGGCACGTACTAAGCTCGCGAACCGAAGGTTGACATTCCCTGAGGCTAAGTGTAGCCCCATGCTAACGCAAATCTGACTTCGTTACCCGAAGTTTGTTTGGCCCCGCTTAGTCATACAGTCTGCCACAGGAACGACAAACTCACCGTAGCTCTTATGGCATGAGACACAAGAGCAATTACCGCACAGCATGGAATAGCTCTAGCTAACTGTAGGTACTGCTGCGTGATATGGCTAACAGGCGTTTCGGGGTTTACTGTTGATTACTCGCAAGTTTTCGGAAACTACGGAGTTCATAAAATCCTGAATGGCGACACATTTGAGTATCTGCATTTATGTTTACATTCTGTTCCAGCTGAAAGTTACGAAAGGCAAATAGTTAACGAATTATTTTGAATAAGACAGTCAAATATGAAATCTTCAATCCGCCGTGGGTAGGTAAGTACGCCACACTAGCTTTTTCTCTGAGAGAAGGCGTGTACCTTGCAGTGGGACGTAGGTATATACACTGCTTTTTAACAAGTATTAGTGTTTTTTTATTATATCATTGTTGAAATATTCATTTTTATAATAATACTAGATGACCCCGTGAACTTCGTATCACCGACGTCAACCGTTTTTTTTTCTTCTCACCGTTTAAACCTTCCCTGGACTTCCACAAATATATCAAAACAACAATTAGCCAAATCGGCCCAGCCGTTCTCGAGTTTTAGTGAGACTAACGAACAGCAATTAATTTGTACCTATATAAGATGTGCCCCTTCCTCCTTTTAACACATTTAGGTACTTATAAGTATTTTTATCTCTCTCTTTTTTGCACGCATACCTCGACTATTGCCTCGCCTATACCTCCTGCAGGTTGACTGGTAGAAAATGCCATTAGCATTAAGTGCACCTTTTGTACGCTGTCGTTGTGCAATAAAGAACTAAAAATAATTAAAGTGACCCACATAATGCAATGTCTGTAAAAGTTTAATTTGAGTTTCATTGACTTTATAAAAAAATATGCAGCTGGTTTTCGCTACTTAAGCCCACTTACTTAAATTCTAGCTAAATTAGTTCTAGAATTATTTCTATTAGCTCTACGTTGGACTTTATGGAACTAGAACTTTAGTAAATACACTCAAATACAAATTGCACTTTGACGCTCTCTGAGTTTGCCTTGTCCTATGTTGTATTTATGTGACTTGTTTTCCTTTGTTAGGCTTTTTTTCTTCTTGTGTTAATTTTTCCCAATAAATGTCTTTCTTCTTCTTCTTAAAATAAAGTAATAGATGTTTTATTTGTAAATATAGAATTTATGACGTCATTTATATATTTTTGTCATTTATATAATATTAGTTAGTCCAGTTTTTTGTTTCAATTTGTTTTCTTTTTGTTGTGTTATAAGTAATTGGTAATTAAGTAATATTTTTATGTCATGTGCTCTAGCGTACAATAAAGAATATTCTTATTTTATCTTATCTTACCGGGGTTCAATTCTACGAGCTCTTAAATATGAGTCGTAGAATTCGTCTGTAATATAATAAGTCTGTTTTTATTTCTTTCTTGTTGTTAAATTTCTCCATTTTACGCTTGCATTAATTCAGTTATGCAATGTGCGGGAAAGAGTGATGCTAGATGTAAAACTACTTTTTTTTATATAAAAAAACCGAATCCATAAAAAACACATAATACTTATAGTTTTTCTTGAAGTCGGTTCAACTTGATCAGATCTTGACCAAATTTATTTGTTAGAAATGTGGTACTACCCTTGAAGTAGACCCCTTTTTCTTACAAAAAAAATTGGCATCGTGGTATAGAATTTATCTATGAACATATATAATAAATATATATGCGGACGAATTGATAACCCCTTCTTTTTTAAGAAGTCAAATTGTTATTGCGGACGAATTGATAAACCCCTCTTTTTTAAGAAGTCTGTAAATAGTGCCTTATGATAATCAAATTGTTTCCGTTTGTAAGTAGCCACGAATGGCTCAATATCTTGCTTAACCGGGAGAGACGCAAGCGCATTCGATGCGTTCTGTATTTAGAACCACTTTATTATAGTGACATTTTTCAACGTCCTCCCTCTGTTTTAAATCTTTATTACTGTAGAGACTTACATGCTGTCGACAGATCGTGTACGAGGAAATAATGATTTGTTATGTTTTTTTCTATAAATAACTTAAAGTATGGATAGATTGGCCAAAGTGCGTACAAAAATAACTGACAGAGATAGAGCGCTTCACCAACGAACCGCTTTGCAGTTTGGCGAAATTGTGTAATAATATTATTTTGAATAAATAAACGTATATAAAAAAAGATTTCTTAGTGAGCAACAAACTGGGAGTAAGTTTGATAACAATTTGAAAGCTCTTTATACAACATCGGCATCCAGTCCGTGTGATGGTATCGCCCGCCTGAAAGACTGACAGTACGATGGTATCGCCCGCCGGATCTCCGCCTCGTCTTCTCTCGTAGCCAAATCGACTGTGAACTTTGTCTCTTTCAGTAGCGTCCATTTGTACGTTTTTTAAAAACGGAAATTTGAGCCAATATTGCACTCAGCGTTGGAGCCAATGGATGCTTGGCCCTTATTATGAAGCAGCGATATGTTCGTCAACGTCGCGCTTGAGCCCGACAATTCACTCTTTTTTTTTAATAGTTTCGAAATTTTCTGTCACTGAGTAATGAACGCTAGAAATACGATTGAGATACTTTTTTAGCACTAATGTCGCATTTTTCATTTATTTATTTATTTAAGTTTCTAGGAAGACTAACAGCTATTACAAGGTTATAATAATACATAGAAAAATTAGGACACACTAAGCCAATTAGAAGTCTTCACAATTAGAAGTAAATTAGATAAAGCGCAAACAGTTCACAGGTGATAACCACCATTTAGATACAAATATAATTACATGAAGAAAGGGAAAGGGAAAAGGGAAAAGGGAAAGGGAAAGGGAAAAGGGAAAGGGAAAGGGAATCCTTCATAATAAGGGTCCTTGTTATATTTAAGTCGTTGATGATTAGTGCGGATCACAATTGAAATCGCAGAGGTCAAAAATTATCTAATTTCCGATAAATGTACTCTTGGTTTATTAAAATACTGAACCTGGTCAGGGTAGAAGGTACATGGCAGACAGGCGCGCGTTCATTATTAGTTCTCCACGAACTGTCAACTGAAAATTACAGATATGACAACGTTGGCCCAACATTGGCCCCAAGCGGCAAATGCTCGGATTCTGACAGCTCCAATTAATCGCGCGCCGCACCGTCACGACGCGTCCTTACGGAGCTGGCAGCGGCTAAAACCGTCGCGTGTCCCTAATTAGCTAACTAATCGAGCCAATTACTGCATCTTTAATTTCGAGGAGCCCATGTGTTAAGAATCCAATAATATTTTCGCAAATAAGATGCACAACGTAGTCAAGATGTAGTTAAGTTTGAAATCCCTTAAAAATATCAGCAGTTCCTGCGTGACACAATATATAGATAAGCTGATATTTTTGTTACTTTTTTAACGATAAACCAGTTACCTATATTGAATGTAGTATGTATTAGTTGTATTACTCATTTATTTCAAGCAAAATACCCTCTTTTCAGGAAGTCAAGAGAATTTCAGCACACCCTGTCTACATGTTATACAATGACACCGGTCATTATAGATATAAAAAGAGAAGTGTATACATGAACTAAGCTCTGGCTGGCTGGCAGTGGAAGCCTGCGGTCTTCCCTCAAAATCAGAAATATATTACGAGTTTGAACACCGAATGGAATACCTGTATGGAAGTGGAAGCCTTCAGCCTTCTCTAATAGTAGATATATAGTACGGGCTTAATCACGAGTCGCAACCACAGAACATATTCTCTGTTCTGTGATCGCAACTGTGATTTAGCGATTTCAAGAGTCGAAGTAAGTATATAAGCCTTCTCTTTGTATAGTAAGCCTATTGCCTACAGTACATTACGGGTTGATCGTCATGCGTGCCCACCGCGGGCTAGTGATTTCAGGAGTTACACATAACATACATAGCTCACGTCTATATCCCAGAGGGGTAGGCAAAGAGCAGGGTTCTCCACTTGCCACGAGGAGTTGAAGTGAGTAAATAGCTCGAACTGGCTGCGGAAGTCTGCGGAACTGTTTCAAAAAGAACAATCTTACCCATAAATACTTTTGGCCTTTGCATCTACGTAATGAGATGATTTATTCAGCCAGTGCCTCCTTCATTTACACTAGATGGGTGAAGGGACCACTTGGATGCTGCAGTGCCTGGGAAATTGTTTTTATTTTTAGAAAAAATGCCCTACTCCATACACACCAGTGTATGGGATTAACGACTACTCGTGTCCACCACGGACTGGCGATTCTAGATGCCGAGGTATGGAAATACCTCTGGTTGTCTGGCAGAGGACTAAAATCGTCGCGTGTTCGTAATTAGCTAACTAATCGAGCTAATTACTGAGCCTCTTTGATTACTAATAGCTTATTAGTGGTCTCGTGATTAACGGACGGCCGGCAGACGATGGCCTATCGGGTAACTGATAGTGGTGTTTATTATTAACTGACCGTGTCGGCGTCATGTCTGGCAGGGGCAATAAGGGCATAGAGAGAAAATGTCTCCTATGTAAAGTTCACCAACACGCAGCACATTGACCTTTCAATTTCGTTTTCAAAGTTGCTCGTAATGCAACCTGTGTAAAGGCCGACGAGCTGTCAGTGTCATGATCTATCTGCGCACCCTAGTCCGTACATAACAGCCGTTTATACAAAATATTAAAACATTTTGTATTATGTTTTAGATAGACAATTTAAAAATATATGTCTGTTCGCACCTGAAATGGCTGCCCAACGAATAATTTCGATTAAAACAGACGAACGTTCAAACCAAGTTTAAAATGTGTAACTGCTTATGAGAGTGCTCATTGTAAAGATATCAGTTTTAGTTTTATACGGTCTTTGAATTTGACGACGCAGCCAGCTTAACATAAAAAGCGAAAAAATATAATTAAGTGTAACATAAGTATTTTAAACTCTTGTTTATTTTTGTACTCGAAAAAAACAGCGTTATTTCAACAATGTTGTACTATAAGTAAAAGGTTGAAGATATATCAACTTGGCATTGCAACTTAGCAGCATGCAGCTGCAACCGTTATTTAAAGCGCGAAATCGTAAACTCTATGTAACCCTCAGGCGCTTTTTCGAATTTGATTCACCATTAAATTAAACAAACAAGTGTTCGGCAGCGATTCACCGTCTACCGTTCCATCTAAACAGAAATGTACGTCCGATTAGCGGAAGAGTGTAGAGATCCCCTAACAAACACAAGACGTGTGTGTCAAATCACGTCACACGATTGCGTGGTCAACGCAAGTGTCAAGTACGGTCGACTGGATCGCAAACAGATGTCTTTTCCTGCACTTGATGAATTTTTTTCGGCAACGTTTTGTGGGAGGTCGTTTATGGGTTCTGTCTGATGTATACTTTAGCTTCAGTGGGGCTACCTTACGGTCTAGTCAAGACGTTTTGTACAGCCTGAAATGTAGAGTCTGAGGCCCGATTTATCTTGTAGAGTTGAAATAGTAAATGCATAAGCATAACATACTAAAAATAACCGTCATAACATACTAAAAAAAACACCGCTTTATGGATCAAGCTATGTCTTTATCATTTCGCAGAGGCCCATACCCATAGCTTTTTTAATTGACTACACTCTTCTGTTGTAATTCTTTTGTGCCAGCATTTAGTCCACCGACCGCATCGTGACAATCGCGTCTTTGTACGCTGGCAACACCGCGCTATTGTTGCGATTAGAGCACGTCTTTGTCCGCTGGCAACACCGTGTGTTATTCTGTGATTTTCCGACCCACTGACCAGGCATATTGCTCCTTTTATTGATGTTTGCTCCTTTGAACAACTTTAATACGGGGGATGATGGCGTTCTGGCTTCCTATCAGTAGCATAGCGATTGTCATTTATTTTGGCTGCCCTAATAGTTTTACGAGTTTGTCAAGCTAACAAAACTGTGAAGACATTCGTGTAAGTTGTATGTATATTAGTAAGTAGTATTTTATATTGCAATGTTGGTTGCAATAGGTTTTGTTTCCAATAGTTATAGTAACTGCCCTATCCCGCAATGTTTTTTTAAATTAAAAAAATGTCTAGGATGGCTAGAAGGAATTTCTGTTGACATAAGTCCGCATAAGTTTCATTTTTGTTAATGTTTTTTATTGTGCAAAAAAGTGTAACCAACCAACAAAACTAAACGTACAAAGTATCTAAGGATATAATATAAGTTTTGACTTTGTGATAGTTTTGGAGTCGATCCCACTGATACTTAGAATCTAGCTATTTAGATTTCAATAACTCCTTATATTCGTTCTGATACTATTATCAGAACGAATATAACGAGTTATTGAAACATGACACAAAAGAGGGTAAAACCCGAAAACAAAATGTTTTGACACGAATTTAAAATGTTTAATTTTCATTGGTTATTATTATTGCTTTTGCTTATCGGAAAGTTTAATTATTAATACTGGAGAAACGGATTTTGGGTTTGCGATATATAGGGCCCATATGATAACAATGAAAATTACTTTCATAAACACAAAAGTGTTTGGTACCTAACGAGTCTTAAAGTAAGTCCAAAACTAAATGCGTCTACCCGATATTCCAAAGTTAAGTTGTACTGCATTACGCCAAAATTAATTTATATAACAAAAGTACACAGATTAGATTAGAACAATCGTTTGCTTTTTTACGGGCTGAACAATAAAGTCTATTAGCAGCCAGAGCTATAAAAAATGCCAACATTATTCTTGCCAGTCCGAGTGTCAAATTAGATTTAACGAAATGCACAATCGGGCGAAAGCGTCGCGAATCGCCCCATTTCAGTCAACTCCCCTTTAGAACATTACCAGGGAGATTAGGAGCACTGTATAAATATGCATAATAGACAGAAGTATGGAGTGTTTCTCTAATATCTTGAGTTATCTTTTTATTGCTAAAGCACAAGCAGCCTGTCTACGACACAACAGCGCGGGGCACAAGCACACGTTGGGCATTCAATTCATGGAAACTTCTGTGGCTCCCCGTCAACTTACTTTTGATCGATCAGCCAACGAGCCGACGTGTGATTCGCAATTCATTGTCAGTTTTATCTCTTATTTCTTTTTAAAACCAGTGTGGTACAGTTCACTCTCTTTATTTACCAACTGGCCTATCTACAGCCAATATACCATAGTGTGCCCACCGCTGATCAGCGATTTTAAGCGCTGAGGTACCTATGTCAACAACTCCTTAGGTTTCTAGGTTTCATCACAATCTTTTTCTTCACTGTTAGCGTGAGGAAGGCACTGCTACGACCAATATACAGACGACTAAAAGAATTCCATCTAAAGATTTGAACTTTCATATGACAGTTAATAAAAACTAAAGGGCGAAGTTTCAGCTTTTGTAAAAACATTTTGCAGATGCTGTCATATCTGAACCATAATTTTGTGTGAAATTCCAATATACACATTATTGTGACCTTTTTTGCGTTGGTCTAACATACCGTTCGTATAGATGAAGTTGTCATCTTTAAGTTGAAATTGACGAAGATCTGAAACGGACCTTCTGGCCTTCTAACTCTGTGTAAGGGGCTATGTTTACTCTAATCCCCGACAATATTATCTTAACCGTTAAACTGCAATTTTGTTAACACCCTGTACATTAGCTCTCTCTATGTGACTCGCGTAATGCGGGTCCGTCGACTTTGAATATTTGGATAATTCAGGGTAATGTTGTAAAGAATTTAGAACTTTTGAGTAAATGTTCTGTAAGAATTTTATGTTACTTATTCTTATAAGACTAGATATTACTTACATATATTAAAGAAATTTATCTCTTCTGTAAATCCTCGTAGAAAAAAAGAACACTTTTCAACAGAATCAATGGTTTTATATATTGCCTGCGCTTATATTTTTTTACAAGAAGAAAAACCAAAAGACGATTTACGCTATTGCAGAAAAAGAAAAAGACTAGCAAGGTTGCATACTTTATGGCAGGTAGAAACATATGTTTATTATGTAGCTTTGTTTTTAGAACTATCCGATTTCACTCACGTGGGCCAGCCGGGTAGTAGGACGACTCTAGTCGCTCGACTTAAATGTCAAAAGTCGCGACCTTCCAATATATGAACTGTCAAATTATGACATCTTAGAGCCAAAAACGCGTGACTCGTGCCATCGTACTACCCTTGCAGGCCTCGATTCTGTTAGTACATTATAGTAAGTACAATAATAGATACACAGGGTGCGGGTGACTTGACGTGTTATTTCATACAATTAACGCTTAGAAGGTTTGATAAGTTCACGCGGTAGACTTGAATGACTTGCTTACATTCTACAGTAAAACAAATTATTGGTAAACAACACTTGTACAAGCGTAAAAATAAATTCTTAGCCAGTAAATATATGTTTTTCTTGAAACCAGGAAAACAAATGAAAAATCTTAAGTATAATCTGACTAATGCGTTTCATCAACATTATTGTTGTGCGGTCAAAGTATAGTCAACATGATAATTGCGTTACAATAGGTAATACCTATCCGTTTTTCTTCATGCTATTGTTTCCCATATAGTTATTCAAAATATTTGGTTGTTTATTAACTAAAAACCAATTTATTTGACTGTAGATTTCTTTGTTAATGTAGAGCAGCAATGCTCTACATAAAATATTTTTGTTGCAAAGACGCCCGTATTAATATTAATTAGAGCACGCGTGTACAGGTTGATGTGCTGTCGACTGTACCTGTTAGGTACTAAACCTTCACCTGGAGAAAAACAATTAAAGCTGATGCGGGATTTGAACACACGCCTCTCGCACGTCGCACAGTGGTTCGACTCCATACAAGAGGTGGGACATAGGATCCTTTAAAAACAAAATGCGTTATTTTGGAAAAACAAAACTACCAATGCATCCTATAATCAAAGAGAAATAACAAATACAAATTGAGTTTTTTTGATATGACCCATAATTTATGAGTAAATAATTAAAAACCATTTCTTTAGTATGGAGAGTAGCATAAAAATATTAATATCTCATGATTCCCGGTCGTTTTCGGATTACGGTTTTCAAAAATAGTATTAACATATTATTTGCCACATTTCATCCTTTGACACATGGTGCCCCTAACGTGCCCCTTAAGAGTTATGATGATATAGAAAAAATAATACCATGTTAGTGCTAGATGTAGGTAGGTACTTAGTAAAATAATGAATTTTAAGAATTATGCATTATAACAGTCAAATATAGGTATTTAATATTGAGGAACAACAACACTAATGCAATTAGGTAATGACATATTTTTTTCTGGAATTCATTTTGCTTTCTTTTAATCATGGTTCGATCAGGAAGGACATCTCCTAATTAGGTGTATTGTTCATATGACTGCTTTTATACGATTAGTCATTATCTCCATAATTAAAGGGATTTGTGTAACAGATCCAAGTAAAACTGAGTTCCTTCCAGACTGTTTTAGAGATCCTAATAAAATTAATGAGCACTTTTTAGATATCCATGCAAGTTATACAGTCCCTCTCTCGGAGATTGACGCATTTAACTGTAAGAGATACGGTTCTGCGAAATTTACATTACAATCAGTTAGTGAATCCGATGTCTTAAAATACATTACGTCTATCACGTCAGGTGCTACAGGTAGTGACGGAATCGGGAGGGAAATGATAATGCTGACACTTCCAAAAACATTAAAGGTAATTACAGCTATTGTCAATAAATCTATTTTATCTGGAACAGTTCCGATTCAATGGAAGAATGCAGTGGTGACTCCCTTGCCAAAGGTCGAACAACCTAGGGAACCTAAAGATCTTAGACCAATCAGTATTCTCCCGTTTTTGTCTAAGATACTGGAAAAGGCGGTATACTATCAATTATTGGACTACATGAAGAGTTATAATGTACTTCCATCATGGCAATCAGGTTTTCGAAGAGGTCGTGGTACTGTAACTGCATTGCTTGATGTCACCGACAACATACTTGCAGAGCAGGATGCTGGACGAGGTACGGTCCTAACTCTGTTAGATTTCTCAAGAGCTTTTGATAGTGTTAATTATCCCTCTCTTGCTATCGAAACTAGTATATTATGGTCTGGATCAACACGCTATAAGGTGGCTCGGTAGTTATCTGAGTGACCGCCACCAATCCGTAAAGCTTCGAAGGAGTGATGGTGTAGATCTTGTCTCCCCTCCCAAACTTGTTAGCCGCGGTGTGCCGCAAGGTTCTATTCTTGGCCCCCTCCTCTATACAGTGTACTGTGTGGATCTTGTCAGGGTTATGGAGAATAGCATGTATCATCAGTATGCAGACGACCTGCAAGTATACATAGCTGAATTTCCAGACAGGATGCCACAGGCATTGCAAAAAATGAATGAGTACTTAGACAGGATAGCCGAATGGTCCGAGAGGAACGCACTCATATTGAATCCTAATAAAACCAAATACATGGTACTGGGTACGAAGACACAAATCAAAAGGATCATTAATGGTTCACCTAGTTTACAGATACTAGGAAAAAATATTGATCGTGTTGAGCATGTAAAGAATTTGGGCGTTGTTATGGACAGTGAACTGCGTTTTGAGACTCATATTGCAAGCCTTGTGAAGAACTGCTTTTACAGATTAAAAATTCTGTACAAAATTCGTAGCTTACTAAGTGAAAAAAAACGTATGACTGTATGTGAGTCCCTGATTTAAGTTAGATTTCATTTATTTGCCAGTAAGGTACCTTTATCAATAATTTGAAATAAAACCTTTGATACCTAACAAATTATTTTTTCCTATATCATCATATCTCTTAAGGGGCACGTTAGGGGCACCATGTGTCAAAGGATAAAATGTAGGAAATAATATGTTAATACTATTTTTGAAAACCGTAATCCGAAAACGGCCGGGAATCATGAGATATTAATATTTTTATGCTATTCTCCATACTAAAGAAATGGTTTTTTATTATTTACTCATAAATTATGGGGCATATCAAAAAAACTCAATTTGTATTTGTTATTTCTCTTTGATTATAGGATGCATTGGTAGTTTTGTTTTTCCAAAATAATGCATTTTGTTTTTTAAGGATCCTATGTCCCACCTCTTGTATGGGGTCGAACTACTGTGCGTCGGGCAGATTAGTACTAGCTCATAGTAATTTTAGCAGACTTTTCATTAAGAACTAAAACTCGACATGTTTCGTTTTCTGTAGAGAAGCCCATCGGCCCGTACTCGTCCACTGCTGGACTTAGACCTTTCCTAAGGAACACCACTTCTTTCTGTTCTCGGCCATCCTCAACCAGCTGCTGCCAGCAATCTGCCCCAGTCACATCGTCTGGCCAATGAGCTGATGGGCATCCTGCGCTCGAGTCTACAATTGAGAACCTTTGTACCCCCATCGAATATGGGTTCTCCGGCAGTTGTGACCAGTCCACTGCCACTTCAACATGCTAATCTTACAGGCTATGTCAATCAGACAATCTTAGTTTTCGGCGCATTGCCTCAGCAAGACTCTCAGCCGCACGCCCCGTAGCGCGCTGAGCGACTTTTAAGAAAAGAAACGACTTTCGAGAAAAAACGGCAAAAAAATCACGTTTTTTGTATGGGAGGCCCCCTTAAATATTTATTTTATTTTAATTTAATTACTTATTTTTAAACGTGTACAAATATACAATTTGATTATTTCAAGCGTCTACTTTCTGCCGTTGTTAATATCGAGCAAAATTACGTTTATTGTATGGGAGCCCCCCTTAAATATTTATTTTATTCTGTTTTTAGTATTTCTTGTTATAGCTACAAAAGAAGTACATCATCTGTAAAAATTTCAACTGCCTAGCTATCACGGATCATGAGATACAGCCTGGTGACAGACAGGCAGAGTGAAGTCTTAGTAATAGGGTCCCGTTTGGCACCCTTCGAATACGGAACCCTAAAAATGATCCTCCAATCGGGATTTTTGTCGCTGACTGTCCGCCTGTCGCGTGGCTATCGCGACGCGATCTCGCGCGCACGGAATACGGCGACAAATCACTGAAATTACCAACTAGCCCTCATTAGGCGCAATAAGTCAGCTGAAAACGCGACCGAAACGAGAACAAAATGGCTTGATTCGAGTCACGTGACGGTTTTTACCAAATTACTGAAGGCCCATTAGTGTGAGAAAGCCGAATTTGTGTTTTGCTTGTAACATTGTTCTATAGCCATGCAAAGCTTGAACTTACTGAGTTTAGATAGGACAATTATATTTTATTTAAGAGAGACTTAGGTTAGGTTCACAGTAAAATAAAGTTGAATCAGTTTTGAACTGTCCCGTGAGAACATTACATTTTATGACAAAAGAAGATTTTATGTTATTCCAAGGAACGAGAACTTTTGATTCTCTTCGTTAATCCGTAACAGTTCACTCTTCAACAGTCCTTTAAACCCTTTAATAGCCCTAGAAAGCTTTCGGTGTACATTCACAGACGGCCATTACCGCAGAGCTCCTAGATGCTCCTCCCTAAAAGGAGGGGCACCGGCCTTCCCCCCTTTGCGGATCTACCCGTTATAGCTGGCCTCGTAGCTTGCAGGGTTAACTTGCGCAGTGAATAGTCGGACGTAGGTGTCTTGGAATGTGTCCAGCTCTTATGACGTTGATTTCAAGTTTGACATTGGAAAACTTGCGTCAAACTTAAATTGGAGTGACATTGCTTTATACAATAAATCCAGAATTTTTTTTCGGGGTTATGGGGTTACCAAAAAATGCGAAGAATCAAGTTACTCTAATAATAAAAAAAATATTAAATTTAGTTTTTTATGTGCCAAAAGCATAGAAATGTACTATATAATCTAAGGCTAAAAGTTAAAGTTTTAGAAGTAACACTGCAGTCTTATGCTTTGATGTTTTGTGCAAATTTATTAGCTTCGGATTATTTTTTTAAATAATTATTTAATTGAGGTAGTTAAATTTAATTCAACATACATAAGTAGTTACATAAACTCATATTCCTGTATTCCAGAGGGGTAGGCAGAGACCAGGGACTGCCACTTGCTACGATCCTGACAGATCCCTTTCTCTTCCTCAATAACCTCAGTTTAATTCAACTCAATTCAAAAAACATATTGCACACATGAAAAGTAATAAAATTACAGCAAGTCCTGGCTCTGAAAACCATCGAACGTACTCGTAATAAATTGTAAATAGTAAATAACTTAAAAATAACAAATAAATAGATGTAAATAGGTAGGTACTTAATAAAAATAACTTTGCATTTTATTTCTAAATGCGCACGTGTGCTCCTTTTCTGCAGACTTCGTGCACAGTAAAAAGGTGTTAAAAAGTTGTCATTGCACGTCAACCCTAAAAATCCAAGATGGCGTCCATCCATCTGTCAGCCCGCCCACACTTTAGTCCTAAATAAATTGACTCTTCGTATTAGCGTAATTAGTGCACGAAGTGTATGGCCAGCAATAAACGAAACAACAGCGGCCTTTGTGCTTGAGCTATACAAACTTTTTTTCATGTGCGTAAAATTTATTGGGCTGCTGGCAGGCTGGATGGACGCCGGCCAAAAAAAAAATGATGATAACATGACGGCTACCGTACCGGTCAAAGGAACTGCCGCACGCCGCGAAAAAACCTCGATGGGCGTGGCCGTGTTACGGACAAAACAAACTGACGCGACACGCTAGCATTAAAATGCGCGACACACGCGTGCGAGAGAGATAAAGACAGCGCCTTTGATGAGGAAGTTGAGAAGGATAGAGCCCGGTGGCCAAGCTAATTTAAAAAAGTAATAATTGATGGTTCTAAACAAACACTCAAAAGAAAGGGACGGTTAAATGGAGAGCGGAGACAAAGGAAAGAGAAAGCCCACGGAACGCCATTCATGTTCTTAATTTATTTTTCAAACAATCGCAACTGGGGACTTGAGCCGTGAGTTGGCGGTAATTCCAATCTTGTTTGTTTTACGAACCATGATTAGTTAAAAAATCTAATTTCCAATTTTTCATCGCGATGAGTTTACGAAAATTCTGGAAGCAAACCGGACGCAATGAGTTGGCGATATTAGGTTGATTGCTTTAATGAAGTAGCTGAGGCTATTAGTGGCCCGCTAAAAGTAGCTCGTAGCCAATCTCTATAAGACTTATTATTGGTAATCAGAAGCCCCTACTTTATAACCTGCATTTTTTCTCTTAAATTTTTTATTTCGTTTGTACGTTATAAGGCCACCTAAATAATCTAGACACCAATTGAATATTTGCTACAAAATCTGTAGACCGCAATTTAAGAAACAATAGATATGATGTAAATTTTTTTCTATTTCTTATACCTTGATAAGGTACATTTCTTACTTATTCATCTCAGTACATTGTACCTACTAGTTGTATAATTAGTAGGACTTTTCTCTAATATAACAATGTATTTTTAACCAGCACGTGTTCTTCTGTGAAACGCTAGGTCGCTCAAAGTAGCCTTATTTTAATAGCGCTATAAATCTGAAGAAACCAACTGGGGAAATGGAGAATTTGTGAACGCAGCTCTTGCTGCACTAATTAGTTCATATTTAGCACTTTATTTACATTACAGTGGTCACCGGCCTGCAGTAGCGTGAATAATGTTAATAAATTAATGATCCTACCGCGCCTAAGTTTTGCAATCTTCTAAATTAAAGTAATCTTCAATTAAAAAAATAAAGATTTTGAATTTAGAATGCTGTGGTGTACAATTTCAGTTCCTTTGACCTCCAAAAGCTGCAAAGTTGAGTTTTTTTTTTTCTCTTTTTTGCTCCACATTTCGGCGCCAATATTTTGACAGGCTGGCTGGCTGGCAAGTGGCAGCCGACCTCTCTTTTGCTTTATCTTCAAGACACGAAACAGACTCTCCAAGACGTTTCAATATTATGACATATTGCTAAGTGGATTCCGAGATAAGGAACGTTTTTGGGGTATCGTACCAGGTTACGAAACTTAGTAGGGAGATAGTGGTGGTGGTATTTATTTGGAGCGTGCGTAGTTTGATTTATTACATTTTGCTATTTAAATTCTAATAGTATTTGTTTAATGTGCGATAACAATAGTTAAAATGTAGGTCAAGTTAACGATCAAAGCGAACCAGGACATGCAATACAAATAAGTTCTTTTGAAATTTTGCATTTACGTGATAAAATACCTGCCTCGCATTTTAAATAGAAAAAATGTAAAAACGTTTATTTGCAATGAATGTGTAGTACAGCTGTGAACAGGACGCATGCTTATCTTTGAAACTTAAAATGTACACTAAGGTTTCGTTCACCACTTCTTAAAATTAATGTAAGTAGCATTAAAATCCGATTTTGTATGCAGAGTGTTAGTTAAATATTATTAATATTAAAAGATTTCATTGCACTATTAAAACCAATTAAAAAGTACAAAGGCGAACTTAATGCTAACAGCATTATCTTCCAGTTAACCTTGAATACGACTTAAACCACATTTAAGAAGTGGTGTAAGTCGCCCTATATCACGGCATCTGTTAACAATAAATAAATGACCAACGGCAGGGTCGCCAAAAAACTGGACCGGACGGTTACGCATAGACAATCCTCGGTAAACATTTGCACACAATGAATAGTCCAAAACCATGTTTACTTAAGCTGCAGGATAATGAGGACCACACACAATCTTGCGCAATTCCACGGCTAAAATATGTTTTGCTGAGGAATTCGTTATTATTCTAGGCGGACCTTAAAACTGTTAACACATTTTGGGTTAAACGGGCCTAATTGGTGCTAAAATAGCTCTTGTTCGGTAACTTTTATAACAATTTTTACGTATGTAAATAACAAAAGTTACTAATGAAGTATAATAGTAATTAATATTTTCGAAATAAAGCTAGATAATAAATAGAAGAATAAGGTTAACAGCACCGTGCGATTTTTCGTGAAAAACACAAGAAAAACATTCACAAAGTTTTTTTGTGTGGTATCATATACTTCTCGTATTTTTTGAGAAATAAGCAGAATAATTAAGTGAATTTCTTAGTTCAGAAGCAGCGACTTATACAACGTATAAATCTGCAAGCTTGCCATAGTTGCCATATTCTCGTAGGTAACTATACTGTAGAAATGAGGTCCTTGAGAAGTATCTCTGGTGTCACTTTGAATGACAGGATACGCAATAGTGTGTTTAGAGAACGTTGTGGACTGAAAGAGGATGTAGTGACTAGAATTGAGAAAGGAATGATGCAATGGTTTGGACATGTGGAGAGGATGAAAGAAGAAAGATCGACGAAACAAATATATCGAGCGAATGTGGGTGGAAGGGCCGGTAAGGGACGACCCATACGGACATACGTCGACCAAATAGGGGATGTATTAGCAAAGGGCAAGATAAAAAGTACCCGAAAACGGCGTGCGTGCATGTAACGACTAATGAATGTTGAGGAAGCGAAAGTGATCTGTCAGGATCATAGCAAGTGGCAGTCCCTGGTCTCTGCCTACCTCTCTGGGATACAGGCGTGAGTTTATGTTATGTTGTTATGTTATGTAACTATACTGCTAAATCAGACCACAAATCAATAATAAAAAACCAAGTGCGTTTGGTGACAAGTGCGAGTTGGACTCGCCCACCGAGGGTTCCGTACAAATTTGTTCATATTGTAAATAGTTCAGGAATCGATACTGGCAGTTTTTTGCGGGCTTTTCTCGAACTTTAAAGACATTTTTTATGTAAATCGTAAAAAAATCATCAGAAAACTGTGTATAGTTTTCTGATTTTTCCCTGTACTTGTAGTAGAAGACGATATTACTTGCCAAATTTCATAGTTCTAGGTCAACAGATATACGTTTATAAATATACGTTTTTTGCGGCATAAACGCCCGTATCTTTTTTCAAGTTAACTTAGAAGTTTCATTTTTTCACAGCTTGAAGAAACTGTAGACTTGAGTATATAGTTTTAATTCAAACTCGATACCTATACGCGGTCCCGAGATAAAGGGTCTTGACAGACAGACGGACGGACGGACGGATGGGCAACAAAGTGATCCTACAAGGGTTCCGTGTTTTCCTTTTGAGGTACGGATCCCTACAAAAAGAAGAAATATTTTGAAAATACTAGGTACTTAGGGACTTATTTTATTATTTTTATTGGTCCTAACTTAATAGAAGGAAGGCATATTTAAAATCATCATAGCAAGACCCTCTCAGTCACGTAACTTTAGGTCTACCCTTTAACCATTGAAATCAAAGTAGGTACTAATTAAGTTTAATTGCATTTTTACAATGTAGTTGTATTTTTTTCGGTTTTCTTGAATATCTGAATAGTCTAAATACTCCTAACATGACGTAACTACTATTCTATCTGTAAATATGGTAAGGTTAACGATTTTCACGCTGTATTTGAAACGTTAAATAGAAATTAAAATTGACTCCGCTCACCTTCAAATAACGTTCTGAAACTTTACATTTTTCATATTATCATGCTCATAACTTGTACTGCCAGATCTAGACATAGTTATTTATTTGATACTAGCCCTTATAAATCAGGCATTAAGATCTACAACGGACAGACCTGACGATCTCTGAACATCTCGATTTAACATTTATAATTTGGATCTAACGATGTATGTTAACTGCAGCCTCACCTTTTCGTTCGAGGTTACCGCGTATAGCCAAACTTGAGAATAACAATCACCTACTAAGTTAAAGGTTTGGATTAATTGATAGAAGCAGAGCGACAGACTGAGCGATAGCACCGTAGGTGCTTAGTCTGCATTTAAATGTTACAATAATAACGGTTGGTATTTCTTGTTTTTAATGATAATGGAATAAAGAGACAAATATTGATAGCTAGAAGTCCACTCGGACGCTGCAGGGCCTGGGATTGATTTTTAGATGGAGTAATCTTGCCCAGCATCTGTAGTTAGAGATACAGATAACATTTAATTGCACAACCAGAAAAAGAACATGTGATTTTATATTAACCCAGATATTAACCCTGAAAACACAACATTCAATTGTTTTTCGGCAGTAGTGTAGATTCTCAACCCTCTACTTGGATTAGTTCTCTACACCTGCTATTGGTAAAGAGTGGGATCCGTAGAACCGAAAAGTTGTGTTGGATTATTTTGATTGTTAGTTGGGGGCCACAGTACCTACTTGATGTGTATAAATGGCCTCAGTCTGGATGAATTTCCATGTTTATAATGTCCTGGTTACTGTAGCACAGGGTATCCTAGTTTGGGAGCGGTATAAGTACTAATTGTATTGTATTGTGTTGTAATTTTGTTGTTGTATCTTGTGGACGTGCATGGCTTTCCAAATTGTACGTCGCGACGCCCTGGGGCATCGATTGTTGGAGCTGGAGATTGGTTGTAACCTATTACTAGGCTAACAGTCTTAGTTATAAAACCAGCCAAGTGCGTGTTGGGCCACGTGCACTGTAGGGTTCCGTAGAAAGAAGGGGTTTTAAGTTGTATAAGTTAGTCGCCTATAACTCGTTGTCTATTGTAACAGCCTACTCAGCCGTGATAGTTTTCCTTTTCAGTTAATTACATACAATATGTGCTACTACCCTGAATTTTTTCATGTCTCTACAACAAACGGAACTACAAATTAAAAAAAATATCCGCTCTACACACATCTCAAGACTCTCACCCACATACGCGGGTCAGCCGCTCGGATTACCAATTTGCGAGTCGGTAACAAGATCGCGAGCGAGCGACTCATTAGTACGCATCGAGGAACGTGGCTTGCGTACAGTGGGCTTAGGAAGTCGACGTAACGAAACTAAATAAGTAAGCACGAGTGTGGCATACGCGTGCGTGCACATTACGGTGAACTTTCAGCCATGTGTATCACTTATGTCCGTCAACAAAGCAATGTTCTTATAGACTGTTATTTGTATTGCGCCTAACAAATAGCAAAATTCGCTATTCATTTGTGTGCTCCAAATGTACAGTTCAGTTTAAGTTCCATGATGTTGAGGAGAGGGAGGTTAGGAGGAGCATTCTTTCCATCACCTCTAAAGCTGCGGGTAGCTACAAACAATATAAGCCGCAACATGCTTCTTCCGAACTGGGATTTAATCATTTTACCTATAATTCACATAATTAATTTCTCACTGCTTACAAATTATTCTGAAAGAAAGATCATGTAATTCCACTGCCCAAAATTCGAAGTCCTACTTCACTGTCCCATTTTCGGCCTAAGTATATCAATTTTACCTCTCTTATTGTAGGTATTGGAAAGTGCTGTGCATAAGCAACTATACTTCTAACTTTCTTCTAATAATCTTATGAGGCCTTACCAATCAGGATTTCGATCCTTACATAGTACGGTGAGTGTATTGCTGAACGTCACTGACGATATCCGCAATGCCATGGATAACAAAAATATGTCCATTGTAGCATAGCTGGATTACAGCAATGCATTCAATTCTATAGAATTTATTGTCTTATCAGTATCCTTTGTTCTACAATATTTCTCTTCCTGTCATCAACTGGTTCGCCTCTTATATCCGCGATTGTCAGCAATGGATCAAAAATAAGGATTCTTTCTCAGACTGGTCCGTGTTAAGTGCTGGTGTTCCGCAGGTCACGTTTTCTCACCGTTACTTTTTCAGTTTTCATTAACGACATACTCAGGCTCCCAATCAGACAGCGCCGTGATGTGCACATACTTTCTGTTCTTTACAAAATCTTCATGTCCCTTTCTGTCCTGAGTATCTCCGCTCCCGTTTGAACTTTCTTCCACTATCGTCCAGGTCAAGGCGCTCCTGCTTCCGTGACACTCTTCCGTGATACCCTTCCAGTAGTACAATATTTTTCTCTAACTCTTTCACTGTCCGAGCTGCGCAACTTTGGAACAAGCTTCCTAACTATATTCAAGAGATCTCTTCCATGTCTTCTTTCAAGAAGAGATTAAAAAAGCACTATCTTTCTAACATTTCACAGTTAATAGGTTTATGTAGATATAAGTATATATGTATACTGTTTTTATCGTGTTATTACTTATTTATGTAATTATAAATACTTCCTTTCTTCACGCTATATTAATTTAAACACCCTATACTAGGGTTGGCTGGAAAAGAAAGAGATGAGTCTCTTAGAGATAAGTTCACCTTTGTAACCAGTTTTATGTAATGATGTTTTGAATTTAATATTCGCAAAAAAGAATACACTTATATGTAGAACGCGTAGCTCCGTAAGAAGTCTTAAACTTAGCTTGATGACCCAGAAATAGGTGCTATTATAACTCTGTAAACCTCTTAACACCATGTTTTTCATATTTCTTTCATTCTGTCTATCATTTTAAAATCAATATTTTTAATTACGTCACCCACTTTAAATTTCTTTTGGATTTTCATTGCTACTTTACCTTTAGACGAGACATTATCACTGACAACTACCTACTTGAAAATTACCTTTTATCTTTTTTTCATTCTATAAATAATCAAAGTTTTCTGCTACACTAAAATAAACTACAGTTCTTTGAAGTCCCATACATTTTATTAATCTTACATCAAGAAACTTTCAATATGAAATTAAAAAGCTGAAATAAACATTACGTAAGTTTATTCTTTTCATTATTAACATATACAATATTTTTATATTTATTTTTTGGGTAGATATTTCAATTAGTACAAGCTGACTCGGCAAACGTTGTTTTGCCGCACAAATTTGCCTGCGACCTATTCTCAGACCTACCAAATATACACAAAAAATAATAAAAATCGGTGAAGACGTTTCAAAGGAGTTCGACAACAAACACTGTGACACGAGATTTTTATATATTAGATTACTTTGTTATCTGTGTAAGTGTAATGTAGTGTATGCTGTGCACATGCATAAACCCGTTTCACACCTCCACTCCGACTCCCCAAGGTTTGCTGGAAGAAATCTCTCACAGAGATAAGCTCGCCTTTGTACATGTAGTTCCTTATGTCATAATTATTTCCGGTACCGCTTTTTGTTTGCAATAAAGTATAACAATAATAATAAACGTTGAAAAACAATTATGTGCTTCTTTGCCAGAATTAATTATTTAAATTAAATTGTTAGAAAACTATTTACTTTAGAGAGTAAATATAGTCTGGCCTGTGAAAGAAGTACATCGAAAATGCTGCACCGATAAGAGTCGAACGCTTAAATATGATGATGAATAGATAAATTGGTCTAAATGACAATATCTCATCTGACACAATACGTAAAAGTAGAGCCAAGAAATTGCTGCCTTTTTTCTTTCGATCGCAGTTCTTCCCGCCGTAGTATCTAAGACTTTGTGAGCCGATTGTACCAAACCGAGTTTCTTTCTATAAAATGTGGTTTCTGCTCTCATATACCTATTGTGCTTTTATTTCCATTTTGCAATACTGCAGATGGAGGATTCTTCATTAGTAGGGAATTGATCGCGAAAGGATTTTCTTGCGTTTAGATTAAACTAATGACTTCGGATGGGGTTTCATTGTTTTCTTTAGTGTGGATAAGGGTTGCCACTGGACGTATTATTAGGGCATTTGATGAGACCCGAGTTTTGCATGTGGATACTTAAAGCAAAGAGCTGGCCGCAGGCCTGGTGGCATAATTATAAGCAAGTATTTGTCAAAATAAATAATAACATCCACACGATCACTTGTCCTGGTCCCAAATTAGGATCCCCTGTACTATGGTAACTAGCCAAGGGCATCACAAACATAGAAATACACCCAGACTGAGGTTACTTATCTAAATTAATTATCGATAATCGAACCTACATTCAACAACAACATAAACTCACGCCTGTATCCCGGAGGGCTAGCCAGAGACCAGGGTCTGAAACTTGCCTGACGAATCTCTTTCGCTTCATCAACATCGAACAACCACGTTGAACAGCCCACAAAAATTTACTTATTTGTCGGATTGTCATTCAGTCTGGATTACCGGTAAAGCTAGACTTACATTAATATAATAGTAGTCTTGAACCAACAATAGAATAAATATCTTAAGAATAGTAGTAGAATTTCACCATGTATAAGCACTTGCTCTGCTAATTGCAAGTAATAAAACTGTGTAAGCTCCTTTAGCATTATTACTTAAAGTGTAATGAGCCAATATAAATGCAGGGTAGTCGTACAAGTCATGTGTAACGAGGACAAGATTATTTCAATAATTTGAGTCTACTCCAATCTGATCCACTATCGTGGAGATTTCATTTTGACCATAGGTTTTTTTTTGGCAATGGCCCATTCCGATGTGACCCAGTAATGTGGAGCTTTAAGTGATAACTTTGTACATCAACTGCCACTTGTAAAATAAACTGAATATCAATTTACATTCCTGAACTCGAATTAGGTAAAGATAAGAATACTCTTTATTGTACCAGGAAAAACACAACATAAAATATTTACAAAGATACAGTACAATTGGCGGCCTTAGGTTACGGATTATTTTGCAAAAAAAATATCTGTGAATTTACTGTCTACTAAATAGATTAACGTTGGTAAATAATAATCATCGGAATCTATAGATTTAAGACGAGGTTATGGCAATCGAACTAAATTAAATAACTAATTGGGTAGGTATATGTAACGTAAAACGGTTTTTTTGATCAGTGTAACGTAAAACCGTTTGTTTTTAAGTGTTACGTACCCGAAGGGTGCCAAACGAGACCCTATTACTAAGACTTCACTGTCCGTCTGTCTGTCTGTCACCAGGCTGTATCTTATGAACCGTGATAGCTAGGCAGTTGAAATTTTCACAGATGATGTATTTCTGTCGCCGCTATAACAACAAATACTAAAAACAGAATAAAATAAATATTTATGGGGGGCTACCATATAACAAACGTTGTATAAAGACAGCGCTCGCCATCTAGCGGCCATCTATGTAACCTTCACAGCGCCGATGAGGCTAACAAGGGCTGACAACTCCGCCAATGAACAAACAATCATATCTCCTTTTACAATCCGTTTTTGCAAAAACGTGAACGACAAAAATGTCTGTGGTTTAGAACCTACAGCTTAGAAATTAAGTTCAAGAATCTAGGCTACAATTTCGTTTTTGGCGAAAACGGCCGTTTTTGGCGTAAATGAAATTGTGGACTAGGTTCTTGGCCCTAGGTTCTAAGTTGTAGGTTCTAAAAATAGCTATAACTAATACAGAAAACTCTGTCATTCACTTTTTTGGAAAAATGGATGCAAACGAAGATGTGATTTTTTTTTCATTGGCGGCGCTAGTTAGCCCTTATTCAAGCCTTAAAGCCATAAATCGAGCTTCCTGTTGGTTTCTACAGATGGCGCTGTTTTCAAATTCGATCTTTGTTTAATGTTGTATAAATAATGGTAAGGAAACCTTCGTGCGCGAGCCCGACTTGCACTTGGCCGGTTTTTAAGTAATCTTTTGATTAGTCTAAGAACCTACTACAGTTGACAGATTTCGGATGACTATCTGCCTATAAACCTACCGGAGTCAGACAAAAACTAACTTTATCACTCTGTATCCAGTAAGGGAACATAAGTACTTATGAAGAAACATAAAAGTACGTTCTGCATGTTGTATAAGGGACTGAAACCAATACGACAAGACAGCCGCCTATCATAAATATAAAATAAATTAATAAAAACGCCGCCGCGCTGGCAACACCGAGCAATATTATGAACGAATTACGGCCCAAAAACATGCGACACTTAAATTACCGCCCATAGAGCCAATTGGACTAAGAAGTGACAGAAGAAAAACGGGAAAGCTTTTCTCTACTCCTATTAAAGTAGGCATTACTGTGTGTAATTATTTTGTAATGTCTACCAAAGAGTGTCTACTAAGCAACCTCTCTAAATTTAAGTGTGCTTCAAATAGAAAATTAAAGATTGTGGGTTAATTGATATTCTGCTTTTGCTTTTAATACAGGGTGACTTTAAATTCGTTCACTGTATTTTGAGGGAATGTTCTTTTCTGTTAGTTAGTGATTTAGCGATAATGGTATAAAATATTTGTAAATATTCGTGATTGCCAATCTTTGTCTCCGAACTGTGATTCCAAATTCGAAGTTGGAGGAAGTACCGTAACGTTAAAAAATGTTTTATAATATGTTAAATGCTTAAGAGTCTGACGTTCAATATGCGTAAACAATTAAAAAAAAAACAATTAAGTTGGCCGACGCCCACCATAGGACGCTCAAAACATAGTTTTTTTAGGATTTTTGTATCTTTTCGTCCTTATATTGTTTTTTTATGCTTATGAAGTAAGTTTAGGTAAAAAAAAATTGTTTCGGTTATTTTTTTTCAAAACCAGCACTATATGTTTCTGAATCATGTTTAGAATTCCCCTTTAAGATACGGTGAACGAATTCAAAGTCACCCTATAGATATATAAAGTATTTATTTTGATCAGGAAAATAAGAACTAACCACTTATCACTTGAACTTCGGTTGAAAATTATTTCAAAAACATCCGTTCTACAACTATCATAGCTCTGTATAAAAATTAATGCAAATTGCTGTGGGTATGTCGCAAGTTACATTTCTACTAATTCCTTCGTAATTTGCTGGGCGAAGCCCACGAGCTGTGGATACATTATAGCCTTAATGATCGCCTGATATACACTTTGTACTTGGAATTGTTATAATTTTAATGGACTCTACTTAGCGCGGTATCCGTAAATGGCTTTTAAACATAGTTTAAGTCACGCCTCATTCTTTAATTATTCAAGAATAATGTTAAGGTACTGTTGTTTTTCTTGGCAGGATCTCCCGGAGGCGTCAAACAACAGTGTGCGCGCTCCGCGCGCAAGTAATAATGGATAAATTGATGATTTAAGCTGTCAATTCGAATAAAGTGAACAACCAATGAGCTAGTCACCTATTGTCTAGTAGTAAAAGGTATTCAGAATTTTATTAATTTTCTATATTGCTCAGTTGAGAGCAAATATATTGTTTGGGATAAATACTAGGGTCTGTATTAATAAAGCGCTATAATCTCTATGGTCACTCTCATCGTCAAGTTGAAAAATGAAATTGAAAAAAAAATATATTTAAGTTACTGCTTTGCTTCGAGCAGCATCTTTAAATAGGCGATCTCGTAGCTTTATTACTACAAATCTAGGTATGCTTGCCTGTGTTACCGTAATATGCAAAGTTTACAGAAAGCAAAAAAGCAACACGATTCTCAAATAAAAGTTGGCCTTTCACCGCAACGGTATAATTGAACAAAACTATCTAGCCATCACAAACGATTTCTCAACCGGCAAACTATCAATTACTCCATCAAATTTAATAGCAAACAACACTAAACAACATTCATGGAAGCCCATAAAAACGAAAACATTATCCGAGACAATCCAAACTCATTTCCATCCGCTACATTGTCTGGAACACCTTCGACAAAATTGCTTCTCGCGCCTTACAAGCAATTACGTACTTTAACCGGTTATAAATAAGATACACGACGGGTGAACGTCTAGTCTTGTGAATGGATAAGTGACAACTGGCTTATTAGGTGACACTTCTAGTGCTCTGGGCTCCCAAGCAATCGTGTGAAGCTGGAGGTCTCCATAGTTATTGCGAAGAGATCGTGTCGGCCTCAAGACGTCTCATTAGGTTAACGATGCTATTATGTACAATGGGCGCGGTATTCCTAGTGCTGTTTGGAATAAAGCAACTTTAAGCATGTAGTTAGCTCCGGGTTTGACAATAGTTTCGGAATGGTAGCGTAGGATGGGCTCTTGGAAAACTTCAGGCAATTAGCTAGTTTGATAGATTGGTAATTTTCGTTGCGTGCAGGCTCTGTGAAGTCTAAAACACTAGTGATTGCGATGCTACCTCTCGCTTAGATACCTACACAAGATTTTGTGATTTTGAAAGAAAACCAGATATCACCAAAAAAATTAACCACTTTCATGTTATTTATGATAAAAAGGCACTTACTTTAATAGTTAACTTTTTTCACAGCAGGCAATGGCCTTCTCTCAGAGAAAGAGAGAGAGTATGCAAAAACTTGCCACTTCTAAAATTTCACTAACTTTACAACAAAATTAGATGCTTATCTTACTGTAAATTCCAAAAGAAAATCGAAACAGGAGGAAATCGACAGCCTCTCCCGAGAACATCACAAGTCGGTTTCGGAACAAAAATTAATGGAATTATCATTAATTATACAAAACGGAGGACCCCTCGCTCGCGAAACCGCCAAAGAGGCCGCCTCGCCCATTAAGTATTATTTTAATGTGACTGTAACACTCTTAAGACGTCTTTTTACGAGCATCATCTGGCTACCGACTGGCCAGACACGCGGTCACTAAACGTGAAGTTATAGAAAGTCCGATTTTGGCTTTTTTCCTCTTCAACCCATAGCTTCGAATTAGCCTCGGCATAGGTTCTCAAGTGTCTCAAGAGACCACGAACTGGCCAACACAGCGCAGGACGCCCACCAGCTTGCTGACCGAAGATCTGAGGCAGATTGTTGGTAGCAGCTGGACGAGGATGGCCAAGGGCAGAAAGAATTGGCGCGCCTTACGAATGCGGAGTGATTGATTGATTTAATCCATAACCATTGCAGAGCCTTGCGCGCTAACTCTCTGCTTCCAGTACTGTCCTGCTATCTTGATCATAACTTTTAACTTGATTAGGTATTAGGTGTATGTTATTTGCTGAACTATCAAAGAGTAGATGGGCTCTTGTATATGTAAAAATGTGGTAGCCGTTGAGATGGTACTTTGTGCCTTCGGTGTTTGTGTAATGGACCCGTGCGTCCAGTTGATAGAGAACCTTAATTTATACGAAGATTATTAATTGAACTTCACGCTCCGGCCGAGAATTTTGATAATCATTTGTATTCATTTGATTTTATGCAACTTGTTAATAAGTTAGGTAGAGTACCTACAGTTTGCGATAGACTTGACAGCAATACCACAGCAATACGGTAACTCTTAGGCTAATACTACACTTTATTTCTTGCTAGTTTTACTCAACATGTATCTGGATACCTACGTTATGGCAATGGATCTCACCTGGGGTAGAAACATACATATTAGTGTAATATGCGCCTTATCAAGCGTATCCTAACGCATCAAAACAACATTCAAATCAACATACGTAACCTTTAATTCTACCATAAATGACCCTCACTCATTCATACCTAAACAACGAAAAACCCTCTGGGAAAAAATGACATCAACGAAAAACAAAGCTGCCCTCCACTCGGCTTCAAAGCTTACCGCCCGTAATGAACAAACGCCTTCACATATTTAAAACACATTACAGCTGATTGAGGCTAGTTTATAAACGATAATTTAGTTTTTCGCCCGCGGCCCGCACCTACTTGGAACTCGTAAAAACCCGATCGGGTTTCGACGACCGCTCGTGGGAGACCAATCGTTGCTGCAGCCACCACGATTCGAATCAGCCGGGTAATACTGTCTTTCTTTTTTTTTGAAGATAATTGGTGGTTGTTGGCCGGTTAATATCTCAATTGCATACCTCGTTGAGATAAGCTAGAAAGTATAGTTTCGCTCGGTTTCCGTCCATAGCTGATTTCATGGCTATCAATGATAATGATACGTTCGGTGGTACGGTTAACACTTGTTTAATAGTGCGCTTAAACGTATCGGATGGGATTGCTAATTTCATGGGTAATGTAAAATTTTATAAGCGACGTGAGCTAATAAAGTTTGAATTAATCTAAAGGGGTGATAAATCGGGAAGTTTCTAAGTAATTGCGTTAATTATTGGCGAGGGAGCGGCTGTTCTCGCCCGCGTTTGCACCCAATATACTAATTACTTGCACACTCGTAAAAACACAGCTGCAGTACAACTAACTAGCTTTAGCTCAATACTAATTGCATTTGAGATCTCGAGCCGGCTGTTTCCCATAAAAGAGCTAAGAAGGTAGGTACCACATAGACAGATGCTTTTGGTTACTGCAAATTACTGTACCTACTAACCATATTTAGCATCTTACTCACGCGAACTATTTTGTAGACAAGATAACTGACAATGAAGCACACACCACAGCAAGGTGTGAGAAGTAAACAACTGCTTATGTACCTACAATAATGATTTCTCCGCTTGTTGGAAAGAGGATTAAAAGATGAGTCTGCCGAGACCAAGGCACTTGCAAAAGTACCGAAACGTCGGAAAATTGTAAAATGAAAAAATAAACGAATGCAAATTCAGTTTTTATTATGTCTAGTGCTCGTGCTAACCTTAGAAAATACTAGGATTAAAGGAACCAGATATAATTATTATCAGTCATCGTACTGCATTTGTATAGGGAAACGGGCATGTACTTACTCGGATATACGCCGGTTGCGCCATACACATTGGAATCGGAAGCGTGCCCTAGGCTTGCCATTTGAAGCTTCCAAACGAAAGAAAAGCTTGCGTTTTGTTTAGACATCTATAATAATATTTAGACATCTATAATAGGCTAAAATAATAAATATTAAGTGCAGAACTCTGCGTTTCTGTTTTTTTTTCATAGTTGATAAGTGGAATTGCTAATAAACTTTGAAGACACTGTCATTTGTACATGCTGAGCATATAACTCAGAATCTCATGCGTATGAATTGAATGGGTCCATTCACTGAGTTACCACGACTCCTGTAATACTCATCAACATCATCAGCCCACCGCAGCTTACGGCTGCCTTTTCCGGCAAATGCCGTCTCTCACGGTTCCTTGCTATCCGCTCTTGTAATATGGCTAGACTAATAACCAAAACCAGTCCTCAAGTCTGTGAGTCCAAAAGCTCGCGTTAAAATCGAAAGTGGAAGCCGGAGCCCCGTGGTCTCGCCGACATAATCGCATTTTAATAGCTGCGGCGCAGCACAAAGACAGGACCATTGTGAACGTGTCGGGAGAGGCCTACTCCCAAGTGCTACAAAAATTTGGATTTAATACTTCAGCCGCAGAAGATTAGACATACACTGAAAAGGTACTTTTTAAGCTTAGCTACTACTACTAGATGAAATCTAGTTACTTCTTGTATAATGTGTTTTTGGTTATAATGTTTATTTTATATTGAATTTCTTCTTCCTCTTAGCGTGTTTTATTTTGTGTCTTGAATAAATAAATAAAAACCCTGCTGCAGCAGCTGCCGTGTAACTGTGGTACCTCCTTGTACCAACACTATTTTTATGGTTGTGGTTCGAGGTGGCTGATGACAGAGTGAGATGTACAACTAGAGAGGAAGTCTTTACCTTACAGTGGGACACAAAAGAGGACAAAGAATAAAACTTACTGTAGTTTTTTATTGCCCAAACCTACATAATATAAGAATATTATCCATTTTTAGGCAACAAAAAGCATTTAATTTCATTCATAAAGGCTGTAGCTATAGCAAATCAAAGATGTACAGAATCTATTGTATGAGTGCATTACTCGTATGAAGTAGTCAACTTACTCGTACAAGTAGGTAAACAACTAAGAAAATTAGATTCTTTTTCTGATTTCAGTCACTGAAAAATAATTAATTTAGAAACTTCTGAGGTTTTGTTTCTAAAGCACTTAGGAAGAGACCGTGAGGCGGCGCGCATCTCGCGGTTATGAATGAGCCGATCATAGTGGGTGATCTCGCAGGGAACGACCTCGTTAAGGGGAGGCTGTACAGATAGGACGGTGAAGAGCTCGGTAGTTGGCATTATTGTGGCACATGATACTTCTTTTTTCTTCTTCTTTTCTTTAAGCTGAGCTTCGAGTTTTACCATTTGAAAATTTACTTACATCATATCATATATGTAATTTTCTTTTTTATGTAAAATAAAGTATGTTCTCTACATCTATCTACCGATATATCATCTGTGTTTTTCAAATTTTTTGAAGACTAACATAATTTCTACGTACAACAAAGCTGAACTTCTGTTAAATGTGAAAATTTTATCTCAAAAATTATGTCAAAAAGCTGAGATAATGTCTTTTTTCTCGAAATAAGTTATTTTCTGCTCAGACAATATGCTATTTAGCTGGGCCATTGATAACTTTGTTCGGGATACAGGCAGTTACGTATGTAAAATGCATTTTATTATTATATCAGTCAAAATGTATGATGTGTATTGGCCTTAAGATGTTGGAGTTGGAGGTGTTATAAAATGTCATTAATATTGCAAAATTATATGAAGCCATTTAACCAGATTGTTAATTAGGCTTATCGGATTATGTTTCGCTAAAACCTTCAAATCTAGCTTATTGATGTTTCCAAAATTCATTAGGTTCTTTCCGATATCAATTCTATATTTCTTGGAAACAAGGTGGTTTTTGTTACATACCGAAACTTAGAGAAGAAGGATGAAAATTGTTAGTGAGTAGGACTATTCATTTTATAACCTTTTTAATTAACACGAAAACCTGTATCGAATCCTAACTTTTTTTAATCAGGATTCCATTTTCAAAAGTAGTGTTTGACAATAGCGTTTTACTTTTTAATTTCCTTAGCACTTCCCGCTGTTCGCATCATAAGTATAACTGGCCAGTTACGTGACCGCGGCAACTCTTTGATAAACTTTTTTCTCTGCCGGATATTTTATTCCTCTTTTTTTCTTTTTGTTATTGACCAAAATATTATCAGGCGGCTACTGGGCAAAGGGCTGTTAATAATTTAGTTTTTATTTATGCAAAATAAGAATGATATCGTCGCAAAGATTTATTATTGGGATACGGCAGGGTGTATTTCATGGTAAGGTTTATTTATTTATATTTTATTTCAAATATCAATGGTTTGTGATGCACATAAGGTTGATTTCTTTTTTGTTACTTAAAAATCATTCACAGTTATAAAAAGGAAAGAGTTAACTTTAGTTAAATATTTTCCGTCGGCAAAATATTTAGTTCACAGCACTAACAAACCACAAAATAAAAATTCAGAGATTCGTGTAAGTACAGTGAAAATAGTTTGTAATTATTTCTTAGAAAAGTAGATATTTAGTCATTAATAGTACATTAATAGATACAGTCATGACATGAGTCCTAAACTCCTGATTTTTTACCATGTTAATATGGCAATAACAATTTGAAGCCGATTTAAACCCACGACTCTGGCCAAAATGTATAAAAATGGTTATTAGATAAACATTTAAATTTTAACCTTAATCGCTATAAAATATCGTTAATAATTTTAGCAACATGTTCTCTAATAAAAAAGCCCGAGCTAAGACAAAAATCGATTTCAACTAGCTGACACGCCCGTTTCCCGATTAATGCCCGGTTCCTATATTTAACTAATCGTTATTGGTAACCGGTAATTTATGCTCAACAAGCGTCCCGTAACTTGAATAGCTGGACGATGTTTAAAAAATTGTCGTCTCCATACATTTATCGTACAGTACGTTATTCGAAACCGTTTGTAAGAGGAATACTTGAGCAGACATTTCAAACATCCGTAAGAAAAACGAGTCGTTCTTGAATATAGGAACCGGGCATTAATTACCCTATTCGCACAAAACCCCAAAAACACCCACGCTTCAAATCCCACTAGAAGACTATCCAACTGGAATTTCCCATTCATCCTGAGCGTGCCCTCTCTATTTCCATTAAAAAACAAAATAAGCGCCTCAACAAAATATGGCTCCCAACGGAGGCTGCGCAAGCGCGCGTGCGAGCGGGATAGCAACAGCTGGGCAGAGAGGGATGGCAAGAGGGTCGCGGTAACTTCAAAGGCGCGGTAACGCCAAAGGCGTCGGCGCAGGTTGCTAATTGGAGAGAGCGGCGAGATCAAAGCGCGGCCGATGGTACGACGTTTATATTAGGCAGGTATTACTGGAGGTGTAGTTAGATGACTGTGGTTGTGGGGTTAGTGAGCAATGTCGGGAATTGCTTTGGTTTGGTCGTGGGGTTTGTATCGGAATGTTCTATCTTATGATATAATTGGACCCTGGGTAAAAAAAAACTTATCAGGCTAGATATGTTGCTCAGATAGAATAGAATATAATAGATTAAATAAAACCATCCAATGATAAGCAGTTAAAACCGATTAAGAGACTTAGTGAATTTAAAAACATAAAGAACAGCTTGTAAAGTTAGAAGGAACGCCTCTTTTTATAAGAACTCCCTTTGACGACAATCTAGTATCTCTTCATGCAGAAGATAAACTATATATCATTAAATTTCGCTATCTATCCCTATTTTAACATTTCAAACGTAAAAAAATAATCTTAAAATATGAAGAAACACCGTTACATGTGAATACTTCAATCCATATTTATTTCAAACTTATTTGAAGTGTGAAAGGTGCATTTATTGCACCGAATGCAACTACCATCGTAGCGCGTAGCCACGTCTACGCTTCTACGGCGTAGCACCTTTTCTAGGCGCTACGGGCTACGCGCTACGAGTCTCATGCGCTACTATGACTCCTCTATACCGAGCAGTGAGTTACACTCACGCGCAACATTATTGATTAATTTTACTCTAAAGGTGCATTTAGACAGACTGAACGAATTTAGATGTTAAAACGGCCGAGTCTTGTTATTTCAATGTATCACTAACCATCTATCAATCAGAGCTGATTTAAGTCATCTGTTAGGGTGTAGTAGATATATATCAGCTCTTGGCTAAATCGCAACGTCACACGAATTGCGCGAAAGTTTGTACACTGAAATTATTATCTTTAAACGATGATATTTGTATAAGGGGAACTGAGTAAATGGTAGGCGACAAATCATGCTTTGAATAATAATTTATATGCAGAAATTCATGCAAACGAAGTCGTAGACACAGTAATTAAAAATACAGAACACTGTATCAACATTCATCATCACAAGTCCACCGCTGCTTACTGCTAGGTGTAGGTCTTTTCTAGTGGTGGTAGCCTAGTGGGTAGAATATTGGACTTGGAAGCGAGAGACATAGGTTCGATTCCCAGTGCGGGCATGTATCTATGACTTTGTTTTCTAAGTTATGTATATTTTGGTCGTTATACTAGCAATACCACTCGCTAACGGTGAAGGAAAACACGGTGAGGGAAAACAACACTCTTCACATACCTCAGCGCTTGAAATCGTCAATCCGCGGTGGGCACGCATCGTGATTAAGACCATGCTCTCTTTCTCTCTGAGAGAAGGCCTGTGCCTCACAGTGAGCCGTAAATAGGCTGCTTTATGTTATAGGTCTTTTCCACCAAATGCCATCTATCACCGTCCCTTGCCATCCGGTTCCACGCATTATCCGTAGTCCTTAAAATTAATGAATTCGTTTGCTCTCTTCATGTAAACGCGTCACAAAATTGTACGCGTGTGCAATTAGTATGTCTATTGTCGGCCATTGGGCCAGTATAAGCCCGTTTAGTCACATTTAGGCTTCATTGGGCCAAGTAAAGTGGTAGTGATAGGCTATTAAGAGTGTAATATGCAATTGCTGAGCTTTATAGCTGAATGATGGTGTTTTTTGACTGTTAGTGTTGGTAGTTAACCTAGTTTTTGGGGTTCGTAATAAAACTTAGTGCTTTGACTGACTGGCCCTCAACGTAAGGTATAGGTAAGCCCGCCTTTGCACATTTTATTTATCATCACAAGCCTTTTACTTGAGTTTTATTTTTGTTAATGTTTTTTTATTGTGCAAAACAGTGTAACAAACAAACAAGTTATTAAAGAATGTGAATGCAAAGATTAGAGGTTAAACCTAATAAGTATAGTACGTTCCACAAAAGAAAGGGTTTGGGCAGCTGTTTGCCTCTCGCTTACACCATATCATATTGCCATCAAAATTGTGTCAGCGATTGGTGTAATACGATTACTTTGCTGCTGTTGCTGTTACGTCGAGTATGCTGTCTCGCTCGCACAATATTTTTTTTTCGTAATTTTGTGTGTGGTCTGAGGGTTTGATAGATAATTAAATTATTGTATTCAGCCTATATACGTCCCACTGTAGGGCACAGACCTTCTCTGAGAGAGAGAGAGTATGGGCTTAATCACCACGCGTGTCCATTGGCAATTTCAAGCACCGAGGTATGTGAACACCTCAGACACTCAGGTTTCCTCACGATGTTTTTCACCATTAACGAGTTGCTACTATAACTATATAGTTGAGAAACCGTTTCCTTGTCACTCACACAATGTAAAGGTAGACGATAGTACCTGGGTACCTATTGTGTGAATAAGTGCCAAATAGTTTTGCTACTTTGTTTAATTAACCGTGTTGTAGCCAGATGCTCAATCCTCAATCCAATCTTTTCTTCTGTGAATCGAGTTAGACGTCGCTTGTGTCCGTAAAACGAAACAAAACACTATTGATATTATGTGTGTGTGAGAGAGGTAAAATTCCCATAAGCTTAGTCCCTAGGTTTTTTTAATTGCAAAAACCTAAACGACTATTTTAAAACCACTGACTTTAACAGAGTTTTTATTGCATTGCTATTTTAATTTCACTCGCAATAATTTACAAGTACATAGTCTTTGAGAAGTCAATGTAACAAAATCACGTCCGTAGATTTTCACTGGTTTTGTGTCCTTTTGTACAAGCAAAATACCTAAATCTCCAGTTAGAATTGGCAAGATTCATACAGTTTCGATTGATTAGCAAAACAAAACACCATCGCTAAGCACATCCGTAACATAAACAACAAAGCCTTGCCGCCATTGTGTCCGATCTCCTCATTTACCCGTGAAGTGTTGACACTAAGTACGATTTCCTACCCATTCGACGCGCCTTCTCTCATGTTCCAACTTACCGCGTTACTTATGCACTCAACTTAACCTCTAACTCAAAGGGTTAAGGCCGTTTATTGAATGGCAAAACTTAGGCGACATGTTGGCGAATACTCGGACACGCAAGCTTTCGGGATCTTTTGATAAACCCCGGTGGAGATTAACACAAAGGCTGATATTTTTGATGTTCTTGATGGCTGTTCAATGATCGTGTCGTAGGCGAGAATAGTTTTTGGTATTGATTTTGAGTGTTTTAAATAAGGTCGGTACATTGTCTTAACTCTTTGGAATACTTCTAATTTAGAACAATAAGAAGTAAGTACTGGTAGAAACTCTTTGCGCTCCAAACACCTGGTTGCATAAACATATAAAATGCCCTATTTTTTATAGGAAAAAAAGAAAACAGCCTCTAAAGTGGAACGCGAACGCAACATTCTTTCCAGCCAGCATTTAATCGCGGGTGCTTCTAATTTATAATGAGAGGTTGTAGCGCTCTAAAAAAAAACAATACAAGACCATATCGGACGTATCACCCTTTCACACTACACAAGCCGAAAAATAGATCATAACGCCTTGTAATAAGGTGCCCTACGTCTAGATTAGCAGCAGATTTCAGCTGGTTGGCGGCGTATCGATGGATCTAGATAAGATCGGACCTCGGGCGTCGATGAAATGGCTCAATCTTCAACGGCCTCGGTGACTACAAAAGCAAGTGAAATGGGAAAAATTGTGGGTTGAGAATATTTATATTAAATTGGCATGTAATTAGACTACAGCCAAACCCGTAGATCTATACACTACTGTAACTAAACTTTATAGGTACCTGTACATTTTTAGTATCAAGGAATAATGAACATAGTCATCACAGTAGGAAATTAAGACCTTGAAATTATCTACCAAAATAAAGCAGCACATCAACCTACACGATGTGCATACACGAATGCACTCTAATATCTTATTACGTTACGGGCAGAGGTTTTTAAAATATTCGATGATTCCAATTTTTCTTCCAGCTTTGCTAGACCATGGCCCCAACAAATATTAGCCAACTGGAAGTATTCAAAACGTCGGAGGATATTTTATGGGCCCGTTAACAACACTGTTCGTGTTAAATCTCCGAAATGAATTCAAGAAGGAGTATCTTACGAATTATTTTCGAGTTTTTGAGCGCAATGGCATAATGGCTACTGTTCAACGCCGTTAAAGAAAAAAAAACTAATAAAAAAGTAATATAAATCGCCGCGGTGGTCTTTAATCCCGTTCGATTTGCTAGCGATTATGAGTTAGTCTACGGCAATCGTGTTAGACACCTCGAAATCGATAAAGTATTAGGTACTTATTGGACGCTTGGAGTTTTTTTTGATAATTTCACAGCAATAAGTGCTTTTTAGTGAATTCCGTCGGTACTATACGAATCTACAAAAATAACTCCAACCAGCTGGCAGAACTTGCTGAAGATTTTTAACTGAACTAGCTTGGCCACTTTAGCATCTTGAATATCCAGTTAAAAAGATAAGATCAAAATATTCTTTATTGTACACCAGAGCACGTGGAGATACAAAACATGTAATGATACAGAGTACAATTGTTGGCCTTATGCTAAAAGCAATTTCTTCCAGACAACCCAGAAAATATATTTTTAATTTCTTACGGGCAATTTCATAATGTTGGACACGCGTTGTTGGTATGAATATAAAAAAAAACCGGCCAAGTGCGAGGCGGCCCCGCGCACCGAGGGTTCTCTACAAAGGGGTTTGAAGATTTTTGTTGGAACACTGGCATACTGGCCAGCTGCCATTTTGTTTTTTTTTTTCAAAATGTCAGCGCACCATAATACCTATATACATCGACTGGGGACACTTATACAGACAAAAAAATACTAAGGTCACTATGTCCGAAAACGTCACGTTGCAGCGTTATTTGCAGAAAAAGAAAATCTTTTTCAACTTGATCTCTTTACAAAGAAATCAATAATTAGGTACTTTCAGAATCATTGTTTATGAAAACATTTATGAAAATAAGATCAAATAAATAAATATATACAATGCATAGCTTCAAGGAACTCTAGACTTGAGTATATGGTTTTAATTTCAACTCAATACCTTTACGCGTTCCCGAGATAAAGGGTCTTGACAGACAGATGGACGGACAGATGGACGGGCGGATGGACGGATGGATATAAGGGTTCCGGATTTACTTTTGAAGTACGGAACCCTAAAAATAGTACATACGCGCATAAAGTTTTCTTTTTAAATTAAACTGGTTCCCTTGGCGCCCCTGGTGGTCGCTCTTCAACTAATTGAGGAATTAACTGATCTCGCTTCCATGCGAGCCACCGTTAAAGGAAAATGGAATGAAAATGGAAGGACACTAAGTTGATAGTCGTTTAAATCGTTAACTATTGATAAAGTGTAAGTAAGTGGATTACCTTTATAAGCAGAAAAAAACATTGTGATTACTCGAGGTTTTGCTTTAAAAAGTAAATTTCTTTATGCTGTAGTTTTCAAAGCCTTGCTAAATATTGTACAAATATATGCATTACGAATGTTTTAAGAAAGTTACTCTTTCACCAAGACAAGCCTTCAGCAGCTTGATTGTACATATACATAAAGTCACGCGTGTGCGACCCGGAGGGGTAGGCAGACACCAGGGTTTGCCACTTGCCACGATCCTGATAGACCTCTTTCGCTTCATAAAATTAGCGAAAGAGGTACACCAAAATCGGTTTTACTAATCCCTAATTTGTGTTATGGTAATGTAATGATACCTCGTAGCCGTCGGTATTCGTCGGTTTTGTTTTAGGAATCCGTCGAGTAGAGACAAGATAAGACAGGAGAGATTTAATGCAAAAAAAAAGATTGACGGAAATGTCATCTTTTGTTAAATTGGTCAATTCGGCACATTTTATGAAGCCTTTATAACGTTCCACTGTAGGGCACAGGTCTTCTCTCAGAGACAGAGTGTGGGCTTAATCACTACGCGCATCCACTGCGGATGGACAGTTTCAAACGGTGAGGCATGCGAACACCTCAGACACTCAGGTTCAGGTTCCGGTTCAGAACATAGATAAGGTCAATACAAACAACAAAATACTGTGTGGTGATCGCATGAACCAAACCCACGATTTTCGCATTGACAGAGAGCTCTTATATAATGTAATTACGGACTTGAATTAATATCAATAGGCCATCTATACTGACATTGAATTTGCATGCCAGAGACTGGCGCAGACATGTATGAACAATTGACTTGTAAATTTTTAAGATCAAATTGTATTAGATATGCCTACGAATAATTTTTCTTTAAAAAATCTAATTAGAGGCTAAAAATTCCACCCATGCCGGGACTTGAACCTGCGACCTCTGGCTAACCGTGCCAGCACTCTCCCAACTGAGCTAATGGGTAAGGGCAGGTATCAGTGAAATTTCGAGCCTCTTCAATTGTCCTCAGCACGGGTTAGTGCAACAAAAAAAATATAATTTTTCTTTTATTCATTTATTTTAACCGCTACACCAACAAAGCAGTCAAAAGTACAACCGGCTTTGACGCAGCTTACGTATAGGGTAACTCTGAAGCCGATCGATTAGTCAATCGGCATTAGAATGAACAATGGTTTGTAGCTATTAATACTTCAGCCAGTCCGCGCCAAGCGTAAGTTTATGAAGCAAATCGGGTCTCATTGTGCTCAACCAGTGTTTGTGAAACTTACCTACAGTTCTGTTATTTAATATCTGGCAATCCTGAAAGAAAAAATCGTTTTTATATTCTTTTTGTTGCACTAATCCGTGCTGAGGACAATTTTTACCCGACTGCGGTGGAGCCCAAAACGAGGGTAATGTATTTAGCTCGTATGTATGTATGTATGTAAATATGTCCAATTCCATGTTCCCTCATAACTCCCTAACCAATGATCAGATTTTGACAAACGAGGTCTCATTGATTCGTCACCCCTGCCGGAGTGTCATTGGCTATATAAAATCGACATTAATAGAACAGAAAAGTCACAAAAATAAAATTCATTATTAAGATAACTTAAAGTACCACATTGAGCAACTAGATGGCGCTGCTGCATTTAATTTAATCAGCCAATCAGGTGTGGTGTATGTAAAACATCAGTACGCGGGTGTCATAGGCTATACATAAATTAGCATTAAAAGGTCACTAAAAAGACAAAAATAAAAAACTGAAATAAAAAATACCAACAATCCCACTGCTGACCATTAACTACTAAGCAGACGGGAACCAAATTCAGCAATGTAACTACTTAGGTACTCGTGACCTCTAGCGAGTCTCGACATGGGTGGAATTTTTAGCCTCTAAATAGGTTTTTAAAAAAATAGTTTCGTTTTACGTAAATCTATCAAATATAATGTCTAGGCGATTTAGATTAAGTGAAACATGTTGCCGTACCGGGTTTATCTAATTTCCCACTCTTTTTTCAGAAATTTATTTAATCGTAAGTGAATTGTATAAAATCTAAAATTTTAAGATCAACTGGCTACCTTTAGGAGTTTGCAAGCCTCATTTTGTAATTTAGGGTGAAAGTACCTACCTACAACAAAGAATATTCTGCTCTACTTTGAGAAACTCTGTGCTCAGAAATGTATGGAGACTATTTTTGTTTCCAAGCTATTGCGGGCTACCTCGTCTACCTATTAGGATTACTGATTGAAGTATTAAGGCAATATAGGCTCAAGGCTTTATATGCAAGTAAGGCTGACTTGCACCGCTTCTTAAAACCTGAAACCCTATGAACCATAAAAGCTATAAAACGTTTTTTCAGTACAGATACCCAAGTTACTTCCAATAGGCAAATGTTAATTCTCATTTATACCTTTGATACAATCTTAGAACTTATCGCGTTCATTTGTATGAGAAGTTAAAATAAAATTGGGTATTTTAAACTTTTGGGCATTGGAATGGAGGTAGTTTAACAATCGTTACTAATGAAATTGTTTGCAGTTTTTGCGAAAATTTAACAACACGTTACTTTGGACTCAGACTCGATACAGCTTACGCTGTCAAAGTTTCATATACGTAGGGTTCGGGTAAAGAGAGTGGGTACCTAGTTTTTATTGTTCTAGTACCAAGTACCCATACAAGTGCTTACATGATTAATAAAGCTTTTGTTGAAGTATATGGAACGAATATGAAGTTTATGTTAAAAGAACTAAGACCTTCTATTGTATTGTACTATCTCTCGTATCTTTTTTGGTCTTTCTTATACCTATGGAATTTAATAGATGAGGCAAAGTGAAATGTTCTTGAACCTCCATAAAGGAACCGAAAGAACGTATCACATAAAAACGGTGTCACCCCCCAGAACACACTATAAAATTCAGTAAAATTATTCAAGAAAAAAAAACCAACACATCTGCCGGCTCCCAGTGGGCGTCGACGCTTACATATCGATTGTAGATAAACTAATCGATTATAATAAAATTCTATCTATCAATTTTTGTCTCGTTTTTTTGGGCAGCCCCACGGGCCCTAAGGTGGGGGATGATTATGTACTTAAGGGTGGGTGTTAGGGTTACCAGGTGTATTTTTTTATTGTTTTAAGTTATCTCTCTTATGTGGAATCGAAATTTTTATCAGAGCATGCCATATTTGGCTATTGCTATCTTGAGTTCTCTGTAACATAGTCTTACATTAATAAAAAAAATGCATGTATTTTTCTTTGTTTTAAGTTATTTGTCTTATGTGGAATCGAAATTTCTATGTAGAGCATGCCGTATTTGGTTATCGTTATCTTGAGTTCTGTGTAAGACCATGTACTCAATTGCAGTTTCAGAATCGATTATATGTATGACTGGTTACATGTACAGGTTACTATTTTGTGCAAGTTAGGGTGTTTCGAAACTAATGTGCGCTGTTCACCGTACAAGAAACTCAACGATGACCGATAAACCTGCTTTGTTACTAAATTTTATTGAATGAAATAACTATAATATGCATAGAGGTAATGCACCACACCTATATGATAAACATACATTGTTATAGTTGAATAGTACGATTCATATTCAAAATAATTGCATCTAAACATGCCACAGTCAACATGAGCTTTGCTTTGATTGTTTCTCCGTACACGGACCAATTTAGCACACCTACAGACTGTTACAGTCATTGTATACCAATAGAGGTCAATTAAAACTGGTTTGCGTGCCGCCATATTTGCCTAGAAACATATATAGAGGTAGCAAGTAAACCCGGGTTCACATTTGTAAGTACTGATTCGAAACGACCCAATCGATTGTACGATTTTTTTTAAAACCCGACTTTGTTTTTTCATACGGAAGCTTTTCCAGAGAGTTGATTTGATCGAATCAACTTTTAATTAAATCAACTTCCAATAATAATAATAATAATAATCATAAAGCATTTATTTAAAGCATCTTTGGCCCAAAATGTTACTAACAAAGGTTCATATAACTATGTTAGTAAGTGTACGTGTATGTGCTGTTTTTGTTTTACAATTTACACTTCTTTTTATAATAGACTGATAGATAGAGTATTTCTTCTCCTGTACCTCCTGCAGTTTGACTGGTAGAAAATGCCATTAGCATTAAGTCCACCTTTTGTACACTTTCTTTGTGCAATAAAGAATTAGTAATACCTAATAATCCTCTTTGTACATAGAAATTAATTGAATATTCAAAAAAAAGTTTCAAATTATCATATGAATTTTTCATACAACGAATTACAAGAAACAATAAATTTGTATAAAAAAAAGAAACTTTTGCTTATAGAGAGTGGTTTAAATATCGATACTGAAGAAACTGTGTTTAGGTTTCACGTTATTTCAATAATATGTTTTAAGTAGGTTACATACAATGATCAGATCGGCAAAAAGCGTGGTCCCAGCTTTGTGACACGCCAGTTAAACAATTGACATCTCGTGTTGATATTGCATGTTTCCAAGCGTAACAAGAATACAAGATGTATTGTGACAGCTATGATTGCGTGTTGTTAGTAGAAGTACTCAACCCTAGACTGTTTTTTGCATCTGGTGCCAGTTGGTTTTTACATGTTTGTAGTTTAGTAAAAAAATGTATTGTATTTTATTTAACTAAAATTAATAAACATATGTTAAGCAAAATTAAAACTATGTACATACATAAACACGCTCACGCTTGTGTTGGGAAGGGGTAGGCAGATACCAGAGTTTACCACTTGCAATAAAAATCTTTTTGACTTATTTCTTTAACCAGCAAAGTATTTATTGGAGGGTAATTATTGGCTTTTGAAATTTATTATATTATGTCGGTTTACTTTCACCTCACTAATTTATTTTAAATTGAATATAGCATCTCAAGTTTATTATTTTTCTGAAAGGAAACTACTTCAAACACAATTTTGTTCTTTATTATGTGGATCAAAAGAGTCACGTTGGTATAATATAGCCGTAATCACCCTTCATGTTATTATGCCATCCGTTATGAATCGATATCATTCATTAAAACACGCAAGAGAGGCAGATATTCGAATAAAGAACGCGTTCCGAATATGAATACGTATCCGATTTTCAATTGTTTCTTCATGAAATAACCGAAGAAAGAAGTCTCGAACAAAAGCGAATTGGACGATAAAAATATCAAGTCCATTTAAAGTATTATCAGACCTTTCAAGGTGTTCACTCTCTCTCTCTTGTATTTTTGCACGATATTGTACCCTATTTACATGCAGTGACGATTGAAATTATTGCGCAATTTAATTTTTTCATGGATAGATTTCTGGTGAATAATTTGGAAAGTCGGAATGTGTGTGAAGGGCTCCCTTTTATTTGGAAACGGCTTCTTTATTTGACGGAAACAATGATGTATTGTATGTTATACAACGTTTTAATTTTCATTTTTCATCTTAAAGTGCCTCTCCATCATCGGAGAGCAGTCAGCTCTTTACAACTGTTTCTCGGCAGTGCACTCTGAATACTCTGAGTTCTGAATACTCTGTCAAAGTAAAGTTTTAACAGCGGTCCACTCTTTGATATTGCAAAACATGACCTCTTTTTAACCGACTTAAAAAAAAGGAGGAGGTTATCAATTCGACGCGTATATGTATATACACACACATATATATATATATATATATGTGTGTGTATATACATATATATATATATATATTTGTTTTTGGCTATGTTTTCGCATAAATCCGTTAAATCTTAACCGATTTCGACAATTCTTTTTTTATTAAAATAGATATAACGTCCCATTAGTCCCATTTTAATTTGGTGAAGATCTGATGAAGACTTTCAGAGATGGAGAACGGAATTCTTCAACAGACAGCAGTAAATAAGGCCTAATGGGGCCCATGTTTATTTTTCCTAAGGGACTTGTTGATTTTTCTCCTGCTCCCCCACTAAAACTGAAAAACAAAAAAAGACAAATAACAATTAAAATCCGACTTCCAAACATAACATCACTAAAAACTTAGAAACAATTTAAATAATTAGAAGTATGTATACATGTAGGTAATGTAGAAGTATAATTTGTAGTTGGTGCCCAGTTTCATGACCAGCAGATATATTTTGGGCACCTTTTCTTCTAGGCTTTCTCTTAGTCACAAATATGCATTAGTTACAAGCAAATCATGTTTTAAACTTAATATGACAAACTTTGGTGAGCGGACAGACGCATTATTAAGTTTAATATAAACGATATCCAATATGGATCTTACTCAATCACTATTAGATACGTCCTATTTCATTGTACTAATCTCGCATTTCAAGTACGTGCTGGGTACCTATGTAAAGAAACCTTAGGTAGACAGGTAAGCTGTTAAAAGAGATTGCGATTCAAATTTCCACCGTTAAGATCCTAATTTTAATGAAATCTCATTTGCCTTCAAAACATCTAAATTATCTTCAGAGCGCCTTCCTTGTCACAGATTGTCTGCGGTTTCTTTCAACTTGCAAGCCGCCAACCGACTTATAGCCAACTTTCTTTTAGTCTAAAACCACCTTTGTTTCTTTAAGGCTAAGCTTTAGCAGGATAGCAAGTATCACGCCGTTAGGCTTGCAGTTTTGACGCAATGTCTTAGCCCTTTCTTTTTCATGGTACCGCGAGATGGTGCAATGGCTAAACACTTTTGCTGCCGACTGGTTGAAATGCCTGGCGGGTTTTGCAACAGTGCTTTGTTGCTACAAATTCAGTTAGGTCGTGGAGTGGTGTCGAGTGAATGATAACATCTCTTATCTTTCTTTCTATGTGCTTAGAACTAAAATTGGTTTTGTCTTCTGAAATTATTTTCATCTGCAATAGTTATTTGTTGCTTATGCCTCTAAAGAAGCGTATTTTGTATGAAGATCATAAAAAAATAAATTTTTTCTCATTCGCGAGGTCGGGGGTTCGAATCCCGGCATGTACCGATCACTTTGTTTTTCAAGTTACGTACATTTGTGAAGTTATAGTAGCAATACCACTCGCTAACCGTGAAGGAAAACATCTTGAGGAAACCTACTCAGCTTCACATACCTCAGCGCTTGAAATAGCCAATCCGCGGTGGGCACGAGTGGTAATTGAGCCCATATTCACTCTCTGAGAGAAGGCCTGTGCCCTGCAGTGGGACGTAGACTACATAAAAAAACCAGGGAGTTTTTGCAAAAATTGTCTGGCTATCCTCTACATCATGTCGAAAACCTAGGACTAGATAGCAGGGATGTTACGGAGCTTCGACTCCGGTTCCGTTAAGTCGGAACTTCCTATTATTTTTACACTTTCGGTTCCGAATCGAAGGTCTTAGGTCGAAGCATAACATAGCGGCGGCGCGGACTGTTATGAACAGGTTCAATCATACACGTCGCGCGGGGAATCCTCCCGACTCCCACTACGTGCACTGAGCACTGAGCTTTGTGTTTTATATAATTGAAAATTGAAATGAAAATATTTTTATTAAATAATGTTTTATTTGTCCTTAAATAAAAATTCTCTCTCATGCCACCACTTCTGACCCTGCCTCCGACTCTGATTCCGACTCCGATTCCGACTCCGATAAAGCAAATTTAAAAACTCCGACTCCGCCTTCGGTTCCGATAAAACTACCTCCGTTACATCCCTGCTAGATAGCACTGACACCAAAAACGGCCGTTTTCTAGTTCGAAGTCCGTGATGCTATGTTCTCGGTCCTGAGTCCTAAAAATCACTATTAACATAATTGACAAAACAGTCAGACAATTTAAAAAAAAAGACATGATTTTTTCCATAGGTGGCGCTAGTAAACCTCATGGACCCATTAACCAGAACTATTACGTTTGTTGATCAGTTACACAAGTACGAGGCTAGAATTAATACAGGTCAGCTTGATTAGTACCTTGCACGGCGAGCTTGTACATACATGCCAGGGTTTTCGTTCCGCATCGGTCTTATAATTTTCTAATTGGCAACAGCAATATTATTATCGATCAATTAAATATAAAGTACCTAATACCTGACATCTACAAATTTAAGGGACTCAATGAGGTTCAATGGGATGAAATAATACCTTTTGTTACAGATCACGTATCTGAGACTATACTCCATTCCACGAAACGGGCTCCCAAAGAAAATCGTCCATGTGCGCCCATTGGTTAATGCGCGTGACCTTGAATAGCCACTGCATCAAGTAAACGGACCTGGAATGAAGCGGACCGACTTTACTTATTGTTTCGCTTATCTCTAGCCGCGCGCATCGACCAAGTTGATGCGAGTATTTTTTTCCCTAGGAGTTCGACTCGTGGAACGGAGTATAGATATCATTTATGCCAAAAGCGGCCGCTTTTATGTTTGATAACATTAAGCAATCTAGCCCTAGGTTTTTTGCCTTAGGTTCTCGACCATGAGTCCTAAAAATCACTATTAAAATGATTGACTGATTGATTGATGGTAAAAAAAAGATAGGTTTTTTTTCATTGGTGTCGCTCGTGAACTTTAACTTGTTACTTTTCAGAACATATTTTAGCCCATACAATGTATTAAACAAACTAAATTAATACCAAATTAATTATTTTTCTACCTAAATGAATTCTGGCTCCAAAGTGTGTACCTAATCGATCTCAAAACGTAATAATTCGGATAAAAAAATCTGTATTGTACCTACAACCACGGATTTATATACTTGCCTACAACAATGTTAAATCAGAGCACGTTTCAACACGCTAGTAATAACACAATAGAAAACTAATCAGACCCCATAAGGCACGGTCAGAAAACCGTTGAAATCGCTAACGTCCAGTTTGTTTTCATTTACTTACATAAGTCAATCTAACTTGTCCTCCGTGATAGCACTAGCTGACCAATCAGAGGATGGCTTTTAAAAGGGCGTAAAAAGCTATGTAAACATAATTCAATTAACCGAACCGTATTTTCTTTCTCCTATCGCTGGCCTGATAACCATTGAGATTATTGCTTTGCTGATGTTTACATACTTGGCAACGATAGGTAACTCCAAGTTTTATGGTACAAAATTGCCTCCCTAGCTATACCTTCACTTGTTATTGAAATAAAATAAATAAATAACTTCCTCACAACACAATTATTTGAATCACAAATATGACTACTGTTGTTTTTTAAGTTAGTTATGTATGGCTGTGAATTTGTAGAAGCAATAACTTGACTGCCTCGTTGGACTAGCCGTTAAGGCGCTTCCTACCAAGATAGAGGTCGTGGGTTCGATTCCCACTGGGGGTCGTCGTACATTTGTACAAATGGCTTCAGTCTGGGTGAAATTCCATGTTTGTGACGTCCTTGTCTGGTTACCGTAACACAGGATATCCTAGTTTGGGACCAGGACAAGTGATTGTGTTGTGTGGAAGTTATTATTATTATTACCTACTATTGCCGACCGAAAGGCAAAAAATCGTGAAGAAATCTGAGAGCTTAAGGAGTTCACTGGAGTGCGCTTGAAATATATGAATATAGTATGATGGATGCATTTCAATGTATAATACACTTACACAATACTCAACACATTAATTACTGCTAACATTGCACACTGACATTCAACAAACAGAATGTGTACGAATTTTTTGCCTGGAAATACATTTCTGGTAACACTGGCTGGCTACTCATGGCACAGGGAATCCTAGTTTGAGACTTAATAAACTACTTAATATTTGTTACTCTTTTTTACAACACTGGAAGTTTTTTTAATTTTTATTGTTTGCAATTATTATGTACAATCAAAGATGATTTTTATTTAATTTTGTAATATTATATAATTCGAAAAAATTTACAAAACAATAAACTATGTAATTTATAAACTAGTACTAACAAGTATAATTTCTAATTAAGTATACATAGTTTCATGTATATGTTTCGAATGATTTTGAAATATCTAGTTAAAAAACATTTTTTATCTCTCCTGCCACCTGACGTAAGCCTATCGCCGCCGTCGGCGTTCGATGTTTGAACATCAATTTGTTCATCCAAACACCCTTTTTTATTTCGGCGGCGATTTATTTACAAAAACTGGCCAGCATGTCGGTCCCGGGGTGTCGGCTAATTCCGGGTTATTAAATAATGACCTGCCACTCGGGATAATGTTGTCCGATTGTGCGTAGGATAAATAAAAGTGCAGGCTCAAACGTGTTAGGTAAAATTGGGATTCAAAGACAACATACCTGTATTCTCGCTATTGCTTGGCTTCTTAGATCTTTTTTCAGTTAAAATAAAGCTTATTAATAATCACTGACAAAACATATTAAATGAAATTCATTCACAAAACGCTTCGTTAAATATAAAAAGGGAAAAATAATAATAAAAATATAATATTAAACCAAAGATTGGATTAGGTAAAATTTTCACATATTTTCCTGATTCAGCATAAGTTCTGTATCTTACACATATACATAGATTATTAATTAACGAAAGTCTGATAGTGTGAATTTTCATTATTGATGAGAATGATTCGAAGCTTAATACAATAATCCCCGGAGTGCTTTCCAATGCTCACCAGCTTGCACCTCTCTCTATCGATTGTACAATAACGTACCTTTGCCACAGAACAGCCAACTATAGATGGATATCACAGATAGCGGCGTCGATGAAGGTGTACCCGAGAATTGTAATTAAATTAACAGAGGTCATCCCACCATCACCTGGCTGTTAGACAGAGATCAATAGATAGCAATAAAGCGAGTGCCAGAGAGAAAATAGCACCTTGTGTGGACTTAATGTAGAGGTCACAGTTTTGTGTGAAATGAGTGGGTCTTAATAGGTTCTTCATTATTAATAGCATGTTATTTTGACGTTATTATTGGTTTTATCTATTGAAAAAACCCAAAGCACAAGTTTAATAATAATAACATAGACACAATTCAATCATTTGTTCTAATCCCAAGCCGGCAAAGACATCACAAAAATGGAAAAACGCCCAGACCCAATGTACGACGCCCGCCCCCCAGTAGGAATCGAACACACGACCTCTGTAATGGTAATCGAACGTGATTTACAACCAATGAGGTAGTCAAAGGCAGATTAGGCCGTTAGATTTTAACTTGAAGTTTTTTTATATAAACCAAACATTTACATCGGAATTACGCATCTTTGCATAGATCTATGTTTTGAATCAATTACAGACTAGTCTAACCTTTAGATGGTTCTCCTTGGAGTAAAACCATCCTTTCGTTGGCATAATATCATCAGGAGCAATGCCTTGTTTTTTTTTAAAAATATAATAGAGGCAAAAGGCATTATAAAAGGTGCCGGCTCCGACACCTTCGCTGGACCCCACAGGGCGGGGGCCGTATAAAAGGGCGCGATTATTTGCGGCATAATAAAATGGAATAAAAAATAATAAAGCTTCACAGAGTAGCGCCGACGCCCGCCAGCCAGTAGTCAATGCAATAATTTGCTTAGAATACAAAGTCATACAGCCAAATAATTATATTGTTTTTTTTTTTTCGGTCGTGCGGTATTCCATGTTGCCAGTAGACTCAGTATGACTCTTATGTTGTATTCAATGTGATCTCTTAATCTACTTAGTACAGCAAGAGCGAGATGAAACCACTCTTAAAATTACCTTTTCACACCTGCTATTCAGAAAAGATCCCTTGATTCCCTCAAATGAGGGATCAAAGTTGTACTTTTCTTCCCTGATATTCTAGTTTGACCTTCAATAGCCACTGACCTACCAATGAGTATTTTGTTCCCTAGGAGTTCGACTCGTGGAACGGAGTATAGTCAGTGCTATTTGGTGTCAGTCGGTCAAAGGTTTTGGATTCGTGACGTCAAAATTTTGATATCTGTATGCTTAAACTAATATGTATCATAAAAAAAGTTATATTTGTATGTAGGAGCTAGTCAGCAAAATTTTTCAAACATTCTTTCACTACTAAATAGATTCATAACTGAAAGTATCTTCAGGATGGACATGGGTTATTTTAGATTTTGTTGAATTCCATGCGGGCGATGCCGCGGGCTTAGCTATTTTGAGATATGTTTCATTTTACTACATTTTACCTACTCCATCCATAGTCATTATTTCAAATAGAGGCATTAGGAGTGGTGAATTACTAATTTCGTAGATTGTATCGTGCAATGATGGATGAGCATACTTTTGTGTACAGTCGACGATTTAAATCTATGGGTACTTACGTGCCAATTATTTATTTATATGTCCCCTTTTTGGGGTTCCGTAGTCAACAAGGAACCTTTATAGTTTCACCATGTCCGTCCGTCTGTCTGTCCACGGCCTAGCTCAGAGACGATTAGTACAAGAAAGCTGACATTTGGCATAGACATGCAGAATGATCACGACGACATTACAGTAGAATAAAATGTTAAAAAAATGTTTCCTACACCTAAATTAGGGATGCAATTTTTTTCTCGCCTGCCCATAGTGCGCTTTTTACAAGAACAGCCAATGTCCAATTTTAACGAATTTCTTTTTCGGTTTTTGGAAACACTGTTCAACAAGCTGCAATAGGCTCACTAACCAGTTTTTACAAAACCTTCCTATGTCCACAGTTATTCCATGGAAAAGTTTAGGCAATTTTACAAAAACCACCAAGGTTTGCTGGTTTGGCCAAAACAGGCCAAAAAGCACCAAATTTACTCTGGGGACAAAGGTTGTTCTTGTAAAAAGTGCATTTAATCATATTTAATATGATGGGTGTAGGAAGATCATTCTTTGAGTTAGGGTTATTATTAATATTAAGCTGTAAAGCGCTAATTTTTGTTCAAGTAGGGCGTCCCCCCCCTCTCCTGGCTCAACGGTTGCTTGTAGAAACGTGAAAAAAATCAGGGTAGTAGCATATATAATGAACTTAAAACAAAACCTATCACGGCTAAGCAGGCTTTACAAGTTAACGAGTAATAGGCGACCAACTTAAAGAAGGAAAACTTCGTCCAAAATCCATAGAAAAATACAGATAAAACGGAATTCTCTTTCTACATAGTTTGACATAGTCTGGTTAGTATGTACACTCAGATATGAAGGAGAAGAAATAAAATAATTTTTGGATCATTAATGATAATATGTTCTTTTTGTTTATCATTATTAAATGCATGGTGACAAAGGATGATTCCAACTAAGTAAATAACTTCCACACAACACAATCAATCAAGTCGTAATTTTATTGGTCCAACAGTTGGACCAATAAAATTACGTTGGACTCCAACTCATCTTAACTTGCGTGCATCACCGTCACTACACTGCAGAAATGTGAAACAGTAGGTATTTACTCGATATTAATAATTACACCTATCAAAATTGATCGTGTGTGATAGAGTAATTTATTGAAACTAAATAAATATGAGAACACATGTATGTTATCATATTATGTTTTATAAATATGATAGAAACAGTTGCAATATTTAGTTTCAATAAATACAATAAATTTATTTTGTGTCAATAAAGGCTTGTGCCTCATAGTCTTTTGCACGATGGTAGTTCCACAATGGACGAGCACAATGGAAAAAGTTTGAAAAAAATTCCTAATCGCTTACTTGTTTTCACTCTTAAGCTATTAAACTTATACCACTTAATTTCTTTCTCTTCATTTCCATATCCTACAAACAAATGACTCTATCACTCATTATAGTACTCTAGTACCAATCTCTAATGTCCCGCAGAGTTACAGCGGGGGATGTTAAAAAAATGCTATTTCCGTTCAGAAATACACAATAAATAACTTCCTCAATCAAGCCGTACTGGCCACTATGACAAATGACTGTATCACATCACAAAATATAAAAGTTACAGAAGGGTGGAAGGAAAGAAAAGTTGAATTGATTGTAAGACAATATCATTATGTTTCAGATTTTACAACATTCGCAGTCATTAAAGAGAAAACGCTCAGCTGATCAACCTTTATTGTTTAGTTGCAAAGTCACCTGACTGAATTCACTTTTGTGAAGGACGTTGTTTGTTACATGTAAATAAACCTTCTGTTGATGACGTGGATGTAATCGACTATCTAACATGTTAATCCTGAACATACGGAGAGCATAGACAAGACAAACCAACTTTATTCTTTAGTTACGTTAACGGCTGGTTATGTCTCCTTTTGTGCCAGTAACAATAGCCTTTTTTCTTTCCTTTTTTCGCAAACTCCGTGTAAATTACGATCATAGGTGTCAGTTTTTTTGTAGACTTTTTTCTATGAATGACTGAGTGAATTTTGGGACCCTTTTCAAGTGTGGGGACCCATTGATTTGCTTCGTTACGATTATTAAGTGGTTTATTTGGTATGAATGCACAGCTAATTATTGGCTAAATGTGTATTAATGGGATTTTTATTAAGGGCAAGCTGCATTCGTAGACACTTCTTTTTATTTCGACAGTTCGACATGCGTACGAACATTTGGATAATTTGTTACATTGAGATTTAATAGATTTTAAGTTACGACTTGTCACGCCTACTGGAATACAATACTTTTTTATAAGATTGGTAGGCACATCTGCCTGCCTTTGCGATTTTTATGAATGACATTCACGGTGTTCTTGGCCAACTAAAACTGGTTTATCTGGTTACAGTTTTTTAGGTTCGTTTTCAGTTTCAGTTTTTTGGTTCTTCGATTAGCACACACAATCAGATAAAGATACAAGTGGATGTAATTTCTATACTAACTATATCATTATCTACGCAACAAAATAACGTGGTGACACTAAAACCACTTTCACTCTCATAAAAACAACTCACAAAATTGCCTAATAATACCCCCCCACACATGTTGGGTCCCGGGATCATTCAATCATTACATGTGCGCGCGCCGCTCTGTAATCAATGCGCCAAATAACTGATATTTTAGACCTAACCAACACCTCGGGAATTAACCAATAACTTTGTTGTGAAATCATTGAATGCGGCATTTCAGCTCTTATGTGGCTATACGTAAGAACTATAAATGAGATTAGATTCCGTTAAAAACTGTCTTCCATTCAATAAGGTCTTAGTCAACGTCAACTAACTCTTAGAGAGCGCGAAACAACCACGAATTTGGAACGTAAAAATGCACTTTGTAATATAAAATCGAATGTTGTATTATAGTCTCTATATCAATGGATATAAGAATTAAAGAAGAATACGCACTCAGATTCGGATAGGAAATAATGTATAATGATACGTTTTTTTTAAGAATCTTCGGCTCTGCACACATTGCGAATGAAGGCAACGTTTTGGTTCCTTTTGGGTGAGATTACTGGTAATTTTCATTGGTAATGATGGATGCACCTTTAATTGAGTGATCGAAATTATGTGTGTTCATAATTTGGGCTGAAAGTCTTGACCTGTGCCTCGATTCTACTACAGTAACAAATTCACGGTCGGGTCACGTGACGTGACATGTCTTTTAATTTCACTGACGCTTAAAAGGTTTGATAGGTTAGGCTGGTGCGCGCGTAAATGCAATCGACGCGTTAATCCATTAACCAGAGTTCGCATTCGCGATTCAATCGCACAGTTATGGTTTTCTTTAAGTGAAAATGTAAGCGGGGAAAATTCTTCTTCTTAGAAAGAAATAATGTCTATTTAGTTGTTTGCTTGTCCTGGGTAATTAATTCATCTAATTAAATCTTCAAAAGTGCCTAAAGCTCAAAAAAAACCCTGACGTCTAACTATCGACTCTTGGTGATTTTTGTTGACAGATCGATTTTCAAGGAATCTTCGGGTCAATGTTACAGGTCTAAATATCTATCTAACGTACGCTGGATGGATAGGCGCAAAGATTTCAATTTAAAATAGGGAGGTAAAGAAGGGCGAGCGCAGAGGACGGGAATCCGACCACGGGGCATGAACGGGCGTGAGCGATGGTGAGCCCTGGGGCCTGTTCCATAAATCTACAATTCATGGTTTACTATGACAATTCGATGTACATTGCAAAGTCGATTAACCCACTGGACACCTTAACAAAACGACTCTGCGTTTACTTGTAGCGTTACCGAACCTGTTGACAATTACTTTAGTAAGTTTAACAAGGTCTCTGCGATACAGTCTAGTGCGGATACCGCGAGTATTGTAACTTTAAAAAATCTTTATCTTTATCTTTAAACTATAAATTGAAGGTTTATGAAACTCAGCCCTGGTCAACACTTAGTTACTAATCTTATAAGTTTAACGATTATTTTAAATTAAAATTATTGCACTCACTGCAAAAATAAATAAGCCAAAGCAACAATAAATGTCCTTGAGAGGCGCTAAGTATCAAGCGTATTGCATAATGCCTGATATAGCTCCAAAGCATCACACATCATCAACTCAAATCATTGCTAAATCTCAAATAGATTACGCTAATGATATATCATGACACCCACTGAGTAAATAGATAAGTGTTATTACCTGCTTAAAGTTCACTCGTCTTGGTGAGAAAACTCAAGAGTACTATAATTTTTGCTAGCGTGTGAACACTAACTGCCCTTCTTTGCAATGCAGTTCTGCATGCTTAGCATGAACTTTACGCTTCTCCGTAGCGGTAGCGGGAGGTCGTGGGTTCGAAATCCGCCATATACCAAACACATTGTTTTCTAAGCTACGTACATTTGTGAAGTTGTAGTAGCAATACCACTCGCTAACCGTGAAGGAAAACATCGTGACGAAACCTGAGTGTCTGAGATGTGCACATATCTAAGCGCTTGAAATTGCCAAAAGTTGTAACAGGCATGAGGTAAGTTGTCACACAGTAAGAATACTTAAATACCTAAACACATTAAATGGAAAAAAATATATAATTGTAATTCCTTGTAACGTTTTTTTATTTTGGTAGTTTCACTTCATAAAGTTTTAGTAAAAAATAAATTTAATATTTTAATGGGTTTTAACTTCTAGCCCTACCTATCCTCCTTTCCATTGACATTATTGGGTATAACTTGAAAGATAAACGCAATATTAAGGCTTTGGTTACCAATAAAATGTTTTCTGTCAGTAAAACAGCAAATCAGCTTTGAAATCTTATGGAACATTTTTGCTAAGTTGTAAAAAATGTTTTTCCCATCAGTTATTTGGGCACATTTCTTGTTGGCGTAATTTAAATATGTAGTTACTTTTGCATTTGGAGGGAAGCTTTGCTGACAAGTATACATTTTGTAGTCAAGTTGTTTAGCTTACTGTTAAAAAAATATTACGCTGACCACTGAGTTTTTTTGCTATTAGTTTTTTTGACACTATCTAAAACTGAAAACCACGAGACCTTACGTAAACGACGTAAACACACCCGAAAACCTATTCTCAGGGATTCCTACCCAGGCACTTAGGGGGCCGTCCATTAATTACGTGAGGTGATACTGGTGATTTTTGGAGCCCCCATCCCTCCGTAGTGAGATATTTATACCAATAAAAAACTCCGTTATCGAAACAAAAGTTAAAATATCTTTTATTTATACAATAGAAATCTGTTTCACTAATTGCGTCTACTCATGTGGACTGTAAAAATTAGCCAAAATTGTCGAGATCACAAGGGAACACGGAAAACAACATTCGCGGAACCAAGAAAAAACGGAATGTTTGAAAATAAATTACGTCTTCATGAATGTGTCAAACCGCAAACCCAAGGTTATCAACATCCAAGTGTTGCCAATACGTAGCCAATACGTAAAAAACTAATAATCCCATTTTCGTTCCAAATAAATTTGTGAGCTATGTTAAATCATTTCCTTTTATGAGTAAGTAAATATTAATGTCTGATGCAATAAAGTTTTTTACAGTAACACAAAAATCTACTGAGTATAACGATATATAATGAATGGTAACACTACAGCTTTTTTTTTCAGCGAATTAAAACCATACTAAGCATTTACAGGCGTAAACACATCAGTTCGGAGACTGCGTTGCCGTCGCGCGTTTTGTACGTCGCAGCGTTCGTCGTCGGATCGGATCGCGCGTTTAACTAGCCGGTAGCTAAACAATCGAAGAGCATTCGCATAGCAGCGATAAATATTATTGTGCACAATTTTGTCACATTTTAATAGAGAAACACGTTTTACACAATTCAACCCAGCTTTCTCGCAATTTTACACTATTTCTTGCGAAAAAAAATTACGTGATACTTGCCAGGACCCTCCCTCACCCCCACGTAAGATTGGGTGAGAATCGGCTTGAACCCCCCCCCCCCAAACGCCTCACATAATTAATGAACGTCCCCTTACCTACTGCTCGCAATGTTGGTACCTACTATATCCAATTCGAATCACTCGACTGATACATGTTGATTACCAATAAGATCTGTCACGACGCCTGAGACACTGTCTTCGCTCAATTGCACGCGAATGGACAGTAATTAACGTAATTAATTCATACAAACACCGACACAAGGACTGTGTGCGCAGCATAGTTAGCACTAAATGTCTATAACAATTTTAAAGTCGCGACTCGTGCGTCCAAACTACGTTAAACAAAGCTCGTTGCACTCGTTTGACAGCCAAAATTTCATCAAATCGTGACGCACATCTAAATACTGACAGTCTTTTTTTTATAAAACACTGTATAAGTAACAAACATGATTCCTTAAAACACTCTTCAAATGCAGTCTAAGTTGGGCTTTTTCACGACAACTTATTATCTGAACTGTATTAGAGGAGTGTTTTAGAGGAATCGTGTTTATATAAGTAGCACCGTCAAAATGTTATTTAGTACCGACAAGTGAAATGAGATATGAGATAAAAGAAAATGTCATAAAGGCGCTCTGACGCATAGAGAAGAGTTTTCGGTTATGTCCACCTATTACTGCGTTTTGACAGGTATATAATTAAGTGCCTGAAATGGTACAAAATTGTTCGACTTATTAGTTATTAGCAGCTTTGTAAAATGTAGAGCTTCAAGTAAGCAAGCCAAGCATTGACAAGCTGTCAGTGGTTTTTTTTGTATGCACTTTAACAGTAGATTAACAGCGTGTTAGTGTACGAGAAACTGGGGGTTAATAACCATTTATTGCCAAGAGCAAAGATTTTTCACACTTATACACTAAATTACTTGCGTATCATTTTAAAAATAATAGAAATACAATTATTTTTTAGTGCTGATTGTACTTGGCAAAAGCAAATCTGTGTCAAATTGACATTGCAAAATCGCCCTGAGTTAGTTAGAGAAATGTCCTAATTAACATAATTACCAGCTTTAAAAATCAATCCGATTTTGCCTACATATTTATTAGGTTCTAGGCTAATTAAGAAAAAAATAATACTTATAATGCGTAATTACTTATAATAAATTAGAATTCATAGTAATTATTTTTAATTAATAGGTAACAGTACCTACCTACCAACTAGTTTCCTATGGTAGACTTACAAAACGTTAAACATTTTTTTGTTTATTTGCTTATTTGAAAAAGGATTAGCAGTGTTATTTTTAAAACACGATTACTATAAAACACGACTGAAATGTAGTTACATACAATAGACTCGTACAATAGACGGAAGGTGAAAGACCACTGTAACTGCATTTTGAATGTTTTAAGGTATCACGTTTTTAAAAAAAAAACCTATGTGAATCTTTGTACAACAAAATGTTACGAGTACTTATATTTGGATAACTAATATGGTAATAGAGTTGGTTACTATTGAGGAAGGAACAGTAACAGCTATTTAATACTATCAAAAAGAAAAACTGTTCATCAAGACAATTGCCTCAATCCTACAATATTAAGCAGGCTACCTAATTAGTTACTACACTGTTAAGTTACAATGTTAACTAGATTAGAGAAAATTAGAGGTAAAAAAGTTGGTTACTATTGAAGATGGAACAGTAGCTGTTATTTTAATAATATTGGTTTCTCAAAGCAACAGCCTCGATAATATAGTATTAAGTAGGTTACCTAGGTTGTTACTACACTGTCAACTAGATTAGAGAAAATTAGACGTAACAAGTTGGTTACTATTGAAGATGGAACAGTAGCTGTTATTTTAAAAAGATTGAAAAAAACTGTTTCTCCAGGCAACAGTCTCAGGTATTTCTATGGTATTAAGTAGGTTACCTAGGTTGTTACCACACTGTTATGTTATAATGTTAAGTAAATTAGAGAAAACTACAGGTCATAGAGTAGGTTACTATTGAAGATGGAACAGTAACTGTTATTTTAATACTTGTAAAAAAGATCCTCAAGTCAATGACCTCAATCCTATATTATTAAGTAAACTGCCTAGCTAGTTACTTCACTATTAAGTTTCAATGTTAAGGAGATTAGAGACAGAGTAGGAGCAAAACGTTTAATTAAATCAATTATTGAGGCGCGCATGCGCATATAGGTAGTTGTTTGATCGATGACTCCTACCGGCAGACAACCTATTGTTACTGCTTCTAATACCCCGCCATTAGGAACTAATTGATAAGTTATTGTAAAGAGGACGTATTGGTTAAAAAGATTATACAGGTTATTAACAGTATAAAGTACCTATACCTATCTACAGGTTGATTCAGAAAGAAATTCTAATAGAAGTATACGGGGTTATTTTACTCATCAATACAAACACTTTTCTTAGGAAACCAATTTGTAATGGCAAAAAAATACCAGCTGTTTCATTTTCTGTAGCAGGTATAAAAATGTAGTATGAAACAGTTACTTTTTTTGCGTTTTGAAGGTTAATCATGAGATTTGTGGATTGACCTAATGGAAATTGTTTGCATTTATGACGACAATAATCCTTAAGTGTTGTCGGACTTTTCTGACACGCCACGTACACTGAACATTTTGAAACTATTTAGAAAGGAAATAACAATGCTTGAAGCAATCTCAGTGAACGGACATTTTACGCGCTTTTCTCAATAAAATTTCGCGGAAACGGGACGGATTCGGGAAGCAAAAATCAGTAAGTAGGTTTCGTACCCACTTTTAGAAGCGACTGTGGCCCGTGGAACTTGGCTTGTCTGTTTGGAATCGGTAAAAACAGTGCAGTAGGTAAAGTTTTCATATTTTGTTAAATTTTCAGTGAGTTGGTAATTAATTTTGTTTCTATCGAGCCCGTATATGTAGGTACCTATACCTTACTACTAAAAATACTCAGCTTAGTGCTGCTATTTGGTACCTAGAATTTCATAAAATGGTTATAAGTATTGTACAGATATCTAGAGGTTTCAGATTCGTTTAGCAACAACAAACCAGAGACCACCTAAACTAAGAAGAAACTCACCTCCATTTTCGGAGCTGCTGGCTTCGAATGTCTTGCTGGTCATGTGGAACAGTGCGTCCAGGGGCGTGTGGGGCGCGTTGGAGCCTTGCTGCTGCTGTCGCCGGGGCTCCGAGCAGCAGTCGGACGCGGACGAGGATCTTTCGGATGCTGAGTCGCAGCACTCCGCCGGTGCCACATCCCGTGGCCTCAGCAATCCCAATGCCGCTAGCCTCCACCGCTCCCCGTCCAACAGAGCCGCTCCAGCCAACCGCTGCAACCGTTGCAGCCTCTCCAGCCCAGACGCGTCCCACGGCCTCACTATGCGCGGCGGCGTCCGCGGACTGTGCGACAGAATGTCCAGTATAGAAAAACTCTTCACTCCGTCCCCTCGACGCTCCTCGGCGGGCTCAGAAGCCATCTTCAAGCGCTTAAGCGGGCGGAAGTAGTCGTGCGGGGAAGAAGAACGCGACGGCGCCGGCGACGGCCGCCCTACGCTGATGTCGTCCTCAGAACAGCTTTGCCCGGACATGGACTCCTCCTCCATTGTTCGTTCACAGATCCATCACAAAACGTCACCCGGATGGCTGCGGCTGTACCGTTTATCTCACGAGACACTTGGAGTTCACACAAGATACGGCTGGCGGGTCGGCGCGCTTCGATCAACTGACGCGACGGGTGACAGCCCAGGGCCGGGCGGCGGCAGTGGGCGGCGCCCGGCCCGCCTCGGCCAATCCGAGCGGGCGGTTTTATTGCCGCCTCTCTCCTATTGGTAGGCTGCCGCGTGAAAGGCGTGCACAGCTGTCAGGCTGGGCTCTCTAATATAACTTTTTAATCCGGCTCTGGTTTGGGGAGCGAGATTCGTGGTGTGATTAATTTAGCCGCTCGAGGGGGGCGTCGGGGAACGAGAGGGGGGAAGCCAGTTAATTACCGGGATGAAGACGCGAGTCTAACTACGCCTTCCATTATTCACCGTCGATAAGGTTGACATTTGTCATTAGAGAAATTGCCATTTTCCTTAGCTTTACAATTTAATGATAGAAGAGTGGTCGAAACTGGCAGCGGGCTGCTAGAACTAGGTATTAACTATCTATCCTACCATTTTTTGTGAATTAAAGCTCAACCCTGTATGACCTGCGATTAGGCTAGGTAGGAATGATTATATATAAACACCTAGGTATATTATTTAGGTATTTGTAGTTTGGTAAACTTACCTACTTAAGTAAGTTGGTGCCTGCATTTAATTTTATTAACAGAGAATAAAAAGTATTACTTAGCTACAGTTTCAAATAAAACTAAAAACTAGGTATTTAAGTTCTTGCCTACTTTGATAAATCTAATATCTGCCTATAAGCCCAATCAAACACTACCTACTACTTAGCTATACGGCTAGCTAGCTACAAAGTAAACACTAATTTTAGGAATTAATTTTCACAGAAAATAACACAATAATAACGTTCTTGGTTTACCGCAAATACCTACCTTCCTACCGAAATTTACATTCCGACAAACAGTTGAAATTAAAGTGAGATTTTGAAATGAAAGAAATACTAATCACAAGCATTAAGGATCTAAATTACACAAAGTTGTATGTACTTAGGTACTTACTTTGCACAATGAAATAATACCAAGCTCAATTTTTTTATCCACAAACGTAAAAAAACTCTTTGTAATACAATTGAGAAAGGTACACCTCTATAATCGAAATTTCGGCTCACCACAACACCCATCAGCAACAAAATTGAAGAACAAAAGGTTGCATCAATAATTAAAACTATAGGGTGCCAGGACATAAGGAAGGAAACATGTGGCAAAGGTGTTCCAGGTTATTATTATCGAGGGGTCCGCCCCGCGATTACCGTCCCCGATGCGGCCCTGTGCCGCCGCCATTTTGCACCGTGTTTGTTTTTGAACGTTGATAATGTCACGCTCCGCGGTTTTCGGGAGTGTGGGGCCTTTAATTTAATTTGTCGTCGTTTGGGTGCTCGGTGTAAAGTAAATATGGAGTCACCTGCCGTGTGCCCGACGTGACTTCTCTTCTGAACGAAGTCTCCCTCGTCCCCTATTTAGATAAATAGAAAGCAATATAAAACACTACCATTTTGCTTAACATCCCTAAGAAACGAATTTTCAAAAAAAAAGAGTCTTATTAAGAGTCTGTTAAAGTATTAAACAAATTAACCTAAAGATAGATAGGTAGAACAGAAAAAAACTATTGACGACACACAACTCAAACTGATAGCACTTACTTGCTTATAGGTAGTTTTACCGCATTGCATTTAGGTAAGTGAAATGGACCCGTGTGGCGCCGGATTAGGAATAGCGTCACACCATTTCCTTCCGTGGATGTCGTAGAAGGCGACTAAGGAAATCAATTACCAGGAGACGGGCAGCAGCGTCTTCCTGAGAATCCAACCACATACTGCGATCGCCAACCCGCCTGCCAAGCGTGGCGATATGGCAAAACCGTTCATAGTTATGAAAACAACGAAGGAGGCTTATGTCCTGCAGTGGGCGTCAAATGGCTGATAATGATGATGATGATGAAGTGAAATTACAAAAAGAAAAACAACGTATCTATTTATTGTAATGGGTATAGTTGACAACCTTACAATAAAAAAGCAATATATTTAATTTGTAATTTGACCAACCATAGTCTAAAGCCCGCTTGCACCGCCGACTAAAGTCCATTTAACTTTAAGTTAAACAGAATTATGACAGTTCCGCCATACACTGTCTGTCATAAAACTGTCTAAATTCTATTTAACTTAAAGTTAAATGGACTTTAGTTGGTGGTGCAAGCCGGCCTAAGAATGGAAAGAACAATTAATTAGCCTGTGCAAATAAAAGAATAGAAACTGAATTGAAAAAGATCCGGGAGTCCTAATCGAGATTGTGAACTATCTGTATGTAAGTATACAAAATTCTTACAAATCTGTTCAGACTAATGCGTGGCGAGTGGCGAGACAAACATCTTAACATACAAACTTGGTTATTGAAAGGAATTTCATCAAAACTTGAAGTCACTTTTCATCATTCGACATCATGTGGTGCTAACAGCTCTAATTTTATGAATCAAAATTATAAAAAAAACAACTTTCCGCGAAATATTACTTCAATTTTATAATCATACCAAGTTTGAGTAGGTGTCTTCCTACGTAACTTAAGGCCGCCAATTGTACTGTGTATTTTTAAAATTTTTTCTGTCATGTCCTCTAGTGTACAATAAAGAATATTCTCATCTTATCTTATCTTAACTTATTTTTTTACTATCTAGGCCATTTAGGTTAAGTAACCTGTCAAACTATGGCAAAATGACAGTTTTATATGTATCTCAATAGACTAGCTACATCTACCTAACATCTAACAATTTTCCGAGCCATTTATCCCGATATAATTTCGTGCAACAACTTGTACCGGAAGTGGCGCCATATTGCTCGTTTTCCCGCCTCAGGATTGGCCAGTCACGGTGGTGTCAATTTCCGGTACATTATTGAAATGGCTCAGAGGTATCATTGAGAGTAATTTTTGGCCATTTTCGAAGCAACAATAGGTATCACATTGATTATGATTAGGCTCAATTTTGTGATACCATTGTTGTAAAATTAACATTGTTGGCAAGTAAGTATATAGTAGGCTTAGGGTACCTACCTATACTTACTTGTGTGTATAAGTTAAGTTATATATGAACTTAAACAAATACATAGGTAAGTTAGGTTGGTATATCGGTTTAATCGGTTTCTTAAAAATATTTCGGTTTCTATCAACCTACTTATCATAGCATCACACACACACGTCAATTAATATACCTAGTAGTAGGTGATGGAGTTGCTAGGTAGGTATCTACCTATTACTTTACTTACACTCGTTTTTACCTATTTACCTACAATATAGGTACAAAATATATTATAGGTAATACCTATATATTAGCCTGACTGCCTCGTCGTCGGTGCGGTAAAACGTTTGACCAAAACAGCGGTCGCGGATTTGATTCCCGCTGAGGGCCGACTTTTGGTGTTTAGGGTTGTAGAAACGTGAAAAAATTCAGGGTAGTAGCACATACAATGAACTTAAAAGAAAAACTATCACGGCTAAGTATAGGCTTTATAAGTTAACGAGTAATAGCCGACCAACTTATAAAAGACAAACAAAATTCATTGAAAATTACGTTGATGAAGTTGTTAGTTCTGTAGAGCAGATAAAACCCCCTCTTTCTACGGAACCTCAAGCCTCACTCTGGGTGTGTTTCCGTGTTTGGAATATCCTTTTCTGGTTACCAGTTTGGGACCAAGACAAGTGATTGTGTTGGGTGAAAGTTAATATTAATTTTATTTTACCTAGGTTGCCTTTGCCTTTTGTCGGAAGAGTCCGTCCGTTACGAAAGTTCTTAGTTCGGCAATATAATAATAATTTTTTATTTTATACTAGTAATGTATTTAATATACGTATCATCATTATCATTATCATCAGCCATTTGACGCCCTCTGCAGGACATAGGCCTCCTTCGTGGTTTTCAAAACCATGAAGGGTTTTGCCATAATCGCCACGCTTGGCAGGCGGGTTGGCGATCGCAGTATGCGGTTGGAATCTCAGGAAGACGCTGCTGCCCGTCTCCTGGTAATTGATTTCTACGGAAGGAAATGGAGTGACGCTATTCTTAATCCGGCGCCACACGGAACGGAATATACGTATACATAGGTTATTATTTTGAATTTCCGACGACAGAAAGATGGGGACTTTGGAGCGCCTGATTGTTTAATTGATATTTAAATCCCAAATGCGAACATTAAACAACAAAAAATGTTCTGCTGCTAAATTCCTACCTGCCGATGTTTAGGTAGAATTAGAGGCAATAGGAATGGAGACTTCCTCTGCAGAAACATTTATTTCCTGTAATTAAAACAACACTCACACAAAGTACAATATTTAAGTTAATTATACCTAGTGTTTATTGTATTTAAGTCCAATTTGCTCTAACGGAATGCGGCGTACATTACCGACTTCCTTCCTTTGGACACTGACTATTTTCTTCCTTCATTATAATAAGAATCTAGCAAGCTCTACGTAATTTTCACATATAATTTACACGTGCTTTCAAATAAACATGTAGTTTCACTTTGATGAAGGCAACATTGCACACTTTTCATGTATGAAAATAGAAAATAAATAACTAATAAGTTCCACACAATACAATCACTTGTCCTTTTTCCAAACTAGAATACCCTGTGCTATGGTAACCAGGCAAGGACATCACAAACATGGAAATAAACCTGACCGGGACCATGCGTACTTACAAAAATGTACGGCGGCCCACTGTGGAAATCGAACCCACGACCTCCAGCATCGTAATCAGACGCAATACCGCTAGACCAACGAGGCAGTCAATAAATACAGTAAAGACCACTAAAGAGAGAGAGGAATAAGGGTCTCGGGCTATACCTTCGGGTGAGTTTATGCACGTGTTTGGGTAGAGGCACAGAGGAAAAAAGTAGAGGCAACTAAACTTCGTGGCGCTTATCAATTCCACATTCTAGTTTATCATAAGGTTTTCAGTAAGTCTGTATGTATCACCTTCCCTAATCATTCCATCGATACGCTTAAGTATCTACAACTCCTTCTATCTCGTTCTGTATCGAGAAACGTGAAGAGATTTACTGATATTCAAGCATTCATTTAGGAACTTTTCAATCAAGAAGATGTAATGACTAGAATTGAGAAAGGATTGTTGCATTGCTTTGGACATGTGGAGAGGATGAAGGAAGAAAGATGGACGAAACAAATATATCTAGTGAATACATGGAAGGGCCGGTAAGGGACATTCCAGGCGGACATACTGCGACCAAATAGGGGATGAATTAGCAAAGGGCATGATTAAAGGGACTGATTAGAGAAAATCAGAAAACACGTAGACTGTCGCCTGATCAGAAGCCGGACGATAATCTTCTGGTGCTCGAGAACACACCGTAGGTACCTACTGTCTTTCACCATACAGGAGCCACAGACAGTTCCACAAAACAAACCAATCAAACAATTTGCAACTGACAATTCAATTTCCAGTAGCGGAGAGCAATCCGCGTAAATGCCGGCATTAGACAAAATTGCACAAGTACTAAGTAAAATTGCCTTGGCCACCGTTGCACCACGTGTGTGGATCCCGTGGGGCCTACTCTTAACAAGAAACCCATGGCTGAGGCGGCCCCTCAAGGAGCAATTCCCATACAAACGTAGTTTGGTTTTTACTTCCAATCGGCATGCCGGACAGAGAAGTTTGTAAAGAGGCTCACAATTTCACTGATGTCTTCACTTGCTCATAAGCTCAGTTGAGAGAGCGCTGGCACGGTTAGCCAGAGGTCGCGGTTTCAAGTCCCGGCATGGGTGGAATTTTTAGCTCTAAAATAGTTTTTTAAAATTGTCCTCAGCACGGGTTAGTGCAACAAAAAGAATATAGGCTATAATTTGTTTTTTAATCTGATATTCTCAGTTTGAAGCACGAGCAAACATTGATTTGTGCCCTCTGAACATGTTGGTAAAGTGTCATTGAGATCCAGCATGTTGTTTGTGAATTAAAACCAAACCAAGACAGGCGTGAGTATATGTTTACTCAGGTTAAAAGGTTAAAGGTGAAATTCTAGCTGATTAAACAATACAAACACATTTTGCTATGAGAGCAGCGTTCATTATTTAACAAAAACCGTTATCAGTTGATGTGCTGTCAACTGTAGGTACCTCTATAGTTTTCAGACGTGATAGATGGTAACAGAGTAGGTGATGGTCAGTTATCACCATGCATGTACTCTAATAAGTTACTCTTAACTAACGAAAACATAAAGGTTGATCAGCTGTCGATAATACAATCTCTATGCAGTTTCAAATCTACGGCCTGTATTTTTAGGGTTCCGTAGTCCGACAAGGAACCCTTATAGTTTCGCCATGTCCGTCTGTCTGTCTGTCCGTCCGCGGCCTAGCGCAAAGACCGGTGGTACTAGAAAGCTGTAGTTTGGTGTGTGTATATTTATCACGCTAACAAAGTTAAACAATAAAATGCTGTTTTTTTTTAGGGGTAGGGGAGACCGGGTACAAAAGTAACACTTTGTACTTTTACTTTGATTTCTGGATGGGTGTTACTGTTGCCATTAAAATAATATAATTATATAAAAGTTCAGTTTATGTTTTTTACTGTAGCAACTCGATTTATCACATTAAAATGTGTTTTGTATGAATTACAGAAATTTAAAAAAAAATCGTTCCTTGTTACTTTCGACCACGTAGGCAGGTCGAAAGTAACACGTTGTGGGTCGAAAGTAACAAGACAAAGGGGTTGATAATTAATACAATATTATACATGGTAAATCAACAAATTATTTATTTAAATTCTTTATGCTAATAACACAAATTAACTTTCGTATTTTAAATGTTCAAAAACTATAAATGTTAAGATAATAACAAATCAATAAAATTGAAACTTGTTGCCCGCGACAGACTTGTTGCTTGAGGACATCTTAAAGACAGGCTCGGGTGCCGTTTTAAAAAACCAGTCAATCATTCCTTACCAGCCATTTGAGTATCGTGCCACTTTGTAGGAAATAGTTTTTCATTTTTAAGCGCTAACTCGTATGCCAGTTTACGTACTTCAGTTGGGGATAACCCAAAATAAACTGCAGAGCATTCGATTAAATAGTCGCGTAGATTAATTTCTTCGTTGTTGGTAAAAACACGGTTGACGCAACGGTAGCCCACAACTGCGGTAGTATTTCCTGCTTTTAATTTTTTTATAAATCTGCATAATGTTACATGGCAAACATTATTTTTTTTTGCCAGGCCTCTAATTGTTGCAGCATCTTTAAAATGCTCTTCAGCCGCTTTTTTATACACTTCCGTGTCGGTAGTTCCTCGTTCAGTTGTTCTTATGCGTTGTCGAGGCATTCTGTTAAAAAAAATATGAAATATGAAATATATGATAAATAATTAAATCACCACGAGGACAAAAGTAACATGTTACTTTTGTACCCATAGGGTTATGTTACTTTTGTACCCATCCACATTTTTGTCAAAACGTGCAACATAACCTTAAATGAGAACGTACTACACAAAAATGAATTTACGCAATGTACAATCACTTTAATACAGTATAGACATGCAAACATTCAGATTACTATCCTGCTTTTAAGACTATCAAAACATTGAATAAGAAAACGTAAAAAAACTTACTTTTGGTTTGTAAATTCACGTAGCGTTCTGTCACACAACCAAACAGCGCGTGGCGTACGCGGCGACTAAATGCAATTGAGGGGGGCGCTCCCGGCTATCGCCTGACAGCAGCAAAGCGGTGTTCGCCCATTGGATAAATCTAGAGAGCATTTGTTACTTTCGACCCGCCGTTACTTTTGTACCCGGTCTCCCCTACCTAACATGAAAAGTGGGGATGATTTTTTTTCTCGTCTACCCCATCATGTGGGGTTTCGTTGGATTAATCGTTGAAAAATATTGTGGATGTGGGAAGACCATTTTTCGATTTAAGGTTCCGTTTGCGAAATATTAGGATTTAAAGCGCAAATTTTTGTCCGAGTAGGGTGTCCCTCCCTCTCCTGGCTAAAAGGTTGATTGTAGAAAGTAAGTCGTCGGAACTCGTATTCAAAAATCACTCGAATTTTCGCAGTATCCATCTTTCTTGTCTAAATTGAATAACAAAAACAATTGGAAGTCGATATTCAAATGTTTTACATTTTTTAAAAAAAGAACATCATAGAAACCATTTGAAAAAAGTTTCATTCGAAAACCTCAAACCATGAAGATTCTATGTCAATTCAAATAACCTATTGCAATAAAACGGCAATTTCATATGTATGTATGAAATCCTCGCTAAAAGGGCTGAACACAACCTTGCTTCAATATTTCAGCCTGTTTCAAAGTAGACCCACTGAATCATGTAGATCCTTTAATAAACAGTGTAATGATGACGACAGGCCATTTAGGTAATTTCGATACTGGCGGGTCACAGTTGATTGCTTTGTGAACTTTGCAGATGTTCTAAATATCATGGACTTTGATACAGGACAAGCCGTTGTTAACTGAAATGCTAAACTATATAGAATTCATGATAGATAGGTAAATACAAGTTGAATAATGGTGTATGTAGGTATCGATTTACAACAAAGGCTGTATCAACTTTGTTAACTTATTACTCTGAAACCTTGTGGCGCAGCGGTAGTGCATCTGCATACCATGTGAGAGGTCCCGGGTTCGAATCCCGGCTGGGGACAAAAAAAAACATCAGGACTTGGATATTTACATGATTGTGATGTCGCTGTTTCTGGTTCCCACGACACAGGGTATCCTAGTGTGGGGCCAGAAGCAATGTATGTGCCTGTGTGTGTAAATGTTTATTCCTCAGATATCAAACATTTATTTCAACGTAAAGAATTTACATTCTGTTTGTTGAATTTCAATATACAACAATGTTATCCTCTGTCCACCACCAGTTTTATTAAACCATCTTAAGTATCACTGCTACTACAAATAAAAAAGTCATAGGTACATGCCCGCACTGGGAATCGAACCTAGGTCTCTCGACAAAAGCAAGATTTTAATCCGTTACAACTTTCAAAATCTTAGGTACAACTTACAAAATCACTTCCAAACTTTCCGAGTTCCTAAACATCTAGTTAGGTGCCATTGTAGCTAGTTTGTTGCTAAGGTACAACTTACAAAATCACTTCCAAACTTTCCGAGTTCCTAAACATCTAGTTAGGTGCCATTGTAGCTAGTTTGTTGCATTAGGACCTGCGCGGTGGTACCTGGTGAAACGCTTACCTCGTTTTAGACAGGTCTTGGGTTCGAACCCCGGTCGATTGTCAATCAATAAACACGCGACAATACTTTGCCCGTTGTATATTTCAATTTAGACGAGCTAATTTTAGGACTAGCATTACTACAACGTTTTGTGCAATAAAGTATAATAATTAATGAGTTATTTATTGTTATAATTAACGAATCATGTAAGTATCCCTTTAACGCATCGTGATAGCATTACTTCAAAGTTTGTCTGTATACCAATATCACTGTGGTTGACAATAATCCTGGAAACAAAAATAGCTATATACTCCACCTTTCACTGTCGCAGTACCCGTAGCTATCTCGTGCCAACGTCCCATCACAACCTCCCACAAAATAACACAAAAGCACACATTTTCGACACAATCCGACAAAAACGCCGCTCTCGTAAGCACTTGTGATTAGTTTCGTCGGAGATAGAGCCACACATCATGTCAGAACTAATAGAGACGTGTCGGTAATGAGGGGCTTAAATTGTGATCATTTAGGACCACACTCCACAATGGGTGTACACCCCCCGTGAGCTCAATTTCCGGGTGCAAAGCGAAAAAGGGAAGCAGTTCTCTGTCATTTGTTTTTTGCAATTTGATCTATGTTTTATGACGCGCTGAAGATGTTAACTTTTCTCTGTGTGGACATTTGGACAAGATTATATAGATACTGTCGGTAGCTTGCACAGGAAAACTGTTTCTTTTCATCCTACCTATCTAAAAACATAATAAGGGTTTACCAAAAAAACTTATTATAAGCAGCCTATATACGCCCGACTGTAGAGCACAGGCCTTCTCTCAGGGAGAGAGTATGGGCTTAATCACAACGCGTGTCCACCGCGGATTGGCGATTTCAAGCGCCGAGGTATGTGAATAGCTCAGACACACAGGTTTCCTCACGATGTTTTCCTTCACAGTTAGCGAGTGGTATTGCTATCTACTATAACTTCACAAATGTACATGACTTACAAAACAAAGCCATAGGTAGGTACATGCCCACACTGGGCATGAGAATCGAATTCTACTCACTAGGCTACCACGGCTGTTATTATAAACTTATTATGGAAACAAAAATCCGACTGCTAAAAGTCTTACAATACATACATGCGCGCGAGAACATTACCCTCCCTTGCCTTTTCAGTCGGGTAAAAAACCACGTAATATCAAACTTCTTTTGACAGTAGGTAATTGAACATACCAAGAAAGCAACAATAATGGTACGCATACTACGGAACGTTGTAGTTCAGAGCGCCATCTATGAAATACAAGTAACGCGTCACATTATGCTCGACTAATTACTACTTACTTGGACTTAGGACAATAATCACTAGAGGCCCGAAAATCCCCTCTGGCCCATCAAAAGCATACCAGATACAATCAGGCATCCAGAAAGACCATTTGGGGGCCACCCGCATGCCGTATTACAAGATGTGTTGAAACTAAATTGAGACGTGTTATAATGACCGCACCCGAAATTAGAGTGCCCTGCGTGGATTAGATGGGGGCAGTTAGGTTGTGGTCGCGTGATTCAGTATTTTCTATGAAGCCGTGGTGTGTCCTACTGCTAGGAATGAGCTACGCCTTAGTGTCAGCTTTTTTTCACATTTTGAGAACTTACATTAAAACACTGTTGTACAACTAATACGGCCATGTACAGCAAGCCGAGCTCTCACAAGTTAACTAGCTAGGATGGTACCGAGTTCACCCTTAGGTACCTTTTTCAAAAGTGACTTTAATTTTTTTATTTTATTTTTTTTTATTTTATTTAGGACACAAACAGTCAAACAGGAAAAAATTAAAAGTATATGTAAACAAAAATAGACCTGGAGGTCCCTTAAGTAAACAAAATTATAATATTATAAGCATGCGATCTTAACCAGTTTTGATTCTTAGTATCTGAGATTTAGTATTGGTTACAGTAAAATAAAAGTATAAGTATGAGCCATTTTAACTTAATTGTATTTGAGCAATAGGCTACCCGCCTCTTTTTTAAATTCGTTTAATGTAACTGTAAAAATATCAATGTCTTGCAAAAAGTCATTAAAACATTTAGGGCTGCGCCTGAAAAGCTTATTATGAGCGTGTTGAGTGCGAACTATATGAGTATAAAATAATTGCCCAGAACGTGACGAGATGCGAGGTACTCTAAGTGATATTTTTTCTAAAAGTGTGGAGGAGTCGATATTGTTATTTAACAGTTTGAAAAGAAATGTGACATCAATGAGTTCACGTCGACTGCTAAGTGTCGGTAGGTGATGGCGCTCTCCACTCGTCGCATAATCAAGAAAAGAGTTTCCAGTTCGAAATTCCAGTGCTCTGAGAAACTTGTGCTGTATCCTCTCAATGCGGGTTTTGTGACATGCGTACTGAGGACTCCATACAACAGAGGCAAACTCTAAGATGCTACGAACAAAAGCAAAATAAAGCACTTTATAAGTAGAAGCGTTCCTGAATGGTTTGCCCAGGCGAAGGATCATACCTAATTGTTTAAAGGCTTTTGTGACTATGTGATCAATATGAAGGTTAAAATTCATTTTCGTGTCCAGTATGACACCTAAGTCTCGTATCTCATATACGCGATTTATGTTTTTTCCGAATATAGAGTAGTTGTAAATAATAGGAGATTTACGTCTCGTAAAGGAAATAACATAACATTTGTCCACGTTTAGCATCAAACTAATGTCCTCGCAGAAAGTACAGAAATTATTTATATCAGCTTGGAGAGTGATGCAGTCGGACTCATTGTTAATTATTCTATACAATTTGGTATCGTCTGCGTAAAGAAGAAAGTTTGATGAATTAATATATTTATTCAAGTTATTAACGTACAGGGAGAAGAGAAAAGGTCCTAAGTGTGATCCCTGGGGAACACCGGAAGTAACTGGAAGATATTTGGATGTATAACCCTTTAACGAAACTGCCTGGCATCGGTTCTCGGTGTAGGACTTTATCCATCGAAAGAGATCCCCATGCATAACAGTTGATAACTTACACATTAGTATGGAGTGCTGTATTTTATCAAAGGCCTTTGAGAAATCTGTGTAAATGGTGTCAACTTGAAGGCCTCTGTCAAGCACGTCTATCACATAATCAGTAAAGGTTACTAAATTTGTGTCTACACTTCTGCCTTTATAAAAACCATGCTGTTGAGATAAAATAAAGTTAGACAGGGCAGAAGTTAACTGTTCTGTAATTATTTTCTCAAATAATTTACCAAAAAGGCATAGCTTTGAGATAGGTCTATATTTGGTAATGTCATGTTTATCTCCTCCTTTAAATACTGGAGTAATTAAAGCACGCTTCCAAATAAGAGGGAATGTTCCGTCTTTCAATGATTTTTCAAATAAGAGAGTGAGAGGAGAAGACAGTTCTTTGGCGCAATTTCGAATGAAAACTGGTGAAATACCATCGGGCCCAGCACCTTTATTAATATCAACAGATTTAAGATGTTTGAAGACAATCTCAGAGTTGATATTTATGGAGGAAATGCTGTAAGCCATATTCTCGGGGGCGGGGACACTAGAGTCAGTGGAATCAGTGTTAGAATCGAATACGGAGTGGAAAAAATTGTTAAACATGTTACTAATATCTTCACCGTCAGTAGATGTGCTATTTTTATAATACATAAAGTTAGGAACTTCATTTGAGCATTTTTTATTCTTTATAAATGACCAGAAGTACTTGGGTGATAATTTAATTTTTTGTTCAGCATATCTCACATAATTAGTGTAACAAGATTTTTCTATCTTCTTATGTCTTGCTCGTAAGAGCTGGAAGGTCTGATAATCTAAGGGATTGCTATACTTCTTCCATAAGGTGTGATACTTACGCTTTTCTTTGTCCAGCTTTATCAAGGGGATTGTGAACCACGGTGGGTAACCTGTATTGCCAGAAGCCCTTCGAAGAGGAACATTTAGTGTTATTTGATTATTAATACATTCATAAAAGTAGTCAGTAGCTTCATTTGTATCCATGTCTTTCATTATACACCAATTTATATGGGAGAGATTCCTGTTAATTATATCATAGTCTGCAGCGTGAAATGATGGGCGTAAGTTCGACATTACCTTAAGGGGAGATCTGTAGGGAGCGCTAAGCGTTATATCAAGTGACTTATGATGAGAATCTTCCTTGGTGAGAGGATGTAAACAGTGCGATATGGCACATTCAACATTAGAAAAAACTAAATCCAGTAAACGTTTGTTAGAATTTTTACAAAAGTTGTGTTGCTTTAAATTACTTTCAGCCATAAAATCCTTTAAGGAACAAACCAAACCATTGTCGCTGTTGCCTATACAAACCTGACCGAGCTCACTCAAATACCACTCCGCTTGAGAAATATTAAAATCTCCTATAAGGAAGAAAAGGTCGTCTGGATATTCACTGACTAGGTTAGTCACCCTATCAAATAAGTGTTGTAGGTAATTAGTATGACCTGGCCCGTGGGAAGCATATATGCACCCGACGTGCATTCGCATACGGCGGCTAATTGATTTGTGGATTGGCGGCAGTGAGGGCGCGCGTCGCAGCGACGGGGTAGGCAGGGACACAGGCGCGTGAATAATTGCCAGTTCAAGCGTCAGCCATAGCTCCTCGGCGGGGGGCGGAGCGCTCCACTCGCATCGCGGAGATATTATACACAGGGACTTTTTTACAGCTATTAACACGCCGCCGCCGCGGCCCATACCGCTCATAGAAGCATTCCTGTCGACCCTATAAACATTATACCTAACATCGAAAAACTCAGCATCATAGAAACTGTCTGTTAGCCAGGTCTCAGTAATAAATATTATGTCATATTCACAGGATAGTATATTATGTAAGAACTCATCTGACTTAGTACGTAAGCCTCGCACGTTCTGGTAATAAACGTTTAAACTAGGTATAACAGCCATTTATTTTAACAATGTAATTAACTGAAAATAACGCAGACGCAACTAGAAATGTATTATTTATTTTGTTATAATGCGATGGCGGGTAGTTACAATGGTGGCTCAGAGATGTGTAGAAATTAAAATTAATACAAAAGAAACTTGATTTGCTATTAAGCCTTGAACCTAGAAGACAGAGAGGTTTTTCCCTATGACTTATTAGCAATGGTGGAGATAGTCACTTGATTTTAGCGAGGTCTTCCTCAGAAATAATCTTAACGACTGGGGCGTTATCCTTTTTTCGCATGTTGATAACTCCGTTACGCACCCACAGGTATGCATAGTTCATTTCTGTCTTAAGAGACCGGGCACGGCGCAACAGAAGTTTCTTGGCTGGAGTTAGATGCTCGTTAATGTTAAAAACTAATTTTTTAATGTTTAATGTTAAAAACTAACGTTAAACAATCTGTGGTTACGTCTTTCCTTTTTGGGGCTCCGTAGTCAACAAGTAACCCTTATAGTTTCGCCATATCCGTCTGTCTGTCTGTCCTTCTGTCTGTTCGCGGCTTAGCACGTAGATGTTAAGTACTAGAAAGCTGAAATATTAACAACGCCGACAAAACGGTAAAATAAACTCTTTAAAAAAGAAAAGGTACCTCTCCTATATCTAACTTAGGGATGCAATTTATTTTCTCGCCTACACCATAGTGTGGGATAACGTTAGCATGGTCGTTTACAAATATTGTGGGTGTGGGAAAACCATTTTTCGATTTAGGGATCCGTTTGCATTTTTTTGTTAGTATAGACTAGAATAGAGTAGGTAGTAGTTAGAGCGTCCCCGCCCCCTCTCCCGGCTAAACGGTTGATTGTAGAAACGTGAAAATAATTAGGGCAGTAGCAAATAAGTATAATAAACTTACAAGGAAAACTATCACGACTAAGAAGGCTTTACAAATCAACGAGCAATAAGCGACCAACTTATAAAAGGAAAATTTCGTACAAATTTCATGGAAAATTACTTTGATGAAGTTGTTAGTAGTGCAAGGCAGGTAAAAAACCCCTCCTCCTACAGAACCCTACACTGCGCGTGGCCCAACACGCACATGACCGGGATTTTTATGCAGCTTATGTACTATTACGTCCCACTGCAGGTCACAGACCTTTTCTCAGAGAGAAATATTTTCTTTTTCTTCCCCTTTACCATATACTATTTAAACTGCCTCTGAAGAGTTGTTTTGAAGGAACCGTGTTTTTATAAATAAAACCGTTACATTTTTATGGTCGAAACGTTGTGGACCGAAACGGGAGTCCGAAGCTGGAAAGCCCCTCGCCGCCGGGTAGGCAGGTCTAATGACACACAACATATTAGTAATATGTATTCTAACGCGCCGCTCGTTTCCGTTATCAATTTGTTGAATAAGATTCGGCACTTTTAAGTATAGAGCTCTGAAGCCCAAGGTGTCTGAGGAAATGGAGGTGATTGGAAGGCTTGATAAGGATTGATGGGCCTTTGAAATAAAGGGAAAGAAGTCCAAAATTCTCTACTGATAAATAAATATATTAGAGCAAAGGCACATAAACAAACTGCCTCGTTGGTCTAGCGATGACACGTTCAATTACCATGCAAGAGATAGTGGGTTCGATTCCCGCTGGCGGATATTTTAATTTGTGCATCAATGTCATCAGTTTAGGTATTTTTCCATGTCTGTGTTGTTCTTGTTCGGTTACCATATCACACGGTATCCTAGTTCTGGGACCGGACAAGTGATTGTGTTGTGTGAATGTTACGTTATGTTAAAAAAACGTTATGCTTCAAAAATCATTATAGACTCAAATAAACAGTACATTATTTCGTACTGAATGAATTTGTACCGACTAATGAAAGGTGAGAAAGTGATCTGTCAGGATCGTGGCAAGTGGCAGTCCCTGGTCTCTGCCTACCTCTCTGGGATACAGGCGTGAGTTTATGTATGTACGTATGTATTATTTTGTAGTCAGCTAGACACATTAAACTTAGACATAACCTGGGTGTAGACCTATCAGAGTATGTTAGAGTCTCCACGAGACGCTGCCCGGTCTTCATCATAAACTACAAACATCCTTAAAAGACTGGTCTAACTACTATTCGCCTAACATCATCACGAATTCCGAGCCGTAAAAAATATGTCGGAAAGACCGAATAAGTGGAAGATAGTTACCATCTCCGAAGCAATGGAGAAAATACGCAGACAGGATTGCCCCACTTGCCATGTATAGTCATACCTGAAAGACTCAGCTAAAGGCCCTAGGCTGGGAAGAGTAAAGCGATTGAAAAAAAAGAACAAATCAACCTAAAGACCTACGCACAGAGGAGCATAAGAAAAACCGGCCAAGTGCGAGTCGTCCTCGCGCACGAAGAGTTATGTTCCATTATTTATACAACATTTGAATATTAGCGTCTACGTGTTGCCGTTATTAATATCGAACAAGAAAACGGCCAAAAAATCACGTTTGTTGTATTAAATACTTATTTTTTTCTGTTTTTAGTATGTTTTGTTATAGCGGCAACAGAAATACATCATCTGTGAAAATTTCAACTGTCTAACTATCACGGCTCATGAGATACAGCTTGGTGACAGACGGACGGAGTCTTAGTTTGCTATTCCTTTTAAACATTCCTCAGAGTCAGTTTTAATAGTGGTAAAGGGAGAGGCCTTAGGGCGGCTTGACAACTTCTGACAGTAAACGAGCCACTTGTCTACAAGCCTCCACCAATCCGGACTTGGCCCCCGTGGTGGAGTATGGCCTATACCTTCCTCAGGGAAGAGACCCGTGCCCCTCGGTGGGGACATAATGGGTTGATGATGATGATGAAAGGGAAACATGTAACCACAGATTATTTAAACTGTCTCTGGGTAGTGTTTTAGAGGAATCGTGTGTTTTGTGAATAAAACCGTTTGCATGTTTACGTAATTTTAGTAACACTTTGTACAATTCGCCTGCGATCTAATTATGTTCATTAGAATTCAATGCAATATTAAAATAACAACAGAACAAAAAATACATTCAAATACAAATACAGCCTGGCGGCAGACGGACAGATGGACGAACGGACGGACAGCGGAGTCGTTAGTCTTTGGGTAAGGAACCCTAAAAAGTACTACACGCCTGACCCACTTGACAAACAGTTTCAATACATAAGAAAACTAAATACAAATCACATCCAAAAACGATCCCTAAACCATCAACTAGAACACAATGCTGATTCTCAACACCCAAACGTCACCTTTCAATAGCTCTTCATCTAAATGACATCCTCATTGATATACATGTCGTCATCGCTGGGATATCATCGATCTCTTTTCTGACGGAGGTGACACTAAATGATCCCAAGTACATCGGTCACGGGTTATTTGGGCATGGTTATTGTCACCTAACGGGAGGGTGACATTGGGAGTTGGGTTGCGAGGACTGATAGTGACACTGTGACAAATTTTTTTGAAATCAAATAGTAATATTAAATAGTTATCTTTACTTATAATACTATGAAATTTAAAATCCCACCAAAACATAAGTGAAAAAAAAAACTAACCAACTTCTCGTCCCAAAAAAATGCTTGATATATAAGAACTTCACAAGTTCCTTGTCTTCGCGGCATTTGAAGGGTTATAAAAAATAAGGAATAATTGTGTAACTTTTTAATCTACCTAACAAACAACTTCTATTTAAAATGGATATAGATAATAGTACGGAACCCTTCGTGAGCGAGTCCGACTCGCACTTGACCGGTTTTTTAGGTCTTCACTAATGTAATGCTAATAAGTTTATAAATATGATCTTATTAAAATGTGAAAATTTCCGCCAAATGTGAAAAGTAATTTTCACTTTTTAATGCTGTTATGGATTTCTATTGTCGCTATGAAAGTAAAACGTGTTATTTTGATTTTATTGCTGACAATAAATTTTTTTAAAGTTATAAATGCACATATACATAACTTTACCTATAAATTAGGATAGGTCTTCTAATGAACTTTTTCTCTATCTACAACGAATAATGTAGTTCCCCTCAAATTGCGACCCTGTATAAGACGGTCACCCTGTATATTTTACATGATTTTTATTATTTAATCAATAAACACTGTTTATATTCCAAATTTCAAATCTCTAGTTCAGTTAAAAGTACCCGAGACTTTTGATGATCCATCAGTGAGTGCCGAAAATTGCAATTTTTGGATCCCCACATCTTCTAAGATACATGGATGGATAAATTTAAATTAATCATTGAATTTATGGTAACCCTAACCCCTCCACAAAATTTTTGTCATGTGACATAACTGGCTTCAAAGATAGAAGGGCGTCGAAAAGTGCTCAAATTGCTTCGTGTAAACATGCATAGTGCGGGCCGGCCGAGAACTTGGCCTGGAGCACTCTGTGCGCCTTGATTTAATTTATTTTTATAAATATTTAGTTTATGTAGTGTATTTACTTTTGCTTAAAGTATGTTATTGTTATTATGGCAAAACCCCTCACGGTTATGAAAACCACGAAGGAGGCCTATGTCACAATACAAATAAAGATAGTAAGTTACCTTCGGGCCCGAGCGAAGCATAATAGCCTACACTACTTAAAATGGCGGGGGCTGTGTGGGTCAGCGAGGCTGGGCGAGCGCGCGAATGCGCGAACACGAGGGGCTCCACAAGTGCAATGTTTATGCAGCGAGCGGCTGCTAGTTGCTGCAAGGTAAAGTAGGTATCTATCAAGTATAATATAGGCAGGCGGCTACCCCGTCGTTTATATATCTAATAAGTTTATTTACAACATTGAAGGTATCGAGGCTAATAGAAAATATCAATAAGCAATTAAACAAGAAAATCTTATATTCAATAACCTATAATAATAATAATAATATAAATCTCATACAACACAATCACTTGTCTTGGTCCCAAACTAGGAAACCATGTGCGACGGTATCCAGGCGCGCATTAGACAGCCCGTCTGAATACCTCCTGTACCGGTCGACATTTGCCTGTGTTTGCGTTTGGCGGCGTGTACAAACGCGGAACGGAATGAGGCTGGGAGTGTGCGGCTGCGCTCGCGCCCTTCTATGGAGATTACCTAGCGCGCCTATGTCCTGCAGTGGGCGTCAAATGGCTGATGATGATGATGATGTTATTGTTAAGGATTTATGTAGTTTAGTTTGTACACTTACCACTTCTCACACTCTCCAAAGTTTGATGGAAGAAATCTCTTACAGAGATAAGCTCGCCTTTGTACATGTTTTTTTTCTTATGTAAGTCCTGTTCAATGTTTCTTGTGCAATAAAGTATAGTATGATAGGTTTTGTGATTCGTCAGCCCACGTCAGAAATCTTTTAATAAACGGCAGAGCCTGATGATTATTATTAAACTGAATGTTAAATAAAATTACTTTATACTGATCAAATACAAAAAAAAAGTTTTAATAAAAACTGAAATAATAAACTTAAAAACTCAACTTTTGTAATCAAACGGGACCTTACAGAGTCGCCCATGTTTTAAATATTTACACAGATGTTATGTCGGTAACTACAAATGTTTATTTTTTCAAGTCATTGTCACCCTACTCCACTGTGCATCTGCAGCCACTACAATGCCAATGATTAGCCCAGCCTCGCCGTCATTGAGTTCCGACGACTCTATAATCCATTGTCGCCCCATTGATGACGTGTCACCGCCGCCATATTGGTTTGACGCGCCTTTCGACACGGGTGGTGAAAGTACACTGACTAAGAAAATCAGTGAAGGTTGTATTTCTAAGGAGCAAGGGTGGGATTGGGTTGTACGACCGATAGGTAAGTTGGTAGAGGTGAAGTTGATTTTGTGACAGAGTCGGATGTGAAGGTAATTAAAGTTAGGTTCATGCTGAGGTTTTATCGCTGGATGTCCTGCAAATACAATAACTTTTTGAAATATGTATTGTGCATCAATTTCTTCAGGAGTTTGGCTGGAGGAGATCACTTTTAGTAATAACAACCGTCTGTAGGTACTCTTAGCGCCCCTTGCACCATTCCACTAACCCGGGGTTAACCGGTTAAACCTGAGTGTTACCATGGTTACCAGTACAATTTTTCACTTGGTTAACCCGTTAGTGGGATGGTGCAAGTGGCGCTTAGAGTAAGAAATATTGTATAATTTCCCGTTTTTTTTGTTTTATAAAATGTTCACTTCTATAAAACGAATTCTCGCTAACCAATTGTGTGAGCGAGAGACTAATAGTTATTAATCCCTTTCTTTTGTTGGCAAGCACTAAAATGTCACACGGCATTAACAAAATGTTGGGCAAACGTCTTTACCTTTTTGGACCAAGTTTGTTGAATAAATAACATAATCAAGTCGTGGCTTTTAGCGCCTCTGTATTTTGCTTTACCCTTTAACTTTACCAACTCAAGTTTACCCGTTGTCTGGACCTTATCTTAGCAGCAATAAGAGTTGTTATTTCTAGTTTTAATACATATGACGTTATGTAAATTATTCGTCTTGGTGGCTTTGGTAGTCTTTGGTAGTCATCTGTCATCGTATTGTGTCACATTACGGTGTATTTGTATAAAGGTAAAGGAAAAAGCGAGAAGTGTTTACCGTGTTGATTTTTAGGCCTTTCACTATAGGTACCTCAAGCGGTGCTTATAATTTCGCGGAGTTATTTGATGGATATCAGTTCCTAAATAATGTCGGTTAAAGTTTGTTATTTAGTTACGACAACTTTTGTTCTACTATTAAATTTTTTTGTTCAATTAATTGGAATAGCGCTGTTTGATAGATGGTGCTTAAAACCATAGGTATATATTAAATAAAATGGATGGATACCTTTATGTAGGATAATGATTTACTGAGGGCAGCAAAATTGGTAGATATATTAATGGTATTTCGAAAAATAACCGTGTCTGGCTAATTTACAGTGTGATTTTGCTTTTTTCTGTATGTTATTGTTTCTTCGTATTGCTTCGTATTACTTTTATATGGATTTGTATTACTTTGCTTTATATACGTGTGTGTGTCTTATGTGAATAAATTATTTATCTATCTAAAAATAAGCCTAGTCTCATCAGGAAATATACAAGCTTCACCTCTAACTGATTCATAGACTGTAATGAATATTCATTCCGCAAAACCATAACAAATCTGTAAGTAAACGTAACATACCGGTGACCTACCGGTGATCCACCAAAACTAATAACGTAGGTACCGAAACCGCCATTTACTCCATATCTGATATCATTAACCTAAATGCAACTAATCGCATCGTGCTTAGTAATATCCACGGGTTTAATGAACAAAGTACGGGGATAGCACTGCTGGCTCGTTTTACTATCGTAACACATTGTCATTAATAATAGGGGTTAAAGTATGAAATTGCCGTTTTATTGCAATAGGTTCTTTGAATTGACATAGAATCTTCATGGTTTGAGGTTTTCGAATGAAACTTTTTTCAAATGGTTTCTATGATGTTCTTTTTTTAAAAAATGTGAAACATTTGAATATCGACTTTCAATTGTTTTTGTTATTCAATTTAGACAAGAAAGATGGATACTGCGAAAATTCGAGTGATTATGAGGCACCCATTTTTCGTATTTTTTTATTTTATTGATTTGACGCAAGTGAGTCAATATTGTGGGTAAGGTAACGTTAAACCATGCCGCTAATTCCTGGGTAGTTGGACTAGGGTCGGCTTCCACTATCTCTCTTAATTCAGCGTTATTCACCTGTGTGGGCGGTCTTCCTCGTGGCTCGTTCTTTAAGTCGAAATTTCCATCACGAAAGCGTTTAAACCAAAATCACACGGTGCGTTCATTAGTAGACCCCTCTCCAAACGCAGCATTGATATTGCGGGCTGTTTCTGCCGCGTTAGTTCCGCGTCGGAATTCGTATTAAAAAATCACTCGAATTTTCGCAGTATCCATCTTTCTTGTCTAAATTGAATAACAAAAACAATTGAAAGTCGATATTCAAATGTTTCACATTTTTTAAAAAAAGAACATCATAGAAACCATTTGAAAAAAGTTTCATTCGAAAACCTCAAACCATGAAGATTCTATGTCAATTCAAAGAACCTATTGCAATAAAACGGCAATTTCATACTTTAACCCCTAATAAAAAAACTGGGCATTCATACTAAAAAGTGCCTGTACCTATAGTCCAACATACCTATTTTTGTGTAGCCTCAATGTCATGGGCCTTTGAGATCAAGATTTTCGATCATTTTTCGCCGTTGACTACTCCGGCAAGAACTTGTGAGGAAAATGAATAAGTGACATTACTCTAATTAGATTGACATTTTATTGATACCTTTGTGACAAAATTCAATTTCCGTGTGATTATTATCTTTTTAATCGAATTTATTTATTGACATGTGAACGAATAATTGTAAGAAATTAAATTTTATGAATAAGTGACATTTCTCATTTCATGAATTGTAGTTTAAATTTTGTTTTTTTAATTAATCTTAATCTTAAATTAAATCTAAAGTAAATTGTACATATGTATATAATTTTAACGTTCTAATTTTTATAATTTTTGAATGTGATGAATGTATAATGTAAATAATGTTTAATGCAATTAATTACGCAATAGTTTTAACTGTAATGTAATTACTTTTCTTGCAATAATAAAAAAAATTAATAAATAAATTGTCGGGGTCATCCCGCCATCGCCATCGTCTTCTCACCGATAATCGATTTACCCTTCCCGTAAATTTAATAAAACCTCAGAACAAACCCACGTATTTTTCGCAAAGTTATGATTTTTTTTTTTCTAGTCACTTAAACCTGAGAAATCGCCTTGGAGATACTGAGGTTAAAAGTTGCACTTTTTTTGCATGTTTTTGCAGGAATGCATTTGAAGCACTGTAAGAAACCTTATCAAAATTTTCAAGCGTTCTTTTAGAAAACGAATTCCGCATTTCAACGCCGAATATATTTAAAACATTGGATTCTAGTTTATACTTACTAGCGCTAGTTTATACTTACGTTCCATGCCATAAGAACGCTGAAAGTTACGCGTCCACATTTTTATAATTTTTCTAACCCAAAAACTTGTACTTATGTTTTATATTAGGTATATATTCATACTCCACTTCCTTTTTTCCAATTTCTATGCTTACATACCTTGGACTACACTCCAGAACACAAACAGCTTTTGTCTAAGTTTATTTTGTAATACAAAACTCTATTCTGTTTTGTAGACTTCATAAAATGAAAATAATGGATTTTACAGCAAAATCTTATGAATGAAGTCGCTTGATTTGGTGTCCAGTATGCGTAGTATTTTAACACTTTTTAACGTTTGATACTTTTACGCTGACTTGAAGAAGGTGGCCACTTTGTCAAAAGCTGAACCTATTGTTGGAGGTTGAAACTACTCGCCTCCGTACTTTTACCCTTGCTACCCTGCACGTGACCCCCGCGTGGTAGCAAAGGAGTAGCATTACCTACCGGTACTATAGTGGCTAGTTAGGTAGACCTGTGATTTCCGCACTTACCCCCAGTTTCTCGTACACTAACACGCTGTTAATCTACTGTTAAAAGCTGTCAATTGACCAAAGTGACCAAAAAAAACTACTGACAGCTGTTAACAGTAGATTAACAGCTTGTTAGTTTACGAGAAACCGGGGGTTAGCCTCATAGTTGCACCTTGTAGAGTAGATGTAGCAAGCACTGAAATACGTAAATATCTCAGACACTAGGGTTTCCTCACGACGTTTTCCTTGCGAGAGTGGTATTGATACTACAAATTTACAATTGTACTTTACTTTGGAAACAAAGTTATTGGTACATGCCGGAATTTGAACCCACGACCTCTCGAATGTGAGGCCAGCATCCTACCGATGCGCCACCACCACTGTACTAAGTGTACTGTGGGTAGTTATCACGCACCAGAGAGACATGCCGCCAAGCGATTCGTCATTTTCCTGCGTGATGTAATAGGTTTAGGCCACGTTTTTTAAAACTACAATGATAATTCTGCTCTTAGCCACTTATTATTCTGTGAGTTAACTGACTTTGCAATGTACATCGAATCGTTATAGTAAAAATGAATCACAGTTCTATGTTACATGGCGCTGGTGGCGCCGAAAAATCTTTGCCGGTCTTTTCTTCATAGCCCATCAGATGAGATATATGTTAAGTTCGACATGTATAAAGCTTTGCTTTGAGTTTTTGAGTGATACGCACGGCCGGACTTTGCGATCTGCTCATAATCGATTGCTGAAGACACCGAGTCGTTCGACAAGGTTCTTCAGGAATTCCTTTACTATCACAGCTGTCCGCCTGTGGAATGATCTGCCTTTGGCCGTAAGATTTTCACCGTCCCTAACAATATTTAAAAGCAGGGTTCAAAAATATTACTTTGCCTTAGTTTAAGTTTGTTTATTTATTAATTTTTTCTTTCTAGTGAAATCTATTCCTAGTAGTATGTAGGTATATTTTTCGTCCATCTCCTCCCTTCATATGATAATTTTTGAATGAATGAATGAATGAATGAATGATTTATTGCCACAAACAAACATGCTTACATACAATAATTAAAAAATAAAGGAGTATGCGTGTGACAATGATACTATTTCAGCGTTTGCTGTTTCTATTTGAAACAGCGCTGGTTTTCAAATAGCACCTCCACGCCAAATGAAGAAAACGTGTCATGCAGGCAGGGCTTACCGTTAAAAAAAAATATATGTATACATAGAAAAATAGAAATATAAATAACGTTTATGTCAATTTGTAGGTACAAAAAGTTTAAATTTTAATTGAATTTAATTTAATTTTAATTTAACTAAGTTTGAATTATAATTATAGTCAATAATGTCATTCATGAATAAAAAATCTAATACTTATAAAAAATAATGACAGGCTTACTTAATATTATTCTGTTGTTTATGAATAAGAATGCGGCGAAATTTGTGCTTAAAAGAGATTGGAGTCATTAATTGGCGCAGAGGTGGCGGCAAATCGTTCCATATTTTATTTATGTATGTTTATTCTATATTTATCTCATATTTATGTACCGTTTATGTATGTGTATTAAATATATAAATATGTTCCTTAGTATTGTTTAGTTGCACCGACTACCCGTCATTTAGCTTCTCATTTTTTTCCGTCAATGGTTGTCTGGCTTAATAAGGCCGCCAATTGTACTGTACTATATTATTGTTAAATTCTCATATGTAATTCCTGGTGTACATACAATAAAGAATATTCTATCTATCTATCTATCTATCTATCTAAATACTACTAATTGTGTCAATAATTTTGTCGCATATTTTCTTGTGTCAATACAAAAATTGTTCACCAGAAGCTTGGGCCCGCCATTCGCTCACCTTTCGCGTGACGAATTTCCACGTGCAGAAACAATGTCTAGTCTCTGGTAGTTTAGTCTAATAGTCAGCCATAATGGACAATTTGCTATTACACCAAACCAATGGCCTTTCAACCGCCATGGTATCCCACCTACAAAGCCATACGTGTATCACCCTACAACTACAACCTATATTGCTCAAACAGTAGGGTCGAGAATTGCTTGGAATCGCAGATGGGTATTTTGGTTCCTAAGTTATGAAAATTAGGGGGCTACGGCAGTATATTCCGAGATACAGATCAAATAGCTCATCTATCTGACTACATTAAGTCATTAATAAGTACGGGAAATAGAAGCTCTACTCAACATTGAGCGCAAAATATGTCTCTACTAAATGAATTTATAACACTTTTGTATATGCAGATAACTATCTAACCAGTAAAACTCAAGAGTGCCACTGGTACTTACTGTCAAATTATGAAATACGTATTACCTATAACAGATAGATAGAATACACTTTATCTGATACATACCTATATAAAATGTGTTTGAATGAGGTGTTTATTATCGAAGTCCTCCGAAACAGTTTCTCAGATTTTTATGATTTTTTTTTGTATATATTTGGTAGGTCTGAGAAATCTATGAAAAGAAAAAATATTTTTTTTTTGAGATTTTACAGGCTTAAAAATGTTATTTTTATTTTATAAAGTCCACAAATTCTGCAAAAGTAATTCATTAATTGAAACGTGTAGATATTGAGCTGCTGTATATTTATGATTAAGTCCAACATTGAACATCAGAGGCCTCCTCCCATCACAAGGGGACTACATAACCTCCTCAGTCCTGACAAGTTACTCTATGGTCCTGACCTTGAAAATGGCAACACTTATTATAGTTTTCAATGGTCAAATCTTTAACATTGTCCTAAAAAAATTTAGTTGCGTTTTTATATACTTTTTTCCAGAAAAATAGGTGATTTTGGCCTGGGCTAAATAATTAGATTTAGGCTGCCTCAGTTTTCTTTACTTAATATGTTATCTAATGTGTTCATTCACGTGTGAAACGAAGGTCGAATTAGTCACACACTTAGTCACAAAAATACAAGAAGTCAGTGAATATTATTAATTTATAATTGTAGCATTATATTTACACACGTTTAAAATGAAATATCATTTGTAACTATTGTCAATATTTAGGACAACTTCCATTGTTATTTTCGAGGTCAGGACTGAGGAGCTAGAAAAAAATCACATCATCTTTTGAACTTCTGTATTTCTCAGTGTTGTGCGTCATTACATTATGTATGATTTCGTTGGCCATTTCCGAACATTCGTGCGTTGTGATTTCAACGATAGATTACGCTAACGCTACCATTCGGGTGATCGTGGAAAATGTATTTTTTGTTCTGTTATTATTTTAATATTGCACTTGATTTCTGATGAACATAATTAGATCGCAGGCGAATTGTACAACGTGGTACTAAAATTACGCAAACATGCAAACCGTTTCTGCAATATCAGTAATTTATTTAAAAGAAAACCGTGAATAAATTACGGTTTTATTTATAAAATGTGTTGTTGTGGTGTTATGTTAGAATATTCTGAGCAATTTTGGAGTGTTTTTTGCATGTTTGGTTTTTAAATTTTGTTTCTTAAAGTTCTTCTCCGAACGATGTCTTACAATAAGTTTATCTACCTTAAAAAATGTTGCATTTGAAATTATGAGAAACTAGAGGTCTATTTATTTAACATAAGATACGATTTATTAATAGCATTTGAATGACTGTTTGTTTCTAAAATAAAGATAAAATAAAAATAAAATAAAAACACACGATTCTACTTAAACACTCCCCAGAGACAGTTTCAATGATCTGTGGTTACATGTTTCCCTTTACTACTATTAAAACTGACTTTGAGGAATGTTTCCAAGGAATCGCAAACTAAGACTCCGCTGTCCGTCCGTCCGTCCGTTCTTCACCAAGCTGTATCTCATGAGCCGTGATAGATTGACAGTTGAAATTTTCACAGATGATGTATTTCTGTTGCTGCTATAACAAAAAATACTAAAAATAGAATAAAATAAATATTTAAGGAGGCTCCCATACAACAAACGTGATTTTTTTACCGTTTTTTGCTCGATATTAATAACGGCAACATGTAGACGCTTGAAATATTCAAATGTTGTATAGATAATGGTACGGAACCCTTCGTGCGCGAGTCTGACTCGCACTTGGCCGTTTTTTTTTATAAATAAGACTGTTAAATTCTCCACCGGTCCACTATCGTATCACCTCAAAAGTAATCCAAAATCTATGCTGCCGTTGGAAGAGTATACTAGTATCATTTTACTAGTAAAATGTAACAGCCGATACTTGCAGTGGTATGGAGTTATAGTTAGAATTATCGTAATGGTAATACACGTTGTGGAGCAAAAGAGGATGTACTACTAGAACTGCGAAAGGAATATTGTCGGAAGGGCCGGTAAAGGACGCCCCAGATAAACGTGGCCATACGTTGAAGCAAAAGGGGATGTATTTGGAAAAGTCAAAAGTACCCGAAACCGACGAGCGTGCGTGCAGCGACTGATGAGTGTTGATCATGCGAAATAAGTTTGTCAGGATCGTTTCAAGTGCCTCTGGTCACTGCCTACTCCTCCGGGATACAGGCGTGGGTTTATGTATCTTAGGTTTCGTTTCATTTAATTTTGGTCTGTGTGTAAACAAAAGAATTTCAGAAATACTGTCAAAGCCAAGAAATTGATAATAGGGGTCAATATTCAGGTGAATGAATGACCTAGGACTTCAAACAACTTGCTTGACAGATGTTATTGATTTTTGTCAACGGCTTATTTAATCAAATGGCAGCCAGAGTTGAATAAAATTTAGGTAAATTGAAGCATACACGTAGCACAAATACAAATACAAAATCTTTTCTATGTGGAATTTAGGTGCATATATAAAAGTGGCACATACATTTATTTTCGCTGCATTCTGCATACTCTACACTACATTATCTAGTTCCACAACAGTATATCAGATTTTCCCCGTGTATACCGCCATTAATAACCCAACCTTTGCAGCCCACGGGACCTTATAAAAGCACAATTATTCACACACGTTAGGTTGTATTAACAGTATTGATTCACGACGCCGAGATGTGTGGTCCGAACTCCCTCCTTCCATATAATTAGTGCGGCTGTATTGTGAGTCTTTGCCCTCTCGCCTTTGTGAGCCTTGTACGGCCACGGAGAGTAGTTACTGGCCTACAGTGGCTCTTATGAAGTCTAGCATAAGTGCGAGTGTCGAGTAAAATGGTGAAGCTGGATGGTTATACCTGAAAGGTTACAGAAGAATCGTGTCGATTGAACGTAAAGTTTAGTAAAGATAGAGCGTGCCACGTGAAATATTGTCTATCGCAATTGTAACTTTCATTTTCAATTGTCAATGTAATCGATCTTAAGTTTTTTTGTCAGTTTTTTTTCCAGTGATCTTTATAGGTTTGTACTGAAAGAGAAAGTTAACTAATCGCCGAAGACTAATATAAATAATACTGAATCCCCTCCTGCCCACTCTACGCTATGGCTTAGGATTCAAACAGCTCGATCAGTACAAGATGGTGCTTTTGTGGTTGCAAAGGGAAGGAGTAGCACGCTAGAAGCTGCAAAAGTTAGCTTAAGTCGCCGTTTAGTCGCACTAACCGTTTAAAACATATAAATTAGCCTTTCTGGAGTATGCAAATTAAGCTACCAAGAGGATTAGCTTGTTGTGAAAAAGTGTCTCTATATAAAACAAGCTTACTATTTTAAGTACTGATAGAGTTAAGCTTCTGTCCAATTCCATATTCGAACAGCGGTGCTTCAATGCTGAATGAATGGATGAAGATGTAAAATGTGTTTATATGATTGTTCGTTCGTAATTACAGTTGTTATTTTCAGACGGTTTCAGGCGAAATAATGAGGCTTGGATTTAATTACGTTAGCATGTAAAAATGAGTCTGAAATACTTATTGGCTATTTCATAAAAAAGGCTATTGTATAAAAAGTGTTTTGTATCTGCAATGCTTTCTGTGGTTTCACCATTGTCGAAGGCAATTATGACTTTTTAATACTTTATTTATTATGCATTCAGACACGGGAATATTTCAGATTTATACTTATTACCTACCCCTCTTTGCAAGAACTTCTGTAGATAAACATTATTTACCTACATTACTTTATGTACCTACCGTTTACTTACTTTTACTAAAATGGTAATCAAGGTAGCGAGATGAATTATTGTTCACTGTCTTAATTGGCAGCGAAGTAAAACCAGTCAATTTTGAGATAAAATGTTGAATGCCCTACAACGGGCTATAGAGGTATACACGTACACGCTTTGCTTTGAAAATATAACCCAAAAATATATACCTATATCTACAAATATATTCCAGACTCTTCAGCGTCTGAACGGCCAATTCATCTATCTATATCGAAGAAAAGTGAATAAGTAGAGTAGATAACTCATTATTGTATACGAGATATTATTTTCAGTGCGTACAAAATTTGTCTAAGATTGTACTGGCCGACTTGCACTACTTAAATGTCACTCGTGTCGAAAGTGGTACAAGTCGGTCAAACATTGATTAAACATTTAACAAAACTGCTGGGCCTAGAAGTATTTTCAAACACTTAGGTAGGTGTTCAATATAATGATATTAGGAAGGAAACTGCTGGCATTTGCTTCTATTTCGTAGTCTACAAGCAACGGCAGTACGATGCTATTCCATCGCTAGGCCTAGAGGTATTTACAAAAACATAGTTAGTTGCTCAATATAATTATATTTACTTTAGCCTTTGCGTCTACGGAATGAGATGATTTATGAAGCGTCAGCGGCACCTTCACTCACACTAGATGGGTGAAGGGACCACTTGAATGCTGCAGTGCCTGGGAAATTGCTATTAAGATAGAATAGGCTTGCCCAATACCTATACCATCCTGACAGCTTAGTCGGCCTAGCCCACAGGAAAGTCAAGTCAATACGTGTGAAGCAAACCAAGCCGCGGGTTTCCTCACGATGTTTTCCTTCACGGTTTGCGTTGTAATGCTACTACTAATTCGCAGATGTTCGTATAATATGTTATGAAGGCAATAAGTGACATTTGCCTCTATTTTGTAGTCTAGTAATCAATACTGTACGATGCAGTACGATGTCATTCCAATGGTATAACGCGGTAAATAAAATAGGTATTTATCGCGAAGAAGATTGAATCGCGAGAGGCCTAATTGGCCTCGATTAGGCTACCAATAGTATCAATGAAACCACCATTGCCGTAGTAATATCACTCTACTGAACAAAACTATGCATTTTAGAGACTAGCCCCCGAGTATATTATATATCAACATTTGGGACTATTTCTATGCTCCTCAAACTGTGTGGACCAAAGCGATATTGTATAAAATAATTATTTTCATTTTAATGCAATAAAATTATTCTAATCATTCCCATAAATCTAACTCATGTCATTAATCAATTTCTTTAATAGGAGAGATCCTAAAAGTGGGTAATTTTATCATTAAATCTCAACAAATCTACCATTAAACTTTCGCGTGCCTCACCTTACCACAAAATGAGAATGAACAGAAGGACATTCGCGTAGTATCTACTAGATCTTAGTATCAACTAGAGAATTTCAAGATCAGTATCAACTGGAGAAAGATCTTTGTGATACTTGATTACGTTTTATTCGGGTCCAGGTTCGATTCCCCAATGACTGTTTGTTGTTACTAAGTATAGCAAATCACAATTTTAAGTTCGTAGATTTTTAAAAATCGTCCCTTTCAGCCATTTTAGCTTTGGTTCACAGATTATCTTGTCCTCATTATTTCGAGACACCCTGATCGAAGCAGCTAATGTTGAAGGTGATTTTCGTGTATCCAGTAAATATATTCTCATCTTATTGCCTAGTAGAAAATACTAATTATGTGTTCTCATATAATAGTAACCTTCCTCAGGGAAGAGACCCGTGCCCCTCGGTGGGGACATAATGGGTTGATGATGATATAATAGTAACATAGCAAATGATATTAAACAATAGTAAAAAAAACAAAATGCCCTACGGACTGTAGTTAAGTAGGTACAGTAAGCTTTAACTACGATTTAGCTGAAAAATGCAAATTAAATTTATATTGTGTTCTCGAAATAACGCAAAACCGTTTTTTTAGTGTCGATATTTTTTTCATACAATTTTAATAACATATTACACAAATTTACCCACGCCTGTATCCCGGAGAGGTAGGCAGATACCCTGACAGGATTTTATTACGTCTTTTTGGTCGTATTAAAATAAACTGATAATTTTCTTGTCTATAAAAATCTGTTTTACGTTTTCTAATCTTAAAATCTGTTTCAAGAGTAATCCCATATAAATCTGGTCAAGATCTGTTGATGGTATCTAATCCTCGAACTCTTCGTGCGAGTTTTTTTTTAAGTCGTTATTTTTTAAGAAAATGTAAATATTCGATTCGTTGGTTCCCATTCGCAAACGTATAATCTGACACTTCTGTTCCATCCTCAATTTGTGCTATTGCTAAACACCAATTATTGCCAACAAGTACTATTTATCGGCCGGACTAAATTTAAAAAAATAAGTACCCATTCACTTGCTAATCCTGCCTTAATTAATCTCCAATAAATTTATCTGAGCCTTCAATCGTTTAGTTTTGTTAAGTACGACGTACGGCATATATTAATAAAAAATAATACATAGGTAGGTATAATGCCCGACAGATAACTTAAATAAAAATCCGCGCAGTCAGTATGAGTTTGGGAGGGACAAGCAGGAGCTTTTATTTTCAATTTGTTAATTTCATTTAACTAAAATCCAAAGAATTTTAAGTCACAACATGCATCCCCCGCCGATGAAACCCGAAATACGCCCAGTTGAAGTGATTTGTTCAAGTTATTGGTCGGGCGTCATACAAAAGTTCAGTATTTCCGAAATTCATTGCATTATTTTTCTGAGGAGAATTATGGAGGTTGGCCAAGGACGCCACCTTCTTCGTTCGATTCAGCTCTTAGCGTGCTATGGTGCGGGTTAAGCTCGTAGTCTCTTTGATGGAGCATATCGGAAATAAGACTATCCGCTTAAGAACTAAGGTGACTGACATTGCCTATAAGATTAGCAAGCCGAAGGAAATGAGCTGGTCAATTATGTCAAAGAACCGATGGTCGATGGGGTGCAAAGGTTCTCGAGTGGAGATCACGAACTGGCAAGCGCTGAGTAGGACGCTCATCATCTGGCTGGACCAACGATCTGAGGCAGATTGCTAGCACTAGCTGGATGAGGATGGGCGAGGACAGAAGGAAGTGCAAATTCAATATTCAATTTGAACCAAGTTGTCAACCAATCAGAGAACATGCTGTTTTGGGCGCTCCGACCGGCCATCAGTGTTCTTAAACGATTCTTTTCGCAATCTTACTAAGGTGACTCGCGTTTTTGCAAAACCCCTATCTATATCCAGTAAGATTGAGAAAAGTCTTCACCATTGTCTAATTATCCGCGTTTTCGCAATATAGCTAGAATTTTCGCGGAAATTCGATTTATCAAATCATTCTACCATATACCTATATAATAATACACAATAAACCCTGGTCTCAACATCTCCGGGATACTGTCCTGATATAATATGTAAATAAATTCCCAGATAAAAGCTCGTAATACGAAGAAGACCGCAAAAAGTCTAAAAACACTTTTATATTAGTTCTTTTACGTCGTATTTATTTTGTAACCCCGTGGGGTTTTATGTGGAGACAAATCACTGGCCTTAGTTATTCCATTGTAAAAATTAATTGAAAATAAATGTTCGTAATTAACTTTTTTCTGAGTAAACACTATAGCTAATGAATTTCGCGCTCGTCCGATTTCTTGCGAATGCTGTTTCCTCCTTTTCCATGTATTTTGCAGCGATGGACCACCTAGAAACTACTTTATTAACGTTTCCATTGAAGAACTTTTTCTTGAAGGGAATACTTAAAAATAATTAATTAAAAAAGGCAAAAACGCAGAGAAGCCGAGGACCAATGCGATGGACGGACACCATAAGCGAAGCTACGAGAGAGGCCCTACAAACGGCACTACATCTGGCGCATAATCGGACCGAATAAAGAGAGAGAGAGGGTAGGTGGCGAAAGCTGTCTTATGGTTAAGATAAGATAAGATAATCTTTATTTGTACTTTCTTTACAATGTTTGCCTTAAACATAATACTTAGTTGTAGTACATAGTGACACAAGTTAAAGTCGAACTTATGACCCCTAAACTAGGCATAAAAACATGTATCTTAGGGACTATAGGTCCATCGGTTTGTAATACGTAACAACTTATTTTAAATATGTAACAGCGAGTGATATGCATTTCTTTTACTTAGTAAGAAGCATGATGTTTTGGCTTAATTGACATCTAAACATTAGTCTCTTCACTTGAGGCTACCACCGAAAAGAAGAAGAATATATGCATACAATACACCATTAATTTTGGGTGGTTTTAAAGACATAGCAAAATGCACGTGCCCAGCAATAGTTATCCAATACGCTAGTTTTTTTTTCTTAAAACGCACTACTCAAGAATATCTCGACACAAACTCGAATCTATTAGAACCATTAGTAGCCTTCCAGAGCGGTGCGTGCGGCGTGCGCGCCGCGGGTCCGCGGGTCCTTGTTCTATTAGACAGAGAGGCGGTACTAAAATTGTTCGCGCATTTTTTAAAGAAGACTTCTCAACTGGAAACAAGATTTCTCACTTTTTTTATTCACGTCTATACTTACTTAAAAGTAATAGTCTAAGTAGACGCCATTTCTAATTACTAATTACATAACCGTAGCTTTCAAAATATAACAAAAATTACCCGAAACCGGCCTACTATGAATGTTGATGAAGCGAAAGAGGTACTATGTCAAGACCGTGGCAAGTGGCAAACTCTGGTCTCTGCCTACCCACCCTTCCAGGATACAGATGAGAGTTTATACATTTATGTATTATGTGAAAAATAAGCTTGAATGGTTCACGCAATCGCGCAAAACGTCTGAAGGTACTTTCATGAAATTGGTCGCTTTTGGTATTGAAAATTTAAGTGAGAAAATACTTGAAGTGAAATTAGAAGTCAAAGTCTACGGCCCAGTTTCTGAATTGAGAATTTCACTCAGTTAATACTTAAGTAACGTTCTGTCACCCTCTTTTCTGAGAAAATAAAAGGTCGGTTTCTGAATTGAAAATAAATTCTCAATTTAGAAACCCGCCCTTAGTCATAGATTAATAAGACTGTATGTCTCTCGCTCATACAATATTGTCGTCTATATTGTGTGAGCCAGAGGAAAATTATTATTCAGTTCCTTTCTATATCGACCGTCCCTTACTGAGTGGAGAGATGGTAGAAAAGTTAGACTATTTAGGAAAAATCTTCGTCTTTTTATCAAACCAACAAAGATTTATCTCACATAAGATTATAGCCACCTAAGATGAGTGAATCCGAGCTGGCGCAGCATAAAACACTTTGCCGGCTCAATGTGGCGTTATAAATGAATAAAAACAATTAGTTGAAATAACAGAACCAACCCTGATTCTGGGACGGCACGTTTTGAAAGAGTTTTCGATTTCGAATACGTTTATTTTGATACTCTATGGATATTCGACGTAATAGGTATACAACTGCTGGTTTCAGACTAATTACGACAAATATATAGGTAGCATCACTAAACGCCAGCAAAATATACCTTATTGCTAATGGAAAAAATTTAAAAACCTATTTAGAGGCAAAACATTCTACCCATTACGCCGGAATTACATAACTAAATAAATAAATCGCTTCGGCCAGATATCGCTGCCTGTACGTAATACAGAGAAGTTTGTAAAGAGGCTTGAAATTTCACTGATGCCTTCAGTTACCTATTAGCTCAGTTGGGAGAGCTCTGGCACGGTTAGCCAGAGGTCGCGAGTTCAAGTCCCGGCATGGGTGGAATTTTTCGCCTCTAAATAGGTTTTTAAATTGTCCTCAGCACGGGTTAGTGCAACAAAAAGAATATAATCATGGAAAAAAATGTTAATAACAAAATAATAATAGTAAAAAAAAATTAAACAAGTCAAACTAAAAGGGTTGACTTGGCAGGCGTAGACTACGCCTACGATATATGATTTTTAATAGCAACTCCGTTTGTTCTTTCGAGACCAAGTATTGAAGTTTATAAAGATTTTTCAATTACGTAGGGCGGCCTGGTTAGCCTTGTTAGTCAAAGACAAGTGTACTCTACATTTTAAGCTCGTTTCAGTAAACCATATCTACTCACCTATAACATGAGTTTACTTACAGAACCGCGTTTCATAAAACTAAAGTTTACAGTTTATTATGACAAATATAATCTAAACCATTAATTGTAGTTCAATAAAATGGGGCCGAGGTCGAACGCTAGAAGCGTCGAAACTCACAGAATCGGCCCCTGAAGGTAGGGGGTTAATACGTCGGTGAGAGGCGGCGAGATGAAAGGCCGCGGCGCGTTTGAGTCCAGTGTGGAGGCTCAATTAGGCACCGCCGAGTAATGAGGACGGTTGGGGCGCAATGAGGACGACTGCGTGCGGCCAACTCCGGGGCTGGTACGAGTTCGTAGCAGGGTTGAGGAAATGGGACCTTTGACTGCATCGTCGGTGTAGCGGTTAACACACTTGACTACCAAAACAGAGGTCGTGGGTTTGATCCCACTAGAGGCCGGTGTACTTGACTTGTGCAAATGGCTTCAGCCTTGGTGTATTTCCATGTTTGTGATGTCCTGGCCTGGTTGCCACCACTGTTGGGGACCAGGACAACTGATTGTATAGTGTGCAAGTTATATGTGGAAGTTGTTAAGACGTTTATAATGCTATGTTGACAGTGTGGAGTAAAGAGGACGGTGGAGGCGCAATGAGGACAACTGCGTGTGGCCGCCAACTCCGGGGCTGGTTCGAGTACGTAGCGGGGGTGTAGAAATGGAACCTAAGACGGCGTATCGATTGCATATCTACTAGATATGCAATATTAACAGTGGTGTGTAGTAAAGAGGACGGTGGAGGCGCACTGAGGATGAGTGCTGGCGGCCGCGGACTCCGACGCTGGTTCGTAACTGGGGTGAAAGAATGGAACTTGAGACGGTTAGATTAGCTGAGCAGTGTACTCGGTGTGGAGGAAAGAGGACAGTCGAAGTGCACTGAGGATGAGTGCTGGTGCGAACACCGACGGTGGTACGAGTACAGGGTGTAACAAAATCCTCGTAGAAGGAGTTTGACGCGTCAATACGAAAAACTTTTAACAGGGTGAAAACTTCGAAATCACGAAAAAAATATCAGCCGTTCTATAAAATACATTTTAATGTCGCAGGTTGTAAACTTTTATATGATACAGGTAATATTTTCTTCGCTATTTAGAAGTGTTCCCCTCCCTCGTAGTAAAAATTCTCTGCGAGCAGTTCTGCTCAGATGTGCATTTTAGTCAGCTAAGAGTAATTTCAAAGTACTGTTGACGGTGTGAAATGGCAGAGACATCAGAGACATTACCATCTAAGTGTATGGTTTCAGCTGTCGGCGGCGTTTGGACACAATATTCTATTTAGGTACTTACATCTTATTACATACTAGTTGGGTTTGTTAAGCCAGTCATTTTAGCACTGTTTGATGGATAAAGCCGCGTTTTCACAACTTTAGTACGCTCGGCAAGAGTGACAAATTTTAGCTATACTCGAAAGTTATCCACGATCCTACCTCACTACCTCCGTTTTCGGTACACAAGCGTGTTAACCGCTAGACCAACGTGGCGGTCAAATATGCACGTATGTTATGTATGGTGATTCAATTGTACATTTATGACGGCAGACAATGCTTATACTGGTTCTGTACAATTTTTGTGTTCTGAGACCGTTTGTGAGATTGTCGCTCAACACAACTGGCGACATTGCAGCGGCTACTGGGTAATTAGCGAGCGCAGTAGCAGTGCAGCGAGCATGCAGTAAGTGCCGCTCTCAGACGGCAGATAACGATGAGGTATGGCGGTGTCGGTCGCGAGATCCTTCGCGGAGATGTCCGGCGTATGGTTAGCATACAAAACACTTGAGACTTATTTGGACTATAGTTGTCGAAATTTAAGAAGCCAGTTGTGACAGCTACACAAAAATGCATTTTACTTTGGATTTACTCGAACAAATACATAAGAAGACATACTCTGGCACATTATTTAACGCTCGAAAGAAAAAAACAGATTTTGTAGCCCGAAAAGTTACTCATAGCTTACATTTTTAATGTTTTTGATCTCAAACTAACTAAGTTAGATTCTATGGTTTTTGTAGCTGTCAAAACGGGCTTCTTATATTTTGACGACTTTAACATTAGCTACATACGTGGCCATAATGTGAACGTAGCCATAAACACAGAGGGGCAAATCACTTAAATGCGTAGTAGTCCAATAGAGTATGATTAGTACCGTAATGGTTGTTTCATTGACACTATTGGTGGTTTAAGAAGAAGAAGAAAGACATTTATTATACGAACAAGATACATCACAGAAACAAAATAAGCAGATAATTAAGTAACATGTACCGTTACTTATGTAACTTATGTTACTTATCTGCTTACTTTATGTACCGTTTATGTATGTGTATTAAATATATAAATATCTTTCTTAGTATTGTTTAGTTGCACCGACTACCCGTCATTTAGCTTCTCATTTTTTTCCGTCAATGGTTGTCTGGAAGAAATTACTTTTAGTAATAAGGCCGCCAATTGTACTGTACTATATTATTGTTAAATTCTCATATGTAATTCCTAGTGTACATACAATAAAGAATATTCTATCTATCTATCTATAATATGCACAACAACAGAAAGAAAACTAAATACACAACAGACAAAACGAATAAATAAAACCGGACCATAGATGTAGCCTGTGGTGTATCTAAGTTTTCTAACCATGAAGGGTTCTGCCATAATCTCCACGCTTGGCAGGCGGATTGGCGATCGCAGTATGCGGTTGGAATCTCAGGAAGACGCTGCTGCCCGTTTCCTGGTAATTTATTTCCTTAGTCGCCTTCTGCGACATCCACGGAAGGAAATGGAGTGACGCTATTCTTAATCCGGCGCCACACGAATTCGAAAATCTTTGCACCCTATTGACAATCGGTACACATTCAATTAATTTACTTATTAACTCAACTCAGTTATTATAATGATGGATATTCCGTGCTGTCTCTACGTCCGAACCTAGCCATCACTCACGCCATGCCATGCGTGAACGCAGCGCTGATTTACTAGTCCCGTACAACCCGAGCCCATACACACACATAAGATTGAATCTTCACATCGGAGCACGCGTTAGATGCTTGGGTTAGACGTGCGCGGAAGAAGTTACGTTTGAGCGAACTATCGGTGCTTTGGAGTCTTTAATTCAATCCTAACCTCTTTCGGACCCCCTTCTATGCACTTGCAAGAAAGATTAATATTTTTTGAACCCCCTGTAGGAAAAGAGACTCGTTAGGACTCACTCACCTAATAAATCGAACATTATGATGATTCGTAATGTTCGAATCCGTATGATAATCAAGCTTGGATTAATAGAAAAAGGTGTCAACAATTAACTGCAAATTGGTAAAAATTTGATAATTTTCATTTGCCATTTCTCCATTATGTTATAAAAACACTATTATAAACACAATTAACTTGTTTTGCCTTCCGCTATCGTAAAACAATCGAAAATCTGATTTAAGTTTGAGACCAAATAATCTGTCAAACGATAATACATTTGATTTGTAGTAAATATTATTTTCCAAGTCGTCGGAGGACCAGTGGATTGTGATGGGGTAAAGGCCTAGACCCAGCAGTGTGCAGAGGTGGGCTGATGATGATGATGATTCTATTCAACAGGCCAAGAGCGTACCGACGAAGAAAAATATTTTTTTAACCCGCGCACAGCAGCGCACAATATATAGCCTTAGCATCCAAGATCGTCTCGATAAGCAAATACAAATGCGTCCGAAGACTGTACGAAGCCGGGAATCATTGTGAATTAGGAGTTAGCAGAAACATAATCTTATCTGCCATCCACGGAATACTGCGGCGGGAAATTACAATTGCTCTACGGAACGTAAGTAATTTGCGTTATGATCAGCTGGAAAATTTGATTGGATTTTTGATGGGTTATTTGAATAATGCTCTACATTTACAATAAGAAACAACAGTCTAACAGAGATAAGCTCGCCTTTGTACATGTAATTTCTTATGTAATGTCCTGTTAAAAGTCTTGTGTGCAATAAAGTATAATTAATAGTTTTCTCTGTCTTTACATAACACGTGTATTAGATTTATATGTATTAATTTTATTGTACTTTCCCCCTACTACATAATGTTACTGTTACCACGTCAAGGGTTCCAAAAGGTACCATTTGCCATGCCATGCCATTAGCATTAAGTCCACCTTTTGTACGCTGTGTTTGTGCAATGAAGAATTAATAATAAGAATAATAATAATACATGCATAGACTCACGCCTGTTTCCCAGAGGGAGACCAGGGACTGCCACTTGCCAAGATCCTGACAGATCACTTTCGCTTCCTCAACATTCATTAGTCGATTATATTATAATAGATTTCTGCTAAAATAAACTCACCATATTATTTTTTTTATTTCTGTAGTTTTTTGTAATGGAGAACTTGCACAAAAAAAGGTTTAATATGTATTCCATGTTAAAAGGTAAATAAACGTGGTTATTTTTTTTTCTTTACCCCTAAGACAAAGATCTTAGTCGTAAAGAAAAAAATTAACCACATAATGTGATTTGTTGAGACGTCATTTTAGTCACGTAGCACAAAAACGCGCCATACGATTCAGCCTCAATCTATGACGTCACAATTTGCACGTAACCGTTAAAATACCCATAATGTACGAAGTGTTTATCAATATTCGAGTTACCTCGTGAAATAATATTTTTAAGCATCTGAGCCCTTTGTCTTAGTCTTAGGAAGGAGGAATAGGGAAACATCGTAAGGAAATCTGGGTGTCTAGGGTGTTCATAGACCTTGGCGCTTGAAATTGACAGTGCGCGGTGAAGAGAAAGGATGCGCCCTTAAGGACGTATAAGATAAGAAGATATGATTGTAGGTACACCGGAAAAAAACAAACAAAAAACATTTACAAAGGTATACATAGTACAATTAGCGGCCTTATACGTACATCTAGGCCGCTTATGTATCTGTGAGAATTCATCATCCTCAGCCCACTGCTCCCCAGTGCCCACTGCTGGGTATACGACTTTTTCCCCGAACGCCATCTCTCACGGTTCTTTGCCATCCGCATCCACGGAGCATCCGCCGACTCAATGATATCGGCCGAATACAGAGTAATTTATAAAATAAATCATAAAAATTATATAAAGTAATTCATAAATTCCGTTTGGCGTCGGATTAAGAATAGCGTCACTCCAATTCCTTCCGTGGATGTCGTAGAAGGCGACTAAGGAAACAGGAAACCAGGAGACGGGCAGCAGCGTCTTCCTGAGATTCAAATCGCATACTGCAATCGCCAACCCGCCTGCCAAGCGTGGCGATTATGTCAAAACCCTTCATGGTTAGGAGAACCATGAGGAAGGCCTATGTCCTGCAGTGGGCGTCAAATGGCTGATGATGATGATGATCTATTTATTTAGTAATGATTATTCCCAGTTTCTTTGTATAGATAACAGTCAGTCTAATTCGTTGCACCTCAAGCTTAATTCAAGAAATTGAATCTGAAGCATGGGACATAAATTTTCGCGGTGACTAATTACTTCTGTGTAAACTATCCTGGGCGATGGACAGTCAGTCGAACGTAAGTACATACCTACAAATGACTGTTTGCCACGGTTTAGTAAATAGGTAAAGTACTTACATAAACATAGGTATACGGTATTATTTATAAAACCCGACTAAGTAAGTGCGAGTCGGACGCGCGCACGAAGGGTTCCGTACCAATATCTATACAACATTTAAATACCTATTTCAAGCATCTTATTGTTGCCGTTATCAATATAGAACAAAAAACGGGAAAAAAACACGTTTGTTGTATGGGAGCCCCCTTAAATATTTATTTTAATCTGTTTTTAGTATTTGTTATTATAGCGGCATCAGAAATACATTATCTGTAAAAATTTCAACTGCCTAGCTATCACGGTTCACGAGATAGGTACAGAGTGGTGACAGACAGATAGACAGACAGACAGACGGACAGACGGACAGACAGACAGACAGACAGACAGACAGTGAAGTCTTAGTAATAGGGTCTCGTTTGGCAACCTCCGGGTACGAAACCCTAAAACCACCATTTATTTATTTATTTTATTTGTACAAAACAGATCACAACCATTACACGATATAAAAACCATTCCTAAAAACACTCCTCAGTCTGTTGTACCTAAAGAGAAAGACGTAGCCAATAATTTAAACTGCATGTGACGAGTATTTTAGAGGAATCGTGTTAAATAGGTAACACTGACTTGATTTAGGTACAATGCTCTTCTTAGGTATCAGGTAGTGCGGTTTATTTTAATTTTTCACATTATCTTGAACATTGACGCGATCAGAGGCGTAATTATGCGAAGTAAATGCAGAGAGGGATTCCAATCGACAGAGGGATTCCAATCGTCTAACTCTGAAATTCAATACTAATTTGACAGTTAGACGATTGGAATCGTTCAGGATTTGGTGCGCGTAATATACCTAGGAGCTGTTCGCATGATAAATAAAAAAAATGGTTAATCTTTAATTTTTGCTTATTGCTCTTTAACTGCTCAAATTAGCCATAAGTACCTACTGAAGAAGCGGTTTTGAGGAAAAATTTAGACCTGTTTTTTGGGAGTGGTTTAAATTTATCAATACTTAGGTACCTACTGAAAAAAATTTGTTTTCAGGTAATTCATTCTTTACGCGAAACCCTGTATATAGGTACCTACTGAAACTGCCGTTCCGAAGTACCTACTTGATGTTTTCAATAGAATGACAAGAGCAGTCATTATTATTATCAATGGATCTTCAAGTATTTAGGGCCAGGCAGTTGCTAGTCTGGCTCGCAGCCAACGTTCAATTAATACAGTGATACTGACCAGTTAATCATCTCAGCCATGCGAGACTAACGACATATCTAGTTATAATGAAGCGTGCTAAGTATCTAGCCGGCGGTGCCTGGGGCTTTATGCTAAACTAATTACGGCTCATTTACTAGACTCGATTGACACCGCAAAAATATAGATGCATGAGGTGGTTGTCTCGTTTATTACGACGAATTACGGATAATTTGCAGTTTTACGTACCATGTGACTTTTGTTGCCTTTGTAGAGTTATACTCGCCATCTAGTGTAAAATAATGTAAACTACATTTTTGTAAGCGCCATCTAACGTCGAGTAGCGTCACTACGCGGTACACAAGTGTTCTGAATTTTAAGCGTGACACTTGACATTTAGGGGTCACTATAATGTACGACCCGATAACGTACAGCCAATAATGCACACCCCGATAATGCGTGCCCAAGGGACACCAATTATTGGGGTGTGCATATTTCCCGTACGTTATCGGGTCGCGCAATATCGGTACGGACCGATAACGCACGCACGATTTTGTACGACCAATAATTGGCGTCCATGTCGGTGCCCCGTTCACATATGTTTAGCGCATTTTACTTGACATGAAATCCGCTGTTGCGCTTAGGATTCGTTTAGAAAATTATTCCATAATCTAGCTTGTTTTTGACATTCATTCATTAAATTAAAAAAACCGAATGTAATTTCTGAACTTCGAAAAGGGTGAAGCACAAAGTAATAAATCCCTATTAATGGGTACCTATTCTTCTTCAAGGTGATTGACGGCTTTAGCTCAGCTGGAACTCGAAACAAAAGACGCGTTTTTCAGTATGAGAAAAAGATTACTTGTGGGTGCCGGCGTGTCAGCCATTACAACTGGTCGCAATCATTATCATCATTATCATCAGCCATTTGACGCCCACTGCAGGACATAGGCCTCCATCGTGGTTTTTAAAACCATGAGGGGTTTTGCCATAATCGCCATGCTTGGCAGGCGGGTTGGCGATCGCAGTATATGGCTGGAATCTCAGGAAGACGCTGCTGCCCGTCTCCTGGTAATTTATTGCCTTAGTCGCCTTCTACGACAGCCACGGAAGGAAATGGAGTGACGCTATTCTTAATCCAGCACCACACTGATCGCAATGCCTAAATTAAAATGCCCGAAACCAAGTTTCCCGGCGCCGCCATCCTTCCTGCAGCCGGTTCCCGTGCCAAATCTATCAATGGAGAGATGAGCCAGGTTCATGAACCTACACGTAGCAGCTGCTGAGTTGTCTGTGAAGTTTCGAACGTGTACAATATAAGGATAGTTTCTCGTGCCGCAGTTATCTTCACCAGTCGATCACGAGTGCTCTAGTTGATGCCTGTAATACTTTCTTATTCATTAACTCTGCTATTGAACTCGTCCATTTCCTTACATACGAGCCAGATAACAATAATTCGCTTGAGTAGCTATTATATTACTTTGCTCACAAGCTACTCTTCTGATGTTGATGGAAATCAGAAACTTATCTGAAAATAATAATTTAGATTCTCTTTGTTAAATGTCCAGGTACAATGAGAGCCACTGCCCTATGGTCGAGTTGTGGAGAATAAGGCAGAAAAAAAACGCCAATCTTTTCTCAAATAGTACCTATTACATCTAAAACATAAATTGGCATGAGTACAAGATCCCATCATGAGTGCAATCAACAACTTGCAATGCCAAAACATTAGTTACCTACTATTACTACTACATTTGTAAAGAAACCATGGTAATAGTATTTTATACCCTAAGAAAGAAACTAGACTATTCAATAAAGTACAGTGTAATTTAACTACCCTAGAATAGCGGACTATCCTTACTTATAATTTCACAGAGTTTTTCTTTCCACCATTTAGGTACTGATCCATGGAGTTGAGAACTTACTGGTCAGGCATGAAGCCGAGTATAGACTAGCTTAGATTTCATCTGAAATTTTGTAGATATTTTAACCTAAACATAAAAGTAGTGTATAGTCAGAACAACTTCATCCTCATCGCCTTTTAACTTGTAAAGCCTACTTAGCCGTGATAGTTTTCCATTTAAGTTTATTATTGTGTGCTACTATTTTACACTTTTTCGCGTTTCTAACCCTGTATCCGGGAGGTGGGGCGCCCAACTCGTACCAAAATAGGAGCTGCAAAGCTAAATATTTAATTTTCGAAAACGAATCCCTAAATCGAAAAATTGTTTTCCCACATTTCCACTGTATGCGAGTGTGTGTAGGCGAGAAATTGCATACCTAATTTAGGTGCAAAGAAGTACGCAGAAAAGAAAATTAAGATTAATTACATCAGGCATTTTTTACGATAGCTTTTATGCATGTAAATGTATATAAAGGTTTTCTGAGCCAGCACGTCACCGGCACCGCATTTTAATCACAGATTTTACATGGATAATCCTTTACGGAACGCTCTCGTTCAAGATGGACCACCACGAGCCTTAGCAGTCACACGAAGGTTAGTCTGAGAACTTGTCTCCAATCATAATCCGGTTGATATTGTTTGTCTAATCTCTCAGCTTACGTATAAAAATACTAACTTTAAAATACCTAGTTAATCTGATGGGTAAACAGAAACATGTCTGACAATTATTTTATATTTATTTTGAACGCAGCTTTGAAAATAAGTAAATCAAAATAGCTTCTGTAAACGAGGGACCACTCTATCAAGTGATTTTCTTGTCTATGGTTGGACACGTATTATTGCCCCGTACCAATTTTGTACAGCCCGATAATGCACACCCCGATAGTGTACAGCCAATAATCCGTGTACATGTGCACGGATTATTGGCTGTACATTATCGGGGTGTGCGTTATCGGGGTGTGCGTTATTCGGACGTGCGTTATTGCCTCCCGACATTTAGATTAAACATTTTATGCTACAAATTTTAATAGGTCACGTAAGCAATGATGCTCCCATTAATTAGCTGCCAACTTTGTTTTATCGGTTTATCGTCAGTTGACGTTTTGAGTTTTGCGAGTGGTGGTCGTGCTACCTTGCTATCGGAGCGGGAATGTAAAAATCTCGTTTGTTGATCTAAGTGATTGTGATTGTGCGATACGCGGCCTTATAAAATAAATATCACAACAGAATGCCGCCAAGTAGCCTTCGTGTTGTCTACGCGTTCGCCAGAGAAATGCACCCAAAAACGACGGACGTTTTTATACAATATGGGACTGCTGGATTCCGTACCAAGTAAGGCCTTATTTTATTATTCATAGAAGGGATTTTCCGCTCCAATTATAATAATATGTGAAGGTTGTTCAATATGATTGTTAATTTTGAAGTCAATTACAACTTTCACTCATGATATTTTGTAAAAGGCGTCGCGTTGGCAGCGCCGTAACCAAGGTGTCCCTCCCGCAATTTGGGCTGAGATTATCAATAAATGAATCATCTCTGCGGCGTTTATACGATTTATAACGGGAAGTCGTCGTCCTCCGCTGCTGGTCGATGACTTGCGGTGAACTTTATTAGTCAAAACAATGGGTTAGTCATGGATTAGTCTGGTGGATTTATTGCAGTGCCTAGCACATTACTTGAGGCGTTTTATTGCGTTGGACTAGATTTGAAATGTCATGAGGGGACCACCCAAGGTCTTGTCTTGCCTTACAAGCACATTACAACTTCCTATTATTTGTAATGATTATTTTTAGCTTACAATTTTCACAAGAATATGGAAACAAGTCTGTACTTCCATTTATTTATTTTGAAAATGCAACCACTGCATTAACTGACTGGGCAGGCATCTTCAACTTTATCCGGAACAGAGGAACATAGAAGAAATATTGGCCTTGAGCTTCTTGGAGCTGGGAGTAATGGAACTAAAGAAAAGGAAAACCTTCCCTTTATAATTCCACAAATTATTAGCGCTAATCAAGTACTGCCTTTACTAACATGATGAATTATAAAATATTGCCAGTTCTATGACGCAACGACAGTTAAAACGAAACGTCAGAGTTCATTATTCTAGTTATAACTACAGATTGTAATGGAGCAGACAAGAGAACTAGAAAAAAAAAAGTTCTATGACAATTGAAACAATGCCTCAAGAATTGTAACTCATAACAGTACTTTTGGCACAGTTAGGTATGCCTGCTTGCAATACCTTAAAAGGAACAGTGAATTAAAAATCTTGCTACAATTAACAATGTGGTAAACTCATTTAACACTTGACATTAGCTAATGTAGTGTACACTAATTTGGTTATGCAATCAACTGTTTGTTACGCATTATGAATTTTTAAAAGTGGTTGCAACTTAGGTACTTACCCCGCTAGATATTTTTGGCTTTTTACATTAGTATTGTAAATGTAGTAAAATATAATACTCAATTATACATATTAATAGTAATACACAATTATATGTACAAAAGCCCACCCTATATAATACATCAGAAAATGAATTTAAAACTGCCCAAAATATCATCTGTTCCAAAAATTTTAATGCCACAGGTTTCAAAGTTTTCCCCATATCAAAAGGTGGATGTATAAACTAGTAGAACGCCTCATTTTCGGAGTTTTTTTTAATTGATTTCAAAATTTACAACAAACTGTGTTATTTCAGTTACAAAGCTTTAATTTGTATTAGAATGAAAGTCCATTATAATCCATTGACTATAACAACACCTCCATTTGTTAATCAAATGTGAAGATGCTTGACATTCCATTCCAGTCTATTCCTGTTTGTGTCATCTCTTCCTGCCTAGACAAAACTACACATAGATCAAGGTATGCAACAAGAGGTGCCATTTGTCTTATTACTGTCGCACATTTTTCACTTCATAATATGTCATATGTCAAGAATTCAGTGTTGATTTGCAATTTTAAACTGACTTGGGGGTGATTCTGGTCATCATGCTGAACAACTTTAGTTTGCGTAATTCCCCAAAAAATTGTTATATTAATTTCAGATGTCAGCAAAAGATTTTGTTTTATCACGAAATAAGAATATGTACTTGCAAAACAAAAGTTTGTAATGAATTTTTTTAAAAAAGAAAAAAAGCGTCAATTGTAATGTTTAATTTTTAAAAAGAAAAAAAAAGGAATTTTATCTAACGTATTACTGTTGGGTATTTATTGTTAGGTATTATTAAGGTGTCACATTGACAAGATGTTCAAATTGAACTTCAAGTTAAGGCGGGGCTCGGCCTGTAGTTCAAACAGAACCAATGATTTTATGTAAAAATTAGCACTGACCAATTAATAATAAAATTATAAAAAAGGAATACAAGTTTTACTAGAGCCCCTCTACCCTAACACCTTAGGCAAATAGGCTGAAAGAAAAGTATGATCTCGGGCGCCAGGCCAGCACTAAAAGAAGATACCGTGGATAGTCAGAGGAAAAGCGCTTAGGTTTTAATCGCAAGGCGGGTATGGTAACTGAGTCTGCAGTGGGAGATTAAGGAAACAAAATGAATTTAGTTCTAGTAATAATTATTTATTTTTTTAATAGAAATGTACATTTGGGCTGAAGGCCGTCAAACCTGGTTTTATTTTAGAAAATTCTAATTAAATTAGGTAGATTGACTAGTATTAGCAGTCTGTAGTTAGGTCTCAGTGTCCCCAAAAAAGTCACAGTAGTTACATGGGTTCAGAAAATAAGAACTCCTAACCACTGGCCGCTTGCCAGAAAAGAGTTTATGCAAAAAAAAACGCACTTAGGAAATCTAAAGTAATATTATTACTACAATTTAGCTTGGAAACTATAGGTAAATGAGTTTTAATAGCACGGTGGAAAGTCGGAAAATTGCTATGTGGAAAATTTGGAAAAATATAATGTTGGAAAGTTAAGTCTTGGAAACTTGAGATTATCGCTTGAATATATGTTAGGCTGGTGAGAGCACCGTGAACCTAGAATGCCTCTCCAAAAAAAAGAAATGGAAATACAAACCTACATACCGACAATTATCCGGGTAAATTAAATAAATTATCAGCGGGAAACCTGGGGCCGTCCATCTTGTTATCTTCAGGAAGCAACCACTTCTCCGCACCAAAGTAGAACCCCGAGGAAATTTGGAGTTTTGGAATGGAAATTGGAAATATGGAAAGAAAGAAAGAAAAAAAAAGAAAAAGAAACCCGACCAACAGTCTGGAAAAGAAAACAAATCCGCGATTAACACTTTAGCACTTCTAACCGAGGAAATGACAATGGGAACTGTATGGAAAAGAACGCAAGCTTCCCCATACTTTTAAAAGGAAAATCAAGAACACTCACCGAGTTTCTTTAAATGGAAATAATCACGACGTCTGCATTTTGTCGCAATTTAAGCGAAAAGTGAGGAAAATCTGTAATGGAAAATGCGTAACTTAGGTTAGTATGAAAAAATTTGAAGGTGTTTGGAACGAAATTCGCTTCTTTTCCCTGGCAAACAATGGAAATACTTACATAAATGGAAATTGATGACAAATCCCGTCTTCTATATCCTCAGGGACATGTCGAAAATTTAATTGACAAAATCTGAAAAGACACACCTCGATAAATTTCCACAAATCAGTGCGAAACTGAAAAATAATTTATAAAACCGGTAAAGCTACTCACCAAAATCCAAAATAAACAATCAATCGAGCCATTTTATCGTCGATTGACACGATATTCGCGGCCACGCCGCGGAAAAGAAAAAAACTACATGATGGAGGCCTTGGTCTGAAGACCCGGAAAAAGAATGAATGAGTCAAGGACTTTTTTTTTAATCAAGGAGACAACCAGACAAAAAGTAGCAACAGATTAATCTACCTCCGCTTTCGTCCGTGCAAAAACCAGTAAATAAAGTTGTGATATGACCACACCATCTAATGAAGAAAGTAGGACATCCTTAGGGAAAAAAACAACTGTCAAGTTCAAAATGTAAACAAAAGGTTCCGAAAACGAAAGAAATTATCAAAATTTAGGTTAATTATGGCTGTAAGCCAATGGAGCGAAATTACAACGCTACATCACACCCCACCCCAGAAAAATAAAGACTGAAAGTCTTTATGAAAAAATTTCAAATTATGAAAAAGAATTATACTCAGGAAAAGCTACTAGACCAGCTAGACACCATCGTCGCTGACTTGAAACCTTCAGACGAAATCAAGAATAAAAAATAAACAAAACTAAAATAATATGTAGTGTAGTAGGAGATAATGAAGATCAGAAGGACAAACTCCCGTCGCTGACACTATCTTCAAGGAATGTATAAGAAATCGAAATAATATTATGCATATGTATGTATGTATGATTGATTGATTGGAGACCAGTTAGACACCCTCGTCACTGACTCAAAAACTTCACCAAAACTTAACATCTATAAACTAAATAAGGAACTAGAAAGAATTCAGTTAGACACCAACGTCACTGACTCAAAAAACTTTACCCCGTAGAAAATCTAACAAAAGATCAGTTTGGCAACCTCGCCACCGACTCTAAGAATAACAACCCTATAGAAAAACTAATTGAAGTTCAGTTAGGCACCCTCGCCACTGACTCTAATTGAAAAGCATAGGATGAATCTAGAAATAGAATCGCCCCTGAAACAAAAACCAACCCCGATGAGTCTTAAAGTAGAACATCACCTTTCAAAATAAACCCCAATAAAATGAAGATAAGAGACAACGAGACTGGAACAACAACTCACCAGACTTCCATGCACGCAGCTCAGGATATGGTATGAAGGTTCATTACAGCTTCATAATAGCAAAGCTGTAACAAAAAGGTGGAACGATGTGACTGGAACAACAACCTACCAGACTTCCATGCACAACGACCAAAAAAAATTGAAAAAGTAAGATGAAACAATGTGACTGGATCAACAACCTTCCAGACTTCCATGCACAAAGCCCAAATATGTATGTGTAAACTAACTCAATACCTAGAGCAGCTACGAAAAATATCCATCGTGACTGGAACAACAACCTACCAGACTTCCATGCACGAGGTAAAAGGTATAGAATGGAATGTATGTGTATACTAACTCAATACCTAGAGCAGCAACAAAATAACCATCGTGACTGGAACAACAACCTACCAGACTTCCATGCACGAGGTAAAAGGTATAGAATGGAATGTATGTGTATACTAACTCAATACCTAGAGCAGCAACAAAATAACCATCGTGACTGGAACAACAACCTACCAGACTTCCATGCACGAGGTAAAAAGTATGTGAGACCAAAGGCCTCGAAAGGTAATTGCAACCCTCTACAATCCGGAGAGTGCAATAAATGTTGGTTGATCAGACAACGCCGTCCAAAACGAAGCTGATACAACATGGGAATATGTCAAAAATCGAGAAAGTATATGAATGAATGTATGTGTCAAATCCGAGGTTCTTTACAACTTAAACTACGGTGACTAAAATTAAGGTATGTATAGCTAGTTGGCTTAAATATTTATATGGACATGAATGTATATTAGCTAGACAGCTAAATTAAAGAGAGGTATATAGAATATAAAATTTTATACAAAGTATTCATAAAATTTTATACAAAAAATATATATACAAAAACTTTCTTATAGTGTTTTAATTTAGAATGGGAATTATTAGATCCGAAATGTCCTAAGCATTGGAAAATATTTAATTTAAAATTAGTAATTGTATACAGAGTATTTCTCGTACACTCTTTCTCTTTCATAAGGCTATATTCCTTTCATACAACATTCATCATCTTTACAAAATCACCTCCTCTATCAGAAGCCTCACCCTAATATAGCAATAACTAATAGTCCGAAAAGGTTAGAAATGGAAATAAATTTTAAACTTTTATTATATCTTTAACGTGGAAACGACCAACTTTCCCATTAGGAAGATTCTTTAAAACATACACGTTATTTGAAATTTTCTCTACTACTTTACATTTGATAAACTTAGGAGCTAATTTAGCCGAAAAATAATAAGCAGCACTAGATTGAACAAAATTACGCCTCCAAACAATATCACCTACACTATAAGAAACCACCTTACGACCCTTATTATAGTTAGACGCGTTACGCTTATATGCGTCCAACAATGAAGAAGAAACTTTCTCAAAGATTTCTTTGAGAACAGATAAAGAATCAGCAAAGGTTTGCCTACTAGAAAAATCAATGGTATCTAAATCAAAAGAATCATTGAAGCGATGCAACGAAGCGTCAATTATCAGTTCTCTACCGAACATCAGAAAGTTAGGAGTAAAATCCGTGGCTAAATTAACACTATTGTTCAAAGCCAACTGAACATGAGGAAGAAATTGAGACCATCTTCTATGATCATCTCTAACAAAGCAGGATATACAAGTTTCTATAGTTTGATTATACCTCTCAACAGGATTATTCTGAGGGGTATATAAGGTATTATAGAATATTTTATTAATATTATATCGATGTAAAAAATGTACAAAATTTTTAGAAATGAACTGTGAACCGTTATCGCAAACAATGACCTTGGGAACCCCAAACTTTAGGAATACATCTTTTTCGAGGAACTTTACCACGGCGCGAGTTGTAGCATTAACCAGCGGAAAAATCCAGCAATACTTCGTAAACACATCTACCACAGACAAAATATAACGATGACCAGAATATGTACGAGGTAAAATTCCAATAATATCAATCGAAAGCATCACCATAGGGCGATCAACAGTTTTAGGATTTATCATTGTACCAAAAGGGGGAGCATTAGAATGCTTATAAGCTTTGCATGTATCACATGAATTAATATACTTGCGAACATCATCAAACATTTTAGGCCAAAAATAATGAGCTTTTAATTTATTTAACGTTTTATGAATACCCAAATGACTTGAATTTACATCATCATGATTATTTCGAATAGTATCTAAAATGTTTTCTTTAGGAATAACAATTTTCCAGTCTAAATTTGAATTTAAAGAGTACTTTGATTTGCAATATTTATAAAGTACTTCGTTTTCAACTCTATAATTTTTAAATCGTACAGGATATTTTTGACAATTTATGAAAATATTTCTATACCAAACATCAGTTATTTCATCATCAGGTGCAACGATTTGTATTTCGTCAACAAAAAGTGAAGCTACTTCAATTCTGGAAAGCGTATCAGGAACCACATGTAAAGAGCCTTTTTTATGAATAATGTCAAATGTAAATTGTGAAATTCTAGCAGCCCAACGAGCTAAGCGTCCACTAGGATTGTTTAAACCAAGTAACCATTTTAAACTAGCATGATCTGTAATAACCGTGAATTTCATGCCTTCAATATAAGGTCGAAAATGTTCAATTGAATCTAAAATTGCCAAAAGTTCTCTTTCAGTTGTACTATAGTTTTGCTCACACTTAGATAAAGCTCGAGAATAAAACGCAATAGGATGTTGAGAATGGTCGTCATCTTCTTGACTTAGAACACTTCCTATGCCTACAGAACTAGCATCACAATGTAAAAAGAAAGGCTTCTCGAAATTAGGACACTGTAAAACAGGGGATGATACTAATGAATGTTTCAAAGCAATAAACGCATTTTCAGCTTCAGAGTTCCAAATAAGTGTATGTTTTGAATTTTTACTACCACCAGTCAAACGTGTCAAAGGAGATGCAATGTCAGCAAATTTGGAAATAAATCGACGATAATAAGAGCACATACCTAGAAAACTACGCAACTGCTTAACAGTCGTAGGACGTGGAAAATTTTCAATGACATCCAGTTTGGAAGGATCAGTATGTAAGCCATCACCATCAACGATGTAACCCAAATAACGCAATCTTTCTTTACAAAAGGAACATTTTTTGAGATTTACCGTTAAACCAGCTTCCTTCAAGGTTTTATGAATCTTGCGAAGTAGATCTAAATGTGCCTGAAAATCTGTGGAAACCTGTATTAAATCATCTAAATAACAAAATACATGACTGTCGAATTCTGGACCAAACAGTTTATCAACCAACCGCTGTAATTCTGCCGGAGCGTTGGTCAACCCAAATGGCATACGAACAAACTCATATAAGCCTTTGCCGGGGACAACGAAAGCTGTCTTTTCACGGGATGAAACAGCAAGCGGGATCTGTAGAAATGCTTTTGACAAATCGATAGCTGAAATAAATTTTGCATCACGGAGATTATCTAGAATACGTGTGGTATAAGGAAGTGGATATGAATCCTTTACGGTAACAGAATTTAATCTACGCGAGTCCAAACACAATCGAATACCACCATCTTTCTTATCTACTGCTAAGACAGGAGAGCTCCAAGGAGATTTTGATGGTTGGATTATACCTTCTTTTAATAAAACCTCAACCTCATCGTATAGTTCTTTTTGTTTAGCAGGACTTAAAGGCCAATATCGTTGTTTAATAGGAGAACCTGTAGTCACTATTTCATGTTCCACAAGATGGGTTAAGCCCAAACCATTCTTTTCATAAGAAATATCCTCATAAAGTTTTATAATTTCATCTAATTGTTCTTTTTGAGAAGGAGACAATTCAGTTGCAGCAGTAACTGCACAAATTTTTATTTCAGAATCGTTCACGAACGTGATATTCTTAAATAGATTATCGGCTAAGCCGAATTGTAGCCAAAAATCAAATCCCAATATAATTGGCGGTTTAAACGAAGGAATTACCATGAAAGTAATAATATGTGTGACCGAGTCGCATGTTATAGGCAAGTCTATGACTCCTAGGATATCCGTCTTCGATCCATCAGCGGTCCGAGCGGTCTTACGCAACGGTCTGATCTTGAAACCTAATTTCTGAAACTCTAAGTGTAAATTAGAACCTAATACACAATGATTTGCTCCGCTGTCCAATAAACCAGAGAACTTTTTCTCGCCCACTTGAAACTCCAAGAATGGACGTTGGTCATTGTTCTTGACGAATAGGATGGGTGCAGCATTATGAACTCCAAAAAACACTTTGAGATAAGCAAGCCAATCTTTGAAGTCCTGAGGACGTTCAGGAGAATTTAATTTTAAATTTTCACCAGCCGAAGTTCGTGTCACTTCATGAGTTCGAAATCGAGTTCGACCGGTCCTTAAAAGTTTTTTGGACAATTAGCCTCGACAGAAGGGTTACATTTATCACATTCTAAAGCAGTGACTCCTTGTTTACGGCAACGAAAACACACCTTACCAAGGAATTCTTTACAGAACTTGAAGTGATGACCAGTCTTTTGACACTTCATGCAAATCACTTCAGATTGTACCACATTCGTGTTCGAGGTTAAATTTGAATTTTTTGAAATATTTGAAACTTTTGAAATGTTTGAAATTTTTGAAACGTTTGAAATATTTGTCATCGCGGGAGCAGGGGGCAAAAATTGCTCAACCTCTCTACCGAGCCTAGTTAAGGAATCAAGTGAAGTTATATTCCGGCCGATAAGATGTACGGCGTATGTAGGCAAAATGTTGTGACGAATTATTTCGTATAATGTCAGAAAACCAAGAGGATTCGATAAATTGTTGTTGAGGTATGCAATTTCAACAATAAAATTCGCTAAACTTTCAGTAGGAAATTGTTTACGAGTGCGTAACGTAAGTTCGGTTTGGTAATCGAAATCAAGCCGATCGAATTGTTTAAGAAGTTCAACCTTCAATGTATGCCAGGAGTGAACTTTTTCACGAATTGTCCTGTACCATTGTAACGCGATACCGTCTAACACCTCAGTAAAAGCCCTGACAATTAAGTCGCTGTCAACGTCTCGTGCAAGTCGAAACTCCTCCAGTCTCTGTATAAATTCTCTGACGCAAGTCGAACCGTCAAATCTTAACTTTGATTTAGTCAAGTCAACATATTTACTTAATTTAGTTGGAAACAAAGCAGTATTTGCAAAGTCAGCTCGAGTAACAGAGCTAGAATTCATATTGGCATTAGTAGCTAATGGAACTGTAACATCAATCATGTCCAGATGTGGATGATTCTCCAAAAGATTTAAACTCTCAGGTTCAGATGTAACAATATTTGAAGTTTGAGTAGCCATAGTGTTAGTAGCTACCTTCTCGTCCTTAGAAACTAAGTCCTTAGAAGACCCTTCCATTATAAAAATAGGTACCAAAAAATTCACTGCTTAAAGCTAGTACACAGTTCAAAATAATAATAAGGTAACAGCAAAAACTGTCAAAATAAAGTTATAGCATTATAATTATAACAGTAGAGAACCTTACTTAACAACTACGTTGCTAAATATGCATGTATGTATGGAAAATAAAAGAAAATATTGCGATAATCCAAGCAATCCAAGCAAACTAAAAGTTTAACCTCCAAAAGCAGAACTCAGGAAAAAGTCAAAAAGTATAAGGAAATAATGTATGGTATGTATGAATGTAAGAAATATTTCAGGTCCCTGTTCGCTAGGCGACAATTGTAATGAATTTTTTTAAAAAAGAAAAAAAGCGTCAATTGTAATGTTTAATTTTTAAAAAGAAAAAAAAAGGAATTTTATCTAACGTATTACTGTTGGGTATTTATTGTTAGGTATTATTAAGGTGTCACATTGACAAGATGTTCAAATTGAACTTCAAGTTAAGGCGGGGCTCGGCCTGTAGTTCAAACAGAACCAATGATTTTATGTAAAAATTAGCACTGACCAATTAATAATAAAATTATAAAAAAGGAATACAAGTTTTACTAGAGCCCCTCTACCCTAACACCTTAGGCAAATAGGCTGAAAGAAAAGTATGATCTCGGGCGCCAGGCCAGCACTAAAAGAAGATACCGTGGATAGTCAGAGGAAAAGCGCTTAGGTTTTAATCGCAAGGCGGGTATGGTAACTGAGTCTGCAGTGGGAGATTAAGGAAACAAAATGAATTTAGTTCTAGTAATAATTATTTATTTTTTTAATAGAAATGTACATTTGGGCTGAAGGCCGTCAAACCTGGTTTTATTTTAGAAAATTCTAATTAAATTAGGTAGATTGACTAGTATTAGCAGTCTGTAGTTAGGTCTCAGTGTCCCCAAAAAAGTCACAGTAGTTACATGGGTTCAGAAAATAAGAACTCCTAACCACTGGCCGCTTGCCAGAAAAGAGTTTATGCAAAAAAAACGCACTTAGGAAATCTAAAGTAATATTATTACTACAATTTAGCTTGGAAACTATAGGTAAATGAGTTTTAATAGCACGGTGGAAAGTCGGAAAATTGCTATGTGGAAAATTTGGAAAAATATAATGTTGGAAAGTTAAGTCTTGGAAACTTGAGATTATCGCTTGAATATATGTTAGGCTGGTGAGAGCACCGTGAACCTAGAATGCCTCTCCAAAAAAAAGAAATGGAAATACAAACCTACATACCGACAATTATCCGGGTAAATTAAATAAATTATCAGCGGGAAACCTGGGGCCGTCCATCTTGTTATCTTCAGGAAGCAACCACTTCTCCGCACCAAAGTAGAACCCCGAGGAAATTTGGAGTTTTGGAATGGAAATTGGAAATATGGAAAGAAAGAAAGAAAAAAAAAGAAAAAGAAACCCGACCAACAGTCTGGAAAAGAAAACAAATCCGCGATTAACACTTTAGCACTTCTAACCGAGGAAATGACAATGGGAACTGTATGGAAAAGAACGCAAGCTTCCCCATACTTTTAAAAGGAAAATCAAGAACACTCACCGAGTTTCTTTAAATGGAAATAATCACGACGTCTGCATTTTGTCGCAATTTAAGCGAAAAGTGAGGAAAATCTGTAATGGAAAATGCGTAACTTAGGTTAGTATGAAAAAATTTGAAGGTGTTTGGAACGAAATTCGCTTCTTTTCCCTGGCAAACAATGGAAATACTTACATAAATGGAAATTGATGACAAATCCCGTCTTCTATATCCTCAGGGACATGTCGAAAATTTAATTGACAAAATCTGAAAAGACACACCTCGATAAATTTCCACAAATCAGTGCGAAACTGAAAAATAATTTATAAAACCGGTAAAGCTACTCACCAAAATCCAAAATAAACAATCAATCGAGCCATTTTATCGTCGATTGACACGATATTCGCGGCCACGCCGCGGAAAAGAAAAAAACTACATGATGGAGGCCTTGGTCTGAAGACCCGGAAAAAGAATGAATGAGTCAAGGACTTTTTTTTTAATCAAGGAGACAACCAGACAAAAAGTAGCAACAGATTAATCTACCTCCGCTTTCGTCCGTGCAAAAACCAGTAAATAAAGTTGTGATATGACCACACCATCTAATGAAGAAAGTAGGACATCCTTAGGGAAAAAAACAACTGTCAAGTTCAAAATGTAAACAAAAGGTTCCGAAAACGAAAGAAATTATCAAAATTTAGGTTAATTATGGCTGTAAGCCAATGGAGCGAAATTACAACGCTACAAGTTGCTCAGTATGATCAGTTAAATCACTCCACAATGGGCTTAAAATTTACAAATGTAGGATGGTCCATATGATTGGTTTGCAGAGGCAATAACTAGACCCTAGAACCTAGGGCCTAGATTCCGTCAGTACACCAAGTCGGTGTTGCTGCTCTGCTAGAAGTTTTTATTTCAATATTACTTCATCTTACAGTCCTATCCATCCTAAGGTTGTCTGGAAGAGATCGCTTTTAGGGATAAGACCGCCAGTTGTATACTATGTAACTAATGCCCGATTTCACCAACAATCCCTATCTTTTAAGGGACACCTATCCATTTTTAGGGGCTACCTAACGTTTGTTTTGCTTTCACCAATGGTAAAGCGTCACTAGATGGTTAAGATTTTTCATGTAGCTTTATAATGTATGGTGTTAGTTAGTTAGTTAGTTAGACCTGAGATTTCCGCACTTAGCCTCATGGTTGGGCCATTGTACGTAGCATAGCTGTGAGCTCACTCCAGCCAGCCTATCTCTTTCCAGAAGGCCAGCAGTGCTCTGATGTCACTGCAGGCCTCCCGAAGGGATCCCAGCTTCCCAATGATGGCGGTCCGTTGCTCCTCCACGCCTTCACAGTGAATGGTCACGTGGGCGGGTGTTTCCTCTTCTTGGAGGCATCCCCGGCAAAGCGGGCTGTCGGTTAGTCCCATGTTGTGAAAATGTCTATTTAGTGAACAGTGTCCTGTTATGATTGCCACAGCTTTGCGGAGATTATCCCTTCTCAGACGCAGCAGGCTACGTGAAAGACGTTTCGAAATCGTCGGTAGAGCCTCCTTGGCTTGTCTGCATTTGGTTTCCGTTCTCCAAAGTTCAGCATGCTGGCTTTCTGTTCGTGACCTCAGCCATTTCCTAAGCTGGTTGTATGGGAGTGGGATCAGGGGTTCGGGTCCTTCCACTGTAGTTTCCGAGCCTCTTCTAGCGAGTTCATCCGCAGCATCATTGCCCAAGGAGCCGCTATGGCCCTTTATCCACTGTAAGGTGACTCGGTTGTTTATTGACAGTTTTTCCAACTCATGGTGACACTCTAGTATCAGGCTGTTGTTAGTGAGATTGCTGTTGAGTGCTTGTAGGACTGAGGCACTGTCCGAGACTATACGTATTGCATAGTCTTGCACATTTCTTGTATTCAACAGTGCGACTGCTCTTGTTATACCTATGCATTCTGCCTGAAAAATTGTGTTCAGGGTGCCAAGGGTTGTAGACATTTTTAGGTTTAGTTCATTGAAGAAAGCTCCTGCGCCCGTTCCTGTTTCGGTTTTAGAGCCGTCCGTATACACTCTGACTTCGTGTATACCCGAGTAGTCGGCTGGCTCCTGTTGTAGTTGTACCCTGTATTTCTTGTCGAAGATATAGGTGTGAGGTATCCTGTCGCACGCCGCCTCCATCATGGGCTGGTCCGAAACAGCAGCTGACAAGATTTGTGTGTGTGCAAAACAGCTGTTCTGTTTCCATAGTCCAGCTGTCCGAAGCCGTAGGGCAGCGCTGGCTGCTTCTTGTTGAACGTGTAGGTGTAGAGGTCTGAGGTTCAACAGGGCTTCCAGGGCGGCAGTCGGTGTTGTCTTCATGCACCCAGTTATTGCGAGGCATGCCAGTCGTTGTAATCTCTGCAGTTGGAGTGCTGCTGTTTTCTGTTTTGTTCTGGTCCACCATGCAACGGCGCCATATGTTATAGCAGGTCTTATTACAGATGTGTATAGCCACATCATAAGTGACGGGTGTAGTCCCCACTGTTTTCCAATGAGGCCCCGGCACTGCCAGACGGTGATTTGGGCCTTTTTAATGATGTTCTGTAGGTGTGCGCTCCAGTTTAGTTTGCTGTCCAGCGTCACCCCAAGATATTTAACTGTCGGCGACAGAGTTAACATTTAATGTATGGTGTGCAATAAAGAGTATTAATCTAATCTAATCAACTCCTGTTCTGAGAACCTATCCTCATGCACCCTTCACAAGCGCAAAGGCACATGCACCCTGAACATGCAGCATCATGGAAAAAGTAGTCCATATGGCCAAAACCTACAAAATAGGACCGCCAGATGTAAAAATAGACCTGACCTTCTGCTACCAAGACATTAAATAAGACACCCCACATAGGATGTGACATAGTAAGTGTTACCTATCTATACACACTAGCGCAAAGTGACTATGTCCCTCTTGGACATCTGATGTGCCAGTTTTCATTCAAAGAAACTGCTCATGTTCGTAATGAAAAAAAAACTGTGTTTAAATGACAAGCTAATAAAAAAAATGCCTGACTTAAAGATTTACCGCTAAGCCTAGTTGCTAACAGTATTGACCATAGTAGTTTACATGAGGCTCGAAGGACTGTGGTTTGGTTGGGTCAATGAATTGAGCCCACAATTATTTCTTCTCACACGTCAAAGCTGTCACCACTTCAGCCAAGTTTGGTTTGACAAATAACTGCCGCACAGGTATCTACAAATACCTCATCATTTTGACTCAATAAAAATAACTCTCGGTCTGGATTCACCTCCTGGAATCTATGCTGGCGCGGTGCCAGGAAACTTAGACGCCGGTACTTTTATATATCTTATTTTTTGGGGTCAATAGTTGTGGGTATTCTCTTCTGAAACACTATGGAACACTAGTCACTGTCTTACAATGTTTTTTTTAATGTTCAATGCAATGTGATTTTTTCTCACTGGCAACGAAAATCCCAAAAATGTGACGTGATCTGAAAGGCCAAATTCTGACCTTTGGCAGATAAAGACAGCGAGATATATAGAGAGAGAGTGAAAGTGAAGTGAAAGTTAAAATATTTTATATTGAGAGAGAGAGAGACCGTCTCCGATGCGCAAGCGAAGTGTATTTCATTCCATAAATATAACGTTCGACGATCACTCTATAATTCTAATCACTATGCTATTTATATACATAAATACGGTAAGAAGATGGTCATAAAAAGTTCAATGCTGATACTAATAAGATTATAGTAAGACAAAATACCAGGGTCCAGTAGCCTTAATATGCGCACCGAATTTTGAATTTTTCCTAACAATTTAAATGTAAATTCCTTGGTAATTGAGACTGCAAAAGTCAGAATCTGTGAGGATTTGTTGCGCCTACTTAAGAAGATACCTTCTCTTGTGAGCTCGTACTAAGTGTTATTATTATCGATACACTTTAGGCACTTTAGACACTAAATATATTTACGGCTTGTACAAATATGCAAAGTAAATATTATTGATCATAAATAGTTATCACGGAACTGTTTGTTGTTGGAAATGGACTTTGAAACGGTTTGGAATATGGTTCTTTATTTGAAATAGCTGTTGTTGATTTAGAACATACACTCTTCCGTTTTCCTCGAATCGGAAACTATTTATCAATTAGATACCTAATTACCTAGTTCCTTAGAGATAATTGATAAAGTACTAAGTAGTTGTTACTTGTATTAGGAATTGATAAGCTTTGATTCTTGTGTTTGCATGCATAATATCACAATTTATTTGAAATCTTATTATGGACAAATTATTACTATTCTATTATAACTAATATACACAGTCACGAACTCGTGGTTAGGTTCAGTAGTCATAGATAAAAAAGTCAACGACCCCAACAATTTCTTCAAAATAAACTTTTATGCGGTCGCAAAAACGCGATCGCAATATTTCATAGCAAATGTGGGACATATTTCATCTCTCGAAGACGCTAATCACCTTCCCTGACTTTGTTTCAGAGCCAACTTATTGGAGCATGTCGTCTACAGAATGGGCCTGCTGGCTGTGCTACGGTCGCGGTGTAAAAATGGTAATAATTTTGTGTATGGAGCCGTCAACTGTGTTTATTTATAACTAGGTAAATAACTTCCACACAACACTATCACTTGTCCTGGTTTCAAACTAGAATACCCTGTGCTATGGTATTCACAAACATGGAAATACACCCAGACTAAGGCCATTTGCCCCCCTAGTGGGAATGCGGCCCCTAGTGGGAATCGAACCCACGACCTCCGGAATGGTAATCAGACGTGATAAGGCTAGACCAACGAGGCGGTCAAACTGCCCATACACTCTCTCTCTCTCTCTCTCTCTCTCTCTGAGAGAAGGCCTGTGTCCTACAGTGGGACGTATGCAGGGTAATTTCAAAAATGTGCAATCAGAAATCAGAAATCAATAATTTATTCCAACGTAAAGAGTTTACGTTCTGTTTGCTGAATGTCAATGTACTATGTTACTATGTTAGCCGGTTACTAATTCCTGAGACACCCCGATTAGAGTTTGTGTTTGGCAACAAGTTTCGTTTTGGGAGTTTTTTCTCAGATATTTATAATTACTAGCTGACCGGGCAAACGCTGTTTTGCCATATTAATTAGCCTACCACCTATTTTCAGACGTACCACACATACACAATAAATTCTATAATAATCGGTGAAGCCGTATCGGAGGAGTTCGATGACAAACACTGTTACACGGAATTTTTATGTATTAGATAATATATTCGCGCCGTGCGGGGTCTACCTTCAGTATATCGTTGTCTTACATAGATGAATTTCCTTTCTGTTCAACACATATGGTTGTAACCATATGTTTTTGAAGCGCTCAGAGAAACCGTGAACTTACATTTCTTTGAGAAATTGAAAATTTAACAAAAGTCGTAGCTCTAAAGGTTTTGACAAACTCTAACCGATGACGTGATTCAAGAATTGTGTTTTTCTCAAACTCACGCCCTGTATCCCAAAGCCAAGGTTTGTCACTTGCCAAATGTGACGGGCCTACCTACCTGTTTCGCTTCATCAACATTCAATATCAACAATATAATATGTATTTTATAGTGGTATATAGGCTTATTGTATTTTAATATAGATTGATATATGTGAGTCTATATTAATGTGTTAGTGAATCGCTCGTAGCCCCGGCTGCCTGAGTGATCTTAAACGATCACGAAGGTTAAGCAACACAGGGCGCGTTCAGTGCATGGATGGGTCGCCGTCTATGCCTAACGCTAGTGGCATTTTTCCGAGCGGTTCCGTGCTTCGCAAGGCACGTTAAGCTGTTGGTGCCGGCTGCCGTCGATATATGGCAGTCGTTAAGCCAAGTCAGAGGCCTTAGGGCGGCTTGACAACTTCTGACAGTGGACGAGCCACTAGTCTACAAGCCTCCACCAATCCGGACTTGGCCCCCGTGGTGGAGTATGGCCTATACCTTCCTCAGGGAAGAGACCCGTGCCCCTCGGTGGGGACATAATGGGTTGATGATGATGATATTTAATTACACCTTATAAAAGTAAATTTTTAAATGTATTTTAACTTTTTTTTGCACGCCTACCAACTTTTTCCTTGACCTCTTGCGGTTGACTGGTAGAAAATGGTTATGGAAATAAGTCCGCCGCATTGTACGATTTCTCTTTAAGTGCAATGAAAGTATCAATAAATAAATAAACATTCGTTAGCCGTTGCTAACGAAAGCTTGAACGCTCGCCGATTACGGAAACTTTTTATCTTGGCTTTCGCTAACATATCCCCGATTAACCCCCAGTTTCTCGTACACTAACACGCTGTTAATCTACTATTCATCATCATCATCATTCAGCCACAAGAAGTCCACTGCTGGACATAGGCCTCCTCCATGGATTTCCAAAAAGACCGGTTAGAAGCGGCCTGCATCCAGCGTCTTCCTGCCACTTGGATGAGGTCATCTGTCCATCTTGTGGCTGGTCGTCCTACGCTGCGCTTGCCGATATAATCTACTATTAACAGCTGTCAATTGACCAAAGTGCATACAAAAAAAAACACTTACAGCTGATAACAGTAGATTAGATTAATAGCTTGTTAGTGTACGAGAAACCGGGTAGTCTAGTTAATGGGTTGGCATAAAGGAGAAGAGGTCTATGCCCACCAGTGAGCGCTGATTAGATAAATAGGTAGATATATATACTCGTCGATGTCCGCCTGGGACGTCCCTTGCCGGTCTCTTTACATTCGCACTTCCACATATTTTCTTTCGTCACACTTTTCGCCGTTTACATTTTTGTTGCAAAGTCGCCCGTAATGTAACTGAGTAAAGTGCACGCGTAGAAAGGTTTATTGATGTGCTGTCGACATTAACGGTAAAATGTGTCAGGCTTCAAAAAAGGAAGAGGTCGTCAACTCGTTCGTATTATTTTTATGTTTGTTCAGCTTTAATTTTTTATCGGAAAGGCGATACTTCCAAGGGTGTTCCCCATAAAAGTAAATGGTCAAGATCCGTTGATGAGATCCATGAGAAAATCAACGAACTCTTCTTTTTAGTTTATTTTTCTTGGAGTCGGTTTTTTTTTGTTAAAGTAGTTTTTTTTGTGCGTGTACAATTTTCGGTCCACACGGTTGAGTGTGTTCACACAACGCACTTTCTCAGCCGATTCCATTGAGTTTAAATATAGTCGGTGACCCCTCGCGAAGTTTAACTGCTTGAGAGTTAAAAATAAACTGCTCCGAAATTCATTGACACGAGAATATAAAAAAGTAACGACTTTGTTAGTTTTGTTCGAGAGATAAATTCTTATTTTTACATACTAACATACATAAACTCACGCCGGTATCCCAGAGGGGTTGGCAGAGACCAGGGACTGCCACTTGCCACGATCCTGACAGGCTTTCGCTTCCTCAACATTAATTAGTCGTTGCATGCACGCGCGCCGAAAAGTACCCGAAACGTGTATGTAAAGAAGCGAAATAGTTTTGTTATAACCGTGATTGTTAAATTGACATGTTTAAAAACATACTAAGTTGAGTCGCTACGAAATATACAATTTTCAATACTATTTATCGTACAAATACATATTGACCGCATCTTTGAATCTTAATCTTGTGTAGAAAATAAGAAAAGCAAATTAAGAATTTTTAAGTTTCGTTTCGTTGAAGTGGTTATTTCAGATTTTGCATTGTTTTAATAATCACGTTAAAATCCGAAAATCTAAGGTAAAGAAAATGTAAAAATAAAAGGAGGCAGGCCTTTGCCCTGCAGTGGGACACCCATATTATGGAGGCTACATAAAAATATATGTATAATATATATACAGGTTGCTTCAGACATACGGCTCAGTGATCTATTAAATTTATCAACTGTTAACAACTGTCAGTTGGCCAAATTGCATAAAGAAACAACTGTAATTGTTAGTATACCCCACGCTAACAGTGAAGGAAAACATCGTGGGGAAACCTGAGTGCCTGAGGTATGCACTTGCCGCAGCGCTCGAAATAGCCAATCCCCGGTGGGCACGCGTGGTGATTAAGCCCTCTCTCTCTCTCTCTCTCTCTCTCTCTCTCTCTCTCTCTCTCTCTCTCTCTCTCTCTCTCTCTCTCTCTCTCTCTAATCACCCGTATTCGCGTTTCAGGACGCACAATCGGCATAATGATCACAGCGTCACACAATCTGGAGCCGGACAATGGGGTGAAGCTGGTGGACCCCGATGGCGAGATGTTGGAACAGAGCTGGGAGGAGATTGCGACGCGAATGGCTAATGTCAGGTGAAGATCTGTCTTGATTATTATTAAAAACCTATTTAGAGGCTAAAAATTCCACCCATGCCGAGACTTGAACCCGCGACCTCTGGCTAACCGCGCCAGCGCTCTCCCAACTGAGCTAACGGGCAAGTGCAGGCATCGGTAAAATTTCGAATCTCTTTACAAACATCTCTGTATTATTATTATTTATCCAATTAATAGGCTCGTACTCCTCCACTCCTGGACATAGGCCTGCCCTAAGCCGTGAGATACACAGATGGGACGTGGGCCGAGGACGCAGAGCAAGGACTTTGGTCTGTGACTCTATACATCTTGCCGCGCCCTCGCCCCACGTCCCATCTGTGTGTCTCGCGCCTGAGGCACCCCATTTCCTTTTGTCCCCGTCCAACCTAATCCAGCCGCTGCCAGCAATCTGTCTCGGATCGTCGGGCCAGCCAGATGGTGGAGCTCGTGGTCTCCACTCGAGAACCTTTGCACCTCATCGACCGTCATTATTAGGGTAAACGCCTTCTTTCAAAGAGAGATAGTTTCTCTCTTTTAGAGAAGGCGTTTAGCATATAATTGTGATCCGTTGAACAGCACGGATTTCCGATTTCAACCCTCACTGGTTTCTTTACGACGAGTCCCTTAATTAGCGAGCGGTCTTGCTACTAAAAATTTAACGCACATAACTTAATCATGCCAAGATCAAACCTCTGGCACCTCTTAGATCAACGACGGATGATTAGATCATCACGTTAATATTCATCATCGATGATGATTCATCGGTGCGTGCGTGAATGAATTAAAGGCTGTCTGCAGTAATAATATTAATGAGGTGGTATGATTCTACTATGATTTTAATTGTGTGGTTTTGAAACGGGTCTTTCAATAAACAATGTGTTTAATAAACATGAGGGTTTTTAGAATGGCCGACTGGTCTCTGCCTACCCCTCCGGGATACAAGCGTGAGTTTATTTATGTGAGGGTTTAATTTTTTACCCATATGCTGGTAACAAGGCTTGACTTTCGTTTTGTACCCTGCTACATGTTTTTTTTTGTGAAGTAAGTGAACTATAGACGCAAAACCTGAAACATTCTCTTCAGTATCGAATAGTCAAACCACTTACAATAAGCAAAAGTATGAAATTCTTATTTTTTTTTAAGTTTTACCTATTGGAATTGGTTTAATTGTCGACAGTGAAGAAATGGTTTTTAGGTGTTGCGATGTTTCTGTAACACAACAATATATGCAACAATGCACAGGCTTGAAAAAGAGAGAGTGACTCGGAAAAAATATAAAATATAATAATAATATTGTATGAAGTATGTACCTATTTTCAATGTACTACATTTCATAAGCAGCCTATATACGTCCCATTGTAGGGCACAGGCCTTCTCAGAGAGAGGCTTAAGTCACCACGCGTGCCCACCGCGGATTGGTGAATGTGAATAGCTCAGACGCCCAGGTTTCCTCACGATGTTTTCCTTCACTGTTAGCGAGTGGTATTGCTACTATAACTTCACAAATGTACATAACTTAGAAAGAAAAGTCATAGGTACATGCCCGCACTGGGAATCGAACCTGGGTCTCCCGCTTCAGAGTCCAATGTTCTACCCACTAGGCTACCACCGCGTACTACATTCACTAACACTTAAATATATAAGTTTACTACATACATACTAACACAATATGGATGCCATGTACATATCTGAAATAAAAATTAATAATAATAATAAAGATATTATAGTGGGTTTCTTAGAACCTTACCAAAAATGTTGCTATCCCGAAGCCGAAGATATAGTTGTACCGAAGATGTTGTACTGAAATTCTCCTTAATTTTTTCAGTGATAATGACTTAGAATCAACGACGGAGCAGATCATTAAGGAAGTCAATTCTGACATGACGCTAAAGGCCAGCGTCTACATCGGCATGGACACCAGGTGACGTTCGTTCTGCAATGTACTTATATACAGTTAACTATTTACATATCTCAATATTCAGTATAATGCCCGACAGATAACTTGAACAAATTGGACGGGAAGTATTTCTGATTTCATTGGCGAGGGATACATAACGTGACTTAGATTATTCGGACTTCAGTTTAGTCAAAGTAACAAAATTAAAAGAAACTTTTTGCTCTTACGTTCCCATCGCAACATCATCTCGTCTGTGCGGACTTTTGTTCAAGTTCTATGTCGGGCATTATACCACAGACTGTCTAGCAAAACATTTTTTGGCGTAACTCTCTTTGTTATGGATAAGTAAGCTGAGAGTATATTTTAAATGGTAGGCAAGCCTCAACATCATCAAACCTGTTATCCAGAACTCACAAAACAATATACAAGTGATCGAATTTGTACGTTCAATTCATGGTCAGCGACATAGCCAGAAACTGGTCGCTTCCTGCTGGTCTGAGGTCTCCTGGTGGTCTACGTTGTCCACAACTGAATCAAATCTTGGCTGGTCCAGCAGCGGGACTTGTGTCTTGTGCGAAGCCCACTCTTCACTATCACGCTGCCACGGTGTTTTTAGACATTTTGATGTAGCTAGAATTTAACAAACTTAAACTGCAACTTTGCCGAACGTCGGGAGTTAATAATAATAACTTGCGCACAACACAACCACTTGTCCTAAACCCAAACTAGGATACGCTGTGCTATGGTGACCAGGCAAGGACATCACAAACATGGAAATACAACCAGACCGAGGCCATTTGTACAAATGTACGGTGGCCCCCAGTGGGAATCGAACCCAATCGAACCCTCCGGCATGGTAATCAGACGTGATACCGCTAAACCAACTAGGTAGTCAAGTTTACCTAATAAATCATCTTGCATTGACTCGTTATAGTAGTTTATGTGACTGTCACATAATGAGGGTAATTAAAACACGAGCCAGATTTTAAAAAACGAGCCTTGGCGAGTTATGTGCAGTCTCATACACTACTTTATCTACACTCATAATGAAATTTTTGAAACAAAATGGCGCAATTTCGACAAAAGTATCTTGACATTCAATCGTCTGCACTCAATTTTTAGTTGCACTTTTGGTACCACGAAAATGAAATTAGGTTTTTTATAGAGTCAACTTTTGACATTAAAAAAAAACTTAAGTTTTGTTCCGTGATCACAGCAACACTTTAAAAAAAATAACTGTAACATAAAGTGAAAAATCTGACCTTTAATGTAACTTTATATTACACTTTTTTTTTATTTTCTTTAAAGTTATGTATTGTTCAAAGCCTGTCAATATGTGTTTACCTTTGAATTCTTAATTTGAAGATTATGATATGAGTGTAGATAAAATATATTACTGAGAATAACCAAAATTGTGCATTCTGCTCCTCAGATACACAAGTCCCCGTCTAGCCGCTGCTGCAGTTCACGGCGTGATGGCGCTCAAAGGCACGGCCAAGGAGTTCGGCATACTTACCACGCCTATGCTGCACTTCTGCGTCAAATGCCGGAACGATAACACGTACGGGACGCCTACTGAAGAAGGTACTATATTGTAGGAGTAACGTCTGTTGCCGTTTCAATGTTTTGGAACATACTTATCACGCTCTTGCTGCACTTTTGCGTCGAATGCCGAAACGATAATACGTACGGGACGCCTACTGAAGAAGGTACTATATTGTAGGAGTAACGTCTGTTGCCGTTTCAATGTTTTGGAACATACTTATCACGCTCATACTGCACTTTTGAGTCGAATGCCGGAACCATAATACGTACGGGACGCCTACTAAAGAAGGTACAATATTGTTGGAGTAACGTCTGTTTCCTTTCCAAAGTTTTGGAACATACTTACCACGTCTATGGTGCACTTCTGCGTCAAATGCCGGAACGACAACACGTACGGGACGCCTGCTGAAGAAGGTACTATATTGTAGGAGTAACGTCTGTTGCCGTTTCAAAGTTTTGGAATATATTTACCACGCCTATGCTGCACTTCTGCGTCGAATGCCGAAAAGCTAACACGTACGGGACGCCTACTGAAGAAGGTATAATATTGTAGAAGTAGTTTGTTCCAAAGTTAGAATCGAAGCCTTTGTTCTAGTCTGGTATAGTCAGGTCCATTGGAATTGAATTGCCTATACGGATGACGTACAAGTGACACGTACTGAAGAAGGGAAATGCTTTAGAAATAAGTTATTTTATTCTCCAAAGTTCAAAACATAGCATTGTATAAGCAACCATTTTATCACGGCCGTTAAAAGTCGCCTCTTTTCCCCTCCCCCAAATGCTGTACCAAACGTGCCCTGGAGTGAATTCTTTGTCTAAAAACCCTTCTAGACTACTACGAGAATTTAGCGTCCAAGACGCTCCGGCGGCATTGTGTAAGAAACAATTCAACTATATTGTATGAGCAACTAGCAGAATACCAGTGCTGGAGTTTTCTTTCACCACATGCTGAGTTGGAACCCATTTGCATTTGCCACATCCACGTTTTTGCGTTTTTTAACCGACTTCTTCTTCTTCGAAGGACGTTCTCAACTCAAGTCGCATAATGTGTTGACTTCATCATCATCAACCCATTATGTCCCCACCGAGGGGCACGGGTCTCTTCCCTGAGGAAGGTATAGGCCATACTCCACCACGGGGGCCAAGTCCGGATTGGTGGAGGCTTGTAGACTAGTGGCTCATGTGTTGACTTATTTTTTAAAAATTAATTAATTTTATTTATTAGGACGAAGAAGATATACACCAATATATTCTCGAGTTCCGTGTGGCGCCGGATGAAGAATAGCGTCACTCCATTTCCTTACGTGGATGTCGTAGAAGGCGACTAATGAAATAAATTACCAGGAGACGGGCAGCAGCGTCTTCCTGAGATTCCAACTGCATACTGCGATCGCCAACTCGCCTGCCAAGCGTGGCGATTATGGCAAAACCCCTCATGGTTATGAAAACCACGAGGGAGGCCTGTGCCCTGCAGTAGGCGTCAAGTGGCTGCTGCTGATGATGATGATGATGATGATTCACAATAGACAATAAAACTAATAATAAGCTAAGTGTTATCTCACATACAGGCAGCCACAACATGCACCGTTGGTATTATGTTGCTTGAGGAACTTATGTATGCTGCTGTCTTGTCTATGTTTTTCTGTCTTTCTGTTATTTTGTGACTTAAAAAATTATATTCTTTTTGTTGCACTAACTCGTTCTGAGGACAATTTTAAAAACCTATTTAGAGGCTAAAAATTCCGCCCAGGCCGGGACTTGAACCCGCGACCTCTGGCTAACCGTGCCAGATAAAAGATGTGATGTTTTGTATACGAGTGTGTTCTTGTGTAAATAAACCATGTATATATCTATCTAAAGTAAATTAATCTTGCAGGCTACTACGAGAAGATAGTCGGCGCGTTCAAGACGCTCCGTCGGAAGTTGCCCGTGGCCGGCAATTACTCGAGCACGCTGTACGTGGACGGTGCGAACGGTGTGGGCGGGAAGAAGCTCAATATCATCAGGAAGACCCTCGACGGAGAGCTGGATCTGGTCATGTTTAACACCGGCGGGAACGGCGGGAAGCTAAATTTGAATGTGAGTTAGAGAAGAAAATTAATTCGAAATTTTAATTCATTGATTTATATTTCATGTACTTTTGGTATTTGCTGTGGGCTAGGCCGACTAAGCTGCTAGGATGCTATAGGTGGTGGGCAAGCCTACTCCATTTAAAAAACAATGTCCCAGGCATGCAGCGTCCGAGTGGTCCGTTCACCCATCTAGTGTGAGTGGAGGTGCTACTGGATGCTGTATAAATCATCTCATTACGTAGATGCAAAGGCCAAAGTTTGTGTATGATGGTGTACAATAAAGAGGTCTTAGAATCTAATCTAACGGGGTAGTTGCATCGAAATCAGATTGCACATTGTTTTTATACCACAGAATACTTAAAAAAATTAAACTTTTAAATATATTTTTTTATAAAAAAATGTAGTGTACGTGAGTGCGTCCTAGTTGTCTAGGCCTTGCTTTTAAATAGTTAGAGTATTATTATTAATGAAATAAAATGAATGTATAATAGAATTAGTACTAAATACTCTATATTGCGATAACGACAAATTTACCCATATTACAGTGTGGCGCGGACTTCGTGAAGGTCTCTCAGACACCACCAGTTGGCGTGCAACACGTGCCCTGGCAACGAGTAGCTTCTCTAGATGGAGATGGGGACAGAATCGTCTATTATTTCTTGGATGACCAGTAAGTTTTTACTATCAACATTAATCACTGCAAACATAGTGTGGGACAGAGTAAGAAATATTATTAACATGTTATAAATATTTCTAAATTCTCCCCGCTATCTTAATTTAAATACCCTTCGCTTAGATTGGCTGGAAGATATCCTTCTTAGAGACAAGTTTGCCTTTGAAAGAAATTTTATTGTATTATTTTTCGATTTTACTGTAGAATATGTTCGATTGATATTGCGTCAGAAATTTCATATTTCCCTAGGTGGTATGATAAACCACTTGATTCTGTCATCAAGCACTAGGTTGGTGTTATCATCAACAACTTTAACGTTGATTTGATTATGGATGGAAGTTATCTCGAAACCAGTTTCTTTACCCCAGTACGAAAAAGTGCATTTGACAGTTCGTTGTAAAGTAAACTGTACTTTATTTTCCACGGTATTCGGACCATTTCACTGTTTAGCTGTGTGTCAAAAAGAATGAGGTAAAAAATGTGTACATGCAGGGACAGCGCCCCCGCCGGCTAGGTAAGCGTGGGGCCCGGACGTGAAAGAGTTCACAGGGGCCCACAACCCCGGGATATGAGCTGGGTGGCCAGGGCCGGGTTTCATCAAACTAGAATTATATAAGATAAGAATACTAGCTGACCTGGAAAACGCTGTCAAGCCTACGACCTATTCTTGCCATGTTAAGCCTACGACCTATTCTCAGATCTACCAAATATACACAAAAAAATCATAAAAATCGTTTCGGAGGAGTTCGATAAGAAACACTGATACAAGATTTTTATATATTAGATTCCTTATTGTACACCGGAAAAAACAACTAACACAAAATTACAATTCTTAGTTTATAATGAAATTTCGATGTACATTGCTTAGTCAATTTTAAAATGTAGAGGCTAAAAATTCCACCCATGTACAGCGATATCATTCCGATGTAAAACCTAACTGCATGTGATGCAAGTGATGTAAATTACTTCAGCCAGATGTCACTGCCTGTACGTAATACAGAGAAGTTTGTAAAGAGCTTCGAAATTTCCCCGATGCTTGCAATTGCCGATTATCTCAGTTGGGAGAGCGCTGGCACGGTTAGCCAGAGGTCGCGGGTTCAAGTCCCGGCATGGGTGGAATTTTTAGCCTCTAAATAGGTTTTTAAAATGGTCCTCGGCATGGATTAGTTCCGTGCTTCGCAAGGCACGTTAAGCTGTTGGTGCCGGCTGCCGTCAATAGATGGCAGTTGTTAAGCCAAGTCAGAGGCCTTAGGGTGGCTTGACAACTTCTGACAGTAGACGAGCCACTAGTCTACAAGCCTCCACCAATCCGGACTTGGCCCCCGTGGTGGAGTATGGCCTATACCTTCCTCAGGGAAGAGACCCGTGCCCCTCGGTGGGGACATAATGGGTTGATGATGATGATGATGGATTAGTGCAACAAAAAGAATATAATCATTGCTTAGTCAAGTCCTCCTAAATGTTAGTCTGTGGATAAATCGACTCTGCAGTGTTCATCGAATTGTCGTAGTAAAACGTGAATTGTAGTTGTATGAAACAGCTTAGGCCGGGCTGGGGATTCCCGGCCGGGCTAAATCAGGGGCTGTGAACCAGGGCTGTGTGTGGATATACAATTCCCAAACCGTCTCTTCCAGGAACAAAATGCACTTGTTGGACGGCGACCGCATAGCAACGCTCCTGGCGTCTTACATCAGTCAGCTGGTGGCGGAACTGAAGACGCCTCTGGCCATCGGCCTCGTTCAGACAGCCTACGCCAATGGCGCCTCCACCAATTACATCACGCGGCAGCTGGTGAGAAAGAAACTCCCGCCTCGGGTCGTGGTTTCGACCCTATCACTCAGTCTATTAGCTCACAATCGTCTAGTGCTGGACACAGACCACCCCAAGGCTCGCCACTTCTTCCTGCCCACGGCTATTTCGTAATACATATCTAGATATAAACGATTCATGGGCGTATATCGTATACAGTTGTCGAGATTTAATAGGCCCGTTTGGACAGCTGCCATTATGATGCAATTAGGGATGTTAACCAAATAAATCGGTACCCGGAATATGCGGTTACCATGATAAATTGATTCCAAATTATATGACCTCTAATTGGTTTCTTAATTATTGATGGTTTTGAAAGTTATAGAATTTTACACAAAAAAACCTGAGTTTTGTAACAATAATAAAAGTTATTGCTCTACAATTATAATCTTATTCGCTTTCGCCAGATAAAGAGACAAATTATCTGTTGAGCTATCGTCGCCTCTACAATAAATAATCTTAATAGCATTATCAATAAAGTTATCAATATTGACGTCTCTGTCATATTATTTTTGTATAATTTCTCTTCATTTTTGTACTACATTTGCCCCGTGTTCCTTCGTGTTCGTGGCGCAAATGCACCCAAGCAAAAATACACCGATTACAAAGAATCGCACAGTTTTGTTCCAATATGGCGACAAAATACACGCAGCGCGGTTGTCGAGGTGGGACCCTATCACAGATTAGCTGTAATGTAGCAAGCAAGGACCCCATCGTCAAAAAGGTTTGCCAATAAAAAAAAATCTTTTTAAATTTAGTTTTGTTATAATTCAAAATACCAATGAAATTTGGAAATCGCGTAAGTATAAAATTAGTTGAATACTGTACCGCGCGAACAAAAATGCGATGTTTTGGAACCAAAACGTTACCATTTTTTTTTATAAGTCGTTAACTCGTTGATTTTATTATAATTTACATTCTATCGTCATAACTACGTGTTAGATCTCGACTACTGTAGATGTATACATACTACGTTGATATACCTATTTTTCATTTTATTCAGCATTTTTCTAGTGTAAACTTTTTTTTACATGAATTGTTTAAGGAGGTTCATATTCCTTGTGTGCGTGCGTGCGTACGTGCGTGCGTGCGTGCGTGCGTGTGTGCGTGTGTGTGTGTGTGTGTGTGTATATATATGTATGTATGTTGTAACTTGTAACATATAACTCCTGCGGCAGAAAATCCCCGTGACCTGCGTGAAGACCGGCGTGAAGCATTTACACCACGCGGCGCTGGCCTACGATATCGGCGTCTACTTCGAGGCCAACGGACACGGCACCGTCGTCTACAGCGATAAGGCTAAGAAGACCATTCGGAACGTGGCTGAGGAGGGGTGAGTCAATCTAAAGTAATCGTTCCTTGCTACCACCCCTCTGGGATAAAGGCGTGCTATTTTTATATAGCCTATATGCGTCCCACTGCAGGGCACAGCCCTTCGCTCAGACTCTCGATTACCACGCGTGCCCATTAGATTGGCCATTTCAAGCGCTGAGGTATGTGAACACCTCAGACACTCAGGTTTCCTCACGGTGTTCAACTTCACAGTTAGCGAGTGATAATGCTACCATAACTTCACAAATGTACGTAACTTAGAAAACGAAGTCATTGGTAAATGCCGCGATTTGAACCCACGGCCTTCCGTATGCGAGGTCGGCGGTCTACCGCTCCACTACCACCGCTTAGGCGTGCTTTTAGCCATTTTTCCCAATTCTCTGATCTGATCTTAGCCAATTTGTACTATCTTTACATGTTTTTTTATGTCATGTGCTCGAGCTGTGGTAGCGGACCGGTAGAACGCCGACTTCTCATTCGGGAGGTCGTGGGTTCGAATCCCGGCATGTACCAATGACTTTGTTTTCTAAGTGACGTACATTTGTGAAGTTATAGTAGCATTATCACTCGCTAACGTGAAGGAAAACATCGTGAGGAAACCTGAGTGTCGTTACCTGAGGTACTTATATACCTCAGCACTTGCTACGTACAATGGCCTAACTATGAGGCTAAGTGTTGAAATCTCCAGTCGTGCTCTGTTGTATAATAAAGAATATTGTTATCTTATATTATGTCTTTCTTCCAGCGACCCAGAACAGCGCAAAGCCGCGCAGCTTCTTCTGAACTTCATCGACGTGACAAACGAGACGGTCGGCGACGCGATCTCCGACTTATTCCTTGTCGAGACAATCCTCTGTGCGAGAGGCATCAATGTTCAGCAGTGGCTCCAGGCGTACGATGACCTGCCGTGTCGGCAGCTCAAAGTTACCGTTCAGGTAATTGAAGTTTCATTCCGTAGGCTTGTTGCCATTGTAGGTGATAGCAATGAAAAGGTTCAGCGCATTAAAAAGTGATTATAAGTTTGATTGGAGTGACTTTGCTTTTAAACCATAGAAATCACATAAAAATATTTTTTATACTACACCTGCTTGGAAAGTACCTTGATACTTTATCAAATTTACGGTAGAAAGTACGTCATTGCATATCGAACAAATATGCGGGGAGAAAACGCATCTGTGCGGGAGAGAAAAGTGTATGAAAATCCATTTCGTACGTGGTTTTTCTTTTTTAATTTTGGGTAAGACTATGCGCAGGTAACCTAAATATCAAAAGCCAAATAGTATATTTCATTACAAGTGTGGAAAGGCTGACAGCCAAAGAGTTCCGACAAATGTCTACCCGAGCCGAGGCGCAGCCGAAGGCGAGGGTTGACAGTCGGAACAAGTTGCAATGACGGTTCCGGACGTGTACTGAACGACTATTTTTAATACAGTTGCGAAAAAATGAAAAACTATTTGCTTTTTTCTCTTCTCTCCACGCAATAAATTCGTCGTATGTAGATATTAAAAAATTCAAAATTCAAAATTCATTTATTTCAGGTTGCAAGACCCATATTGACAAAATAAAAATAAAAAACAACAAAGAGAGACAACACTTACAGTACATACAAAACACATTCAAATTCACACTTCTATGCATGTATATGCCTGTCGCAGCAGTGCCGGATGTACGGGCAATCTATCCTATCCGCAATCATTGCCAGGGCAATATGTAGCGACTTTTTGACTTTTCCGGTAAAATGTTCTCCGAAGCATTTTGTGCAATTATACTGAGTTCCGGTGGTATTAATTCAAAAAAACTAGGGTCGAAATTACTCATCTTGTGCAACAAACAACTAAACTCGCAAAGAAAATTTCTGAAAAATGGCGCCAACCGTAGAATATAAGCAAAGTTTTTTTTTTCTTCACCCATTCTGGTAGGCAAAGGGAACTATGCCCATACAGCCAAGTCTTCAGTAGAAGTTTTTTATTGATATGAAATGAAAATGAAATTTAATGAGATGAATAAATTAAATGAAACCTAACCAAACTCATTCAATCAAATAATTAAATCTGATATTGAAACAAATTAGTAGCTTCTTTTTAGAAATATACGTATTTGCATGAATCATAAAAACTTCTATGATTTTTTTTAGTAAAAACTTCATGGTTGGTTATTCTTTTTAATAGACATTATTTTGACAGTTGGGAAAGAGAACGCACGAGTGCGGGAAAGGTAAAAAAAAAGCACGAGTGTGTAATAGCCCACATCCCGAACGCTATACGTCCCTGCAATACGCCACTTTTTGAGCAACTGTATTAAAAAAGTTTTTACAGTGAGTTTTTATCTCCAAGTTCGCAAAATGACACTGGCCACTAGCTGTGTGTTGGATGGTGTCGGGCTGCCAGTGCGACCCTGCGGCGGCAGGATAAACAATTTGAAAAAAGAACATGTGAAAATTTCCAAGCAGGTGTAGTATAAAGCACTATGTATCACTCGAGAGAAACTGCGATTCCCGATCTCGGGTGTTTTAAAGCCCTTGCCTACGGCTCGGGCTTCAAACGACACCCTCGACGGTAATCGGTCACTTTCTCCTCTCGGTGAACAATGTACTATTTTTCGTGGTTTTCGGGGTCAAAAAAATATGCGAAAAATAAACTTACTCTAACATAAAACTTATTAGGTTTCGTTTTGTCATTGAATTCTGAACGTTTTCTTACAATGGTGTACAATTGTACATGCATGAAAACATTATTTTACGAGATAACTCAAATATTGATAAACACTTCATACATATATAAGCGTTACGTTAGGGAGTGACGTTATAGTCTAAGGTCGATTTGTATGGCGCGTTTTAGTACCACGTGACTATATTGACTTTTCGACTGGTTATATTATAAAAAGTGTTAGTCGCAGAGAAACAAATATACCACGTTTATTTATCATTTAACGTGTCCTCTCCTATTCTATTAAAACATTTTTAGTGTGAAAAAAATAAAAAATTAAAGTTATCCGATAATGTAGGTAATAATTCCACTCGTCAATTTGATATGAAAAATTTTAATAATTTATAATCCCCCGTTACGCAGTGAATAGTAGCTCAACAGAATAACTGACCAGGATGTTTATTTCATGTTGTTTATTGATAAAACCCACTTCACTCGCGAAAATGAAGATTTTTTTTAAATTATATAATTATGTAAAATTTATTTAAAAAAAAAACATTAAATGGCAACGACCAATGAATGTTGATGAAGCGAAAGGGCCCTGTCAGGATCGTGGCAAGTGGCAAACCCTGGTCTCTGCCTACCCCTCCAGTATATAGGCGTGAGTTATAATTAATGTCTTAATCTTCGTCATTTTTAGGGTTCCGTACCTCAAAAAGAAAACCCGGAACCCTTATAGGATCACTTTGTTGTCCGTCCGCCTGTCCGTCCGTCCGTCCGTCCATCCGTCCGTCCGCCTGTCTGTCTGTCAAGACCCTATATCTCGGGAACGCGTGGAGTTATCGAGTTAAAATTAAAAGCATATAGTCAGGTCTACAGTGCCTCGAAGCAGTGAAAAAATATCAAACTTCTAAGTTAATATAAAAAAAATATACGGCCGTTTATGCGGCAAAAAAAGCCTACACTTGCCCATTAGCTCAGTTAAAAGAGCGCTGGCATGGTTAAACAGAGGTCGCGGGTTTAAGTCCCGGCATGGGTGGAATTGTTGTCCTCTAAATAGGTTTTTGAATTGAATATGTCCTTACCCCAGGACCGGAATGTGATCTCGACGACGGACGCGGAGCGCCGCTGCACCGCGCCCGAAGGCCTGCAGGCGCGTGTCGACGAGCTGATTAGCGACTTCAAGGACGGACGGGCGTTCGTGCGCCCTTCTGGGACAGAGGACATCGTCAGGGTCTATGCTGAGGCTGACACGCAGGAGGTGAGACTTATATTATTATTATTATATTTTATTGCACACAAGACATTTAACAGGACATTACATAAGAAATTATATGTACGAAAGCGAGCTTATCTCTGTAAGAGATTTCTTCCAGCAAACCTTAGGGTAAAGGAGAAGCAGTAGAAAAACGGGTCTATATTATGTGCACAAAATAAACTACATAAACTACAAAATGCCTAAATAACAATCTGTTTACACATAGTAAAAAAAAAAACAAAAATAAAAACTACATAAACTAGATATTAGAATAAAAATGTATACTTACCTACTGAGATATAAATAAATAATATATATAAATATATAGCTCACTGTTATTACAGGGATAGATAATGCTCTTTCAACCGCTTCTTGAAGGTACCAATAGTGGGACTAGCGCATATGTTCTGTGGCAGTGCGTTCCACAGCCTAACCGACTGGACCGTGAAGGAGTCACCGTAAGCTCCAGTATTGTGAGCAGGAATTCAAAACTTTGTTTTGAGATGTATTTTTCTCCTGCAGTCTGCAGAAAACCTGGCCGCTAAGGTGGCGCAAGCCGTCTTCGACTTGGCGGGAGGAGTCGGCGAGAGACCAACTTTACCTGCACAGTAAGAACACACCTTTACGCCCTACCTACACACATCAATGTTTGCCTTTACAGTTGTTCACAATGTTTCTATAGGATCTTGCGATTGGAATTTTAGTATGAAACGTAAATGACCGTGGATATAATAGTTGGAACATTGGTGTACTATTTGATAAGATGAGTTAGAACTTGGTTTCACAAACAGAAGTTGGAAATTACAAAAAAATTTACGTGTTTTTGATGCGCCTTAGGAAAATTGTTGTTGTTCGTTGTACTGTATATGCAATTGAATTTTTTCACCGATCTAGTTAAAGAACTGTCAGTGGCTAACTAGCGCCAACGAGGAATAAAATCTTTTATCTACACTAATGTTGTAACATTCTACTTATGTTTTCAATACTTGACTTATACTACTACTATTACTACTGTTATAGCGCAGACAACAAAACACTCAATTTAAGCAATTTCACATGATGGTATAATATTCACATCGATATCGTAAAATCTCATTATAACATCAATAAAACGCGACCAACTTGATTGCAGGGCCAATCAGGTTGGTCGCGTTTTATTGAAGCTGCGCTCTCATTGGTTAAATTTTAATGGCGGCAAAATCACTGTGATTATACACGTACGCGTGAATTTAATTTAATAAATTTTTTGTTTGATTAATTGCATTAGTGAAGATAAAGTAGTGTATGCAACTGCATATAACACGGGTATTAAAACACTCGTTACTATTATGAAACTCGCTGCGCTCGTTTCATAAACTCACACTCGTGTTTTAATACCCTTCATTATATGACAGTTGCATAAACTACTATTATAATCCGTTTACACAAAACAGTGGCACACGTATTTCACCATCAGCCATTTGACGCCCACTGCAGGGCATAGGCCTCCCTCGTGGCTCTCCAAGCTTCCCGGTGTTGTGACACACGTATTTACATAAACTGATCACCTCTAAAGGAAGATTTGTATTCATTGGCGGCGCTGGTTAACCTTTGCCCTGTCACCGTTTATTTCTGAAATTGAAATTTGCTTGTCTGCTGACGCTTACACACACTTTCTATTACTTACCTGAGGTCGTGCGTGTCATCGTACGATACGATTTTGCATTAGTGCCTCTTGCTAGTCGTGCTAAAGAATAGATTTTTATTGGCATTTGTGAAACTTAGTATCGCTGAACAATTTAAATATAAAAAAAATTTCTAATATGATTAGCATCGTCGTACAGTTTACAGCACACCAACCAACCTTTACACGCAGTTACTCAGTTGCGTTACGGGCGACTTTGCAACAAAAAAGTAAAGGTTGACCTGGTGTCGACTGTATCTACTCGTACGTATTATTGTATAGTAGAGAAATTGTATAAACAGGTGCTTTACCGAAAAGAATATATAAAAAAAAAATATAATATTGAATTTATTAGTTAGTAATTACCATATTGTAGTGAAAAAGCATGCTTACATATTTTAGAACGATAAAGCTTTAATATTTGATTTTTAATGTCATAAGTGGCCGTTGATAAGTTTAGCAGCTGAAGGCAGCAAGTAACGTAGCAAGACTTTCATTATATTCGAGTAGAAGTGATTACAAACCATGTTACTGTTCTATGAAATCTTGCTTTAGTTGTAACTAATGATACTTCCATGCAATTTACAAGAAGACTAGCTTACGTACTAGTATTATTTTTCATGGTATTGTGATCGTGATGTGAACACTAAAATTGCATGGTTTATTTTAGTACTCGACGTTGCTACAGAATAGTTACGTACGAAGCATAGTTGTTCAGTGGAGTGACATTTATAGCTGTTATTTGTCGACTAAACAATCGCATTGAATGTCACTTTAATATTATAACCAGTGCAAATTAAAGGTAGAACCACACTGATCCTACATACGCTACACATGCGACGTGACGTGGGAAGGTCGGTGTGCACACTTGTCCTCCGTACGTGACGCGTAAAATATGATGTCTAATTCTGAGAGTGAGTGAAAGTTAAGAAAAAAAAAATAAGAAGAGAAGCGAGTATCATTAGCATTACGTTATTTAATGAGTTTTATATTATAAATTACATCATATCATCTAATCGAATAAATGAGTTTGTGATTAGTCCGTAATTTTATTATCTATCAAATCCTCAGACTACAATCAAAAGTATCCTCATTTCTTTGCAATCATTAAAAATGTGAGCATGCCAGACGTAACATAAGCCTTAAGCGTCGGACAGCGTAGGGACATCCCGGAGGCAGGTCGGACGTCGCGTGAGATGCCTGGCATCAGAAGCATAGGCTAAGTGTGTTTCTTTGCATACAAATTCAAGCAGCCAAATTGCCCGTGGCTTCACGTACATAGCGTAAGATTAGTGTGATTCTAGCTTAAATGAGCACCACGCGCGAGATACCGAGTAAAGTTGCATGAGTAATGCCATTTATCAGAGTATATATGTTACAGCCAAAGTAATAAATCTGGATATTATATATATTGTCTAGTCAATATATATAATGTCTACTCAGTTTAGATAAAGTGATAATTAACACAAAATTAATCACATTTACTAGCAATTTTATATTAAAAAATTCATTTTACCAAGCATTATTCAGTCAAAAGTATCGTTTGGCAAAAACGGCGGTATCCCACGTTTTGCCATATCATAATGTAGGGTACCTATGACTTTTCCATGCACCAACCTTGTTTAAGTTTGACACAAAACTAAGTTTTTTAGTGAAATATTTTTTTTCGCTTTTATATAAAAAAAAAAAAACTAACACCCGAAGTTTCAGGAGGAACTTCGAACCTATTTTTGCTTATGTGTACTGACCTAACAAACAAAATGCGAATAATTTATTACTTTGTCTAGTGAATTTGGCTTTTATATATAATGACCAGTCATTATGTATAATAGCTATTTAATCACTATGACTGTAACATATATATCAATAAAATAGCTATTGCCGTGCTAATACAATTATATTGAACAACTAAACATTCAGTAGACTCGTTCTGCAGCTCGCAACGGTTTGAACGTATGCGCTTCGGTGTTTTGCGTGTTACCTACCAATGGTACAAAAACCTAACACTGCCTGTTAATATTGTCTTAGGAGTCATTGATGTTTATTAACAATATACATGTTTGTCTTTTTAATTGAGGACCAATGTTGATTATATTGCTGAGAATTTACTGCATGGGAAAATATTTGTTCGATTATGACCTCTACGATGACTGGGATAAGTTAGGCATTTAGATGCGAGAGCGTGTGTGCGATAAAATCCATTTTTCGGTGCAAGAGGAAGTTAGTAAAAAGTGGCAATGAAAATAATCTAAAACCATGACTAAGCTTTGTGTTGTATAGAAATGTTTGCAATATAAGGGCCGGTTTGAATTGAGAATTTCACTAAGTAAATACTTAAGTAACGTTCTGTCACGCTCTTTTCTGAGAAATTCGAAGAGACAGCACTACAGTTCACTATTTACTTAGCGACATTCTCAATTCAGAAACTGGCCCTAAGTGTGTTAAAGATAAAGATTGTCGATATCGTTGTCAAACGGCAATGGAACGAAAGTATGCCAAGCATAGCACACCAAGCTCGCACTTTTAGTTTTAAATTAAATTATGTTACCAAGAGACTGCCGACGATTTGTAGTAAAGTGATGAAGACATAGTATTGTGATGGCATTAAGTCCGCCGCATTGTACGATTTCTTTAAGTGCAACAAAAGTATCAATAAATAAATAAATAAAAGACATACGGCCTTATTTATCAAAACGCGATTCCTCTAAAGCACGCCTAAGAGGCAGTTTATTTAATCTGCGGTTACGACTTTTTCTTGTAAAATCTCCACCACAGACTATTTTAATCGGCGTTTTAAGGAATAGTGTTTTTTATAAATAAGACCGATAATATTCGAATAAGAAACGTGTTGTAAAAGGGGAGTACCCACTTTGAGTGTTTGGGAACATTCTTGCGTATTTATATTGCTGTACAAATATGAAAATTATGGGAGATTAAAAAATGATAATAAATTCTCACTAGTCCTGTTCGAAAAACTAGGATTACGGTGACCAGACAATGACATCACAAACATAAAAATACTGAGGCCTTTTGCACCAATCGAGTAGGGCGGATCGAATCGCTCGTAGCCCCGGCTGCCTGAGTGATCTTAAACGATCACGAAGGTTAAGCAACACAGGGCGCGTTTAGTGCATGGATGGGTCGCCGTCTATGCCTAACGCTAGTGGCATTTTTCCGAGCGGTTCCGTGCTTCGCAAGGCACGTTAAGCTGTTGGTGCCGGCTGCCGTCGATAGATGGCAGTCGTTAATCCAAGTCAGAGGCCTCAGGGCGGACAACTTCTGACAGTAGACGAGCCACTAGTCTACAAGCCTCCACTAATCCGGACTTGGCCCCCGTGGTGGAGTATGGCCTATACCTTCCTCAGGGAAGAGACCCGTGCCCCTCGGTGGGGACATAATGGGTTGATGATGATGAGGGCGGCCCCCAGCGGGAATCGAACTGCCTCGGTCATGGCAATCAGAGGGTCTAAGTCTGGGTGTATTTCCATGTTTGTGATGTCTGCCTGGTTACCATAGCACAGGGTATCCTAGTTTGGGACCAGGACAAGTGATTGTGTTATGTGGAAGTTATTTATTATTTAATATCCGAATGGTCACTCTCCAACAAATGCTCTCGCTGGGGACATGCCTGCGCAAACACTGCCAATTTGTCATGTGAAAATAACGCTAAAAGCTTGTAAATGTAAGTAACAGAGAAAATCTCTTGTATAAAGTGTAATAGTGTGTTTCTAAGAGGAGTTGTACGATAAAATCTGTAGAAATCAGCTTATCTTGCTCAAAGACATGTCTCAAAAGTTAAATTTGTTTTCGTAAAACTGCTGTTGGTTTGCAGCTCGATAGAACGATATATGTGGTGTCCCATTTTGTTGAACTATATGGAGTGAGACAGATTCATTTCGCCAATCAGAATAGATATTGATAGTGTGTCACCTGCCATTTGTCTAAGCTGCGGGCTCTAACCATTGATATCCAGCACAGGCAGTATGACGACGTGAATCGCGCGTTTTAACGCGTTCAAATGTCGCCGCTTTCCAGTACCTTGTTAAATTTTGACATTTTAGAGCCACTCGTGCGCGACTCCTGACGTTACACCACCAGCATGGGTGGCACGATGACACGAGTCACGCGTTTTGTGGCGCTAAAACGTCAGAATTTGACAAAATGATGTGCTGGAAAATCGCGACTTTTGACATTTAAAACGCGCACCTAGCGTTATCGTACTGGCCCTGCTGGGCCGAGTTTCATAAAACTACAATTCGTAGTTTATCATGACAATTCGATTTAAGTTCATCTGTGGGTTAATAGACTTTCTATGAAAGAGGCCCCTGTACTGTATCATGGAGATCAGTATATAAACTATGTATAGTTTAACTTGTTTTTTAAAAGCTCCGAAGAAAATCAATCTCACTTCATGGTTGATATCTAATCTGTATTGTTATCGCGAAACCATCGATCTTGATTTTAGTTTGGTGACGTCTAGAGAAAAAACAGCGTGTGATGATAAGATAATTTCTCTGTTTAAAAAAATGGTTATCGAAGTCCAAAGTCCTCTCGTGTTTTATTAGGTACGTATTTCAGATATAATTTTAGTACTACCAATATTTTTGTACCACTGCTAAAATAAAATTTTAATTGTACGCTAATCTCACATTTGTTAATAATTGACACTTTGTTTGTAATAATTTGAATAATAATTATGCTACTGTTAAATAAATTTTAATTCAATAAATCGAGAATTAATTCTTAATTTAAATTTTATTTTATTTTAAACGAGAGGTGAAAGAAAGAATAAATGAAAGATATTGAGTATTTAACATTTCGTCACAGCTTTATTAATAAAAAATAATTTAAATACAGTTCAGTAAACAAATTTTTTACTTATCACTTTTTCAAATTTATTGATGGAGGCAAATTAATGGCTTATTTACCTCCCCCGTACATTGACTTGAACTGGAACTCATGTAACTTGAACAATACAACGAGGTTTTCTTGTCATCAATCGGTTAAAACAGATAGGTACAGATATACACAACAAATTACGCGATGAGTTCTTAAACTACTCCTCGTACATCACTATTTACGTATTAGGGACAGTTCAATACAGTTAAAGCGCTTATTATACCCCACTGAATTCAGTCGCCTGGCTAGGGTCAGGTGTACCTAATAGGTGCTTTGCAATGCTAATGTGATAGACCTACCTAACCTACAAGACCAAACTAATAGCGTGCAAGAAGGTAATTCTTTCCTCTTTCCAATGTTCCATAATCTTTTGGTATTACATGGAGAGCAAATCCTTCTTAATATTATAAATGTGAAAGTTTATGAAGATGTTTGTATGTTTGTTACTCAATCACGCAATAGCGGTTGAACGGATTTATATGAAATTTGGTATGGAGATAGTTTGAGTCCCGGGGAAGGACATAGGATACTTTTCATCCCGGAAATAACTCATTGCATGCGGACGAAGTCGCGGGCAAAAGCTAGTATAAGCTAAGAATTATAAATTGTACACCAGAGAAAAATAATTACAAAACAGCAGTTGCAAAACAAAAGGTCAATGGCGTTCATAGGTGTAGCTGGTACGGCCATGCCCCGGGGCCTAATTATACGCACCAAATCCTGTCGGAATCCTGATATTGAATTTGACAGTTAGACGATTGGAATCGCACAGGATTTGGTGCGCGTAATATAGGGTCTGAATGGTCCAGCGGAAAAATCACTGGGGTTCCGTGAATCACATTTTTCTGGAAGAGTTATTCTCTTCAGTTTAAAATATTGTAGATTAATTTTATGGGAGAGTTGCGGAACTCAACATATGAAGTGGAGTCAAATCATGCATTTGATATGAGGTTCTATAATATAAAAGAGGTTTGTAAGTGTTCCATAGCCTTAAAAGTTAAAGAACCTACGGACACGCATCAAAAGATGTGTTCTTTGTGGTAGGCCATCCCTTTTCAGGACCAGCTCCTCGAAAATAACAGTATATATCATTACAATTAATTCAACAGCCGAATAATTTTAAATTCATTAACATAGTAAGTTAAAATACGTACATGTGGATACTTAGCATTAACTTGACATCTCTCTTTCTATACAATGAGTGGAATGAGTCCAATCTATACAAATGCTTGGAGCCATTTAAGGCTACTTTTGCTGCTGGCATTCCTCTCGCACATCCTAGCATTTTTGAAGATTGAATGAGAGGACATTTTAGATATATGTAAATTTGTTACCCTATATAGTTTTTGATAAAGAAAACTGGCCACTAAAATTGTGAAGTGTTCGCCATTTTGCTCTATCAAAAATTAAGTGGGTGAAAATGAAAACATGTCAAAACTGTCGGTAATTTTATTTTCTACTGCCGCCTTTGACCACCTTTACAATAATTAAATGCGTTAGACTGTGATTGCGAGAGGGACGCTAAAAGAAAGAGCAGCCTTAAAGAGTAGTAATAGATAGTATGTAAAACTATTTAAAATTTGTATAGCAGCAGTCAGCAGCCTTAGGTTCTTATGGTGTGTCACAGATAGGAATGTAATTAAAAAAAATAGGACAAACTAAAAAACTCCCAAAAAACGTTAATAAAAAGTACTACAATAAAACCTTATTCCTATAAAGTCATGTTAAAAGTGAAGGATACATTTTCCACATTGGAAGGGAAATAAGACAATTATTACTATATTTTATGTTCTAATTTGCTGAAATTTTGGTGAACCATGTAGGTAGGAAAAGAAATCCAGTTAGGTAGTTGCTAATAAGAATAGAATAAATATGACACAAATTACCTATATTTGTTGACTTACGTAAATAGTGGAAACCAAAGAATGTTAGACTAGAGTTTGGACCATCTTACATAGTTATCGTATTTTCTTAAAATGAACCTTTTTATAAGTTTCCTACCTAGAAACTAAAATAACAAATCTTACACACACAGTAAAATAAGGAACTTGATAATCTTGAAATGGAAAGCCATGGTCTTTTCTTACTTATGAATCAACTGGATTGTATCACAATATTTATGATCAGGTCGCTTAAGTTTTATTTTAGCTTTTATATGAATAGAACATGGAATTCAGGATTATCAAGGCTCTAACATTATTTCAGTTTTAATACGGATACAACAATAAATCTATGGAAGAATTCAGTTATACTGGTAACGTAAATCGGTGAATTGCTTGTCAGTAGTAGTGTGTTAATACAATTTAATAAGGCACACAACCATTTGCACTTTTCATAATTCATCATAGTCTTCCTTGTGATGAATAGCAGGTACATAAAAAAGATTGAGCACAATTTGTGTAAGTATACCACTGTATGTACACAAGTTCTGAAGAAAACAAATATATTTGAAGCAGGTATGTAATTCATGGTAATTTATTTAACGGATATAGTTATTGGCAGTGCAAATAGACAGTGCTACCTAATGATTAGGTAAGTATCTAATCTTTTACCTCTTAGAAAAACCTTTCGGCACTAAACATGAATCTAGTATTAATCTTATACTGAGAATGGGATATTGCTATTTCAAATATGTTATCTCAGAGCTTGTATACAAACTATACATACAGAAGAAACATCAGAGTCTCCTTGGCTAATAAAACTATTTGGTTATTTGTATCTATGTAAGTATTGGACCTAAATATGGGGCTGTATCACAGTGAAAACACTCTGGAACATCAACTTCAACCAATTCAACCAAATTTGTGCTCACCTCCTTACTAACTGAGTAGTATCTGCATCGTCTCGGTCCTACACCTTCTATTAAAGTGTCATATGGTGGTGCCAGAATGTCAAAGAATGCAGCTGGCATTTCCAAAGCCTCTATTTCATGATAGTTAGAGATTGTAGGTGTCAAGAGGCAGGTTTCAGAGTTTTCTCGACAGACAGTGTTGGCTACGACCTTCGCGAACAGTTTTCTGCGTTTGTGTACACCTTGAGCAAGTCGAGTCGCCTCTTGTACCGCGCGCCTTTCGAATTCCAGCATATTGACGTCTTCTTTCAGTGGGTACTCGGAGAAGCTCCGAATCTTGACAGCACCCGCGATGACCTTCAATAGACCGTGCATATGCGGATGATCGTGCAGCGGCATTTTGAAACCGGGTTTTAGAACGAAAATACTCATGTTCATATGCCTGTTCTGAAATACCTCGATGTAGGTGCATGGGGCCTTGTTTGGTCTATTCCAAATGGCCGGGTTGTTCAAGGTTTGGTCGAACCTGAAGTCTTCAGCCCTAAGTCTGTCCATCATCTCTTTCAGCTTGCTGATATTGGCCGTGAAGTTTTTATCCCCTTGACGTTCAAAAGTAAGCTGCGCCTGTCGGAACGTAGCCACAATTGGCGGCACGTTGACGATTTCCATGGCTGATCTTGCTTCATCCCGACTATCCATATGAAATTTCCCAGAACTAATGCACGAGAATTTCTTCCTGATAAAAAAAATCCTAAATAATCTGCACGATAACAAAGCACAGCTGTCAACGGCAAACGTCATTTTCGTTTTGTTCTCTTTTTTTTTTAAATTCGCGTTTCGATTCTTTCAAATGCTTATGTTGTTCGACGCCCTCTAGTGGCCACAGTAGAAGAACAAGAAAGCCACCTCTAGCGGTATTAAACAAAACTAAAACTACTTAACTATTCGACGCTAGATGACGTTATTTCTACACGTCGCGCGTCGAATAAGTTTCTCGAGGTTGCCGCTAGAGGGGTTATTGTTAAAGAACTAAAAATTGTACGCCGCATGGTAAAATGTAGAATGCTTTTTGACCCCAGACCCGCATTTGTCACATACACCAACTATTGTAGAATAGTACATTGTTCACAGAGAGGAGAAAGTGACCGATTACCGTCGAGGGTGTCGTCGAGACCGAGACCGAACACCCGAGATCGGGAATCGCACTTTCTCTCGAGTGATACATAGTGCTTTATACTACACCTGCTTGGAAAGTACCTTGATACTTTATCAAATTTACGGTAGAAAGTACGTCATTGCATATCGAACAAATATGCGGGGAGAAAACGCATCTGAGCGGAAGAGAAAAGTGTATGAAAATCCATTTCTTACGTGGTTTTTTTGTTCGATATGCAATGACGTACTTTCTACCGTAAAGTATAAAAATCTTTACTGTTATGACCGTCAACTATTAGTGAACCTGTCATTACATGCAGTTGTGCCTTAGTGAGACGCAGAAGGCATGGGACGAGGGTTTCTAAACAGTATTGTTGCTCTAGCTTGCCCAGAATCCGCCATAAGCTCCAATCTTTTTTATGTAAAACGTCGGTGTGTTCATTTAACCATAACTTCAGGTTGGCAGAAGGCCAGCAGGGCGATCGGTTCGGGACGCCCCACTCTGGTCCCAGCGTTCTGAGCAAGATCATTTCTCGCTTAGCGTCGTTGCCCCTTGGGCCACTGTGTCTTTGATCCATTGCAGAGTAAGATTATTATTCGTGCCTGCCTTTATCAGATCATGCCGGTGTTTTCGGTTTGAAGAAGATATCTCGCCATTTCTAACGCACGGGGGGCAGCCCTGGGTGCAAGTCGTTGGGCATTGTGGACATTGCATTTGCACAGACAGCATGCGTTACACCGCAGGCGCAGCAGGCTCACTTCAAATTCGTTCGACGTTTTTAAGGAGGTTAAGTTTCTATATCATGGTTAGAATGTAACCATGATATAGAAACATAATGTGGCGGAAATTTAAAAAAAAAAATGGTGCACAGAAACGAATTTTTGTTTGTTTCTTAAATTTACTTCACTTAGGCATAAATAAACTATATCAAGGCAGAAAGTATCAAAAAAAAAAAGAACCATGGGTCGAGCGTCTTATGGTCGGCACCAGCCAACTCAATTGTTGTCTCACTTATTTACACATATCGAACCGCAGAACCTTAGATAATCATTTAACATAATAGAAACATTTTTCAACGTTACCGTACTTTTGAATTTGCATTCACAGTTTCGAACAAAGGGTCAGAAATCACGAATATTACAAATATGTTTATACAATAATTACTGTACCTACTCTTTACGATAATGTATAGGTACTCTTTCAAAATATGGCTAACGATTTCAAAATCACAGCTTTGGTTGAAATCTCATTTTTTTATCAGATATTCATGATCACCTGGATGAGATTAGGTTAGATTAATTCGCCTTATTGCACACCACACATAGTTACCACCACCACAGTCCTGAGACTATGAAGTTTTGGTCTTCTCCGAATTTCGAGCATTTCAAGTGAGTAGGTAGGTACTGATGTTGACAAACTTCTTGAACAATGCGCTATACTCGATTTTTGAGCAATAGCGGACAGACTGCCTCGATGGTCTAGCCGTTAAGGCGCTTAACTACCAAAATAGAAGTCGTGGGTTCGATTCCCAGTGGGGGCCGCCGTACATTTGTACAAATGGCCTCAGTCTGGGTGTATTTTCATGTTTGTGACGCCCTTGCCTGGTTGCCATAGCACAGGGTGTTCTAGTTTGGGACCAGGTCAAGTGATTGTAAGGTGTGGAAGTTATTATTATTAGAAGGTTACACTGGGCGGGAGAGGACCGATTCCCCTTCGCGCAGCTTTTGCTCAAAATGTTTGTCGGTATAATGCCCGACAAATAACTTGACTAAATGACTTTTTCGCATGGACGTAATACGAGCTTCGTAAGCTTCGGACGCTGGATGTGACTAAGAATTCTTCAAGTTTAGTAAACTTAACACATAATAAATAACTTTTTACTAACATAATACTTCTTGCTTTTTACTACTACACTCAAAAGAAGAGTTCAAAGATTTTCTTGGCGAATCAATCGTAACCAAATTTATCTCGGACCACCCTTGAGCTACATTTCTAACAAATACGAATTAATGAAATCCAACAAATTAGACCGATGTGATTTCCCATTAATTTCACCGACCTGTTTAAAGTCGGTTAAAAAGAAAAGCTCTTACGTGTCCAACGCTACCCCCTCCCGACTGCGTGGAGCCTCGGTCAAGTTAATTGCCGAGCATTACAACTGAACCAATCTACCTTTCCACTGTGTTTACGACATCCTCCATCCTCCTTTCGGGAGTGGCGTATGCAGGCTGCAGTAATAAATCAACGAATTTTCCATTTGATAGTGCTCTGCCTTGCGTCCAGTTTGTTTGTCAGCGCCAGCTGGGTGGGCTTCTTCGAATCTACTGTACGGGTGTTAGTGTAAATTAAATAGTACGGTGTAAGTGGCGTGCAACTGGGTTTTCGTTTCCTTCTAGTGAGTGAACATCTCTGACATCGTTTCGTTAAGATGTTTTCCTTCCGCCTAAGTCACGATGCTATAGGTGCTGGGCAAGCCTACTCCATCTAAAACGCAATGTCCCAGGCACTGCAGCGTTCATCTAGTGTGAGTGAAGGTGCCACTGGACGCTGTATAAATCATCTCATTACGTAGAAGCAAAAGCCTAAGTTTTTTTTTCCTTCACAGGTCGTGACGAGTGGTACAGTCGACAACGCATCAACTTTTATAAGCGTTCACTACATTCAGTAACAAGTTTGCAACTAAAATGTAATGGTGGATCTGCTGTCGACTGTATCTACTACTGCTAATGCTACAAATGATCAATTAGTGTACGAGCCTTATTGCTTGAAATCAATCACCAATGCGCGGTGGAATTTCCGCGAGTCAGGCTTCGTCAAGATGTTTTCCTGCACGGTTAGCGACGGCCACTCCTCCCATGTGGTCTGATAAAAAGCCTGTGCCCTGCAATTGGCCGCATACAGGGTAATTTTTAAATTACACAATTTCTGAAACACAGTTATATAATTAGCACAGGTAGGTAATCATCATCAACCCATTATGTCCCCACCGAGGGGCACGGGTCTCTTCCCTGAGGAAGGTATAGGCCATACTCCACCACGGGGGCCAAGTCCGGATTGGTGGAGGCTTGTAGACTAGTGGCTCGTCTACTGTCAGAAGTTGTCAAGCCGCCCTAAGGCCTCTGACCTGGCTTAACGACTGCCATCTGTCGATGGCAGCCGGCACCAACAGCTTAACGTGCCTTGCGAAGCACGGAACCGCTCGGAAAAATGCCACTAGCGTTAGGCATAGACGGCGACCCATCCATGCACTGAACGCGCCCTGTGTTGCTTAACCTTCGTGATCGTTTAAGATCACTCAGGCAGCCGGGGCTACGAGCGATTCGAGATACGAGAGGTAGGTAATATAATCCCGGATTTACCTACTCGGATTTTTGTGTACAACACAACGAGCATAAGAGCGCAACGCAGGCCGGACTCCGCCTGCGTTGCGCTCTTATGCTCGTTGTGTTGTACCCCACATTTTGTTCTACGAGTTCTATTCTCAGTTGTTTTTTATGTAAGGGTTAAATTTAAACAATCAAAGTCACGACTTTTCAGTCCTAGCAAGAGCCATTATTAATAATTTATCCACTGATTGTCATAATTTTATGAAACCTATACTTACAATACCAACGGCGCAAAATGTGGTTCCTCAGGGAAGAATTTATTCTATTTAACTCATAGATACGCGCCTTCTTATAGAGCCCTTTTCATCCTTATATCTAACTGTTTACAGCATTTCCGCGTAAGAACCTTCTTACAAGGCTGTGTTTTACTTTTGAATCATTTGCTTGTGACTCTAAACACGATACAACCACGCTTTATTTATTTATTTTAGTCATTTGGAAAAAAACAGGAAACAGGCTACAGTTTATATAAAAATTACTTCAAGAACAATAACCTGAACCCATAAATATTTTTCAATCGTGTGGCGCCGGATTAAGAATAGCGTAACTCCATTTCCTTCCGTGGATGTCGTAGAAGGCGACTAAGGAAATAAATTACCAGGAGACGGGCAGCAGCGTCTTCCTGAGATTCCAACCGCATACTGCGATCACCAACCCGCCTGCCAAGCGTGGCGATTATGGCAAAACCCCTCAAGTTAATAAAAACCATGAGGGGGGCCTGTGTCCTGCAGTGGGCGTCAAGGGGCTGATGATGATGATAAATATTTTTCTAACTGAAACTTTCGTAAGAACTGCACACTAATAATTTTGACTAAATAAGTATTATCTACACTTCTAGGGTAACTAACAAGGCTGCCAATTGTGTAGTTACACTAAGTATAATACAGGTACGAGTAGGTAGTAGGTAATACTGAACATAAAAATAAAGGAGCAAATAACTTTAAGAGCAAAACAGTGGGCGGGTCAACTCAGTAGTCAGTAGTAAACCTAATATTAGTATTAATCTAATATATAAAAATCTCTTGTCACAGTGTTTGTTATCGAACTCTTCCGAAACGGCTTCACCGATTTTTATTAATGTTTTTGTGTGTTTTTGGTAGGTCTGAGAATAGGTCGTATGAACGTATCAGAAACGGCCGTTTTCGGCATAAATGCTATCAAGTCCCAGGTTCGTGATCCTAGGTCCTAAAAATCGCTATTAACATGATAGAGAGATCGTACTGACACTTTTTGCAAATTTGATCTGTAAAAAAAGCTATTATTGTTTTTCGTCGGTGGCGATAGTGTTACTCTTTGGACCCCGTTAACGATCCCAACTGAAAATGAGTTTTGCTGGTTATGTATTGTTCACAGCACACACCAGCAGTATATACTGAGTTGGAAACCCTACTTGTTGCCACGCAGGCAGAATGTCCGGATTTGTTCGGTTGTGTTATTGTTTTCATTCTGTTTTGTTTTCATTATGTAAATTATGGTATTTTTTATGTGTCTGCTTTTGTGGCAATCCAAATAAATAGGTACATATTTTTCTTTCTTTCTAACTGAATCGCAATAAGGCCAAATTGAAATCGTCCCGGTAAGACACAGTAAGACCGTTGACCAAATGGTGTGGGCGTTTTTAATCAAAACAGCAAGTTTCCCGCCCAAGTGCGAGTGTAAAACACACCATCATTCCGAAGTGCGCAGTTGCGAGAATGTTTTCCCAAAATATTTTCACAGAATGATTATGCGATTACCAGCCGGGCACCTACTGGAATCGGCTACAGTCCACTGAAAGATTTCCCATCAGGTACCTATATGTTGTTATAAAAAAATATTATAACGTGGGCACGCGTGGTGATTAAGCCTACACTCTCTCTCTGAGAGAAGGCCTAAGCCCTGCAGTGGGATGTATATAGGCTACATAAAAAAACATATAATTTTTTGCAACCTACCATTGGAACTGGAACTGAAAAAATGGTTACCAGGTTTTACGTTATTATAAGTTTACTATAGGCAGCGACATCTAGCTGAAGTAGGTAATTTACATCACTAGCAGCCCCGAGTACCCACTTTGCAGTTAGGTTTTACGTCGGAATGATATCGCTGTACTCACGTACAACAGTTGTTACTTCTTATTCTTGTTAACAGGTACTTACTTCTAACTCAGTCCATAACCCTCTGTCAGACTTATGTGAGGAACTCTGTCCGCAATTAAGTTTAAAATATACTTGGATCTAAAATGATTTCTTCGCGCGCCGGAGCTTACAGTCCATCCGCTGGTAAATTTTATTAGTTCACTGATATTTAACACTAGCGTTTCACTCCACGTAAACATCTTGCCTCTAATTAAATGTTCGGGAACGAGGTTACTAATGGCGTAAAAATAGCGGCGAAATGTTAAATACATAGGCGCAGTTAGACTACTGAAACTGAGGACCAGTAAGTTTGCAGTGGTCACGGAAGAGTATTTTTTTGACAATGATGTCTGGAATTAAAGCCAGTTCAATGCATGAGTTTTAGAACATTTATATAAATCCTGTAAATTAAGGACTTGAAAAGACTAAGTTTGGAGTTTTTTTGTCCATTTTTTCTCCAAAATGATCTAGATTTTGAAATGGACACCTAGTTTAACTTGTAACGTTCATTAAGTCGCAGTTTCTGTGCTACTTTGAATAAAAAAATTTGATTTTGATTTTTTGATTTTGATTTTTAAGTTTATTGTTTATTTGACACAAATCCGAAACCTTTTAAGTCACGCCCCGCGACCACCGTGGATGAGACCCGAAAATTATACAGTAAACTGCACTGCACTGCAGTTATGGAATAGGTGTTATTTTTCAAATCACCTGTTACATATATTTTGGTGTAATTAGCATTGAATTCAGTATGACTTTAAGGTTATAGATAAAATACTCTTTCCTCTGAGATAGCTCTTGAGTGAAGTTGAACTGTCAAGTTGCTCGAATAGCATCATCAAATGGTCAGTCAAAAGTGATCTCAGAGGAAAGAGTAGGTAGGTACTTTATTCACACAGACCTCGTATTCTAATGGCTGTAAGCAATAAGGCCGCCCATTGTACTTCTTCACATAACATAACATAAACTCATGCCTGTATCCCAAAGTGGTAGGCAGAGACCAGGGACTGCCACTTGCTAGGATAAAAAGTACCCGAAACCGGCGTGCGTGCATGCAACGACTAATGAATGTTGAGGAAGCGAAAGTGATCTGTTAGGATCGTACTTTTTCATTGTAACTTTTATTAATGTCTCTTGTTTCTTATACCATGTTTGTGTCCCACTGCTGGGCAAAGGCCTCCCCTATGATCTTTCACTCTTCCCTGTCTTGAGCTGTCATCTCCCATCCGGGCAAGAAGGTTGAGAGATCTTCCCGCCATCTCCGCCTTGGCCGACCACGTCTGCCACGCTAAGTAATATAGAATACACAGCGTCAGTCCGTTCCATGTTTGTACACGCCGCCAAAGGCACACGCAAGCTAACGTCGACTGGTACAGAAGGTATTCAGACGGGTTGTTCAATGCGCCCGGCTGGCCGGCACTGTGAGCTCGATTTCATTCAACTTGCGACTTGCGCATGACCTGCACGCATTTCGCTCAAGACTATTGGCAAGATGGGACTAACATATTGTTATGTTTATGGTTGCGTCAACAATAACGAGAACAAAATAATATTCAAGGTACCCCGAGAAAAGGAAATTTAAGTACCGTACATAGAGGTAGAAATAAATAGGATAGTTATCAACGGTAAATTACAAATACTTCGTACTGTGAAAAATTGTTACACTGCAATAAAATAACTTTGCAAATAATTTCCGTTGCTATAAAATTAACAGTTCTAATAATAACGCATGTTCTGAACTATAAATAAAAAAGTGGCTCTAAAATATCTTGCTTAATTTCTTCGAAGTGTCAAGATCCTGATATGAAGGATCCAGGTTCGGTTCCTAACTATTTAATTTTTTATTTATAGATAGAATTATTCTTATAAAGATCATACGTTATAGATGGAAACATTTAGATATACCGCTTAAAAATGGCAAATATTATTATTAATTTGTGATGTCCTTGCCTAGATGCTGTTGATTTATTTTATTTTATTTTATTTTACTTTATTAGGAACAACAACAGCGTAATCTGATTATAATTACTTATTAACAAATTACTAAAAATAAGGCCAATAACAGTTGTCCACAGCTGGATACTGGATATTGTTGGAAAGTCACTCGTATGGCAACTGAGTAGGGTGCACACTCCAAGCTGAATAATTAGAAAATATCCCAATCTCTTGTGGTCTCACTCCAAGATGGCGTCACTCCACACATTAGCCTGTAAAAGCTATCATGCCGGCAATCGTCGCTATTTATTTGAATTACCACATAGAGTACAACTATTTCGCTTTGTAAGTCCGACGCCTACTGCCATTAGACGCAAAGATTCAGGCTCGAGTTTCTTCATTTGCATACGGATGGCGCTATGCAACTCTTCAAATATTGAAAGAATGAAAGAAAATACTATTACATCCATCACAACACATCCGTGTTTGAGCGTTCGTATAGCACGTTGCATAAATATAAACAATCATAGGTGTTTGAGATTTCAATGTTATGATTAGTTATCATTAGACTTTTTTTAAGTGATTTGATTACGTCACTATTTCCATTTGACAATCATTTTAGATTTTTTTTTTAAATTCGTTACTAATCATTACTTTAACTTCTTTTTTCCTCTGTGCTATAACATTAAACAGCTATGAATCATTAATAGCTAATAATCCCTTCATTTTTCTCAAAAAGAAGAAATTCTGCTCGTTGATGCAAACCAACAGCCCACGCTTTCTCTCCAAGAGAAGGCCTGACCCTGCAGCGGGACATAATAATATATATCTTTATCTATAAACTAAAGGACAGCTAAAGCGTGTTTTGACCTACTGTTAAAATACAATGTCTATCAAGTTATTGTGCTCGTTCTAGATAATTTCATCTCATTATCTTTCAATTAGAATTTCTTGATTTGTATTCCACGGTATTCCAGTACTATCGGTTACACCCAGACAAGAGTTGAGGAATAAAATAAATAGCCCCATTAAAATATGTAAAGCTATGTAGGCATGATTTGCATAACGCCATCTGATACTAACTGTCTCATCGCAGAACTGAACATCTAACAGTATGCTATTGCTGCACCCATTAGCATTCGATCTCATTTCACATCAATTAGTTTACAGTCAACTTAGGTTACACAAATTACACATGACCTACACTGGATCGAAACGGCTCTATAGATCTCATAGGCCTAGGGCACACATGAAGGACGTGGGACGCTAGGAAGGCGACTTTTTCACTCCCTCGACCTACGTCCTTCCTATGTGCCCCACGCCATTGGTTTTACAGAAGAGCATCATCATCAACCCATTATGTCCCCACCGAGGGGCACGGGTCTCTTCCCTGAGGAAGGTATAGGCCATACTCCACCATGGGGGCCAAGTCCGGATTGGTGGAGAGTCCGGATTGGTGGAGAGTCCGGATTGGTGGAAGAGCATAATTGGTTTTTAATCAACATTCGCCAATGATTTTTATTGCGAGTATTCACCATTCACCATTTAACGGCGTTCTTTCGTATTAATAATTTGTATGTATACAATGACAAAACATACAGAGCAAATATTTATTACTGTACCATCTATTAATACTCGTGTTTCACAAAGAAACATCTTCATATTTTGCTCAAATAAACTAGCGGAATAGTTGGTCGCAGGTTGGTCGTGTCCACAGCACATTCTGCGTTAACTTTAGTATTATTCCTGCATGGGCACACATTTACATTTTGCCTAAATATTTGACCCCTATTTTTGGGGCCGCTAACCCAAAAAGCATTAACAGCTTAATCAAACTCTGTTGAGAACGGAAGAAAATGCTTAGACAATAGATCAAAAGTTTCCCACACGGAAAAGCCTCATCTACCATCAAAAGGTAACATCAAACACGTCATATTCTGGCTATAAAGGCTGAAGACATTGTTTAGTAAGAATATGATCTATCAGAATGTAAACTCACTTGTAAGTTTTGGTGAAATTTCGGAATTTTTTTTAACAGAACTACTTCACGTTGTCACAAAGTAATAAACGAATAACCAATTGCATTCCAACGGTATAACCCGTGCAACTTCCTCGGCACCTTACGCAATTCGATCTCCTTCGCGAAAGATACCTATTTAACTTGCGCGGGTTATACCATTGGAATGACATGGCTTAGTAACAACTATTGTCATGCTCATATTATTCTATTGACAACTATGTGTGTGTTAGAATCTAGGCCTTGGAAAATGGTCAGTAAGCAGCCCGATGGTCGGACAATATCATGGAGTCAGCGGATACGAAGGCTTAATTTTTTTTAAGAGAGTTTAGTATAAGTTAACCTTCTGAAGGTGGATGGCTATTGTTTAGCGAACAGATAGACAATAGAACTGGGTTAGAGTGGACTAGGTCTGCTTAAAGCCGGATTCACACGTCGTCCGTCGCTTGGAGACGCGCCAGGGCTTTGATTCTCACTCGGTGTAGAGTAGAGGGGTGTGCAGAGACATTCATCTGACTTGCATGAAGTTTAAAGCTTGATGTAGAGTTATTTTAATAATGGGTGTAACAAAAATTTTTCTATCTATCTGGGAAAGGGGGATTTCACTCGTCAATACGAGCAGCAATTAATTGCTGTCACTATCCGCGGTGGGCACGCTTGGTGATTAAGCCCAAACTCTCTCTCAGAGAAAAGGCCTGTGCCTTGCAGTGGTGCCTTATTAGGCTACATTATTATATTTTTTATTGATATTAAAAATTATAATAGATAATACGTAATGCAGCCGATCTACTTAAATAAATAATGTCCACACAACACAATCACTTATTATGGTCCTATGATTCCCTTCGCTTTATTAACATTTTATTTATAAGTACTTCACAAAAATCTTAAATGTTTTGTGTGTAACTGAGAAAAGAAAATATTTGCAATGAGCTAAAGGTACAATTCGGGCAGTATATTTTTTATTTTGATCTTATTTTATATTTTTTTCTTATAGCAGAAGTAATTTCTAGAGACTAATTTCATTTTTTCAGCGATTTGTTAAGTTTATTATTATAAATTATTTATTTAAAATATTTGAAAGCGTGACGTCATATTTTTCTAGTGCACACGCCGAAACGTCGCGCAAACTGTCAAAATTTGTTTCTGTGATTTGCTGTCACAGACGTTTTTTTCACAGACAAGGAAATGATATGCATATGACAGTTATGACAGCAAGTCTTTTTTTTAAGTAACGTAGTGTTGCCATATGTTATGTTTATTTTAAAATGTGACGTCATCAGAAGGTCAAATGAAGGTTATTGTTTTTTTGGCAAAAATAACGCTCATCTTCCTGAATATTTATCTTAAATATAGAAAATATGGTTACTTAGATGTTAATCTCGAAATGGTTTTTGATTCAGCCCTCAAGAAAAAAAATAGTCTTTGCGAATTGGCAACCATAAGGTAGGTACAAGGGTATTATTATTATTAATTCTTTGTTGCACAAAGACAATAAAGAATTACTAATAATTAATAAATGATACGTAGAATTGTAAACCTACGATTTAAGTAAATAAATACTCACGATTTATAAATCTGAGAGTATTAACGTACAGTACAGTACAGACCAAAAGTATAAAGGAAAACTCTAATTGAGGTGTTTAAAAAATTGCGCATTTTAAAATAAGTTGGTGATTAAGCGGAAACTATAATTATCTAACAGTCATTATTTTAAATATATAAAATAAGACTTAGTTTTTTTTATTTATTTTTTTATTTTCTATATTTAGTTATTTTTAATGATATGTTTGTAAATGTTGTTGTTGTTGTTATTAATAATTAAATAAGTTATTGTAACAATAAAAAAGAGAAAAAAACTAAAGACTTAAAGATATTTGTGACTAATTAAAAAAAACAAGAGGTTTTTTCTGAAGGAGCTTACTCCATTTTATTCTATGCATATTAGTAGCGTAATGTAGTGTTCTTAGAAGTTCGCCGAATACAATAAGATGTAAATGCGCTTCTCAACCAACTTTCCTCTGCACTTCGCTCAATGCAAAATAACCCTTGTACTATTCTACTTAGAAGCGAAAGCTACAAGGTAAGTGAGTGGGCGGTAAAGGGTAAACAATTTGTGTAAACCGGGAGCGGAAATGTCACATCCGTGTACTGTGAGATTCGTTTCAGTAGTCCATCTGCGCTAGGATATTGTTTACGAACGTCACATTTCTTTTCAGAAGAAAGTATGTAACTGGCACGCTAATTGAGATGTGAAAGAATTAAAGAAAAGAAAAAAGAGTAGGTACGTAACTGGCAGGTTGACGCAAAAGCGCATAAAATAAAATAAAAATTAAGTAGGTACTTTCAAATAGGCCTAGTTTTTTTCGTTCCTTTCGGCCGGCTACACAATTCGAAATTTGTTATAGGGATAGTAATAGGTATATTGTTTTATTTTTTAAAGCTTTTGCCGTAGTCTATCCCAGTATTTTACAGCTACGCAACTCCAAATAGCTTCTATTATCCTAGTAGAGGTACTCTGAAAACACCCATTGTGAATTTAAATACAGTTTAACGATTACGACTGCGATTTGGAACACGGCTGTAGGTAAAGCGCATCTAACTGTGTGTTTAATTGTATTGCGTTGTTTGCCTTGGAGAGATTCGTCGAAGGTAACGAACTAGTTTACTTTAGCTACCTACTGTTTTACCGCAGGCGTGCCGATAAAAGCTAAAGCTACTCGTTGCGGGAAGTTGTTGCGAAATATTGCGGTGAAGGTACAGTTAGCAGAGGAACTGTGGAAACGAGTTAATGTAAAAATTGTATGTACCTTTTATAGAATAAAAAAATTATTATGTATTTTTTTAATTGCGTTATTTCTTACTTATTTCTTTGATTTTTTTTTATTTTATTTTACTTATGGTTGATTTGCAAAAAAGATTTGTCAGATGTGGACAGTGTGTACTTAATAAAAAATTCAAAATACGCAAATCCAGGTAAGGTAGAGGAAAGTTGGTAAACTCAAAGACATAAAAAATAAGCTACCCAGGGCTCTTTAAACGCCATAGCTGCTATATGACAATAAAAATATTTGATAAACTGCCTATAAGACTTCAGCAAGCAGCTTTAACTGAGCCCTGTATAATTGGTTGGTCCAACATTATCATTATCAACAACATTACGTGCCTTATCTTTGTAAATTACTTGTGTGCAATAATAAGTTATCCGAGAGAAGGCCTGTGCCCTACAGTGGGACGTATATAGGCTGCTTGTGAATAAGAAGTTATCTACACATCTATGTACCTACACAGGGCGTCCCATGGCTATGCCACATGGAGGGAAAGTATCTTGAACATTATAGATGGAACATTTTACTGAAAGACGACATTATTTTAATTAAAAAAACAATTCAAACGACATTCATAGATTTTTAAATAATTACATGATTGAACCGAGAATTGAACCCGCTACACGAGAAAAAAAAAATTACCCTGTAGCTTTATCATACCGATCGAATGGCTTCATCACAAGGATTATTTTTTTGCTAAATAGTATAGTGTCAGAAATGAGGATTATTTTTTGCTAAATAACATAGCATTGAGAGATAGTACAACTACAAACACTTTTCGCTGGAGCCCCTTAAGTAATATTTATTTCCAAAAAATGACACAATATAACACAGTTTATAAACAGAATGAGTACGTCTTACACAATTTATTATATTAATTTCAGTTCCACAGGAAACATCCATATCTTAAAGACTTCATTATTGTATATTATTTATCTAATTAACTTACTAAAAAGTTAAATATTGGTTAAGTACGCAAAAGTTTATAGTAAACTGAGGGCAGAAACAAAACTCAAAGAAGAATAAAAAATGCTGTTACATTGTGACGTCACAAGTCACAACCAATGAAATTCCCTATTGCAACTGCACATTACCGACATAAACACCGGTGGAAAAACAACCATCCATTTACGCCCAAAAGATAACACTATATCCTACGGTCTGGACATTAAAAGGTCGTAAAACCTGATACCAGAGACAATGTAAAGAAATAATAAAAAGGAAAACAGCGTGTTAATAAAAAACTTAACCCTCTATTAAGTTAACCCGACTCTTGTTGCCAGTGTTCCATTTTATGTAAACAGTTTTTTCTAGCAAGCTTATGAAAAAAAAAAATACCGGCCCAAACTGGTTCAGTCGTGGTCTTTAGTCCCTCTTTCATTAATTTTGCACTGAAGTATTATTACTTCGTTAGTAAATTACGAATTAAATTATAAAACTAGAAGATCACGTTGAATTGTTTATTTATTGGGTTTTAGGAAAACCATCGACAAGAAATAACAAAATAGACGGTACATTCTAGTAGCAAATAGTCATTAAAAGGTTTTCACTTGTAGCGACATTTTAGCTAAAAAGCGTAGTGGTGGTTTATACCTGCGCACCGGGACATAAAAACGCTAAAAAATACGCGCCCATTGCTTGAAATTGTTGAAATTGAATAGTATGCTTAGTTTTCGTATCTGTCGTCAGTATTTTAACCTGTGATTTTAACACCTTGAATGCTGTATTTATTGAGCTCAAAAACCACGTCCCAAACAGCTGGAACCCGCCCTAATAGTGAACACTAGCGACACGTGTGCCCCGTCATTCTGGGAACTAGTTAATTGACGTTTTTGAACGCAATAAAAATAAAAATGTGTTATAATCTGTCTAATGAAAACACTGATGATCCGTCCGGTGACCGGTAGTGTAAATAATCACATAGTGGACTTTATCGCGCTAGGAATAAAAGCTGCAATTGAAAGTTCGCGTTGTATATTCAGAAATTATGATGATTTTCGTAGCGCGTAGTACATCCGCGTAGACTTATAGAGAGGTCGCGTAGCACATTTCGTAGTAAAGATGTAGCATACTACATAAACCCGTTTGCTTGAGTATTTTTGTCATTGATTGGTTGGTATACCATCGAAATTATAATTATGTACTTACCTATTTTTAAGTAAACTCTTTGATATTGACAATGCCATTGAATAGATGTTACCAATCGAATAAGTGGTAGTTGAGTGCCTCGGATGACTCTTTTGGATAATTTAGTACCTATTTACATGAACGTAATCCTTACTAATATTATAAACGTGAAAGTTTGTGTGTATGGATGGATGTTTGTTACACTTTCACGCAAAAACGGCTGAACGGATACAGATGAAATTTTGCACACAGATAGACTATAGGCTGGATTAGCACATAGGCTATTTTTTATATGGGAAAAATACACATCAAAATTACCACGCCAACGAAGTCGCGGGCAACAGCTAGTTAATTGATATTGTTTCAAGTACGTGAACTTATGGATTCAAAGATTCATCTAATATATTTAAACGACTGAATATGGCACTTTCGTTTGAATCTCAGGCAAACTCAGCTAGTACCCAACTCTGAGTACCTATTGAAAGCATCTCAACCAACTCAAAGCTCAAAACGGCATGAAAACACCAGAGAAAAATATGTGAGCGAGAGGGATAAGAGAGAATAAGAATAACTTTGTTAACAGCCACATACAGAAAAAGCTCCAATATAAATAAAGTAGGAGTAAATAGACGGCTGACAAAGAAAAGAAAAAGGAATGGCGAGACATTGCCCAGCATGCAACATCGGCCCTTAGCAACACGTCTTCATGAGGACCACGATCGCCTTGTCAAGAAGAAAAAAAAAACGTCGTCAAGACAAAAGCTGAACTTAAAAGAAAAACGCAGGAGAGATAATAAAGGGAAGCCGGGACGCCCTAGCCAATCGAAGTCGCAATAATGGGAAATTTGTCTTCCGGTTCGGTAGCGCTCACCAATTACGTGATTAGCGAATTATTTCCACTTTTTCAGCGCGCCCGCTGGCTGACCACGCCCCGCTCGCTGCTCGGTGCTTCTTCGACTGATTAAGAGGGACACTCGCGTGCGAGCATTACTTACAAACTGCAATTATCTATCTTTTGAGCCCATTAAAGAAGCGTACTATTGCGTACATGCCTAGGAAGAGGAAAAGAATATTCCAAAATGTTATTAACTCGAGTCCGGATTCATTTACTTGAATTTAGTCATTTTAATAATGTGTACTGCTTACGAACGTTTCAGTTCGATCATTCAAAAATATTTATTAATCATTGCATACAAGTTCATATTCGCTTTTTTTCAGGGTGTCTTTCATATCAGAAAATGAACATGGTGGTTCTCAGAATTAGTGGGATGAATGATTGAACTTCATGGTCTGTACCTTTTAAACATGGAGGATAAGGACATATGTATCTTCAAATAAGCTCGTCTAAAAAAAAAATTAAAAAAATTTAAACTGTTTATTTCAAAAAAAGAACTACACAATAAATCCATCTCTGGAAGTTGAATCTTCCACATGAGATTATATTGCTTCCAGAGGTTGCTCTAATTAATTAGACTACATACTTAAGAAAGTCTAAGAGCTGAAATACACTCTTCGGTAGTCAGTTACGTATTATGTATCCTAACGAAGTCTGTGCAGTTAAATCCATTATTGCACTTTTTCACACGTGTAAACTACTCAGTTACGTTATGGGCGACTTTGCAACGAAACTGTAAGGGTGGATCCGCAGTTAACCGTTCTCTACGAACTCATCTAATGTTGGCCCAGACCTTTTCGACAAACAATGCTCGCAGTGAATACAACTCCGACTTGCCACGAACGGTTTCCGGCTATTGGCCTCGGGTTCTTTTCATTAGCTTTCTTCCGCCGTTTGATGGTGTACGGTGTAGCAGTGGCCTCCTGTCACGTAGAGGAGTAATTGCACATTTTATTGAGCGGACCGCCTTAAGTAGGGACGTCTTTTGATACACTTTCGTGGCGGAGTTCGGAGTCTTTTATTGGAGAATGGCTTTAAATTGCTTCGCTAAGGTGGAATTCAGAGACCAGCGCCATATGGAGGTCTAATCAAAGAGGTTGGAATGTTAAGTTCTTGATCTTTCCTTTGCGTAGACGGTTTATTTGACACAAAATCGATTCAAAAGAGTTAGGTAATTGTTATAACGTAGCGGGCATAATAATTGCACATTTTATTGAGCGGACTGCCTTAAGTAGGGACGTTTTTTATACGCTTTCATGGCGGAGTTTGGAGCCTTTTCTTGGAGAATAGCTTTGAATTGCTTCGCTAAGGTGGAATTCAGAGACCAGCGCTGTTTGGAAGTTTAATTCAAAGAAGTTCCCACTTCTTAGCGATAATATACTCTTACCTGCCAAGAAATTAAAAAAAAACTCAAAATTTTCATCAGTCAATCAGCCCGTATTCGTCCACTGCTGGACACAGGCTTCCCCCAAGTTGCGCCACTTCTTCTTATCCTCGACCATTCTCGTCCAGCCGCTGCCAGCAATTTGCCTCAGACCGTCGGTCCAGCGATCTGGTCTCCACTCAAAAACCTTTGTCCCAATCGATTTTTAAATTTGTATTCATCGATTATTGAAAATAGAACTTTCCCACGACTGATCAGCATTATGTACGTATTTTAATTTCGACTCAGAGGACGCTTCCCCTAGCCACCCAATCACAAAAGAATCGGAGCCGTCGGAACGGAAAGTGTGCTCCGATAATTATTATTAGAGCTTTGGTCTCATTAGAAGACGATTGTGCGCCCTCACCCTGCCCCCGGGGTCAGGGGGGAAGGGGGTCACACCTGACCTGACGATTTGTTATATTGACTACTCGGTTTTTATGTAGAGGGTGTTGTTTTAAAGAGAACTTTCTAGACTACGTTTCAATAAAAAGGGATACTTCGGAAATGTACAATTCATGAAAGGCCTCAATTTGTTGGCTATTTGTAACAACTTATGAATTTTTCTTTGTTTTGTATTTTATGTGATTTTACGGATTTTCTGCACTACATATAATATATACCTATTATAGTACCGTATTGACGCTGTTTGTTAGATACATGGACTACGCCTAAAAGCGCGAATTTCACAATATTTTGTAAAACCTAGTGAGCAAACAATTCATAGCACATAAGTTGTAAAACAGAAAAAAACTAATAACAGTCTTAATCGTCGGTGAGCTTGGTGAATGGTGATTACCACTTGCGCCCACCGCGAATTTGCGCTGAGGTATTGGCGTTGTTTGAACATCTAAGACACTATGTTTCCTCACGATGTATCCTTGATCACTACAAAAGGTTCAGCATATCCTTGCAGCACCCTGTCTATGCAATCGTGGAGAAGCCGAGACCCGATTAGCTCAGCTTTTCTTATTTGTCACCGCTCTCGCAGCCGGAGCAGCTCTCGCAGACGTGACCTTTATGGTCATACAAATCACACTAGACGAAAGCTGGTTTTAGTCCTAGCTGGTTCCGTATCGAACCTTGCCGGTGTTTGCCACGAAACGCTTGAAACACTTTTGAGCAACAACTTCTGTATATAATCCACGCAAGCCATTAGATTTGTAGATTTGTTGGCCAGACAACCAATAACAATAAAGGTTGTTAAGTACATATCTAGTCAAGATTTGCGGATAAACGTTTTTACATTATCCCTACTGGTAAGGATTTCCTGCTGGTAGGTACTGACTCGACTGTACTTTTCGTACAATTATCTATCTTGAGCTATAAAAAGCCCGTGGACTCTGTTTACGTTCGCACTGGAATTGAAAGTCAATTACGAACTACTTGTCAAAACAAAAACTTTTTAGGACCTCCCACCGATTCTTAGCGGCTTCCAATAGGAAATACAAACAAACTTATAATCAAACAGTCAATCATAGAGCCACTAATGCACTCCCAAAAGTGATTTCTAAGGCAGAAGCTCAAAATATTTTGACCTGTTTTGACGGGGTATAGTTAAACTTTGGAATTCCTGATTCTCTCTGGTTACGTTTTGATAAGGTGTTTATATACTGTTTCCGGAGGTAATTATTACCACTAAAAACGGCCTATACTTTTCTATCATAGAGACCACAAACATAAAAAATTGGCTATTTTTAAAAGAGGTTAAAACTAATAAATCATAATCTGTCAAACGACTTTTTTGGTTAAAGATAATGAGGCCTGAGTGTGGACCGGAGTAGCGTCTGCAAAGGTCAGTAGGCGTTTTGCGAGTAAGACTTCAAGCAGTAGGTGAACTCATTGGCGGCTATCATCAGTAGCGTGACATTGTCTGGCTCTTTTTCGAAGCCACGTAGGTAGTATTTAATAATGAAGCATAAAATACATAATGAGATCTGAATGATTTTTAATCTCCTCTTTGCTTTTTAACCGACTTAAAAAAAGGAAGAGGTTATCAATTCGACGCGTATATATTTTTTTATTTTTTTTTATTTGGCTATGTTCCTTCATAACTCCGCCAAATCTTAACCGATGTCGACAATTCTTTTTTTGTTCGAACAGATATAACATCCCATTGGTCCCATTTTAATTTGAAAGATCTGATGAAGACTTTCAGAGATGGAGAACGGAACTCTTCAATGGACAGCAGTAAATAAGGCCTAATGGGGCACATTCTTTAGTAAAATCCGTATGTTTCATAAAATAGCGTAAAAGTAGTCCCAACTTAATTTGGTGATGTACTGGTGAAGACTTTCGGAGATTTAGAACATCAAATTTTAAAGGAACGAATTATGTACGGTAAATTATGGTTAAATTATGGGACTTGTTTATTTTTCTCTCGCTCCTCCACTAAAAGCTGAAAAATAAAAAAAATTAAATAAAAAATAAAAACCGACTTCGAAACACTATAGCACTAAAAAGATAGAAATAATTTAAATAATTAGAAGTATTTATACATGTAGGTGCCCAGTTTCATGACCAACACATATTATTTGGGCACCGGCTCCAAATTATACTTCTACAATACCTACATGTATAAATTCTATTATTATTTCAATTATTTCTATCTTTTTAGTGCTATAGTGTTTCGAAGTCGGTTTTTATTTTTTATTTTTAAAACCTCAGATTACTGAAACAAAATCTGAGTAAAAAAAGTTGTTTATTCTTTTTCTAGTATCATGATACTGCGTGATGCCGTATGCCATGCTGGAAAACAAAACTACCTATTCTTTTTTAAATAAAAACCACGACCTCTTTGGTAGATTACTATATCGTGACATTGGCTACTTTTAAGACACACAATCGGAACGGTTTTAAGGGTTCCGTACCCGAAGGGTGCCAAACGGAACCCTATTACTAAGACTTCATTGTCCATCTGTCTGTCTGTCTGTCTGTCCGTCTGTCTGTCTTTCTGTCTGTCACCAGGCTGTATCTCATCAATCGTGATAGCTAGGCATTTGAAATTTTCACAGATGATGTATTTCTATTGCCGCTATAACAAAACATACTAAAAACAGAATAAAATAAATATTTAAGGGGACTCGCATATAACAAACGTTGTCTAAAGACAGCGCTCGCCATCTAGCTGGCCATGTAACCTTCACAGCGCCGATGTCATGTTGTTAAATGTCAATGTTAAACGCTTCTTACTGGTTTCTATAGATGGCGCTGTTCTCGAATTCGATCTTTGTCTAATGTCGTATAGATAATGGTACGGAACCCTTCGTGGGCGAGTCCGGCTCGCACTTGGCCGGTTTTAATGTAACGTAAGTGAGTCATTTTAAAATTAAATAAATAAATAACTTCCACACCACACAACCACTTGCCCTGGTCGCAAACTAAAATCCCAAGTCTAAAGTTCCAAAGTTCTAGTACGGCGATATAAAAATAAAAAAAAGTTTTTCTCTGAAAAGGCATCTAGCAGGATCACTGACTATGGTGAAGAGCACGGCTAAAAACGCCCTGCAGCGTCAAAATTCCATACAGGCTTAGTATAGCTTTAATTTCTAAGAACAAACCAGATTGCAATTAAACTTTGTAAGTACTGAATAATAATATATTTAAAATAGGTACCTAGATTTCATATACAACATGTTATTGAAATAATATAAAACCTGAAAACCGTTTCTTCAGTATCAATATCCCTAAATCACTTCCAATAAAATATGCATTCAATAATAAAATTTGTATGAGAAATAACAAACATATCCTTAATTGACAATTTACGAGTAAATGGGTGGGACTTGTTTGATAGAAGAAACATTTTTATGACACGTTGTTTTTACCTATTCCTTTTGCTGGCTCGTCATCATAGAATGACATTGCCTCCAAGTCGAATTCACACTCATGCAAACGGGTGTTTTCGCACTCGTTTGTATGTCAAATTCACACACAAACACACACACATACACTCTGTGTACATAAAGAAATAAAAAATAACAACAATCCCAACGTTTAAAACATCATTTACGATTGTCGTAAAACAATAAAACTGCGTTTAGTGACATGAAAAGTTGATATGTAAACAAACAAATTATTAACTGGCGAACATGTGGCCAGACTGTCTCAGTAAATAAATTACACCTACAGCTTATAATAAAAAAAACCGGCCAAGTGCGTGTCGGGCCACGCGCAATGTAGGGTTCCGTAGAAAGAGGGTTTTTTTTATCTGCTTTACTAACAACTTCATCGAAGTCATTTTCAACAGATTCTGTACGAAATTTTAATTTTATAAGTTGGTTGCCTATTACTCGTTAAAAAGTAAAGCCTAATCAGCCCCTGAATTTTTTCACGTTTCTACAATCAACAGTTTAGCCACGACAGGGGAGGGACAAAAACCCTGCTGCGTCAAAAAATAGCGCTTTAAAGCTTAATATTCGCAAACGGAACCCTAAATCAAAATATAGTTTTCGTACACCCACAATATTTTTGAACGACCAATCCAAAAAAAAATCATCCCCACTTTTCGTGCAAAATGCAACAGATTGTTTTTCCAAAATTTTATTCTTTAACTTTGTCGGCCTGATAAATAATACCAAATTACAGCTTTCTAGTACCACCGGTCTTTGCGCTAGGCCGCGGACGGACAGACAGACGGACATGGCGAAACTATAAGGGTTCCTTGGCGGACTAAGGAACCCTAAAAAACCGTACTGTAGGTACTTTTAAACATAGTATTATCTAGTAATAACATAATAAAAACTGAATTTGAACGGATATTTACCGTCTATCAGGATCGTGGCAATTGGCAGTCAATGGTCTCTGTCTACCCCTCTGGGATACAGGCGTGAATCTATGTATGTATGTATGTTCAGGAATCGAGTCTCGCAGTTTTTTCAGAGCTATTCCCGAACTTGAAAGACTATTTTCTTATGATTTAATTGCAAATGTATAGTTTTCAGAGTTTTCCCTGTACTTGTAGTATAATACAATATTACTTGCCAAATTTCATAGTTCTAGGTTAACGAAAAGAACCGTATAAATTTTGAATCCCTTGAGTGTCAAAACATATGTTTTTTGTGACTTAAACGAACGTATCTTTTTTATATTGTTAGTTTATGACCTTGAGAAGAAAAAACCATTGTTATAGTGGTCATTTATAATTCTACAGATTACCTTAGAAGTTTGTTTTTTTTCACAGCTTCAAGGGTCTGTAGACATGAGTAAGTATATGGTTTTAATTGCAACTCGATACCTCTACACTTTCCCGACATAAAGGGTCTTGACAGACAGTCGGACAGACGGACGGACAGATGAATTGTTGTTTATCGAAAGTGATCCAATAAGGGTTCCGTATTTTTTTTATTTTGACTCACGGAACCCTAAAACACAATAATTCTTCTCTCCTGAAACTTTTGAATTGTAGTAACAATTATTTTTTTCTTTTATTTAATTCTGTAACTAGTACCTACTTGAGTGAAGACAAGAACGCAAAATGTGGAAAGCAAGGTCCGTCTCTACAGACAAACTACAACAATAAAAAGAAAAAATAGACTTCAGGTGACTGTACTAACAAGCAGTGTGTATTAAAGCACTATGCATGAAACTGTGAAAAGCTAAGATATTTCTTTGTACCATTGAACTAACGTGTTTTAAAAAATCCTCAATGGAAAGTGTCAGCACCGAGATACCTACAGAAAACTTCCAACAAAAGTGCAGGGTTGTCACTATCTAAAGCCGGGTCTCCTGCTCGTGTTTTATCACGAAACATTACACAAAACAATCTGTTTTCAATGCTCCGAATCAATCTTTATTTTGTTTCCCCTAGCACCGAAAATGTTTTGCGCAAAGAAAACGGAATATTTTGTGTATTTTTTCTTTAGCAGAAGAGACGCCTTTATACGTCTTCTTTTATACGTCTTTATGCGTCGTCTTTATACTCTTGTCTATTGAAACTAAATACAATATAAATATATATTTTATGTAGCCTGTATTCGTCCCATTGCAGGGCACAGGCCTTCTCTCAGAGAGAAGACGTCTCTTCTCTTAATCACCACGCGTACCCACCGCGGATTGACAATTTCAAGCGCTGAGGTATTTGAATACCTTAGACACTCAGGTTTCCTCGCAATGTTTTTCTCAACGGTTAGCGAGTGGTATTGCTACTATAACTTCACAAATATACGTAATTTAGAAAACAAAGTTATTTGTACATGCCGGGATTTGAACCTACGACCTCTCGAATGAGAAGCCGGCGTTCTACCGCTCCGCTACCACCGCTTAATTTTTATAGGGCCTTATTTTAAAAAACACGAGTCATTAAAACTCTCCTTAGAGGCAATTTGTTTAATCTGTGGTTACATCTTTTCCTTGTAAAATCTCCACCACAGACTATTTTAATTCGTTTTTGTCGAGTGTTTTAAGGAATTGTAATTGGAATAAATAAGACCGATAATGTCAGACGGATAACTTGAAGAAAAATCCGCGCAAAACAATACAAAACTATAATTTATTTGCGATATAAATTTGTAATTGGTCATAAGATGATTTGAATCGTCTAGGATTTGGCGTAATATAAGAACAGATTGTTACTGTCACAAAAATTTCATGTAGTTTTCACTAGATTTGCTGTATTTATTGGGTAATTAATTTTACTTGACTTGACGATATCCGAAGGGGGGCGTTGGAAACCATAGTACAGTACCTACCTAGTTTGGTTTCTAACGTGATGAGTAAATTACGTTACTATAATTTCGCTAATATGAAGGAAAACATCGTGAGGAAACCTGAGTGTCTGAGCTATTCACATACCTCAGCGCTTGAAATCGCCTATCCGCGGTGGGCACGCGTGGTGATTTAGCCCAACTCTCTCTCTCTCTCTCTCTCTCTGAGAGAAGGCCTGACTAACATCTAAGTCAACTTGTTAATTAGTCATAACTTTACATGTATACCGAGGTTATCTTTTAAACTTGCGGTGGACGCGTTAAAGCGATATTTTTTTAATTATTTGTTAATTTGACTTCTGCCAGTGAGACCCGAAATAGATGTATAAGAAGTCAAAGTCAATTGTTTAAGTTATGCCACCGATTTAGGTAATGTCAAGTTGCAGCAGGAAATGTTTGCTTGGGTTTCACCTCAACGGTGACAATAAAAAGGTTAGGTGGGTTGTGTATAGTGATTTCTAATGGTTTACGTAGATTCACTGGGTGAAAAGGCGTTAATTAGTTTACTATAAATACGTACACTCGACAATACATCAACCTTTATAATATGTTCTCTATACATCAGCCATTTGACGCCCACTGCAGGACATAGGCCTCCTTCGTGGTTTTCATAACCATGAGGGGTTTTGCCACAATCGCCACGCTTGGCAGGCGGGTTCGCGATCGCAGTATGCGGTTGGAATCTCAGGAAGACGCTGCTGTCCGTCTCCTAGTAATTGATTTCCTTAGTTGCCTTCTACGACTAACCTTCTAAGTAATGGAGTGACGCTATTCTTAATCCGGCGCCACACGGAATATGTTCTCTATACATCAATAATCTCTGCTCACGGGTAACTTTGCAACTAAAGATTGATGTGCTGGGCCGCGTTTCATATAACTACAATTCATAGTTTATTACGACAGTTCGAAGTAGATTACGCTGCCGAGTCTTCCTACTTGTTAATATGTGGGTTATTCGACATAGTAAATCATGAATTGTAGTAGGTACCTACTAAATAGAGCCCAGATAAATCCTCTATATTCGTACACTCTATTCAGTTTTGTCGCGGAAGACCTTGCAGTCTTTAGAGGTTGCTTTGTTGATGACTGTTCTTGATGTCTTGTTGCTAGACCATGTAGTTTTCCCTGATATTTTACTAGCGTGAAATAGAGATGATCAGGGATGCATGACAAACATATTTAGATGCGTGATTCCATGCCAAAAATACTTTAAAATCACAAAATTTAATTTTGTTAAATCTTATTGACCTTAAAATTTCTTGTTTCTTTTTTTTTGGAAAAATCCTATTCGATTCGACAAAGTTTTATTTTTCCAACAAGCAGAACATCTGTTTACTTGAATAGCCTACTTATTGTTTCAAACAAACTTTACCCAATCGAATCCTTTGATAACCCATTAGCAGAAGATGAGTTTTCAAAGACCCAATTGATTCTCCTTATAGCGAGAAAGCAGTTTAACAATCAATTAGGGTTGCCACAAAGCGGTCTGGCAAACCGATTTAACCTCAATTAAGACAATGCACGTGCGCGAGTTTGTGGAATAAAAATAAAACTACTAACAGACAACCCGTCTGTTTGAGATGCCGCGTTTGCACAGGCAATTGTACTTGCTTAATTTTTTTCTTAGGTATGATAAGACTCTACCTTCAATTCTGTCTTACCTGTTAGTAAGTAAAGACGAGAGCGAAGATTTTATTGGCTTCCCGGTTTTATATCGCTACTTAAGGTGTGATGGCAGAACATCCGTGTTTGTCTGACGGGTGGTTAAAATCTGCATAACTGCCTACAGCCAATTTTCTTATCAAATTCAGCGTGTAAGCACTTCATTCTAAATAGGTAGTAAGTTTGCTTCTGTGTTATCCACTTTTTCAAGCTAAGGTCAACTAGAACATCTGGTATTGGCAGTCCGCACTTCTACAGGTTGCTAATGAAGCCATCGGTGGTTTCTGCAGTCGTTTTTAACGGCATGCCCATTGTCAATACGACTACGACTCTTGGTCCACGCATGTCAGTGAAGTCAGTCTTTCGTTTCTTCAGCGTCAGCGTTTCTTCGCAGCCTTCTAATTGCTGCGGCGCCTCCAAAGCTTTCTCCCATTTAAAACTAAAATAACTCTCGCCCAATCTGTTCTTCTTCCCATTTTCAACTATGCGGATGTTTGCTAATGAGGAGCTGCTAGACAAACTCGAATGAATACAAAATTTGGGTATCCGTTTCGTATACGGATTACGTCAATTTGATCACGTTTCTCGTTTCCGTCACGAGTAGTGGCTCCCAATTTATCTTCGCCGAATACACATATTCTCTCCTTATTATATAAAATTCTCAACAATCCCTCATCTCCTGCTCTGAGGAGAAGGGTTTCAGTACTACATTCTGGGGAAAGGCCAATTAGATCTGTAAACTTCCATCTTCTGAAAATCTCTGCTCACAATACTGGAACTTACGGTAACTGCATCACGGTCCGTTCGGTTAGGCTGTGGAACGCACTGGCACAGAATATATGCGCTAGTCCCACGTTTGGTACATTCAAGAAGCGGCTAAAGGGCATTATCTATCTGTGACATCATTTTAAGCTACATTTTTATGTATTAATAACTATGTCTATATATTTTTGTATTTATATTTCAGGTATGCAGTTTATTTGTTTTTGCTGTAAGTAGGTTATTCAGGATTTTGTAGTTTATGTACTTTATTTTGTACATATATAGACCGGTTTTTACTGCTTCTCAGACTCTTGAAGGTTTGCTGGAAGAAATCTCTTATGGAGATAACCTCGCCTTCGTACAATGTTATTTCTTATGTATTGTATTGGATACGTCTCTCCGTAAATTTGTTTTATTTTTGTGTTACAATGGAAAAAAAGATTATATTCTTTTTGTTACACTAAACCGTGCTGAGAACAATTTTAAAAACCTATTTAGAGGCTAAACATTCCACCCATGACGGGAATTGAACCCGCGACCTCTGGCTCACCGTGCCAGCGCTCTCCCAACTGAGCTAATGGGCAAGTGCAAGCATCGATGAAATTTCGAGCCTCTTTACAAACTTCTCTGTATTACGTACAGGCAGTGATATCTGGCTGAAGCAACATCACTTGCAGCCCCAAGTAACCCACTTTGCAGTTAGGTTTTAACATTGGAATGATATCGCTGTATGTATATGTACATTCATGATTATAAATAATTTTTTTTCACTTTCACTTTCTAATGTCCTGTTGATGTTTCGTATGCAGTAAACTATAATATGGTCAGCAAAATTTCTATATTAATGTATTAGTAAATAAACATGGCATTATTGTATTTTCATTTATTTTATAATTATAAGTATTATTATTATTAATACGTTTATGGCACATAAGTAAAAAATACAATGGCAATGTGGCGGACTTAATGCTATAAGCATTTTCTACCAGTCAACCACAGGTGGTGCAAGAAATTAACTGGTAGGCATACGAAGTAAACAGGCATAAGAAGTATTAATAAATAAATAAATACGTTTTTCTTGCAAAAATCTACACAGTTATTTATTTAATAAAACTGTGGTTACATACATCACATCTCCTTAGCTAGTTTAATTTTGTGCTGGGTAAGTATTAGAGCAGGAAAATAGGCAAGTAGTGTAAACGAATCCTACTCTAGTAAGTGCAAATGAGGCACAAAGCAAGCTTCCGACATTTTGTAAACAGGTAGCAGGAGCAACACATATTACAAGTTTATGCTACTGGAATGTAAATGCGCTCCTTAATCGGGAAAGTGAACGTTCTGTAGAAATTATCCTTTGTTGCCAAGCTGTTTTCGAAGCAAGTTTGTTATTTCAGTTTCATTTCAGTGGATTCAATGGTAATGGCACACCCTGGTCTCTTCTGGTCCTGGTCCTCTCCGGGATACAGGCTTGAGTTTATGAATGCCTTGCAATGGACCGGAATAATGCCCATCGAATGGATAGCAACACTTAATAGCATTGTGATTGAAACCACAAATTAATAATTTATTTGAAAAAAATATTGTATAACTTTTAAATTCACAGACCACATTTTTACCCAACTGCATCAGAAGTAGGGTTATGCCTTTTCCTCGATATTTCAGAGTTGATCCCGTGATGGAAGCCGTTTGGATTCATCAGTAGAATGAGTTTCACCGGACCTGAAATAACCTGTAATAACAACAACTTATGAAAACTGGCCAAGTGTGACTCGCGCTAAGGATCCTGAACTGGATGATGGAAAACTCTTTTTTCTGTAAATACGTATTAAACGTGTTATTTTGTAATTCTCTTTTTCTGGTTGTGGAATAAAGTGTTATCTATCTGTTTTTATTGTGTCACCTTGGCGGGTTTTTTGTCATAGTATGTTTTGTATGCAACAAACAACACGGCAATCTAAGCGGAACCGTTGCCAAATTCCCAATAGAGTCAGAGAGGAGGCGCCATTAACCCGAATGCGGGCTAAATGTGGCCCGATAGACCACTTGAGCGATTCGCTTGCCCAATTCGACGGCACTTCTGTACCTGTACCGTCGGGCAGACGAGTGTTAGAAAAGTTTCAGGTAAAATGCGTTTGAAATCACCACTCCGCTCTGGACACGGGTGATGATTAAGCCAGGATATACCTGTATTACATGGGTATACCGGAATTGCGCATTTTAAGTTAGGGTATAAAATTTGGAATTCCTGTAACAAGACTATGTATTAAAGTTTGTGTTTTACTCGTACAACTTTTGTTTTATGAGATTTTCTCAGATTGATATTTTTTGAATAGAATACTTTAAATAATTTTATTAGATTCGCGATTAGTATAAAACCAACATCACAGTCTCCGCTAAATCTCTGTACTAAAAAGAAGTATGCTCATTGTATTTAACACATGGTTACCAAAGACCAATAATGAATCATTTGATATAATTTGTGTTGTGCTTACGAAAGTGTTAGTTCCAAAATTTAAAACTTAACAAAAATAAATCATTATATTCTTTTTGTTACACTAACCCGTGCTGAGGACATGTCGCTGCCTGTACGTAATACAGAGAAGTTTGTAAAGAGGCTCGAAATTTCACTGATGCCTGCACTTGCCCATTAGCTCAGTTGGGAGAGTGCTGGCACGGTTAGCCAGAGGTCGCGGGTTCAAGTCCCGGCATGGGTGGAATTTTTCACCTCTAAATAGGTTTTTAAAAATAAATCAATTTCTACAAACAAAAGTCGTAGACATAGTCTATATTACTAAAGTACTTATCTACCTACCTACTCCCACGTTGCTTCCATGGGAGTATGTATCACTCTAATAATATAAAAATCGAACATAATAAACATCCTGCAGCAGTAAAACAATACAGCAGAGTAATTAACCGACTTCAAAAAAGGATGAGGCTCTCAATTCGTCGATTTCTTTTTCTAAGCACTTTTATACGCGATGCACCTTGCTGATTCTTTTGGCAAGTGAAGTGGCTTGATCGGTTGCTCACGAGTTTTTCAGATGCACTTACCGATCGTTATCGTAAATCAATCTTTGCACTATAGAGTTTTGTTTTACGAGTATTATGGCCATGTCTGTGTTATAGGCGGCTCTCGTCTCAAGTGCTCATTTGAATAACCCGGTCATAATAACTTTTGGTAGCTACAATACGCCGTTTATCTTAAGGGAAACTAGTGGTGCTCGATGAATCCTAACCCGTCGAACCTAAGATTTTAGGAGCAGAGCAGTTGTACAGTCGACTGCACATTAACCTTCACTATGTGCACTCTAAACGATGACGTTAAGGATGAGTTTGCGACAAAAATGTGACGAATGACCTGCCGCCGGCTAAACTGTCTACTACTAGCAGTTTTCTAGGGCAGCGGTCTTTAAACTTTTAAGGCTATGGAAGACTAACCAACCTCTATTATTTTACGGGACTCCAGATCAAAATATCAAATACAGGATTTAACTTTACTTTTAGGTTTGGGTGCCATGTCAAGCACTTTAGGAATCGCCACTCTAGGGATCTCTTACTAGACCAATCCATATGTAGCACTTGTAGCACTTGACCAATTTTTATTATTTTTGTGTTATATTCTAGAGACTACACTATGATCAATTCGAGTTTGCAATAACAATATACTTAAGGTATTTATTTTCGACAAAAACCAAAGAAGGCAGCTCGACGAGCCAGCCAGAGGTGACGATAGCTCCTTAGACCTTTACGGTCGGCTCTAAGACAAGACAAGGTACGGGATCGGGAGCTTTCTCTAAGGGCCTGAATATCAAAATATCTACATCACTAGGTGCACACCATTCCATCTTCCAAGCCGAGTGCGTAGGCATCATACAAGCAGCGCAAGCAATCATACGCAGAGAAGTAGTAAACTGCGAAATCCGCATACTGTCTGACAGTGCGGTAAATATTAAATATTATTAGCACAGCCTACTGGCTCTCAAAACCTACAGCTTCAACTCAGGACTCATCCAGGAATGTCATGATCCCTGATGAAGGTAGTCACGAATAATAATCTTACTTTGCAATGGATCAAAGCACACAGTGGCTCAAGGGGCAACGACGCTGCGGATGAGCTTGCTCGAGGAGGCTCTGGGACCACAGTAGAGGGCCCCAACCGATCGCCCCGCTGCCCTTCTGCCAACTGAAAACGTGGTTAATTAAACGCACGAAGTTTCTACATAATAATGACTGGACCTCACGCACGGGTTGTAGGTAAGCTAGAGCAGCAATGCTCGGCAGAAACCTTCGCCTCACCCGATGCTTTCCACGTCTCACTAAAGCGCAACTGCGCCTAATAACAGCTGCCCTCACAGGTCATGGTCATTATAATAAACATATTTTTACAATGGAGTGCGCGGGTGTAGCCAGACAACGGGCTACTCTCCTTGGAAACCCGGGGACACTTCGTGAGGCCTTCAGCGGCATCCCGAAACTGCTGGCGTTCCTGGAGGAGCTGGAGTGGCACAAATACATTAAACCTTCCTAGTTACGCAAACTAGGCGCATTAGAAGTCGAGTTGCGGAAACCTTCATCGTCACAAATACAAGTTTGCAATAAACGAATAAAACAAACCAAAAATAAAAAGGAACCGTCCATTAAAATCTCCTTAAAACTCTGCTCAACTCATTTCGCCACCGGTGGCTGCGCAGTGTCACGCTATCTCCGAACACAAATATCAGGTGGAGTAGAGTGGCCACTCGAGCGCATGTGAAGTAAGCCTTTTGACATGAGTTGCTTAATAGTGCTGTAGTGCGTCTAATTGTTAAAATGATCGATGAAATCTCGGCGGAGGCACAGTTGATAGCACGTCTATATTTATGTAAGTGCATTCTACTCAGTAATTCTAGTATTCTTACTATGCAAATAAAGTGTAAAGGCTGAAGGTTTTCCGGTTTGTTTTATAGGTTTTTTTTTTTAGTTTACAGCACGGTTTTTGCACTAAATCTAATACAAATTAGTTCAGCTGCTGAACTTCGACTTATACCTACTCAGAGAGGCAGAGAGATATTATTTATCCACAACGTATTATTGAAATAACGCAAAACCAGAAAACTATCACAGTATTGTCAATTAAACCACTTCCAATAAGCAAAAGTTTAAAATTTCCAGTTATCATGTTTTATTTTCTATTGCTAAGCCTTAGATTTGTCGCTGTCCATCATAAATAACTATATAATTTTTAATAAATAAATATATAGGGTTACCTGTAATGATAGTTGTGAGTTTCATGAAATAAAAAAAAAATAAAAAAAAAATAGATAACTTTTCTGGGATTTTTTTTCTTCTATACGATGGTGTTTTTAGATTTTTGATATGTGTAAGGGATATTTCTTTAAATATATTAAAAAATCTGAAAACACCATTCGATACAGGAAAAAAATCCAAGAAAAGTTATCTATTAAAAATTATATAGTTATTAATGATGGACAGCGACAAATCTAAGGCTTAGTAATAGAAAATAAAACGTGAGAACTGGAAATTTTACGACCAGAATGTCCCTTACAGCAATTAATAATTCCGAAGTCGATATATAAAAATCTCGTATCACAGTGTTCGTTATCTAACTCCTCCAAAACGGCTTCACCGGTTTTTTTGTGTGTATATTTTGTACGTCTGACAATAGTTCGTAGGCTAATCAATATGGCAAAACAACCTTTGCCGAGTCATAATATATAAATTTTATATTATGAAAAATAAAATTGAGAATTTTAAACTTTTGCGTATTGGAAGTTGTTTAATTTTATTGATACTGAAAAAAATAGCGGACAAACCTAGGACTTCACGATGATTGATAAATAATTATATTTATCCTTACTAATATTATAAACGCGAAAGTTTGTTTGTATGGACTGATTTTTGTTACTCTTTCACGCCAAAACGACTTAACAGATCCGGATGAAATTTTGCACAGAGATAGATTATAGACTGGATTAGCATATAGGTTATTTTTTATCCCAGAAAAATACACATCAAAATTACCACGCGAACGAAGTCGTGGGCAACAGCTAGTCGATAAATAATTGTACAAATCTATAGCCATCGTTGGCAGACAAACGACTTATTGTTAGAGCAACGAGGCATTCAAAATGGGCATATTATCATTTTAGAAGACCTGAACCCGTTGAATCCGTTACATGTATCCCCCGGTCTCTCCGGTACACTAATATATGAACTATTTACAAAAAAGATTTTTTTGTCAGTTCTTTCTTTCGTATGCACTTTGGCCAACGGACAGCTAGTTTATGAAAAATAGAGGGCATGTGTAAGCACGGCGTATCAGTAAAAGTAATACTTATGTATTTATAAATATTTGAAGATTTTGTGGTTCCCAACACAACTTAATATTTATCGAATAATTTCATCAACATCCCTACAACTCAACCGGCAGCCCATAAGTGGATAACCCATTGGCGGTTATCTGTTCCTACTTGTTTGCCTGTCTGTTTACATCTTAACTTGGTGAGATTAAAACCAACTTCACCTTGAGCCTCAGTGAAATAGTCTGCGATGGCTCTGGCTACGATACGATAGTTCTTTAAGTGCACGGCATAAGTGCTCAATTCGCACCATAAACGGGAGATACCGGATGTTGTTATGATCTGCAGTCCAAGATAAGATATAGCTATTTTGAAAGCTTTTCCATTTCTAGCATTCCCTAAAAAATTACTAGAATCGCTTTAGCCAAGATATGAAAAAAAAAAAACTCATTTCGTTGATTGTTTATAGGTACAAAGTGTCTATTGCAGTATAGAGAAGCTGTCCTCCGCCGACGCGGCAGCCCAAGGCGAAGATGGCTAGAGGACGACCGGGATGGACAGGGCGAGTTGGAAAGTAGGTCCTCCCCACCTGCTTAAGGGGCTCCAGTCAGTAACACTAGCGCCACCGAGGAAAACAAAAATATCATATCTTTTTTACAGATGAAATTTGGTAAAAGTGTCTGTAGAATCTCTCAATCATGTCAATAGTGATTTTTAGGACCCATGGCCGTGAACCTAAGGCAAAAAACCTAGGACTAGATAGCGTTAGCGCCAGGAACGGCCGTTTTGGGTATAAATGCTATCTAGTCCCAGGTTCAATGCATGATTCCAGGTTCTTTGTCGTGGGTCCTAAAAATCACTGTCAACATGATTGAGAGATTGTAATGACACTTTTCGCAAATACGATCTGTAAAAGAAGGTATGTTTTTTTTTCCATTTGTGGCGCGGCGCTAGTTAGCTCAATAGATCCCCTTAAGGTAGGACAAAATAGAAGCTGACTAAGAAAATGTGGAATAAAAAAAGTTGAATTTCAAAAAATCCAATCAGCCCGTAGTAGTCGCTGGATAGAGGCCTCCCCCAAGGCACGCCACTCCTTTCTGACCTTGGCCAGCCTCATCCAGCCGCTGCCAGCAATCTGTCTCAGGTCGGCGGTCCGGCAAGCTTATGGGCGTCCCGCGCTGCGTTTGCCAGTTTGCGGTCTCCACTCGAGAACCTAGGGTTCGTACTCAAGGAATACTTTCGCCAAATTTCAAATCTCTAGGCTCACTGGTTTATTGTATTAGCTGACTTAGCTTGGCTTTTCAGTCAGTATTCAATGTATTTAAAATGTTATGCTGGCGCCTCAGTTTTCTATTCTATAAAGAAAAGGGAGTCCGAATAAAATTATTTGATGCCACTGGTTACCTCCTACAGGGTATAGCCACGGAAGTACCTATATTAAATGGAGTAGAGTGGCCGATCATGTAATTTGGCAGTGAATCTATTCGGTAATGCAACCAATTCGGACTAAATAGGCCACTTGACTTTTGCCTCTTCAAAGTATGTATTTGCGAGTTTTGTTTTCGACATGAACAATCTCTATTAGATCTAATTTAGCATCCACATTACTCAGCTAATATCAGGCGAACAGAAAAACCAACCATGTCACCACAACTTCTAATCAATACGTACTTTTTTTTTTAACCAATATACGTCCAACTGCAGGGCCCATGCCTTCACTCAGAGAGAGAGAGAGAAGAAGAAGAAGAAGAAGAAGAAGAAAGACATTTATTATACCAACAAGATACATCACAGAGAGTGTGGCCTTAATTACTACGCGTGCCCACGGCAGAATGGCGATTTTAAGCGCTGAGGTATGTGAACACTCGGACACTCAGGTTTCCTCACGATGCTTTCTTTCTATTAGCAAGTGGCATTGTTACTTTTTTGACAAAGCTACGTAACTTAGAAAACAAAGTCATGGGTACATGCCGGAATTAGAACCCACCTACCGAATGTAAGACCGGCATTCTAACGTTACCCTACCACCGCTACCTACCTATAAGACAGTTAAAACAATTGATAAAAACGTGTGGTACAAGTGTTTCTTTTATATCTTTAGTAATTACCTTGTATAGGCGTTACAGTTTAGTGAAAGGTTTTTTTTTTATTTTTACCATAAATCGGTCTATTTTTTTGACCGATTCAAACGAAATTGCGGGATATTCCTCTACAATAGAGAATTTGCACAACAAACGGTTTTAATCCCATTAGAAAGGTTGCGTTAAGAGATCAATATATAATAATTGTTTTACGAATATACTTTAATCATTTCAGAAAACGTTTACATATCAATAAAAATACTAAATCTAATACGTTTTTTATTATTACAGAGAAAATACTTTTATGGTTTTATTTAATGTTTTCTCTCTTGTTCTTCTAAGGTGTAAAAACGATGCCACTCCAATTTAAGTTTGGGCCAGTTACCCACTGTTTTTATTAGTAACAATTTTACAGAATTAATTTCATGTTAGGGTACCACCAACCTACTCCTGTATCTTAATTATCTTATTTAAAATTCAAATTCAAATGAATTAGTGCCACTAAGTGTATTGTACAGAAGTTCTTAATTATAAACACAGTACTTGGAAACTTAACTACCTTTTACAGGTATTGCAACGTAGTAACTTATGTGTAGGAACATTTCTTGCTTTTTTTACTACTTAGTAACTTTAAAAATGGTAACTTATATATTGTATTTTGTTATAACTAGGTATCTACTTACAATAGTATAAGTAATTAAAATCTAATAAGTCTAATATAAATTTTCTTCAATTGTATCTTAAAATATTCCTCCATTGTATATGACGTGTCGTTTTTAGGGTTCCGTACGCAAAGTGTAAGGGACCCTAGTACTAAAACTCCGCTGTCCGTTCGTCCGTCCGACCAGGCTGTATCTCATGAACCGTTAGACAGTTGAAATTTTCACAGATGCTGTATTTCTGTTGCCGCTATAACAACAAAAACCGAATAAAATAAAAATTTAAGGGGGGCTCCCAAACAACAAACGTGATTTCTTTGCCGTTTTTGCTCGATATTAATAACGGAAACAGGTAGACGCTTGAAATATTCAAATGTTGTTCGACTTGTACTTGGCCGGTTCTTAATGTTATCTTTAGTTTGTACAAGTTAAGTCAATTGCGATGTTTAATCATCTGAAAAGAACCACTGTTAACTGTCTCTACCAAGCTTCGAAGCATTCTATAAGTGTGTCTATCTACTACTTATTAAGTTCTTCTAGCTAATGCATACGACTCAAGCCACCTCACCGTGGGACCCTGACCGATCTCAATGCACCCTTATTGAGCCTGGCTCTTGAGATTCCCAACCACATCTCTGGCGTACACAAACAGAAGTTTAACACCATTCCGTAAAGCCTATATTGTCCTGGCGAAGGTGCATATTTGAGTTGGTCATGGATTAAACACGTTAATTGCCAGGATGATCTGAATGTACGAGCATCTTGTCTCTTGTCTTGGGCGGTTAAGTGGCGTCTTGTCGAATGGATGGTGTTTTCGTTCACACACGAAGGCAACTACTTGGTGAAGGTATTTGTACAAGATACTGAAATACACATGAGTGAGCAACCTTTCGTTAAATAACCGGGCTTGAAAAGTAAATGTCAGTCGATGGTCTTACTAGTCTATGGCTCTGATGTGACTTTGATGTTGACAGCTCTACCTATACTCTGTGAAGTGTCACGTCAGTTTCACGGTTTCCTACCTTCGGGAGGGGCGCTGGGTGTGCGCACTGACAACAAGGATATATGATCGAAGAGACTGCGCTTCATGGATTTTCCCACATATATAAATTGTTATTTAGTTTCTATTTTAACTTTTATCTTTTTTTCAGATGTCTCTAAAAAAAACATGATTGTTATATTTTGTATTTGTATATGGGTGCCTATGCCCAAAATAAATAACTATTATTATTATAAACGAATGCTTTTGTCTCTTTGGTATAGAGGAGGTTTGCCACATTGGCAATAGAATTCAAATATTGCCAATGTGGCCAATAATATACTTAATAGATCTAAGAGATGGAAGATACCTCCACTCAAGTCGATGGCTATACAGGTTATAACAAAATCTTTGGTATAGAACAGCTGAAATATATATTTTACGCGATTTCAAAGTTTTCCTCATAGTAGAATGTGTTCGTATTGACAAGTGCTAGAACCTTCCATTTTATGATCGTGTGGGGATTTTATTGCATCCTGGAGAAGCTGGTTTAACGCTTATTTACTAATACTTATGAACCAATGACTTGGTTTTCTAAATTTCGAACATTTGTGAAGTTATAGGTGTTAGAAGTTGGCTCAGGGTGAAGCAATCTACAGGGTGGACTGCAGATTTAAAAGGCGCCACTAAGAACCAGAGAATTTATTATTAATTAACACAACACACGCGCCATTCGGTCACACAGAGAGAGACTTCAGTATTACCAACTTAAAGCGCTAAAGAAGGATACATGAAAAATACTTGCATTGCCATAAACAATAGTAGCGATATCACTTGCTAACTGTGAAGGAAAACATCGTGAGGAAAGTCCCGAATCCGCGGTGGGCACGCGTGGTAATTAAGCCGATACTCTCTTAATTACCACGCGTGGTAATTGAGCGTCAGGCTTATGCCCTAAAGTGGGACGCATATAGGCTGCATTATTATATTTATACCAACTGAGGACTTCGCCTGCTTATTAATTCATCATCATCATCATCGTTCAGCCACAAGAGGTCCACTGCAGGACATAGGCCTCCTCCATGGATTTCCAAAAAGACCGGTTGGAAGCGGCCTGCATCCAGCCCCTTCCTGCCACTTGGATGAGGTCATCTGTCCATCTTGTGGCTGGTCGTCCTACGCTGCGCATGCCGATATGTGGTCTCCATTCGAGAACATTTCGGCCCCATCGGCCATCAGTTCTGCGTGCTATGTGCCCCGCACACTGCCACTTCAACTTACTAATCTGCTGGGCTATGTCGACGACTTTCGTTCGTCTACGGATCTCATCATTTCTGATTCGATCTCGTAGCGAAATTCCGAGCATAGCCCTTTCCATAGCTCGTTGCGTGACCTTGAGCCTTCTTATGAGGCCGATAGTGAGAGACCACGTTTCAGCGAAATTAATACAGCGAACAAAATTTGTTAAGCCTGTTTTGTATTTGAAAAATGCAAGTCTATCCACTTTCATATTCGACAGTGACTATGAAATTGATATGTAACTAAACAATGTACTTATAGCCAAATCCCGGCTCCTATAACGCACCCCTCAGATCGGAGTCAAGTGATTGTTTGACGTTCCACAGGCAAATCTGTGTGCCGAGCGAGTGATCTATCACTGGTTTTAGTCCAGGAGACGACGATATTTTTACGTCTTCTGAGTACAATTCTCAGGATACAGCTCAGGCGACTTTGGGGGTTGTTGGATTCTAGATTTTACTTGTTACAACGATCCATTTTTATTAAACTTTTCGAAGTGAAAACTTTTTGGATGCATTTTTTCTGAACAGTAAATCAAAGTGAACCAAATTCAACCATCATGCTCAGATATACTCGGCTTCAGTCATAATGTAAATTTAGAAAATAATTTTAAGGACACACACCAACGCGGTTGTGGTGGCGGTGGCGGTCCATACATAAATAATTTACGGCAGTAGTATTTTGTACGAACCGCCACCGCCACCGCCACCGCCACCGCCACCGCGTTGGTGTATTTTATCCTAAAGTTTCACTTCTATCGTGTAAGTATTTTTTTAAAGTTACCCTCTTTTTTATAAGGTAAGATATTTTCACTGCGTGATCGAATCAGGAATGAGCAGATCTGCAGAAGGACTCGAGTTGCTGATATACTCGTAGCTTAAAGAATTGCTCAGTTGAAGTGGTAGTGGGCGGGGCACATTGCCCGGAGAACTGATGCCCGTTGGGTCGAAAAACTTCTGACCCAGTCACCCAGACCGCGGACCGGACGACGCAGCATCTGACGTCTGACGATCTGGTTACGGTGGAGGGGAGTCGCTGGATGCAGATGGCACAAGACCGGGAAGCTTGGAAAACCATGAGGGAGGCCTATGTCCTGCAGTATCATCGAATGGCTGATGATGATGATGATGATCTATAAACTAAAAGATACTCTTTCTTAAAAAAGATCCTTTCCATTATTGAGATATAGAAGGGACCAAGAAAAGCTGCATACGAGGTATTGATCTCAGAGTTTCGAACCGGCAATTCGTGGTGATTTGGCCCATAACTCTCTCCATCTCAGAGAGGGCCTAAGCCAACAGAGCGGCGCATACAACGTGTAATTATAACAACACAAAATATGAAAACCGTTACTTTAGTATCGATAAAAATCTAATTAAACCTATGAAGTCAAAGTTTTTAATTTTAATACAATAGGAAAAGAACTAAATTAAATTTTCATCTTTTGTTTATTGGAAGTTGTTCAATTGTCGATAATGAAGAAATGATTTACAGGTTTTGGGTTACTTCGATAACACGTTTGAAGCCGCTTATTTTTTATCCGACCCTGGCCTACTTTGAGCCGATAAAGGCCCCTCTCCGTTTGCAATACAACACTTTAATGCGCCATTACCAGCGCAAATAATCCGCCACTTTGCCCACTTGCTCATCATTCATTCGAGATGTACAAAAACACATTGGCAAAATATAGAATATTATTACAGAAACAAAACCCACGACCACCAATTTCAATATAGAGTATATTTAAATTGGCGGTGTGGGTTTTGTTACCCCGGATTACGGAAGGATTGTTATATTTCTTAATCAGTCGAAGCATTTAGAAGATATATTGTAATAAAGAAATAAAGATTCGACCTTTACACGGTCGCACGCGCTCTACTCCGTTTCGTTACGGGCGACTTTGCAACTAAAATATAAAGATTGACCTGCTGTTGAATGTATATGAACCGTATTTACATGAGCATAGGCGATTGGGTAAAAAAGCAAAACGCGCAACTAATTAAATCGACTAACCTTTTGTCGCCTTTCCTAGTTGATTTTATTGTGAATATTATATTAGTGATCTGTCCGGATCGTGGCAAGTGGCAGTCCCTGGTCTCTGCCTATCCTTCTGGGATACAGGCGTGAGTTTATGTATGTATGTATGTATGTATGTATGTATGTATTATTAATAGATACACATTTTCTTGTACTACCATATACCGCGCCGCGTACTGAGATACTTGAAGAATGTTTTGAAAGGTAGGTACTGAGTGACAGCCAGCGCTGAGGACTCACACCCTCAGCACAATGCTGGATCAGTTGTCTTTAGCAGCAGCAGAGATACACCGCGACAAAACTGTACAAATTGCAATTATATAAGACGTACAAATTGTACAAATGCCCTCAGTTTGTGACGTCCTTACCTGGTTACCATAGCACAGGGTATCCTAGTTTGGGACCAAGACAAGTGATTGATTTTGTGGAAGTTATTATTATCATAATTTCGGTTTCCCTTTTTTGTTAAAAATGTAATTCTTGGTACAGTGCCCATTAGTTTTCCGTTACTTTTGTTATGTATTTGTTTAGTGCTTTATGTATGTCACTTGTAGTGCAAAAACCGATGATTTAAATTTGTTTGCTTGACAAGAAAAAGGGGGGGGGGGGGTTGGGCTGAAAAATGTTGGTTACGGGTATATGTAATGCATCCATAAAAAAAGCATTGAAAAAAAGTTGAGCTTTTTACCATAGTCTCTTTGTTTATTTGCTCCATATTTTTTACTTCAAACATCAGCTTACCACCCCCGTGTTGTACAGGATGAGCCACAAAGATCAAGTCACACTTCAGGGATTTCCCCCCGGTCATCAATTAAAACAACTTTGTCTCTTCCGAAACGACATACTCGTAAATCGCGAAAAAATTTTACAACTGTAAGTTGTAAAAAAAACTACACATTATTAAAGAAACAGCTGATTTGATTTTTTATGATACCCTGTAGACAAACCCTTTCTACGGCCGGCGTCACACCGCCCGCTGACGATGTTTGTTTAAACTCAGTTTTAGTGTCGCGTTACACCGGGCTTTGGTAAAAAAATCTGCGCCGCGCGCCCTATACTCAGCGGCTCTCAACATCTTCTTTCCCACAAAAAATGGGGTCCGTTGTGAAGCAAGTATAGAGGTATATTGACTTTCAATGAGCAGTAGGCATGTAGCAGTACTTTTTATTGAAAAATATTTTGACTGTAAGGTGATTGGATTAATTTTGAATTAGCGACCAAGACTCACTTTGGATTGATAGGTATCAAAGAGGAATCAAAGAGAGAATGAGTTGGCTCATTCTAGGCCGTGCGGCTCTGGCCTGGAATAAGCCACCCCATTTCTTCCCGTGGGTGTCGTAAGAGGCGACTAAAAAACGGAAACCAGGGAACGGGCAGCAGCGTTGACCTGTGACACCAGGCCACCAAATACTGCGATCTCCAATCCGCCTGCCAAGCGTGGAGATTACGGCAAAACCTCCCATACAGGGAGAGACCCATGTCCTGCAGTGGACTGCTATGGGTTGATGATGATGAAAGATAATTAACTAATTTGCTTCTGAAGTTAATCCGAAAGAAACTGAGATGAGTCGCTTTATGCCTGTTCTTCTCGAGAGTACAGTAATGTAAACCGTAGCTATAAGTGATAGTAAGGGACTTGTTCTGTCACCAAACACTTTGCAGCGTCACGATATTGACGCTCTACACGTGAGCCAATTCGATGGCCATCTTTCAGTGTATCTTTGTGAGTCGGCCCCCAACCCACACTGAATGAGTTATGCAAGTCTGTCTGTGACGTGAAGCTAGGAATATTCCCAACGAAATTAATTATGGCATTTCTAGCCATCATGAATGTTTGAAACTGACATAATAATCCAACCACCGATTCTCGTCCAGGTATTTAATTATAATTAAATATAAATGCTTAATTAAATACAGCACTAGGACTTTTGGAAATATTAGTCATATTCCCGAGAACAACACATCAGCAGGATGACAAACCGTAAATATATATGAATTATTAACTTTGAAGGGAGGCTTTCTTCGATTGAATATTTTCGCCGGCCAAGTTTGGAACGCAGTGCCGAACTAGACATTAGCCGCGTCGCCGGCGCAGTAAGCGGCTATTAAGTAATTATCGACGCTGCGCCGGATGCGACGCGTAAATATATCGCCTGCGACAGCACCCGCTACTGAACTCCATGGAGCAGGTAATATAATATACATTAAGGGGGATTCAGGGCCGATTTTTCAATACCCAGGTTCACAATCGATAGAAAGCACCCCATATCAAATTATTCCATTTTATTTAAATAATAAGTATCGAAAAATTATGAGAATAAACCTGCCAGTGGGAATTATAAGAACAATAATAAATTATACATTGTAACTTTTAATGTAATAATGAATATGAAAAAATACAATATAGAACTTGTTTTTAGATATATATAGCTGGCGTTGCCGTATTGACTAACGGTATATCGAGGTGCTGAAGTGCTTGTAGAACAGCGCCACCATGTCGGTCCGAGGTACAATGGCGAGAACATCACGCATGCTTCGATTGGCCGACGATATAGTAGTCATGGCAGAAACGATGGAAGACCGCGGCATAATGCTCGAAGACCTCAGTCGAGTTTCCCAAAGTGTGGACCTTAAAATGAACATAGACAAAACGAAGGTCATCTCGAACGCCCGTGTTGTGCCCACCCCAACAACATTGGGGAACTCGACTCTCGAAGTTGTAGACGAATACGTCTACTTAGGACAAACAGTCCAACTAGGCCGGTCCAACTTCGTGAAAGAGGTCAATCGTCGAACCCAACTCGGCTGGACAGCATTCGGGAAACTTAGAAAAGTCTTTTCGTCTAATGTACCTCAATCGCTCATGACAAAATTATACAACCAGTGTGTGTTACCAGTGATGACTTATGGCACTGAAACGTGGTCTCATAAGAAGGCTCAAGGTCACGCAACGAGCTATGGAAAGGGCTATGCTCGGAATTTCTCTACGAGATTGAATCAGAAATGATTAGTAAGTTGAAGTGGCAGTGGGCGGGGCACATAGCACGCAGAACTGATGGCCGATGGGGCCGAAAAGTTCTCGAATGGAGACCCCATATCGGCAAGCGCAGCGTAGGACGACCAGCCACAAGATGGGCAGATGACCTCATCCAAGTGGCAGGAAGGCGCTGGATGCACGCCGCTTCCAACCGGTCTTTTTGGAAATCCATGGTGGAGGCCTATGTCCAGCAGTGGACTTCCTGTGGCTGAATGATGATGATGATAGCTGGCTACTAGTTCAGGTTTAATACACAAAATAATAATTGATAAATTTATGAACTTCTTTTGAATTTATTAATTCGTGAACAATGACTACTCTATCCCTCCTATGTTCAAAAGTCATAGTTAACGATTAGTGTTACATTAAAGACGTCAATCGCTTGCTTGCTCTCTAATTTCCAACGTACATCATATACCGCCTGAAAGCTTTAGACGCAAACTATTCTCGATCTTATGAACTAATGGGATTGTCTAAAATTAATTGAGAATTCGGCACACCGTGCTTTACACTAAAATATAAAGTAAACAACGTGCACACATTATTTCCGTAGATTATCTATTTGATGTGATTAAATAGGAACATTGAGAACATAGAGAAGAAACCTACTCTTATCAGACACGATATCGATAAAATAATGACAAAAGGCAACGGTTACCACTATAACCCCTATAACGTTACGGCATTATGAAAATTCGGAATTACCCTCCCGCTTCATGAATTCGCAAGTCGCAATCGGCCTGTGCCCTACAGTGGGACGTATATAGGCTAGTTGTGTATGTTATGTAATGAAAATTAAAATACCGTCTTGACCCTTTTGGATGTTGACCTATAGGCACTGAAATTTCCACCGCCAAATCTATATAAATGTAATTCATTACATAAATTTTAACACAAATAAATTTTTGGTCGAGATAAGAATCTTATTTTATTTATTGAGCGGTGTTACCGAAGCAGTGGAACGCCGACTTCTCATTTGGGAGGTTGTGGGTACCAATGACTTTATTTTCTAAGGTACGTAACTATTGAAGTATAGTAGCAATACTACTCGCTAACTGTGAAGGAAAACATCGTAAAGAAACCCTAGTGTCTGAGGTATTTACATTAATTAGCGCTTGCTATACGTACAATGGCCCAACTACGAGGCTAAGTGCGGAATTCTCAGGTCTAACTAGAACTAGAAGAATATTTACACATTTTATAGCTGACAAGAACTCAATCTGCAGGTTTGCTAAAGGTCATTCGAATGGTGGCGTGGTGGCCGGGTCACCTATCTCCCTCTAAAATGGTTGAGACTGGTGATGGCTGACCCCTGCGTTATGCTCGTGAACGGGTGCTGTTCGTGTGTCTGGCCGCAGCATTAATATTTTTCCTACTTTTGTAAGAAGTGTTATTTTGGCTTTTAAAGTTATTGGTGGCTATCACGGAATCATATCATATAGGCTTTGATGTATAAGTTTAAGATGATTTGAGAAAAGACGGTCAGAGTGGAGTTTTTTTTTCCCCGCTGCCTTTTTCTCCACTACAAATACGGCTCGAAGGCAGCGGCTAACATAGTAACATAGTACATTGACATTCAGCGAACAGAATGTAAATTCTTTACGTTGAAATAAATTATTGATTTCTGATTATTTCAATCAATGTGCCCGTGCTCGTCCATTGCTGGGAATCGGCACGACACTCGTCCTGTCCTCGACCATCTTCATCTAGCCGTTGCCAGTACCACGCTGCGTTTGGCAGTTCCTTGCCTCCACTCGGGAATCTTTGTACCATACCTTATCTAGCTGGTAAATCTAAAAGTTTTCCTTCAAGGCACTGAGTCGATCAACTCTATCATACATTGTATTATCTATGACCCTCATTGAGCGCAACGCTTCAATGAAAGTAAAAATAGTGTTAACAGGCCATCCTAGCCCGTTTTATAGGGAATAATCCGGGCCGCATGTAGGAAGTGCCTCCACGACGTACATTTTTACGAGGAAAGAGCTTTTATATCCATAATTACGTGCTTTTTTAACGTTTTACGCTAAAATTGGGGTGCTCTGGTAGAATTTCGACATAACTTTTGGCTGGCTTTAATGGGCATGGCGAATGAAGTTTGTAATTAGTAATTTTGGTTGTGTTTAATTTTAGAGGTTACTGGTTGCCAGATTATTACAGTTTTTAAATAAATCCTTTTTTACTTTACTGTACTTTATAATAAGTTGATTGGCATGAAATAACGAGCTTTTTAATAGCTGAAAACCACGCTCAGTTTTCGGTTTCGAAGATGAATAATTCGTTTTTTATGTAAGTACCTACGTTTGTGAAGTCGTCACTATGTGACGACGTCACTGTGAATTGGTGCTAGGTGCGCCTAGCGCCTCTTTAAAGCAAAAATTACAAAACAACCTGTTTTCCATACCCAAAAAAGTTTCACCAATACAAATTATGCGACGCACTACACACAATAGGTAATAAGTAAAAACAAATTTGCCCGTTGAAAACGGACTGTTTTGTGTTTCATAAAAAACAAGAACAGAGGAACCGGCTCAAAATAAAAATTAAATAACATATTATGACACAATTAGTGCTTATAAAAAGGGCTAATAAATAAGAGCTCAAAACGTAAACAATTCCTTAGCCTATAAAGTTAAGAATCTTTCACAGTTTAAATTACTATGAAGGTACTTATCTACTTAAATTGCTGTAAAAGTCAAACAAGTTATTTATGACTTTCTACTTACATACTACTACGCGGCCCTTCTTTGCCCTTTCCAAGCCTTTTGCCCTTAAGAGGTCAAAAAAGGAGGTCGACTAAAAAAAGGTGAATTAGTGAAGATTTGGCACGGCACTTTAGCTTGGGCAAAACATTTTGAGTAGTGTCGCGACGATAAAAAAACTGCACTAACTTACTCAACTAAGCCCCGTACCATGAACTCACTCAAGTTCACTCGATCTACTCAAAAAGAAAAGAAATTAGATGTACAGAAACCTGAAATTCGTGATTAGACTTGCTACACTTGCTTGCGTCGGTTTGGACATGTGGAGAGGATGAAAGAAGAAAGATTGACGAAGCAAATATATCGAGCGAATGTGGAAGGAAGGGCGGGTAAGGGACGACCCAAGCGGACATACTTCAATCTAATAGGGGATGTATTAGCAAAGGGCAAGATAAAAAGTACTCGAAACCGGCGTGCGTGCATGCAACGACTAATGAACGTTAAGGAAGCGAAAATAATCTGTCTGGATCGTGGCAAGTGGCAGTCCTTGATCTCTGCCTACCCCTCTGGGATACAGGCGTGAGTTTATGTATGTACTTGCTACAATTTGTTTCTACCTTGGCTCTCCTGGTTTCATGAAAGTCATGGAAAGTAAGTTTAGAAACAAAATTAATTTAAATAAGTTTAGAAGCGAAGTTACATCGTTGTCTTTTTCAGATGATTTGTAGGTATATCTATGAAAATAAAAAAAAAATGTTTCACATACCCTTGTGAAAACATGTATAGTAATCGAGCATCAAAACACTACTGATATTGTACGGGCTTCATTAAATATAAAATAGGAATACATAGATATGTGCAATTAATTATTGTAGGTAGCTTTCAGTGATGAATAGCATCGTAGCAATAAGGAGTTTCTTCTAACCATCTAAGATTAAAGAAACCTGTATGGTCTAAAATAAAACGTTTCAAAATACACCTTCCAGCCAGTATTTCTGCTTGCATACAAACTCCTTGCAGGTCGTTATGCATACCCTACTTCTCCCTAAACTCTACAGTCAAACTCCTTACATACCAACTGCTTACAGATCGTTATGCCAGCTATATTTCGTATTCATAAACTCGACAGACGGTCGACTATCTACTCTCGCCCCACAATGTTCACAGTACGGGGCAGCGGTAGTCTAGACACGGCGCCCACCCCTGTCGCCTTGGTCACTCGACTGTCGGCGAAAAAGGGCGCGCCTGCACTTGGCCCGCGATCTTCACTTGACTGTGTTGGTGGTCCTCGAGTGCCCTTTTGACTTTTTCAACTTGGTCGGGGAAAGGGATTTGTCGTGGTGCGAAAAATGTGTCTTGAAATAATGATCTGCGTCTAAGATAAGTCATTCCAGGCGCTACGTCGTTTGAGTGGTCATTTTATCTATCAGGCTCTATTAACGAACGATTGTACTCGCAAACCTCGATATCATCATCAGCCTATGCTTGTCCACTGCTGGACATAGGCCTCTCCTATAGCACGCCACTGAGCACGGTCCTCGGCTACTCTCATCCAACTCTTGCCAGCCGCCCTGCGAAGATCATCGCTCCACCGAGTCTGAGGACGTCCCACACTACGTTTACCGATCCGCGGTCTCCACTCGAGAACTCGTCTACCCCATCGGTTATCAGTTCTTCGGATAATATGGCCGGCCCACTGCCACTTCAGCATGCTAATTCGGTGGGCTATGTCGGTGACTTTAGTTCTCTGTCGGATCACCTCGTTTCGAATTCGATCTTTCAGAGAAACCCCGAGCATAGCCCTTTCCATAGCACGCTGAGCGACTTTAAATTTGTGGACCAGCCCCACCGTGAGTGTCCACGTTTCGGCACCATATGTCACCTCGATATGTATCACCGTAATATATTCTAAACTATATTCAATTCAAAGTTTAATTCCAAAGTTTTAAAATCAATCAAAACCAAACTACGTTTTGACGATATAATGCGCTTTAAACAGCTGCTTTGAAAAATCGTTTATATTTTTAACTTTCACACTTAATTTGAATGGTGGAGGCAGCGTAATGGCGCATCGGTAGAACGCTGGCCTCACATTCGAGAGTTATGTACTAAATAAAGTAGATTACGTGGAGACACGGACCCTACCTGCGCGAGTCTGACTCGTACTTGGTCAGTTTTCTTTTTTTTCAAAACATATTGAAGAAGAAGAAGAAGAAGAAGAAGAAAGACATTTATTATACCAACAAGATACATCACAGAAACAAAATAAGCACATAAGTAACATAATATGCACAACACAGAAGGAAAACTAAATACACAACAGACAAAACGAATAAAGGCTGAAGATTGAAGATTGAAGGCTTGTTTCATAACGTTGTAGTGGCTTCATCCAATAGTATGAAATTGTTTTTGGAACAAATCAATCAATAAATTTTCAATTAATGAGCATGGAAAAACTGTGGCCATTTGTATCTACAATATAAAGTACGAAGTAGAAAACTTTGGAAATTTCTCATTTGCTGAAACGAAAGCGCAGCAATTCACAAATCACTCGCAGAATCGCCCCTGCGCGCCGATCAGCAATAAAAGAGCGCCGATTCTCATCGCGTTTGTTTACTGAAAGCAGTACTAACAACATTTGGTACAAATACATCGCTCTCTTGATGCGGTTCTCATGTTGAGATCAGCGAACGTATTGCATTTAATTGCTTTTTATTGCGCGTTTTGTGGTACAGTCAGGAATAAGTTATATTTTTTCCGCGAGTGTACGTACAATCGGCAGAACATTGACCATTACATGCGTGCATTCTCAGTTACTTTCTTCCACTTCGATTCCCCAAGGTTTGCTGGAAGAAATCTCTCACAGAGATAAGCTCGCCTTTGTACATGAAATTTCGTATTGTCAGTTTTCTTGTACTGTTTTTCGTGGGCAATAAAGTATAAATTAAAGTATAAAATTTCGTTACAGGCATCTTTGCAACGCCATTTGAACTGTACAGGCTATCAATATAACTATGCAGGAACCGGTACCTACACCGAACTGTATTTGATACAAACGAAGTTCCAACACCTACGCTATTCTTATGTAGACACCTAACTCCGTTTGTTCGTTCGTTCGCTGAGTTCCAATTTGACAGGTCTGTATCGTAATCAACCCGATTCCATTTTAATATTCGATTACCTATTTATTTAGTGTCTGCTAGTTTGGTTCTTCAGGCGTTCGAAATTCTACAAACCTACGAATTAAATACCCGCCACTTTAGATTTGGAAATTTTTTTCTGCTGACGACACTGCGAGTCCATATTTTCAATATACATATATTTTTAGTGCCAGCTTTATTCTTCAGAGGTTGCCAGCGCTCACCGCGACATTCAAAATTCTAAATTCAAAACTAATTACCGCCACTAATGGCTGGCTATTTGTTTACCTGCCGACGACACGCTTCCGGCGCACGTGCGGACACAACCCGATCACTTGCTCTCGCTCTGAATGCTAATGCAGTAAAGTGCGCCCTGTAGTGTTGTTTGAGAGAAGTATCGATAGTCCGTACTGGCCACTTTGAGTAGCGTTATGCTACAGTTTACCGAATAAAAACTGACATCCATATTATGTTGACGTACTCTGGTCCCAAACTAAATACCGTGTGATACGATAATGGTATGTGGAGAAAAAAATCATAAGCATGGACACCGAGATTGAGGCTAACACCCAGACGGAGCACATTTGCAAATACGAGGGCCCCAAGCTGGAATTGAACTCAAGTTCACCGTACAGACTATACTACAGTAGTGTATATTAATTATCATGGGCGCCCGTCAGTCGGCAGACCTCGATGGTAGGACGATGTAGTCAGCTCCTATATTACGCGCACCAAATCCTAAACGATTCCAATTGTGCAACTGTCAAATCAGTATGGAATTTGCCTATTAGACGATTGGAATCGCTCAAGATTTGGTAAGTATAATGAGGCCCCAGGTCTGCAGAGGGCCCGTGAAAGACGGCGTGATGGGGAAAGGGCATATACTCTGCCCAGTGGGCAGACATGGGCTGATAATGACGATGATATCTTATCTTGAAAAAAATTGCTGGGAAATCTATTGTAGAATTTTTATTAGTAGCCTTCAATGACGTAAACAATATTATAAATATCGTGATTTGTCTTTTTACTCCTTTTCGCAGCCCTATTGGTCCTGGCTGAGAGAGGACGAGTTGACGAGCGGTAATGCATCGAATGTTTACGTCGACAATTTGTTAATAGTTTCGTTTAGGTGTTCATCATTACCAAGGACCGACAATACACTTCCAGTGAGAGATGTTTCTCGCGCTATTTTTGGACAGAGTTCAATTTATAGTTTGGAAGGAGGTTTTTGGGGAAATAGTTACTCACAAAATGACCAGCCCATTCGCGCTTGATACAAGAAAAAAAGTAAAACTATCGCGTACAGGATTTCGTTTCGGGGCGGGACAATTTTTGTGTGAAATCTTGTAACAGCTAGTGTTTACCTTTGCGCCAATTATCACCCGCTCCCTTCAATATCCTTAAATTAGAACCGTACCTATAGATGAAACGATAATCAGACATAACCTATAATTTTTTTAAAAGTAAGATTAAGGTAAAAATACTCATACTTCACTAAAGCTGACATGGAATTACGTTATCCCCTTTTGTTTTAGGTCCACTACCTGTGTTATAGCAGATTAGATAACGTCTAAGAGCAAAATCCTTGTTCGATCATTAGGTTGGTTTTTGCTTTTGAACTTGCAACTATTTGACGTGGAAATTTAATTCAATCCCTTAGCTTATAAACAGCTGTTAGTATGATATGAGAGGTAATTCACCAAAACCTATAGTGTAACTGCCCTAATAACTTCCTTAGCTCAAACGGAAAAGTCTCTCAATCACAACTTCAACGAAGATTCCAAATTCAAATAATCCAAGATGGCGAGCAATTTCGCCTCCCGAAGTAGCTCTAAATACAAAACAGGAATCGACAAAAGATCCGCTTCAACTCTAAAGAGTTAATTAGTTAAGTCGTATGTGATCATGAGATCTTGTTAGGTAGGTACTTAAACCAACTAATATATTATAATTGAAGACGATTTGAGAAAAGATGATCGGAGTGGAGTTTTTTTCGCTGTTTCTTTCTTCACTATAACTCGACTTGACGACAGCGGATAACATTGTATATTGACATTCAACAAACAGAATGTCAAGATGAAAGCCTCATAATTAATTTCATTGGATCAAAAGCCTTCTCCTTAGACAGTCGGAGAGAAAGACAAGGAGAGAGACAATAGTTAGAGATGCATAATTACAACCTAGTCTAGCATCTACCTAGATTACGAGTAAAAAAAAATTAAAAGTGTCACATTTAGCGTCCTAGTTTCCAAACTTCCGAACAGCTAGTAAGTACCTGCTATATTGCTTAAAAATTAAGTCTTATTTATCTAAAAAGCCGATTTCACTAAAACACTCTTAAGACGGATTTAAATCCGACTAATGGCAGGCTAAACGCCCACTGGAAATGGCGAGAGTTTGGCTGTACTTCTGTCAGCGTACTCTGGACGTCCTTAACCGATGTGGAAAGACTTGCGAATTCTTGAAGCGGGAGGGTAATTCCGAATTTTCATAATGCCGTAGCGCGGGCGGCGGCATTCATATGATAATTTTATTCTCAAGATGAGAACTGGCTGGTGTGGAGGTGGATCTTCGTGGGATTGAGAAATTCGATAGTTTATAAAAGGTTTTTAATTTTTTTAAATATTTAGATTCACTCTGCATGACAAAAACTACAGATAATTGCAAAACAAAGTTAAAATTTTATAATTTTTGTTTTGAGTCGTTGTGGATGGCCAGAGGTTAGCGTTTTTTTTTAACTACATAGGTACTGTTTTTTAAACATGATACTTAGGAAGTTTAAAACACTTTGAAATACGTCTAATTTAAAAATGCCAACCCAGGTAACTAGCAGAAAAAAAGTCCTTATGTACTCAAATACAGGTTCCAAAAGTCCTACTACGAGACTTCTCCAACAGTCAAACCAAGCAATAGGTTTTGTGGTTCTTTATATTAATACATACAATACAAAATACCCAACCATTTAATTAATTCAGGTTATTTTATCAGTCCTATGGATATAAGTAAAGTTTTCCTATACTTTAAATTAGTATATTATTTAGAAGAAGAAGAAGAAGAAGACTTTTCACTACAGATGTTCATAAAACGGTTATTAATATGTAAACCGTTAGTTTTAAATATCTATGTATTTCTTTGGTTGTTACTCTGTGTTAAAATTCTTTTGCGTGTTTTATGTGTAATAAATAAACGGTTACTATTCTATTCTAATAGTACCTACAATTAAAAGAAAAATATCCTTTAAATATCCACACAAAAACTTTAATGGCTGCCGACAAAAAGCCTGCTCTACACAAACTATACTCCCTTTCGGCCGGTAAGTTAGTACGTAGTCCAAGCAATTTATCGTCAAGTGATTTCTGAGGCCTCCTTCAAGTTACTTCGAGTTTTACGCCATACTAGGATGAACAGCTACATTCAGTTCGATAATACGTTATCTTAGAGCTTGTCTCGCCCTAGGCAGTGGAACAGAAAGAGATGAAGAACCACATGTCGCACTATCTTATTCCGAACGGACTTTATTGCTTGATAACTGCAGTGGGCCTGCGCCGCCACTGCAATCAACCTCTTGTGGGACCGCACGTGATTTGTGTGAAAAATGCTGGCTGGAAAACGATTTGGACACCCGAAGGATGGGGCAATAAGGTCGAGAAAAAAGTTTTGGACGATCAGTTTTTTTTCACGAATTCCGTTTAGCGAACCGCCTTGAATGTTGTGCGCATTTTTTTATTATTTGCTAGGATGTTAGTTTCTTTAAAGAAATCTCTTAACGAATCTCTACTGCCTAGCTTATATAGATATGAATCTGATTGCTCTTTTCTGCAAGACGAAGATGGTCTCAATGTCTAATAATTTTGGCTACCGCTTTTCGTTACAAAAAACGAAGTACCTATAGGAAAACATATTTAAAACGTCCGTAATTTCAATAAACCACATTTGTCAAAAGTTACTTGACCACGTGATCGCATCATCATGGTGTTGTGTATGTGCTGTATTGTTCGTAATATTGTGTACTACCTAGCATTCATTATGTTATATTAACGATAGTAAAGTTTGCATGTATATTGGTTTACATATTTATTATAATCATGTATTTATCGTGTACGTTTTTATTTAATTATTTAGGTATATGATTTATAAAAGTATGATGATTATTATTATTTTGACACGCTCTGTACCGCGCTCTACTCGAGGATGCTCACAGAACAAACAGGCACTGTCTGAAAATCAGCGCTGTGGGCGAATACCCTCAGCAAAAGCTGAGCCTTTTGCAGCAACAGAGACACACAGCGTCTAATGTTTGTGAAACTTGTTTTAATGTACATAGGTAGGTATATTCTGTTTTGTAGCGTTCAATGTTTTTTTCTTTATCTTATGTCTTTTGGTTATTGTTGTGTGTGTCACTGTTGTTGTAATACATGCCTATTTCTTCTTCTAAAAGTATAAGTACTTTTCTTCAAGCACTAAAAATATTAGGATGTTCAACCGAGACGGAATGTCAGACGCAACAGTAGCCTTAACGTATTTCCAATTTGTAACACTCTAAAAGTGTTATTTATAAAAAGTCGATGCCACTAAAAAACTTTTAATATGGAATTAAAGCCGGTTTATGAGATGAATTCTTGCTATAAACCGGCTTTAAGAAAGTCTTAATTGTGTTTTAGTTTGTAACATATACTGCATGAACTAGTAGGTAGTTTAGTGACCCAGTGTAAGTCGTATGGATTCTACGACTTTGCTAACTCTACATTCGGAATGGCGAAATAAGGCGAGGGATTTGTCAACTGTATTGCACTTTTATTAATTTAATTTTGAAACTATTTACAAAATGTGCGAAATTCATAGACTGCATAGAACCTATGATACAACTTTAAATCTCTATATTACTTAGGTAAATTAACTAATCAACTACAAATTAAGAACTAAAAATTAACAACTTTTAACTGTGAACTAAAGCGTGCTTCTTTGGCTACGGTTCCGTGAAATCTTTGAGTTTAAAGTAGAGCTAGTTACTCTACTTTAGTTTATCTCATTATAGTTTTAACTAGTCACTGCAGAATTCCATTTGATTTACATTAAAGATTCTGTAAGTGCGGAATAATAGACCTTTTATGGCCGTTAGTTATGATCTATGTCACCAGTACCAGCTTTATTTTTTTTCTTTCAAATTTTAATTTTCTATCTCAATATTACTGGCCATACTCGAGTTGCTATTCTCATTGTGTTCCAGACGAGGTTTACGCTTTTCTCCGACATCTTTACCTCCCATGGTTACAGTCATATCACTGGATAATCTCTCTTTACAATTATCCAGTCTGACATCCGTACTTCTGTCCAAATCACTTGGCAAGCCCATTCCAAATGTTGGCTGACCATAGTACATGTACGGAAGGGTAAGGTTTGAGTAATTCATGCCCAAATGTTGGCCGTATATCGATTGTAATACAGCCTGGTTATACGATTCTTGGAGTAGGGCTTTGTACTCTGGGTTTTTTGTGAAGTCGACGCCGTAGACGCCGGCGAAGTGCTTCAGTATTGGTGACCCGTCTAGAAGGTTTGGTGTGAATAATGCCGGGTTCATGTTCTTGTTCATGGCCACTCCTGGGTAGGCCTTTGACAAATCAGGCAAAGACGACTGTCCATTGTTATTGACAAGGACTTTAACGGCAACTTTCCGTGCGTGGTGATTGGCTGCCGCCGCCGCCGCCGCCGCTGCCAGCATACCGTTCTCCTGCATTTGCAACTGTTTTCTCTTCGTTTTGTAGCGTCTGTTCTGAAACCATATCTTGACTTGAGTCTCTGTGAGTTTCAAGCTTGTGGCGAGGTCCGCCCTTTCTGGTCCGGAAAGGTACCGCTGCTGGCTAAATCTGCGTTCTAGCTCGTAGACCTGAGCGTGCGAGAAGGCAGCTCTGGACCTCTTTTTTCTTCCGCCATTTTGGGCATACTCGCTTAGAGAATTGTACGTCGGTGAATGTATAGCTCTAGGTGAGGTGTCTGTTGGGGGTGTGGTGCATTTTGAGCCGTAATGCGAGATGCTGAAGGGCTTGTACCCGATGTCGGAGTTTGGTGATGCGTTGTTGCAATTTGGCGAACCGGTGTTTGAGGAGCGGGAGTCGTAGTCATCTGCAACAAAGAGAATATAATTAAATAGGCATTTAGGTGCTGTGAGTAATTGTACGTTGAATGTAATCAAGGATTTTAATTATTTCAAATATTTTCATTCACAGAAGCAGAGAAACTATGACATTTTTAATAGTTTGATTTGCTTCCACAAAATTTACAGCCTTTTTACACAGTCACATTATATTACTGACAAATCACTGAATTAGTTTGAGAGCTTTGAGATTGATTAATAATAAAAAACCGGCCAAGTGCGAGTCGGACTCGCGCACGAAGGGTTCCGTACCATTATCTATACAACATTAGACACAAAGACCGAGAAAAACCTGCAAAAGTAACGTTTGTTGTATGTAAACTAAAGTTTTATATTATTATTATTATTATATAAATATTTATATTATTTTAATTAGATTATTTATTTTTGAAGCGAATATAAAACTTTAGTTTTAAGAATTTGAAGCCGTTATTCATATCGAGCAAAAAATGGGAAAAGAGTACGTCTTTTGTATGAGAGCCCCCCTTAAATATTTATTTTATTCTGTTTTTAGTATTTGTTGTTATAGCGGCAACAGGAATACATCACCTGTAAAAATTTCAACTGTCTAGCTATCACGGTTCATCAGATACAGCCGGGTGACAGACAGACAGACAGATGAAGACAGTGAAGTCTTAGTAATAGGGTCCCTTCGGGTACGGAACCCTAAAAATAATAATACCATTACAGATCTTCACAACTAACAGAAACACTTAGGTACATAGTTAAATGGAAACACGGAATGAAACATGTTTGATATTAGGAAATCTTAGGAGCTCATCAACACGGATTCATACGACCCCATTACTTACAAACGTACCTAATTAATTACTTACAAAAGCCTATCCATAGAGTCTCACGCCATCGGCGTATAAAGGTGGACTCACAATGGATACATTACGCAAATTGTCGCCAGAATCATTAGTGCGTCACAAAAGTGACAATAGAGATCAGTGCGTAACGTCTCCTTTTATTTTGACCCTAACAGTGGTTTCGCGTGGCCTTTGTCGTCATTAGTGTCTTCTAATGGCATAATCACTATACGCTGTATCGCAAAAGTGTTTATTAAAACTTAAAGCGGTTATTCTCCTCATAAATACAGGATGTGGTACGGTTTCGTCAGTATAAATAATTTAACCAATGGAAAAAAGCAAAAATTTATAATTTTAAATTCATTTGTTTAATTTATCGTACGAATTGTCCGCCTCAAGTTTCGAGATAGTATGAAAATTTTTTTTATTTTTTTTTTAAGTTTTGCTAGTAAGGTTTCATACAAATTTTGATAGTTGGTCTAAAAGTTGATATTTTTTTATGATTTCACAATTGATTTATTTTATTGCAGCATTAAGTATTACCAGACTTTAATGCAACCACTTTATAACCTTCACTTATACGTACTTAATGAAGATGCCATAATTAGGTAGTGGTACAATTAATCGAATATAAGCAAGTATGTTGTTTTACAAAAGATGTTACTATTTTACGAAATGCCTGGTAACTAGATACTCTCAAAATATACAGTTGTTACATTATTTGGCCGTTCTATTTCCAAATTACTGTGATAGGAGCTCTAGCAGTAATTAAGGTTCTTAATTTTATTTCAATTTCCCAAAGTTTTGGTCGAATGAACCTACAGAGGAAGTAATCATTAAATTGAAACTTACGCCAACAATAGACAGTTTTAAGCGTCATCAGCATCACTTAGCATAATGAGAGTGTCCGCCATACTATTAGGAAAAAAATGCCCTTAAAGTTGCTTCCCTATTATTTGGCTAAAAGCTCTTAGTGCAAATGACTTAGGGGTCGTTTTGGAAGTTTTATTGTGTAACAATTTGATGGGATTGCCTATAAGTGACGATGTCGCGGCCTGTCACGGCACGTGCTCGTGTGGATGCACCATTAGATTTGTGACAATTTGTTCTGACCGTAATTAAAAGCAGCGTGTTGGTGACGGATTTGAATTTGGAACGAATTTCTTTTTCCGTTTCCTTTTTGGCGCCTCAAGGAATAGGCCATTTGTTTTTCTTCTGCAGCTATCAATCGTTGTGTCAATGTGTGTTTAATTTTTATTATGTGCACTGCACTTGTGATTGGCCAGCACAGAGGGACTTGTAAAGCCAAGATTTTGATGTGTCATCATTTTATAAGTATTAGTATTTTATTTTATTTTATGCATTAGTATTTTTTTGTAAGCCGTTTTACCATTTACTACAGTATTACCGTGTCCGAGCATCGTAGTGATTGTGGCAGTAGAAACGAACCAAAATCTTCTCTGCTCTATTCTAATCTTTCTAATTTTCATATATCTCTAAGTAGTCTTAGTTTCAAGAATGTACAATTTTGAATTCGCGATAAAAATCGTGAACTAACCTGAGAGTTCCGTGACTGGATAATAGTTCTTCCTCGACATATCCAAAGCACCATCGTCAGCCAAGCCCCTGTATCCATTGCAGTCTTCGTAAAACTTCATGTCCTTGTCTAGAACCTCTTTCTTAGGAAACGCACACTCCTGGCTGTATCCGCTCGTCCCTTTGCCGAAAAAGTTTATTTTCGCGCCAAACGAGTCGCGATAAAAAGTTCCATTTTCGAAATCACACTTTGCTTCCTGATTTTCTTTTGTCAAAATGTCGTTTATGGAGAACGGTGTTGTTAAGGTTGTCTTCTCACTGTCGAAAGTTTCTTTATAAGGTTTTATTTTCGAATCCATTTTTTTTTCAGCATATAAAATGCCACTGATAGCCACTCGACCGCGTGTTTGGGGCTCGCCCTGCCGCAAAAGCGTTCCTCAAACGAATAAACTTTGCGTGATGGATTGTCCGCCTGCCCGCTAACGCCTGAAAACCGCAGAGGGAGATAGCTAACTACCCCTATAACTCCACTCTCGATGTGTTAGAAAAAGACGGCAATAGGTTTCATCGTGTCTTTAAAAAGCCCCCTTGAGTGGTTTCAGCAGTGGGGGAGTCAGTTTTTTCTTGAAGACGTTACGTGTATGCTATTCGATCACTTCAGGTCACTTGCGATTGTGGGTGCGGTTTGGACTGGCTACTTGGTGTTGGAGCAAGAAAATACGTAGTTTGTACTGTGCACTTAAAAATATAGGTGGATATTATCCTCAAAAATTAACTTGTAATTAAGAATTTTGAATGAAATCTGAACTGAAATTCAAACAGTGTTTTTTTTACAATTAACTTACATTTTTATTTTCATCTAATTTTGAACAAAATTTTAAGAGAATTTTGAACGAAGACATTGGTTTATCATTTGTACAAATGGCCTCAGTCTGGGCGTTTTCCCATATTTGTGTGGACCATGCCAGGTTACCATATCACGGTATCCTAGTTTGGGACTAGGACAAGTGATGCCTTGCGATGCTTAGTATACATAACGCTAGATAGTATAAGCATCGCGTAGCGTTATGTCGAATTTTAGTTATTCATTTAACAGGTGTAATGGCTTTTGTTTATTAGGTTAACTTAGTTACTGGCATGACTAGGTAGTTATACCTACAAGTAACAAAGTTTAGAGTAATTTGATTTAGTTTAAATAACGGATTGCGATTGTTAATTAAGTAAACTTACTCGCAAGTCATAAGGAAATGTAAGGTTTCATTTAGTAAACGAATTTAAAATTTAAACAAGTATTTTATTAAAAACATCGCAAGCGAAGTGATTTTAAGCAAGCGAAGCGCTGTTCTATATCTAATGTCGTTGCAATAAAAATTCTGAAGGTGCGGCGGTCATCGCGTAGGTACTATCTTTTGACAATATGTTAATAACTCAAAAAAATAATTGATTTGTTTTGGTGTTCAGATGTGTACGTGTGCTTTTGGATCGGGCGTAATTTTTTTGACAAGTATTCGAATTTGAAATTTAAACACGTATTTTATTAAAAACATCGCAAGCGAAGTGATTTTAAGCAAGCGAAGCGCTGTTTTATATCTAATGTCGTTGCAATAAAAATTCTGAAGGTGCGGCGGTAATCGCGTAGGTACTATCTTTTGACAATATGTTAATAACTCAAAAAAATAATTGATTTGTTTTGGCGTTCAGATGTGTACGTGTGCTTTTGAATCGGGCGTAATTTTTTGACAAGTATTAAAAAAGAAATTGGAAAAATAATGTTTTATCCTATTGTGGTTTTTTTCTAACATAATACCCAATAAAAGGCGTGCAACAAACTTTGATATTATTCTAATGAATTATAAGATATAGGTATATCGTAACTGTTTGCCAATTTTTGTTGTTTTGGTCTAGCCCAATCTGAGCCAAATTAATTTAATAATTCATTAAATCAAAACAGTAACAATTATAATTTTATTTATCACAAGACATTTTAAAGGAACCAGCTATTTATTAACTGGTACTTTCTAACCAATAAGGTCAACAGAGTTATTCAATTCTACAAGTGACCAATCCAAACTGCGATCACCTCCGCCCACCGCAAGCACACCTAGCGTCTTTGACGAAAACGTAACGTGTCGTGCGGCCGGTAAGTGCTTGACAAGTGTCCTACTATCCCACTCGCACTCACCGGCCAGCCCATAAACCTAGGGCGACCTTTCTCGGTCACACCATGGGGCCCCGTTTAGATCCATCCAATCAGATAAGAGCACTGTTTGCGGTTCACCAATAAAAAGTAAGTTGAGGAGTTTGTTTGACAGAATTAATTTAGGGCTTTAAAGTTTGGAATTGGGTATTTGACAAAATATCAAATGAGTTACTTTTAAAACGGAATTTTGTATGAAAATACTGGTTTATGACGTCACATTTCAGAGCACTCTTTTTATGTTTAATCTATTTAAAAATTGTAATAACTAGTAATGGACTAAAAGAGATACATTTTCCGAGATATTTTGTAACTTTTGTTTCAATCGAGCATATGAAATAATTTATTGTTGATCGTGTTAAATACCGAATTTGCAATCGCCTTTGTATGTTTTTTCAGTTTTGTTTACACCTAAGATTTTGCTGTACCTAGTACCTAACTGCCTACATCTGAGCGTAGGTAGGTACTATAATCAGTTTTTTTTTCTTTTGGACTTCCCATTATTAGTAGGTAGGTAAATAAACAGAAATTATTGTATTATTGATTAACAGAGAGTAAAAACGGGAAATCATGTGAACGGTGTCTCGCACTCGAGTGCGTCAGTCAGTAGAAATGAAGTCCTTCAGAAGTATGTAATTATGACACGAGAATTTTCTTATCTTATCTTATGTGCGGTGTTACTTCGAATGACATGATACCCAATAAATAGATAGTTAGTTAGATAACACTTTATTGCCCAACGAGAAAAACGTATTACAAAATGTGATTTATTATATCTATGTGATTAATTAATAAATCCCTATCAATAGAGTGATTAGAGAACGTCGTGGACTGAAATAGGAATTAGTGACTAGAGTTGAGACTTTCTTTAATTTGGACATAATATGCATGGGTTGAAGGAAGAAGGATTGCCAAAAGAAATATATGACACATAATATATGCGTGGAAAGGCCGGTATGAGACGCCTGAGGCGGACATACTTTGACTAAAATGGGGATGTGTTAGCGAAGGGCAAGATAAAAGACTGATGAATGTTGATGAAGCGGAAGAGATTTGTCAGGATCGTGGCAAGTGACAAATCCTGGTCTCCGCCGACCCCTCCAGGATACAGGCGTGGATATATGCATATTATGCATCTGTGTATGAATATCGTAGTAACTAGGTTCCTATCATCTATGTAATCACCAAAAATAGGTAATCATATACATGCATTTGCATTTGTATTTCTTCAGTTTTAATTTAATTTCATTTCAGTGAACTGAGAAAAAAAAATGAAAAAATGTTTATTTGTTCCAAAAACTACATAAAAAAGGATGAAGCCCTAATTTCCACACTAGGACTCCCTGTGTTGTGGAAACTAGTCCCCTCCGCTTAATGGATGACAAGAATAGAATAGGAACTTATAGTACTTAATTAATAAGTTAATTCTTATCAATCTCATAAGAATAACAAAATAAAAGCATAGAGAATAATGTTTACGCATAGTTATTATATAGAATGATTTAGATCACTAATAATCATGCTTGTGTGTGTGAGTACCTACGTATGTGTGTGTTTGTGTTTTGGAGGGTATAAGTGCATGTGTGTGTGTGTGTGTGTGTGTGTGTGTGTGTTCTGCTCAGCCCTACGACCGTTAGTGTTGAAAATGATTATCGAAACATGTTAGTTTTCAGCCGGCATGGGCATGTTCTATCCACTGAAAATCCGCTGAAAATGATTATGTTTCTAAACTGAAGCAGCAAAAAGCATACAGCTCGCATTAATTAAACTCACAACTTTCCTATCAGTAAGCAACCATTTGAAATTAGATCCATAGGATTAATTTAATCCTCTTGTGTTCTCAAGGAAGTAAGTACTCGTGTTATAAAGCTTAATACTACGTGGATGATATTGAGAGGGTATCGGTAACATTCAAGTGTTGGTCATAGACTTATGAAAGGTATATATAGGTACATACAAATGGATTTCGGTTAGGTAGGAATATACTAATTTTCTTTCTTTTATTTTTTTTAAGTACAGTTACAAAGTAACACAATATATTCCCAATTTATTTTATTTCAAACTGTAACTGGCTGACTCAACAAACGTTGTACTATCCAGATTTCAATATGTTTGTAATAGTTTCATGAAATCCCCTACATGGCGTATTTTCACTTTATCCGAAATTTTCCAATTTTCCGAACAAATTAGCAATTTTTTTAATAAGGTCCTTAGGTTATCCGTACCGGATATTATCGGTTAAAATCGGTTAACAAATTATTCATTATATTGTAATCTAATGAAAATTAAAGCCATGATACATATTGTATGATACATTGATAGGTACGTAAGAAAATATAGTAGGTATTTAGGTTTTTTATTTAAACAATAGGTAGGTACCTATATTGTATATTTTGGTATGTGTTAGCTTGAATCTTACGGACCGTTAATCTTAAGGAATCTTTTTAATAAATATCCCGAATCATATCACGGTGAGAGCGGTGGTAGCCGCTGGGTAGAACATTGGATTCGGAAGCGAGAGACCCAGGTTCGATTTTCAGTGCGATATGTACATTCGTGAAGTTACAATACCACTCGCTAACTGTGAAGGACCACCTGAAGGAGAAAACCCTGAGTACCTGAGCTATTCATATCTCAGTACTTAAAATCGCCAATCCGCTGTGGGCACGCGTGGTTTCTTTTTATTTCTTTCTAATGTAAAGGTACTGGCAATAGTACCAACAAAGGCCTCACAGAGAAAAAGGACGAATAAATGATTGTTTCCTGCTAATTGAATCGGCGTCATGTCTCTACATTGTCAGCTCTACGCATAAGTGGTCAACCCACAAGCGAAGTGGACGTAAGAGCGGTCAGAATGAGTCCATATCGAGTTTATTATTAACAATCGATCATCCATCGAGCCAAGAGAGCCTCGTCACTGTTATAGGTACTTACCTACCTATTAATTTAATGAGTAGATATATTCTCTACTTTAGGACACCGGTTGATCAAATACATAAAATGAGATAGGAATATTCTTTACTAGCTGTTGCCCGCGACTTCGTTCGCGTGGTAATTTTGATGTGTATTTTTCCGGGATATAAAATAGCCTATGTGCTATTCCAGACTATAATCTATCTCTGCGAAACGTTCACCCGGGTCCGTTCAGCCGTTTTTGCGTGAAAGAGTAACAAACATCCATCCATACATACAAACTTTCGCGTTTATAATATTAGTAAGCATTGTACACCAGAAAAAAAGATATACTTGTTTACAAAGATATCAATTGGCGGTCTTATTGCTCACAGCAATTTCTCGCAGACGGCCGACGATGGAGAGTTGCTAGGGTAGTCAGTGCGAAATTCAATCAATCAGCCCGTATTCGTGCGCTGCTGGACATAGACCTCCCCACGACAATTATTATTTCTGTCCTCGGGCATCCTCATCCAGCCGCTGTCAGCAATCTGCCTCAGATCGTCGGTCCAGCGAGCTGGTGGGGGTGCTACGCCAGTTCGCGGTCTCCACTCGAGAACCTTTGTCCCCATTGATTTTTTTAAATTGATATTCATCGATATTGAAAATAGATGTAGGTGGATACCAATAAAGTAGAATACAATTGACAATGTCAAATTGATAATTTCACTAATTAAATACGAAAGCACAACATACTTCTCTCTTTTCAGATTCCCAGAAAAGAAGAATACAGAACGATACTTCGGTACCTTAGTTATATATTTTTTTGGGTTATTTTTTTCGGTCTTATATTAAGTTTCAGATGTGTTCTGTGTGTGATGAGGTCACTGGCCACGCGTTTTCTTTAAAATGTTAATCTCCGCTCTCTGTTACGGGTACCTACTTTGTATCTTACCCTTGGCTAATACATCCCCTATTCAGCCCACGCCCGGTATGTTCGCATAAGTAGTCAAGTGTCCAGTAATCAGGGGTAAGTGTTCTTGGCCATCCGAGCGTATTGATAGGGTACAGTCAACAGAAAGACTTTTTAGTAGCAAAGTCGCCCGTGACGTGGATGAATGAAGTGCATTGGATGCATGAGTGGGTTTTGCTGCCGACTGTACAAGGGTATTGTAAGGGAGAATAATACCTCGTGTTAAGGGTGTGGACTGTGGAGTGGTTGGTAATTTAACGCGTGTTTAGTTTGTGAATATTTATGGTGAGGGGTGAAATGGCAGATATTTATTTATAAATTTATGTGTGGTCTATTCTTTGCGTAGTACCCAGTCCGTGGCGATTTTTGTCCACTTGTCTTGCCCAAACGAATTAAGTGTCCCGCCTAATTCCACTTCAACTTAGCGGTTGCTGCTCCAACGTCGACAATCTGTATGTTCTCCAAATAATAAATTTTACATTTGTCGCTAAGCGGTTGTCTATTAAAGCAAATATTAAGAAGAAGAAGAAGAAGAAAGACATTTATTATACCAACAAGATACATCACAGAAACAAAATAAGCACATAAGTAACATAATATGCACAACAACAGAAAGAAAACTAAATACACAACAGACAAAACGAATAAATAAAACAGGATCATAGATGTAGCCTGTGGTGTATCTACATTGCCACAAAAGGGGTTCGATTCCTGATTTCATCAAATGTCTTTACTTTGGCGCTTTTTACTTTTGTTTTTATTGTCAGCTCTTATTTAATAGATTTGATTGATTGTTGATTTTATAGTGGAGCTCAGACGTAGTGCCAACCTATCTTATTAAGGACCGTGTAGTAAGAGCTTTTATCCCGCGTGCAAGAATAAAACACTAATTTTGACGTTCCTACCGTGAGAATAATAGAAGAAGGTGTGTCGTCAACTAAATAATAATTTAATAATTTCGCACATCGAGAAAAGAGAAATAATGTTTTTGTACTACGGTGAACGTGGGTCATGTGGATCAAGCGTACTGTTTTAATTTAGTTTGAATAAATACTGAGATGATTTATACAGCGTCTAGTGGCGGCTTCACTCACACTATATCTGAATTAGTTATAGTAGAATTAATTATTTATAGTGAATTTAATTTGTGTTAATTTGTAGAATTTAATTTAAATGTTAAATGAGATAACGTACAACGTTACGTAATGACAAAAAATGGATGATTCCCAGAGCTGTTGGAACTGCTAACGCAAGCATTACGTACCTACCGTCATTATTTTTGGATCTAACGTTAATATTTTTTTTTTCTGCCAATGTTAGGTAGGTACGTGCCTTGGTTACAGGGAGGTGTAGCATGAAACATCTTGCTACGCCAGGATCTTACTTTGCACCAGTTTAGAGTCAAGCTTTCTCAATTTTGCTCTGCGAGTAAGCCAGCGGCCACACAGAAGGGTCGCGGGGCGGGGGCGCGGAAAAGACGCGACACGTTTTGTATTGAAATCGCGCCCTCGCCCCGTCTCTTCTGTGTGGGCTTCGTCCCGTCCCTTCAGTACATTTAGGGAATTGGACTAACAACGCATATCTAAGTGGTGATACAAATAAATAAAATAAATAAATTTTTTTCCGCGCCCACGAGTATAGTGCTCTGTGCCCACGTCCCTTCTGTGTGTCCGCTGACTAACCGGAATAGAGTGCCATCTTGTGACTCTACGTATGAGGCTATAAATTAGGTGCTGCTATCTACCGGTGGTTTTTGGGTTTTCGTGAAACGAAAACTCTGAACAGAACTGCATAGTTTGAGTTAGTATCGCTATTCGAAGACAGATGGCCCTAAATGGTATCATCTAATTAGTTTTGCTACTGATCAATAGATAGCGCTAATAGTCACTTTATTTTGTTTTTTTATGGCCACTACCAATTATTGCAGGCCAGGTATTATAATTTTTTTCATATTAGTATTTTTTTTACCCGATAAAAGAGGTTCCTTGTTTAAAAGGTTTTGTCTTTTTAGCTTAGTTTTTTTCATGAGTTTATTATTTATGTATATATAAAAGCACTTCCAGAGTTTTTTACGGCCAAGGCTAATTGACAAAAATCTTATAAACTGTTATAAGAACATGATTTCCCTGATTTATTCCCCAAATACCCTTAAATACTCTTAGGTACAGAGAAAGACCATTTGTATTATCATCCTTAATATTTACTGGCTAATATCTACTCTGTTACTTTCCCGGTTACTTTGCAACTAAAATGTAAAGGTTGTTGTGTCATAGACTGTACATAATATTTTTTTTAATATAGATAACAAAGACCAAAAGATCTATATTTTTATAAGAAAATCTTAGGTGGTGAACGCTACGAACGGTATTAAGTTGGTAGAGCAGACACAAACCACATGTCCACGATCCCATTTGGTGTTTTATTTCCAAAGTAACCGATACAATAATCGCTCTTTGTTTCGAACCTGACTTTGATTTGAGCGAGACTTTCACATGGGGATTATCTCTGACATTTTAGTTGATTGAATTGTGTTGGTCTCTATTTTCAGCTTCAGGAAAAAATAGACCTGATTTTTTTGTTGTTGTACGTCCTATGTACGTCCCACTGTTAGGGCACAGGCCTTCTCTTAGAGAAAAAGAGAGTATGGGCTTAATCGCCACGCGTGCCCACGATGAATTGGCGATTTCAAACGCTGAGGTATGTGAATAGCTCAGACACACAGGTTTCCTAACGTGGTTTTCCTTCACCGTTAGCAAGTGATATTGCTACTATGACTTTACAAATGTAGGTACATAACTTAGAAAACAAAGCCCAAACATAAGCACATGCCCGCACTGGGAATCGAACCCGGGTCTCTCGCAGTCCAATGTTCTACCCACTAGGCTACCACCACTCATTGTTTATTATTATTTTTTTAATTGGATCGAAATTGATTGAATTGAAAATAACATTTAAGTACTCCAAATAAATTATTTCACTACAGTTAAACCCAAAATAACAAAACTAGCACTAGAATCACATAAGTAATTAACATTAGCAATTTTAAAATTGCTTGAAACTGGATTGAGTTGACTATTAGGTAATTGTCTTTTTTTGTGTCATGGACTTGGCATTATGATTTTAATAAATTAGTAGTTACTTAATTTCAAAAGTGTGTACCTACTGTCTTTTTAGACCTATGTTTAAGGTGTCTAAAAATGCGTTTATTACCACCAACAAAACACAGTAAATTATAAATTATATAGATTTTTTTACTTACTCAAAAGAGCAGTTTTCGAATGAGATGGTCAAACCGTCTCTACAATTTTTAGTTCTATTTATTATTTATTTGCTGTACCTCTACAGTCGATAACATCTTGACATACGTGAGCTCTAGTCAGTTACGTTAAGGACGACTTTGCAACAAAAAAAGTAAAGGTTGAACTGCTGTCCACTGTACCTACCTACACAAAAAAAAACTGTTAGGTGCAGAGGCAACAGTTACAAAATAAAAGGTACAATTGGCAGCCTTATTGCTTGTAGCAATTTCGTACTACGCTATTTAATTTTATACTTACGGTATTACCTATTTGTAAAAAACGCGATTCCTTAAAGCACTCCTCGGAGGAAGTTTAATAGTTTAATGGTAAAGGAAAAGACGTAACTACACATTATTTAAACTGCATTTGTTTGCATTTGCAAGTGTTTTAAGGAGTCGCTGTATTAGGGTATCGTAGTCGACAAGGAACCCTTTTACTTTCGTGTCATGTCCGTTGGTCCATCTGCTGTCTGTCCGAGGCCTAGTTCAGAGACGATTAGTACGAGAAAGCTGAAATTTGGATTAGATATAAATATGAATTACGCCGATAATACGGTAGATTAAAACCTTTGTAAAAAATTTGTGGTCCTACACCTAAATTAGGGTCTTTTTAGTGTGTATTTAAATAATAATAACTTAAAGTCGAAAACTTTGTTTATCAGCTAAAGGGCCAAAATAGTAATAAACGATTTCAATTTATTATGCCTAATCAGTCACATATTTGTATAATAAATTTTGTCACCAATCGATGTAAGTGATAATTGACGTGTATTCTGAACAACCTCTCAGGGTGACCATGGGTCGTGACAGTCTGACGGGCAAGCTACTATGACGTCACACTGGGTGTTAAGTGACGATGGGGGGAAGTCTATTCAGGCGTTGGGCACATAGAAATGACGTAGGGCGAGGTCGCGAAAAAGTCGTGTCGTCTTTCCAATTCACTTTCATACCAAATGTCCTGAAGGGAGTTTACACGGAAGAGACGGTGCGAGGGAGCAAACTCTATCCTCCTCAGTCCTGGCCTTGAAAATAACGAAATCGAAATCCATTGTTATTTTCAAGGTCAGGACTGAGGAGGCTATAGAACGCATCGCGTCTTTTCCGCACCCTCTCCCCACGTGCTTCATGGGTGTCTCACACCTAACAAATTCCTAAGCCATTTTTTATGAAAGTCATATTTTACGCGTTAGGAGCACAACGATAAAACGCTGCATGACCTCCAAGAACGTTTTTCCTTGATGGCCTGACATTTGAGTCGTGGATTTGAACTATCCGGCGCATGTTTTCGACATTTTTTTCACAAATCCTCCTTTACATTTTTCAGCTCTCAGAGAAGACGCAGTCCTTGGGATGGATATAAAATCCTGCTTATGCTTATCAATATTTTACGAAAAATTATATCCCATAAATTCACTCCTGTACTCGGCGGGGTAGTCCGATACCAGGTTTTGCTACTGGCCACGAAATAAGAATATGGAATATTTTACTGAAATTCTCTTTTATACTAAATTTTGGAATTATGGAAATATTCGGGCGCGGAGTGGATATCTGTAGTTGCAGCTAACGTAATTATAGTTAACGGAATCTTTGCGTGATAAAATTAGCTGCGGTATTTCGTGGCTTACATTTGGGCTTCGATTGGTTGACGAAACTAAAACACACATATTTGAGTATTATTGGTAAAAGATGACAGCTAATAAACCCTTACATTTTTGTTGCAAGGTCGCCCGTAACGCAATGGCTTAAAATACCACTTAGAAGAATCGTGATGGTTGACTGTCTTATTAAGGAGATAAGTTAATCTGTTCCATAGCTGTTTCATTTCATACAGCTTTGGTCTACAAGTAAATAAATCATATACAAATAAAAATACAAAATGTTTTATTAAAAAGAAGATTGTACGAAAATAACACGGAAAGCAATAATGTCTATCAAGTTGTTTGCTTTTCAAGAAATGTCTACCCCTATTATCAATTTCATGACTTCGATAGTTAATCAATTTTTTTTTTGTTTACATCCAGGCCAAGGCTGACTGAAACGAAATATATACGACCTTTTCACGCATGCACTCTACCGGCGACTCTGCAACAGAAGTGTACTGGTGGACCTGCTCTTGACTATAATATTTATCCCGGCAACCTCAACGCTTTTATTGCTAAGTAGTCTGTATAGTACCTAACTGAGTAAAGTTCTTTAATGAAAAGGTTTCACAATCTCAAGCATTGTTGAACGATAACGGCGTGTGTTTTGCGAAAAAAGACGAATTCAAAAACTTATAAGCGGCGCCAAGCCTAGACCATGACACCAGACTTTACCTGTTTCATGAGCAACTTTGGTCTCTAATCCCTTCTGTTTAAGACACGAGATTGGTACCAAGTTGCGTTGGCAGAAACTCAGACGGTCCCGGGCTTATTGTACCTTGTCGACAATCAATTTTGAGCTCTGTAGCTAAAGAGCTAAAGTCCAGAGGTAGGATCAATTTACTGTGGTATTAACACAGACGGTGGGTGATAAATTATATCAGCATTTTGTCACTATGCCACCGCCCTGCCCGCCCCTGCACGCCCTCGCGATTAGGGATGAAGGTTTTTTGTTGGCTGCTCCTAATAGTTATGAGGCGAAGACGATTGGCAGAGAACTATTTTGGCAAGATAATTACTTCTGCTTCGGTCACACACAGCCACTAATCGCTGCGTGTGCCTTCTCGCCGCGAATACTCGCTGTGTGTGACAGGCTATTCGCTGCGAGTAGATCCACTCGCCGCGAGTTGAAGTTGCCGCGACTAGAATTGAGCATGTTCAATTTTACTCGCTGCGAATGCACACTGACAGTCGAAATTCTCGTGTAGAAGTCGTTGTGTGGGACAGGCAGGCAGCGAATTGTCGCTACGACTAGTATTCGCGGTGAGTGCCCTCGCAGCGACTAGTCGCTGTGTGTGTCCGAAGCTTTTGGTCCATTTTTGCATTCATTTCTGAGTGCTTGAGGTGTTTACATACTTCAACGCTTGAAATTATACTTAGTTGGTAAGGTGTTAGTAATTCATCATCATCAACCCATTATGTCCCCACCGAGGGGCACGTATAGGCCATACTCCACCACGGGGGCCAAGTCCGGATTGGTGGAGGCTTGTAGACTAGTGGCTCGTCTACTGTCAGAAGTTGTCAAGCCGCCCTAAGGCCTCTGACTTGGCTTAACGACTGCCATCTATCGACGGCAGCCGGCACCAACAGCTTAACGTGCCTTGCGAAGCACGGAACCGGTCGGAAAAATGCCACTAGCGTTAGGCATAGACGGCGACCCATCCATGCACTGAACGCGCCCTGTGTTGCTTAACCTTCGTGATCGTTTAAGATCACTCAGGCAGCCGGGGCTACGAGCGATTCATAATTAGTAATTTGAATTGTTAGTAACTAATAAGCATCATTTGGGTGACATGGTCACATTGTGTACCAAACCCTTAAATAAATATTTAAAATAAAGGCTTCAAATCGCCAATCCATCGTGGGCACGCGTGGCAATTAAGCCCGTAGTCTCTCTCTGAGAGAATGCCTGTGCCCTACAGTGGGGTGTATATAGGCAGCATTATCATTTGTAGGACGCTGGCGCAGGGTGGAGCTTTGTAGACTATGTAGAAACTACCAAAAGGAGCAAATTCACAGGAATGATATATTGTTTTTAACACACGCCACTTATTCGGTAACAGAGAGAGAGAGAGAGAGAGAGAGAGAGAGAGAGAGAGAGAGAAACACATGCAGCCACAATAAACCACTAAACCATAAGGTGCGGAGCCCACTTTGCTTAGTACAAAACTGCAGGGTGACATCGACATTCAAAGTATCACATAAGTCGCCATTTAAATCGACTTTTGTGTGTAGAATTGTAGTTGAATGCTGTGTAAGCTACATTTAAGAAAGTGATGCAAGTCGGCCTAAGACCCTGTAGCTAATCATGCATACATAAATGACGCAGACTGCCGAAAGATTTTTTTTTAACAATCTGAAAAGTTATTTGTTAAACATAGGTGATTTTAAAGATTTTGCGTTTTTTTGACATCACTCTAAAATGTAACCCACATTTTACCGTGGAAATACCGCAGCATTCATTTTATGACACAAATATGCCGTTAACTACAATAAAATTAGGGTTGCTACAACTGCAGATACCCACATCGCGCTCAAATCTTGCCAAAAATTTCCAAATATTCTCAACTTTCCCAAAATTTAGAGTGGCGCATCGAGTTACCTACTATATGTCAATCGGTTTTCAGGTTTGCACATTGGCAGTTTTATAGTATTTGTCAGGACATAATTCGTCACTTCTTTCCGTCTACCGTCATCCTCATCCAGCCGCTTCCAGAAATCTGCCTCAGATGTAAACAAACATTAATTAATTCATTATACATTCATGATGGCTAGAAATACCATCATAACATTTCTGCGAGGTGGAAATATTCCAAGCGGCAATATCTACACCCACGATTTCAACGGGAAGAAAACTTGTCTCAAAAATCCCCGTCTATCTCCAATCTTTCATCCCATGAAGAAGAAAGAGGTCTCGCGGCATTTTTTTTCTTCTCACCCCGATGGCGCCATCCCGCCTGCACCCGCATAAGGAACCCATAACTCACGGGGGCAATCCACGCAACATGTCATGAGTGACCCTCTCAACATGGGATTGCCATTTGACCCGGCTGTTTTTGGAGGTGAAAAAAGTTTTCATTGCGATTTTTTATTTGGGATTCGTTTGTTTTACTCTACCTAACTAAGTTATTGATTCAGGAGTCGCCCGTAATTCTTTTTCCTAGAAAACAACCAACGAGAACTACAAACACAAATATATAATTATTTCTCAATAAGTACACAAATCAAGTGCAGTTTATCTAATCTTGTGCTCCTATATACCTAGATACAAATGGTTAGTGCGATAGTAGAATTTGTGGCAAGACTGGAGCCTAAACTAGATCAGTGATCTGTAATTTAGGTTTCCAGCTCAAAATATTTCATAAATGTTGTGTCTTCCTTTCCGTGTGGCACCGGATTAAGAATCCGTCACTCCGTTTCCTTCCGTGGATGTCGTAGGAGGCGACTAACGAAATAAATTACCAGGAGATGGGCAGCAGCGTCTTCCTGAGATTCCAACCGCATACTGCGATCGCCAATCCGCCTGCCAAGCGTGGCGATTATGGCAAACCCCGTCATGGGTGGAAAATCAAGAGGGAGGCCTATGTCCTACAGTGAGCGTCGAGTGGCTGATGATGATGATGATGTTGTGTCTTATTTACAAGGCAATGAACTGTAACCACAACATTTGACATGGCCAAATAGGAAAGAGAAATTAAAAGTCACTAACTTTAAAAGAGTTCGTTCACCAGAGCACATGACATGCAAAGATACACAGTGCGATTGGCGGCCTCATTGCTGAAAGCAATTTCTTCCAGACAACCCTATGATGGGAAGTCTCATAGGGTTGCCCGTATTCATCTCCACAGGCTATAACAAAATCTCCAGAAACATCTGAAAATTGGAGGGGGTTTTACTCGTCCATACGACCATTTGTTTTTACGGAAAACTTTGATATCGCGTAAAAATACATCCATACTTTTTAATGACGCAGCCAGGTGATAGTTTTAGTATGGAACAACTAACATATTTTTCGCGACCTCGAAGTTTTCTTCATAATAAAATTGTTTGTATGGACGAGTAGAACCCACCATTTTCGTATGTAATTTTGGATGGATTTATATAGGAATTTTGATACACTTACCCTGCATAATGGACAAGGCCAGTCCAAAGTCCGAAAATTTAAGTTCGCCCAAAACCAGCTGCTGAGTGAAATTTTCAGTAATACATTACAGTAGATAAATTCACGGCTGTATCCTGTGAGGGGTAGGCAGAGACCAGGGTCTGCCACTTGCCACGATCCTGACCAGTCATTGCATGCACGCACACCGGTTTCGGGTACTTTTTGTCAGTAATAAAGGCCAATAAAGCAGAACCTATCCGTAGACCAGTATAAAAATCAATTTTACGGACATTTTTATAGCCTTCGCCAGATATATGGTCGGTCGAAATATTATAAGCATGGCTAGCATGAAATGCTGGCTCTATATAGAAATCTGCGACTGCCTCGTTGGTCAAACGGTATCACGCTCGATTACCATGTCGAAGTTCGTGGGTTTGATTCCCACTAGGGGCCGCCGTACATTTGTACAAATGGCCTCCGTCTGTGTGTAGTTTGTGATGTTCTTGCCTGGTTACCATAGCACAGGGTATCCTAGTTGGGGACTAGCAAGTGACGGTGCTATGTTGTAAAAGTTGTAATCTATGATCCTCTAATCATTCTCCATTCTCATCGAAAGAATAACCTCCAATGTTGATGAAGTTTAATACAGTCGAGGTGCAGGAACAAAACCGACTTGTCCTAAATCGCCTAGAGGTTCTATTGGATTTACGTTAATTGAACTTACTAAATATTTTTATGTTCAGTGTTGCCTAGTTTTTTTGTGAATTCGAACTGTAATAAAATCTAGTTATGGCATAAAATTAGGTATGGTAGTAGGTATAGTAGGTAGACGACCGTCCGTCCGTCTGTCACCAGGCCGTATCTCATGAAACGTGATAGTTAGACAGTTGAACTTTTCGCAGATGATGTATTTCTTTTGCCGCTATAACAACAAATACGAAAATCTGAATAAAATATATATTTAAGGGGGGCTCCCATACAACAAATTTGCCGTTTTTTGCTCGATATTAGGTGATAACGGCAACAGACGCTCGAAATATTCAAATGTTGTATAGATAATGGTATAGAACCCTTCGTGCGCGAGTCCAACTCGCCCTTGGCCGGTTTTCCTCGGTTGATATTTCTCACTTTTGTCAAAAAATGGAATAATGCCTCTCTCTTCATTGAACACTACATATACAGTACGAATTAACTAGTTATGTTACAATAACCTGTGGCTTATTCGCGTTGGCGTAGAACACATCGCGAGGTTTTCTTCCGTCTTTTCATTTGGCATAAGGACTCCGAAAAATTGCTCTAGGCGATTTAGAACAAGATAATCTGTTCTAAGCCCCGAAAGAATGGCTTATCTATAATGCAGTGTTAGGTAAAGAGCCGCGAGGTGAGCATACACGATCAACTCAATGTTGAACCTACGATATATTGTTTTTTATACTTTTTTTTTTTCAAAATAAAAAACCTCAATATTTAGTACGTATTTGACATAATTTTGCCAAACTGTGAAGAAGTTTATTGGCAAAGCGTTCTATCTCTATATCTATCTATCTATCTATACATAACACCTTTAAACGAGCAATTCGTCTGAATCTCGGAAACGGCCTCAACGATTTTCCTGAAATTTTGCATGCAGAGGGTTTCGGGGACGATAAATCGATCTAGCTAGGTTTAATTTTTAGAAAACGTCGTTTTATCCGTGTTTTTAGGAAAGGCATATCTGCTAAAATGTCATTAGAGTGCAAAGGTAAATTTCGCCACCTTCTGCAAGGTTGTAATAGCTCAGGTGGGAAGTCGGGCAGTCCCGAAACCAGAACACGCCGGTTCGGGCCTCTATCCATTCCGATTATTTTTTCCTTTTTTTTCCCTTTTTTTCTTCGTATCTAAATATAATTTCCAAAAAACACGATTAACAAAAAAGAAATACCGAGCAAAGCTCGGTCATCTAGGTAGGACTATTACTTACTTATACCTATATTATTATGATACATAAACAACGTATATTTAAATTCATTTGGATTCAGTCCATACGCAAAGCAAAGAATACGTACGTCAACCTTTACACCCGTGCACTCTGCCCGGTTATGTTACGGGCGACTTTGCAACGATAACGTAAAGGTTTACAAAACTGTTAAGCTACAGATATGCTGTGGCTTAATAGATTTTGTAAATTCTTGTCATTTTTACGCTTTTATCGTTCTCTTCGTTCAGGCACCAGCCGCTGAAAAGGACCGATGCATATGCTAGGCATGCTGAACTAAGCTCAAAGGGCAATTAATCGGTTGTACGAGGATTGGATAAAACAGAATGAGCACATTAAGCCGTGCACATGTACGCCACTGATAACGCACTGAGAAACTTGCGGCGTACGCTTGCTGCAGAGGAAAACGGTCGTTTCTTGTTCATCATCGCAATTTCCTTTCATCTGTACGAAATGATGGAAATGATGTTGTAGGGCATTATAGGGTATAGGATTCAAAGTGATTTTCGCTATTGTAGCCTTTCTTGTAGCATACTTAAGCTAGCATGAGTTTGAATGGCAAAGCTCCATGAGGTTTTTGGGCAGGCTCTTTTTCTTTTACCGCAAAGAGTCCACTTCAGGGTCGCTACGTAGTTTTTCCACTTTGTGGCTTCTACGTAAAAACCTATTTAGAGGCTAAAAATTCCACCCACGCCGGGACTTGAACTCGCGACCTCTGGCTAACCGTGCCAGCGCTCTCCCAAGTGAGCTAATGGGTAAGTGCAGGCATCGGCGAAATTTCGAGCCTCTTTACAAACGTATTACGTACAGGCTACTGCGTAGCTCCTCTACTGGTCCGACTTAACCTAATCCGAACTATCAAATATATACATATTTTGTCATTTTACAAACGTGAAAATGGATAATCCAATACGGTGGGTAGTTACAGAATAGGAGGCGTGGGTGGGTAATAGGTGGTTACATGGGTTCTTCAGTGTGTGACACTCCACGGACAGAATATCCTTTGTAGTTGCCACGGGCCTTTAATGACAAGTGCTAAATACAAATACCCTTTTTTTCTCTAGGTAAGGAGGTTCTGCAAGCGAAGGATTATTTTTTTTGGGTGGGAAGTAGAATTCATTACTTACTTATATCCTCCCATCCCTCATCAAGGACATAGCACCTTTATAAAAGATCTGCGGATTACTGCGGTCTTGAGCAGCGACTTCGAGGTCTTCCCATCTCAACCCAAGGATTCATTAGGTGACAAATTTTTATGCTCGCCAGTGCATACCGGCTGGAACAGGAGTCTGTGCGTCCAAATAAAAGCTAACGAGCACCCTGCAGCCGTACGGGGTTTAGTAATGTGTAGTACACACGCTGGCAGAGATGGAGGAATTGCTAAAACGAAAGTTGAAAGTGAAATTTGTGATCATGGTAAGACTACCTACAGAAATCTGTCTATTTACTGATTGACCTGTGATTGACAAAATAAAGTACGTCCTAAATCACCTCGAGATTTTTTCCTTACAGTGAGAATAATTAAAGAAAAGAAGGTAAAAAAAGCTTTTTTCTTCACTTTATTTAGGAAACCAACAGATACTTAAAACATAAATGCACGATAAAAATGAGAGAATCATGCATTAGGTAGGTAACTAATAACATTTTAAGCGCAGCGTTGCAGGTGTATTAATGTATGTTTTAATTTATATATCATTCCTGGTTTTAGCCATTCCTCTAAACAATATCGATCTGCACCATAACACCACACGCACCTGAATCTATCCGAGTGTAAATTTTATTTTTCGTTATAGTAAATCGTATTTATCAAACGTGTGTGCAGTGACAGTGGCTTGTCGGGCTAGCACGCCAGATCACCTTCCAACCTCTGATAACCTTAAAAGCAGATCCAATATTAATACATCAAACACGCCCGCACCTCGCGCGTACAGTAGGAACTTCAGCCATCGCGATATAACGTTCTAAAAAATATATTAACTCTTCTAACGAGTATTGTACTAATGGAGAACTTGCACAAAAAAAGTTTTGATGTAATCCGAGAGACCATGTAAAAAGATGGTAATTTTTTTTCGCTATGACTAATACTTTTCATAATAGAACCTGTCAAAAAGTCAATATAGTCACGTGGTACAAAAACACGTCATATTCCTTCATGGTTAGCGAGTGGTTTTGCTACTATAACTTCACAAATGTACCTACGTAACTTAGAAAACAAAGTCAAAGGTACATGCCCGCACTGGAAATCGAACCTGAGTCTCTCGCTTCCAAGTCCAATGTTCTACCCACTAGGCTACCACGGCTTTTTATTGTATCGACCAGTAGTACCCCGAATAATTGACACAAACCTTTAATCTAACTAGCTATCAATCTGCCCCTTCTCGCCCACTGCTTGACGTAGAGGCCTCTCCCAAACCTCCCACTTCTTTCTGTCCTCCGCCATCCTCATCCAGCCGCTGCCTCAGATCGTCGGTCTAGCGAGCTGGTGGGCGTCCTACTCTGCATTTGCTAGTTCGTGGTCTCCAATCGACAACTTTTGTACTCCATTGACTATCGGTTCTTTGGCAGATGGCAGATACCTACCTATATCAAACTTGTTTCCTACAACTGTACTATCCGCATTATCTGCGATTTATGTAGAGATCGTCTACGCTACGATCTATATTCGTTTGCTACGTCAAATTATATCCGACTAGAGAAACGCTTTGAATGATTCATCTGCCATCGATAGATATGTGAATAACTAATGAGATCACAGCGTTTAAAACACACCCTGAAGCATATTTTATACCAATGCATTAACTTGAACAGTTTGTGAAGTTGCAGGTATATTTTTAATTATTAGTTGTAATTTTTTTTTATTTGGGTACCAAGTCAAACTGGCAGAAAGAGGCTGGATGTAAAAACCCAGGATTGAAGTGAATGGCTTACGTTGGGAGAGACCTACACTAAGCATTGGGTGGCTATAGGTTGCTAAAAACTAGTAGGACTAGAACTAGAAGAACTAGATACCATGTATACTAAATATCAATCTGCATATTCATTCATCAAATCGAGGTAGTTTACTAAAACAGTAGGGACAGACAGCAGGTAAACTTTTACATTTTTGTTGTAAACGTAACGTAACTGAGTAGAGTACCCGCATGTAAAGGTTGACGTGATGTCAATTATACCCAAGTATACAGGGTGTAACAAAATGCCCATACACATCCGAAAAACACATCCCCCCCCCATGGGCATTTCGGGGAGGAGAAAAATTTGTACTTAAATCGCGAAAAAAATGTCAGCTCCATACATGATAATGGCGCATTTGCTAACTTTATTATGGGATATAAGTTGTACGATAATTTACATTTGCCGCCGTACCTTTGTACAAATGGCCTTAGTCTGGGTGTAATTCCATGTTTGTGATGTCCTTGCTTGGTTACTATAGCACAGAATATCCTAGTTTGGGACGGTCAAGTGACTGTGTTGTGTGGAAGTTATTTATCTATTTATTTCTTCACGATTTCGAAGTTTCCACAAATTAAAAATATATGATAATTTTATTACAACAGTCTCCTATAGTTAAAATAGATTTTTAAAGTCTCCTTTGTCTTTGCAAATAGGACTGACAGCCCTATGCCACATTTTATAATGTTATTTCATTCCATTCCATTTTATTTTATTTTACATGAACTGAGATCCAGTGCTGAGGCACTGGATCTCAGTTCATGTAAAATAAAATAAAATGGAATGGAATGAAATAACATTATAAAATGTGATAGCTTACCTATCTTAATAAATATGTGTATGAATAACACTATGGATTTGTTCCGAAACAAAAACACTAAATTGAATTTAATTACACCCTGTATGTTTGCCAACATCTATGAACGCCCAGTATCGACGGTGTCGCACACTTGTCCTAACAAGAATATCTATCTTAAACACTATGACAGTAAATATGTAGTTAATTACCTCGAACTACACAATTACAGGCCCAATTTCATGGCCTAACAAAAAAGCGAGCACCCACCGCACGCTTACCCCATAAAACCGAATAAAAGCTTTTAAAGCTAACAGGTGTGTTGTCACGGTTTCCCATAGTCTACGCAGCTCTGTATGCAGGAACACAGAAGGTTGACCCGTCAAAACACTTCTTGCTCGGCCATTTTACGTGTCGAAAGAAAAATCGGTTGATAGCGTTTAGTTTCTAAAGTGAAAGCGACTGCCTATGTGTAAAATATCGTAACATCGTTTATGGTAATCTAAAAATATCTTCTTTTGGGTAAATATTGTATCCCACATTTTCAAATAAGAACGTCCTCTGGCAGAAAAATCTTACCGTAGATTATGAATAAACGTGTTGCCATGTAGGTATTACAGATAAGTTGTGGTTTACTAGTACACCTTCGTTTATTTATTTATTCTTTTAAATTAACAGCACTAAAATTCGTTAGAAGATTACTAAAATGTCAACTCGAAATTGAAAAACGGTTTAATTATCACAAAAAATACAAAAATAACTTAAAATATATTATGTTGAATACTTAAAACTTAAATAAACGTAAAAGTACACATTAAATGCATAACCACTCTTTCAATCTTTTATTCATTTATTGAGAGTTTGGTACACATTGTCTGCTAGTCAACTTGATTAATAAATGATATTTTTAAAGAAGTTCGTTTACATCTATGACTCTTTCGACTTTTTTCCAATCTCTTTGACTCTAGATCAAATTAGATAACTATTGCACACCGAAAAGTGCTTAATAATTTTGGTCTTATTGTGGCAAGCAATCTTTACAACAATTCCACTTTACCTGGGAATTATTTTTCAACCCATCTCATTTATACCAGACTGCGCCAAAAGGAGGGTTATGTTTTTCGAGTGTATGTATATTTCTTTAGCCCGCTGTATAGCCTAAATGGCTTGATAGATTTGAGCTTTAAAGGTATCGTCGGGATCGATTTAATTGTAAAAGTGATGGTTTTTATCTTATAAGTTTTTTTATTAAGTAGATTTGAAAATTTTATATTTACAAATTTTCACTCAGTCGGGTCTTTTTTTATTATTATAAGTCATACCCTACAACGTCATCCAAATGTGACTTTCTGCCTCCCTCCCAATGGTCATGTCCTCTCCCCATACGTGGTGCATAGTCGGGACACGTGTTTAGGGATCAATATCGATGGGTTATCGGTTTGGCGCCGGCGCTTGTGAGCAGAGTCGGTGGTGTCTGCGAGGGTGGCTGCGTCACACGGGCGGGTGTTACGCAGCGGTTTTTCAAAAGCTGAAACGTCAGAGACTAGGAATTTGTTATAAAGTAGCTGTGGCATAGGCAGGAGCTTTTGTAGCGTATAAGCCTTTTCTCAAAATGAGATAAGGAGATAGAGTGTGGATTGCGTGCCCACCGCAGATCAGTAATTTCAAGCATTGAAGTGTGTAAACATCATAGAATGAGCATATAATTGAACTGGTTCGGTTATCTATCACGCACGGTATTGTTAGAGAGTCTACCTTAAGCCGGGGATTTCCATTTTGTAGATACTAGCCGGTACCCAGAAAGACGTAAACATTTTATCGTATTCTTTAGGCTCAGAAAGGAAACATCAAAATATTGATGACTGTTCCCAGTTTGCTTGTGGGTCTTATATCTGTAACATAGAAGTCAGCTTCACCTACCTCTATATTGTTTTGACTTAAACGGACTGCCTGTAGTTTGATTCTCACAATCGCGAAAGGAAAAAAAACGCTTGTCAGTTTGTTTGTGACGCCTCACCCCAACTTTGGCCGCATGGTAGCAATTTCAGATAAAAACAATCTCCCAACAAATTGAACTGAAAAAATATGAAAAATTGTGACAGTTAAAAATGTTCTTTCAGTGTTTCCAATGAATTTACATTTTGTTCTACATTTTTATTGGTTTAGATTCTGGAAAGGGCAATAAGGAACAAGCATAGTTCAATGAAATAATGTGTATTGAGCTTCATAGCTGTCATAATGTTGAACTAGGTATTTGGGCCCCTGGGGTCATGTTAGCAATTTATTTCAGTAATGAATAATTAATTACAATCTATTGCCAAAGTAAATTAAAGTAACCAAGTGGCATTATGGTCCGTACAAAACAAAATTTCCAAAGCGCAAAGTTACATTGCGCTACGCTTGGAAATTTTGTTTACCTTGAACAACTACAGTATATTTTTTTAGAAAATTAATACAGGGTTGGTGTATAATACCCAAAATAGCCAGCACATACTTTTGTTTTGCGTAGGTCAAGTGCCTTTGTACCAGATGGGTCGATGACATTGAGCTGCTAAAGCCGCTTAAAAGAGATTGGGGATCGAGGGGATTGGCGTGACAGTAAAGAGGCCCAGCAGTGGGCTCTATTTATGGGCCGGGCTGCATAAATAGATAGAAGTGTCTTTTGGTGCAAAGGTTAATTTCCTTAATTTTGTAGTCAAATATCTAGTTCGTTCTTCTTTTGTTTATTTATAAATAAGTATGATAAGTATACGCATGATAAGGCACCCCACCAGATGGTCTAACGACCTGGTTACGGCAGCGGGGAGTCGCTGGATGAGGGCGGCACAAGACCGGTAAGCTTGGAAATCCATGAGGGCCTATGTCCTGCAGTGGGCGTCAAATGGCTGATGATGGTAATGATGATAAGTATATTATGAGCTACGAATAAAAACTAGTTATGAGCTTATGTAGTTACTTCTGACACTAACTTAGTTGCGCATGGAAAAACGAATATAGCAAAAATGCTGTCTTAGGGACAAACAAAACAATTAATGAAACAAATTTTGCAATGCAAGGGAATTGTTTAAATGGAGACTCAACAATGTGTAATAGCAATATATATTTTTATTTACAACATTAGGCTAACAACTTTGGCATGTGTAATAATCAGTTAATCTAATAGCAAATTATTTGCACAAAAATGCAATTTTACTTAGTAACTAAATAATTTTAAGTATCTACATTAAGTAACATCTTTACCGATCAGTCTAAATAATTCTTATATTCTAAAGGCTTACTGTAAACATATTCGTTACTATTATAAAGCTTTTTCATTTCTGGGACGTATTTGGACAGGAATAATTTAGCATTATGTTCATTCGTTACATCTTTCTCTTCATTCGTTTGATATATATTTTGCGCATTACTATTGCCTATATTTTCGTTTATATCGAGTTTATCGTAGTACTTTTCGTTTACGTATTCAATACTATCATCAAAATACGCGTTCATTGAATTGCTCGCATCGTATGGTGGTGGTGGTTCACAGATTTGTTCTGAAGACTTGTTTCTGGGCCCACATTTGTTCGTTTTGTTTTCAACTCTGTAAAGCTTTCTTTCGGTTACAACCCTAGGTTTTGCATCGGTTGAGGTGGTCACTTCAGGTGACTTGATCCTTTTGCTTTTGTACCGACGATTCTGGAACCAGATCTTCACCTGTGTCGCCGAGAGGTTCAGTGCCCTCGAGAGTTCGTCTCTCTCTGGGGCAGAGAGGTATCGCTGGCTCTTGAATCGCTTCTCCAGTTCGTGCACTTGTGACTGAGAGAACAGGATGCGTGGCTTGCGTTTCGTTCGCTTGTCCTTCTTGTCGCATTTTTGTATGTTGATAGGAGACTCTGCGGGCAAAGACTATAATTACTCACTTTGTCAAATCTCTTTAGAAATAAACTGGCAAACTTCAATTTCACACAATATCTACTAAATGTAAAAAATCAAAACAAACATCGAAAATCACAGACAGTCCAAGAATTGCTTTATTGATTTGTCGCTTAGTTTTCCTAAACTGAAAATCATATTAGCCCGGTACGAGACATTGTTTACTTCATAAAGAAGAAGAAAGAAAATTATCAGAAATTATAGAAGAATATTTATTTCATGACACATTACTCAAAAACATAAAATTACACAAAATACAACAGTTAACAAATATCAGGTAAAATGCCCAAATTTTCAATTGTGTACCACGACAAAAAACTATACCTAATAAAAAAATCGTTTCACCTAAATCCCCTTAAGGTTCAAGGTAAAATGTATACATGGTTGCTATATCTCTCTGTCTATAAAATAAGTAAAAAATACATTAGGTGAAAAATGGAAAAGTCTACATAAGAAAGTGATGACTTACGTGTAATTTTCCTAGGTGCCCTGTCCACGGAGCCCTCGCTGGAGTACGCCGGGCACACAACATCCACTGCCTCTGCCACTTTCTCCACTACTGCTCTGTCCTGCTTCTCTGCCACAGCTGCCATTGGATTCTCCACTCGCATTACATTTGGCTTAGCCAATGACACTTCCATAAGTCCTGGAGGATGTACGGGAAAGCTCGTGTACTGCTGCTCGTAGCCCTGATGGTAGAGATTGTGACAGTAGTTGTAGCCAGATGGATAGTAATCCAGTTTCGGATCGTTGTACATCTCTTGCGGCCAGTACTGTTCGTTAATGTTTGGATGCACTGGTAGAGAGTTCGGATAGATTTGGGAGTAGTAATCGGGGTGTGCCTGGGCTTGATAGTACATTGCTTGGTTTTCATACTCGTAGATCCTCTTCCCCCTGTCGTCCGTCGTCTTCCAAGCGTCGATTCTATCGTATTGGCAGTTATTTATTTGGTTAGTGTTCAAAATATCTTTTACGGAGAAAGGCGTGGAGTAATTCTGGTGGTTCAACGCTGGATCGTCGATTTTCTGCCTGTAGTCTTTGTCTTCAAGAAACACCTCATATTCTTTCGCTTCGGGCGTCTTCTGCTTTTCCGGGCTCGAGTAGGCGACATCACTGTAAGTGCTGTACAAAAGCTCCTTTTTAATTTCATAATCGCTGTAGTTTTTCATGTCACTACTATATGAGGACGAGATCTCGTTGTGTTGTTCGTAGGCTTCCATAATTTTTCGGCTAATTAAGGCACTGGTTCATCATTCACGGGGCGGGTTGACTAATTGTTTTCTGACTAATGGTTTTAAGTTGTGGTTGATGGAGCTCGAACGGCAGACTGGAGGTGCGATCGCGGTCACGCGAAGCCAATGGCTGTGGCTGGCTTGATGCGTTGTGGGTGGAGCTTACGGGTATTCGTCTCTCTGTCTGGCATTTCGGTGAATTGGAATTGGTTGTCCCGCTCATGCAGACAATGTTTACAGTTGGAGCGCCGAATGAGTGAGCGTAAATAAAAAGTGATTTCATTTTAGGATTAGGACTAATGATCATGTGCCCTTTGATTAATAGAATAGATTGAGTTCTTAAACTCTCTAACGGGGCAATTTTAGGTTTAACTATGTATAGTTAACAGCATTATCGCAGAAATTGTGTGTTTACCTTTAATTCGTTTTTGTATCAAGACTCAGCCTACATATAAGTTACTGTTAAGCACGTGAAGATAATGAATTTTTTGTCAGAATACTTCTCCCTGAATGTGTAGGAAAATATCGTGAGGAAACGTGAGGGTGTTAATTAACATTGGACATCAGAGTTTTTTTTATATACCTACCCTCCCTCTCTCGTTTTCATTCTCTGAGAGAAGGCCTATGCCTTGCAGTTGGTGAGGCAGCTTATGTACACACATCTAATATATATAAAAATCTAACTTAGAAATCATTAGTAAAAAAATATTTCTTGAGAAATTGCAATTTTCAGTATAGGTACAGTAGGTTTTATTGACTCGTGACATTTTCATTCATTTTAAGTAAAACAGGTACCTACATACTTATATTAGGATTGGGTATCCAGGAGAGCAGCGTCTCCCTGAGAATCCAACAGTATACTGCGATCGCCAACCCGTCTGCCAAGCGTGGCGATTATGGCAAAGTCCCTCATGGTTATGAAAACCACGAAGGAGGCCTATGTCCTGCAGTGGGCGTCGAATGGCTGATGATGATGATGGTTGGAAAAAACCCTACAGTACCAATATCCACAGATAGGTAGTACTATTATCAACCTTTACATTTTAGTTGCAAAGACACCTAAAATGTGGATAAATGTTGTTAAAGGTGGATATTATGTTGACTGTACCTGTCTGAAACCCAGTAGACATCTCACGCAATATAAATAATAAAATAGTAAAAATGTTTATTTCGGTACCAACTTAAGGCTAATTTTACAGTGCGGTAGGGACTGCCTATTAAGTGTATAGACACCTGTGCCTTCCTATTAAGTATATAGGCACGAGGGGTGGTAGCCTAGTAGGTAGAACATTGGAATCGGAAGCGAGAGACCCAGGTTCGATTCCCAATGTGGGCATGTACTACCTATGACTTTTTTTGAAAGTAATGTAAGTACATTTGTGAAGTTATACTTAGTAGCAATAGCAATAGCACTCGCTAACCGTGAAGGAAAACATCGTGAGGAAACCTGCGTGTCTGAGCTATTCACATGCCTCAGCGCTTGAATTCGCTAATCCGCGGTGGGCACGCGTGGTGATTAAGCCCATCTTCTCTCGCCGAGAGAAGGCCTGTGCTCTACAGTGTTACGTTTAGAGGCTGCTTAAGTAACACCTGTGCCAGAAAGCCCTACTCTTATCCATTGCACTGCCACAGCTATCAGATATTAGTTTAATAAGTAGAGTCGACAGCACCTCAAACCTTACATAATCGTCATCATTAGCCTTTTGACGCCCACTGCAGGACATAGGCCTCCCTCATGATTTTCCAAGCCTCCCGGTCTTGTGCCGCCCGCATCCAGCGACTCCTCGCCACCGTAACCAGGTCGTCAGACCATCTATTGGGGGGCTTTCCCACGCTGCCTCATCCGGTCCGCTTTCGCCAGGTCAGAACTTTTTCGCCCCAACGGCCTCAGTCCTCCGAGCTATGTGCCCCGCCCACTGCCACTTCAACTGAGCAATTCTTCGAGCTGTAGCAGTAACTCGGGTTCTTCTGCGGATCTCCTCATTTCTGATTCGATCACGCAGTAAAACTCCTAACATAGCTCTCCCCATTGCTCGTTCTTGAGCCTTCTTATAAACCTTATAATCTGTTCCAAATTCACCCGTCACATTCTGAGTAGAGTAGAAGTCTTTATTTGTACTGTGCAATAATTTCTCACAAAGCCCTGTTGTGACTTTTCTAAAGCATGTCGGTAAGTATCCATTTACCGTCTATACCCCTTACCTAAGTAGATAAACAAATCTCACAAGGAGAATACTGTGTTTATTTTATTGCTTCGAGGTGTAGCACGATGGCTTAGGTAGGGGAGCGATTCAACTAAAATTTAAACTTTCAGAACGGCGGTTTAGCTCTATGTTGTTTTTTTTTATTTCTGTTTTTCTTGTTTCTTGTGAGTAATAAAGCATATTCTTATCTTATATCAATGTTGTTAGTATAAGGAAGGGACTGAATAACTCTTTAGTTATACTTTTAACGGGTGTAATCGCGACTATTGAGTATATAGGTAGGTAAGCTTTTAAATTATTATTTTATTATTGAATAAGTATTTGCTCCCCATAGAGTAAAAAATAGAGAAACTCGCCTCGGTAGAGACGTTGAAAGCCGGCGCCGATCCCTCCAGGAAGCCGCAGAGAACCGTAGAAAAGAGGGTATCGGGGATGGTAGAGCCGGTCAGTAGCCGTAGCGACCGTGATGTGAGTCCGGAAGTAGTTGATCCCAACTCTGGAAGATGTTATTCTGGACTTCGTACCCTGGAAGCCATGTGCAGCATTAAAATACGGCCAAGAAGACGCCCGCCGTGCAACCAGACGACTTTGGAGGTAGCGGTGCACTAAAATAGGCAGAACGGCAGAAAATAAATTAATTAGGAAGATATTGAAACATGCAAAGCCCATTAACCAATACATATTTACATAGAAAATAGACGTTGCAGCATCCGGCAGAATTTTTAGTCACATAAAAAACCAGATAACTATTCACACTCACCCTAAATATTAAGAGATGCTCAGCCAAAATCCTGAATTCGTCGAGTTGTATGGTTTTATGAAAAATGCTTATCCCTAAAATTTAATACTTTATTCAGATATTCAAATTTACATGCGGCAATGTTGTGTGATGTGTGTGCATGCTTTAGACCACAACTTAGTACTCATGTCATATTATTACTTTTATATCGTGTAATGTTTGTGATCTGTTTTGTACACCAAATAAAATAAAATAAAAGCGGAGGCAATTATAAAGACGTTATACAGTAATGTACACACACATGCTCAGTCAATCAAAAGCATGATTTCTATAGTAATTATACATTTCTATGCATAGTTGTGAATGAGCGGGACCTCCTGACACAGGTATTATATCCGTAAAAGATGGTCTCAACTTTGTAAATTGTGTTTGTAAAATTTTGTTTTAGAAATAATAAAAAAACATTTTCAAGAAAAGTGAAAATTTCGTTCATGACATTTCACGGATGTGATGCTATCCATAATGTGCGCTCTCTCGCTGAGAGAAGTGTAGGTCACTGAGCTCGCTGTAGGATATAGGCTGCTTATGAGCATGTCTTCTGTTTTCAAATATTCTGTGGTGAGGCTGCGTCTCTCTCATCGCGCTCGGTTTCGTGTTAAGTTTTATTTTATAAATATAACTGCATATTGAGACGTGGCGTGATTTGACGTGTTTGCTAGCTCACTGATTGAGTTAGAAAAAGTATGATTACGTTGAGGTATTGGTATTTGAGAAAGCCTAAGCGGCTTTACCTACGTTTCATATTTTTGTTACATAGTGGTCCGTAAACGTAACGGAGTAGACTGGTATGCGTGTAACGTGTAAAAGTTGAGGTAATTTCAACCTTACGTGCGTCTGATGAACAGTGCATTTCATTTCATAAAACTGCAATTAAGTATCTACATAGTTTATTATGAAAATTCGATGTAATGGCATAGCCGCGTCATCCTACTTGTTAATCTCTGGTTTAGTCGACTATACGATTTAATCCAATTGTCATAATAAACCATTAAATATGTAGGTGACCTGAGATCGTATTTCTGAATTAAATGGGTGTTTGCACACGTATTCCGCTTTTAACACCACGTTTTGTGCTGGCGCTTCACTTTGTTTTTCGTATTCGCGTATTTGCCGACGATTTGTAATACTTTGCCGGTTTCACAAAATCCGTGCTAGAGATTCGTCAGAAAACCTGGCAATGTATAGATACCTATTTGTGAAATACGCAAATACTAACTAACTGACTACATTGCATTAGTGTGAAGGACGCTATCAGAAATTTCTTAAAAATCCTTTTATCAAGTTCATTGTTTATGAAATACAGTAAGAAAGCTTATTTATGACAACTTTAAATTGACATAAAATAAAAATAAATTTCTGTTGCAACTTTTGCTAAAGTGCCCAATTTTATTGTGCCACTGTTATCTAATAACACCACAAAAACCCCTTAAAAGACTATAAAATTAAACAGTATAAAATGACTCGTAAAATTGTAACATCTTCCGTCTTCAGTGAAACTTGAGAACTTTGGAGTTTAACTATGGATATACAACGTAGTTGAGATGTTAAGAACACTGAAACATCGCTCATGGCGATGGCGTAAATGCATTTATTTAGTCGCCTTTATTGTAACCTTTAATTGATCGACTTATCTCCGCCTAGAACATCCGTTTATGAGGATCGTTGTAAGTGGCAAACCCCGGTCTCTGCCTACCTAACATACACCCGTGACTTTACCCCATATCATGAGTTCACAGGGTACTAAAGTTGTAGAAACTTTGTAGATTTGTGGACTCAACACAAAATGAAAATCGTTAGAAAAATCCAATTAAATTTATATGGTTTTTTTGCCTCATCAAGAATTTTTTAAACCTAATATTGAACAAATCACTAGAGTATGATTCAGAAAGATCCGGTGAAACTTGAAAATGTTATTCTACTCATCAATACTAACAATTTTTATTATGAGGCCAACTCCGATAGCAGCTGATCAATACTGATATTTTCCCTAAATAATCTGGAATTGCTAGGAAGTAGGTACCTATAAACGCACAATGTTCTTAACCGCTCCACCCGCGTGCGTCAGCGGGTGATCGTTTCTTGTTATTCTTTCACATCGGCCACAAAAGTTGCACAACTGAAATCGGACAAAAAGCGATAGAAATAGCCTCAACATGCGATCGACCATACTTTTGGCGCCTCGGTTCCGGCACGTGGGCGAACACGCGAATGTGGTCAGGGTCAGACGTTCCAAGAAAGTGACGATGACGAGATGTTGAAAAAAAAAAAACCGGCCAAGTGTGAGGCGGACCGCAGACCGGACTTAGTTTTGCTAAACACCTACGTAATATTATATTACCACCACACCATTTTATATTTACCACTTTTTTATTTTATAAATGTTGTGCTTCCTGTATTTCTTTATGTGTGCGATAAAGTTCAATACTACCATAAATTAATATAATAATAATCATCATCATCAACCCATTATGTCCCCACCTAGGGGCACGGGTCTCTTCCCTTAGGAAGGTATACTTAGGCCATACTCCACCACGGGGGCCAAGTCCGGATTGGTGGAGGCTTGTAGACTAGTGGCTCGTCTACTGTCAGAAGTTGTCAAGCCAGCCTAAGGCCTCTGACTTGGCTTTACGAGTGCCATCTATCGACGGCAGCCGGCACCAACAGCTTAACGTGCCTTGCGAATAATAATAATACTACGTATTTAGTAAATTTCTAAATATGTAATTATTATATATATGGTAGTAAATATTAAATACATTATGTAGCAATTTGTAGGTGGAAGGGCCTGTAAAGGACGTCCCAGGCGGACATACTTCAATCAAATAGGGGATGTATTAGTAAAGTACCCGAAACCGGCGTGCGTGCATGCGACGACAAATGAATGTTGAGGAAGCGAAAGTGACTGTCACTTTCGCTTTCTTAGCATTCCGCTATGATAACTATGTGTTATCATACTTATCATAGCACATAAAACATGATAACACATAGTTATCATAACGGATTGACCACATTTAACAAAATATAAGAGGTTTTGGCTTTAGCATAAAAAACGTTGATACCTCTAATTCAAGTTTCAAAATTGGTGACATGTGAATTGTGCAGTGCAGTGGGTACATTATTATGTTGCACCATAGCACTGTCTCAACTGTCTGTTCTGTGTGTTGCGCTCTCTCTAAAGATCCCGTAGTGAACGAAAAAAAAAAACAATATTTAACAAACAAATAAATTGCTAAATACCTACATACAAACATAAACTCACACCTGTATCCCAGAGGGGTAGGCAGAGACCAGAGACTGCCACTTGCCACAATCCGAACAGATCACTTTCGCTACTTCAACATTCGCTAGTCGTTGCATGCATCATGCACGCCGGTCTCGGGTACTTTTTATCTTTGAACTTCTTTATTGTTTAATATATTTTATCTTTTTTTAATGCTGGTAAAAAATCCCGTTTTTTTGAACAATTGTAACCTTCATGATGGCGTAGACATGCATTATGGGCCGAAGAGAAGCCAAATATTGACTTGATATAGTCATACCAGTCAATGGAGTGATTAATGAGGTCAATATTCAAGCAGAGGCTAGCGAGATATGTTCCGGGATAAATAAATATCAACTGATGATTAATCATTGCTTTATATTTCTTTGGGCCAATAATATATGCTTGATGATACGAGCATACGAAAGTATGCTGATAATGAGAAAAAAACTCAGTTTTTACAATTTTTTTCTTTTATCTTGAAAGTTTATTGTTAACTGCTCAACTATTCATAAGTATTTAAGTACATAAAAACTAAAAAAAATTAAACTTTATTTACTATAAAAATAATATGTTTACTTATAATAAACGTCAAAGCTGTTAGTTTCAGAATTGATACTTAGATTATGTGAAGAAGAAACTAAAAAAATCAATTCCACATTTATTCTTTTCAAAACACGTTTCAACTTAATTAGCAGAGTTTTCAACTTAAAGTTGAAAGACACCACTAGACACAATCGTCCCCGTTAACAATATTTTAATACCTACCAGACTTCTTTGTCTTCTGATAATCCTTAATGTTATAAGTGTTATAACAGGCTTTTTACACAGAGTACCTTAACTTAGCTTAACACATTTGTACACACTGACCAATGCCTGCCAAACCGATGTAGGTACTCGTAGATACTTTATTTGCACGTGACGAAACTAGTGATATAAATGACCTAGGACTAGCAAACAACTTAATAAAAAGTACTGCTACCTGCATTCTAATGATTTCTATCAACGGCTTGTTTTCATGTAGACCAAAGCTTAATGAAATGGAATACCTGTAGGTAGGTGGCCTTTTCAATTTTCCCACAATCTGTCCAATTTTAACTAATATCAACTCAAGATAAGTAAACCAAACTCTGATAGCCAACACCTCATAAACAAGGCGTTTTATTAAAACAAACTATTTCAAGTGTTCAGGCCGAAAATGTGACAAAAACGTCCAAAAACAAACTGAAAGTATGCGAATAGTAGAGGACCTGCGCGTGAGTCGCGTGACAACTTGATCGTAAAGTAGGAAGTTTATGATCGGAACCGGTTTCAAGTGGCGCAGAGTCAAAGTGGTCTCTTTTCTCTTGAAGAAAACGGGCAATATATTTGCGAAGCCGTGGTAGCGCAGCCGTAACCCCGGCCGGCCTCACATTTGGCAGGTCGCGAGTTCGAATCCAATGTACATTGTATCTTATTTAAAGTTATACATTAAAAAAAACTATGTTCTCAGCACAGGTAAGTGCAACAAAAAGAATATTACGTACATTTTTGAAGTTGTTGTAGCAATGCAACTCGCAAACAGAGAAGGAAAACATCGTGAGGAAACCAGAGGCTCTGAGGTGTTCATACATCTCAGCGTTTGAAACTGCCAATCCGCGGTGGGCACGTGTGGTAATTTAGCCCATGCTCTCTCTCTCAAGTCTGTGCCATGCAGTGGGACGTATATAGGCTTATTAAAATTAAAATATATATTTGCGAGGTTCCCTAGCGCCACCGATGAAAACAGAATCGTATCTCCTTTTACTGGATCGGCTTTGCTCCAGACCCTGGAGTAATTTCGACCTGTTCAAGGTTTTAATGAGGTACACCCAGCTCCACCAATGAAAAAAGACATTAGTATCTTCTTTTCCAGATATTTTTTGCAAAAATTGGCATGTAAGTCTCTCAATCATGCAGATTGTGATTTTTACGACGACGCACGACCGAGAACCTAAGGAAGGCACATAGGGAGGACCACAGAACATGGACGTTAGACGGGGACGGAGCGAGGATGCGAACTCTATAAAACGCGTCGCATCTTCGCCCCGTCTTTATCTGCGTGGGCTATGTCCCATCGCTTCAGTACATTTTGTATGAATGTGAATTGAAAGGACGCCGCGTCTTCACCCCGTCCCTTCCTTCCTATGTGCTTTACGCCCAAGCAAAAACCTAGGACTTGATAGCATTGATTAGCATTATTCTTTATTGTACACCGTAAAAAAAACAAACGGAAAATATTTACAAAGCATTATAAACTGTTGTTTTTGGCATAAAGTAGCTTATTTTTTAGTCAACATATTTATGAGGGGAGGCCTTAGCCAGGCAGAGGAACATAATCATGGCTACTAAAAAATATATACCTACGTATATACATATTTTGGCTAAATTGAGAATTTAATCTTTATTAATTAAGAAAAAAGTTGCAAAAACTGACGTTTGAAATTTTTTTATCTAACATGCTAGGTATATCAATCTTGAATGGATACCAATTTTTTATCTGTAATGTCACAGTTTCAACGTTGCATTAATAAAAGTTTCTTATTATTTATAAGCAGCAAAATCAAAAAAATTGGGTATTTTCGAATTTAAATATTGTGAATAAACTTATAATACCCTCCTCAGAGACAGTTTAAATAATCTCTGGTTACGTTTAACCCCTACCACGGACTGTTTAAACTGCTTCTGAGAAGTGTTTTATGGAATGTTGTATAAATAACACCGTTAATCGGTTATTCATTCTGCCAAAATTACAGTCTAGTATCAGACGCCCTTCATTTTATTGCTGCCTGTCCATCAGTTCAAATCCGCCCAATGCGTGCTGCTCCTAGGCAAACCACCAAGGCAAACCACTTCCTTCAGTCCTATTCAACCGCTACCAGCAATCAGTCATTCGACGGCCCAAAGAGCAGCCACTCCACTGTCTACGCAATTGTGTTCCAAATTGCACCACATTTAATTGTATCTAATATTATGTCCGAAATTGTAATGGTCCAGCGAAGGCCACCCTAAGGCAGACCACTTCCTTCTGTCCTAGGCCATCCTCATCCACCGCTACCAGCAATCAGTCATTCGACGGCCCAACGAGCAGCCACTCCACTCTCTACGTAATTGTGTTCCAAATTGCGCCACAATTAATTGTAATATGTCCGAAATAACGACTCAGTAAACATTCTGTGAAGTAATAGTAGTTTATGCAACTGTCATATAATGAAGGGTATTAAAACACGAGTGTGAGTTTCATAATAGTAACGAGTGTTTTAATACCCGTGTTATATGCAGTTGCAAACACTACTTTATCTTCACTAATGCAATTAAAAATTAAATTCACGCGTACGTGTATAATCACAGTGATTTTGCCGCCATTAAAATTTAACCAATGAGAGCGCAGCTGCGCGCTTCAATAAAACGCGACCAACCTGATTGGCCCTGCAATCAAGTTGGTCGCGTTTTATCGATGTTATAATGAGATTTTACGATATCGATGTGAATATTATACCATCATGTGAAATTGCTTAAATTGAGTGTTTTGTTGTCTGCGCTATAACAGTAGTAATTATAAGTCAAGTATTGAAAACATAAGTAGAATGTTACAACATTAGTGTAGATAAACAATTTAATAAAACTGAATTTTAACGAATATTTACTCGTTTACTTATCCATTTTACAATTTTCCGACGTTTTGGTACTTTTGCAAGTGCCGTGCTCTTGGTAGACTGAGGTGACAATTGGCATTGTAAAATGGAAAAGTAAACGAGTAAATATCCGTTAAAATTCAGTTATAATATGTCTAGTGCTCGTGTTAACCTCAGAAAATAGGTAGGTACCAAGTAAACAATTTAGTCATCAGAAATAGTGAATGAAAAAATATGAAAAAAAACTTATTGAAACTTTAGAGCGCATCAGAAACTAAACGCATCATCATCATCACCATCAGCCATTTGACGTCCACTGCAGGACATAGGCCTCCTCAGTGGTTTTTATAACCATGAGGGGTTTTGCCATAATCGCCACCTATTGAAGCCAACGCACTCGATTGTAACGCAGGTTGGCCAAATTAGCGATGCTGAGCTTGTTGTAGGAAGAAACTCAGCTTTATGAACACGGATATGAATAAATAGGTCATTTGAAAAGTCATGTGGATTGAAATACGGAAGTAGGTACCCATTTATCTCCATAGTAATAACCTCTAGAGTACCGTCGTACTAATACTATTGAATTTAAAATTCAATGCTAATACTAAGGAGGTCAATGAACTGAACAAGATTAAGAAATAAAGAAACCATTTATTTACATTGCCACAAAATTAGTAGGCCCTCCCTACTTCAGCCAGAGAATAATTCTGGGCATTCAATCAGGGCACGTCGCCAGCAATCTGGGCTCCTAGCCGCGGGACACCGACCTGCCCCTCTACTCTTGACGCTAGTTTAGCCTATTGCGTTACAATTGAGTATATATATTTAATATTTTCGCCAAAATATGCTTTCAGTTTCCGATACGCTCTGAAAGCTTAATGTAATTCTTGTAACTAAAACGTTTATAAGTCAATTTATTTAATTTAACTATGACGCAAATTTAACACAAGAACATCGAGAGTAGAGGGGCTGGGGCAAGTTTTTTACGTGTAAATATCAGGAGTTCCGGTGAAAAGGGGTTACACTCGAGTAAGATCCCATATAAGTTATTAAACCAATTCAACTCAGGTGTTTCTATCTGCAGAATGGTCTAACTCATATTTATATAGTTGCAATAACAAGAGGGATAGACAACTTGCAAAACGATCTAAGACGATAATTTGTTTGTGCATATTGGTTTACATCGAGTTAGATCACATACCTAATTAATTTAACACTGTTTTATTGTGAACTAAGGTGTAACTGAAGTTAGACCGAACTTCACAATTACACAATTTTGGCGAAAATTTATCTAGTTTGAATTATGTTCCATTACAAATTACAAAATTTTGTATATATGATATAATTTTTTTTTATTATTTATATCAGAAATTATACATTATATTTAGTTTATAGTTTACTTTTGATAAATAAACATTCCCAGACATAATTTCATGACATTAATTAAGCTACGCCGTCTACGGTTCTCATGAGTTTTAAAAACCGGCCCGACTCGCGCACGTAGGTTTCCGTACTATTATCTATACAACATTAGACACAAAGATAAAAAAACAGCAAAAACATCACGTTTGTTGTATGGGAGCCCCCCTTAAATAATTATTTTATTTTGTTTTTAGTATTTGTTGTTATAGCGAAAGTGTGAAAATTTCAATTCTCTATCTATCACGGTTCTTGAGATACAGCCTGGTGACAGACAGACGGACAGACAGACGGATGGACGGACAGACAGACAGCGAAGTCTTAGTAATAGGGGTCCCGTTTTTACCCTTTGAGTACGGAACCCTAAAAACGACTCTTTGTTGAGCAGAATATTTTTCGTGAGCAATAGAACACGTTGCGCCATCTATCGTCGAGTAGCAATACTAATATAAGAGCAATGCCATCTGGGTATTTTTTTATGAACTAAGTACCTTGTAACTTTACCATCAGTGTATGACCTAAAATTTGTCTACCGAGAATGCTATAGATGGCGCTGGCCGTCCGATTTTTCGGAAATTCACTTAGGGCCACAGAGCACTTACGGCAACGGGCGGCATGTGTGACAACTGCAGCCGTCGACGTGTGCCGACCAGAGATGGGTAGTGGATTATAACCCAGTAGTTATAATCCAGTTTTAATCCGGGTTATAACGTTATCGACCAGTTTTATCCCATTAACTACTTTTTTGGTGGGTCAAAATGAAAGACAGGAGCGATACGATTTAACAAGAACAAATTACAACTAAACAAATATGCTTTGGGTAATCGGGAGTTTTGCTTGACATTATAGTGCCATAGTGATTTATTTTTGCACCACTGAAGTATTTTTAAGTTTTATTGAACTGCATACACTTTTAAAATACTATGTTTTCTATGAATAAAAGTACAAATAAAAGCGTGTCGGGCCACGCGTAGCTTAGGGTTCCACAGACATCTAGTTATTACAACCTATTACCTAACATAATCACAAAATTCAGCTATCAAACAAAATAGGAGGCTTTTTTACTAATCCCATTAATGTAATCGACCTTCGAAAATGATCTTAGTAAACTCCCAATGTTTTTAAAATAGCTATCCAACGATTCCCCACTCGGTGGGGTAGAGAAGAAAAAAACGCCCCCCCCCCCCTTTTCATGTTAGGGGAGGTACATTAAAAAAAAAATCTGACATTTTATTATTTAACTTTGTCGGCGTGATAAATATGTATACACATACCAAATTACAGCTTTCTAGTACCACCGGTCTTTGCGCTAGGCCGCGGACGGACGGACAGACAGACAGACAGACAGACAGGCGGACATGGCGAAACTATAAGGACTGCGGAACCCTAAAAATGGAAGATTTAACCTAAGTAACATGTTGTAAGATTTGGACTAAGTGACACGCTGCACTAAGTGCCCGTGAAATATTTTCAGATAATGTAGTCCTAATAATGATTCTGCATCTATACTTTCTAAATAATCCAGAAATATTTAAGTAAAACGCCAAGTGCATTCAATACAGGCGGGCATCATCACTTCATCAGGAACTGCAGTGAGTGACTGAATCCTTTACACAATGAAAAAGTGCATAAAATATCGCGTTGGAAGTTCAGTCAGCATTCAGGCCAAGGTCATTGTGGTAAACAGTGATCACAGTAACAATAAACAATGCCGGTTCGATAAAAAAAAAACACGAAATTATACCAAAAATCGCTCGCGCATTCTAAGCAACAAAGTACTGGAGTGAGTGCTGTGCCGTACGCATTGTGCACGGCGCAAGTGCGAGCGAGATTGACGATGTCGTTGTCCCACTCGCTCACGCCCGGGGATTTCCGGCGCAAAGGATCATAAAAGTGTGACTTGCTTGATATACTTTATGAGATGCATTGCCTGCAATGCTTAGGTTTAAATGTACTTAGGTACTTAGGGCCACTTGCAGATCTCGCAAACTAGACTTTAAGTCAAGCATTTGACAGATAATGCACAAACTGTCAAAATCTCGACTTAAACTCCATTTAGGACACTGGCCCTTAGTACACTGCGAGCGCAAGAGATAAAAACTAAACATCGAAGTGAAATCCCAACCTAATATTGTATTGCATGGAGAATTTCCTGTATATTTTTGCGTGCATAATTTCATAAGGATACATGCAGCTTACAACTACAACGCCGTGCACATTATTGGACGTATTCCGTATTACTATTGAACGAAATCATTATGAACCGCCATAATGGGTTATAACGGGTGCATAACTGGGTCAAAACTGGATTATAACTCACCAGTGGTTTATAACCTGGGCCATTACCCATCTCTAGTGCCGACCAACGGCTGCAGTTGGCACACGTGACGCCCGTGTATAAGTGCCCTTAGTTGTTAAGTAGATAATATAGGTATCATCAAGATATAAACTAAATTGTATAATAAATAATTTCGTAGCTCTTTTTTATGTCCTTCAAAATGGCTGAAATAAAAAAAAGTTTGATTTAATTACTTAAACTTCACGATCTACCAATAAACCCGTAGCTAAAAATAAAAAAATAAAAAAACGTAACCAAACTAAACAAATTACAATAACCAATAGGCCGAGATACGATCTCTAAATAGATTAATTAGACAATCATCGCTAAGCCGCACGCGACGACTCAGTTCTGCCGCGTCATCTTCGCTTCCAAGACGATGAACGAGAATGGATTCTTTTCCGAACACACCTTTTAGTGACACTTGGCTAGTTAACTTGGTGAGCCATCGGAAACTGTCTGAAGTTAACATCCTCCCATGCTATGACTAAAGCAGTTCATATTCAAGGTTTGCCTAAGAGTGATAGAGCGTGGCATATTGGGCGTCCGGAGGTCAGACTGAGCGCGGGCGTGGCATACGCTGTGCGCATAAATCGTGTATAGTGAAGTGGGTGTGCTGAATACTCCAATCACCCTAATCAAGTGGAACCACAGTAATATAGTTCTGTATTATGGCTCCAAGTTCTTTTGTTGGTTCCAAGTTCCTCGGCGGACTAACAGGATTATTTTTGTTATTTAAAAGGTAAGCCAACGGATCTCTTATAGAACATTTTAACTTACCTAGAATTCATTTTGTGTCTAATAAGGTTGCCAATTAAAGGCTTACACAGCATCCGCCTTTAACTGCAGGCGTAGTGCAGAGCTTCCCAAACTTATTTCGTCTAGCGCCCACTTTGAAAATAATTTATTAAGCAGCGCCCCCCATTTTTTTTCACCTTAAAAACATCAAAAACACATTCGTCTAGCCTGGAGTTTAATTAAACCTATGTTCTAAACGAGACTTTACTCACCAGAGAGAGCAAAAATTAATATTTGTTCGCGCCAAACGTGAGTGATAATAGAACCTTCTAATTTAAATTTTATTTTTTCTTACTTTCTACTAGATTAGGTACATAAAAAATCCCGCGTTCGGCAAGTGCTCAGCTTGGCCGCAACAATAGTTATACCTATTTTAATACGTGTCCTTGGAGGTGGGGACTATAGATAAGAAGTGGAGACACTTGAAGACACGAATATTTTTCAGTATTTGATACCTATTACTAAATCTTAAGATATAAATAGAGTTGTAAACGCATTAAAAATAATAAATATTCATTATATTTTTAGTTTATATTTTTATAATAAAATAGGATATTCAATAACTAATAAATGGATGTCGTGTAGTAAGAGGATTTTAATTTCAGTGAATTTTTAAATATGAAGTACCTAGCTGAAGTTACAAATCACCCATCGCCCCCTTAATTTTTTTTCTGGGCCCTTTAACGCCCCCCCCCCCCCCCTGGGCCTCCAGCGCCCACAAGGGGGCGTTATCGCCCACTTTGGGAAAGACTGCTCTCGTAGGTGCTAAAAAGAATTAATTATTAGAAGAAATATAAACTTGCATCGTTTGTCATGAATACGCTGAGAAGATGGACCATTTAAAGAAGACACCGAGTACCCCTAAACCACCGCCTCGTCTATCTCAAACGGGATCGCCGACGATTCGCCGGCGAGCGAGATGTATCGAATGAAATAATTGAACGTATCGACTCTATTGTCTTGCCTTGGTGGGTGGCGGGATGGCCGGCGCGATTGCTAAATGGGTAATTACTTGCCTGTATGTTTCATTCCAAAGATTTAGGCTAGCGAAGGTTAATACGCCCTTTGCGGGGCATTACTGACTAAGCCGCCAGGATGGTAGAGGTGCTGGGCAAGCTTATTCAATCTAAAAAACAATGTCCCAGGCACTGCAGCGTCCGAGTGGTCCGTTCACCCATCTAGTGTGAGTGAAGGTGCCACTGGACGATGTATAAATCGTCTCGTTACCTAGATAGAAAGGCCAAAAGGGCATCGACGATTCTACAATAAGATCCCGGAAGATAAAATTGTGTACCTAATCACACTTTGTGCAAGAAGGGTTCAATGCATGAGTTCTAGGTTCTAGAATAATAATTTAAACTGTGTTAAATAAGGACTGAAATTCTAAGACTAATTTTGGAGTTTTTTTGGGAATTTTTTCTCCAACAAGATCATGCTAATGAAATGGACATACATAAGCAGCCTATATACGTCCCACTGTAGGGCACAGGCCTTCTCTCAGGGAGAGAGTATGGGCTTAATCACCACGCGTGCCCACCGCGGATTGGCGATTTCAAGCGCTGAGGTATATGAATAGCTCAGACACTCAGGTTTCCTCACGATGTTTTCCTTCACCGTTAGCGAGTGGTATTGCTACTATAACTTGTGAAGTACATAACTTAAAAAACAAAGTCATAGGTGTACATGTCCGCACTGGGAATCGAACCTAGGTCTCCCGCTTCCGAGTCCAATATTCTACCCACTAGGCTACCACCGCATGAAATGGACACCTACGTTTAACTTGCACCTTACGTTCATAAAGTAGCAGTTTCTGCGCTTTTCATAAAAAAAAATTAGATTTTAAATTTGTTGCGGTAATTCGGGAGTTGTTTAGGTTTTTCTTGAAAATGTCAGGCACGCTTCGACATAGAGTAGGTACCTAAGCGTCGCATTTTCTGACTAAATGCTACGTTGGTCTGGGTGGCGGCATCGTGATGCTCATCCGTGGATGAGCACCAAGTCGTGGGTTCGAATTTCAGACGAGCAATCGTAGGTACTTTGATTTGTACAAATTGCTCCAGTCTGTATTTTCTTTGTCTGATTACCTGTAGGTGCCCTAGATTGGGCCAGGATATGATGGGATAGGATGCGACATCGATTGTGCGATGGATGTTATAGCATGGCCGGTAGCCAGTTCTACAAAAACAGATGAAAAATTACACAAGTTATTACATTATTTTTTTATTTTATTTTTTTTATTTGGACTTTGCCCCGTGCTTGTAGGGTGCACAGGGATTTTGCCAGTGTCACGTTGTGAAGTTATTACAAATAGTAGCAGTTCTTCCCTGTCACGCCAACCTCTCGGGTCCCTGTCAATCTCATCATGGATTTAGTAGTGTCATCGTCACCGTCTACCGACCGCCCTACCGCCTGGCCATAATATATCCTGCCCATCTCCACCGTAAGGCGCGAGACACAGATGGGACGGGGGCCGGGGCGCGGTAAGATGTATAGGGTCACAGACCACAGTCCTTGCTCCGCGGTCGCTCTTGGTCTGTGACTCTATACATCCTACCCCACGTCCTCGTCCTCGTCCCACGTCCTCGCCCCACGTCCCATCTGTCTCGCGCCTAACTGGGTTATTCACGTGCCAACTTATATGACTTTGGTCTTTTGTCAAATTTAGACGTTGCCCACATGATCAATAAGTGCAATACCTATGAGTCGATCAGTTTAATTTCCGCTATCCTCTTTTTTAAATCCACTCAACAGCTTTATATCTCTGGATTCTTCTGTGTTCATGTAAAAAATCAAATGACAGTAACTTTTCAAAATAAACTGTCAGCAAACTGAACAAAACAAACATAAATAAAAATAAAGTATAGTCTTTTAAAGTACATTAAATATTCATTCAAAACGCTCACACAGCAATGCAATTGAGTCCAAAGGCGCCACAGAGATGTTTCACTCAAAAACGAGACTGTTCACCAAGATTCGAAACATAACCACTAAATACCCGATCACCCGCGGAATGTTGTCCTACGCCATGATTTGGCCAACCTGCAGCATCGTCCAAGAGTACCTCGAGTTTGGAACCACGATACGGAACGCAGACTGGACTAGAGCCTTGCGTTTTGGAATAGTCGGCGGTCTGTTCATAGCTCCAGGTTGGTACGCTTGGATGCGGTGCACAGCTGCCGTGTTTCCAGAAAAAAATCTGTCTACAGCTCTGACTAGAGCTGCCATTGACCAGATAACTTATGGGCCGGCCGCTCTAGCCTTCTTCTTCTTTGGCCTCAGTGCGATGGAGATGAAACCATTCGAGGAATGCGTGGAAGAAGTCAAGAAGAAATTTTGGACGGCATACAAGCTCGGTGCCCTGTATTGGCCATCTGTGCAGACTCTGAACTTCTACATGGTACCTGAGAGGAACCGGATGGTGTTTCTTAGTGCAGCAAGCTTCGTGTGGACAGTGTACATAGCGCATGTCAAAGATCAGGGCTTGAAGTCTGAGTGGAGACAGAAGTAAATTGATTAAATTGTTTGTAATGAGTGTTATGTTTTGTGTTCGATTATTTATTACGAGTTATTTTATGAGGTCAACTATGAGGTTTGGTTGACACGTTATCAATTAAATACAGTCGACAGCATTTCGACCTTTTAATTTTTGGAGCATTTAATTTTTCCTTGCAAAATTTATGTACTGCCGAATGTTCTGTACGTGCACTAACCCATTTATGTTATGGGCGACTTTGCAAGAAATATACACAATAAAACTCCCTGTCCTGTGGTAAAAACGATGCTAATTGCTTAGGACACTACAAAGAACCCTTAAAACGCTTTGAAAAACTTTGAAGGGCAGCGGATAAAAAAAGAAAAACTTTATTATCGCGCACGAATGTGTTGCTAATGGTTTCATTCATGCAAACATAAATAAAATATTATTAATAATCACAAAACCCGTCGGGCATCGCGTCCAAATTTCCATGAAAGGATGGAGTATAAAAAGAAGGCATTAGAATTAATAAGTCCGATAAATTTTTAACATTTTATCGACGTCATTAATCATCTTTTGTCAACGCCGTTTTTTGGTTTATTTCTACGCCTTATGGATTGGAATTCAAGATTTATAGAGTTAGTGATACACGTGGATAACATATTAGTGAAACACTCAATATTTAATTTGTTATGATTTCGTTCTACTAGTTTTTATCTCTGGAAAAAAGGTAGAAAACCTCCTTAACAATTCCTTACCTAATATTACGTGAATGATAGACTCAAATCCGGCTTTTCTCGGGCCCAATAAAGAAATACACACTAATTCTGGAAATCGACCAACATCAAACAGTTCACCAAAGAAATATTGAGGAGAAAAAGTGTGCGTTATCGATTAATTAGTTAGATAATCACGATACGTTATAATAAGCTACTGTCGGGGGTCAAAGAAGCCGAAACGGGTCCCTATAACGACCCTGTTGCTAAAATACCCCCGTCCGTACCTGGCTCCCTGGTGGCATATCTCTAGAGAGTTGAGTCTACCACCTTGGGCATAAAGCGCGAGACACACAGATGAAACGGGGTCGAGGGCGCGGTAAGATGCATAGAGTCACAGACCAAGAGCGACCGCAGAGCAAGGACTGTGGTCTGTGACTCTCGTGCCTAAGGCCACCGCCAATGAAATTATACCGTATCTGGCCGTGAGATCACATAATAGTGCTTCTTATTTATGAAGTGTGATATTCTGGGCTGCCAAAAAAAGTACTGCATCTGTTCAGAAATTATGTCCGGGAGATCAGATATTTTTTATTAAATTTTTGAAGTTTGACATTTTGTAAACACACTTGTCAGAAAATTCCTCTGTATCTCAAAGCATCCCTGCTCACAAATTGAATATTACACATTACATATTTAATTTGAATTAAATAATAAATTAAACCGAGTAAACCTATTTAATTTGTGAGCAGGAATGCAGGTTTTGAAATGGCGTAGGAAACCCTTTATTGACAGCACATCGACTCCTAAATTTTAGTTGCAAAGAGACTCGTAACGTAACTGAGTGGTTAGTGAAAGATTAATGTGCTATCGGGAGTACCTATTTGCATTGGTAGTTTCCGGGTGCTAGTTAAGGACCCTACCTAGTACCCGGAAATAGTGTAACCCTAAGTTAGGGTTCCGTAGTCGACAAGGAACCCTCATAGTTTCACTATATCCGTCCGTCGGTCTGTCTGTCCGTCTGTCTGTCCGTCTGTCCGTCTGTCTGTCCGCGGCCTAGCTCAGAGATGATTAGCACGAGAAAGCTGAAATTTGGCATAGAAATACATATTATTAATCACGTCGACAAAACGATAGAAATAAAAAAAAAATTAAAAATTAGGGACGCATTTTTTTTTTGCTTACACCATAGTGTGAGGTATTGTTGGATTGGTGGTTTTAAAATATTTTAGGTACATATATAAAAATATTTTTTTGATTTGGGGTTCCGTTTGCGAAATATTAAGCTTTATAGTGCAATGTTTTGTCCCAGTAAGGTGTCCCCCTCCTCTCCTGCCTAAATGGTTGATTGTAGAAACGTGAAAAAATTAAAGGTAAGTAGTAGCACATTTATTATGACGATATTTGTTTTTACTTTTTGTACCTATGTTATGTTATTGAATTTGACTTAATTCTTTAACTGCACCACGGCACGCACTCCGTAGTACAATTATGGGTAACCGTAGGCACTGACTGAAAATCAGCGCTGAGGGATCACTTCCTCAGCACAACGCTGAGTCTTTTGTGGCAACGTAGATACACCACAGGCTACATCTATGGTCCTGTTTTATTTATTCGTTTTGTCTGTTGTGTATTTAGTTTTCTTTCTGTTGTTGTGCATATTATGTTACTTGTCTGCTTATTTTGTTTCTGTGATGTATCTTGTTGGTATAATAAATGTATTTCTTCTTCTTCTTCTTCTTCTTCTTCTTCTTCTTCACATAATCATGAACTTAAAATAAAAACTGACACGGCTAAGAAGGCTTGACAAGTTAACGAGTAATAGGCGACCAACCTATAAAAGGTAAACTTCGTACTAAATGCATTGAAAATTACGTTGATAAAGTTGTTAGTTCTTTAAAACCCCCTCTTTTTCTTTCTTCTTTTTTCTTTTTTTTTCTTCTTTTGAAGCCTACACTGCGCGTGGCCCAACACGCACTTGGCCGGTTTTCTTAGTTCTCATCGGTTTGGGGGCAAAAGTAGCTCTGTACAGATTAGTTGGCCACTATTTCACGGTAACAAAACCAGTCGACTCTATATTTTGTCGAAAGATAAAAACTGACCAAAATCACGAGCCATAAAGATGTATTTTTTCTCTTCTTATCTTTCAATTCCGAAATAGCAGACATGTTACACAAAAAGACCTTTCTTCACCTGCCGCTGGGGTTATTTATTGGGAAGGTCATTGAAAAAACCTGAGATCTATGGAATCGGCCATCAGCGTAGGTAATTGATTTAATTTCTTGACTTCACATAATTAAGTGTGAAATATGGTTTTTGACGCGGAATTTTGGAACGATCGTGGGAGAGATACCGATCTTTATAAAAATGTAGAGTGTAGAATGTTTTTGTGTAGTTTTTGCTTGCCACGTCCAATCGCGACGATGCTTGTCATTATGATGTGGGTTGATTTAGTAGATAAAGCTGTTGATGACAGTTATTAAAAAAAAAACTGGAGACCTTATGACCTTTGGGGATATCGTCCCCAAATCGATCATGTGGTAGGGATACTTTCCTACTCAGATAAATAGAATCTTACTAGCTGACCTGGTGAACGTTGTTTTGCCATATTAATTAGCCTACGACCTTTTCTCAGACCTACCAAATATAAACAAAAAAAAAAAAAAATTGTAAAAATCGGTGAAGCCGTTTCGGCGGAGTTCGGTAAGAAACACTTTGACACGAGATTTTTATTCATTAGATTGTACACCAGGAATTACATTTTAAAATTAAAAGATAAGAAACTACACTTCAATTGGCGGTTTAATTCATAGAAGTAATTTCTTCCAGACAACCACTGACGGAAAATACGTAAGGAGCTGAAAGACGAGTATTCGGTGCTACTAAAAAATATAATAGGATCTAGAAAAGCAATACTATAGCTATTAGGATAATTCTTTCGTTTCGTCAATTTATTAGTCGCTGTATACACGCACGCCGATTTTGGGTAATTTTTATCTTGCCCTTCGCTAATACATCCCCCACTATGGCCGCATTTAAACAAATCAGTTATTGCGGCGTCCAGCGGGAACCGAACACAAGACATCTGTCTTGTTAGTCAAGCGTGTTACCGCTACACCAACGAGGTAGTTATAAGTGGTATTTAACTAAAATTCTATGTCTACTTAAGTGCTATTAAAAAATTGTGTAAGGCAGCTCAGCTAATAATAACTTCCACACAACACAGTCGCGTGTCCTGAAGTAAAAGGGCCCTTAATTTGTTCTTATACACAAATAATTAATTCAGGGTTTAAGGTTTGGTTCTATTTCTAATATAGTTCGAAAATAAATCGAATAAGATCACTCCTAATAATTGTATGGATAAACAGAGAACAGTGAAAACGATATCATTTGTCAAGTAATAAAAGTATCCTGCTGCGCTTGGCACCGCCTTTTAATTAATTTTTTAATAAAAAAAAAAACACCAAAAAGGCCGATCCAGGGTTCCCGTACTCGAAGGATGCATAAGGAACCGCATGCCGCCGGTTGTGGGTCCGATTCCCCCTGAGGGCCCCCGTACATTCATGCAAATGGCCTCAGTTTGGGTGTATTTCCATGTTTGCGATGCCGTTACCTTACCATACCACAGGGTACCAAACTTGGATACCCTGGACAAGTGATCGTGTTTTGTGGATGTTATTAATATTATTAAGTATTTATATTCCTGCAATCTTTCACTGTTCCGTGTGGCGCCGGATTAAGAATAGCGTCACTCCATTTCCTCCCGTGGATGTCGTAGAAGGCGACTAAGACCAGGAGACGGGCAGCAGCGTCTTTCTGAGATTCCAACCGCATACTGCGATCGCCGACCCGCCAGCCAAGCGTGGCGATTATGGTTATGAAAACCACGAAGGAGGCCTGTGTCCTGCAGTGGGCGTCGGGCGGCTGATGATGAATCTTTCACTATTCATATTTGTTACGTCACATACCATTCTCTACAGATTCTCTTATCTGAAGTACAATGGTATGTGACGTAACAAACCGAGATATTACCACTATTGGTTACTGGAACCAACTAGTAACCTATAGTGGATATATCTCGGCTTAAAAAAATGTCCCTTGCTGTATTTACTTTTGGTATAGCCGAAGTGTTTAGTGTTATAGGCAGTCACTATAGCATAACAAAAAATTGTAAAATAAGCCGAGTTTGAGTCGGACATTCAGTTAATTCAAAAACCGACTGTTATTACTTCTTATTATATCACTGGAGGTTGGCTAGTCAGCTCTTTACAAAGCTCTCTCTTTAGTGCATTTCTGAACAACTCTTCCGCAGTTTAAACACCGGTCCACTTCTTGCTGTTACACAACCATTCCACCCTTCTTCTTCCCGGCCTTCTCTTTCCTTCCACTGGGCCCAGCATAATGGACAATCTGCACAATAATTAGTAATAGTTGGTCATACTGGTTAGCATTTATAGCTACCTAATTTACCTATTTACAGACCGGGAATGGGAACTCCCTGTTGGATCGCATTTATGAATGCCGTAATTAAAATGACCACTAAACAGCATAATGGGCGCCTGCAGGTCCATTCCTGATTGCTTCTCTCGATCGTTTCATTCAATAACAATTTATAGTAAGGATTGAGTCGTCCGACGGCCCAACAAATTGACTTTTATTTTTCATTCTGTCTTTGTTTTATTAACTACAGCCTATGGGCTATTTATTTTATTTTATTATTGTTAAAATTCCCTCTGTCGCACTTTCAAAATTAAATATAAAAGTACCTACAAAGGTGAAATTAACAGCATTAAACTTCTGTGCAATATGATGAGTTTATTGGCAGTGTCCAAGATGGATTTAATAAAGTTATCGTTATTACCATTACAAATAAATAAACTGGGGTAAAGTGCAATAATAATAAAGTGAATTGGGTCTCTCGATTGAGCATAATATAATCAATCATCAATGGTCCTGTATATTCTAGAGATGGTGTTTATAACTTGCCATAGATGTACAATTTTATTGAGTGAAGAAATAAACAAAAAGAAAAAAAAGTTGGGTATTTCCTGAAGAAGTACAACATTTTACAATTGTTAACGCCGAATTGATTTGTAAATTTTAAACCGATTGAGGGGTGATTCTACTGAACATACTGAATAACTGCCGTTCTACAAGTTGGCTTAGTTAAATTACGATTTTTAATAAAAAATCAAGTACGTCGGCCTCCAGTGGGAATCGAACCCACGACCTCTGGTTTGGCACACAAGCGTGTTAAGTGCTAGACCACGAGGCAGTCGCCAATATACAAACAGTTGTCTGTAATTGACATTTTATTGACTGAGCTATTCTGCCTAATAACAGGTTTCATATTGTGCCCACGCTGTCTTATAACTAAGTACTTGGCTGGGGGCCTGTTTCGTAGACCTACAATTCATGGTTTACTATGACAATTCGATATACAATGCAAGGTTGATCAACCCGCAGATTAACAAGTAGACTCTGCTACGCAATGTACCTCGAATTGCCATAATAAACTACGAATTGTAGTTTTATGAAACTCAGCCCCGGTTTGTTCAGATTTCCCTAGCAGCCGCCGTATTTCCTCAGGTATCAATTTCGCCGACGGTTATTTCTTAATTCCCTCCACTTATCCGACTCGTAAAAAGATAATGATTGTGTATTTAACCGCGTCTGTGCCGCAGGACCGCGGAATTAATTCAGTGGGCCCATCACAAGATTACCGTTATGGAAGTAAGTGTCGACCGAATAATACGACAAATATTACGAACAGTTAATATTTCGAACAAATACGTATTAGCGAAGAGCGACACAAAAGTACCCGAAACTGGCGTGCAAGCATGTAGCAACTAAAAGTAGTCTCTCAGGATCGTGGCAAGTAGCAAACTCCGGTCGCCGCTTATCCCTTCAGGATACATTCGTGAGTTTATGTATTGTATCATACAACAATTTGTATGTAAGTTAGTTTCTTTTTATCTCACTACAAAAGCAACGGAGGGTGATTAACATCGAATATCTTAGTATTTTTTCATGACTCATACTACTATAAGTAGTTTTTTTTTTTTCAATAATTGATAATGGTAGGATCTGCGAGAAAAAGGGAATGACAAGATAGTAAGCGCTCTAAAAAGTCAGTTTTATAACATGACAAGCCTAAACATGCGTTACCCTAACCACATTACAGACAAAAGAACAACATTTCCGGACGGTAATTTCCGAATAGTGGTAAAGTCAAGTCTGTGAAAGGCACTTTACTCCAAATTGCTCGTAAAGCAAGTCAATTATAAGAGTCGCCGGATTGTGTTATTATATTTATTTTATTGCTGTTGGTTTTTTGAAATTGTCTTGAGTGACTTTTATGGCAGCTGGAAGTAATCTCTCTTATTTTTATTTTTAATTTCACCGACTTCTCATTAATTGTTCCTAGCGTCTTCAATCAGTGATTCCGCGAGATACAGCTCTTGTCGAACTAACTCGATTAGAACTATTGTTTGTTAACCTTACGTTATTCCGATACCTTCGAGCTATGGTTTTTCATGCTATTCCGATACCTTCGAGCTATGGTTTGTCATGCTATTCCGATACCTTCGAGCTATGGTTTGTCATGCTATTCCGATACCTTCGAGCTATGGTTTGTCATGCTATTCCGATACCTTCGAGCTATGGTTTGTCATGCTATTCCGATACCTTCGAGCTATGGTTTGTCATGCTATTCCGATACCTTCGAGCTATGGTTTGTCATGCTATTCCGAAGCCTTCGAGCTATGGTTTGTCATGCTATTCCGATACCTTCGAGCTATGGTTTGTCATGCTATTCCGATACCTTCGAGCTATGGTTTGTCATGCTATTCCGAAGCCTTCGAGCTATGGTTTGTCATGCTATTCCGATACCTTCGAGCTATGGTTTGTCATGCTATTCCGATACCTTCGAGCTATGGTTTGTCATGCTATTCCGATACCTTCGAGCTATGGTTTGTCATGCTATTCCGATACCTTCGAGCTATGGTTTGTCATGCTATTCCGATACCTTCGAGCTATGGTTTGTCATGCTATTCCGATACCTTCGAGCTATGGTTTATCATGCTATTCCGATACCGTCGAGCTATGGTTTGTCATGCTATTCCGATACCTTCGAGCTATGGTTTGTCATGCTATTCCGAGGCCTTCGAGCTATGGTTTGTCATGCTATTCCGATACCTTCGAGCTATGGTTTGTCATGCTATTCCGAGGCCTTCGAGCTATGGTTTGTCATGCTATTCCGATCCTTTCGAGCTATGGTTTGTCATGCTATTCCGATACCTTCGAGCTATAGTTTTTCATGCTATTGCAAGGCCTTCGAGGTATCTATTGTCAAAGAGCCACGAAGATTAGTGGCATAGTCTCAGTGGCGCCCTCTATATTTTTTTCAATGTCGTGGAGCACGATGAAACCTAGCTAGATCGATAGAGGACAAAAAAGTAAACAAGAAATTATTAAAGTCACCATGTCCTAAAGTGGCACGTTTAGGAGTTATTGAGCTTTGAAGTTTGTATGGAATTTCCACTAACTGAGTTTCATCACTGAATTTGTCACTTGATATGAGTTTTCTCGGGGATTCAAACCTACTTTAATGTTTTTTAAAGTCTGGGTAGCTATGTCTAGTAGGTACCTACCTACTTATATACATATATACATGAAATTATAGTATTATTCATGCATCCAATTCGTTCAATTCGATTAAAATTCAAAACATGTCAATATAAAACCTACAGTTTAATTAATATAGATAGGTTTAGGTGGTAGGTAGGTACCTATAAAAATGTAGATAGGTACATATCGCTAGAACCAGACAGTTAGTAGCACCAGCAATAGTTCGAAAACCAAGATCTCACACAATTTGACGGGGATGAAGACGAGAGCTAAGTAGTCCACTGGTACCTGCCTCGCTCCAGGGAATTGGTGTTCGATGCAGCTGCCTAAACGAATGAAATGAGCCTAAAAGGACGGTCTTGATCTTTTACTACGTAGTGACTTGTAAGATCATCCCACGTACGTCGGCTGCGACCACTACCGGTCATGGAAGCGAATTAATATTCCTGGCATTGATTTCAAGAGCCTGGGAGGAGATTTTTTAGGCTCATTTCATTCGTTCAGGCAGCTGCGTCGAACACAAATTACTTAGCTCTCACCTTCATCCCTGTCGAACCGTGTGAGTTCTTGGTTTTCTAACTATTGCTGGTGCTACTGTCTGGTTGACGTGCTAATTCAGGTGAGATGTCCATCTTCTTTTCGAGGGTCTTTAGTCGACGAAGCACCACGGAATTTCAACGTGGAATCGACTGTTTTGTTTACTCTTTTCATGTTCGCTCAAAGTTCGTACACATTTTGTTGGTGCTTATTGTTATCAAACAAATTCTATCTTTTTTCAGCTCAGTCTAAAGTTTTTTTATTCCGATATGAGCTTACCCTTGACCACAATCTTGCCTAGGGCGTAGATGTTCGTCTTTGGTGGCTCTCATAGTTGTCTGCTGTCTTACTCGTAGCTGTGAAGACTGCGGCTTTATGTATCTTGTTTGTGGGATGTGATGGACTATGGATGAACCAAAAAAATCAAAACCTTTCCCTTACCTGGTGTAATAGACTGTACTTGGACTTGGGGAATGAGGATATATGTATAAAAATGACTTCTGTCAGCCAATAATTACCTACATTGAAGTGACATATGTTTACTATGAAACCATATTAAACATAGAAACAGGGATTAATCATATTTTCAGGTCTAACTACCAAATTATTGTTTAACTGCTAATATTTAATCAGATAATGCTTATAACTAAACACAGCCACCATAAAACTTAATTTAAGTACAAATGTTTCTTCCGGTACCTACTTCTCCGATCAATAACTCGCTCACTGTTCGGTAGAATGATTTAATGATAAGTAATGCCTAATTGTATATTGTAATTAGTCTAGCAAATAAAGAAATAAAGAAATATCTTGTGAATTTTCCTTTAAATAGACTATTTTATTTATTTACCTGATAGGATTGATGAAAAGCAGATTTATAACTCTGGTAAAAGCTCCCGTAATACCCTCGCATTGTAAGCATCCTCGCTACGCTCGGGTGCCTTAATATACGGAATCTATAATAAACTGGGTGTTTTTTCTACGACTTATTTATCAATTTAGTCAAGAATCGGCAACGAGTCACAGGTGCCAAGCATATAGTCCAGTATTTAGTGAAAAATGATTCAAAAGTTAAGTTTTATAAAAATCTCATACAAACTTCAAAGCTCAATAACTCCTAAACGTGCCACTTTAGGACATGGTGACCTTAATAATTTCTTGTTTACTTTTTTGTCCTCTATCGATCTAGCTAGGTTTCATCATGCTCCACGATATTGAAAAAAATATAGAGGGCGCCACTATGAACTATGCCAGGCCCCATACAAAAATCTTCGTAGCTCTTTACGTGTTTCGAGGCTTATTGAACCGGAATTATGACATAAATCCAAGTAATTCAAACGTTGTATTATATACTACCGTGCCTCGGTTTGATTGATTTTATCGGTGATGATTTCGGATCAATAGACTATTTAAGGTGAAAGAATCTAAAGTGCCTACCCACAATGGTACTAGAATTTTTTGTTTGTTAATTTATTTATTTGCCTGAGTTAAAACAACACAAAAATGAAAGAATACATTTTGTTAAAAAAAGGACAAATAATTTAATTATTTTCGGTAAAAACATCCAATTAATGAAGTTTCACTAAGAATTTATAGTAATAAGAGTTATTTCCAATTTTTTTTTCAAATTCTACTTACTTATCTCATCTCATAGTAACATAGTACATTGACATTCAGCAAACAGTATGTAAATTCTTTACGTTGAAATAAATTATTGATTTCTGATTTCTCAGCTAACGTTTGTCAAATGTATGTAAACCTCTGCCCATGTCTATCATGTGATTAAATAAAATTACAGATCAATACATAATTTTGTCCTTTTTTCTATTGTGCTCGTAATGCCGGGTTATCAGAATCAAATAATTTTATACAAAATAACACAGAAACTGTGACTTAATGAACGTTAAAAGTTAAAATAGGTGTCCATTTCAAAATCTCCATAAATTTTGAGAAAAATGGACAGAAAACTCCAAACTTAGTCTTTTCCGAGTCTTTTGATATTTAATTTATCATAGTTTACCTATTATTCTAAAACGTAGAACTCATGCATTAAACTGGCTTTAATTCCTTAAATTCCAATACCTTAGTGCAATCGGACCGAGTGAGCTAAAATAGCTACTCGCTATAGTTCTTGTATCGTGTACACCGGCAACCTAGTACACTCTGATGAAAACAGGCAATTTTTGTACTAAGACCGAAAGTGTACAAGATAGGAGTAGCCTCGGAGTACATAGCTTAAATAGGATCTATCTAAGCAGACTAAGATATCAAAAAACCAATTTAGAGGCTAAAAATTCCACCCATGCCGGGATTGCACCCGCGACCTTTGGATAACCGTGTCAGCGCTCTCCCACCTGAGCTAATGGGCAAGTGCAAGCATCGGCGAAATTTCGAGCCTCTTTACACACTTCTTTGTATTACGTACGTATTTTTAGCCTCTAAATAGGTTTTTAAAATTGTCCTCAGCACAGGTTAGTGCATCAAAAAAAAGAATATAATCGGACTAAGATCGTGAAAACTCGGCTTAAGAAGACAAAATGTGAGTTTCAAATGTGAGTGAGTTTCACTGGAATTATTATATCATCATTAGCTAAAGTGGTGATAGGGCGATGTTAAAAGGCACTAACCGACTAGTTTCCGCTACTGAGCGGTTATCGCCGCGAAGACATACGCGGGCGATGGATTTTTTTTTGTCGACAGCTGGTAGGGCCACATGTTGAAGGAAAACTGTGACTCTAACTGTAAAACTAACTGTGAAGGAAATCATCACGAGGAAACCTGAGTGTCTGAGGTGGTAAGCAAAGTTTGAAGTGTTAAGAATGAATTTTATTGTGCTAGAACATGGGTTACATTTAAGTGGTTGTGGTTGTTTATATAGAATAGATTGGTCTAAGATCATTTACTACTCCTTACCCCACTATGTGACCCCAGCAAACCGCCAACAGCGTCTTAGAATACCCTTCCGTTTGTCTAAAAAACGTCTATAAGTGGCGCCTGCACTTAAGGAACGCTTTCTTAATTAACTCGCTTAGTTTCAATGATCTATCTGTGGCGGGTCGTTTTTTCAGTGTATTTTTGTAACAACTGAAAGAGCTTTTAGCCCACAAACTTACCGCCGTTTTTTAGGTCGCGGATGTGTTTTTTTACAATGACGGGGGAACCAGAGCAATTTAGCGCCACTTTGAAATAAAATCACAGATCTCGTGTATTACATGACCTTCGAGGTAGAAAATGAACTCAACAAGTTAAAAAAATGCATTACATTTATTTATTCACTAGCAATGCCCGCGGCTTTGCTCGCGTGGAATTAAGTTTGCGTGATCTCTTACTGTTACAGAATATCAGGAAGAAAACTATCGGTACCTACAATGACTGTTTTCCTTTTTAGTGTACAATAACAATTTTAAACCCTCGCCTGATATATTCTACTGAAAATTATGTAGATTATAATTTTAATTGTTCAAAAGAGTAATAGACAGATAAATAGAGAAAATTTTATTGTACAGAAAACAGGAGATTAGACAGATATTACCGGTAATCTGTAGAATTCTAATTGACCCGATCGGGCCACCATAACAATGATTTTTTTGTTCTTTTCTAGGTCATAATGTAACGGGTTAATACTCTCAACGTTTTTAGAATAAGCGAAGCTCACAAATTTCAAATAATGGTATGACTATTTTTAGACGTATAGCTTAGAACCTAGGCCCAAGAACCGAAGACTGTAGATGAATAGATTATTTATTTATGAATGTTTCAAATAATGGTATGACTATTCTTAGACACAATACAGCTTAGAACCTAGTCCCAAGAACGGAGTACTGTAGATGAATATATACGTCAGGAATTAAATCTGAAACTTAAAAAAAATGGCAACAATCAATTGAGTTTAATGCATTTTTTACCGACTTCAAGATTACCTCAAGAGTAGTCCTACATAAATTTGGTCAAGATCTGTTGATGACATCTATAAAAAAATCATCGAACTCTTCTTTTTGGGGGGCGTTTTTCTTGAAGTTGATTTTCGTATGTCGAAAACGTACCTTTTTGGAAGAAACAAAAGTTCATTATATTTTACTTCATCGCACATGAAAAATTTTGCAGGACGTAAGATACTAGCAGTGCCCGCGACTACGTTTGCGTGGTAAACGGATTAGCCTACAGCCTGTGTTGACCCTGAAGGCCCATTCTACAACACTGGTGAAAGAATTTACTTTCGGAGATTACCCTCTACATACAAACTTACAAACATTATATACTTACAAACTTTTCCTTTATAATATTAGTATTAATAATATAGATGACATGTACAAAGGCGAGCTTATTTCTGTAAGAGATTTCTTCCAGCAAACCTTGGAGAGTTGCCTTGCTTCTCCAAAGCAGTAAAACGATGGTGAAAAACGTTAGCTTTTTACATGTACAATAACGGCGCGAGTCACGCGTTTTGTCGCGCTAAAATGTCACATTGACAATTAATGTTCTGTAATGCGGTGAATTTTGACTTTTGAGTACTTTAAAACTCACGACTCCCGTCGTCATGCTACATTTTCTGTAGGGTGATGTATTTTTCATTACATCCGACCCACCATGTGAAACAAAAATAAATAAAATAACATTTATTTGTAAGTTACTCGGTATAATCAGTTACACAACTGTTTGCGACAGACTCTGGCGTACATAGAAGATTTTAGAATTAAATGACAAATATATTTGGTAACAATTTGAAAACTATTAGGCAACTCCGTGTTCATCTACAAAATTACGTCAGTCATGTACAATCGACAGGTACTCAAACTTTACATTTATGTACATCAAAAAGAGTCTCACGATACTAAATAATATCCTCATAAAACAATTAATTAAGCCCATAAAAATTAAAAACACTTGTAACATATTAAAAACTAATCAAATCATCGTCACCTCGTTAGCCTCGTTCAGTTTTTTGTACAGCCACTTAAATATACACTCTGTATGAGGTCACCGTTTCGTAGATATAAATAAACTATGAACCTATATAACTATGTATGAACTAACGTTGAAATGCATACAAATTAAAAATAAAGGAAGTATTTCCTGAATCAATCATCTAAGCTAAGCGGATAATTAGGTAGATATTTACAACTCAAAAGTTTTTTTTTACATCAAGATTTACTGTAATCTTATCTGGTTACTTCAAGTCGATTCAAATATTTTTTATTCTTTATAAAATAGGTTATATGGAATAGTCTCACGCCTGAGATAGATAGATAGAGAACACTTGCACAACCAACAGCAACTGAGATTTTTTTGCGTAGCCTTATCTGATAGACCATTAGGTAAACAGGTTCTTGAGTGGTGATCACAAATTGGAAAACGCGGCGTAGGATGCCCATCAGCAAGCAGATTGCTGGTAGCGTCTAGACGAGAATGGCTGAGAACAGCAAAAGTGCCATGCTTTCGGGAAGTCTTATCTGCAGTAGTGCGCGAATATGGGCTTATAGATTGAATTGAATCTATGTCTGCTACCGTGCCTTAAACATGCAGGGCCTACCAACGATTGGAATCGTTGAGGACTTGGTGGGCGTAATATTATAGGAGCAGTTCTCTTTGTCCTGGGCTACCACCACCCCGTAAAAAGATTGTGAGTTAATAATGAAAATAAATAAAATAATATCCTTTCGTACATTTTTATTGACGCCATGTTTACACACAGTGAACTCTGTTCTGACTCACTGTGTAGCCCCACGTCTCGGCTGCTAAGAAAATGAAATAAAACAATCAAGCTGTTTTATGATAGTGTGACAGGCGACAGGCGCCGGCCGCGATGAGGTGATGACAGATGTCAGATGTCAGACTGTGGATCAACGAAACTGCGTGTCTGGGAAAATAAAAGAGTGCGCGGGCGCAACTTTGTCTCAGATCCGGCCCATCGATTAAATATGAGGTGGTTACAGTGAACCTAACATCAACTTTGGTACTTTTTAATGACTTGCGATGCTCATACATACTTAGGTAAAAAACGGCGGTAGCGCAGCGTCGTGTTTTGTGAGTGTCATACGGGTTATACCCGTTCACGTTAACTAGACGCTTGACGTTGATACAATAATCGCAAATTATCGACAGTATGGTCTTGGTAACCAATACGTGTGTCGATAATTTGCTTAATTTTCTGAAATTTTTGTATTTGTTTTGGGCATTATTGTATCAACGTCAAGCGTCTAGTTAATGTAAACGCGTTATATTATATTAAAATCAGCATAAATAGCATCCAACCCAAAAAAAAGAAAAAATAAAAAACAATCAACAACCCGACTGCATTACATACTAAGCAGGGGGGACCACGGGGGGACGTAAAATGAATACTTTAACTTATTACGAGGTACCTAGATTGGCCCCGCCCTCTCAGTACCTAGTCAATGCTCAGCAGGCGAGCGGTTGGTGATTTTTGATTTCAGCTATTTGTTTGATTATTAATTTATAGCGACGGAAATTATTTTGTAATCGGATGTTTTTAGGGTTCCGTACCCGAAGGGTGCCAACCGGAACCCTATTACTAAGACTTCACTGTCCATCTCTCTGTCTGTCTGTTTGTCACCAGGCTGTGTCTCATGAACCGTGATAGCTGGGCAGTTAAAATTTTCACAGATGATGTATGTTGGCAACCCAACAAATAAAATGTTTTTTTTTTAATGTTTTCGACTGGCAATTTTTCTTCTTGCTCAATTCTGTCTCACGCGAGCATTGCTTCTCTATAATAAATAAATAATCAGTTTTTGCTAAACCAGTGTTTTCATCAACAATATTAATTACCAAGATGCGCACAATGTATTTCTGTTGGCGCTATAAGAAAAAATACTAGAAACAGAATAAAAGAAATATTTAAGTGGGGCTCCCATACAACGAACGTGAGTTTTTGCTGTTTTTTCTCGATGTGTGTGTCTAATTTTGTAGAGATAATAGTATGGAACCCTTAGTGCACGAGTATTTTAGTCACGAGTTTATTATGGGGGGCTTATTTTATTGCAGTGTAACGATATTTTCACAATGCGAAGTATAATTATGTTAGCAACATTATTTTTCAAGAGCCTTTAAGTGATTCTCACTCAGAAACAAGTCGTCAACTGTCACGGCTGTGACGTGTCAACGATGACACTCTGACACCTCGGTGTGACAATTTACGAGAGTGTTAATAGTCTACCCGGCAACGACTTGGCAACGATGTCTATTGTGGGAATGAAGATGAAAGATGGTTCTTAGGGCAATGTTGCAATGTTTGCTCGACACTGAGAAAAAATACTTTACACATTAATGCAACATATTACAACTGAGGTTAAGCACTGCTTACCCTAAGCTACAGGGCTTTATACCTTTTTTAGGATGCAGAGGCTCTGGATCTTATCAACATATTTTACTAATGAGTAAATAAAAACTAACGGTCTTATTTATAAAAAAACACGATTCCTTAGAACGCCGATTAAAATAGTCTGTGGTGGAGATTTTACATGGAAAAGTCGTAATCACAGATTAATAGAAGTCCTTTAGAGGAATCGCGTTTTTATAAATAAGGCTGGAAAAGTACTAAGTATTAACGTCTCATCTTAATCTCATTAGAGGGGTTTTCTTTTTATTGTTTTTTAATTATTCCTTAGTCGCTGCATAGATGGCGCTGAACTAGGTAAGGTACTGCAAGGAACGGAAGGTCACATTATGTTTTTAGATCATAAAACGAAACTTACATAATTATGTCATTGTCACATCACAAATAAATATCGTTCCAAATTGATCAATTCACGTTATTGCAATATCCATTGACGTTCATTTCGGAACGGCTATCACAGACGTGTGGTGTGACCCGTGTGAGCAATCGGTAGTGCGTTCCGATTGGTCGCAAATCGGTACGCACGGTTAGTGAGGTAGTCAGTTCAGCGCCATCTACAGAGTTCTTGGAAACTACTTTTTTTCTTAATAGTCAAAAAGAAAACCTCCCATTAATAAAATTATTTATTATCAATTATTATTTATTAGGTACTGTTCTAATAACCATATTACACTGGTTCTGTAGACCTTAGTATGTTTTTCTTATAGATTGAATGCCAATTTAAAAAAATGTAAAAAGAAATTGTTTCTTTTATCTTCACTGCACTTTATAAACAAAGTAATTTATGTTTTGTAAGATAGTTGGAGATCTCCGCACTGGGCATAGCCTATCACGTAAAGATCGAAAGTATTTATGTACCTGTTCTATTGTTTCTGTTCTCAAAAAAAGCATGTAAGGAGGAAATATTTAGGTGCTCTCGTAGATTTATGAGAGAGACAGAAAGCTTTTGTAGGGACTGGGAGTTAAATTACATCTTCCTGTTGGATTATGACCTTGAAAAGAACAGTTAAAAAATATTTTTATGGTGGTCTCGGGCCATTCAGAATTCTAAAGATTACCTTCGTACTGAGCCGGAACAAAAGTTATTATAATATACGATAACTATATTCTTTATTATACCAGGAAAAACACAACATAAAGTATTTACAAAGATGCAGTACAATTGGTGGCCTTATATTACTCTGAATAGATATAGCGCTGCGTACGCCAAAAATCCACTTTAGCATTTCGTATAATCCCTAACAAATAACTCGTCCAAATGTCTTTGACTTTGCATGGACGTATTTCCGGTCTCATTGGCGGGAATCTCGGGATGTGATCTCTCTGGACTTCACTTTAGTCAAATTAACAAATAGAAAATACTCTTACGTGTCCATCGCAAACTCATTCCGACTTCGCGGGTTTTGTTCAAGTTATCTGCCGGCAATTTGACCTAATCCTAGTTTGAACTGTTTATCTTAATGTAAAAGTCAGAAGTTAACGCCCATGTAAGCAATTTTCATAGTGAACGTTATTTAGAATGATTAGCGGCTAATATAATTAATTGTCAAAACATCGTAACTATCACGTAGATTACTGCCGTCAGCTAAATCGATCGTCTCAGGCCGTCTCCCAACAGGCCCTCAACATCGTCCGCGGATCAGCATAATTATGTAAACAGACAGCCATCGCGATCGATCTCCGATGCTCTCTAATTACATTCATCCTTCAGCTCCTAGCGCTGCCAGGTAACAGGTTTGCTTACAAACGCGCGGTACCTAACAAGCGATGGACTGTGTACAGTCGAATGAGGAAAACTAATGATAAGTTTCAAGCGACCATTGCTTTTCTAAGGATCTGTTGGCAATCACATCGAGTGAATGATGAACGAATGGCGAATGAATTATTGACTTTAGTCTTTTTCTCTGTCTTCGATCTATTTTCGCGTGCGTCCACTGTCCACAGTGACTCGGTCCTATGATACTTTAGGGCTGTATCATGGGACAGTTATCCATGCAACAGCCTCAAGACAGGCAACCGCGCACTCAGCCTGCCTTCGCTATGACAATAACAGATTACCAAGAGCTGGCCAACGAATCCGCTGATTCAAAGCCAACAATAATTTCGTGTATTTACGCATTCCTTATCATCATCAGCCATTTGACGCCCACTGCAGGATATAGGCCTCCTTCGTGGTTTTCATAACTATGAAGGGTTTTGCAATAATCGCCACGCTTGCTTGGCGGGTTGGCAATCGCAGTATGTGGTTGGAATCTCAGGAAGACGCTGCTGCCCGTCTCCTGGTAATTGATTTCCTTAGTCACCTTCTACGACATCCACGGAAGGAAATAGAGGAAGGAAATGGAGGCAGCCCTTTTAAATATTGTAAATATGTAAAATTAGGTCGGAATAAAAATACGCATTTGTATATACCGCATCAAGTTGTATTCTCATTCATCCGACCTAGAACATTACAACTTACCAAGTCGACAGTACACCATCGTGCATGGAGGCGGAGGGAGGCGGAGAGTTAATACCGTCTGATGTCTCAATACCTCCCAGCGTGCCGGCCTATTATTTCACTGGCACACGATGTGCCACTATAAGCTGAGCCCTCAGTGGATGGAGACGGCTTTGTTGTTAAGTGTGGATTTTAATTGGTTGATCTTCTCCCAACGTATAATTCGGAGAGACGAATAGGTATTCGTATCTAATTGGGTAATAAGAATGTTAGTGTTGCTTGTACTCATCAGAAATTGGATCCCGGATACATAGACGATTGTATTAAATGTAAAAAAGAAAGACATGTTATTATGGGGTTTCCTTGTAAATGTATTCACTACATCACAAGGGGATTTAGGGTTACCAACTTGGTATCAGCGTGTGGATTCGAGTACTTGAGTTATGTCAAGTTTATGAAAATAATAATAATGTACACTTTATAAGTCCCACGGTGAGGGTACGTTTCATACCGACTAATGAAAACGCGGAAACTAGATGAATGTTGAATTTTCAACCTCAGCAGGCGATTTGCTCCTATATGCTGAGATTGAAAGAAAACTCATACAGGCCGTGCTTAAGAATTTTTGCAGTCAGATTTTAGTTTTTAAAATAAGTTTGATATTTTTAGTGACATTTTACCTATAATATAAAAGCTAACGTTCATCACATCTCAGGTTCTCAAAACTTTTCATTTGACACTTATTATAATCAATTCTTTACTGCACAAAAGATAGTTTATGAAAAGTGGACTTTGGACACTTCATTCTGTCAAGCCGTTTGTCCTCTCAGTAGTCATAAAAACACACACATAAATCTTAAAAACATGTTTGTTTGTGAAACCTTTGTTTTCGCCGTAAAAAGAAGCTTCCTCCACTTTTATTTACCCTCCTCTAGTTAGCGTACAAAGCGTAGTGCATTCACAATGCAGTTTGTTGTGTCGCTCAAGCTTGTACCAGAACGCTTTACGTGCCCAAATTGCTATTCTCGACCTTACTGCCAATTTCCCTCAACCATCTTTCCAAGGAGGATTGAAGAGGAACCGAAAGCATAACTTTGAGTCCAATTTTGCTTGGACCGGAACTGTAGAAGCGACTTTACGGACTTGCCTGAGGATTTTCACATTTTGAATATAACCTCTTCCACGTCTTATGTTTTGAAACGCTTTGTTTAAATCTGCAATCTACAACGCAGGTAATAAAGTAGATTTTGGCACTGGACTCCATGCAATTGAAGGTAGGTTCTTCAGTGGATAGTGGAACTAGTGTGAGGTAGCGTGAGTCGCGAGAAAGGAGCACTATTTGCTACCGTATCGTGCGCCATCGCGAAAGCAGAGATTCACAACAGTTGGTATAATTTGGGCAAATAATGGCCTGGCGAGGGAGAGAGAGCGAGATAGAGGATGAAAGATGGAGTTGCAAACTAATAGAGTGGTAACCGAGGACCGGATACAGAAGTGGAGGCCGTCCTCCAGCCAGGTGGCGCGACAACATTGAAAAGGCAGCAGGAAAGAACTGGAGGAGATCAGCGCAGAGCAGAAGCGACTGGCGCATGCATGAAGAGGCTCTTTTCCAGCAGCGGATATTGATGGGCTGACACCAACAAAAGCACATGCCGTTAGTGTAGCACGGTTAATTAAAAAAAGGGACAGAATAACTATTTGCCTCTCCCACATATTGTAGACGGCAATATCGTATATTCCTCTATTACTCTATGGTAAGCAGTTGTTTCAGGCAGTTTTACAATGGCCAAAATCGACGATATAATATTTGATTAAGTCAAAATTATTTTCCTACTTAGGTTCCAGGTAATAAATACATAAGCAGCCTATTTACGTCCCAATGTAGGGCACATGCCTTCTCTCAGGGAGAGAGTACGGGCTTAATCACCACGCGTGCCCACCGCGGATTGGCGGGTAATATTTCTAGTATATTTGAGTTTGCCTGCCCCTGGCACGCAAACAACGTCACATCTGCCGCGTCGCATCCGTCCAATCAGCGGCATTATATGTTAATAGCCCTATTAGAATATACGCTACACGCCGCTTCGACACCACCAGACCTCCTTATCACTACTTCAGGACCAGCATAACTTGAACTTCACTTTGCTCGGTACCAAGAGTGTAAGAGGCCTCTTGTTAGAGGCTAATAAGTCTGTCTCAGAACTGTTTTTAATTGAGCTCTGTTTGGTTAGGAGAACTATGCACCAAAGAGAGCAACGTTGATTGGTTATCTAGCGTTGATGTAACTTGGTTAGGTTTAGTGAGGTCAGTTAATAAGAGGTCTTGCTAGTTTTTGTAGCTTAAGAACTCGTACCCAAACAAAATGAATGCGCACATAATATGCGTAAAAGGCACAATCACACGTACTTGTCTCTTTCATCATGAATAGACTAGTAAATTTATCATTGGAACCAGCTTGATAGAGAAACTGGAAAAGGTTCTGGTGACTGAATCTTTCGCAATGTATCTCTAAATTAGTAAACGCAGCGATAACAACTCGCTTACCTACTCTGATCAAAACAAACAAACGTATACTCACGCCTGTATCCCGGAGGACTAGACAGAGACCATGGTTTGTCACTTGCAGCGATTCTGACAAACCTCTTTTGCACCATCAACACAACATGCATCAGTCGCTGCGTGCACGCACACAACACCGGTCACTCTTGACTGGTCACTTAGACTGATCACTTAGACCAAAATAGTAGATTGTTTACTCAGGAAGCCAACAACTAATTTTAAGGCGAGAGTGTTTCTGTGAATCCAGAGCGGAGCGACGGATTCTAGAGTAGAGTCCGGAGCGAAACGAGGGATTCTAAAGTAGAACTAATCCTGATCGCAGCAAGGGACTCAAAGTACACGGCTCGAGCTTCAAATAGTGTTGCTCCCGAGGTGGACACTATACTTTTTATCACCCTCTATGAAAAAATAGGTAAGTGCAACTTATGAATAAGAATAGAAAACGTTTGTACCACATTTTTAGCGTTCGATACAATGTTCTCTGGAGTTAATAGAATACTTTCATTATCATTACTTGAAGACACACTCATTTTTCATAAAAACTTAGTAAAATCCGAATTTGAGTATGTAAACAATTACGAACAAAGGCGGAAGATTCGATAGATTATGGATTTTTATACAACTTTTGCCGGCCGCTGCTCGCATGTATTTGGCCAGTACAGCAATTTCGATTTACCTCAAAGAAGGTTGTCAAAATAATGCTCAAATTTCCAAGCATGTTTAAGAAAAATATTTTTTTCTTTGTGGGAGAAGTTGCTAGTTGCAATAAACTGTTTTATTTTTCTCTTTTTGATGCACCTAGAACATTTATTTTTGTCAATGGCCAGCACGCCTCTACCGATGCCCTGCGTTCCATATTCAATTAAACCAAAGGCGAGTTTCCGCCGCGTATATAGCCGAATATCAGTTGACAGTAGCTCGTTTGGTCCTAAACCGGCCGGGCCGCTGCCGCTGCTCTACACCAGGATATAAGCTTTACAGAAGGTCTGGACCCAAAAAAAAGTGTACCGTAGCAGTGTCAGTCCACGTTGTCACATTTTTGTATCACATTGACGTCACAAGACTGCGTGCGATTGTGTGTCTGATCTCATAGCGCAATAAAACGAAAGATCGGTTAGCAAATCTTCAAAAATAGCGCTCAAATTTTTGCTTTACACAGTAACATCTAAAAAAAAATATCATCTAACACGTCAATTACAGTTTCTGTCTTGCACCAACCTTTTGTTCCATGTTTATTTTTTCAGATTGATATTTTTTAAATATCTGCTGCAATTTATAGAAAGCGCGTAAATGATATACGCGCTTTCTATAAATTGTCCTACATAGAAGAATATCCACTCTACTTAACACACTTGAAAATAAGATAAATAAATGGAAAATTAAATAGAAAACTCGTAAATGGCAGACTCTAATTAACTACTTTCTTCTACTAATCTTCATTGTCTACTATGCCTAAGGACTTGTTTTGCCTAGTAATTGTGAATGGATAAGATGCTTTTAATTCTATAGAATTTTGGCTCAGCTCCATCTCATGTTGAGACGCAACACCCAAAGCCTCCCAGACCATCCGGCTTACTTCTTCAGTGTCTTTATTTAGTGCGCCGCGCGGCAGATAAGCATCTTTCCCTTTATAATGTTTCAATTAACCGGTAGCCAAGTATTTATTGGGGACACGGCGCGGGCGATTCATTACGGCAGCCTCGAATTAAGAGACGAAAAATGCCTTCGCCGAAATAAGGAGTAGAGGGAGCGATGCGTGTTTGCGTTTGGGTTAATTGGAGTGAAATATTTTATAGTTTTCGAGGGTTTCGTATGTTTCTTGCTAATCCTATAGGCTCTGTCAGTCATCTTAATTCTTTAGCATATTTGGGTGAAGTGGCAGTGGCTGGCCATATATGCCGCAGAACCGTAAGTCGAATGGGTGCAAAGGTGCGACGATCTGAGGCAGTTTGTTGGCAGCGGCTGTCAGGATGCTCGAGGACAGAAAGGAGCGGGGCGTGCCTTGGGGAGGACTATGTCCAGCAGTGATTAATTGATTGAAGGTTGGTTCTTCCTCTGTGGTTCTTCTGAGGCACTATAAGAAGAAAAAGAAATAGGTTTCTTCTTGATTGTGGCATCATCACAGTATAGATAACTACTCAATGTCCCTGTTTCAATTGTAACGTTCATTAAGTTACAATTTCTGTGCTACATAATTAGTTTTACCTGGACCGTGACTTCCAATTCTAATGTAGATGCAAGAGATACTTTTAACCCTGGTCAACCAATTTTTCATTAAAGTCGCTGTAATGTAACTTAATAGAGCGCACGTATGTTTATACTGAGCCACGGAGCAACAATCTTCTGAGCGTTGTAACGCAGAAACTGTGACTTAATGAATGTTACAAATATAGGTCTTTATTTCATGCAATAGAAGAAATGGACAAAGGAACTTCATGACTCCACACACAATATTGTTAGGTTAGAAAATACAGTCGAACTCACTGACTGAAGTCGAATTGTTGACCCTCACTATCGATATTTCTGGGGTATAATAAAGTATTCTTTTGTTCTGCTCTGCCAACTACCTTTCAGTATTTTATTTTGTTTGTATTCTGTGAGAAATATACATATTTTTTTCATTTTAGGAGCTTTACGTCCCATCTTCAATTAGGTTACCTACCTATCATCACGTATAACGAACCCTTTTAAAGACCGCCCAAAATTGAACAACGGAGAAGCCGTCCCAAAACCCTTTTGCCCTCCTTTATTTTTCGTGGAAAACCTCCGCCCGCGTATTATTCAAGTTAATTCACTTGTAATTGGATTTATTGGATCGCGGCGGCGTGTCTTCGGGGTCTGCTGTGTGTGGCTACTAATTATGCTGGCCCAGAAGACAGCGGCATTTTTGGGGCCCGCCGCTCTGATGCGTCTCTACTTTGAAGCTGTTGAACCCACGTGTTCCTAAAGATGTAGCAGAAAAACGGTGAACATCGAAAAATTACAAACATCAAAAATTGCACTCGAGTGCAACACGTAACTTTTCATCCCACCTCAGCGAGGACATGACTAAATGCAAAAAACACAAAGGAGGTTCCGACTCTGAGTTTATAACAAATTAAAAAAGCAGTATGATAAATTCGGCACCATGGAGATAAAAGTAAATAAGTAGGTTTAATGATGTTTTGAATTTACAAACTTAGTGCACTCGATGTTCTAAATTAAATTAACTTTATCCTCTAGCGGATAAAAACGGCTTTTGCACTCAGATATCGAAGAGCAAAAATACTTTTTTTGAGATGGGGGGATGAAAATATTATTGCCTGCAGTATTGCCAAACTGCAAAGGATTAAAAGTGCATGAACCCTAATGTTTCTTAAATATAAGTCTGAAAAAAAAACACGTATGGAACAAAAGTTGTTGTAAAACACAAACTCTAATTGGGGAGTTTCAGAAATTGTGTATGTCAGATGGTTATATAGAATGAAATGTAAATAAAATTATAACTTGACTGGAGAGTTCGGGAAAGAGGTCTATTTATGCGCACAATATCCCGAGCAATTTCAATCGTCTAATTGTCAATATCCATACTAATACGTTCAAGATTTGGTGCGCGTAATATGGATGCAGGCCTATGCCACTGTCTCGGTTCTTGGGTGGTTGGATTTAGACAGAACTACCTAGATAGCTTTATAATATGAAATAGCTTACCTATCGTAATAATAATAGCATAATAGCTTAGCTGTCAGTTTAACTGGTGTTCTTTCAGGGAGTGTTTGAGACTTGTTTGTCGAAGTTGAGTATAGTTGACTAACTATTTAACCTTCATCGCATTAATGGCGTTGTTCAACAGCCGGCCAGTATTTCATTATTTTTATTATTGTATTATTTTCTTACATTCGAAAAGTGGGTACAATTGGAAGCCCCCGGCATTTTAACTGGATTTATTGTCGCGTCGCCATTTTAATTCAATGTAAGTGGATTCGCGCGATAAAATTGGATTATCAACATTTTTATAATTCATTTTAAAGAATTTGCGACATTATTTTTAAAAACTGCTGAAACCTTATTTTAAAGCTTAACATACCTAGCTACGTCTAAGAACCAATTTGAGTTTAGAACCGCAAGAAGCGAAGGTCTTTGCAAATAAAGTGTCTGTATGTAGGTACCTATTACGCTAACTGTAAAGGAAAACATCGTGAGGAAACCTGCATTTCTAAAGTCCGAAGTGTTCATGCAGGTACTTCAGCGCTTGAAATTTCTAATCCGCGATAGACGCGTATACACTCTTTCCCTCTCTGAGAGAAGGCCTTTGCCACATAGTGGAAGTTTATGGGCTGGTTCTGCTATATGCTTTTTCAGGTTTGCTCACGATGCATGTTTGTAACGAAGTATTATAAATATACTAATATGCACACATTATTATCACTTATATCGGCCCCAAACTAGGACATCATGTGATATGGTAGCCAGACAAGGACATCACAGACATGGAAAAAGCCCCTAGACTTGCACACTCATCTGTTTCTTAGGTCCTGTCCATTCTAAGGTCGTCTGAAAGAGTTCGCTTTGAGCGACAAGACCGCCGATTGTACACTATTAAGAACTATATTATGTGCAATAAAAAGTTAGTTATTTATCTATGTATCAAATCAAAGCACGGTAGCCGCCAGCAAGAATCAAACCCCCGACCTCTAGCACGGTAAATAACAACCTCCAAAATTAGCTGGCCGAGTGTCCAAGCTACACTTGCAGCACCGTAAATCCTCGCGCTCCCGTCAGTTTCCCTGGCATCGCTTTATTATTTCGAGTCTATTCAAATGCCATTTCATTATAAACTGCAGCAGCGGATACGAATGTGGGACCGCAGCACAAAGCCTGGCCAAAGACAGATTCGTGACGATCGGCTTGAATAAATTCTGGCAAGGGCGAGTTTGGTTTGAGTACGAGGGTCTTGTAAACGTCATCGCAGATTTTCGATAAAGTGTCAGTTTTAAATGGGGTAGCCTCAAATTATTGCCAGCCGATGTCAAAACAGTAGATGAATATAAGAATATTGAAAAAGAAGACCAACTTGAAAATGTAAACATAAATACAATAAGCGAGTTTATTTCCAACTATTGAGTCCAACTACAATAGGACTTACATAGGCTTTGTTCATCGAGATATCGGATTTTTGTTTTTTCAATTAACTATGTTATTAATATCATACTTTTTATGGGTTTTCTAATTTGTTACTAACAATATGACATCTGGCGTCCACAATTTAGGTATCGAAATTATTTTAATATTGCCAAAACGATCTCTTTCAAACCTTCTGATGGATAGTACTGACAGGTGGAAAGTTTTGGTAGGTGTAGTAAAGTAGATAGACAGTAGGCAAGGAAATTTTAGCAATAATAGTTTCTTTATTCAAAACCAAACGGCACAAAACCCTAAAACCGAGCCCTTAGCCACAAAGCGAAGAACAAAGAATGAAAAGAAGCCAAGTGATATTCCGCGTTATTATTTCCGAGGACAATAGCGCCTCGACTGTCACATCCAACGCGGCCCATGCAAATAATCATAAATAAAAATAAATATGAGGCGAGCTAACTCGCAACGTCTTTATTTTCAAGATGGTGGCACACCCAGGGAAAATGCTTCTGGAAGAGAACTCAGTTTTCACGTCCGAAGAAACTATAGCCAAGTAAATTTGACGAAAATTATTTAAAAAGTAACCTTTTGAAATTTGAATCGTTCTATTTTTCTGTCGATCCTCAGATTTCTATCTTAGAAATTCTTTTGATCGCTAAAGCTTAATTTGAATAGCCACTGAGTATCAACTACAACTAATGAACGTAAAACAGTGCTCCGTACCCGAGCCTCTGCGATACAGGGTGTCCTAGTGCAGGGTTCGTTGTTAATAAAATAAGATTGCATTTTTGTAAAATAAATGAATTGAAAGTAAAGAAGTAGTACAAACCTGTTCAATCTTTTCTGCTATAGCCTCGCAGTTCACAATACAAATAGATATTATTTATGTTTATTCTAAGCGATAGAACTAGGTAGGCTTGAAAATTTAGGTCATAGTATGAGAAACTTTTGGCCCCCTACTTCTTCTGAATTTTTGTTTTTTGTACTTCCTATATTTTAGTAGTTATTCCGCTAAGTATTCGGGGCGGAGAAAAATTCAACGAATAGGTATGTAAATACCGTGTTCAATTTTATCAGTAATAGTTTACGCCATAAATAATCAATTAATTCGTTAATGAATTAATCTACTAATAAAGGATCAAACATGTCGGTTTAGTCGTATAGAGTATGAGTTTGGAGTATGAGAGTATTATTAGTATGAGTATGAGGTGAGTATGAGTATGACTATGACGGAGTATGAGTCACTTTTATCACTTCGTAATTTTTGGCTGCCATTAGGCTCCTCCGGTGTGCCCACAACTTAATCCTGAACCGTATATTCGTAACGAGGTTGTCCTGTCCAAACAAGGGCGCTCTGTCGGCCCAAGCGCCATCTTGGATTGTAACAAATGTTGCCATATTGAAAATAAAGACACGCGAATGCGCCTGTAAAGGGAATATGGGATTAATGTTTTCGTTTAATACTATGTGCTCTATTTAAAATAATTTACATGTTGTTTCGGTTTTGGTTTTGTATAACCAGTCATTTGACTGACAAAGTTTAAAATAAGCTGCACTTAATATACTTATAATGAGATAATTAATAATAATCATAATAATAACTTCCACACAATACGATCACTTGACCTGGTCCTAAACTAGGATACCCTGTGCTATGGTAACCAGGCAAGGACGTCACAAACATGAAAATACATCCAGACTGAGGCCATTTGTACAAATGTACGGTGGCCCCCAGTGGGAATCGAACCCAAGACGAAATAATGTAAATAGAAATTGGATTGCCGAAATTTTGATGCTTGAGCATGACAATGCTATATCTAGAATTCATTGGTTATGTGTCTATATAACAGATGTCTTTTTTAAGCCGATTGTAAAATACATTGAAATACGGTGAGTAATTAATTCATTCCTCCCATCTGTTAAAACATCAAGTAATATCTTTCACACAACACAACATCTTGTCCTGGTCCCAAACTAGAATACTCTGTGCTATGGTAGACATGAGAAACATGGAAATACTCCCAGACTGAGGCCATTTGCACAAATCAACTACGCTCGTTGATCAGACTGTCTCCTTAGATTCTCGAAAATTAATGAGCGAGAACGTAATTGAATACAATAGTTATTTTCAAGGTCGGGACTTAAGAGGTTATTATTATTATGTCGGTACATCTTAACATTCACGGGTCCATAGGGACCCGGACTTTTGAGTTATGCGTGGGGCCGAAGCCAACAGTACAGAGGCCTTTTATACCATTTACTGTAAATGTGATGGGTGCATCTACCGGAGCTTATCTCTGGATAAATATTAAGAATCTACCCAGAGATAATCTCCGCCAGATACAAGAACTATTGCCAAATTAGGATGAGGAAAGGAAAAAATTCAGGATATGGGAGTGTCGTAAAGGTTTACCGGGTTATGGTTTGAGACAACGGACGTCTGTCACGGAAAAGTCTCAGTTCATCATTGGCAGACGTGTGACTTGCCGCTCACTAAATAGGCCACCTAAATAAGCCGCTGCTTATGGACCTAGCCCTGGACAGCAGGGCAGCAACATGGTTGTGAGCAGCTCAGGGTGTTGACAGGTGTACACCACATTCTGAGCAGTGACTGTAGTGGTAGCCACAGCCACTGAGTCAACTCGCGCTTATGGGAATTTCACTTCCATCTCACGACCATGTCGCCCTAACGCCCCACTCTGGACGGCCTGTTAAGGCAAGCCAGAGGTGAGAGTCTTGCGGCCCCTGCTCGAATCTACTTCGACCAGCCATTAAAGGCAAGCCGAAGACGCGGGGCCTGGTCTGGTCGACTCTCGGAGGATCTCGGGCGCGTAGTGTCGCTTAGTGTACCAACAGCTTGCCACAAGCTGCTCTGCGATGACTGACTGCGCCAGTGATACATGTATCGCTAGCTGCCGCATTGTTGGGCGATGGGGTCGCCCTATTATTATTATTATTATACTTTATTGCACACGAAAAACAGTACAGGAAATATGAAGAGAGAGAGAGAGAAAGAGAGTCCATCGCGGATTGTATGTAAACACACTAGACACTAGAGTTTTCTCACGTCGTTTTACTTCACAGTTTGTGAAATTCTCAATACAGAAATCGACGATCACTCCTTAGATACTTAGGTACGAGTACACTAACCAGGTTGGTTAGTTTTTTGCGAAAAGGAAAAAACTGTTTTTATTAATAAAATTACTTGCGTACATTCAGTTTCAAGCAAAGTCACTTGTTCTGGCCTCTAATGTAGTGGACTCTTTGTCTTTACTCTGGTGAGTGGCGCATGTTTATGGTTATGTATTATGCATTTTGTTCCTAAACTTAAGCACAAGTTGAAACTTAATGGTGTTAATTATAAAAACACAATTCCCTTAAAACACTCCTTAAGCGCAGTATTAATAGTCTGTGGTTAAAGGCTTTCCCTGTAAAGGCACTGCCACAGGCTATTTATACGCCGTTTATGGAGTGTTTTAAGAAATCGTGTTTTTATAAATAACACCGTCAATGTGCAGTTTAACAAAAAATAGAGAATATACGTTTATTCGCGCATCAAATACAATTGTCATTTTGAATGGCTCGCCCAATAGTCAAAACAGCGGCAATCCACACATAAAGCCACTAGAAAGAGATAAATGTAAGAGTCTCGCATATTACGCTGCCATTTTCCCGGCATTCAGCGTCGCCATTTTTCCCCGAGCACAGAGCAAATACTTCAGAAAGATACAAGCGCCTATGAAATCTTCACTTATTAGGAGTCGACGCTTTCCAAACGTAAGTAAACATGTTCATTGTTCAATCTTTATTCGTACTGTGTCTTACTGTAGATAAATAATTATAGATAGATAGATAGAATATTCTTTATTGTACACAAAGATTACATTAACAGAAATTCAATAAATCGCAGTACAATTGGCGGCCTTATTACTACAAGCAATTTCTTCCAGGCAACCATAGACGGAGACAAGAAAGAAGTTAGAGACGGGTAGACGGGTGCTTTCGCAAAATTATTTACAAAACTACAGGATGTGATTTTCAATTTATTATAACTTTGCTATAACGGACCTGGTTAGACTACAGATTTACTTCTGCATTTATCGCCGGTTTCTCAATTGAGTTCACATATGAACACTTAAGTATCGTTCGGTCTCTTAAGGTTTTTCAAACTGAAACGAGTCAGATATACTAAAGCAAGTACCTACTTATTTACTTCAGAGACCGATGATAGCTTCATACTTGGCGAATGACTTTGAGCTTCACCACCACGGTAGACATTTTTAAGCCCCGAGGTATGATTGTATGAATATATTATGACGTACGTCGATAGTTGACCATACATTTTTGTTTCAGTCTCCCGTTACGTTAATTGATCATGATCTCATTAAAATTTAATGCCTTTGTTATTTTAACTCTTGAAAATTAATATTAATTTGTTTATATTTTGAATTTTATTTATCTTATAAATATATTCATTTTAAATAATACGTAGAAATGTGTAGTTTTCAGTTTTATTTTTGCGTTTGCGTATGTTTTGGGGGCAGTCAAGCTCAGAACCCTAAACTTGTATTTCTATATTTTTTTCAGATTGTCACCTTCTGTACTTAATAAATAATAAAAATAAAATTCCTCATTAAGTGTAGGTTAGTAGGTTTCAGTGCCACTACAAAAGGGGAAAATCCGTAGCACTACTTAAAAAAAGGAAAAGTGCGGTACAAAAAAAATGTTAACCTATCTGGAAGCAATATTAGATTTGCATAGTTGCCGAAGTTGTAGAAAAAAAGAAACCTAGTCATCATGTTGATATTGACAGAAAATCAACATGACGTACATAAATGTTGATGTGCTCTCGACTGTATCCAGTTGCAGCTTCTGGCGTATCACTCAACGACTCCACAGCGGCCCGGGAGTTTTCCGGGCGAAATTGGAAAAATATTCCCATTTCACAATGGCGGGCGGTGCGCCGGCGGCCCGCGCCAATTTGAATATAGATTAGAAAATGTGACGACGTGCGCTGTAATATGTTTTCGGTAGGGATGCTAAAGAGGGCAGGGTTGTCGATGAATACCTGTCAGAAAATTACGTGTACCTTATTCGGTGCAAATTCTTTTTCAATTTCAACTCCCCGTTAACTTTCACTCGTGAAAAAATCTCAGGATTTAGGCCATTAGGTACAATGGTGTATGCATATAGGCGTTTTTCAGATGTCCAAGAAACTAACCCACAATGCGAGAAAAATTGTCAGAATAAGGAATTACCTATTCTCGTCATAAATATAATTAAAATAAAAAAACACTAAAATAATTTTAATAAAAAAAGAGATAATTATTATTTTATTATTCCAAATTATCATATTAGTGTTTTGAACATTTTTGTGTCCAAAAGGTACGAAAAATGCGTACATTTAGTTTTTTTTCTGTAACACTTACTCTCGGTTTCATACACTAACAATCTTTTTACTACGATCTTGACGAACTTCTTTCACTTCATCAACATTCAATATCCAATGCGTGCACGCATGCCGGTTTTGGGTAATTTTCATTTTGCCTTGGTCAACGTATGTCCGTCTGGGAAGTCCAGGAAATCCAGATAAAAAGCGGTTTTTTGTGTAATATTAAATGAAAAATAGGAGGTGAAGGCTGATCGGACGGATGACGGAAAGAGCAGGCAGGTGGAGCAGGGCAATAATGAAGTACCGGCCGAAAACCGGACGACGGTCAGTGGGTAGACCAACAGTCTGACATTCGGACGAGGTGGTCAAGTCGGCAGAGAGCTCTTGGATGCGTATAGCGAGAGACCGCGAAAGATGGTGTGATGGGGAAAAGGCCTCTTGGTACCTAGCAGTGGACACAGGTGAGCTGATGATGATGACGAGCAGAAGATCCGGATTTATACTAATTATGGGATTTATATTTCGACTATCGATAATGACAACCCATCCCTAAAGCTAGGGTAGGTATTCCAGTCGGTAATGGATTTCCCGCCAGTAGCCGCGTTCTGCTATTTTTTTGCGCTGGCAATAAAACATCGCTCGGGGTGGATCAATAGACGTGTAGTACCTAGCTGGGGTGTTTGTATTTTATGTCATTGGCTCGTTTACAATGTGCAGAATAGGTCTATGTAAATGGGGTTATTAGACGATGGTACGCAGGCCGATAAAGATAGGATACAAAATTCAATAAGATATGATGGAACATTTTATTTGCTATATTCAAAATTATTTAGTGGTATGTGAAGTCCTCCTTACCTACAACTGCATTAGGGGTTCACAAAATAGTTCAAATCTAGTAAATCTAGTTAAAAGTTAGACAAGTACATTTTTATTTATTTATTGAGTGTATGCACATATTATCTATTAGTGTCTGTAGTATTAGTTAACATTGAGTGGTGGTAGCGCAGCAGCCTCAAATTCGGGAGGTCGTGGGGTTCGAATCCCGGCATCGCTTTGTTTTCTAAGTTACGTACCTATATTTTTTTTTTAAGTTGTGGTAGCAATATCACTCGCTAACTGTAGGGGAACCTGAGGAAACCTGAATGTCTGAGTTAACATACCTCAGCGCTTCAAATTGCCAATCCGCGGTAGGCATCCGTAGTAATTAAGCCTATACTCTCTCTCTGAGAGAAGGCCTGTGCCCGACGATTATAGGCTACATAAAAAAAAGGTAAATACATGAAAATAGCTGGTAAAGTAGACCCAAAGAACATGCATAGTTTACTATTGAGTTGTGTAAATATCGGAGGATAAAGATTTAAATAACAAAGTTATGTAATCTTGAAAAATTTAAAAAAAAGTTGAAAATAAGTACTTATATGGTACATACCTAGCAACAACTTATAATTATGATTAGGTCCAGTGAAACTTAGAGGGATTATTGTCCTAATAAAAAAAAACAACTTTTGTTGTTAGAGCAATTCCTAAATATTGAAAAAAATATCAGCTGCTTTATACAATCGCTAGAGCAAACACCAAAATTTAATACAGAACACTCCTGATATTTTTTTCAGTACATCGAAGTTGGTTTCTTAAAAAAAATCATTTGTACTTATCGATAAGTAGAATAACCCCATTAATTTTCGTCTAACAGAAAGTCCTTTCAGAAAGAAACATCTTTCTGAAGCAATTGTAGCGGTGCAAGTCTTACTCGAACTACTCAACTTTTTTAATTCAATAATTTAGTAGCGGGAATTGTTTTTACATAGAGTCGGTTGGGTGGTAATTACAAAAGAAAATTTTTATTTTATTAAGGATCACCGGAGATTCTTAGAAAAGTCTTTTCGTCTAATATATGTACCTCAATCGCTCAAGACAAAATTATAGAACCAGTGTATGTTACCAGTGATGACTTATGGCACTGAAACGTGGACTCTCACTATGGGCCTCATAAAATCTCAAGGTCACGAAACGAGCTATGGAAAGGGCTATGCTCGGAATTTCTCTACGAGATCAAATCAGAAATGACGAGATCCGTGGCCTGCATCCAGCGCCTTCCTGCCACTTGGATGAGGTCATCTGTCCATCTTGTGGCTGGTCGTCTTACGCTGCGCTTGCCAATATGAGGTCTCCATTCGAGAACTTTTCGGCCCCATCGGCCATCAGTTCTGCGTGCTATGTGCCTCGCCCACTGCCACTTCAACTTACTAATCCGCTGGGCTATGTCGACGACTTTCGGTCGTCTACGGATCTCATCATTTCTGATTCGATCTCGTAGAGAAATTCCGAGCATAGCCCTTTCCATAGCTCGTTGCGTGACATTGAGCCTTCTTATGAACCACAACATACGTTAGTAATAAGGTAAGAACAAAAACTACTATGAAGCGGGACTGTTAATAAAAATTACAATTACTTATTGTAACTTAGGCTGAAGGAGTATCAAGTTAAGTTCTTTGGATTTTGATAATTCAGAAGTAGCTAGAGCTTTACTAATAGAAGACTTGAAGGTGTTAGAAGAAAACAACCTAGGTATTAAAATAAATTGATCCTGAAACATACTTTACGGCCCTAGTCAAAACTAAAATGCTCAGCGTTAGCATACACATCATGTTGACTTAGCTATTAAAAATTCCATCAACAAAGGGCTGGCAAGTACCCGCGAATCTCATACAAAGGTGTCCAAACACACTCAAACGTGCCGTTCGGGTGTCGGCAATATGAAAGCCTTGTTAAAATGTTAAAAGCCCACTATTCGCACTCGAGGGCCGCAAAAATATCAATACAGTGTTGAGTTTCAGTGCTCAAGTGGCTTGGCGGATGATGGATGTGCGATAGTGTGGAAGTGGCTTTCTCTCTGGGATTACAAACTGATTAAATTATCAATTATTTAGCGCTTACATATATATATTTTATGCAGCCTATATACGTCCCACTGGCAGAGATAGAGTATGGGCTTAATTACCACGCGTGCCCACCGCGGATTGGCAATTTCAAACCCTGAGGTATGTGGACACCTCAGATACTCCTGTTTCCTCACAATGTTTTTCTTCCACCATTAGCGAGTGGCATCGCTACTATAACTTCACAAACGTACATAACTTAGAAAAAAAAGTCATTGCTTCCTGCCGGGATTCATATTATTTTAATACATTTATCTACAGGTAGTATTGTTTGTTCATTATTATTCCAGTTTGTCCAAAAGGTTGTCTGGAATAAATCGCTTTTAGTGATAAGGTCGGCGTAGAGACGGCGTAGTTGAGAAATATCTATGTAATTTCCTTTTTTGTGCACAATAAAGTGTTGTCTGTTCTCCTTTTATTAAGTATACTAAGTATTTTTGTTCTCCTTTGGTAACCCTATCATAAATACAGTTTCAGTTCCTTATTTGTCAAACAGCTACTCACGTCGGCATCTAAACCTTCTTTCCTTCTTTCGTTTCTGTTAAAGTAATTTTACCTAATAGGTTATCCTCAATTTTGAATAAAAACGTCAAAAACTTTACCTCACTGCATAGAAGAAAACTGACCAGCCTTTACGTTCCTGTTACAAGGTGGGACGTAACATAAAGTGCTAATTTTTGAACAGCCCCAAAGTTATTTCGTCTTGTAACGTCATAATAAACAGATCTGAATTATAAATAAGCAGTTGATAGTACTTCTTCAACCTCTGAACTTAAAAAAAAACCCTCTCTTCTCTTGCCCACCGCTCTCATCGGCGAAGATCAAAGGAGAGGGGTGGCGCTAGAGGCGCCGGCGCAGATTTGAAGTGCCCACACACACGCTCCGCTGACGATTTCACACGCCGTTTCTCATAGATGTGGCTTAGCACTAAGATTACGAAGAATCCTATGGTCAACTCGGAATGTAAGCTGTACCTTGTAGGTATTTGTGTGGGTAGGTACCTACTTAGGCACAGTAAAACTATGTGGTATAGACTGTTATATACGAACACTAAGCTTTGCAGGTCAAACCTACTTAGGTACTTACCTCTTTCTTTGGCCATTTATCCCGACGTGACAACCACTCCATCGAGCGTACAGGGAAAGGTAGAGGGTTCCAGAACTCTCAGAGGCAGGCCACTGCATAAATGTATCAGAACAGCATCTAACCGAGAGGACTGGCGAAACATCGTGAAGCACGCAACATCAGCCCACAATAAAACGTCTTCGTGAGGACCACTACCGCTCTGTCAAAAGCGTATCTACTGACGAAGAAGAATCTACCGACACCTACTTTTTATATTTTTGTTGAAACAGAACCTGGAGTGGTAAAGTCACATTTTCAGAAGAAGTAATATCCAGTGGGGAATGAAGAAGGAAAAATAACAAGGTAGATACAGTAAACACACGACTGATACTTGCCAGTGGCGGCTGGATAAAGTTGGCTGAGGTTAAGTAATGTATATCTTAGAGTTTTTTACGAGAAATTAGCAGATATCAAACCATAGAATAGAAAAAGTTTCATTAACAAATTAATTTAACGCGGTACTTGTTATTGCAGACTTTGGACCGAAACTAGTTGCAAAGGCAAACTTAACTCTCAAACCTCTTCTAGCCAAAGTTACCCCCTGTTCCTCTTATGCTAAGAATCTGTTAATCTACGGTTAACAATTGTCTATTGACCAAAATGTACACAAAAAACAACTTATATCTGTTAACAATAAATCAACAAACTGAACAACAAAGCAGTGGTAGTGGAGCGGTAGAACGCCGGCCTCACATTCGTGGAGGAGGTCGTGGGTTCGCATCCCGGCATGTACTAACACCTACTAATAACTTTGTTTTCTGAGTTACGTACATTTGTGAAGAGGTAGTAGCAATACCACGCGCTAACGGTGTCTGAGGTGTTCACATACCTGAGCGCTTGAAATTGCCAATCCGCGATGAGCACGCGTGGTAATTAAGCCCTTATTCTGTCTCTCTGAGAGAACGCCTGTGCCCTAGACAACAAAAAAAAGCTGGCAGCTGTTAACAGTACATTAATATATTTTTAGTATACGAGAAACGGGGGATGATCCTCTTATAAAGCTTAAGAGGTTTTTTCATCGTCCTCTTGTACATCCGTTCATCACTTTTCGAGCAACAGATAGAAAAAGCCCTAGAGAGCCCACAAATCACTAACCAGGCACAACAGTAGGTACTTAGGATTTTCCGCTGATAGTGTATACGCACCTTACCTTTGGAGATTTCTTTGGATAGAGTAAACAGAGGATTGATTGGTTAAAACGTCAAGTCATGAGCGAGTTGAACACTCGCATACTGAGCTTTTAACTTGTCTTTGAAACCGTGACGAAAAATGTCTTGAAAAAGTTTCGGAATTACAAGGATGATGAAAAAAAAGGTTATTACACGGAAAAAAATAAGCTTTAGCAAAGTACCAATTTGCCTCGGTTAAAAATAACTCGACTACATACAACCAAGACATATTTAAAACGTACAATAAACGTTTGTTAATTTTTAACAAGCAAGTATTGCTAAATGTTATTGGTTGTTATTTAGAAAGGTACTTGTTTATTTCCAAACAAATGTCTCGACAAAATATAATCTTTACCGCATTTGGTGCTAATGCTAACAAGTACTTATGTTATTTAATTTTAGACAAATAAATGCTAGGCTAAGTTAAAAGAAGTCGCTTTGATGCAAATAACTGTATGACTTAATTAAAAACAAACAAGTTCCTTGTCTATCTGTAAATATCATCTCGGTTTAAAAAAATCGAGTAAGCCGTTACTATTTATTAACCGAGCGACTTATTTGAAATTTGACAAGAAATTGGCTGCCGAGCCGAGGTTGAGATTGGCCATTGTTTTTTATACTTCAAAGCGTGCGGACGTGTGCAGCTTTTTTAAATAGGCATCTACGAGTCGTTTTGACATGAAATAAGTAAAATAAGTATAAGTGAAGTGTAAAAGGTGGCAAAAGTAAAATGTTTTTGATCCCATGTTTATGTTTATGTGTAGAAATGTGTTGCAGGCAATAGCTTTTAACGGACGTTACTTTGCATATCATGTGAAGTCATCCAATTAATATTGTACTGTATCTTTTTTCGTTACCAATTGAAAATCTTTGTGCGTGTTATAAATTCAATGGCGAACAATATGTAGTTTTTCTATTCAATTCAATTCAATTCAATTCAAATATTTTTATTCATTGTAAAAACAGAATGTTTACTTAATGAACGCCAAAGTTGTTAGTTTCACAATTAATGGATTATGTGGAGAAGAAGCTAACAAAGAAACTCCACATTTATTCTTTTCAAAACAAGTTTTAACTTAATTAACAGAGTTTTCAACTTAAAATATTAGTCATGAATGTGTTGAACACTAGTCACAATCGTCCTTTAAATAATATTAATCTACTGTTTAATGCCAAACATCTTTGTCTTCTAAATAATCCTTGATGTTATAGTAAGCCTTTTTGCACAAAATGTGCTTAACACATTTTTTAAATCGCGTTGGAGGTAACTCTAATATATCTTGAGGAATTTTGTTGTAGAACCTTATACAGTGCCCCATAAAGGATGTGTTAACTTTTGCAAGTCTAAATAGTGGAAATGACAATTTATGTTTATTTCTAGTATTAAAATTATGGTGGCCACCAACATTTTCGAAGTCTTTGATATTTTTTCTAACGTACATAATATTTTCATAAATGTATTGACATGCAACTGTTAAGATGTTGGTTTCTTTGAAGAAATCTCTTAGCGAATCCCTACTACCTAACTTGTAAATAAATCGGATGGCTCTCTTCTGTAAGATGAAGATCGTCTCAATGTCTGCTGCCCGACCCCACAGTAGTATGCCGTAGGACATAATACTATGGAAGTAACTAAAATAAACAAGCCATGCAGTTGCAACGTCAGTGAGCTCTCTAATTCTTTTGACTGCATATGCTGCAGAACTAAGCCTGTGTGCTAGTTTTACAATATGAGGACTCCATTGCAATTTTGAATCGATTGTGATGCCTAGAAAAACGGTATCTTCTACAAATTCTAGTTTTTCTTTTCCGAGTACAATGTTGTTTTCAACTAATCTTACGTTTGGTAAGGTAAACTTGAATGTGTAAAACAGCCAGTGTGAAACAATATAATATTTTGCTATTTTATTTTAACTTAGGTACTTGGCAGGTGGTACCTTGGTAGGTAGTATTTTGAGTGTATACCAAACGCGTGTATTTAGAAATAAAGATACCTATTTTTTAAGATTTTAGGAGAACTTTGACTGTTAACAACTAATAAAAATATTTTTTTTCTATGAACATAAACTTTCTTTTCATGTCTTTCTTTGGTACGTCGGCAAATGTATCATAAGGTCGTTCGGTCCGTATATTTTCACTAATCAAATAACTGTTTGCTTGCATATGAACGTCTTTTTTTCAATTCCCGACATGCCAATTTTTACCCCAAAGGGTAACCACAGCCATGTTAACACAACATTATTAAGCTTCAAATTTTCAGCGTGAGTTGACCTCGCTCTGTTTTGTATCTTCAGCCTATTCAAATCGGTATACTTTGCCGTGTGTTACTTGGGTAACCACTGCTAAAATACACTTCTTTAAAATACACAAGTATCTATTCCGGACGACACCTTCGTGCCACACATTTTCGGCTTATAAGATGACTTGCAACGAAGTGTATTTTAGTTGTGGTTTCACAAGTAACATACGGCTAAATATACCGATTTGAATAGGCTGTAGCTACCCAGTTAACACGATTAACAGTACCAAGTAACTGGGCAACGTATACCAATTTTAATTGACTAAAAGTAACAAAGTGGATCGGTTGTAGCTACCGAAATACTACCAAGTAGTTGGCTAGGTGTGCGAAGCAACTTATTTGTGCTAACCGAGTTATTTTGCTAAACACAACAAAGCACATTGGTTGTGATTACAGTCGTGTTTATTTCATAGTAACCAAGACAGTTCGTTATAGTTACCGATTAAATTGATTGATAATAAATATAAGCTTGGTTAAACTTTACCAAGTTACTCAATTCAAAATCACATTTAGGTTTGCTAAGCTTACTAACCGAATAGGTTACAAGTTACTAACCTAGGAAACTTATTTTTTTACTAATTTACTGGGTTAATGTTACCAACATATTTTAACAAGACTAACTTGTTTAATTTTAGCAACGAAGTTTGCAGGCTCCCTCAGAACCAAGTCACTCGGTTGTAAATAGAAACTACTTATTTATTACCAGCCTTTTATTTTTTTCCGTGTAGATACTTTGTGTAAAAAATTTTCCTTAAATGTCGTGCTTTAATTTGCTTTTTATGTGAAATATTAATTTTGTTGGTATACATTGGTCAAGTGTGGTCTAAGACGATAGAGAAAATAAAATAATGATTATTTTCGACATTTATTAGTTTTTAATGGTAATATTTTGGCTGAAAAATATGGCGCTAGATAATCATAATTTCATGGGCTATTTTTTATTATAAAGTAAGTATGAGAATTTGTCAAAGGTATACTAATTACTTTACAAATGAGGTCAGATGCGCTTCTACAAAGTCAAAGCTGTTATCTAATGTATAAGAATCTCGTGTTTGTTATCGAACTCCTCCGAAACGGCTTCACCGATTTTTGTGAATTTTTTTGGTATGTCTGAGAATAGGTCGTAGGCTAATTTTAATATGGCAAAACACCGTTAGCCCAACCGGGCCAGCTAGTAATCAATTGTAATCAAAATGTTAGAATGTGCAAACAACACGGATGCCAAAATTAAAAGTCGCCTTAACTAACCCAAAATACGCCCTTCCCATAGGATCCTACAACTGACAGTTATGTAAACAAATAAAATGTGTTTAATTGTTTTAGAACAACGACAAAGTAACTATTATGGACACAGCTGTCATTCCCTAACGACATAGGATATGGAAAAATATTAGAGGCTACAAAATTGTAGCCACTTGTTGTTCTACCAACTGGTAGAACCTGTATTTCACGTACCTTCATCACTTGCCAATGACGTTGTATTCTAAAGTTACTTACATTTGTGAATTGGTAGAGAGCCATACAACTCGCTAACCGATGGAGACCTGAGTATCTAAGGTGTTCACATACTATGATACTACAGCGTATTATGTGAAGAGACGAGGTGACTAAGCCCATATTCTATCTCTAAGAAAAGGGTTGTCCTCTGCAGTAGGACATCAGGCTACACAAGTCAACAAAACTTCGTCGTGAGTGACTCTATGTTAAATGATCACCAATCTCATTTGTCTAAATTGACCAATCGTTCAGTACCTAGTATTTTTGTAACCTAATTTAAAGTACACAGTAGGTTTAATCTAGACTTGACTTTAGATCTTTTATATAACAGAAGAAAAGAGTTAAGTCGAGTGAATGTACGTGGATCAGTCCGTAAGAGACATACCAGGTGAAATGTAGACCTAATAGGGGGTATTAGCTAAGGACAAGACAAAAAGTACCCGAAACCAGCATGTATGTATGCAGCAACTGATGAATATTGATGAAGTGGATCAAGTTTGTCAGGATCGTGACAAGTGGTCCACCCTCTGCGTTACCCTCCGGAATAGGCGTGATTTTATGTATGTGTTTAAGAAAATAGTTGAAATGAACAGGAAAACGGTCATATAAGCAATTTAGGCCCCATTTCATAAATTGAATTGAATTATCATAGTAACCCATGAAATAACAATTCACGGGTACGTAAATTGCATAGCCAATTAACCTCCAGATTAACAAGTAGGAAGACTAATTTAGTAATCGGCTACCTAGTGTACACTATTATAATAAACTATGAATTGCAGTTTTACAAAACGGGACCCTAAAATAAAAAATAAAATCCCTGCATTAAAATAGTTTGAGTCGTCTCTACATTTCATTATTCTACAGCAGTGTCATGTTCCCATCAATCATGGCGCCCCCAGTCCTTAATCTGAGCGCAAATATTTGAGGATTGCTTTAAATTTCAGATTTAGCGTCAACAGTGGGAACAGCCAAGTTTCTGCTACACACCGGTCTTTGTTTTCACATGGTCTAGAGCTACCTTTGGAGCAAAAAGTGTTTACATTGGCTGAGGGATAAACCTTTTCGGAAGACGTACTTCGGAACGTTTGTGAAAGTACAAAAAGATTGACCACAATCTTGCAAAATAACCGAGAGTAAAATAGAGTCAAAACTCTAGACTCTTTTTTTTTATGTAGCTTATATATATTTAATTATGTATTTATTTTGTAGGTATTCATGTATATTATATACATGTAAACTGCTGCTTATATATATTTAATGTAGTAGCTATTTTTTTTTTTTAGGTATTCATGTAACTAAATTATTGGTACAATATGTAATTATAAGTACTTATATTCTTGTAATCTCTCGCTGTACATCCATCTACCGACTGTATTCTTGGTGCATTCCTCTCCATCCAAAGGTTGTCTGGAAGAGATCGCTCTAAGCGATAAGACCGCCAATTGTATACCACTACTTAGATATAAGAAACTATTTGTAATATCTTTCACCTGGTTGTGCAATAAAGTGTTCTCTATCTCTATCTATCTATCTATCTATATACGTCCGACCGCAGTGCACAGGCCTTCTCTCAGAGAGAGAGAGAGAGAGAGAGAGAGAGTATGGGCTTAATTACCACGCATGCCCACCGCGGATTTTGAATTTCAAGCGCTGAGGTATCTGAACATCTCAGTCACTCAGGTTTCCTCACAGTGTTTCCTTTCACGGTTAGCGAGTGGTATTGCTAGTACAACTTCACACATGCACGTAACTTAAAAACAAATCATTGGTACATTCCGAGTTTCGAACCCACGATCTCCCGAATGTGAGGTCGGCGTTCTACCGCTTCGCTACCACCGCTCCTATCTATATTCTTCTATTCTTTTACAGGGTCTTTTTAAGAGTTTGAGTTAGAGTTTGTCATTCATTACAACTGTTATTCTACGAGGTTGTCCATACTCATGTTTGACAAAGGGCTTGTTCATACATTTTACACTCGAGTTTATTACAACAGCGCCTAAGATTCTGATAACACGTTCATCGTACCGTGAAGGAAGATAGCCTGCAGGGTTTTCATGGAACGTCCGACAGGATGCACTTCCTGGGCCTTGGTGCCGAGCAAAACCTGGAACAACGTATCGAAGTGTACCTGAAACTATGTATAGACCGTAATACAAAACCGGTGTAACCAGCTGGGGTCTTGAGTCGGGGTATTTTTCTATGTTTGTGATGTCCTATACACAGGTTACTCTAGTCTAGAACCATGCCCTAGAGTCTAATACACACATAGTTTCTTAATACAATGACAAGTACGGCAGTATGTGTTGATTTCCTCTTTTTGACAGTCTACCGAGCAATAGAAGTGCAATGTCATTCCAATGGTTTAATCCGTGGTTACGAAAACCACGAAGGAGGCCTATGTCCTGCAGTGGGCGTCAAATGGCTGATGATGATGATGATGAATCCGGGCAAATCAAATAAGCATCTCTCGCAAAGACGACTGAATCTCGCGAGGCGCCGATTTAAGTTGCACGCATTATCCTAATGGAATGCGATTGGTCATAGTTACTACAGGGTGGCTTTGAATTCGTTCACTGTATTTTGAGGCAATATTTTTCATTGTGAAAAACAGTATAATTCATGACTTATCAGTAATGGTAAAACATATTATTGTAGATATTCGTGATTCCCGACCTTTAGCTCCAAACTGTGATTCCAAATTCAAAGTAGGAGGAAGTATCGTAACGTTGTAAGATGTTTTCTGATATGTTAAATGCTTAAGAGTCTGACGTTCGAAATGCGTAAATAATTGAAAAACAATTGAGTTGGACAGCGCCGACCATTAGACGCGCAAAACTGTTTTTTTGGATTTTTATTACTTTTCGTCTTGTTATTTACCTGAGTGAAGTAACTTTAGATAACAAAAAAACATTTTTTTCGACGCGTAATTTTTTTTCAAATCTGCGTAATGTTTCTAAATCATGGTTAGAATGTCCCCTTGAAATACGGTGAACGAATTCAAAGTCACACTGTAGACTACAATAGCGTCAATAAAACAGTCATTGCTGTACCAATATGACTCATTTGAACGACTATGCAATTTCACAGACTTACGCCCCTGAAGAAGAGAAAAAAATTGTGATTTACGTTCAATGCTTTTAGAAACACTGTTCAGTCGACAACATGTGAACCTTTATACGCGCGTACATATGTATTACTTTAAAGAACATATAAGGCTGTTCAGCTGTCGACAGCATTTCTTTCATCAATCAACCCGTTTTCGTCCACAGCTGGGCGCAAGCGTCCTCCAAGACAGGCTACTATTTTGACGAGGTTATAAGGCCAGCCCAAGGAATACCACTGATTCGCCACAAATACACCAACATATCTCTTCTGCATCGTCACAAGAAATTGACACGGGCGAGGTCTCGAAGAGAGACATGTAAAGAAAGAGAGAGTAAAAAGAGTCGAAGAACCGGCTATATGTATTCAGCATGGCATCGGTTGCGATTTGCATGCGCCGTGATTTCCCAAGTGATGTGCTATCGGCAGCTCCATCGGAACGATCTGCTGAATCGCCTCCCTGTCCCGCCCCAAACGGGTCATTCCGAACCAAACCGGTTCTAGCCAGCTAGTGACAATTGCACTAAGGGGGCATTCGGACGTCCGTAGGGGGAACTGGTCAAGCGCCATTTAGACTCATGCAAGAATGTCATCAAAGTAGGTATCACTCAAGTAGGGGATGTGGGGTCAGCTAACATTGCAGTAATTATATTCCTATTCGAAATCAGAATTTGCATGTTGGTATTGAAACTATTTCGAGGGGACAATTAAAAGACCAGCTACTACTCTAACCAAGCCAAGTCGACTGTCAAACATGATAGTATATTTAATATATTTTATGTATTCGTACATGTTTCGTCTACTCGGCTTAGAGTAGTCGGTAGTCCGTCTTAACCAATAACTGAAGAGGTGAATGGAGAAAAATTTAGAAAAAACCAATTGAAAGTAGTTCTCAAGTAGTAACGAAAGTTTATAAAAGAAGAAAGACAACAAAAAAGTACACAAGAACTGCGCAGTGGAACGTAAAATATTGGATGTGCAGCATTTGAAACAATTATAACGTAAACCATTTGTTAATGAAATCGAGTGAATGGAATGTTCTTCGAAAAAAGAAAACTTTTGCAAAGAAGGGAATGTGAGAACTAAAAACATCAAATAAATTATTTGGATTTTTTAAGTTTCGGGCAGTTCAGCGCAGTGGACTACAGCGTGATAGCGTAGGAAAATCACTGGCAATTCCAGTGACACCGCAAGTTATACATCATCAAAGTAATACAAGACGAAACAAAGTTATGGCCAAATAACTCATAATATACCTGAACGCTAATAGGATTAGCATACATCCAACGGTCCTTTAGCAACTGTGTTAGAGTTCAGAACAAATGACGTAAAGGGAAAGCACCAAAAAAGGGAATCGAAAAATCAACCAACTCGTTTTATTCCCACTTCGCGGAATAAGGCTCTCGCTCCGATTTTGCATAGTAAAAGATACGGGATAAGATTTTATTACTGCTCCGAAATGAGTTCTATTCAACGGAATTTGATTTAATTTTTGTATTCAAACGTTTGATGGGTGGATTCGGCTATTCGGTATCGATGAAATCTGCGCTCTGAAGCTATTGTGAAAAGGAATGGCTTGATTCTATCATGAGTTCGTCTCCAGAGTACATTTTTGTTAGCATGTTTGCTATCAACAACATCTATGTACGTTGGTAGTTTACTTTAATCGGAAACCAATACTATTATTTAATTTGATAATCAATAGGATATATCATTGCATATTGTCATTGCTATGCATATAAGAGAGTGAAATCAATAAATATCGCTGGCATTTGACTATTCAGTGTATAAAATTGATCATGTTACTTATCTTTATGTATTACGATGTTAATAAGTGAATGCGCAAAGCATTATTATAATTTTGATTTCCTTAGCAATAAAAATGTTTTACATATGGTAAACTTATTGGCTAGTGTAATGGATCTCAAGAGAGCCTCTTAAGAAATGGAAATCGCTATAAAAATAATGACCCTATTAGATTACCTTTCAAAACAGTTCCCAACACAATACCCTACAATATTGAGTCAAAAATCTGGAATTGTTTTAGGGACTATAAGAACGAAAGAAATATCAATAGAAAGTTATTTAAACAACAGTTCCATAGACCCAATATGTAAATCCCCTAGTTCCATTACGTACGAAAGGAAGCCATTAGAATAACGCTCTATTTATCTCAAAGGATTCTCAAAGTAGGCGGTGCACTGGTAGAAGATAAAATAAATATCAAAAAGATCGTCATTGGGCGGACTTATTAAAATAATTCAGTCATATGTATGCTAGTCACCCGACGCGCGCTGTCTCGCGAAACCTATGTTTATCTGTTTGATTTTCATTGAATAGATCTAAAATTATATTGTGTTGGATGCGAGCTTTAAGCAAACGTGTGCTGTCCTATTTGCTATAGGGCACAGGCCTTCTCTCAGAGAGAGAGAGAGAGAGAGTATGGGCTTAATCACCACGCATGCCCACCGCGGATTGGCATTGTTTGCTTTGACAGATTATCTTGATCTGAATCGCCTAGACTATTTTCTTGATGGCTTTATAATGAAAGCTGATACAATTTTTTGATTTCAAAACCGCGACTTGCGTGACTTTCCTTTTACGAAAACTCAAATTAGTATTTTTGTTAGTTAGCAAGATAATGGTGTCATGGTAAAATTCTAATATCTACTGAATGTTGATAAAGATAAAGAGGTTTGTGAAGACTGTGGCAAGTGGCAAACCCTGGTCTCTGCCTACCGGGGTTATCCCCTCCTGTATATGTTTTTATGTTCTGACTTTATGTTATGTTTTTTTTGCGAACGAGATTTCTTTGTATAAAATATTCTAAGGTCGGTGGACTATACAAGTTAAATTGCCATAAAATTATTGCTCTATACGTAAGTAATACATTAAAATAGCAGTTCGCTTAATTTTTGTAAGAAAACATTTGTATTCAGTTTGTTGTTTCATGACAGCTCTCCATTAATGTAATAAATATAATAAAAATGTTATGGAGTAAAATTTAATAAAAGGGTTTGTATATGAATTATACATACCTAAATAACCCAGCTAACTCAACCCGCTAAAGTGGTGGTAGCCTAGTGGGCAGAACATTGGACTCGGAAGCGGGAGACCCAGGTTCGATTCCCAGTGCGGACATGTACCTATGACTTTGTTTTCTAAGTGATGTACATTTGTGAAATTATAGGAGCAATACCACTCGCTAACGGTAAAGAAAACATCGTGAGGAAACCTGAGCGTCAGAGCTATTCGTATAGGTACCTCAGCGCTTGAAATCGCCAATCCGCGGTACGCCCATACTCTCTCCCTGAGAGAAGGCCTGTGCCCTACAGTGGGACGTATATAGGCTGCTTATACTTATGCACTGTGTCAAAAAATCGTGTTTCGTGCTTTAGTTTGCCGACAAGTAAGCCTGTGAAAGACGTGTTTACTTTTTTTGCACTTGATGTAGCTCTAATTGTCAATAACAACTAACGGCAAACTACCTACTTCGACACCATTTCATCTATCGAGGTATTTAATGGTGCGCTGTTTATTGGAGGAGATGGAGACATCAAAAGCATTACCGAAGTAACATTATCAGTCTGTCTGCATAATTTTATTGACAGTAAAAGGCTCTATAGGACTTCTCTCCGCGATTCATAAAGCCTCCTATTTTTCCTTTACCTTTACTTATCCTCGTATAGAATAATTTTCCGTAGGCGGGTTGTTTTTTGTGAATATTTTTAGGTTAAAAGCTTAGGAGCGATTACCCACTTATTTTTCGTACAAAAATGTAGACAAATGTTTTGAAGTATTCACGCATCCTCTAAGTTTTTCTTATATGTTCTATCTTTAGCCTCTAGAGACCCCGCTTAAATAGAAACTGACTTATAATATGAAACGTTCAATAGACAATAATCCAATTGCGTTGAGTAAGGTGGGGGTCTTATAGCTGAGAGCGATATTTTCCAGACAACCTTTTGATAGTAAGAAAAATAGGTCGGTATTTTTCTCATCGGATTTTTCTTTCGGTCCAAAAACGACCGTAAATTTCAAGTTTCGGTAGATTCAGAAATTAAAAGCTCTGAATCTACTGAAATTCGAAATTTACGGGATAGCTAGAACATTTCCAGTTTTCTGCTCTACAGTAGGTTGGCCACTAGAAAACATTCAAATAGCTGTTCACCGTTACACATACAATTTCCTAACATACAACTTCCGTATTTACCTCAAGTCAACCCTAAAAACGATTTGAAAAACACTCTTTGCGCTGACGACACCAAGTGTTATATCTTACGCCTACATTTGAGTTATTACCGCTGACTATCTTTATTTTCTCCTTACCAACAACATATTGCGGCCTGTCTAATCGAAAGTAGAGCTTATCCCTTATGTCTAAGGTCGAAAGGTAAGTTAAGAGTTTTCTGTAAAAGTTGGTGCAAACATCACGTTGGTTCCGGGTTTCCACGCCCTCTTGTAAGGGACATGTGCTAGGGAATTCACAAAACAGCACCGAATATATTATTATCTCATTATCGCGACGTTGATGTGTTTAATGTGCCGAGAAACTTAAGTCAGGGGGCTGTAAACTGTGGTTATTATTTTTAGGGATAGTATGGTAGTAACGACGACTATTGAATATTGATGAAATGAAAGAGGTTCGTCAGGAACGTGGCAAGTGGCAAACCATGGTGTCTGCCTATCCCTCCGGGGTACAGGCGTGTGTTGTAATATAAGTGCTTATTCCCTATTCCCTGGCCAATTCCCAAGCCAATTGCAAAATAATTATGGTGGGCAAGGTGGAAGGAAAGAGAAGGAAGGGAAGGAGGAGGATGTCATGGAGTTGCTCAGAATTGCACTGAACAGAGACCGTTGTTAAGAGGTTACTGACAACCTCCAGTGATGCACTTTAAGAATAAGAAGTGCTTATAATCAGCGTGACTTATTTCAATTTCAATTTCAATAATTTATTGCTTTAAATTACAGTTATGTTAGGTGTTACAATTTGGAATGTATAGTACAGTGTAATTGTGCCGGTAAACGGCATAGCAACTTAGTACCTAAAGTAAAACATTATACAATCATTACTTTTAGTTAAGTAGAAGGAACGGTAATAAATTAAATTAATTTCAATTAAAATGTCATTCGATTAAAATACCTATCGACTCTTTATAAAATACTTTGCTCGTCATAACCATTATAAATTATTTATGTTCATTAAGACAAAACATAAGCATAGGTATTGATAAAAAATTAATTGATTAGTGGCCTACCTCTGCCTGCCCCTCCGGGATACGGGTGTGAGTTTATGTATATGAACTTTACGCCATATTCATTTGTTAGGCTGTACGTTCTAAGGCTCCCGAAGATATCTCGTCGGTGTATTTCCAGTTTCAGACCGGCCCGCGGCCAACTAACAAGCTCACAATTTGACCAGAATTTATTACTTAATTCTAACCGCCTTATTATTCAAAAATATTCACAATATTCACGCACAGCAATTACGAGAAACGCCGCCCTCGGTTTCAATTCAAACAACTACCGCTTAATTAAGGAATTAAGATAAGAAACGAGACACAAATACTTAGATAGTCCAGGCCCCTACTCATTATTTTTGGTGGCCGACGTCAATATGTTTTTTGATGAAGGAAATGACAAAAAGCTCTCCATAACGAGAGCCAAATAAATGCCATTTATCGGAATAGGCAATTAATATTCAACGTGTTATTAAATTATCACAAAAGTTGAAAACCAGTTTCGATAATTAAAACACTGCCGACAAGGAAAATTTTAAGATTTACAATTTTGTCTTTATAATTTTCATATCTAATATATAGATATGTATTTGACAAAATATGTATTTGACAGCTGTGCCTTGATTTTGTAACTTACATAGATGTATCCGTTAAAAGTTACAAAATGCTCCTTGAGAAAGCGAAATGTTTTCATATCTTTGTCGTACAGATTTGAGGCGTAATATGTGTCACACTAGTGGGTATTGAATTTCATTGGAAATCTGAGACGTGACAGTGATATTGAGACACAATTGTACGACAAAGTTCTGCTAGATCCGTAAGGACCGTAGTACAGTTATGGGTTTCCGTAGGCACTGACTGAAAATCAGCGCTGAGCGATCACCTCCTCAGCACGACGCTGAGTCAGCTGCCTTTTGTGGCAACATAGGATACACCACAGGCTACATCTATGGTCCTGTTTTATTTATTCGTTTTGTCCTGGTTTTGTCTGTTGTATATTAAGTTTTCTTTCTGTTGTTGTGCATATTATGTTACTGCTTATTTTGTTTCTGTGATGTGTCTTGTTGGTATAATGAATGTATTTCTTTTTCTTCAGATATTTCGTTTTTGTATACATTGTTTTCGTTTTGATACCAATCCGGACTTGGCCCCCGTGGTGGAGTATGGCCTATACCTTCCTTAGGGAAGAGACCCATGCCCCTCGGTGGGGACATAATGGGTCGATGATGATACGTTAAAAGTTACATAATCAAGGCGCTGGAATGTGGAATGTCATGCAACCCAGTGGAGGTTTCTGTAATAGAGGGCAGTTTCGTCAGGAACTGCGTTATTGTTATAAGCGAACAGCGATAAACAGAGTAGCCGCTCCACAATCTACACCGGAAACCGTTCGGAAGCTATACCAAAGCCCGACAAAGTCGCGCCGAATCGAGTTCTCGGTAGTCCGCGGCAGATCCGATACATAAATTCCAATTACCAACGTGTCACAACACGGCTTAGGTATATTTTATATCGAGCGGTTGATAAAGGTGTGTATGCATTGTGAACTCGAGGTCTTAAAAGGGTTTGAAATTCGCTGACGTACTTACGTAGTTAATTTTATATTTCCAATATTTTTCCTTATTATTAAATAAATATAATTAATATCATGTTTCAATGTTTTATTCGTCGAATAAAAAACCCAACGGATGTGGGGTTCACCCGTTACAGATTATTTCAGCGCATCCGTTCGCTAATGACCAGTAATCGAACAAAGGTTATAATATATTTTTTGGTATTTTTTGCAGAAATCTTTTTGGTACGTACTTGATCAGATTTTATTTTCGTCGCTAGTATTTTTTACCTGGAATACTTACAAACCTAACCTAACCTAACGCTAGTGGCATTTTTCCGAGCGGTTCCGTGCTTCGCAAGGCACGTTAAGCTGTTGGTGCCGGCTTCCGTCGATTGATGGCAGTCGTTAAGCCAAGTCAGAGGCCTTAGGGCGGCTTGACAACTTCTGACAGTAGACGAGCCACTAGTCTACAAGCCTCCACCAATCCGGACTTGGCCCCCGTGGTGGAGTATGGCCTACACCTTCCTCAGGGAAGAGACCCGTGCCCCTCGGTGGGGACATAATGGGTTGATGATGACGATACTTACAAATTAATATGTGAATATGAGACATACATAACACAACAGGCAATAAAAAGCTTATAAATAGACAGCTTGGGTATTAAAAAAAATATATGCTTACCGGTCCACAAATTGGGCTAAGCTTAGATCTTGGGGACGTCTTTGTTATGCACAGTTTAAGTTTTGCTAGTTATTGAGAAATTGGACAAATTCCTACTGAGAAAATATAATAGCGTGTATCGTTTATTATTTTTGTAGATTGATGTAAGCATCAGTAATTTTTATTTTTTGCCTTTCAAAAGGAGGTTTCCGTTTAATTTGTTTGTTTTTTTTCTGTTATATTTTGTTTGTTTATTCCTCTGCTTTTTAGTTTCAATTCATCTTTGTATGTTTATCCCCTAAATTTAATACTGTATTAAGATATTCAAAATTACATGTGGCGATGTTGTGTGTTCATGCTTTAGACCACAACTTAGTACTCGTGTCATATTATTACTTTTGTATCATGTAATGGTAGTGATCTGTTCTGTACACCAAATAAAATAAATAAAATAAAATAAATTGAAAACATGTGTTAAGGATTAATTAACTTTGGTGAATAAATTTCTCGCGGTTTTAGAATTTAAAATTTTTTTTTTTCTGGGCGCGTAGAGAACTTTGCGTGGAAGGGCCTAAACTGATTTTAATTGATTAATTTTATTATATAAATGTCATTATTTATTTAAATTACAAGAAATATTTGCTCGCAAAGAATTCCCGCCCTTAGTAATATTTTATCGCTTATTCGACTAGAATTTATCGTTGCGGCATCCTATTGTTTAGCCCTCGATGACAAGCGGGTGAACACCTTGACAGCGGCTCGGGGTAGTGAAATAATCGACCAAGACGAAAAGTTGTAAAAACAGCTTATTAGTGGCTTGTTAGAGGCTGTTTTAAATAATGGAGGCAACATTTGTTTGTCGTCGTTAATTTGGCTATTAAATGTTATTAGCTTGGTGGATAGTGTAAGTGTCCGTCTGTAAAAGTTTTTGTAGCAGGCATGATTGTTCGATCATTGTTCGCTTTTCTACTAACATCCAGTCGACTAACATGTCAAGTCTACTAACATGCTACATACAGTCAGAAAATTTAATAAAATTTTAAAAGTTTTTGTGAGTATGAAAATCTAATTGACGTTTTTCAGGAATTGACCATTTAAGTAGTACAAGCACCTTGTACTGGCGAAATGGCCACCGAAACGGATATTAGACCTTTACTGCGGTTGAACTCAATTCAGCTTGAGCACAAGGAATTGAACATTAGTTATATATACCCACGTTAAACGGGTGTAATGGCGTAAGTTTACCTTGTAAATCCAATCGTGATTAGACCCGTTAAATATACGTACAGTGTGTACTAAAATTCTGCGATATTCCCGAACTTGAAAATTTCAATCTAAATCAAAGTTGTTGAAGGTACTGCCTGAAAATTAGAACTGAGGGATCACTTCCTCAGCACAACGCTGAGTCAGCTGCCTTTTGGCAATACACCACAGGCTACATCTATGGTTCTGTTTTATTTATTCGTTTTGTCTATTGTGTGTTTAGTTTTCTTTCCGTTATTGTGCATATTATGTTCCTTATCCGCTTAGTTTGTTTCTGTGATGTGTCTTGTTGGTATAATAAATGTCTTTCTTTCAGATGAATTAAAAAATGTATGGAAAGCTGGCCTCATAGTAAACTTAATTCGTATTGACGGGTAAAAACCACGTTTTCTGGATTATGGAGAGATTTAGATACACTCCATAAATAAGATTACTCTAACGTGTGTAGTACACGTGAAGCATCGTGCATTGTCAGGTAATTAAGCAAAGTGTTTTTTTTATTTATTCAAGCCGCATTACGAACTGTACCTATGACAGTTGCATGATTACATTCATATGTAACGGATAAACTGCATTTATAAGCATTTATGCATTTATAAGTAATTTTATGTTACCTTCGTACGTACATTCGGGCCACTCTCAATAACACTGTATTTTACTCCCTCAATAAAAACAAAAGCTAGCAGAAACATTGTCGCGACACCAAAGCGAGGGCCGAAGCAGTAAGTATCGAGTTAAATGCTTCGAACTAAAGCAGTTCAAACGGAATTGGCGCCAATTCCAATTTTAAATTAGCTCCAGCTAGTTCCTAGTATTTCAACTGGCCCCGCCTTCTCAGTCTGGGCAAGAACACAACGCCTAAAGTAGTGACAAAACAGTAACAAAGCTGCTTACCTGAATAAACCTTGACGTGACACCACTTTACATTCTACATATCTATTCATCCCAGAGCCTACTGCTGGGTATAACTATCTTTTGGACATGTTATTTACCTTGCAGGAAGACATATGCCTACTAATATGAACAACATTTGGCACTCAATTTTCAAATCATGTCAAGTTTTGTATAATAAGCGTGTAATATGTAATATATCCTGTTGTATGTATTGTGTGCAATAAAGTATAATAAGGATCATTCAAGTTTTGAACCAAGCATGAAATTTTATAGCTAAAATTCCACCCATGCCGGGACTTGAAACCGCGACCTCTAGCTCACCGTGCCAGCGCTCTCCCAACTGAGCTAATGGGCAAGTGCTAGCATCGATGAAATTTCGAGCCTCTTTACAAACTTCTCTGTATTACGTACAAGCAGCGACATCTGGCCGAAGCGATTTACATCACTTGCAGCCCCGAGCAGTCGTTTTTTAACGTTATGTAGGTGATAATGTCGCGATACAAATATAGTACCAAAATGCTACAATGCGACTGTAACTGCGCCCGTAAAACATTTTTTTTTCGGGGTACACACGGCGAAATAGTTGGAAGGAAATGTTTAACGTTTTGTGTTCGGAGACCAGATTTTACTGCTTAAACTGAAATGCCTATCATTTTAAATATTAGCCGAGAACACCCGAGCGCCAAATATGTTTAGTTAAGGGGCTCCACATAGTACCACTAGCGCCACCATGGGAAAAAACATTTTTTTTTTACACTCCGCAAAAAGTTTCTATACAATTTCTCAATCATGTTAATAGTGATTTTTAGGACCGATGGCCTTGAACATAAGGCAATAGACCTATGACTAGATAGCATTTATGCCAAAACGGCCGTTTCCTATATGCCCGTGATCCTATGTCTTAAAAATCACTATTAACATGATGGAGAGATTGTACTGACACTATTTGCAAATACAATCGGAAAAATAGTTGTAATTTTTTCCCTTGGCAGCGCTAGTATTACTCTATGGAGCCCCTTAAGAAGATATAATTACTCGAAAGTCGGACTTTTTACTTCCCGTGAAAAAGAAAAAAACATTCCTTGGTCAAAATTTGGCATGTTAGTTGGGAAATCGATTTATGTTCCTGAAGTACATACATATATAGCCTCCTTTTTACGGACAAATAGGAACTTCCAACCATTCCCAGAATTCCAGTAGTTTATGGTTTTCAGTTTTTATTTTTTTTCTCTTGTATATCCTACCTACGCGGTTCATTTATTTTATTGCACAAATCGCACCGAAACACGGATTGTTCGATCGGGACCATCCCGGGGCACATCTTTATGATGATAAAAATTGGTACTAAATAACAATTTTTGTATTTTTTTTAAAACACAGGATTTGAACATGTAACAAAATGCAATATTCTTGAGGATAACTAACTTAACGAGGTTCTGGATATTATGGTCTAAATTCTAATGTGGACCAAACCCACAGAAAATACGAAATTGCTTATATTTGGAAAGGATAATAATCATCGCCGTGTGGCTCTGGCCTAGAATGAGCCACCTCATTTCTTCCCGTGGGTGTCGTAAGAGGCGACTAAAAAACGGAAACCAGGGAACGGGCAGCAGCGTTGACCTGTGACACGAGACCACCAAACACTGCGATCTCCAATCCGCCTGCCAAGCGTGGAGATTACGGCAAAACCTCCTGCTGCTATGGGTTGATGATGAATAATCATCACGATAGTCGAAAAAATGACAATTTTTTTTGGTATTTGAATAGCATCCGACTAAGTAGAGCCGTCGAGAAAAAATGTATAAACTAAAAACCTAAATTACTGGAATTTTGAAGATGGTACAAAGTTTCTATTTGCACATAAAAGTGAGGTAATGCATGTACTTTAGGAACACACATAAACACTAACGTTACCAAGAAATTGTATTTTCTGTTTTACGGAAACAATAAAAGTCCGATTTTTGTTCCCTCATACTTATACAACAAGTTAAAATTTTGTAATCGTCAGTCTCGTATTCCATTAAGAATGGTCTGCCCATCCCACCATTCATCAGCATTTCGGGGAAGCTTCCGTTACTGCGCCACGAAATGCTGGAACAATATCCCTCCCCCTATTAGACAGTCCCCTTCAATAGGCAGTTTTCAATTAAAATATAAGAAATATCTACTTATTAAGCAAAAAGGCCTACAGTAAAGTTGTTCCATACCCATTATTAACTGTTTGTTCTAAGTTATCTGTTATAATGTTACATAAGCTGTTGTGGTTTTAATTATATTTTTCTGCGCATGTAATGCTAAGATCAGGGGCCTAATTATGCGCACCAAATCCTGAGCGATTCCACTCGCGTAACTGTCAAATTCCATACAAATGTGACAGTTAGACGATTGGAATCGCTCAGGATTTGGTGCGCGTAATATAAGGGCTGGTTATAATAAATCCTACTTACATAAATACTGAGACTGAGCTTCAGCCTAATGTGATAGTGATGCATCATAATAATTTAATATCTGCACTGTTTTCGTCTGGTTCCAATGCGTTTAATATTTAAGTGTAAGGCATCCACTGAAAATCAGCGCCGTGGCCCAACTATGGCATAAGGCTGAGTGGAGACCTTTTTGGTGCATAATACGTGGGACTGTAATAATTTTAAGTTTAATTTATTCTACTGTATTTTTATGTGCCAAATAAAGATTATTCTATTCTATTCTAAAAAAATAAATAAACATATTCGGCACTCGTGTGTTATCGTTTACTATATTAAAAGATTGTCTTTCGGCACAGCTGTCGGTTTATGCAAAAATGGGCACGTACGAAAATCAAGCTCAGAATCTACTCTAAATTCTCTAACTTTGTCATTTCTTGATGGATTTGAGTAATTCAAAAAGTACTTAATATGCTTACATTTTTGTGCTACATTCGCTAAAAAATTCAATGTTTTGATGTCTGAATGATGCTAAGTAGCATTAAGCTCGCCTATGTGCAAAACTGCCTGTTTTAAATGCAATAAAGGATTTAATAATAATAATAATCCTCATTATAATAATAATAAGCAATAATGCGGATTTACTCTTCTAAGTATAGCGTTTCTCTACTGTACTGATGTTGTGCCCACAGTCTAGAGCAGTTTTCAACTGTAATTTCGAGACAAAGTAATAGATTTCAGCACCGATACAAAGAATAGCCGGTACCGAGTATTGGTAAGCCATAAACCGTCCACCCCACTTCGGTCGTTTGAGTTTGCAGTGCCGATTTTATTATCTGCCATGAAGAGGAATATTGAGCTATTATATAGGATGACTTCGAATTCGTTCGACAACATTTAAGGGAACATTAATTTAGAATAAAGCGCGAGTTTTGAAAAAAAAAATGGCGCTTTTTTGTCACCCAAAATTACTTCACTTAAGCATAAACAAACAATATCAGGACAAAAGATTATCATAATCGAACAAAAAAAAAAAAACTGTGGGTCGAGCGTCTTATGATCGGCGCCGGCCAAATCAATTATTCTTTTAATTGTTTACGTATATCGGATGAAGGAGTCTTAAACATTTAACATACTAGCATTAAAATGTGAAAATTAATTTGCTAAATTCCGCCAAAATCCCACAAGCACCATGCGGTTAGTTAATGCACCGCCCTCCCTCCCACTTTTTCAAGCAGAAGCAAGAAACAAACACATCACCACCGAATAATTTAAGTAATTTTCACATTTTAATGCTATTATGGATTTCCGCATTCCTGATTCCATACAATATTTAACATACTAGGAAACATTTTTCAACGTTATGGTACTTCCTACTGCTTTTAATTTGGATTCACAGTTTTGAGGCGGAAATCACGAATATTTACAAATCCGTTGCTTTTCCATGCTCTCGTAGTAAATAGTCACGTGGATGGATGTTTCCTCTACCTTGAGGCATCCCCGACATAACGGGCTGTCGGTCAGTCCTAGCATAGGTCCTAGTTTAGGTTTAGGTCTGGTGTAGGTCTATTTAATTAGCTGTGGTCCGTTATTTGCTTTTCGTTTCTTTCCGCAGATTGCATCTTATCAGATCTAGCTACATGTGAGGCGTTTCGAGATTGTTGGTAGAGCCTCTCTGGCTTGTCTGCATTTTGTTTCCATTTTCATCTCCATTTTCGGTTCGGATCACACCGAACTTGATGATTGGAATGCCTACCTATTTCTACATGTCACAGTTGACATAGAACCTCGACCCTTTAATTTCAATTATTAAGTTAATAGCAACGTAACTGGTTAGAGTGCACTCATTTAAAAGTAGATATGGTGCCGATAGTACCTACAAGCAGTGGCTAAGCCCACAAGCACACTTACAAGAAATTATTAATGAGTTTAATTAAGTAAACACTATAAACTTTAATAAGTTTCCTGTTAAGTACTTTCGTAAATAAAGGAAACGCTTTATAAACACTCCGAACAATAAACAGAACCGCCGAAAAGAATACACTTCCCTAACATCTTTATCATGGTTAATAACTACCGATACATTTCATTTAACGACACATACATAATTCTAGAAAACATCCCCTCGGCATAAATAGAGGGATAGGCGACACAGAGGCTCAAGAAACAAAACGACCGTTACCTTGCTTGCGCATACGTCTCTGAGCCGCGTTCAATTAAACTACAATTCATAGTTTATTACTACAATTCAACGAGCATCTTGTGGCCGATTAGTAATCTGGGCCGCGTTTCATGATAATATAGCTTGAAGAATTGCTCAGTTGACGTGGCGGTGGGCGGGGCTCATAGCTCGGAGAACTGATGGCCGCTGGGGTGGAAAAGTTCTGACCTGGCGACCGCGGACCGGACGACGCAGCGTAGACAGGCCCCCACCAGATGGTCTGATGACCAGGTTACGGTGGCGGGAAGTCACTGGATGCGGGCGGCACAAGACCGAGAAACTTGGAAAACCATGAGGGAGGCCTATGTCCTGCAGTGGGCGTCAAATGGCTCATGATGATGATGATGACAATTAGATTACATTGCGTAGCCGATTAGTGCAATTAGCCAATTACTATGTGATTTAGTTAGTTTTTTGTTCTAATTCAGATTGGAGCTGTTTTCACAGAGTTGTACAGTACAATTTGTGCTGTCGATATAAAAATGTTCATTATAATTCATAATCACCGGTAACGTAGTCGAGTAGAGTGCAGGCGTTTTTCATGTTTTAAAGTTTCATCTGCTGTCGGCTGTACAATATTTTATTATTTGAAAGAAACACTCCAACGTTCCAGTCAATAAAAGTTTTCTGTACCTGTCTCCCTGTGATACGATATAAATAGGGTGACAGCGCGTATGTAGAGCACCCCTCGGCCCGCCCACTGCCTTAAATTATGGTCGCCCTTGTCGTAGTATTATGGCGTAAAGGTGGGAGTAGGGGTTGTTTCCATACCAATATTTTATTCTTCAATAAATTATTGTATGTACACCTGTAATGGGAAGCAAAGTGGTTGAAATCGATGTCAAAGCAGCTACTAAGGGCCAATTTTTCAATAGTCAGATAAAACTAACCTGGAGAATAAATTGCATGCTGTCACTGTCTAAATCATATGACAAGACAGTGACAACATCAGTTTTATCCTCCAGTTAAGTTTTATCTGACTATTGAAAAATTGGCCCTAAGGCTACTAAATATAACCACAAAGATTAAACTGTAGATTTCACATTTAGAAAGATTCTGCTTCTCCAAATATTAGCTACTATGGATAACAATTATCAGGGCCCACAAAAACGAAACGTGGATCTATTCAGTGTTCATAATTTATATCGTATCGAATAGAGCGTCATATCGTCAGCTAAAGTCGCTAAAATCTTAACTCCATTTTTTTCATAAGGTCTTTTTTTTCAAACACCTTAATTTAAAAAAAAAATCCTTTAAATATAAAACGCAAAATAGAATATCACGGAACTCCATGCCACAATTTTTCTAAACGCAGACCGCGTATTTCACCCCGCTCAGTACTGTTTAAGATGGCAATTTGACTGCAAGTAATTTTTTTCCGCTGTTAGGTTCCAAATTTACGAAGGAAATGTGATGCTAACATTAGGTTAATGCAGGAGTCATTCTTTATTTTATCAATAATAGTGTTTTACAACGTTCATTTTTGTTTTGTTGGCTTTAATGAAAATATTATGTAAATGTGAAATTCTGTTTTTTTGAGCTTCAACGAAAGCACAGTATTGTCTCACTACGTAGGTACATAAGTATGTGTTACTGTATTACTGATAGATAATATGATTCTGATGACTTATTTATTTAATATTGGGAAGCGCTTCAAATTCAGCTCCTGAAAATGCCAATACACGGTAGGCACGCGCGTTAATTACGCCCATGCTCTCTCTCTGAGAGAAGGCCTGTGCCCTACAGTGTGACGTATATAGGCTACATTAAAAGAAAACATTGGGAAGACTAAAATATGTTAAAGTATGTGTTACTCTTTGTTATGTGCTACAAAGAGTAACACAAACATTAACATGATTACATAATAAACGGGAAATAAGTAATCTGTGATTATACTTGGCGTGAATTTGCTCGATTCGGCTCGACTCTCCTGTGCTCGTATGGACGACAGGCTTAATCCAGCATCTTCCGTCGCTGAAGGCGTGGCGCTAACATGAAAGGCGCCGGTTCCGCCGCGCGGCGCCGGCGCACGGCCCCGCCCCCTTCCGCCGCCTGGCGCCGGAGATGACGTGTGTCCTTTGGTTTGGACTGGAGATTACGCTGAGAGGGTGAGCTTCGACAGCTATTACTGGTACAGTCGAGTCTATCTTACATTTGTGTTGCAGTGTCGATGATGTCTGTAGTGGAAATGAGTAGAGTGAACGTATGTTTGTGTTATCGATTGCATTGAGCAGATGTAACTTCTCGGGAATAAACCTTATCAGCGCTAATGTCTAATATATCAGATTATATGTATTTCTTTTCCATGCCCGCCACGCCAATGTCTTATAAAGAAGATATTGGAATAAGTAGTATAAACTGACATTCCAAAGAATGGAATTTCATGAGTATTTCTGAGTTTTTTCGTGTAAATTATTACGGTTTTCTAAAGAAAATATTGGCAAATTACAATTACGAGTATATCCAAAACTATTTTTTTTTTTTGTTGAAATGGCAACTTGCTATCCAAAACTGAAACAATTTTTACTAACGGCTGTACGCCAACGTCTGATTATACGATAATACCGTAGTGATGTGACAACTTGTCAACAAACAAATTTCCAGCCAGTAACAATCATCACCTGAAATAACCGTAAAAACTTTGGAAAATAATATTGAAACGTCATTCCCGTAAAAAATAAAACCTTACTTGCCAGTGTCCACGAGTTTTACCCCCAAAAGAGCTGTCAACGCTGACGTGGCCGGTGGATTTTTCCAATTTCCACTATCCCCTTTCATCTAAATAGTAGAAGGGCACAGAAGTTTCATTTAAAGTTTGAAACGTAGGATGCATAAATTAAATAAAAATTTAAGAATTTAATTTATTATCAAAAGAAAATATTTATTTAATTGACGTCAAACCTGTTAGTTTCAGAATTAATAGATTATTCTTGAGAAGAAGCCAACAAATTATTATTATTAACACGTTTATTTCACATAAGAAATAGGTAAATACCTTCCTCAGGGAAGAGACCCGTGCCCCTCGGTGGGGACATAATGGGTTGATGATGATAATAGGTAAATACTATGGCAATCCCACATACTTAAAACTTAAAACCATTTTTATTGGTTAACTACTGGAGCTGTAGGAAAATAACTGTAGGCAGAAAAGATCAAAAGATAAATTTAATTAATCTAGAATCTTGTTCAAGGATACTGGGTGCTTAAGAAAGTTACTCACTATTTGAGCTTTATACTTATTTCAAATTATTTAGCACCATTCTTCTCGTGTCATAGACTTGCATGATACACAATGAAATTATTAAGGTAGCTAAGCTGTAAAGTGGAAAAACATCGGTACTATTTGGGAGAATGATGAATTTAAATTACATGTGGAACTCTGTACATTCACTTCTGTACATTCTGCATGATGCAAATGTCCACCCGTATCGCCTGTCCACTCGGATGAGCCGGGGCGTTCTTTTTTCAATTTTGTTTTTTTTTCTTGATTTTCTGGATCGGTTATTGAAATCACTCGTCAAGAGTCGTGTGCTATTTCATTTGCATGAGACAACCAGAGTAGGATAACCATATGCTTACATTGCTGAAGAAGTAGGTAGAGGCACCACTTGCCAGATGCAACCAATATTGGATGACCCGAAAATTTGCTACTTGTTTGTAGCTACATAAATAATAATTTCAATGATTATTTATGTAGCTTCAAACTGGTCTCCTTTCTTAGTCGTACGAACATTATAGAAATTTATCTTTAAATGACATTACAAAAAATATCGGTCAATTGTATGTCAAAAAAGTATATATAAGTATCTTCCAATAACGCCAAAAAATAATGCATAAATTTATAACAAAAAATAATAAAAGCAAAAAAAAAAGCATTTTGTAAAAGTTCCGAAACTGCCCAACTTCAAAAAATCCCACAGAGATAACAGAATCAAATCATAAACACAATAACAACCCTACAGTTTCACTGCTCTTCCAAATGAGCAACTTAAGGGTACGTCATCGGTTGACGGATCGCTTTATCCAGCAAAAGTTAATTTCCTAAACGCACACTAACAAATTCAGCCTAGCGTCGTCGGCACAATGCAATGTATTTGCTTATCTTTAATTGATTCACTCTCACCCTTGCTTCTGATAAGGATTAGCTGTATTCACGCTGACTTTTACAAGGGTAGTGCACCCTTAACGAGGCGAGGTGCAAAGATGGGGTAGGTTGTGCTTTGGGTAGAAATTGAGCCTCTTTATGTCTGTCTCTGAGAGACACACAGATGGCTTAACCTGATGACGAAAATGCGGTACCTGTGACATTTAAGGTGCACAATATGTGCAGCGAAGTAATGCTGCCACCCCAGCGTTATGAAAACCTTTGGGTCGGGTATGTGATAATTTTTTTTGTTTATTTTTTATTCATCATCATCATCATCATCAGCCATTTGACGCCCACTGCAGGACATAGGAAAAACCAGGAAAACCACGAGGGAGTCGTGGGTCGACCATGAAGGGTTTTGCCATAATCGCCACGCTTGGCTGGCGGGTTGGCGACCGCAGTACGCGGTTGGAATCTCAGGAAAACGCTGCTGCCCATCTCCTGGTACCTAATGTATTTCCTTAGTCGCCTTCTACGACATCCTCGGAATTAAATGGAGTAACACTATTCTTAATCCGGCACCACACGAAATATGTAAAACCTTTTTACTAAATAAAAAGATTACAAGTGTTTATACTTAAGCTGATGAAGACACACAAAAATAAAAATGGTACCATTGGGCTTGTTTTTTGTTTTGAAATGACTTGAATTTGATTAAATAAATGAACCTAAAACACTGCGAAACGTTGTTTTATAATCAGCTTCTAGTCAGATTCAAGGATGACTTCCCATTAAATTTACACAATGCAATCCTTAATTAGTTTTAATCGCGGTCATTTCAAAACTTTTTTTTGATGTCACCTCTGCGCGACCCTACTTACTCTTTGCACTTCGCCCCAGCGTCATCCGATCCGTCGGCGCGTGCGGCGTATTATCGGCGCGCGGCGGTAATGCGATCCGACGACGATATCCGTGAATTACAACTATTTATCGGCGACGTGTCGTGCGGTGCGACGCTAACCCTGTTTGCTTAGCTCTGAGAATCACCCCCCGTGCGTAAATATGGTTTTCGGTGTTTCCTTTTATTTAGTCGGGGGGTCGATGGAGTTGGTTCACTTACTAAGCAATACTTTTCTGTAAATTTTCAGTTGTTTTGACGTTTTCTCCAGTATTGTCGAGTTAGTTGGTAAGTATTTTTTATGAAGGAATTTTCAAGAATATTAGGTACCTACCTACCTACAAACGTCAGCGTCTAAGCTTGGAAGTCTAAAATTAATTCCATAATGATCGAAAGTCCTAACTGTAAAGTTGATCAGTTGTAGCATGTACAGCCACTCAACAGCACATCAACTTTTGAACAACACAACTGTAAAGAAGAACCAAAAAAATAAGTTTTCGACAACCAATACTACAAGTACAAGTACAATATCCTGGTATCCTACTATATATCCCATCCTATTAATATTATAAATGTGAAAGTTTGTGAGGATGTTTGGATGTTACGATGTTTGTTACTCAATCACGCAATAACGTAACGGCTGCACGGATTCACATGAATTTTGGCGTACAGATAGAAAAAGACCTGAATTGAGACATAGCATACTTGATATCCCGGTAATGCGTTCTCGTGGGATTATATTTATTTTAAGTTTAAAATAGATGGCGTTGTGCGAGCGAACGTTGTGTTTTAAAAATAGATGGCGTTGTGCAAGAATCATGTGCACGTGCGTAGACCCGTTTCACACCTCCGCTCCGACTCCCCAAGGTTTGCTGGAAGAAATCTCTTACAGAGATAAGCTCGCCTTTGTACATGTACTTTCTTTTGTTACCTTTCCTGTACTCTATTCTTGTGTGTGCAATAAAGTATAATAAAAAAAAATCATTTAAACGGATTCTGTGGCGGCGGTACGAAGTTCGCTGGGACAGCTAGTAAGACAATGAATGTGAAAGTTTGTGAAGATTTTTGGATGTTTGTTAGTCAATCACGCAATAACGGCTTAACGGATTTAGATGAAATTTGGTACGTAGATATTTTGAGTCCCGGGGAAAGGACATATGATACTTTTCGCCGCGGAAATTAGTCATTTCATGCGGACGACGTCGCGAACAAAAGCTAGAAACAGTAAATATTTTATGTTTTTGTTTTTCGTGGAGTACATTATAGTAGATTATGCATTAAGGGGATAAAGCAGTGTGTTATGTCTCGGGCGATATTTTGAAACCCAAGGACGAGGGATCCTAGGGTTAACTCACGAGCGAAGCGAGGCAGTTACAGAGATAACTCCCGAGCGAAGCGAGAGAGTTAAAGCTAGAATCCCGAGGCCGAGGGGTTCAAAAACGCCCGAGACAAATACACTGCTTTATCCCCAAAATGCATACTCTACTTTATTTAAACACTGCGAGGCAATAAAACATATAATACAATTAAAAAGAAAGTACTTACTTTATTAATTTTACAATTAATAAAGTTAAAATACGCTATTTTGTTACAAAATAACACAAAGATTTGCAGTTTAGCGCCTTTTCGTTCTATTTGTTTTTTTTTTGTAGTGGCAAATTCTTCTTCATGCAGGTTTCTATGAAAAGTTTCATTCTAATTTTGAATACATTCTCCTTGATTTAGGGCTCTATGAAAAGTTTATATTCTAATTTTGACGTTTGGTCATGGATTGCAAGGAGCTCGTATATTCAATGTTGATTGCATTCCAAATTCAAATGTCATAATTCCCTAGGGGATTATGAAATTCAGTACATTTATAATGACCCGGCTAGACCATAGGACACAAATGACTTGCTTTAAGTTGAGTTTGCATGACACATAATATGCCATTGACGAGCAGGTGTTATATAAAAAATATTCTTATCTTATCTTATAATAATACGGAGTTGATCGTGACTCATGAGATCTTTTTTAGAACGCATTCAGTAACGGGTGGTAGCCTAGTGGGTAGAACATTGGACTCGGAAGCGAGAGACCCAGGTTCGATCCCCAGTGCGGGCATGTACCTATGACTTTTTTTTCTGAGTTATGTACATTTGTGAAGTTATAGTAGCAATACCACTCGCTAACGGTGAAGGAAAACATCGTGAGGAAACCTGAGCATCTGCGCTATTCACATACCTCAGCGCTTGAAATCGCCAATCCGCGGTGGGCACGCGTGGTGATTAAGCCCATACTCTCTCTGAGAGAAGGCCTGTGGAGGCTGCTTATGATTCAGTAACGGACTTCCGGGATGATAGTCATAAAAGTTAGAGTTTAGAAAACACGTTTCGCCTCCGAATACATCGAACCAAAAAATGTAAAACAGTATCCTGACATACCATCGAACATTCCGAAGGTACAACTTTATCTTCCCATCGAAATTACCAACAGTATAAAAGAATATCCAAAAGACAAACAAAATTCTTCTATTGACATTTCACACAAAATAATCGGCTGCATTAGTGTAGTTATTATACCACGCAAGCGATTAAGCTCTGGTAGCGTTTTCCAAACTATGTCGATTACAGGAGGACTTTTTGAAACTTTTTTTCTCTACAAACTGTGTATAGAAGGGGGTTTTGACATTAATATGCAATAATAAAGAATAACTAACCCTTTTATTGCACTTGAATAATTCTTTACAGTAATTTGTCGGTTACAGAAATCAAGTAAATTAAATTAATTTTTTGTTTGTTACAATTACAATTGGAATATGACCCAAATCTCTTCCACTGAGATGGAAGAGATTTGGGTCATATAGGTTTTTTTAAAGTACTCATTTATTTGAAATAAAAATACACAAAAATCCTAAATAAAATACGATAATTCTATGAATGTACCCAACCCAATGTATTCAAACATTAAAAATACAGTCGGTACTAATCATTGCGAATACTTCCATCAAGATACTATTTGTAATTGTTTGTGAGAGAAAAACCAAATAACAGTTATCTTTCTATTCATAATTTTAATCAAGCTAGATCCACCAATCCGGACTTGGCCCCCGTGGTGGAGTATGGCCTATACCTTCCTCAGGGAAGAGACCCGTGCCCCTCGGTGGGGACATAATGGGTTGATGATGATGAGATACATTTGAAATACTCTAGCAATACATGTCTGGTTTCTGATGCCGCAGTGCACACTTTGGGAACCCTTGAGCTTTTAGGGTAGCCACCCACACTATGGCCCACCAAATTAAAATTTATTACGGGCTTTTTTAATGTGAGAACTTCAAACAAACGTAAGCTCGAGGCTTACGCGTGTAATGCCTTCATTTGAATTTTTTATTAATAATAATATAATGGAATGGCCAATAAATCCCTCTATGAATAATATTGTAGTAATAAATCGGTGCTGCGTAATGCCACGGAATAAATTAAGTGCAGCAGAATATAACTTCGATGTTGGGGGTAGGGCGATTTGTTTCAAATTACCCTTTTGATAGTTGACACTTGGGTTATATGAATCTTGAGTTAGAAAAAACGATACCGTAAATATCAAACTCAATATTGCAATTGCAATCCAGCACCTTAAATAATAGACCGCAAGCACTGAGGAATGTATGAAATCTTTTTCTTGCACGTTTACCTTTTAGAATGTCATATGGTACATTTAATTAAAGCTCCGTCGCAAGTGTATCACAGAAGTAAGAAGTAATCACTTCAAGTTACTCTTTTGATAGTTAAAAAAATTGAGCTACAAACTAAGATTTCGTGAATAATGAAATCCAATAATTATTGCAATCGCGACCAGTCTCTATGAATAATAGACTTGTAGCACCGAGGCATGTACGGAACAGTGTTTCTCAAACGCAGATATACCTTTTAAAGGGCAACTACATGTTTTATAATACCCGTCGTACCTATATCACAGAAGTATTCATTTATAATTATTAAAATACCTTTATTGCATTTAAACTAATCGTGCAATATGGCGGACTTAATGCCATAACTTACCCCCGGTTTCTCTTAGGTACTCTAACAGCCTAAAAATCTACTGTTAACTGCTGTAAGTTGTTTTTTTTTATACAGTTTCGCCCACTGATCGCTGTTTAATAGTAGATGACAGATTGTTACCAGATAATAATAATAATAAAACTTTATTCATTTATTTGCTTCTTAGTAAATAATAATAATAACTTCCACACAATACAATCACTTGACCTGGTCCCAAACTAGCATTCCCTAGGTTGCAGAGTAAGCCTAAAAATAACAGGATGTTCTTCAAATTGTTGTTGATTGTTGTTTGTTGGTCTTGTTGTTAGTGTACGATAAACCGGAGGTCAGTATCACTGCAGGTAGATGCTTCTGTCATGAGCATTCTGTGACGGAGTTTCATTGTTATTATTATTAATTTCTTCATGAATATCATGATCGTTAATTAAACTCATGAATAATGCAGTGATAAGGGGCTAGGAAAGTATTTTGGAGGTGTGAGCTCGGTGTTGTGGGTGGGTTGAACGCTTGATGTTTTTAATTTCACTGTGGAAAATAAGCTTGTGGGTTTTGGAAACGCTTTACTACTCGGTTATGACCGGAATTACCGGTATCTGAAAAACCAGCCAAGTGCGTGTCGGACTCCCGCACGAAGGGTTCCGTACATTATCTATACAACATTTGAATATTTCAAGCGTCTCCCTGATACCGTTATTAATATTGAGCAAAACAAAATCTCGTTTATTGTATGGGAGCCCCCTTTTAATATTTATTTTATTCTGTTTTTAGTATTTTTTTTGTTACAGCGGCAACAGAAATACACTTAACTAACACGACAGGGTTAATACTTACTTATTACTTACTTCAATTTTAATAAGTCTCTTCATCATCATCTCAGTCATCTGTGGGACCACTGGGGCTGCGAAATGTAAATTGTAAAAAACAGCAGAATCCGTCCGCTCCAAAAAAAAAAAGGGTTCATGCACCTACTAATAGCTATAAGACCCACTGTTACTAACCTTTTGAGCCACAGATGATTTAAATAAATACATTATTACTATTAAGTTATTATTGTTAGGTACTATTAAGTTACAATCAAAATTAATTTTGCTCGCCCTAAAAAAATCCATATACTTCAGTCTACATTCATCAACTAGTATACATTAGTGTCATGGAGCGACGAACCGTATTGCCGATAACGCGCTTCGCTGCTTATAACATCACTTATTATAAAAGGTAAGGCGTAAAGTAACGCAAATACACGCATGAGCATTAATAATATTGACGCGAAAAACGTTCGACAGACATTTTGTTTGTTTCCATTTACTCAAGCGCCGCGTACCTATGTACTCTTCGTAAAAGCCATACTCCCGGTTTCTCTAAACAAAAATAGAAGCATACAAAATAACTAACTCTATTACATAATTCTAGAAAGTCTCTTTCATATAGAATGATTGCCTGAGCTGTACCCGAGAGTAAGTACATTTGTTCGGGATTCACATTAATCTTTCAATTTTATATCGCTTATATGCCGATTGTCGTTTATCGTTGGTGCGGACAGAGCATGGAAACGCGCAAATCGCGACAATATTTCAACAAATCACTTGATGAACACATTGACTCGCTTATTCTGAGACAGGTAGGCCGAGGCGATGAAGAGAAGACCTAATGACTCGAACGAGATAATGGGGAACAATGAGGTGTGGCAAGAAAGAGTTTGATTTATATTGTCTTTGAAGGAGTTCATTGAGCCAAGACTTATTCGCGCTAACTGACACGAAAAAAGTTTCAAAAAGGCTCAAAGATAAACGTTTCACCAAAAAGGCAACAAAACTCGTTAACTTACCTCTAAAGCACCAAAAAATACTGCCAACATTGAAAGATTTAAACATTTTAAAAATTAATGAAACGGCTTTGGCTGCCAGTTTGCTTCAAGAAGAGTTCATAATATTAAAAAAAATTGTCGAAATATATTTTCTTTTATTGAAAGAGCTAATAATACATTATACGAAAGTTGTTACGTATCACATGATGATTGTTCCCAGACTAGTTGTGTCCCACTTCTCACTAAAACCACCTGAGTGTTTGACAGCGTTTCACATGTTAGAGCCCGTTTTACACGTTGCGAGTAAGAACGCTCAACCACTATATCATTTGGTCCACTAATTGCTTGTGTAAAGATATTTTGCTGGCCACACACGGCGCTCAGGTGGTGTGAGCGGGCCATAAGGCTGGAGGAAAACCCAGTTATAAGAAAAAAAAAACCGGCCAATTGCTAGTTGAACTCGCGTGGAGAGGGTTCCGTACATTGTCAAAGTCCAATGTTTTTATTCAATTGTGGGATCACATTTGAAATCTTCACAGTAAGACGCGATTTAACTACTACTAGCGCTATCTAGTGGTGTTTTAATCAACTATTTTCCGTAAGTGAACGTATTATAGTGAGTTTACCACTTTATTTTCAATTGATAGAATTCTTATAGGTTTTCCTGTAATCTACAAGTAATGAACTATAGGCTCAGTTGTTTCGGAGATCAGGGTGGGGAAATGGTAAATTTTCGTCTTCTTTCATGAATAAAACCAAAACTATTTATTTTACAATAATAACAAAAATATATTTGAGATCCTCAAATGGATGTGAGTTTTGCAAAACTATTTTTTTAATTGCCTAATTTTCTTCCGAAAATGGCCCTTAGTTAATAAAAATAATAATTTACTTTGTACATCTGTATTTGGGTCATATGATTACACCCACCTACCAAATTTCACCTGATTTGGTCCAGTAGATTCGGAGCATATTGACTGTGACAGACGGACGGACAGACAAACGGACGCACGAGTGATCCTATAAAGGATTCTGTTTTTTATATGGTGTACAGAACCCCAGTTAAAATAGTATTAAAAATTGATTTAAGTAATTGGTGTGCTAGCATGCAGCGAGTACTGAATGTAGATGAGGCGAAGAGGTTTGTCATAATTTTGGCAAGTGGCAAACCCACCAGTAGTCACTCTACCTACCCACCAGGATACAGGCGTGAAATTATTAGTTCGAAAACACAACTAAAATTTAACTGTATGTTAGATCACGATGTACCAACACTATCATGTCCCTAAAGAGGTAGGTAGAGCATCAATTTTTTTTTTCCTGGCTTAGAAAGAAAGCAACATCGTCCACCACAATTGGAAAAACTTCTTATTTGTGAAAGAAACGTTTTGTACAATTTTCATCGACGCCCATGAACGCTGAAATTAGTACTCAATATCAACAAAATCCTGGTAATTGATTTCCTCAGTCGCCTTCTATGACATCCACGGAAGGAAATGGGGTCCATCATGGTTATAAAAACCACGAAGGAGGCCTATGTCCTGCAGTGGGCGTCAAATGGCTGATGATGATGATGACGATGATGATGATCAATAAAATCGCTGTCAAAAATTGCCTCCAGCAAAAAGGTTTACGGGCAGCTCTACCCAGTTATTGCCCAATTAATGTTCAAATTGTTCCCGGTCATGACTGGGAGGCGCTAATATATCTAGCCAGTGTTTGTTTAAATCCAACGAACGTTTGTTTGCTGTGACTTTTGGAACGGAGGCCGTTGGATAGAAGCGGGTGAAAGGTAGGGAGGTTGTTAAAGTTTCGTTTCAAAAGTGTTACGATCATAAATAAGAGCGATTCATGAAAACATTATTCGTAAAAAGGCAATTTAAATAATCTCTAATTACGTCTTTGCCTGTACCACAGACTAAACTGTCTCTGAGGAGCATTTTAAGGAATCGTCTTTTTATAAATAGAACCGTAACATTTAGGTCAGTTCTTCTTTTTCTTGAGAAATAGCGGATGTACTGTTTTATTTAGATAATTGTACGATTAATTGAAAAGATATTAATTTTTTTAATGAAAATGCGTTATGACAGGACCTAGAGGCGAAATATGGCATTATTTTTAATCTAACATATAAAAGTCTTACGAGTATGTCGCAGTGATTGTAATCGAACTCCTCCGAACGTAAAGAGGTTTTTCGATGAAGAAAATGACAAAAAGCTCTCCATAACGAGAGCCGAATAATGGCCAATTATCGGAATAGGCAATTAATATTCAACGTGTTATTAAATTAGCACATAACTTTAAAACCAGTATCGATAATTAAAACACTGCCGACAAGGAAAAGTTTACGCTTCACAATTTTGTTTTCATATTTTTTATATCTAATATATAGAAACCTCGTGTCACAGTGTTTGCTATCGAACTCCTCCAAAACGGCATCACCGATTTTAGTGATTTTTTTTTGTGTATTTTTGGTAGGTCTGGTCGTAGGCTAATTAATATTTCAAAACAATGTTTGCCAGGTAATCTTATATTTTTATAAAATATTTTAGATATTCTAAAGGATTTATAATTTTTTAGATACTATTACTACAAAAAAAAATTGTTGAACTAAAAAAAAATATTAAGACAACACCGGTTCAATTTTCCACTAATTGTGTCACATTCGCAAAAGCTCTGCATTGATGATTGCGAATGCGGATATCTAAATATATGCAGACGTTTTGCAGTTCTAGTTAGGTAGGTCTCTATAGACATGATGCTTCACTGTGGAGCTCTGGTGCAGACATGAAGAGTGATTCTGTTTGTGCAGCTCGATCTCTGCATCTGTGGACAAGATTTCTCGCCTTTTCGGGTTATATCTAAAACGAGCAACACCATTTAATATGTTACTTAAAGTTAATTTGAACCAAAGTATGTACGTCAGGTATTTTTTTTTAATTAATTAATTTAGGAACGCCAATAAGCTACATCTCAACTGATAACACAGTTTATGTTTAAATTTTTGGTATGCATCTTGTTTATAGGGTTCCACAACATTTGCAGAGATATCTAACAAAATTAAACTTTGTGCTCAAGCAACATAAAACTTAGTAACTGCTTCTTTTCGATGGCAAAACAAATTGTATTTAAGTCTTCACTAAACAGGTGGTGCTCAGACAGAACTATGCGACGCTGACTGCGTTATCACTCGCAATCATAGGTCCTCCTGGGCTGGTAACTAAAGTTAGTAACTAAAAGCAATATAGTCTTTTTAAACATAAAACTAATTAGGTTTAATTAACTTTCCTATTCCCCCAAAACATAGCATGCAGATCTATGTCTTGAGAGACTAACTAGGTGATTTTATTTTTGAAAGCCTGTTTCTCCGATTTCTTGTTGCTTAGTATGTTTAAAAGCCCAACTGCGGAACTTTGCCCTTTAAAGCACCTTGCTTGTCGACACGTAATCTATCTGAAGCCATTTACAATGTTGCATAATATAAATACGACGTCATATTTTGCTACAATAGGTGCTGAAAACAAACTCAAGGTAGAGTTGCTGGGCTATCACTCTTGCACGGTGCGTTTCTTATAAGGTTTATTCCTGACAGCACCTTGTTTGTTTAGCGGCAAAATTGGAAGAACATTTATTAGACAAAGTATCTACGTAAAGTGGATCGATTTTGTCATATGGTATTTAATATGTAAAAGAGTTGTGTTGCAATAATGGTTTCTATTTGCCATTATTATGTAATTAATAATTATTTATTTTTTAAACGAGCAAAAATATAAAAATAATGAATTGAATCTTTTCCGCGCCCTCGCCCCACGGCCGCTTTGTGTGGCCAGGGCCCGAGGAGTTAAGGACCGAATAAGATATCAAATTTGATAGTTGCAAAACGCTAGCCGTATCAGGCACCACCCATCTCACCCTATACGTGCACCGCGTATGTCATAAATAAAAACCTATCGGCTCGTAAATAAACGCATTACAAAGCGGTACACACGTATAAGCGGACCAACATCTCTTAATGATATGTAGATTCCCCGCATTAGCTACATGACTCTGTTCCCAGTGAAAACATCGCGCAAAACTCCCCGCCGAAACCCCGCCTTAACAGCCACAATGATTTCAAATCAATATCTACCGTATGTCCTTAGAAGTAAAAGTAATTTTGGTTCACGTGCGGATTGGACGTAGGACGATGGGATTGGAAGAACACTCTGACTCATTAAACAAGATATAATTTAAACGTAAGTCCACACTGCATTGGATTTTCAACTTACCTCGTGCAAACGTAAGATATAAAATGGAAAATTTAAGTTTGGTTCGATTAGGACGTTTCAGTATGAAGCTTGTTAAGCTCGTGCATCTCGATATGCAAACGAAATGGAATCCAATTGTTATATCTTTACGGCGCATTTTCAATCAGTGCGCAGGGAAAATTGAGACATTAGAAATCTCCTCGAGCAACTATTACTGTGTTCTTTTAACAAATGCACGGGTACGTGAGTAAGATGTAACATTGTGCCTTGCTGCATAAATAAAGATCCAAGAAGCGCAACCTAGAAGTATCACAGAAGAATGTCCTTGTAGATAATAATTAACCAAAAATATTTAAAATCTGTCTTCGAGGGCAAAAAGATACATTATTTGTCGTGGATCCCATAATAAGATCTTGAAAAAATGTATAGGGAATAACTCTTGAAGTAACTCCTTTCCAATACAAAGATAGTCATTGAAATCGGTTCAAGTGCTAAAGAATTATACGTCCATACGTCGTGCCTTTGCAAATTGATCCGAACAAAATTTCTGTATATGAGACCATTCTTGGGGTACCCCCTTTCTAAAAAAAAAAAGAATTGATACGGACAACGTGATAAGGCGTTGTACAAAACATTTTGGTTCTGAAGTCCCCCGCAACGGAACTAAGTAGAATACACGCGTGTAAAGGTAAGGTTGAATACACGCGTGTAAAGGTGCAGCTGTCGACAAAAAAACGAACGATTTAAGAAACCTTTTTGCTAAGATTGACAGTATTTGAAATTGTAGGAAAAGCTATTATTACAAAATTTAAAAACCTATTTAGAGTCTAAAAATTCCACTCGTGCCGGCCCCAATTAAATCCTAAGCTAAGTAATTACTGACTTACAATCGGTCATCATATGTCATGTTTTCTCTGTCACATAATATATTATGTTTGCAAAGTACTCGAACATAATGGCGTCGTGGACGGCGGTAGGGTCGATCGGGTAAGGATGTTGGAGCCTTATCACACTAGCGATTTGCGAACGATTTGAATGCGATGCGATTGCGCAGCGGGCTTTAAGTGACGACGCTGTGACAACACTGCGCCGTCGCGACGATATCGCCGCGACTGTCACCGTCGACGCCATTTTGTACAATCGCGTTCGACAGTCCGACCCGCCCCACTTGAGTCATATCAAAGATACGTGTGTAAGCGAACGTGGCATCGTTTAGAGGTACAATCGTCGTTGATACTTCGATGCAAAGTTATTTATAACTAAGCTTTAAAATAGTCCCGTTACATGAGATACATTGTAGTCGCTCCATCCCTCTTAGTTGATTACTTGATAATGAATCCTCCCAGATTCATCGTTGAACTGTATCTGCTTTCGTTTTGGACGAAAACTTAACAAAGCCAGCAGTAGTCTTTCCTCGTCAGATCAATCCATTTTGCTACTGAGTGTCCAAAACGCGTATGGACGCCATGAATCGCTGCGCAATTGCGACGAGCTCGCTGCGCAAACGCATCGCTTTCAAATCACTCGCAAATCGCTAGTGTGATAAGGCTGTTAATGAAGAGCCAAGCCTCTGTTCCGGTATTTAATTGTTTCTTGAAAGAAGTATCGAGTATTTCAATAACGCAGCCGCGGGGGGTAGCGTGCGGTGGGCGGACCCGGCCGTATATCATACGGGAACAATTATTAAATTATCTTTTTCGTCGACATTAAGTAATTGTCCCGGATAGATCGTGATCGTCGCCGCTGAGATATGAGATATGGCTTTTGAATTGGTGTTCTTTTTTTAATGTTGATTAGGTTTTTTTGGGTTTGTTACGTCCTTCCGAAGCGTTGATGTAATTTTTTTGCAAGCAATTCCGATAGTATAAAGTTCAGTACATTAAATGTATGTAATGACAAATTTTGTCGTCCTACCGTCAGATTAATCAAAATTCCAGAATAATCTGTTACATGCACTAAATATATTTATTTATTATTTAATAGACGCAGCCAACAGATGTTAAGTTAGAAAAATATTACAGACACAATTATAGAATTTATAATCTAGCTTAACACCCAATGTCAGGCATGCAACAACACTCTTGACTGACAGTTACTTACAAACTAATTATTATCTGGCTTATAAACTAGAGTGAGATCTGTTAATGAATTATCACAAGTTTTTGAAATTAAATCTAAATAGACTATAGAAAAAAAACAGCGTGTGGAGTTTCTTTGTTAGCTTCTTCTCCGCATAATCTATTAATTGTGAAACTAACAGCTTTAACGTTCATTAAGTAAACATTTTGTTTTTATAGTGAATAAAATTTTTTTACTTTGACTTTGACCACATTTAAAAATGAAACAAAAATCAAATTCAATTCGGTTGCAACATTTTTGATCTCCACACTACTAATTTGTCGTTGTAAAGAAAGTCTTTGTGAAAGAAGGTCTCAGTGAGAGAAAGAAAAGACATTTACTACAAGACTAGTGAATAATAGAAGAAATAAATAGTACTTAAATTTATTATAACACTAATTGATGCACTCTAACGCTCTGACTTTGCCTTGTCCTATATTGTATTTATGTAAATTGTTTTTCCTATGTATTTATATTACTTTTTATGGCTTTTTCTTCTTGTGATGTGTTAATTTGTTCCAATAAATGTCTTTCTTTCTTTATTTCACATACTTTTATTATGTATGGTGTGCAATAAAGAGTTAAATAAATAAAGAATCTAGCACTAAATGTCACTTCACTTATGTAGTGTAACTAGGAGTTGTCTCTAGACGCTGAATAAGGCCTCAATTTTAGATTTTGCACCTAAAATACGAGTAAACGTTTCTAAAACATCGATTTATTAGTAATTTCAAAGCACGAATGAAACCCAAAGCCTCGTTTTGAAAACCTTATCTTTCCGAAGTTAAAACAATTCGAATACCTTTTTATGCCTCGGCATTTCTTATCTCAATCGATAACTATCTTGGCTCGATATCCGCCAATGCGTAATCACTCTATTTATAAAGCAATTAAGCGTATTTTATAGCGAGAGACTGTTGTACCGGCCAACTTGCATCATTAATCATGAACACAAGTGTAAGCGGGTTAATCTAGCGGGCGGGATGAATATAGTTTTGTAGTTTCGCGTGGGTTTAGGCAAAACTTGTTGGTACAAAAACGATTATTGAACAATCATATTCGTACGATGAGGATGTTAATGGTGCGGGATGACTAAAGATAAGGAGAGGTTGAATATTTGTTTGGATAGAGGTGACAAGGCTTCCTATTGAACGCAAAAATGTCCAACTAAAATAAAACGTAAAGTATCTATCTAACAAATACTATATCCAGCCGTAGGTGCCACACGGTTCTAATAACTGATAGAATAATGATGGTTATTAAAAAAGAGGCTGATAATGTTACCTACATCTCAAATTTAAAATTACACTGAAAATACGCTTAACTGTCAGATTTAGGTACAAAACTTTGAATATTGATCAAAGTTCAGACTCGTTCACTAACTATCTAGGTACGTACACGTACAGTCACGTACATCAACCTTTACATATCTGCAGTTTACAATAAAGATGTAAAGGGTGACCTGCTGTCGAATGTAAAATCAATTTTTGCAGAAAAAAACTGTATAAGTAGGTATACACTTATTGACACCCGGGAAGTCATTCATGGGTCGATCCAAAAGTAGAAAATGTACGGTAGACTAGTATTTAGTTGAAGGTAAAAAGTTGCTTATGTAAAAACTAAATCCGTAAATAAGTTAATTCATTCTTTTTAAATATTTTTAAACTTCAAAAAGCCTTTACAGCTTTTTCATAATTTATTAAAAATAAAAAATTACAATGAACCCTGTCAGTCGATCACGATATGATGTAGCCTACATACGTCCCACTGCAGGGCACAGACCTTCTCTCAGAGATAGATAGATAGATAAATTATTTAGAGAAAGAGAGAGAGTGGGCTTAATTATCACGCGTGCCCACGGCGGATTAGCAATTTTATACGCTGAGGTATGTGAGCACCTAAAACTTGGGTTTCTTCATAATGTTTTCCTTCACGGTTAGCGAGTGGTTTAGCTACTACTACTACTACTACTAGCTGTGAGAAAATATGCGAAGTAAAATCAAAATTCCATATTGCTCATAATAAGTACTGGATTTGTTGAAGACTCCTTGGAATCATATTTTATGATTATGTTTTTATATTCTTTCTTTTATTGACTTTTCTCTCTCATGCCACTTATCTTTGTATTATTCTTGCTGTCACCATCTCATTGCCCTTTTATTCTGCTATTTTCCTATTATACTTCGTTTTACCCATTTTCATCAGTTTTCTTTCATTACACAGTCCATTCCTCAAAAAGGTTATTTAGGCAGTTTGTTGTGCCTACTGGATAATTTTCTTCAATTGTAGTAACTTTATTAAACTACTGTTTGTACTAAACGTACAATTTGCACTGCACCGGTTACAACTTGCCCTAAATATTTCATTTCATTTTAAGAACTAACAGCCGAGCCGTTTTGTTTCTGATAAGTACTTTAAGGTTATAATGAACAGTTACTGCATCCAAAACGAATGCTAGACTTAGAAATTTGAGGACGTACTAAAAATTAGAAGCATTTGTCCCAAAAATATTACTTTTAGTCTCGTCCTCCCGTAATTATCTACAATTTTAATTATTAAATGTCTGAGTCATTATTTTTACTGAGATCTAGACCAAGGCAAAGTAAATTATAAATTATTGAGAAAGCCTGAAAGCGATAAGAAAAGAGGCCAGAGGTCCAACAATTAGAAGCTCTCGCTTGTACGCAACCAAAACAAACAGAGAGCGGAGAACAAATCAATTAAAGCAATAATGTGGCTGCGATCGTATCTCAAATCAAGAAATGTACTCGCTTAATCTGCTCATTGCACACACCCTACCTACTGCGAACACAGAGCATATACAAACAGAAGTTTATTGTGTTGTAAACGCCAAGGCAACTTGCTGAGATAATCAGCTTTTTGAAATGAATCTGAAAATTTTAAAATTCCAAGATGGTGGCTGAATTATTGGCGATTGAATTACATCAAGGGTAGCTTTGCAACAAAAACGTAAAGGTTGATGTGCTGCCGAATGTACCTAAAATCGATTACCGAAGCCCAAAAGTCCAAACATCTCAATAGTACGACTACTCAATACACCAAACCTGAGAGTTTATTTCAGTGGCTAGATGTCTTCTTATGACTTAACCACTCGTCTGCCGCGACACAGATCTGTGTCCAACTTAGTATGGGCCACCTATACGTTGCGTTCCGCGAGGGCAGTTCAGGAGTTAAAGTGGCTATAACTAAAACGCACATTTTTCGTGCCATTGATGAGTGAGATTGCCGGAACTTAACTCGCAAGCGACAATTCTTATAAATTTTTATAGTGCTCAGACTTGTAACAAAAACGTGCGGTTTAACCATAGAAAATTGACCATACATCATTGGACCCTTGAGTCCAACTGGAAATGCTAGAAATTATATCTGACAGCACTAAGTTTGGGCACATGAGGTTTTATTAACAACTACTGTAGAATCCACAATAGGTTTCTTCGGCTAGATCTACTGAAATGTTACACACTAGACTGACTTCAAAGATATTCTTCTGCTAACTGAATTTGTACATCTACCCACAGACCCTACGATTAAACCGGCATTTGCATTAAGTGTGAAGTTGTGTGTGTCGATTGTTTCACTTGAGCATGTGTGGTGTATTTACACCACCGCATAACCATAGGTCAAATGACCTATGGTTATGCCAAGTTACATAATGCGTAAACTTTAGTTGAGTTGTGTGTTTAATGATTACTGGGAACACTTGTATAATTATTAGGCCCAGCCATCAGTATTTTGTAATTTATATCTTAAGCATATCACAGTAGGGTATGCTATGATAGTTCTGAAGTTTATATCATTGCTGTCGTATCTAAGGATATGGACAGTTTATCACTTTCACTTGTCATATAGGTTCTCTCTGTAAATATGGACTCTATATTTGCGTGATATACTACAAAGTGAAGGAAGTATAAGTAGTTACATAATAAAGTATAATTTGTTACCCGTAGGTAGCAAACTATTACCTACTACTACTATTTTGCTTATTATTTTGCCAATGACGTTGGTCTGTTTGTCCGTCTGACTTTTATCTCTTGAACTGGAATAGGTAATTAAAAATTAGGGAGTCCACATAATGGAAACGGTATTTTATCTTAAAAACCGGCCAAGTGGGTGTGGGGGCACGCGCAGTGTAAGGTTCCGTAGAAGGAGCGGGTTTTTACCTGCTTTATCACAAATCCATCAATGGAATTCGTACGAAGTTTTCCTTTTATAAGTTGGTCGCCTATTACTCGTTAACTCGTAAAGCGTACTTATCCTTCATAGTTTTTCTTTAAGGTTTATTATATTTGTCATTGCCCTGAAATTTTTCACGTCTCTACAATCAACCGAGAGCTACGAGAGGGGAGGGGACGCCCTACTTTAACAAAAATTTGCGCCTTAAAGCTTCATCATCATCATCATCGGCATACGCTTGTCCACTGCTGAACATAGGCCTCTCTTATTGCACGCCACTGAGATTTAGATGTAGGGGATGTAACGCAATATTTTTTTCCAGATATTCATCATCATCAACCCATTATGTCCCCACCGAGGGGCACGGGTCTCTTCCCTGAGGAAGGTATAGGCCATACTCCACCACGGGGGCCAAGTCCGGATTGGTGGAGGCTTGTAGACTAGTGGCTCGTCTACTGTCAGAAGTTGTCAAGCCGCCCTAAGGCCTCTGACTTGGCTTAACGACTGCCATCTATCGACGGCAGCCGGCACCAACAGCTTAACGTGCCTTGCGAAGCACGGAACCGCTCGGAAAAATGCCACTAGCGTTAGGCATAGATGGCGACCCATCCATGCACTGAACGCGCCCTGTGTTGCTTAACCTTCGTGATCGTTTAAGATCACTCAGGCAGCCGGGGCTACGAGCGATTCGCTACCGTTATGTTGGCATAATAAATATGTACATATTATATCTATGCCAAACTTCAGCTCTCTGGTATTTCTCGTCTCTGTGCTAAGCCGCGTCAGACAGACGTACAGACAGACAGACGGACGGACTAGGCGAAACTATAAGGGTACCTTGTTGACTGCGGACTCCTAAAAACGATAATATAATATTATGCAAGAGTCAAACTAGATATGATTAAAGTCCCCATGCGAGAATCTTTACAAAAAAAAAAACTTCCAACCTATAATTCAGAGTCTCGCTAAGGGTCTAAACATATTGATAGAAAACACATTTTTAAGTAAATGTTACATCAATATTACATAATGGTACGGCACCTCGGCGCACGAGTTCAACTCGCTTGGATTCGTTTTTGCCGGTTTTTTAGAACGTGCATCTACTATATAGAAAACTAAAGCTAAGCATACATACCTACACCAAACAAGTCAAACTTCCCTTGTGCAGATAAAACCTCTATCGAATCCTAAATAGCGTCGTCCGACCGAATCGCGCCGCGAACAGACAAACGTACAAATCATAAATTTGAATATTCTGTGGAACAAAACGAAGACAGATAAATATATTGCCTTATTGTTACCGGGCAGCATTCAAGGGAGGAGAGGAAAAATAAAACAGCGTAGAAACTTCACGGATTCTGTGTTGAACTACAAAATGGTCGTCGGATAGAGATTTCAATAACTCTACCTTCATCGTCTCGAGTTTGCTTACCCAAATAACGATAGTATTTTTCAATTACTCGCGAAGTTTATTGATTTATTTATACTTTTATTGCACTTAAAAAAAAACGTACAATGCGGCAGGCTTAATGCCATGAGCATAAGTTCATACATAGTTATTAATTTAACGAGTCTAATCGCGATTATTTACTAGGTCTCCCCGTGACCACGGCAACTGCAATGTTGCCAAAACGTCGGAAATTAAGGTACGTACCTAATTAAGTTTACCTTATAAATCATCGCGATTCGATCCGCTAAAAGTATAACTAAATTAGGCTACCTTTAAATAGCCCAAGTCCTATTTTCTTTGTTCTTGAAACATTGTGAGGAAACCTGAGTGCCTCAGGTTTTAAGATGCTTCAGTGCTTGAAATCGTCTATCCGCGGTGAGCACGCGAAGTTATTAGGCCATTTTTTACCCTGAGAGTAGGCTTCCTCTGCCGTGCAGTTTGAAAGATATAGAATAGAATAGAGAACACTTTATTTACATATACAAGGTATAACAAAATCTCTAAGTTTATCTAAAATAAGTGGAAACTGCACGATAATTTTAATGTCGTAGGTGGTAACAATTTTTTTGCTATTTCGCGTTATTCGTATTGAAAGAAAGCCAATATGCACACAGTATATACACTGCCTATGCCACGTAGCTCTTTAGATAAGGTTCAAGGTTCTGCTAAACCCTGTGGTTTAGAACAATTAAAATAATTAATGTCTAATTACCAATTTCACAAATCAAAGTTTTACAAAAGTTTTAATTCATTAAACCGACTGGAGTTATTGTTTTATGTCCCAATAACTCATGGAGTATCTATCTGTGCCCTTTTCCTCTATGGTAGATTGAGCTATCTCCGCGGTGAGTGAGGTAATATAGCATGTCGCTCTCTTTTTGTTGATCATCGACATCGATCGTCGTGGGTTCGAATCCTGGCATGTACCAATGACTTTGTTTTCTAAGTAACGTAACTTTTTGAAGTTGCAGTAGCAATACCACTCGCTAACGGTGAAGGAAAAACATCGTGAGGGAACCCTGGTATATGAGGTATTTACATACCTTAGTGCTTGCTACGTACAATGGACCAACTATGAGGCTAAGTGCAGAAATCTCAGGTCTAACTAGAACTAGTTGCTACCTTACGATACGGTGTATGGTGATAATAACTAGATTACTTGCGTTATTGAAAGAATGCCGATGATAGCTTTGATTTTAATTCGCGATTTTATTTAATTTTTAAAAACATTTTGTATCTAATTGACGTGAATACATCATGACATGATAATATCATGTACAGGTGTTACACAAACACCATGTGTTTTTCAATAACTCATGGAGTAATGATCTGTGTCCTCTCTATGGTAGATTGAGCCATCTCCTGGGCGAGTGAGGTAATATAGCATGTCGCTGTGGCAGCCGCGGAATGTTAATATGCAAAGGCCCTCGCTCAGATACAGGGCGGCTACGATGCGGTTTTGTTGTTTAAATTGTCCGAGGGGCTTGCATTACTTTGGTGGGAATATTTTTGTGGACAATTAAGGAATTGTTTGGTTGCATTTCTCAGCGTAAGTACTTGTAACAAATGTGTTGCTGATGAAAACTTTTCAAGTCTAAGGGTACCGTCCTCAATTTTTCTGTGATAACTAGGGAATGAGAGAGTGAGATTGGCCTATGTCGCACATTTATACATTTATTTATCCGTTTGGAGTGTCCGGCTAAACTTAAAAGGGCTATTTTACTCATCGAAACAAACGTCTTTTATTATCAGAACAACTTCGAAATATCGAAAATAATTTGAGTTGTTTGTTACATTAATAATAGAGAAAATACCTATCGTTACTATGGAACAGCTGATATTTTTCCTGTATTTCGGAGTTATTCTCATCATAAAGGTTTTTTTTTTTAGTATCTAGAATAACTTTAATTTCACAATCTTCTTTCTACAACACGAATTCATTTAACAATTTTCATATTGATTATTTTCGTGGGTCACCCGGCCGATTTTAGCCTTCATTTTCAGATACATTTAAGAAATAATAATTGTTCTTATTTTTTTCTGGTTATGCAATAAAGTGTTCTCTATCTCTATCTATCTATCTACATTGCGCTATATATACTAACTTCAAAAAAGCTTTGATGGCACGACGTAGGATTTAAAATTTAAAGTGCGCGTGCAAACTCTCGCCACAAACACAATCTCGCTGTATACGAAAAATGCAAACAAGGCCCGTATGATACAGCAGTTAAAATGTTTTTAGTCCTTTTCCGTCGTCTCCGAACATTATTTGCGAGGCTTCAGCGCCCGCATCGCAGGAATATGGTAACATTATGCCCTTTTTAGGGTCCTTGGGGTCTGTAAAAGGGCCTATGACCACAGCATTGAGGTGCGCTAACAAATGAGTGTATTTACGATGCATTCTGTGTGCGATAGTCTATTGACTGCATCTCTTCATTACTATGAGAGGAATCTTTAAAGGAGAAATTCTTTGTAGAGATATTGTGAGATACAGGATGTTTGTTTACAATAAATTTGATGTTTTCTACTAGGTAGTTCTATCTAGACGAAAATAGGATTTAATTTTTTATTGTAATTTTTACTACGGTAAAGAATTTTTTACGACATAAGTATATTGTTATGTCCATAATTTATGGCTATTTAATGGGACTTTTTAGTACAGTAAGTTCGTAAACTAAACGATAGCCTCTAAACAGAAACATTAACTTACTCAGCCGCAGATCGGGAATTTAGATGTACCTAAGTAGTTAGGAAAGGTCTATTTTAATTGACAAACAAACGTCAATACATAAGCAGATTAAAAATAAATGAATTATCAAACAAGCAAGCTTAATAAAAAATCAAAAACGTTATCTCCAATCAAAGTTCACAAGAAACAGGGTCACCCTTCACAAAAACCAATAAATCGGTTGACAAACAGTTTAGTTGTTTAGTCGACAATCCTTTAAACAGTCTAATCTGACGACTAATCAACGTTTACATCAAACACGTGTATACTTCGTCTCATTAAGCTAACATCTTTACTCTTGCAAAATCACCTATCTTACAAACCTCTACAGACCAATTTCTTCTCTGGTTTATGGATGTTAAAGTCTACTTTTCATTGGGGTAAAACTGGAGGTTGCGACGTATAGGGTGGAAGGGCAGTGTATTGTAGTTTTAATACATAATCTGGGTATTAGCATAACAAAACGTTCATTCATCAGGCTCGTCAGTCAGCGATCGGACTGATAACGAGCTACGTGGAGGCTGAGAGTTGAAGGGAACTCTTGAGAGCGGCTTGAGCTGGATTTTACTGGGTGACTACTTCCGTTTGTGACACAAAGCTTGACTCGTGATCAGTGATTGGTATACGCAGAATACAATGCCTACAGTTGCGAATTGACATAACTTGGAGCAGTTCAACTAAACAATAAGTATTAAAACAACGTGTACCATGTTATTAAAATCTGAACCTGAAAAGAGTTTTGTCTTCTTGCCAACTGTAGGTATTTATATTCTGCCTATTCCGATCACTGCTCATGATGACTCTTGAGTCATGGACTCAATGTCAAAATTCAAAAGCAGAGTTTAAAAATTGTAAATTCTAATTAGCAGGGACAAATGACATAGCCAAAGTTGGAGGCAGAATTAGAGAGCAAAACCCTTAGAAGCAAAGCGTTGGGTTAGTATTAACAAGACTGGCTTAGAAAGCATAGATAAGATGAGTCATGATTCAAACATGGTGTCTGCGCCTCGTCGGTTTAGTGATGATACGTTTGGCCACCTTGCCAGAGGTCGTTGGCTCAATTACCTCTGGAGGCCGACAGTACTTTAATCTGAACATATAGCCTCAGTCTCGGTGTTTTCCCACGTTTGTGATGTCCTTGCCTGGTTAACATATCAAAGGGTAATTCTAGCTAGGGATCAGGACTAGTTATTGTGACGTGTGGATGTCACGTCATGTTAGTACCTAAATACATTTCTTGGGCTCCAGCTAGGGGGTGTGTAATGTTGGTATAACAACTTTTGATATATTTTCACTGGATATAACAACATTTAATATAATTTCATTGGATATAATCACTCAAGGGACATAATAAACTTTTGGTATAACAACAATCAGTATAATTTCATGGCGTATAATGCTCAAATAGTATAATACATTTTTGATATAACGTTTAATGGATATAATGTATATTGGATATAAGTATTAGTGGTATAATGTTTGGTAAGATATATTATATTTTTTCGGTTGCAACAACCTACACTAATAATTTCGGTTAGTTTTAAATAGAAAGTTGCAAATAGAAATTATAAAACTTTGTCATCTTGTACTTTCGGCTTTTGACCCGTCCCCCCTTTTTATGTCTGCCCTAACCTAATATTCTATATAATAATTCTTATACGCAAATATAATATGTGTTACCAGTTTATCAGTGGCTATTATACTGTTATGTTTCAGTGGGGTGCGAAACGATCGATATAAAAACTTCTGATTTATTTTCACTGGATATAAAGATTCCAGATTATGCCAATAGTACATTATACCAACTGAGTTTTATATCCAACAAAGTTATATCCCATGTATGTTATACGTTATGACTGTTAGATTAATAGTTGTTATATTACAACTTCATTATATCTGTTGATAATTATATTACATGAGAATATATCAAATGTTGTTATATCAAGAGTGCATTATGTCCTTTAATCGTTATATCCAGTGACAATATATATAAAAAGTTTTTATATCGATCGTTACGCACCCCCAGCTAGGGTGTTCTAGATAGATAGAGAATGAGATTTTTTTTTATTGCACAGCCAAAAAAAGAAGAAGAAGAAGGAAGGAAGAAGGCGACCTGGGAGACCAAAGATATCATGGCTACACAACTTACGACAGTGGTTTCAACACAGTATCAGTTCCTTGTTTGTATTGGCAGCCTCGAAAAGCAAGATAGTCGAATGGGTCGCCAACCTCCGATAAAGAAGAATAAGAAGCCAACAGAAGAATGATTATTTCTTAAATCAGAGTCATGTTATAGAATTGGCGGTGTCATCGCTTAAAGCAATCTTTTCGAGATAAACTTTTCAAGGCAACCTTTTTGAGACAACCTTTTTTTTACTTATCTGGTTAATGTGGCACATATAATTAATTGTCACATATAACATAACACACTGAAATTATATTTGTCGCACTTGCTATCAGCACACATGAAATCTCATCTGCAAATCGTCTAAATCTCGATAGCATCGTAGGTACAAACTAATTATAATACTTTCGTGTCCCTTCCCTACGGGTATCCTGCCTCCGTATTACACTCCGCTAAATCATTTATTAAAACCACTGTAATACCTATCAAGCTATTTGAAAAGAAAACAGATTGAACATGGAATATAGTAAGAACGTTAAGGGTGAGCAGCACGTCGGAACAAATGAACAATAGGTGCCCAATAAAGCTTAGTTTTTGATCAATGGCAGTCGGGACTGATTTTCGAGAAAGATAAAGCTTTTGATCAGGAATAGCGTTGTTTGTCCCGAAGCGAGCCCTGTTTGTTCTATCGCCTATGAAATAATTGCGCAGAGATTCTGAAATGAGATAAGATTTTAAGAGTCGTTAAAGTTTTTAGTTGGGCTTAGTTTAATTAATTTTTCATGAAAATATCTTCTTCTGTAGACCATCGATTAGTTGCTACGAGCTGGTGTGGGTATTAAAAGGTAACAGAATGGAAAATTTTCCGCGTGGCGCCGGATTAAGAATAGCGTCACTCCATTTCCTTCCGTGGATGTCGTAGAAGGCGACTAAGGAAATGAATTACCAGGAGACGGGCAGCAGCGTCTTTCTGAGATTCCAACTGCATACTGCGATCGCCAACCCGCCTGCCAAGCGTGGGGATTACGGCAAAACCCCTCATGGTTTTCATAACAGTCTAGGGGTAACAGGAGCAGTAGAGGCCTATGTCCTGCAGTGGGCGCCATATGGCTGATGATGATGATGAGTGGAAAATTCCTTATAGCTAATAGTTACCTGTACCTGATGTTGTGGACGCCGAGACGGGTTAGGTTAAGTTAGGTTCGCAGTTAGCTGTAGGCTGAACCAGGCATTTTAATATTTTGTAAATGTAGCGAACACCTAAATGTGTTAGTTTAACTTAGGTTTGCAGATAGCTGTATGCTGAACGAGTTCGTTTTTTATTGTGTAACATGTGTAAATATTGCGTAAGCCCAGTGGAAAATTCCATAAAGATCTGTGATTTTTCGGACGGCTGGCCCAAATTGTATATAAGCCGGAACATTCTCTGTATTAGCATGAGCTTTCAGTTAGCTACCATACCACGCTGAACCTGGAAGAAATAAACAGCTATCAAGAATCACTGGAAGTTTGCATCACTACCTATACTGTCCACCCCACATACCTGGGTTTCTAAAAGAATGTCAGGTTAATTTTTGTTTATTATAGAACATAGCTTTCAAAACCTTTTGATCACATTTTTTGTCTGGTTTATGTGAATACATAAATAACAAATGACACATTTACGATTTTATTTTTGCATTTAACTAGCAATTTTTTATAGAATGTTTGCAAATAAAATGAAATGATCAAACTGTATCACCATTAGTACACTTCTAATCTAGAATAAATTTGTATTTGATTTACTAGAGTCGTAAACCTCGTAGAAATTTCACTTCAAGGCAGCAAAAAATACTACCCATGCAAATTGTACACCAAAAATCAATTTTGGGAAATCTACCTTCTTTTAATTAGATACCGCACTGCTCCCTATCTCTGTGATGCAAAAGTACGCTATCATTAGCTTAACCATCACTACGCAAATACTGTACCTAGAATAAACCCGTCCTCCATCCGTCTTCCCCCATATTTAGACCTAATGATCGCAATTCTGTCCCTATCAGATGGATCGGCCGATACCGCCGTCGACTCGACTAACGAGAGCGATTATACGCACGAGAATCGAGTTGTTTAATTGTTCGCCTCCTCTGATTCGATTCCGAGGTGGACTGTTTGTTTAGTGGAGCTGCTGTAATATACTAGAACATTGTCGAGATAATCATTAATATTATAAAGTTGTTTTATCTGATAGCGATAAAAGGTATAATAAATAATTTGACTGCCTCGTTGGTTTAGCCGTTAAGGTGCTTAGCTACCAAAATAGCTAAAATAGCGATTCCCACTGGGGGCCGTCGTACATTTGTACAAATGCCCTCAGTCTGGGTGTATTTTCATGTTTGTGACATGAAAATACACCCAGACTGAGGGCCTGTACAACCTGTGCCTGGTTGCCATAGCACAGGGTATACTAGTTTGGGACTAGGTCAAGTGATTGTGTTGTGTGGAAGTTATTATTATTTATAATCATTTCATAAAATATAATGGAAATCGAACAATATTTAATAATCGCGATTAGACCCGTTAAAATTATGTATACTTAGACACTAATAATATTTTAATAGCCTTCAACAGATCCCCACTGAAACTATTGAACGAATCTTGGCATGAAATGCAGCCTATATACGTCCCCCTTCAGGGCACAGGCTTTCTCTCAGAGAGAAAGTATACTCTCTATATTCAATGTTAAATGCAAAACAAAACACACAAAGCAAGCGTTCTCAAACAACTCAGCCCAAATTTCAAGAAAATGAGGGATTGTCATTTTCCCGACGCGCGCCATTTTGGAGGCACTGAAAATTAAACAGCTTATTAGTTCAGAATCGTGCCCTGCCACCCCACCGAGTGTTTGTAGTTACACCCCAACATCTGATCCGATGTCAAAAGCCTTACAATCATAACGAATTTTTTTATTGGTAACCATGTGCAGACCTTCTGTCAGAAAAAGAATATCGACCTCAAGTTTAATCAATACGAAATCATTACGTCTTTGGAGCGTCAATATGCTTTTGGGATTTCATCTTCTGAATCACTCAGTTTTGCTTTACGATCTGTTCGTACAATGTGAAAAAAAAAATAAAAGAAATCCAGTAATTTTCGCACAGTTTGAAAATTATTTTACCGAAGCGATGGTTTTTACGAAAACGCGAATAAATCGCAAGTTATTTGATCATAGTGAAATTTTCATATTGTATCATTACCTGGCTAAGGTAACTGATATGCTGCTTTCAAGAAATCCCCTTTTCTATTGCTGTTTGGCCAACCTTTCAACCTTTTAGCGAACCATTTATCATAAGTTACCGGATGATATCAAAACACTAAAAACAATACAATTCACAAGAAAACTGTATGACATTCTAATAAACAAATGCTACTATGACATAAAACAATTCTTTGCTGACAAAATTCAATCATAATTTTGTAATGTAATCGACATGTAATCCTGTATTTGTACTAAATTTTATTGACATTTATAATTAATTGACATTTTTCTATTGTAGTTTAGCTTAAGTCTTTATGTAATTAAGTTTCCTTTAATTTTAATTTTATATTGACATTTTTAACTTTTAATTTAATTTAATGAATTTCAATTAATTTGGGCATGATTTGTATGCCTATTAAGGTAGAGCACATATAACTGTACTTATTTTTATACCGTCTTATGTACTTATGACTCACAGATCAATAAATGAATATGAAACCTATGCCTAATTAGCAAAGAAAAGCTCTACATAACCTCTCCTCCACCTTGGCGGCCATCTCTTGCCTATCCAGTAGAAACATCGTGACATCGTCCAGCCATCTCCGTCATAATTATCCAGGAGCACGGTAGTGCCCTCGCCAAGATGAATTACTATTACAAAAAAAAAAAATTAATTAATTTATGAATGGGACCAATCTCTAAGACGTGTAGAAACAGTCGTCCCCATCGAGGTAGGTAATGTCCCAGGCAATAAAGCGGGGGCAGAGGGTGAAAACAGGGGATGAATGGAAGGGGGGTGGAATGAGACAGGGCCTTAATTACCTCAGCCTTTATAGTTTTAATGACTTCATTTTGGACCGGGAGTTAACAAGCGGCGTAATATTTGAGGCAATTTTGAAATTAATAACTTAAGGGCTGGTGGTGGAGGTTTTTTAAAAATATTATTTAAATATCCAATACGATACTTACGTGAAAATTAAATGTACCTTCTCGTTGATATTCTTCTCTTCTTCTTTCTTCTTGCCATGCCGCCGTTGCACGTTACCAATCACAATAAACGTTTTTATTTCGCTATCACATGGCGCTACCATCTTACTTTACGCAGTGAATTAAAGCGAGACAACGCTATTCGATGGGCGAGAAGACGTGCTGATAGTTTGGTGCAGTGAGATATATTTTAATAGTATATTGTACTTTTTTTCAAAATGTCCTTTAAATTAATTAAACATAAACATTTACATCAGGCAAATACATTGCTTCTGGCCCCACACTAGGATACCCTGTGTCGTGGGAACCAGAAACAACGACATCACAAACATGTAAACATCCAAGACCTGGGGTTTTTTTTGTCCCCAGCCGAGATTCGAACCCGGGACCTCTCGCATGGTATGCAGATGCACTACCGCTGCGCCACGAGGTCGACGAAGAAGAAGTATTCGTCGAATTCACCTCCAAATCCCTTCTTCGCTAACTCCATTCAAGCATTCCAAAAAGTTTTTATCCAAGGAGGTTAACAACAAAAACTCTGCGCTGAAAAAAATAACAAAGAACGATGCACATCCCTGAACCTACCTCTCACACACACAGCCGAGCGGGGCGCGGGGCGGTCGGGTGGAGTACTTTGTCGATATTAATTAAAAGGAGGGTACAACTTAATATTAAAGAAAATTAAGCAATCTCCGCCGCGCTCGCCCGCCATCGCCACCGGTTTCATGTTCTAGAGGAAGTAGAGTCGCTTAATTGACTGTACGTATATAGGGCAGTGTCGTAATGAGATTGGTTAGAGCGATGCTCGATCATAAAAAAATAGTTCTATCAGCCAGTCAGTCAGGCTTAGTTTTCTGACATTGGAAATGCAGCTCAGAGAGTTGTGAGGATATGATACTAAAAAAATATCAAAAGACGTGCATTTACAAAAGCTGTAAGGTGCAAAAAGAATTATTCGAGAAAATCAAAAACGAAAAAACTTATGGAATAGTAACGAAATAGTGAAAAAAACAATATTTTTTCCGAGTTTTTGATTTTGGCGCTCGATATTTTGAAAACGAAGAATGATATCAAAAATGTAAGAAAACTTCCTCTGGAAAATTTAGTCAGCTACAATTCGAGCCTGAAACAAAGACGATCGGGTAAGGGTTTGCCCTGTAGCTTAACCCTTTTGAAAAAGGTCAAAAAGTCAGAACGACATTTTTCACAAGACATTTATGATTCGATTCATTTCCAATGTGCTCGATAGTCGTGTGAGGCACGAAATCTGTGAATTTTAATAAGTGACCGGCAACATACTTTTTTCCATACAATGAAGTCTAAACACAAATAAAAGTCTTTGAATCTAAATTACCAACATTAAATGTCGAAATTACTAATGATTTTAACTTTTTAAACATAACAATGAATACTTAACAATGAACAGTTTTTGCTTATTAAAAGTGATTTAATTAATTGATACTGAAAACACGTTTTTCAGGTTTTGCTTCATTTTTTAATACGCATGTGTGACATGCTAATAATTTTTTTATCAAATATTTTATCACAGCCTGGGTGTTTTTTCATGTTTCTGAAGTCCTTGTCTGATTACTATATCACAGGGTATCCTAGGTTGCGACCAGCGCAAGGGATTATGGAGTAGAAGTTGTTTATTTTTTTGCCTATTGAAGTCTATTATACAATTGTGTTACCATAGGCACATAGGTTTACTTCACTTAGACATACCACAGGCTACATTTTTCTTTATTTTTTGTCTGTTTTGTGTTACGTTTTCTTTCTGTTGTCCTCCTTACTTTTCTATTTTTTTTTTAGTTTGTTTCTGTGATGTGTCTTGGTGTTACGGTCTTGGTGCTTGGTGTTGTGTCCTTTGTTTCTTTTGACTTTTATCCAACTGTACCTCCTCTCTACAGTTATGTTCGGGAACTTACTAATGAATTTTCACAATCAACGTCTCTAGAATGCCGTAAAGGCCTGCGAAGATTGCTTACAGTTCCGGCCGTCGCTTTGTGCCGACGTCACTACTTTGCCTCCGCTTTTGTTGACTCGCGGCGAATTTCTTTATTAGAACACTCTTTTTGTGGTTTAATTAAATGCCATCATTAATAGGTACCATCTGCCGAAGAAGGTGGTAAATTATTTTGCAAAATAAGCTGTACGCAGAGGTCAGTACACTGGACGAAAAAGGGCAATACTTCATTGAATAGAGATTTCCACACCACCGAGTCAAAGCACCGAGAGTCCGCTTTGCCGGATGCTATGGTGTGGGCCATACAGAAAGGATGTGGGGCGACGTTCTGGTGTCGCTCTGTGGTCTGTGATTCTATGCAACGCGTCGCATATTTCCGCGCCCTCGCCCAACGTCCTTCCTGTATAGCCCACGCCTAAAAGAAGAGTAAATATCCGCCCACGTGACCGTTCAATGTGAGACCATGGAAAAGCAACGGAACGCTATAATTGGAAAGATGGGAACCCTTCAGGAGGCCTGCTGTGATATCATAGAACTGCTAGCTAACGTAATCTCACAGCTACCTACAAGCCCAACACTACGAAGCTAAGGTCGCCATCTGTAACTATGACCGGACGAAAACTTACTAGTGGAATTAATTATTCTCATGGTAAAAGTTGTTTGTCTTGCTTAGTAGAATACCCCTTTTTGGTTAGATGTGGCGATTTGGTTATTCCATTAATCCATTAATTTTGGGTGGTTTCAAACACATAGCAAAATAAACGTGCCTGACAGTAGCTATCGAATAGGCTATTTTATAGTTTGTTTTTTTTTAAACGCACTTTTCAAAAATATTTCGTCACAAATTCGAATCTAATAGAACCAGTAGTAGCCATCCAGAGCTGTGCGTGTGCATGCCGCCGCGGGTCATTGTTCTGTCACAAGGAGAGACGGTACTAATTTGTTCGCGCATTTTTATAAACAATATTTCTCAACTCGAAACAAGATTTCTCAGCTATTTTTTATTGTTTTTATTTACGTCTATACTTAAAACCATGAGGGAGGCCTATGTCCTGCAGTGGACGTCAAATGGCTGATGATGATGATGATGATACTTAAAATTAATAGTATAAGTAGATGATGGAATTTTTAATTAATAATTACGTAAGCGGCTTTGGGGCAACATTTAGTTCAACTTGGGATTCATGGATACTTACCGTTCTGCCGGGATGGTGTGAGGTAGTCACGGACATGGTCCTGATAAACAAGTACCGCGTTCTTATGCTACGGCCACAGAAGGGCAGCCTTTTTTATTTAATTTTAAAGAACACTGACAGCTCAACTTATAACAGAATAATAGTAACTTAGGAAACAGAAGACCAATTATAAGTCTCGACTTATAAATAAAGTATAAGTAGGTATAGTGAGATTGAGAGAGATACATTATTACAGATAACACAAACATCGGACATAATAGAAAATATATACCCAGATAGAAAATTTTCTTTGCAGATTTTTTTACATGTATAATAATGGAGCCTATGTAAGTCCCACAGTCCTTCTCTCGGAGAGAAAGCATGGGCTTAATTACCACGCGTGCCCATTGGAAATTTCAAGCCCGGTTTCCTTCAACGTTAGCGAGTGATATTGCTAATAATATGTATAATATTGTTACAAAATAAATACATACCTGCTTTGTGACGTAATATTAACTAACACAGAATTTCACCAAAACAGCAAAACACTGTATAAATTACACACAACAAAATCACCCACCACTACCCGAGTCCCCCCACACACGCCCGCTCAACCCTCCCTGGCTGGGCGGGCGGCAGGGCGGGCGGGACCGTAATAGCCAGGCAATTATCGCTCTATTAACCTTCTCACTAGCAGCAGAGACAGATCTGTCTCAGCGCATCGGGAAACGTCAAACTCGCAACTGAGACAGAGTTGTCCCAAAGGGCAACAGACCAAAAAAACGCGAAAATGTGTTTGACGGTCTATGGTATCGGTTTATGGTTATTGTTCGCTTATGTTCGGCATGAAATTGCCTTTAATCTGTGGTAAAATACTCTAAGACTTCCTAAAAAAAAAACTTGTCAATCTTAGTCGAAAATTTCTTGTTAGAAAGTGGCGAGAGCGGAGAACAAATCTACAAGAAAAACTGGTTTTTTGTTAGAAAGGTAAGTGAAAAGTGTATTTACGTGTTACTTTATACATTTATTTCAATCATTACACATAGTTTTACCTAAAGAATGCTATAAATACTTTAAATTTGGCCCAAGAAAATGTTCGATATAGCAACTTTGAAAAAAGTTGTACTTTCTTTCGAAATTTTTGATCATTGTTTGTGTATTTTGGATATAACCCACTATATTTGGCCAGTAAGACTATCGTACTTTGTTATTTTATTCATTTTTATGTAGAATTACTAAGTAATAGTGAAAAATATTACAAAAACAAAACATTCGCCGTTGTTTTCCGATAAGTTCGTATACCGGAAATCGACCACTAGGGTCACGACCTCCGGCCTTCTCATCCGGTTCTATAGTGATGGGCTTAGTGATTAGTTCAATTGATTATCGACATAAAATTTTTATCAACTTCAATACACCGTTACTATAAGTTTCTAGTGAGAATACGCAAATTTCCAATTAGATTGTAATATATCTCGTAGTTTATAGGAAAATTATTATTTATTTATTTTACAGATGTGGAGACCCGGGCACCCCAAGAGTTTCTTGAATTACTGCAAGACGACGAGGAAGAGGATGAGAGCTAGGGGGAGTTGGAGGTCGGGCTGGAGGAGGAGGAGGAGAAGGAGACTGGGGTGGGAAACCTGATGGTATGTTATAATAATTATATAAATATTACATAACATACATAAGCGGCCTATATGCGTCCCACTGTAGGGCACAGGCCTTCTCTCAGGGAGAGAGCATGGGCTTAATCACCGGGGATTGGGTATTTCAAGCGCGTGTACGTGAATAGCTCAGATACTCAGGTTTCCTCACGATGTTTTCCTTCGTTAGCGAGTGGTATTGCTACTACTATAACTTCACAAATGTACATAACTTAGAAAACCAAGTCATAGCTACATGCCCGCACCGGGGATCGAACCTGGGTCTCCCGCTTCCTAGTCCGAGGTTCTACCCACTAGGCTACCACTGCTGTATAAATATAAATGATGTAAGACGCCATCAATAGTAAATCCATAGTTTCCCTCCAACTCATAGTGCCGCTCCAAGGCTTGAAGGTCGTGGCTCGCCCGACGCGTTCCGAATGCACCCGAAAATTCCCGAGGCGCGCACCTCCGGAGCCTCTTGCGCCCGCCGCGCGCCCCGAGCAGTCGGCCGATGTAATTAGAGAGATGCGTGCACGTCTACGCTCGATTTCCGGGCTAGAGAATTACGTGTTTACTGCTAAGTTTAGTTTATCTACTCAGTGTTCAACCCACCTACCTAATCTATTATAATTTATAATACACCATCAACAAGACTCAGTGGTTTTACTAATAATATTAATTTTGTATTATTTCTTGTTCGTTCCGTTATTTTAGGTTTATATTTCTTCCAGGCAATGGACATCATGGTGGAGGAGGAGAACTGAGAGCTAGTGCCACTGGAGGCACTAAGCGTCCCGCTTTCTACCTCTAGGTACAATACTTAATAATTTTTTTCCATCTAGATTATGCGGAAGTAAGACTTTTTTAACTGTTTATTTTTTCCAGCAGGCTCTCCAGTAGCAGCGGCGAGGATGACGAAGTGCGCAGGGAAATTTTGCGCAATATCAGCCCGCAGTAAGTTGAATCAATATTTATCCCATGCCATGTTTTTGTGTATCTATGAAACAGATTTCAGGTTAATTTTATTTTACAGGTCTGTTCACGACGACGAGCTGCCGCGCTTTCGGGTGGAGCAGCTGCCGGACGCGCCGGGACCCGCCGCTGCTGCTGCTCGAGGATGCGGCGCCACTCAGATTTCCCTTGCCTTTGTTTGGTTACGGTTTTTGGCTGTCGTCCATTCATCTATTATGTTGTATATTTGAGAGAGGATGACGCATGACTGATGGGTATCAGTCATTTATATGTAAGATTTGTGCATGTAGATAATAAAAGTAGACATACTTCGTCCGCTCCTTCACATTCTGTTTTCTTGTTTGTTTGACCAATCTAAATTTGTTTTCTAGATTGGTGAAAATCTTATTTGCCTATCGAACTAATGGAACACGTGGAGTTTAACATTTTTCATTTATTCGATGGGTAGGTAAGATCACACGACACACCATTTTGTAAGTAACCTAATAATGTACTCTTGCAGTTCTTGTCTTTTGTCTTTTTCTATGTCATGTTTTGCTTTTTGTGTACTAATACTCCATAAAAGTATTGTTAAAATATTTAATTTTCAAAGCTCCATACTCCTAAAATGTAAAAGTTATAAAAATTATAATCAGTATAACTCGCGATAGCATTAATAATAATAGAATATTGTTGGGATATTTCCATACATGATAACTAAGCAAAGCTTGTGCTATGGGTACTATCCACCTGATAGACAAACTTCGAAAACCAATAAATAGGCTCGTCACACAATTGTTGGTCCCGGGTAGGGATTGAACCGATGACCTATTGCGCAATAAACTGTATTTGACATATTTTTTGACATGTTTGATCTTTATTTTAACACAAAAAATAGAGTCATAAGTAGTATTTCTACGTAGGAATGCAGAGACTGAAAGAAAACATTGAATTCACGAAAAATAAAATTAACGGTAGCAAAAATCTTTCGCCGCTCTACGTTTGTTTTAACCTTTTTCCTTACTGTGTTAGGTTAGTTGTAGATGTTGGCACGTAGAAAGAGCTGTGAGCGCCATACATTTACAGGGCACGCGCAGCTCTTCTTACGTGCCGGCATCTATACAGGGTGTTAACAATGTGGTGTTGGATTATTGAATTTTTTGTTTGCATGATGTTTTGCTATCTGTGAAACTGGTTTTGTTTTGTACTGTTTTCTTGATTTCGTGTTCTTTTGCATTGTAGTTCTAAGTTGCAATAAACATACCAAGTGCATTCTAAACCTACAAATAAATTTATTAGGACATAATTCTTCAACTCAACTCTTTTAAAATGATTGTATATTTTATCACTACTTATATATGACAAAATGACAAGTTTACAACTTTGCAATATTTTAGACATGAAGGAAAACATCGTGAGAAAATTCGCTGTTGGTGTAGTAAAAGTTAACACCAGAAGCAATACGATTGATCAACAACTAATTTTATTTGTAATAAAATATGACATAGGTAATTGTTAAGTCAATCACCACTAACAACGTATAATAAGGCTATTACAAACAATGTTATGGTTAGATACTTACTTACTGGCGGTTAGTATAAACAAACTACTTGACGCCGAACTTGATACTCAATGCGCGGCACACGCCGCCACTTGAGCTCCGACGCTTTATGGACTTGTTTTTTGCTGCCGGGTGACGCATTAGGCTACCTTTTTATTTCACTAATAGCAAGTTGGAAATAAAATATTCTGCATGCGTTTTATCGCAAATTGTTTTCCCCGCATTTTATCGATTTTTGCCCAATGAAAACTCTTCTTTACCCCATCCCTCCTAAAAAAGACAAAACAACTAAAATACTATTTTATTGTTTTATTCTTTATTTTTGTCTGAATATTTATTGTAAATAGTGTAAAAAAGGAAAATAAATATTTCATTATGAGTCTACTGTTTTATTTCTCCATTTACCCTTTTATTTGTGACCTTGGTACAAAATATAATGCAGTCGATATTTTTAATTTTTACTACATTTTGTTGAATATTTCTATAAAAAAGCATAGATTCCAATAAGATAAGAGTATTTTCATTCAATAAAAGTGGTTTTCACTTCGTAAAGACCCACGATTACAGTACATTTTCAAATTCAAATTGTCCCCCTTACACTGTTCAGTAGGAAACGTGAGCATTCTCGCAAAAAGTTTGATCCTGTTTTGGTAATAAATCTTATATGGGAAGACAAAAACAAGCTTGATAGAATGAATAGGTGTATATTCAGCACCTTGTTACATAAATTATCTTTTCCTAAAGTTACGTAATAGTTCGCACACACACAAAAATTTGGGACACTAGGCCCTTATTTCTAGTAATTGCATTTTCGTACTCTGAATGTAAAAATTTGTGTGTGTGAATTTTGATAAAGTTATTATTTTTTAGTAATGTAATTATTCTAGAGTATAATTCTTTTTATTTCAAACAAATCCGTAAATTGGTTAGATAATAATTTGATATTTATTCAACCTGGTCATTTATTTTTTTTTGCGCCGCCATGACACCCCTTTCAATTAATGTCAGTGGGGTGAATTGGGAGTGCGAGTGAAGAGGTTAAGTAGTTTCACCCACCATTCGGGTAATGGCCCCGCTGTGCGAGACTGAAATATATTGCCCGGTATTACCCGGCGCGGTCTATGCCCGGTTTACTTTGCGCCCGCTGCTATAAGAGTGAACGGAAAAGTAGCTAGACTCTAAATAAAATAACTAAACACAATACAATCGCTTATCTTGGTACCAAACTAGGATACCCTGTGCTATGGTAAAATAAGATAAGAATATTCTTTATTTTAATATTTTTTACACCAGAGCACGTGCCTTAAAAACATGTTAAGATTCAGAGTACAATTGGCGGCTTATTGCTAAACGCAATATCCTCCAGACAACCCTATGATGGAACCTTTGATGGATGGAAACCAGGCAAGGACATAACAAACATAGAAATACACCCAGACTATGTCGACTTGCTAATACTAATGCAGTCTATATACGTCTGGCTGGCCCTGGAGGGCATAAGCCTTCTCTCAGATAGAGAGAGAGAGAGAGAGAGAGAGTATGGGCTTAATTACCACGAATGCCCACCGCGGATTAGCAATTTTACACGCTGAGGTGTGTAAACATCTCAAGCACTCAGGCTCCCTCTTGATGTTAGCGAATAATATTGTAACTACAAATTCGCAAGAGTACGTAACTTACCCTAGGTTTCTGGTCTACAGACAAGCGGTTACTGTTAACAGCTGTCAGTTAGCAAAAGTGCATACAAAAAACTGGCTACAAAACTTCGTTGAATGGTTTCACATAGGCACCATCGATTTGTTCCGAGCTGCCAAATCACGGGTCACAGTGGCCACAAAGATAGCCAAACTCCGATAGGAGATGGCACCACAAGAAGAAGATATAGAAAACAACTGACAATAGATTAGTTAACAGTAGATGACCACACTGTTAGCGTACGAGAAATCAGGGTTTACAAAACAAACTCATTGGTACGTACCGGGGTTCGAGCCCACGACCTCTTCAATGCGAGGCAAGCGTTCTATCGATCTCGCTACCACCACTTACTGGCTTGTTGATTTAATTATGTCTCTAACGCGACAATCATAATGGTATTGTGGTTTATAAAAAGTCCTTATCACTAAAATATTCTTAAGACGGTGTTAAAACCAGTTTATATCTGAACTCTCCTTTCCTAAACCAGCTTTAATTCCATCTTAAGAGTGTTTTAGTGGTATCAACTTCTTATAAATAAGATTGGTAGTGTCATAACAATAAAGCGCACTTACTTATGACATCGCTCTTGAGTGCGCTGCAAAGTTACTGTTTTATTTCAACCAGCATTTTAAAATGTGTTCTCTAGAGCGATTTTATAGGTAAGCAATACTTTTTTATGTAGCCTATATGCGTCCCACTGCAGGGCGAAGGCCTTCTCCTAGAGAGAGAGAGAGTATGGCCGTCACCACCACGCGTGCCTACCGCGGATTGGAAATTTCAAGCGTTGACGTTTATAAACACGTCAGACACTTAGGTTTCCACACAATGTTTTCCTTCACAGTTAGTGACTGGTTTTACTATTACAACTTCACCATTGTACGTAACTTTAGAAAACGGTCATTCAATAGTTTATCAAGGCAAGAAAACTTAACTTTCTTGATCCTTCCTCACAACGACCAAAACTGTTGGTTTACCAGCAGTTTGAATTCGTTCGTTCTTTAGAACAAAGTGGAAGTTAGACTTTCAGACGTCCCTTCTCACTTCCCTCCAACCGCAGTGCCTGTTAAGTGAAATGATCTTTATCTAAAGACATCCCTAATGGCGGACGATAGTGTGGTTTGGCCACAGTAGCTGAGGTTTAGGTTCGACGGCTTTGAAATTGGCTTTTGATGTTGAAGGGTTATTATTTATGTTGGGGAGGCTTATTATGATCCTCATAGTCTAGGCTGTAGGAATATTAGTAAATCAATGTTATAAATAGGTTGTTTATAACTAAATAAATACAGGTATCGTTTTAATAGTTGGGGACAGGGAGAGATGAAAAATGAAAAGCTCAGGTTATCCGTTTATCACTTATGCCCTGCAAATTTCTTGCGTCACTTGCGGTTGATTGGTAGAAAATGCTTACAGCATTAAGTCCGCCACATTACCATTGTGTTTTGTTTACTTATGTGCAATAAACGTTTTAATATTTAAATAACAGCAGGAGGCGAGGCCTTTGACGCGAGACACCGTTAAAAGAGGCTAAGTAAAAAAAAAATTTATAAAAGTAGTTCAAGAATCATTGTCAAAGCATACTAGGGGGTCCAATAAGTAGTGAGAATGAATAAGATTATAGGTGCTGGGCAAGCCTACTCAATCTAAAAACCAATACTGCAGCGTCCGGGTAGTCCCTTCACCCAGCTAGTGCCACCACAGATTATTTTAATCGGCGTGTATCGAGTGTTTGAAGGAATCGTGTTTTTACAAATTAGAGCATAAGTTATTCTGCTATTCAGGTGGAGATAAATCAAGAAAACAAAAATCATATTAATCAGTCCAGTCGATCTTGAGTTATAAATGGTGTAACGCTGTTTTGTAATGTATAGATCTACAACTAACTTCACCAGCTTAGGTTTCGATCAAAATACATACTCTGCGGTGGTAGCCTAGTGGGTAGAACATTGGACTCGGAAGCGGGAGACCCAGGTTCGACTCCCAGTGCGGGCATGTACCTATGACTTTGTTTTCTAAGTTATGTACATTTGTGAAGTTATAGTAGCAATACCACTCGCTAACGGTGAAGGAAAACATCGTGAGGAAACTTGAGTGCCAGAGCTATTCACATACCTCAGCGCTTGAAATCGCCAATCCGCGGTGGGCACGCGTGGTGATTAAGCCCAACTCTCTCTCTGAGAGAAGGCCTGTGCCCTACAGTGGGACGTATATAGGCTGCTTATGAACATTGATAGTTTTAACTCTATCATCTCTACACTTCAACATTTTGATACTATTGCAGTTATTGGTGATATCAATATTAATATAAGTATTAACAGTGATGACCCTTTGTGTAATGACTACTTAAATACCATTGTTTCTCTTGGACGTCTCCCTGCCCACCAATTACCAACTCGAAGTCTGAGCTGTCTAGATCACATCTTGTTAAAAACTAATGTACACACAAAGACAGTGGTAATCTCAAGTACTATGACTGATCATTATCCTGTTTTACAAAGGGTAAAAATATCTCGAAGAAAAAGGAATTTAAAGCCCTGGATAACTCCAGGGTTAATTAAATGTATGCATATTCGAGATAAACTGCATCAAAAATCAAATAAATCTCCTGATAATGTTACGTTCCGCCTTACATATAGCCGATACAGAAATTTCTTCAACAATCTTTTAAAGAAATTACGAATTGAATACGAAAAACAACAATTTAAAAATTCTAAAGGAAATGCAAAAGCCACTTGGTAAGCCATTAAAAAAGTAGCACAGATACATAAAAAAAAACAGTTCTCCTCTTGAGCTTTTAGACCCTTTAAATCCTGTAGCTTCTACTAAGGCTGTAAATAACTATTTTGTTAATATAGGAAGAGACCTTGCTGCCAAAATTGTACCACCTGATGTAGTGCAGTCCAACTCGCCTACATTTAGAAACCCTCATTCTATGGTGATTCTGGATGTGGATCATGCCGAAGTGGAAAGAATTATTCTGAGCCTACGAAACTCATGTGCATCGGGCTGGGACGGCATTTATATTGAAAAACACCCGCCGATGTCTGATTCCTCCCATCACCCATGTTTGTAATCTCAGTTTACAATCTGGTATCTTTCCCAAAATCTTCAAGAAAGCTTTGGTACATCCAGTCTACAAGAGTGGGAGCAGAGACAGTACTAATAACTATAGACCCATTTCACTTTTATCAATAATGTCAAAGATACTGGAGAGGGTTTTGAATGCCAGGCTGATTAAGTTTTTGGAAAAACATAACATAATATCTAAAAGTCAATATGGGTTCCGTGCGGGTGTCTCTACTGAAGATGCAGTACTGGACTTAACCGAATGTGTGGTTAAACACCTCGACCAAAAACATAAGGCGATCGGGATGTTCTTGGATCTTTCCAAAGCTTTCGACACTGTCTCTGTTCCCATTCTTCTGGATAAGCTGGAAACCATTGGAGTCAGAGGCTTGCCCTTAGCGGTCTTCCGGGACTATTTGAGTGACCGCACACAACAAGTTAGGATCGGCGACTACACGAGTGGTGATCAAGAGGTATCTTTCGGCGTGCCACAGAGTAGTGTACTTGGCCCGACACTTTTCCTCGTGTATATAAATAACCTCTGCAACCTCAAGTTGTCTAACTGTCAATTGTTTGCTTATGCCGATGATACCGCTCTTGTTATACACAGAAAAACCTGGCGTGAGGCAAAACAACATGCAGAGCATACCCTCTCTGTTGTTATGGACTGGTTTTCTTCTAATCTGCTTACGCTAAATGTAGCCAATTCGCAGTTTATCACCTTCAGCCTAGGGAAAACTACCCAACCGGATTCATCTTTCCACATAAAATACCACTCGTGTAGTCATCGGCTAGACTGCACTTGCCTCGCCTTGGATAGGACTACCAATACCAAATACTTGGGTGTGATAATTGACAGCACCTTAAGCTGGAAACCTCACATTACTGCCCTAACAAACCGGATCAGAAAACTAATATTTGTGTTCAAGAAGTTGCGACTATCTGCTGATTCTCACATTCTAGAAATTGTATATTATACCTTGGCTCAATCTCTTATATCTTACTGCATTACTTCCTGGGGGGGTGCTCCCCAAACTTCTATATTATGCCTTGCTCTCAAGAGCTCAGAGAGCTGTGATAAAAGTTATGCTTGGTAGGCCTTTCAGATATCCGACCACACTTTTATATCAAGACTGCGGGTTCCTTACTGTAAGACAGCTTTTTATGTTGCAAATCGTTCTTCGAAAGCACGCCTCTATGCCCTACGATCCCCTAGTGCTTAATAGGCGCCGATTCGACCGAGTATGTCCAACGTTACCCCATAGAACCGACCTCTCCCGGCGTTATTTTTATGTGCTAGGCTCTTACATTTATAATAAAATAAATAAAATCCTTAATATATACTCTCTTCCTTTTGAAAAATGTAAAGACGTAACAAGGAAATGGCTCCTTAGTCTTGACTACTCAAAAACGGAGGATTTACTAAAAACCATAAAGTAAAGGCTTGACTCACAAATGCAATTCCCATCCTTTCTTTATTTCTTGCACAGACACACATAACACAAACACTCCCCTCTCACACATACACAACACACACACATACTTACCTCCATCTCCCTCTAATCCCTCGCATACGTACATACACTTACCTATACACCTCACTCCACTTACCAAACTTAATTTAAACTTAATTTGTTTTCTTTATTTCAAAGTAATGTATATTGAATAGTACTTTTATTTAATTTAATGCATTTATGGTGTAGGTATTTTTGAAACCTTGCGGTAGTGGGCGTTGACATCTGAGATACAGTGTTTATCACTAGTTCAGATGTTATCGTTTTTCCTTGAATGTGTATATTATACACTATAAGCATCACAATACGATGGTGTAAGGAATGTAACTGTCCTCGTTTTTAATAATGAATAAATTACTGAATTACTGAATTTTTGGTCTGAACGAGCATACAAGGGCCGTATTAATAAACGCTCTTACCTCTGAGATCTGACTATCTGAGTTAATTTCTTTACGGTAAGAATGGTCCGAAGCCAAAATCGCAAAGGGTGGTCAAGCTGTCAATTGCACTAGAGTTGGAAACTTAAAAGTCATTCAGTTCAGAAGGGCCTTAGGATAACTGATTCAAAACATTACAAGAACAATGCCGCACTGATTATGCAGATTGTGGCCATATGCAATTAGATACTTACATGCCGCTAACTATGATAATTACAACTGGTAAGATAGCACAAATTATTTTACTACAGAAAGACTACTTCGAGTTAGTTAGATTGTCCGACAGTGACAATTTTTTTTAATCTTTGTGTCATCAATAAATTAAGATAAGATAACATAAGATAAAATTTATTCATGAATTGATACCGAAACACTTAATTCATGACACAAATTGATGATATACTGGATACCGTTAGCGTGTGATATTGCTACTACAAATTCGCAGATGTATAACTTTGAAAGTAAAAAAATTAAATGCCCGCATTCCGCGTGGCGCCGGATTAAGAATAGCGTCACTTCATTTCCTTCCGTGGATGTCGTAGAAGGCGTCTAAGGAAATAAATTACTAGGAGACGGGCAGCAGCGTCTTCCTGAGATTCAAACCGCATACTGCGATCGCCAACCCGCCTGTCAAGCGTGGCGATTATGGCAAAACCCCTAGTGGTTATGAAAACCACAAAGGGGGCCTATGTCCTGCAGTGGGCGTCAAATGGCCGATGACGATGATGATGACATGCCCGCACTGGGAAGCGAACGTAAAACATACAGTTAACTAAACGTAACATTTCCGGAAATCAAACCCGTTAGGCCGAACCAAGTCATGTTACTAATTTTCCAACCACATAGCCAGTGATTTTCAGTAAAAAGGTTTCAAATCAAAATCAAAATGATTTTTTTTTTATTCAAAGTAGCACAGAAACTGCGACTTAATGAACGTTACTAGTTAAACTAGGTGTCCATTTCAAAAACTAGATCATTTTGGAGAAAAACTGGCCAAAAAAACTCCAAATGAACTGAGTCTTTTCAAGTCCTTAATTTACAGGATTTATATAAATGTTCTAAAACTCATGCATTGAACTGGCTTTAATTCCAGACATCATTGTCATCTAAATAATCTTTAATGTTTATAACATGTAGCTTTTTTGGCACAAAGTGTGTCACACATTTTTTGAACCGCGTTTCTGGCAAGCTTGTTATATCCTCAGGGATCTTATTGTAGAAACGTATACAATGCCCCATAAAGGATGTATTAACCTTTGCCAGCCTAAATTTTGGGAACGAAAGTTTATGTCTATCTCTAGTATTTACATTGTGTTGGCTACCTACAGTTTTAAAGTCACTGATATTTTTCCTAACGTACATAATATTTTCATAGATATACTGACTAGCAACTGTTAAGATGTTAGTTTCTTTAAAGAAATCTCTTAACGAATCTCTATTGCCTAGCTTATATATGAATCTGATCGCTCTCTTCTGCAGGACGAAGATGTCTCAATGTCTGCTGCCCGATCCCACAGTAGTACACCATAGGACATAATACTATGGAAGTAACTAAAATAAACAAACCTAGCAGTTGCGACATCAGTTAGTTCCCGGATTCTTTTCAACAATTTTCCTATATGAGGACCCCATTGAAGCTTTGCATCAATTGTGATACCCAGAAATACAGTTTCTTCTACAAGGTCTAGTTTATCATTCCCCAATATAACATTGCTGTCAACCATTTTGACATTTGGTAGTGTGAATTTTATACATTTTGTTTTTTTTTAAATTTAATAATAAGTTATTAGAAGTAAACCAATATAGTACCTTAGAGAGATCATTATTTGTATCCGCAAGGTCATTTTCTTGTCTCTTAATTTTAAAAATAAGTAACGTGTCATCTGCAAACAATACTATCTCTGACATGTTTTGAACCATGAACGGCAAATCATTTACATATACGAGGAAAAGGAACGGCCCCAAAATAGATCTCTGTGGCACTCCCACTGATAATTTAGTCCTATTTATGTCAGCTTTTTGAACCCTCCCTTCTAAATATGATCTCATAAGTTTAAAGTTTTTCCCATTTATTCCGTAGTGTTTTAATTTTAAGAGAAGTGTTTTATGGTCTACGCAGTCAAATGTCTTCGACAAGTCACAGAAAACACCTATAGCATCCTTCCGATCCTCCCATGCACTAAATATGTTTAACTAATGTGACACCAGCATCCGTCGTAGACCGCCCTTGCGTGAAACCGAATTGCTCACTATGAAAAAGTTGATAATTATTAAAGTGTGTAAGTAGCTGACCTAGAACTATTTTCTCGAATATTTTACTCAAAACAGGTAGAACCGAGACTGGTCGGAAATTTGTGGGATCTTGCCTGTCGCCACTTTTAAATAAAGGAACGAGCCTACTATATTTCATTAGGTCAGGGAATGTACCCTCATCTAAACAGTTGTTAAAGATTCTGGCCATATGGGGAACTGGGTCTGGAAAATGGGTTTGAACTATTAAATTAGGCTGAATACATACAGCTCGTACCATTTATGTCCTCATTCATGTGACTATACACAATCAGGCGCTCGGGCCAAGCGATCGCTGTGAGCGATAAAAGCGAAAATGCTATAAGAGCAACTGAGATGCCGATATGCAAATTGATACCTCACCTTTTCCCATCATTACTGCGCCCCAACTCTACTGCAAAGTCATCTTTATTCTTATAGTATTAAGGGTAGAATTAGCCCACGCTATCGTTCCTTATGGGATGTTTTCATTTAAAGTGTTTAGGGCCCATTGTTATAACTTCATTTGCTTCTCGGACCGGCCATTCTTTCTCGAATATTGATTTAAAGTGCCTCGTTATGAAGTAAAGATATACAGTAGACCAGCCTCGTTCCATTAAATCCCATCAAAACGTATTAAGTTCATATTTTCATTGGATGTAATACGAGGTGCAGGATTGTTGACTTCGTCGATAAAATAATTGTGATCTAAATAGATGCCAATACACAAATGAATGAAAAATTCTTTGAAATTTCGAGAAAAACTTATTGTTTTTTCTTGAATGAAGTTATAGCAAGTAGGGTTCCCTTCAGTTGAAACTATGTTGGTGCATCTATACCCTAGATATTGAAACGAACGACTAAAGGTAAACAAAGACATCTCTCAAACTTTATTCACTCGACGTACTGTTTAAAAACTTATGGAAATCTTATAAATTTATGCAAAAAAACTCCAAAACTCATTATTAGAGTAAAAACCATGTACCTACTTTGCAACGTATTGCACCTAAATCCAGTGCGTCTATTGAGTCCAGTATTGTTTTTCTCGGTGATGGAAGTGGAGGAGATTCCAATCGACTCTAGTCTTTTTTCCTTTACTACTTTAAATACCTACAGTGGCACGGTAAATACTCATGATCACAGCAGTCTTTTGGGCAATATCGATTTTGTATGGGTATGCATCTTTCGGCCATGTTCCTCGCACGTCGAGTGCTTGTAAATAGTCATCATAATAGTCTTTTATCTACACTCATATCATAATCTTCAAATTAAGAATTCAAAGGTAAACACATATTGACAGGCTTTGAACAATACATAACTTTAAAGAAAAAAAAAAAATGTAATATAAAGTTACATTAAAGGTCAGATTTTTCACTTTATGTTACAGTTATTTTTTTTAAAGTGTTGCTGTGATCACGGAACAAAACTTAAGTTTTTTTGTAATGTCAAAAGTTGACTCTATAAAAAACCTAATTTCATTTTCGTGGTACCAAAAGTGCAACTAAAAATACCTAAAATTGCGCGCGCAAAACTGAGTGCAGACGATTGAATGTCAAGATACTTTGTCGAAATTGCGCCATTCTGTTTCAAAAATTTCATTATGAGTGTAGATAAAGTAGTGTATGAGACTGTATTAAAACACTCGCGAATGCTATTAAAAAACTCGCCAAGGCTCGTTTTTTAAAATCTCGCTCGTGTTTTAATAACCCTCATTATGTGACAGTCACATAAACTACTATTCTGGTGCATGCATTGAGTTTCGCTTGATTCGTTTGTGCTTCGGCGAGAAAAAAGTGCCAGAATCAGCATTGGGTCCCGGCTCGCCCATATTTTCTGTTTCGTAATAACAAACAGAAAAGTACGCCAACTACTGGACGAGGGAGCAAAAAACTTTACCAATACCTTATTTACAATGATGAAAAGACTAAAGAAAATAAAATAGCTTAAAATAGTTGCACTCGCATCAACAACTTCAATCGTGAGTAAATATGACGTCGGGGTACGTCGACGCTGGCGTCGTATATTACTTTCTTTACCTTTAATTAATAAAGAGATTCGAAGTCAGCTCTCCATACTTATTTCTACACTTCGCGTAGCGCATTAGCTGTCATAATCCGCCTTCAAACAGAAGTCCGTCATCTTTGCTAGTTGCGAACACATTTGGTAGCGGTAGGATCGCTTTTATTTGAGGATCGCTGAAATTTTAGGTATTTTTTGGGGCATAGAGCTCTTAAGCAAACGGTATTTTCATCATAAAATAAAATATTTAGTTAAATAAACTGCAAGTGAGGGATAAATCAGTTAATAACAGTGTTATCTTGTTTATTGCTCGATGGTATTTATGAGGCACATCGTTTTGTATAACTTTGCTAAATATTGTGCAGTGTTATAATGTGGCATATTGAAAAACCAAATTTTTGACATGTGTCAACTTTAGTCGTTCGCTTCAGTAAATACACTATAAAGTACAAATTTTTATTTGAAGTTTTTTTTAATTACACCTATGAAATAGTACATTACTTCAGAGGGAAGAAAGTGACAGTTCCATACCGAGATTATGGCATTTGCGCCACGAGCTTGCGAGGGGCGCAAACCATTTGAGGTATGGAACTGTACTTTATCCTGATGTATGTATAGTGCTTTTTATTACACCTACGAGGAAAATTATAGACATAACGTTTCTGGAGTAGGCTAAGATCATAAGGTCATGCAGCCACTTCTTCCGTGATTCCGCGCGTTTTATATACAAAAATAATTTCGTTTTTAATTTTCTGTATGCACCAAGGAGGTTGGTAACTGGTAAAAAAAAACTGTATGTGGCCAGTAACAATTTACTTGAAATTTAATTAGTAGACAGTTAAAGTCTCTTTGCAGTATGACTGCTGACAAATTAAAAAAAAAACCGGGTATGTAATGGAATTTCATACATACTTCCCACCCTTGGGTCGGAAGGATTTTCATACAAACTTCCATACCTTGGGATGAAAGGATTTGAAGGGCGGGATAAAGGCGTTTCTTCCCTCAGATTGGTATAATTAGTATGTATTTTCAGAGCAGGTGTGATAAAAAGTTTATTTTTTATTTTAAGTCATTATGAGATGACCTTGTACCTCCTTGATGGGAATTTTTCTTTCTTATAAAAAAATACGAATGCTCTAAAATGATATTAAACTTAATTTGCTACGCCTGATACTCAATTCTCGCTGCTATTCCAGGTTCTTCTACACTATTTATTTTGTAAGTCTCGTAAGGAGCTATGTGGGGAATTTTTACGATTGGGAATGCAAAGGAACGAATTGTGAATGGTTTCTACTTAGGTAAAGTACGACGACGTTCTGTTCAAAGAACCCTGCGCCGGTTTTCTCTAAATGCCTAGCCAAAGACCGGCTGACCAAGAAACAGATGCAAATACTCTCTTATGTAGAGCACAAAACTTAGAGCTGTTTTTTTCTTACTATGATACCAACGAAACTCCTTTTAATATAGTTAGTTAGCTTAATATTCAGGGGGACAATTAATGCGGTAGTTGGTTAGAAATTTATTTAACATGAAATTGTATTTATACCGTACAGTTTTTAGGGCTTTTACGGGACTCAAAGAATGCGAACGATCAAGTTACTTAAATAATAAAAAAAGTTATAAGATCCAGTTTTTTAATAACAGCATCGTATACGGCACCAATCGTAGCTTATGACGTCGCAGTTTGCGCCCGATTCCTATGTAGTTTTTGGTAAAGGTTTTAAGCCAGGTGATTAGAATTATTGTTTTTTATTAATATTCATCATTATATTTAAGAGTAATCACTTTTGTTGGAAAGAGAAAAAAATAGGAAAAGCATTAGTTGTAGAGAAAAATCATTATCAACATTCTTGATCTCAAATGGGATCAAAATATATTTTTTGTCAACTTATTATTAAACTCCTTTGCCAATGTTGCGTACCTTTTTTCCCCTTTCAATTTGAAACTTAGTGTGATAAATGTGTCTTTCTGCATTGTAATAAAACGTCCGACGTATGGTGAGGCCTAAGCTGTCACCAACGAAAATATGCGCGTAAAATAATGGTGCTAATATTCACGCAGCGAGAATAAACAAACGGAGCCCAAAGTCACAATTTCCAGCACTGATTATAATCTCGTTACTAACATTATATTGCAAATTACACGGCCAATATCGTAATAAAGTTAATGTCGGCACGGCTCTGCTGGCGGGGGGTCAATCTGCCCCCACTCAGGCAACCCAGGGGGCCATCCTGACTAATGCGGTGGTCCAAGTGGCCCTCCGTAATGAGCTCGTGTATAAGGGTTGGGTAATCGTTTATTGGAAAAAAATCACTTAGTAAGAGGGCGATGTGTTACATTGGTCAGGGATTCAAATATTTTTAAGAGTGAAATTATCATTATTCTGGAAAAAAGGTCACAGATAAATAATTATGTGTTAGATAAGTCAATAATTCTAACGTTTTAGAGTAAACTGAAGGTTATCTGAAATAAGACCTCAGACATAATTTTTACACACTCTAATTTGATATCTCTGTGGCAAACAAAAGGTAGATGGAATATTCTTTATTGAATGTATACCAGGAATTACATAATATAAGAATTAAACAATAAGACAGTACAGTACAATGTCCAACTCCAGGACCAGAATACGAATCCTATTCATTTGCAGCGCGAAGTGAGACACAGAGATGTACTGTCTCCGAAACTGTTTACAACCCTGGGCCCTGGTTACGGTGACGGGGAGTCGCTGGATGCGGGCGGCACAAGATCGGGAAGCTTGGAAAACCATGAGGGAGGCTGTCCTGCAGTGGGCGTCAAATGGTTGATGTTGATGATAGTAAAGTACAATTCTCGTATTACTAAAATAATCAAACAATCCTCTTAAATATACCTCATATTACGCAAATAGTATATTTACCACTTACAACCATTTATGGTAGTGTTGATCGTAATTATACCTATCGATAGAAAGTTCAAAATTGCCACACAAAAAAGGTCGATTTGAAGAAGTGAACTAGCTCTTGCCCGCGGCTTTGCAAACAAAATCTATCTGCAGTCTCGAGATGTCTATCATGTATATTTATAAAGTAATAAGTGCATGCATTTAGAGAACGTTCTATCTCTGAATTGCAAAGTTAGAGTTTTTTAGTTCCAGATTTGCAGTCTTGGCTATCAAAGTTATGGCGTTTGCCAAAATAGATTAGGTTAAATTTGCCTACCAGTCAAACAAACAGATCTTATAGCAAATCTGTAGATAGTAGTTGGATAGCATTATTATTTTCTTAACCCGCCCTGAATAGGCAGATAATAGCAGTTCAATAGAAGCTTCTTCGAACCAAACGCACAACTCTAGAGAACTCTACTTTCATACATTTGACTATACAACTTGAGGTCACAAATAAATCGATTGATTGAGTATAAAACATCATCATGTGGTATCAATTGAGTGGAGTAAGTGAAGTCTGGTGACCTGTATCTTCTTACATTATATTATTGAACTCGGGGTCACAAAAAATAGGCCAGATGGTGCATGTAAGATCATCGCGTGGTATTGAGTCGAGTGGGTGAGATGGCAAGTTTTCATCAAAGCACCGATTGGACCACCAATGCGCCGGTTAAGTGTTAGTGTAGGGATGGGTTGTAACGCTATTTAAATATATTATATCGATACATAGATAAGTGTCCATTCAAGAATTACGAAGGCACTACCGGGGGGCGGAAGGGGGGGTTTTGTTTTATTTATTTTTGATGACATGTTTCTAGATGATGATTACGTCAGCAGTAGGTATTTGAAAAATGAAAATGAAAAATGAGCACACTTTATTTAGAAAAGTGTTAAAAAAAATGTGTACTGGCTCCCAAACTAGGATTCCCTGTGCTATGGGTAGCCAGGCTACTTCCAAAATACGTATTAGTATGTGTTTTACAATAGTTACTAATAGCTTAACGTTTTTGTACCGTAACGTACGTAACGACTATTTATTGATTTTTACTTTTTCGGATTTTCCGCCAAATTTAGTACTTTTCTTTGGTTAAAAACGAAACGCATGTTTAGAGAGTCTCGAAAATAGTGGTATGGTGGAAGCAGCGACTAAGAATATGAATCAATAAAAAAACCAGAATGCAGTAAAAGAAAAATGCGAGCATATCTTTAGCTGTGATTGGTAAATATTTCTCATCGATAGCATAATTAAGTGAAATTGACTTGACGTATCATGACATATGGTGCCGAAACGTGGACACTCACGGTGGGGCTGGTCCACAAATTTAAAGTTGCTCAGCGTGCTATGGAAAGGGCTATGCTCGGGGTTTCTCTGAAAGATCGAATTCGAAACGAGGTGATCCGACAGAGAACCAAAGTCACCGACATAGCCCACCGAATTAGCATGCTGAAGTGGCAGTGGGCCGGCAATATTATCCGAAGAACTGATAACCGATGGGGTAGACGAGTTCTCGAGCGGAGACCGCGGATCGGTAAACGTAGTGTGGGACGTCCTCAGACTCGGTGGAGCGATGATCTTCGCAGGATGGCTGGCAAGAGTTGGATGAGAGTAGCCAAGGACCGTGTTCAGTGGCGTGCTATAGGAGAGGCCTATGTCCAGCAGTGGACAAGCATAGGCTGATGATAATGAGTCCATATGCCCATTTTGTTTATGTTGACCTTAGCTGACTAGAGGCTTTTACTACAGACAAAAGACGTTTTTTCAATCACGAAATGGTATTTTCAGCATCGAGGTAGGCACTTATATAACTCAGGCATCCTTTTATAACGATATTATTATTTTCCTTAACCATTAGCGATCATTTTAGAATATCAGGAGATCTTTAGCTGTGATCGGTAAAGATTACTAGTCGATGAAATCATCGTCATCGATATTGATATGCCGCCGCGAGTTGTCCACATCCCCTCACCACTCGTTTACTTTCAACCTCAGCGTCCACACACAATCAGCGCGGATTCAAAGCGTCTTTGTGACCCAAAGTGATTTATTGATTACCGTCTCTCTGTCAACACGCGGACAGTTTACACCGGGTGTGAATACTTCATTTGATCCGGATCTTTGATCCATCATAAACCTCCGATGGGATAGACCGGTTTTGGCTATTGGGTTTGCTCTTTCAGAACTGTAAAATAATTCAGTTTATTTCAGGAAGTTATGTGAATTTATAGATCTTGCTTGAAACATGAATGTTTTAATACGCGTCATCTAACACCGATGTGATATAAAGATGCATTGATATTTTTCTTCCAAAACAAGAAAGCATAAAAAAGACAGTGTAAGAGAGAGGAAAATAGTGAGGGTTGGGCCATGTTAATTTTGTACCGTCAGTAACTTGATTGGCCAATTGAATAGTCATTGACATAGAATATCAACTGTTTTAAAATTAGAGATCTTGATCGCAAGGTCTTTTTTAAGTGAAACATGCGTCTTTCGACGATAATAGCTAATTGTGCCTCACATAAACATGTTTTTAGGAAAATCTGATTAGTACACTAATCACATCTTACGCTGTGAAGAAAATATCATGTTATAATTGATAACATTGGCACCAGTTAGCTTCGGGTAGCTAGGATCACCCTTACAGGTCCAACTGAAACAAACCCAACTCCGATTACAGGCCAGTCACCGACGGAGTGTATTTAGTGTACAAATGATTCGGCCGCCCGCGCCTCGCCACCTTCGCCTTACCTTTTTATTAATCACAGAGTTTGATTTATTCGTTCCTTCTTACAACGTCCTTAATAATAACTTGTTGGATTCTTTAGATTCTTAGCTGGTTCTTATAAGGGCTATTTGATTTGAACCCTTACATTTTAGTTACATAGACGCCCGTAATATAAAGGAGATGAGTGCATGAATGAAAAGGTGGATGTGCTGTCGACTGTAGAGGTACAGTTAAAAGCACTTCGACCTTTACGTACTTGCATTTTACTCGGTTACGCCACGGAAGATTTTGTAACAAATATGCGTTATCTATGGTTACTCGAAGCATACATATTTACGTAAATTTAATTTCCCAGTCTTTATTAGGACGGCTAAGGCGCATATGGCGGGATGATCTCTCAATATTTTTGCCCGGATGGTAAACGATGGCTCAAGACAGGGAGAAGTGATCATGGGGAAAAGTGAAAGATCATGGGGGAGGCTTTTAGCTAGCAGTGAGATATAAGCCCGGATAAATTAACAATAAATACTTAGTAAATAATTTACTTACTTAAATACGAAAGATAACTACTTAAATACGACTAATTACGAGTGACGAATTACATAAATAGGAAAGATATCTAAATTAAAGTGGGGTGAAATTGTATTTACAGTATAAAATACATAAAAGTCGTTAAAACACACAAAAAAAATTAAAGTTTTATGGGGTCTCAAAAAAACATGATACTGTCTAATAATAATAATCTTGTCGGACTCAGATTTTCCAATAAGTTGTGAACGTTTTCTAATAAGAATGGAAATATGTGAAATTATTTTACGACATAGGTAAAACGATAAAAGCTTCATATGTGACGACACGCCATCCGCTACTTGTGACGTCACATTTTCGCCCCTTTGTATGGACCGTTGTTGTACCACTTGACTACAGTCAGTTTTATTAGAAAAAGAGGTAATGGTTGAGACAAATATTCTTCAGGACTTTTATCATTAAACAAGATAATATAGATATCTTTTTATGTAGCCTATAAACGTCCTGCTATAAGGCACAGGCCTTCTCTCAGAGAAAGAGAATGCGTGTCCACTGCGGATTGGCTATTTCAAGTGCTGAGGAATGTGAACATCTCAAACGCTCAAAATAAAGCAAAAAAAAATTCACAACTAGCGTACTCTTAATTCAGAAAAGGGCGGTCGATTTATCGCTGCTGAATGAATCTCTACATAAATTTTATTAGACTCGAGTGAGAAAACATACGTCATCGTTGCCCTAGTTGCGACTGAAAGGCAAAAGGCAATAACGCATTTAAAGCAATGCGATTGGAAGGCAATTTATCCAGGATTTCTTCATTACACGCTCATTCTACAAGCGAAATGGCAACTAAAACTGTCGCGAGTGGATTTAATTGCCGATTCGAGTTCATTAAGCTACCGTTCATTAATTACCACTGTGTAGCTTCTGTAAAGGTAACTGGTTGAAAGATACAGAAAAGCCACTTCATGATGCGTTGAACTTAAACCTCTGTCTCATCACTATGTCTGAGACTGGCAAAGCCTCAGCCTAAATACATCCCACTGCAGGGCACAGGCCTTTTCTCAGAGAGAGAAAGAGAGAGAGTGTAAGGGCTTAATCACCACGCGTGCCCGCCGCAATTTCAAGGTACGGATATCCTGTGGACTTGCACAGGCTTCTTGGTCCGTCCATTCTTTCTCGAATAATGATTTAAAGTGGCTCGTTATGAATTTAAAACATATTAGTTCATATTGTGATCTAAATAGATGCCAATACATAAATGAATACATAAACGAATGCCGGTGGTAGCCTAGTGGGTAGAACATGGACTAGGAAGCGGGAGACCCAGGTTCGATTCCCAGTACAGGTATGTACCTATGACTTTGTTTTCTAAGTTATGTACATTTGTGAAGTTATAGTAGCAATACCACTCGCTAACGCTGAAGGAATACATCGTGAGGAAACCTGGGTGTCTGAGCTATTCACATACCTCAGCGCTTGAAATCGCCAATCCGCAGTGGGCACGCGTGGTGATTAAGCCCTTGCACTTCTCTCTGAGAGAAGGCCTGTGCCCTACAGTGGGACGAATATCTGCTTATGATGATGCTACAATAAAGTTATTTAATCAATATAATTTAATTGAACGATCACGACGTGTGGGTTAGATGGCCCTTGAAGCGCGCTCAGACATCTCTTTGGGCGTCACCTTACCCAACTGCAACCTGTGTAGGCTACTCACCTATGTGTATGTTTGTTGAGGAATGGACTGTATAATAAATGAAAACTGATGAAAACGGGTAAAACGAAGTATAATAGGAAAATAGGAGGATAAATGGCCAATGAGATGGTGACAGCAAAAATAATACAAAGATGAGTGACATAGGAGAGAAAAGTCAATAAAGGAAATATATAAAAAGCATTATCACAAAATATGATTCCAAGAAGTCTTCAACAATGTTGTTAATAAAACGGCTTTATATCAAATCCGAGATTCTGTTATTTCTTCTTCCATATTTGTGATGTCCTTACTAGAAGTACAGGATATCCTAGTATGGGACTAGTACAAGTGATTGTATTGTGTGAAAGTTATTTATTCTTGGGTTCAAAATAGGGGTCACAGTATGGATTTTTTTGCGTATCTAAGTTGAACGGTTTTTCTGTATTTTTCTGTTTTGTAGACCTTCAGCGCCACTGCTTATTGTAACTGTCATTTATTACCTTTAAATAGCTTCACGCTTTTATATTCCCTGATACATTTGGAGATACCCAGAGACATATTCTTTACGTTTGTCTGTTTGTCTGACCTCTAAAGGGCATTATTTCTTGAACCGTAATATGTAACAAAAAATAAAAATACGAAAAGAAAAAAATAAAGGGAAGCCCCGTACAAGAAACGTATTTTATTTCCATCGCAAAAAAGGTGTTACTTACTTAGTATCAAACCTGGATTGATTCTTGATAGTTCAGTGTCTTTATAGGTATTTTGTCCGTGTGGCGCCGGATTAAGAGTAGCGTCACTCCATTTCCTTCCGTGGATGTCGTAGAAGGCGACTAAGGAAATACATTACCAGGAGACGGGCAGCAGCGTTTTCCTGAGATTCCAACCGCATACTGCGATCGCCAACCCGCCTGCCAAGCGTGGCGATTATGGCAAAACCTCTCATGTTTAGGAAAACCATGCGGGAGAGGCTTATTTATTATTTATTTTAATTCTTTATTGCACTAATTACATTTTAAGTGTACAAGGGCGGCCTATGTCATGCAGTGGGCGTCAAATGGCTGATGATGATGATGATGATGATAGGTATTTTAGAACCAAATAATAAAAACCGGCCAAGCGTGATATAGACTCCCTCTAAGGGCCCCGAACTAAATGAAAGAAATACATTTTTTAAGACAATTATATTATGTGAACTCTTGGTCAAGTCCAACTTGGACTTGGCCAGGTTTTTAATTGTATTAGAATGTATAATACTCGTGATAATGTGAGATAATCGTGCTAAAGATTTTTCTCTACAACTAATACATTTCCTGTCGAAGGTGAATTATAGTCACGTGGTACAAAGACGCTTCATATTATTATTATTATTATCAAAACTCTTTATTGCATTTAAACTACTTATAATACCTAAGTTTACGCCCATGCAAATCGGGCGTAAACTGTGACGTCACAAGTCGCTTATATGAGTGGGTGGCTTACAGTGTATGAAGCACTTATCCATATTTTTGAGCTATCTCGTTAAATCAAATTTTGATGAGTCTACACTTCATCACAAGTTTTTTTTTTAAATTCGAAAAATGTTTCATGTTTTTTCCAATAATAAACTGTTTTTTATTATTGGAAAAAACATGACTTTATTCTTTTTTATAGTCTCGACGAGGTCAGTTTGAAGGCATGATTAAAAAAATATTAAAGTTTTATCAATGACTTTGTTTCTTTGTCTTCTAAGTTACGTAAGTACATAACGTAATTAGTGAAGTTGTAGTAGCAATATCAGTCGCTACCTGTGAAGGAAAAGATCGTGAGTAAACATGAGTCTCTGAGGTGTTCACGTACTTCAGCGCTTAAAATGGCCAATCCCCTGTGGGCATGCGTGGTAATTAAGCCCAACTCTCTCTCTCTGAGAGAAGGGTTTTGCCCAGCAGTGGTATGAAAATAGGCTACATAAAAATAAATGTTAAGCTTCTGCTTTTTGTAAGTGGATTAATTTATCTAAGGGCGCTTATACACTGGCGGCACGAGTGTCAACTGCCGCCGCCGACATTTGTCAACGGCAGCCGACGATGCACTGAAGCCGATATTCGACGCTGACACGTCGGCAAATGCCGTCGGCGCGTCGGCGGCTGCCGTCAACGAGTGTCGACGGCTGCAGTTGCTGTATAAGCGCCCTAACCTTTGCAGAGAAAATTGTTTTATGGCTTTGCGTTACTTCAATAACACATTATATTGTGGCAGATCTTATGGCATACTTAAATACTTTCAGCAAATAATGTATAGAGTAAAAAAAGATGTATATGTCAAACATTTTCTTAAGTAAAATAAATTGTTCTAGAGAACGAACTAGGAAAAGGACTTAAAAGCATATTATAAAAACTTAAAACCGACTGCAAATGTGTCTTTGAATTGCCTATCTCACTTATCTGCAAGACAAGGATTTAACGAGAGGTCCCACCTGCTGAAGTTGAAAGTTCAATGGACTCATTTTATTTATCAACTTTTATAATCAATTTATTTTTATTTTTGGTGGCTTTTTACTAACAATACAACAGCTGACGTCATTTATTTTTGACGCCAATATCTTGACTGTGACGCCTCAGTCATAGATAATTATACACAGGTACTTGCATACATACATACGCGCGAGAAACAAGAAACAAAACCCTCCTTTGCTTTCTCAGTCCGGTAAAAAAGTGGAGTGCATTTCTGCACTACTCTAACACCCATTAAAAGCTAATCTACAATTAATAAATACTAGCATCGTTCACACAGGTAGATCTATTGTTTTATTTAGCCTAAGACCTGGTATAGGTAGGCCACAGGTAGGCATAAGGTAAATGAGCAATCCTAGGAGACTAGCCTGTTTGAAAGCTTATTGAATAGAAAATGCATTTGTACAGAACATTTGCACTCTATTTTGCCGTCCACAAGCTAAGACGCCGTTATCTCCAAAAATAAACTTTTGAGTTATGCGCAAAAAACCCGGGAAATGAGAAAAGTATGTGCTACTTTATACATAATTTGATTTGAGTAGTCTTGAGGTATCAAAAGATAAAGATCTTTTGGAGTACTGCAGTAAATAGCTTTACCTTAAATTCAAGAAGATTTTATTCATAATTAGGTAATTTATCCTTAAAATAAAGATAAATTCAGATTAACAAAAAATTATTTTTGGCGTTATTAAATACAATTGTTTAACTAATTATACTACGAAAATAAGAGTAAAATGCGGCTAACCATACCTTAAAGGCATTTTAGTGCTTGTTTTTTATTTCATTTTATTGTCTCTTACAAGACTAAAAAAATGTTCCATTTGATTGTCGTCTCAATTTCTGCGAGACTTAAAACGAAGCTCATTAATTAGGCTACAGAGATTGCACATGAAATATACATCCTACACTCGAAAAACATAAACCTCCTTCTGGCGCAGTGAGGTAAAAATTAAAGGCTACTGGAATGGTAACGAACGCCATAGAATGGTATCCATGTGGCTAGAATAGACCCATCCTACATACATGTGAGATTTTTTTTTAGAATTATAGTTACGGTATTTATTAGGTTTTCATGAGTGCCTATGTTCCTATAAAAATAATTTTAAATAAATAATAAAAAAACACTAAAAACTTTGAAATAATTTAAAAGAATACCTTTAAATTAAACATAAGCATAAACATTTACATACATTGCTTCTAGAAGTACAATACAGGTAGGTATTGTAGAAGTATAATTTGGAGTCAGTTATGAAACTGGGCACCGACTACAAGGATAACACAGAAATCCATCAACTATAGTATTTTACACAGTTGTATTTTAATAAACTAACTTGTCTCTATAATATAATTTATTTTGTAATTTTGGTAATATTACGTAACATGGCTTTGGCTAGAATAAAATTGTTTTATTATTATTTATATTTATAATTCTAAAGCAGAAATACCTGCCGTCGAACTACCGTAAAGACAAATTAAAAAAACAACCGGCCATGTGTGTGTCGGACCTGCGCGCCGACGGTTCCGTACTCGCGCTTGGCCATTTTTAGGGTTCCGTACCTCAAAAGGAAAAAACGGAACCCTTATAGGATCACTTTGTTGTCCGTCTGTCCGTCCGTCCGTCCGTCTGTCAAGACCCTTTTTCTCAGGAACGCGTGGAGGTATGAAGCTGAAATTTATATCAATTACTCAAGTCTACTGTCCCTTGAAGCTGTGAAAAAATCAAACTTCTAAGCCAACGCAATCAAAAGATACAGCCGTTTATGCCGCAAATTTTCGACACTTGCAAGGGAATCAAAACCTACAGGGTGCTTCCCGTGAACTCAGAATCTTGAAATTTGGTACGAAGCAACGTCTTATAGCATAGATAAAGGAAAAATTACGAAAACCATAAATTTTTAGTTACATCACATAATATATTTTTTTTTTAATAATTTTAAACTTACTACCCATTTCCTCATAAACGCGTAGAGGTATTAAATTGAAATTCATACCAAATACTCAAGTCTATAATACCTTTAAGCTGTAACAAAATCTAACTTCTATGTCAACGCAATCAAAAGAAACAGCAATTTAAGCTGCATATTTTGAAACTCGCAAGTACTCGCAAGGGAATCAAAACCTAAAGGGTACTTCCAGTCGACCTAGAATCTTGAAATTTGGCATGAAGCAACGTTTTATAGCACACATAAAGGAAAAATTCCGAAAACCTTAATTTTTAGTTACATTACAAAATATATATTTTTTAATAAATATAAACTTATTACTTTTTTCCTCATGAACGCGTAGAGCTATCAAGTTGAAATTCATATCAAATACTTAGATCTAATTGCCTTTAACCCGTGAAAAAATGTTGTTGACATTGCAGGTTTGTACGGAACCCTCGGTGCGCGAGTCCGACTCGCACTTGGCCGGTTTTTTTATTATTTGTCATTAGAATATGTTATAATGAGTCCCACAATTACGCCAAGTTTGATGCCTGTAAGTATTGAAAAAACACGTTTGTTGTATGGAGTTGGAGACACTTATTTTTTTTTCTTACATTTTTAAATTTTATTATTTGTTAGGTAATCCACCGTAATAACACATATTCTGTGAAAAATTCAACCAGCTTCCTATCGTAATAGGAAAAGATAAAGCCCTTTAAAGGTCGGACGTACGGACAGACAGACGGACACACAGACAGACAGAAGGCGGAGGCAGAGTAATAGGGTCTCGTTTGGCAGCCTTCGGGTACGAAACCCTAAAAATGGAAATTAAAAAACAAAACAATTAAAAACTTATGGAAAAAAAATTGTGGTCAATAACAGTGAAACTAAAAAATAAGTGTTTCAGAAAGTGTGCATTTTAAAACTAACCCCGTATTCTTTAACTTCTACTCTATGATACCCGTCTGAATGGGTATTTCATTTTGGATCTCGGACTATTTCATTGCATTGCACACGGGTGCCATTTATTACTGTCTTGTCAAATATCAGCACTTTTCCGCGATTCTTGTGGGTGGTCTCATCAAAGGGAGAAAAAGAGCGGTCCCGTTTCTAGTGGGGGTAGGGTGACCAAAATTCACGTTAGTTGTGGAAATCGAATATATGAAAATCTCGTGTCTTAGTCTTTTTTATCGAACTCCTCCAAAACGGCTTCAACGAGTTTTATGTTTTTTTTTGTGTATACTTGGTAGTTCTGAGAATAGGTCGTATAATTTAGCTAATTAATATGGCAAAACAAGGTTTGCTGAGTGAGCTAGTATAACGACAAACATGACAGGCATATTGCAAAGCGGAAACTTACGAGTTTTGCCAAGTTTTACTAAGCTCCAATTTAGTGAGAGTATTAGAAAAATAAATGCAGCCTATTTAGTCTCGCAGAGTGAGCAAGGACTTTACATATTCAATTATTTACTAAGCTCCAATTTAGTGAGAGTATTAGAAAAATAAATGCAGCCTATTTAGTCTCGCAGAGTGAGCAAGGACTTTACATATTCAACTATTTACTAAGCTCCAATTTAGTGAGAGTATTAGAAAAATAAATGCAGCCTATTTAGTCTCGCAGAGTGAGCAAGGACTTTACATATTCAACTATTTTAGACCCACAGATAATTTTACTTGGTATGATCATTGAGAGCTTCATATTTTGAAATTGTAAAGTCGGTCCCCATGTGTCAGGTGTAGGCGTCAAATATTGCTACACAGATCCACCAAGCAATTGAAAGGAGTGTGAAAATCTTCTATAAGGTTAGAGGTAGTCCTCTTAAATGAACCGTTATTTCGCTTCATCTATAAATAATAATGAATGTTGCCAAGTAAACAGTTTTATGAATTGCCAATAGGACACATTGGAAATTCCAAAAACAGTTTGTTTTTGTTACAAAATTACCGTTGCTTGACTCGAATTCGAATTTTTAAGGGTTCCTTAGTCGACCGTATAATAATGAACTTAAAAGGAAAACTATCACGGCTAAGAAGGCCGGATAAAAGGAAAACTTGGTACAAAATCTATTAAAAATTTCCTTGATGAAGTTGTTAGTTCTGTAAAGCAGATATAAAACCCCTCTTTCTATGGAACCCCGTGCTGCTCATGGCCCGACACGGACTTGACCGGTTTACTTCACTGCTTAGTTTTGTTATAGAGTTAGCGTTACTTGGCTTGAATAAAGACATGCATGACATGAACCGGATTTTCCGAGCTCCTGGCCACTCTACTTCTGCATAACGGTAGTTCCCACGTCACAGTAATTGCCACTACTTACGGCATTATAATTGTTTCGCCACTTTTTGCGAAAATATATTACTGTGCTACTAAAAACTCAAAACAGAAATACAGATTCGGTTTAATAAGGCTGATTTACTGTAAGTTGACTTGTTGAATTGTTGATGTAAATGATTACGATAAGTTGCTTATTGTCTTATTGTCAACTAACCCACAGCAACACAATTTATGATAGGGTACAAATTTCATCAGTATTATCTAGAAAAAAAAAATCTTGATCCACAATAAGAATGCAAGTATGCAGCGGTAGTGCATCTGCATACCATGCGAGAGGTCCCGGGTTCGAATCCCAGCTGGGGACAAAAAAAAAACCCCAGGTCTTGGATGTTTATATGTTTGTAATGTCGTTGTTTCTGGTTCCCACGACACAGAAGCAATGTATGTGCCTGTATTTAAACGTTTATGTGTATGTTTAAGTCACAATGAATGAAGTTATGATAAATAAAATCGACTATCAAATATCGAAAATGTGAAAATGCACATTTTAATAGGTAAGTTTTGGTATCGTCAATAGGCTACCTAACAAAATTTGCAAATATTAGGTACTTCTTTTCCTGAACTATTTCTAAGTACAATAATCTAGGGGTTGAATCAAGTAGATACCGAACAACTAAGAATATACATATATATGTATATTTATAGTTTCTGTATCTACAAGTAGACTTGATTCAACCCCTAGATTACTGTACTTATATATATATACAAATCTCTTGTCGAAAACCAATCTTTGCTTCCCAATCTTTTGAATCGTTGTAATCGTGTAGAGGGGAAAGCAGGTCGACCTTTATAGTTTCGTCTCAAAGTTGCCTAGTTGCCTGCAAGGTGTAGAGTGTAAGGTGTACCTAGCTGTGTAACTGAGCAGTGTAGACATATGAATATTAACGTTCCGTTGACTGTGCAAAAAATATATCACTGCTCTTTGTATTTCTGCGGTACTTGTTTTGTGACTACGTGGTAGACACTCACATTTCTACAAGACAAAAGAGTATAAAAGGTGAGCTTTTTATTTACGACCTCTAATATGGGCATTATTCATAATTAGTTTCAATGCACCAAATGAATATTCATCAGTAGATCGTGTTTGAATCCGCGTTTGTGGGGCTGTTTCGTAGGGGCTTGCGTTTTGCACTGATGACAATATAAGAAAAAAAAAGCTGAAATGAAAATAACCAACTACCCGTCTGCTGATTATCAACTACTTACTAAGCAGTCGGGACCAACCTAAGTACCTCGTAATGTTACATTGTTGAATTTGGGTGATGACCACTTCCAATTGAGTTAAAATTTAGTTGCGTACTAAATCACTTAACACGTGTATTAAACTAGGTATTATTCACAGTGTCAATTTAGTGTAATACCTACCATAAGAACTCACAAACCAAAGCGGTCGCGGTGGCAGTCATTTTCTGCAGTAATTTTCGTATGGACACAATTAATTGATTGACTGCTAAACAAATGATTGCTGCGTTCGCGGTCAGAACGCGGTGGTTTGAATATGTCCATACAAATAATACTGCAGTAAATGACCGCCACTGCTAACGTCACCGCGACCGATTTGGTTTGTGAGTTTATGTCGCAGCTATATCGTATCATCATCAACCCATTATGTCCCCACCGAGGGGCACGGGTCTCTTCCCTGAGGAAGGTATAGGCCATACTCCACCACGGGGGCCAAGTCCGGATTGGTGGAGGCTTGTAGACCAGTGGCTCGTCTACTGTCAGAAGTTGTCAAGCCGCCCTAAGGCCTCTGACTTGGCTTAACGACTGCCATCTATCGACGGCAGCCGGCACCAACAGCTTAACGTGCCTTGCGAAGCACGGAACCGCGCTCGGAAAAATGCCACTAGCGTTAGGCATAGACGGCGACCCATCCATGCACTGAACGCGCCCTGTGTTGCTTAACCTTCGTGATCGTTTAAGATCACTCAGGCAGCCGGGGCTACGAGCGAGTACAACACGCTGTATTACAAGTATGTGCGCCGAATTCGGTATTTGACACGATCAACAATAAATTGTTTCATATGCTCGATTAAAACAAAAATTACAAAATATCTCGGAAAATGTATCTCTTTTAGTCAACTACTAGTTATTACAATTTTGAAATAGATTAAACATTAAAGAGTGCTCTGAAATATGACGTCATAAACCAGTATTTCCATACAAAATTCCGTTTTAAAAGTAACTCATTTGATACCTATTTTGTCAAATACCCAGTAATGCGGCAATTTCACGTCTATGGCTGTGATATTCACATTATACGTTTTTAGAACAGATAGAGACAAAAACAAAAAAAACTTACAATTTCAAATAAACTCTGCAAAGAGGTTTCCACCTCTTTAACAGAAACTCACACGATACTCAAAGTACACCTGTTAAGAAAAAAAGTCTTTCTTTTTTTGAAAATATTGGTTTTGTTGGCATAATTCGAAAATTAAAATTTGTCCGTCACACTGCCCGTCAGAAGCAGCATCGGGGGTTCCTTTTGTGGGTGGTGTCTCTAAATAATTCGAAAATGATTGACTCGTCATTGTGATTGGTACGGTTGAGTAAGCTCCGCTTTATTGGATAATTTTTGGATACGCGTAGGTGGTTTGTGTGCCAAAAGTGAAGTGGGGTAAGTTAGAATTTGGTTATTTTTGTTAAGTTTTGCGATCGCTCTATTAGCTCTGAAGATCCTTACAACGTCGGTGTGTCTGGCGTGAAAGAGAAGAAGCCATGCTCAAAAACAAGAGAAATTTTTATAGGTTGAATAAAGAACAAGAAAAAACTTGATAAATTAAGTATACACGGTGCACTAGGTATACATAATGCAAATGGCGGAAGACATCATTCGTTTTCTTCAAAAATCGTTTTAATACTTTACATTTCTCAAGCAAACTCAAATTAACCAACTCTGCAAGCGAATTTACCGTCTTCAAAAATCTAAACATATTCCCGAGAACCTACCTTACACCCCTTCGCGGGCTGCCGTAAAAACGTGACAAAGGCGCTTATCTCGTATTGTTTACAAGCAAAACCCATGTTAGTTTGAGTGACAAGCATTGGCCGGGTGGCCAACAATGAGCCAATCAGCGCACAATACGATTGGGACTAACATCTCCACACATTTGGGACGCTGAGTGCAAATCTTCGTGCGTATTTCGCAAGAACGTTTTACAAAACTTCCTTGGTATTTCGTAATACTTACTTACCTATTTGATACTTTAGCTTTCATTTGGTGTTCCCGCGGTCATTAGGTCATTAAATTAAGTATATGCTAAATAATTTGTAAAGGTAGATAGCGGTATTAGGGCAAAGTTAGGGATTTAAATGTTTATAGAAAGAGGTTTCTATCCAGAGTCAACATGCGACATCAAGGACTTCTTGGATTCTCAGCTTCTTTGATATTATAAATACTTAATAACAAAAAATATGACATGAATCAAGAACATTCTGTCGATGCAGGTCAAGATAAATATGGGCATCGTAGCCTTAGGTATAGATAAATAGAATGTTCTTTATTGTATGTACACCAGGAATTACATATGAGAATCAAACAATAATATAGTACAGTATAATTGGCGGCCTTGGCGGTAATATCATAGACGCAAAAAAGAGGGGTATAATATCATCCACCAAGTAATGTCTAGGTAGAGACTACTAGAACTAGACATTGTTTAACTTCGCCTCTATTGTACTCCACTCCCAAATCTCTGTACTTCGCCATCTCGCACCATCCGCGCAAGAACAAACGTCATCTTCGTTTTGGTCTGCCGCGTCGTCAGTGCCCACTTTATAGGAACCATTTTCCGCAATTTCAAAAAAATCATATTGAAATTCTGACGTTTGCGATAGCAGTTAAGGATTTAGAGGACCTTAACGATCGTTCAGGATTTCGTGCGCGTAATATAGGATCATGTCTGAACGTAACTTAGGATAGGCAGGATGTATAAAATAGGTCCACGATATACTTTACGAGAGATACGTTTTATTTATACTTCAAAATTATAGCTAGATACGACACATGACGTGGTCTTATCAAAGCAATAACTTTTGCAAAATATTTTTTTGCCTTTTTTGCCCCAAATATTCGTTGTGACAGTAATTGCAATTGACAATTACTTTGAAAGCGATTTCCGATGAATACACACTCACTGCCCATTCAGTTGGTGGACAGTATAATGGCAACAATGCAGGGCAATAACAAAACAGATCACTTGTAACGTCAATTGCCATCCTGCCACTCTCCCGCAGTTTGGCATGCTGCGAACACTTCACGAAATTTACACTGAGAGTGCTTGTTTTTGGGGTTCCGTAGTTTTTCCATCAATCAAGAGTATGAAATAGTAGGGTCGGCGGACTAAAGCATCGTCAATCTCATTAAATTATTTTTCTGTACCACATAAGTCATTAAAATAGCTGTTTTTTTCATTTTTTGTAAAAAACCATGTATGGTCTTGTTATTGTTTCATAGGAGCTCTCCGTTGTTGTAATGAAGATAAATAAAACTTAAGTTTCTTTCACTTCCTCAAAAATTTGTATTTTAGACTTAACCTGTAGTTTTTTCACGTTTAATATACGCGCCTCCGTAGAATTCCGGTAGAATTTAAAATAGTGGGGAAGGCCACGTCCCGAGTTTTACTAAAACTCCTATAACAATTCTAATCTATGGTTGATTTTAGTTTTGTAAAAGTTTTATCATCCTGATAACATTTTATTTCGAATAAATCTTTAGTTTATCTAAAAAAACTACGAAAAATATTTCATATATAAGCATTTATAAATTAAAGTTATAAAAATTTTACAATTTTTTTTTCTGATAACAAAGCTTTGTTTATATCTAATTGTTTATAGTTTATAAGTTATCCTCAATAAACGAATAATAAGATTTTGTATTTGTTTTCTTACCTTTTCATACGAGATTCACTCAAAAATCACTTTCAAAACTTCATACACTCTACAATCTCCAAAAGCGCCTGACATTTAAATTTTTTTTTCCTGTTGAGATTGCGATGTGCGTTTCAAAATCAATGCTGTTTTAATAAGCTATCCAACCATAGTTAATCTGTGAACATTTGCTTGACAAACAATAGAATTCTACGGTAGTCGAAAACGGCGAACCCGATCGGGTACTTTGGAAGTCGACAGGTGCTTAAGTCCGCCACCCTAGTAGCTAGATATGGTCATAGAAATGGATTAGAGTAGGCACAGTTCAAGTTTGACAAATATGATCAATCGATAATGGTTCACTGTCGTACCGCGACTCTGTAAAAGGTTCTTTTAGCCGACTGCTACGCCAAATGTTATGTTTTTCGCAAGAGTATTTGTGTCAGATGATGTTTCTTTCTGCCTACAGTTTGCCCAAATGTGATGTCAAGTAATTATGTTGATGACGCAAGTGTCAGTGGCTACATGACTTTACAAACTCACCTATAACAGCGGTGGTAGCCTAGTGGGTAGAACATCGGACTCGGAAGCGAGAGACCCAGGTTCGATCCCCAGTGCGGGCATGTACCTTTGACTTGGTTTTCTAAGTTATGTACATTTGTGAAACTTCACAATAATAGCAATACCACTCGCTAACGGTGAAGGAAAACATCGTGAGAAAACCTGAGTGTCTGAGCTATTCACATACCTCAGCGCTTGAAATCGCCAATCCGCGGTGGGCACGCGTGGTGATTAAGCCCATACTCTCTCCCTGAGAGAAGGCCTGTGCCCTACAGTGGGACGTATATAGGCTGCTTATGTATTAGAATTGAACGAAAAGTCCCGCCTGCTGAGGTTTCCATTCTCTGTATTCATTTAGCCTTGTAACGTTTTGCTTCTTGATTTAGCCTGTGTTTAAGACTTTTAGCAGTCGGTTTTTTTATTTCACAACAGGTTTTTTATTTGAACTTCACCAACCTTTTTTCTAAGCCAAAGGTGTTGTAATCTTTTAATGCCACAAGCACAGACGATTGGCTTAGCGTTTTTTCAAAGGGCCAACAAATGTGTTGTTGAGGGTTCGTTTATCTTCGTGTAAGGATTAGGGGATTAAGTGATGTGTTTACGGATTACTTGTTAGATTTCATCACTTCTTCAAGTATTCATGCTTGGGTGAACTTGAATGTAAGTATATTTTATTTGTAATCTTTTGGGTAGCGTAACTACAAATTGGTGTCAGAAAAGTTACATGATATCATCATCATCATCATCAGCCAAATGTATGTTCAAACCATAATTAGTCATGTTACATTCAGCTGTAAAAGTTAATGTCTGTCACACATTATGCCCAATTGCAAACACAGTCTATTGCATCACTTATGTCTCGACCATTAATTTTAATTTGTTGCTGTGTACTTGTAGAGAACTGCTTATCATAACACTTAAAAGAATAATAAACAAAAAGTTACATTTATCTAAATAGCTCGTCGTTTTTGTACTAGAATATCGCGTTTTGTGATAACACATTTATGTTCAAATATTCGATACTTTATAGTAATTGAATATTTAAACATAAATTTAATAAATAAATAAAATATTTGTACCTCAATCCTATTTTCATCATATAGGTAACATTAATATTTATTGATCAAAAACATACAAATATACAAAAGCTCACGCCTGTGTCCAGGACGGGTACGCAGAGACTAGGCCGTAAAATCTAATACACTCATTGTTTTTTAAAGCATGTTATAAGCATAACAATAGCTGTTGTTTGCCTCTATTTGGTAGACTATTAACCAATAGCAGTACAATGTCATTCCAATGGTATTTAAACCGCGCAAATTAAATAGGCATCTCTCGCGAAGAAGATCAAATCACGCGAGGTGCCGAGATAAGTTGTACGGGTTATACCATAGGTATGCGATTGCTTACTTGATTACCAATAGTGTCTATGGAAACACCATCACCTACTAATATGACTCTATTGAACAAGTTTGCATTTTAGAGTCTCGTCTATCGAGTCCACCTGCTAAGATCGTTATAGGTAAATATATTTCATTAAATTGCACACACGAAAAAACACTGTCTCTGACACACTCATCGAAAACATACAAACACATTGAAGCATAAAGTAGAAACAAAGTTATGATTTTAAATCGTAGATTATTTTCATACGTAATAGTGACTATGTATGAGCAAGGTTTTTTCTTCTTGTAATGTAGTAGCAAGTCTGTACTTCGTGGCCCTTCGCACCTTTTCAATCACATAACAAGCAGACCAGGACAGTACGTATTAACCCACCTATATCCCTACATGGTCGCCACACGGACATCATATTCATATTCATTCATTACCGTTCATAATGGTTCCTTTGAATGATGTTAACATGTTCAAGTCTCCCATTATAGGCCCTGATCAGGGCATTGCTAAAGTATACTTACTTATTTATAGATAAGATAAAGTTTTAGTCTTCACAACCATTAATTATAAATTTCACATTATAACACTTATTAGCTTTAGCCGATTACAACAATGATTAGCTTTCTTTAAAGCTTCTCTAGGAACTATGAAGCATTTAAAATATTTATAGCTTACTGTGTACATTATTATTTATATTTACTTTAGTTTATCATTAAGGAAGTCTTCGATGTTGTAGTAACATTTTTCTGTTAGAAGTAAGTAATTTCATTTATTTCCTTCTCACAGAGGTATCAGAACATATAGTAGGTACAATTTGAGTAATCAGGACTTATTCCTATGTGAGAGGCTTTCATCATCATCATCATTCAGCCACAAGAGGTCCACTGCTGGACATAGGCCGCCTCCGTGGATTTCCAAAAAGAACGGTTGGAAGCGGTGAAGAAGTGACTTTAATTTGTTTAATTTCATAAGAAGAGAACGGAACGTAAAAATATAAATATATTACAATCCAATGATTGAAATATATTTATGTATTGTATTGTACACACCTCTATGTAGATATCCATATTTTTTTTTACACATGGTGTACCAAAATCCCCGTATGCATCTGAAAATAGAAGCTGTTTTATACTAGTTATCACCAACTTTAGTATGTCAGCTGTTTTCTTTTTTCAATTTTGAATGTTAATGAAGCGAAAGAGGTCTGTCCGGATCGTGACAAGTGGCAATCCCTGTCTCTGCAACCCCTCCGGGATACGGGAGTGAGTTTATGTAATGTAATGTTTGAATTGGAAGTTGTAACCTAATCAATAATAAAGGTGGTTCGTATTGTACAGTACGTACAGGATGTATTGGGGATTTAGTTACAGGGTGTATTAATATTCCCTTTGCGTAGATAAGTGCACAGCAGAAGTAATATATTAAACGGGTCTAACCGCGATTATTTATTAGGTGAAATTTAATTACATTTGATTCCCGGACGTTTCGGCAACGTTGCAGCTGCCGTGGTCACGGGTAGACTAAAGTGGCAAGTACAGTCAATTATTGTAGTGAAGGTAGGTGGTCTACCCTCAAGTCACTCTTAGTTTTTCGCAGCGGGCCGGCACACAACACTTAATACGTGTTCGTTCTGCACAGCAGAAGTTTTATTTATATAGGGATTAGATACTTCATAAGGGAAATCGTTAAAGTCCTACGTTATTGACCTTAAGTTGTAAGCTGTAGGTCCTAAAAATAGCTACCACCATTATTGAGATTCATGACGTTATCTTTTTGTACAAGCGCATTACTAAAGGTTAATTTTAGGGTTCCGTAGTTAAAAAGTAACCCTTATAGTTTCGTCATGTTCGCCCGTCTGTCTGTATGTTTGTCTGTCGATAATTACTAGAGAGCTGAAATTTGGCAAGGATATACATATTTATTATACCGACAAAACGATAGAATATAACTTAAAAAAAAAGCTTTATGGTGCCCCCTACACCTAAATTATTTATGCATTTTTTTTTTTCGCCTACACCCGATTGTTCGTTTAACACCATAGTGTAGTGTCGTTGGATTGTTCGTTTAAAAATATTGTAGGTGTAGGAACACTATTTTTTTTTCGCGTTCCGTTTACGAAATATTAAGCTGTAAAGCGCCAATTTTTGCCAGTGTAAGGCGCTAACGGCGCTAAAATTTAATAGGAAAGCTATAAAGGCTAAGTAGGGTTTACAAGTTACCGAGTAATAGGCGACCAACTTATAAAAGGGAAACTTTATACAAAATCCATTAAAAATTACTTCAATGAAGTTGTTAGTTCAGTAAAGCAGATAAAAAACCCCTCTTTCTACGGAATCCTAGCGCGTAGCCCCACACGCACTTGGCTGGTTTTATTCTATTGGTGACGCTATAATTAGATCCGGTTACTTTAAAACTCACATCGCAGTTTTGTGTACAGGCCCTTACTTAATATAAGTTAAGTTAAGAATATTCTTTATTGCGCAATGACAGTGGCATGTTTTTGGGAGCAAAATGCCTGAGGACGAGTCGACCCTTTCGACGCGAAAGAAGAAGATTGCACACAAAACACAAGAGACATAAATAAAACTTAGTTACACTCTTAACGGGCCTAATCGCGATTATTTATCGGGTAAACTATTTAATTATTATTATTCTTGTTATTATTGAATAACTATTTAAGCATTGACCTCTCTCACACACTATGCGGATGGGATTGTTTCTTTAATTCACATTGTTATGCGGCTGAGGATTGGATCAAACTATCGCATGAACTTGCAAGGCAGCTAACCAATCTGTCTAAGCACCCTATTGTGAATTCCTGACACTAACTGCCTTCTAAGTGTTTTTTTCCGCGTATGATGATGATAGCACTTGTTCAACAAATGCTACATTATTCATACCAAGTGGAATATAAACGGTAATTGAATAATGATTTTGCGCATTGCAATCTTAACGGGGAATGAAAAAAATGTCATTGGGATGCCTTCCTTAGTACATAATCAGATTAATGACAGTTCTTGCTTTCCTAGTTTAGTTCGTATTTCCATTTGATAAGATCTAATATTGAAGCGAAATTATTTTCTGTTTTAGTCATGGACTGTACTTAATACAGTTCGTATTCAATTGCAAATAATGCGCTGGCTAATAGGACTATTTTATTATACCTGTATAATTGCTTATCCATCTTACTTTACTAATAATTTGCTTAGAACAGTGAATAGTCATGTTTGTCATTTCAAACCACAAGGCAAAGAAACTTCTTCAAGATAAACTACTAGAACAAAACTTCATTCGGTTAGTTTAAGCCGCGTGCACACGATCATAGTACGCTCGAATAAAGTGAGGTCATCTTATTAGATAAAACCGTAGTCCACTCGCGGTGCAGTGCAAGTACCTACATTATAGTGAAATCGGATTAAATTCTGATCTTTTTCTGTTATTCTGTTGCAAATAGTATCTGCAATTTACTGTGAAGCCGTATTAAATAATTTTACTGTCAATAACATATTAAGATCAATAACAGAAATATAAAAAGAAAAGACAAAGTAAGGTTTGGTCACGGAAGTGGAAGTTATACATTTCACAACACTTCCTACATTTCTCAAAACTTCTTCAGCTTCATACAACTCCACAAACATTTACACTTCACTGCCACGTTTTTTTACGAGGCGTTCCTATTATAGGCGCCATTTTGTTATGGCGATTACATCTTAGTACACTAAAATTGACTGTTTTCGTCACAGTGTACTAAGATCGTCGGTGTACAATACAATACCCATACAATATACACTGTACTACTCGATATGAGTAACTTATATGAGTAGCTAAAATAGTTTGATAAAATAGATAATGAAAACCTGCCTTGACACTCAGAGTATTTTTGTTACTTTATCAGCTGCTATAGCAATGGTAGAAATCTATAAGTCCAATGATGCGGGCTTCATTTATTTAGCGGAAATCTGTTATTTCAGGTGAAAACCTGTAATTGGCGTAATTTTAGGTGTCGTATATTGTTTGTCATTTGTAGATTTTCCGTGGATAATATCTATATACCTTTATAACAGGTTATATAAAAAAAGTAATTGTAGGTATGTCGGAGCCAAGAATGGCTAAAAAATATCCTTGGTCGGAGCATTACTTGAAAACGCCTACTCCATCTAAAATACAGTGTTCCAGGCACTGCAGCATGCGAGTGGTCCCTTACCCCTTCGAGTGTGCGTGAAAGTGCCAATGGATGCTGTAGTATTGTAAAGGCAAAGAATTTTTTTCGTGAAAAATAAATAATAAATCTAAGTAAATAGTATATAGTATTCTAAGTAAATAGGTAAGGGACAAAGCTGGTAAATACCTAACTAAAACACGCTAGGTATAGATACCTACTTAGTTCGAAGGAGGGCGCTCAGAAAGAGAGGACGTGACTGACAGGATGGGAAGATATTTACTTATGAAACACTTTCCATCTATCATCTTTGTCAAAATCACTCCATTATAAAGCTAATATCAATCGCAGTTAGTACCATATTGTAACAGCGCGCGCGTCGTGCTAGCCCATTAATATCGTTAAAGGAGTTTTTTTTTTTTTTCCCAGCGCTAACTATCGCATTAGTACAGTTTTTATTGCGTAGGTACTCGTTAATGTAGCGCAATAAGTGCAGCCAATTACCGGCCAGCAACTTTGTATAAAATATCAGACATATTATTAACCCTTAAACGGGCGCAGCGCAGCCCGTATTACCAAGCGCGGTTTTTTGTCTGCCAGCAGTTCGTGCGCGGGTCTTCGCACAGCGTAAGAAACAACGAATATTGACCGATATTCTTTGTGTATGATTAGGTGTTTTACGTAAGTGACCATTATTAGCTTTTATTTTTAGTCATTTATTAAAACGAGGTCCAAATTTTTTTTACGATAAAAGTCTGACAAATAAATATATTTTATATAGTATATTATGCCAATTAAGTGAATAAAGGATGGATTTAAAGAGGGCCATAGATGAAGCAGGAGCAAGTGAAATATTCCAGTGACTGAATCGCGACCGTAGGTTTTTTAAGGATTTTTTTTATTTGAAATATTTCATGCCTTCGATATAAATTCGTTTTAATCAAGAGTTGCGAAGTATACATTTTTATTATACTGTGACTACGAGAAAAATAAATTTTTAAGCAAAAATAGACATTTGATGAAGAAAAAAAGGAAAGTTAAATTAATTAAAACGCAAATAAAAATTTAAATATTTTTTATTTTTATTATTAGGATGGTCAACTGGTTTACTAATAAACAGTAAAGAACACGAAACAGTTTTTATTATAATGCTAAACTCCTTCTCAAAAATGTCGACCAATCAAATCTCGATGAGTTTTTGCACAAGGAGTTTCTATCAATTTTTTTTTATGAAGGAGGTTGTATAGCATTGAGATGGAGGTTGAATATATTAGTATGTTCCATATTCAAACACGAAAATAGTTATTAAAAGTCCTTTTTACTCTGTACTATCTACAAATATAAGGCAAAGGCGACATAAAAAATACCGGGAAAAAAGTACAAAGTAAAACCGGCGTCCGTGCATGCAACGACTAAACTAATGAATGTTGATGAAACGAAAGAGATCTGTCATGATCGTGGCAAGTGGCAGACCCTGGTCTCAGCCTACACCTCCGGGTTACAGCCGTCTGTTTATGGTATGTTATGTATTTAAATAGATATTTTTATATCGTGCGCTCAACAAAAAATGTTCTTAACTTACCTTATCCTAATGATTAGTATTGACACACAGTCTATAGCTCAGACTGAAAATCAAGGCTTTTGACCTAAAATTATTGTTCTACAGTCATCCGTTATGCTACCAAATATTATTATTATTAATACGTTTATTGGACATAAGTAAAAAATACAATGGCAAATATAGTGCATATGCGTAAAAATTTAGGTATGTGTAGTCGACTACATAAAAACCGGTCAAGTGCGAGTCGGACTCGCGCAAGAAGGGTTCCGTACCATTATCTATACAACATTAGACAAAGATTGAATTTGAGAACGTTTAAAAAATGCTAGTCCGTAATTGGCCTATGTTTGGTCTACATTAATTGCCTATCTTTTGTAACTTTGTGCTATGGACTTTGTAAAATGAATAAAATAAAATAAATAAAAATAAAACAGCGCCATCTATAGAAACCAACAAGAAGCATTTAACATTGACATTTAACGACATAACATCGGCGCTGTGACTTACATAGATGGCCGCTAGATAGCGAGCGCTGTCTTTAGACAACGTTTGTTGTATGGGAGCCTGTTTTTAGTATTTGTTGTTAAAGCGGCAACATATACCATCTGTAAAAATTTCAACTTTATAGGCTATCACGGTTCATGAGATACAGCCTGGTGAAGTGGTGACAGACAGCCAGACAGATGGACAGTGGAGTCTTAGTAATAGGGTCCCGTTTGGCACTCTTCGGGTACGGAACCCTTAAAAGAGACAATAAATATAGAGAAAAAATAGAGAGTGACGTATCTTGCTTCAATTTCGCATTATCTACAAATGTCTTTTGTCTACAAATCCGCAGTATTTCAAACAAACAAACTAACTAACACACATACACAGCGCGTCACTAGAGAAACTGGATATAACTCTCAATTGGCGACGCGGCCCGCGAGACCAATGCGGCGCAGTTTTATTACTAATTAACCGTATCTCGGATGCCTTTCGCGGCGGCGAGCGGTGTCAATCGCCTGTCAACCTGTCAACTGTCAACTCGTTAACCTGTAAACGATCCTGTACAAATTCGGTGGCAACGCGGTGTTGGCTGGACAAATTAGAATTTAAATTGGCGCAAGCTTGTGAGCTTTAATTGGTTAGAAAAATTGTCGCTCGACTTTTTAAGGGGTATTGCTAATTAGTGTAAGCGAGTTCTTAATTGGCAAGTAAGTATGGAGAGCAGCTGAGCTTGTTTATATGATACATGACCATATGACAATGAATAATAAGTACCTATATCCAGTAAACCCCTGTAACACTGACTGCCAAGTTTTTATACAATTCTCGCCTTTACCCTGAATGAAAGTTAAATAAAATGGTGCCTCAGCTTACGACTAGTTTGAGGAAAATGGTAATAATAATTGCAGTAGACTTGTTATATGTACATACAGTCGATAGCATATCAGCATTTACGTGCATGACTAGTCAGGTTTTGGGCGATTTTCCAAAATAAATATAAAGGTATTTTTTTTTCTTTTTAATCCAATAAATTAAATGCAATGTTGAAACGTGTTAAGTGGTAAGTACCTTGATGTAATATAGAAAAGTAAAGCATGCTTGATATATTATCATCGACAGTTCATGCAAAATATACACTGGCTGAAGACGTGGCATGATCGGTTACTATTTGCAATTCCTTAAAAAACATAAGTAACGATTAAAAAAATGCACCCAAAAACCGTACCATTCTGACATACTTCTAGATAATACATCCGGTGTTGTCATCCGTCCGTTTATTGCCAAGTAGTCTGCAGTGTAATTAATTGGAGTATTTGCATGTTGATGGGGCCGAAAAGTTCTCGAATGGAGACCAAATATCGGCAAGCGCAGCGTAGGACGACCAGCCACAAGATGGACAAATGACCTCATCCAAGTGGCAGGAAGACGCTGGATGCAAGCCGCTTGTAACTGGTCTTTTTGGAAATCAATGGAGGAGGCCTATGTCCAGCAGTGGACTTCTTGTCTTCTATGTCCTATCCAGCAGTGGCTGAATGATGATGATAATGATATGCATGTTAAGGTCGATGAGCTGTCAACTGTACAGTACTTTTATACAGTAAGAAGGACTACCGAAACAAATTACCTATGCGATCGCGCTTCACCAAAACTCGAAGAATGTTTTAATTAAACATAAGGTCTCATTAAAGGGTTGAGAACTTGTGAGCCGTGCCTTAACGAGTGTGCTGAGGGGCACAATTTCAATAATCTACTCGTCTCATGATTTTTATGTAACAGTCACGTCATGATAGTCAGATAGCGCAGTCTACTGCTCAGCACAGAACTTCTGAGGCAGAGATTGAGAGTTTGCTTTAATCACTATTTACTCTGCCGCTATATTACGCGCACCAAATCCAGAACGATATCAATTGTGTAAAGGTCAAATTCCATACAAATTGCTCTCGCAAACGTCAGAATTCCGACAGGATTTGGTGCGCATAATTAGGCCCTTAGACTCTTTAAAGAGACTGATTAAAGCACGATATTGACGATAGACTGTTCATTATAACTTTTCTGTAGTTTATTTTTTTTTTTTTCATTTGACTCAAAATTAGTTCAGTATTTGCTAAGGTTGACACGAGCACTAGACATAAAAAAAAACTGAATTTGTGCGGATATTTAGGTACTCCTTTATTAGATTTAAGTAGTTATAATATTAAAAAACATCGTTTTATTAAAACGAGCCCAATTTTTTTTCATATTCCATACTAATGAAGTCATTTTTTCAATAACATCTCCAAAAATTTAACTATTTTAGTTTAATTTAGGCATATTTTGTGATTTATCAAAAGCATTTGATTGTGTAGACCACGAAACGCTACTCCTAAAGTTAAAACACTACGGAATAAAGGGTGCAGGTTTAGATCTTTTAAGATCGTATTTAGAAGGAAGGGTCCAAAAAGCAGACGTAAATCGTATTAAATCCTCGGGTTCACTTGTAAGAATTAGGGAACTCACTGACGTTGCAACTGCTAGGCTTGTTTATTTTAGTTACTTCCATAGTATTATGTCCTACGGTATACTACTATGGGGCCGGGCAGCAGACATTGAGACTATCTTCATCTTGCAGAAGAGAGCCATCCGATTTATTTACAAGTTAGGTAGTAGGGATTCGCTAAGAGATTTCTTCAAAGAAACCAACATCTTAACAGTTGCATGTCAATACATTTATGAAAATATTATGTACGTTAGAAAAAATATCAGACTTCGAAAATGTTGGTGGCCACCATAATGTTAATACTAGAAATAAACATAATTTGTCATTTCCACTATTTAGACTTGCAAAAGTTAACACATCCTTTATGGGGCACTGTATAAGGTTCTACAACAAAATTCCTCAAGATATATTAGAGTTACCTCCAACGCGATTTAAAAAATGTGTTAAGCACATCTTGTGCAAAAAGGCTTAGATACTATAACATCAAGGATTATTTAGAAGACAAAGATGTTTGGCATTAAACAGTAGATTAATATTATTTAAAGGACGATTGTGACTAGTGTTCAACACATTCATGACTAATATTTTAAGTTGAAAACTCTGTTAATTAAGTTAAAACGTGTTTTGAAAAGAATAAATGTGGAGTTTCTTTGTTAGCTTCTTCTCCACATAATCCATTAATTGTGAAACTAACAACTTTGACGTTCATTAAGTAAACATTCTGTTTTTACAATGAATAAAAATATTTGAATTGAATTGAATTGAATTGATTATATTCTTTTTGTTGCACTAACCCGTGCTGAGGACAGTTTTAACAATAAATTTTAATTTTTATTTATTTTTTATTTTTGAGCCTCTAAATAGGTTTTTAACATAACAAGTGCTTCAAATTATGACGTTAACGGCAGAATTTTCACAAAAAAATATCTTTAACAGAAACCCGTATTAAATAAAATATGTACTCATTATATTTTTGGGGTATATATCATGAACAGAAAAACGTTCAAAATTACCAGAGTTGCCTCCGCACAGAGTGCTGCGACCGGCGACCGGTGAGGACAACTTTTTATTTTCTCCCGTGTCATACTCCGTCTCCCTCACTCCCACCGGCTCTTCGTTAAGGCTGTCTCTCTCCCCCGTCGCAATTAACACCCAATGTATACGGTAGCAGTGGAAGAAATTAGTTAAGAATAAAGAGTCGCTCCCGTTTCTACGGGCCGTCACAGAGTTAGTACATGTAGAAGCTACTTTAAACAAATAAAAAAAACGACCGTGTAGGTCCACGTAGGTATAGTAGCGCGTAGGGTAGGGTTTCGTAGATGACCGTCAAAATATGCGGACTTAGGAGGGGTTTTTTATTGTTTAGGTTTTTTTTATGTAGCCTATGTAAGTACTACCCACTGCAGGGCACAGGCCTTCTCAAAGAGAGAGAGAGAGAGAGAGAGAGAGAGAGAGAGAGAGAGAGAGAGAGAGAGAGAGAGAGAGAGACAGAGAGAGAGAGACAGAGAGAGTGAGAGAGAGAGAAAGAGAGAGAGAGAGAGAGAGAGAGTATGGTTTTGATCACCACGCGTGCCCACCGCTTAACTTGAGGGCTTCCTTGTTGACTTGACCCTTTTTTCGAAGACGTGCAAAGTTTAAAAGGAGTATCCTGTCATCCCTCTGAAATTGGATCCATTTTTAAAATTGTATAATGTTAAATTAGATATGTAGAATTAACTATTCAAACTCAGAAACACAAACTAGTGTTAACTTTTAAACATTAAGTTCCTCAAGCAACATAATACTAACGGCGCATGTTGTGGCTGCCTGTAAGTGAGATAACACTTAGCTTATTTTTAGTTTTACTGTCTGTTGTGAATTTATTGGTGTATATCTTGTTGGTAGACCTAATTAGATAAAAAAATAGATAAAAAAGACAAAATGTAACACCACAATATTATGCTACTGAAAGGGGAACATAAGTCGCCAGAATTTTCATCTTAGTAGACACAAGTTGTATACTATGATAACGCTTTAGTAGGCATTTTTAAGTTTTAAACGGTTTGGACTTATGCGTGTTTTTCATCAAAGGGAAAATAGAAATAAGTAAGTTTAAATCACTCAAAATGTAAAAATGCTGATCAATATGAAGTGATTCATATTGATCAGCCGAATCCAGGTCTGAATAAGTAATTAGCATACTTAAAATTGTACTTTGCACTGGTATATAATGCTAAGTAGCATTAAGCTCGTCTATGCACAAAACTTTGTTAAATGCGATAAAAAAATTCAATAATGATAATAGAAACATACATTTTTGGGAAGATAGAGATTAGTCTACGTCACACATCATCCTTTAGTTTACGTCACACTAAATAAAATAGCCGTGATGAAGACCTTCTTTACATTTCTCCCGTAGGCTGTGTCAACAGGCAGGCTACCTGCCTACCTGGCGTTTTTTGGACCATTTTTTTACTCTTTTCTTTCTTTGTTCTTTTTGGTTTCTTTTTTCGTTCTTTGCTCCCGTTCGGCTCGGGTCATCCGCGAGATCATTAAGATGTTGGGGTTTGTTTTATTATGCGGCCTTCCGTGTGCTTTTTTTTTATTTGGTTTTTAATTTGTTTTTTTTTCCTTCCTTGCACGCCGTTTTGAGGGAGTAAACGGTGACATCAAGATTTTTGTATCTTGCCTCTGCTTGTAAATAAAAAGATCCAAACCTTGGAAAGATCCTTTTTTAGTCTCTACAACGTGTTGCAGAAAGTATCGGTTTATCTCCGCATCAATACAAACAACTTTTATAAGCATTCATAAGCAGCCTATATACGTCCCACTGTAGGGTACAGGCCTTCTCTCAGAGAGAAAGAGTATGGGCTTAATCACCACGCGTGCCCACCACGGATTGGCGATTTCAAGCGCTAAGTTATGTGAATAGCTCAGAAATTCAGGTTTCCTCGCGATGTTTTCCTTCACATTTAGCGAATGGTATTGCTACTAGAACTTCACATAAATTAGAAAACAAAGTCATAGGTACATGCCCGCACTGGGAATCAAACCTGCGTCTCTCGCTTCCGAGTCCAATGTTCTACCCACTAGGCTACCACTTCAGCAACAACTTTCATTATAATAATAATAACTTCCATACAACACAATCACTTGTCCTGGTCCCAAACTAGGATACCCTGTGCTATGGTAACCAGGCAAGGACATCACAAACATGGAAATACACCCAGACTGAGGCCATTTGTACAAATGTACGGCGGCCTTCTGTGGGAATCAAACCCATGACCTGCGGCAGCAACAATAATCACTGATTGTTTATATATAGACATATAGTGCTTAAGATAATATTTTCAACTGGAACTGATGACCTGTTTTTTTTTTTAAGTTTACCATATTTCAGAATTTGTATGAAGTCTACATTCTGCATCTACAACACTCTGTAAGGTCAACCGTGGCTTAGTGGTTGCTTTGGTTCCGCACTAAGTAGGTACTGGCTAAGTTGGTTCAGACTTGGTTCTTAGGTACTGTATCCTGCTGATTAGGCCGACATAACATGCTACTAATTATCGTATCGCTCGTGTGTCTGGCTACAGTAATAATGTTTTGTTACTTTTGTAAGAATAATGACTGGTCACATATGCCGAAGAAACGATAGTCGATGGGGTATTGGTATTGGTGGCGATTTTGGTTTCCGCAATTCCACTACTGGTGAGCCTATTTTGCGTATCAGGAAGGTTTCATCTATTTCTGCCACCTCAACTTATCCAGGAATGCCAGCAGCTTTCTAATGTCACCCCAGCCTGTCAAAGGGTTTCCGAGGAGAGTCGCTCGTTGTCTTGCCACCCCTGCGCACTCCACCAGCACGGGGGCGGCTGTTTCTTCCGAGTCCCTGCAAGCTCTGCATAGTGGACTGTCTGTAATACCAATTGTGAAGAGATGTTTATTAAGGTGACCGTGACCTGTGAGAGCGCCTGTCATCAGGCGCAATTGGACCTTATCAAGACACAGGAGGCACCTAGATAGGTGGGGGCTTCTGCTAGGCATCGCTGCTCTGGCTTACGTGCAGTCCGGGCGAGAGGTCCCGTCATTATTGTGTAACCAGTTTGTACGCTTACTTAGCCATGTCTTTAGTTGACAGAAGAGCAGAGGAGCGATAGGCTCAGTTTCATCCACTGTGGTTCCGGAGCCTCCTCGAGCAAGCTCGTCCGCTGCCTTGCCTCTTGAGCCGCTGTGTCCTGTGATCCATTGCAAAGTTTAGATAAGATAAGATAAGAATATTCTTTATTGTACCAGGAAAAACACAAACATTATATATTTACAAAGTTGGTCATTGTTTGTACCTACCTTCATCAGGGATTCGTGACGTTGCTGAATCGAATTAGCCAGAGTCGAATTAGTAGCTTTTGAGGGCTAGTAGCACGGCCGCGCTGTCAGATAGTATGCGGATGTTATAATTTTCTACTTTCCTGCGTACGATAGCTTGCGCTGCGCATATTATATTGATAATACAAATGTTCTCGAGTGGAGACCATGAACTGGCAAATGTAGGATACTCACCAGCTCGGACTGACGATGTGAGGCAGATGCTGGCAGCAGCCGCATGAGGATGGCCGAGGACAGAAGCATGTGGCGTGTCTTGGGAAGGTCTGTGCGCAGCAGAGGACGGGCTGCGTTGATTGAATGAATAATTTTTCATTACAAGTTCTTTATTGAACTTATGGGAACTTGTTAAGCGGGTACCAATATACATGATACCTACTTAACAAGGTAATATGATTAATGTGGTTTGAGAAAAGATAGTCGGAGTAGAGTTTCTTCGCTGCCTTATTTAGGGTTCCGTACCCAAAGGGCAAGAGACCCTTTTAATAAGATTTCACTGTCCGACTGTCTGTCACCAGGCTGTACCTCATGAACCGTGATAGCTAGACAGTTAATATTTTTACAGATGATGTATTTTTATTGCTTCTATACCGAAAAATACTAAAAACAGAATAAAATAAATATTTAAGTGGGGCTCCCATACAACGAACCTGTTTTTTTGCCGTTTTTTGCTCGATATTAATAACGGCAACAGTTAGGCAATCGCTTCAAATATACACAGAATATGTAGTTGTATATTTAATTTAAGATAATTTAAGAAGAAATAATTAAATTGAAATTACATAAATATTTAAGGGGGAGCCCCCTTACAACAGTCGTGATTTTTCTGCCGTGTTTTGCTTGATATTAATAACGTCAACTGGTAGATGCTTAAAATATTCAAATGTTGTATAGATAATGGTACCGAACCCTTCGTGCGCGAGTCTGACTTGCACTTGGCCGATATTTTTTCCCATTACAACATTGGTCTAAAGGCAGCTGCTAGCAGTGCACTACATAGACATTCAACAAACTAAACGTAAATTACGTTGAAATAAATTTCTGATTTCTGATGCTAGACAAGCCATCTCCATCCAAAGAACCCTCCTATCATTAAGAAAAGAAATTTCACACAATCCTATCTACAATTCTGCCGACCCATCTAGGACCAGTCGTGAGTGTGCGTACGTGATGAAGGTCTAATTTACCATTATTATTTACATTCGGATATATTTTAGTCCGCTTACCTAAGTGACTACGCTGACCCGCCTGATAACCGCGTGCAATAACTTTTAATTTTAATTGCAATTAAAGCAGATAATTAACATTTTATGGTACCGTTATTGTGGCGATAACGTTTTGTTTGTAACTCGAGCAGCTTTTTTATTTACTGCAGTTAATTTTTATGTAGAGTCAGGCGATAACAGAATGACGCGGTCAATGTGTTATCGTAAGAGTTTCAAGAAAGTATGTTTTGGTAAGAGGTCTCATGGTAACGCCTATGCCACAGAGAGTTGGGATGATAAACTTAAGTGATATTAATTATTCCAATGGTAATTCCAGTAAAGAACAGAAAAAAATATAAGAAAATTCTGAGGTGACACCTGAAAAGGTATGTACCTACACTTTCAGATCAGATAGATTATGAAGAAAAATAAATGTTTTGTGCTAGCATACATACCGGAGGGGTAGGCAGAGACCAGGGTTTGTCACTTGCAACCATCCTGACAGAATACTTTCGCTTCATCAACATTCATTAGTCGTTGCATGCATGCACGCCGGTTTTGAGTATTTTTTATCTTGTCCTTCATATTATTTTATAGTCTGAAATTTTCATAGTATGTAGCACAATTGACTGAAATTGTCCAACCCTGTTTTTATTTTATGCGAGACAAATCTACACATCACGTAGCATTCTTTCTTCTTCTTCTACTTCATATCATATTTATATTGACAATGTGAATCATCTATCATTTTGCTCTCATCTTGCATTTTTTTTTACTTTTTTTTATGCCCACGGTGAATAGCATTAACACAAACCAATTATGTACGTCTATTTTAGCTTTTATCTACCCTATTCGACATATTTTCCTATTAGAGTCATGATAGGAAAAAGGCGCTATTTTCCTGGATTTCAGTACTTCATTTATTAACGCAGCGTAACAACAATAACAATATCTAGTTAACGTTAATAATTTGCCCGCAAAGCGACATTAACCTTAATATCTTTGTTAAGGAGAAGTAAATTCTATATAGAACCAGAATTACATTTTATTTACAGTAATGAAGCCGCGCTTATTTATCTGGCAATCGATAAAACTCGCGAGAATTAAAAAATCTAGATTTCTGCCACAAGACGTTATCATTCACCTTCGGACAGAGCATCGTAAAAATGTTGACCTAACTAAACAAATGAGAAATTTAATTTGATAGCTTGCCGGCGTGCTTCTCATGCATCGATTAAATGGATGTTGATGAGGCGAAAGAGATCTGTCAGGATCGTGGCAAGTGGCAGACCCTGGTTTCTGCCTACCCCTTTGGGAGACGGGTGTGTTTTATGTTATGTTTTGTTATGTTAAATGTGTAGCTATTTTGGCTTTAAAGCGTGAATATAGTCCTTGCCCTAAGTCAGGAGTCACATGTTCGTTAACATAAATGTGGTCAAGGTATTCCAAGACTTTTCTTAAGTCTTATTTGATTTAATTTCAAAATGGCTGCTCCCTATTATTATACAAAAATCTTCGAACTTCTTTCAATTCTAGGTTTTTGGGACTTTATTTCGGGTGAAACAGCATTTTGGTGGAAAATCGTGGCTTACAAAATATTGACAATCACTTCAAATGTCGAGATAAAATGGCAAGTTTTAAAGGTTGACATTATTTAACGCAGGTTTCTATGATTCCAATATGTACAGTCGACCACATAATTATCAAGCTTTGAACGCAGGTCCTCTACTCAGTAGAAATACATTTTAAAAATTTTCACACTGATTAATTGTTAGGTAAACAGAATTACCCTAATTCCACGAAACTATATCATTTACCCTCAGAATCAGAATCAGAATCAGAAATTATTTATTCATGAACATAGGTACAAATATAAAAGGTATTAAATATGTTTAAGTTCTTACCATGTTCTACCCATTATGGGCGTATGAATATTCATGCAGGCATGCAATAAGTTAATTTCAATAATATTACAAGTCCAAGAGAGATAAAAAATAATAATGTCAATAATATAATAATACATATTATTAAACTAAGAGAGGCAAACAATTATTAAAATGTCACGTAATAACCAAAATTACCTATTATTATTACGATTTAATTGTATAAAATTTTCTTATCACACAAAAAGTCATTAATACTATAATAACATTTTTCTATTAAAAATATATATAATTTATTTTTAAATTGTCTTAGTTCTAGGTCTTTAATGCTATTAGGGATTTTGTTAAATATCAGTGGGGCCATACAGAAAACACTCTTTCTCATGAGAGCAGTGTTGAATTTTTGTAAACAAAGTCTATGTCTGTGTTGCATTCGTATATCTCTAGAACGAACTGTGGAGGCCTTAACAAAATACTTAGGGTTCATTCTCACAAAGACAGCCAACTCGAAAATATATATAGAGGGCACTGTCAGCAGTTTGTGTTTCATAAAATAAGGTTTGCAGCTATCTGTTCTTTTAAGCCCACACATCGCCCTGATGCATCGTTTCTGGGCTTTAAAAATTATATCTTTATCTGTGGAGTTGCCCCAGAAAATAATACCGTAGCGCAGTAATACCGTAGCCTCACAACAATAATCGACTGTACTCGCCACACCCGTCACCAACTCCAGTGTTGCCGTAATGTTGAGAATTAAGGTTAAACCCGTTAAACTTATAACTATGTATGAGCAGGACGGGTCATTATTAAGTACAATTGTAAAGGTTGAGAAACTGTCTACTCCATACTTAATTATATCTTTAGGGTTCCGTACCTCAAAAGGAAACACGTAACCCTTATAGGATAACTTTGTTGTCCATCCGTCCGTCTGTCAAGACCCATTATCTCGGGAACGTGTAGAGGTATCGAGTTGCAATAAAATATATACTCAAGTCTACAGTCCCTTGAAGCTGTAAAAAAATCCAACTTCTAAAATACGTAAAAAAAAGTTACAGCCGTTTATACCTCAAAACAACGTCTATTTCGACACTACCAAGGAAACAAATTTATAGGGTACTTTCCGTTGACCTAGAACTATAAAATTTGGCAAGTAATATCGTCGTATACTACAAGTTCAGGGAAATATCTGAAAATTATATAATCATGTAATCTAATCATAAAAAAATTGTCTTTGAAGATCGGGAAAAGCTCGGAAAAACTGCGAGACCTACAAATTTGTACAGAACCCTCGGTGGGCGAGTCCAACTCGCACTTGTCCTTTTTTTAAGTAGCCTATATATATCCCACTACAGGTCACAGGCCTTTTCTCAGGCAGATAGAGTACGGGCTTAATCACCACCACGCGTGCCAACAGCGGATTGGCAATTTCAAGCGCTGAGGTGCTTGAACACCTCAAACACTCAGGTTTCCCTACGATCTTTTCCTAAAAAACTTAATTCAATAATTCACATGAATAATAATGCGCCTTAAGTCAGTTAAATTACAATGACAATAATAATATGTCACTCAGAAAACATTTTAACGAGCGATCTTGGTTTCCAATAATTATGGCCACTCAACCAGTAATTAGTCGCTTATCTCATATTCTACTAATCTCGGTTACTCATCCTCTACTTAAACGCACAGAATAGAACAGAATGCCAGCTTTATTGTTTTTACAAAAACCGGTAATGAATAGTTTAATGGAGATTTTTCATTAACTTACTTTGTAGTTCTACAACATAGCTGCAATTTCAACAAACAATACACATTTCTTAAGCATCTGAGACGTCTCCTCGATGACCCATCCTCGAAATACAGAATTGTCGGCTTGGGTGATAAAAGCATTGGGGTCTATCACAGTAGGTAAGTACAACATTAGTTTTAAAATGAAGTTTCGTTGGTTTCCTCGCAGCAGAATAGAAATATCTTTATTGATATGAATTTACACAACATGGATCACAGAAGCACAGACAGAAGTAACTGAACATGTGCTATGGTTACTTGACAAAAACGGTCATATCGGATTACAGTGTGGTGTACGGCTTAGCATGTAAAGATATTGATTGATTAGTACTTTTATATAATAAAAAAGACATAGAAATAAGTTTTAAGCTAAGGTTTATATTACCACTGTAGTAATATAATATTACTAACAACTTTCAAATGATAATAATAAATATACGATAAATATACGAGCTGCACGAAATAAAGTATACCTGAATATAGTACCTATTTCTTGTCAACAGATTTACCGTGATCAAATACTAACTGCCAATATCACCAATACTGTATATTGCCAATTCGCGGTGGGCGCGCGTGGCGATCAAGCCCGTACTCTCTAACTCTTAGAGCCAGTCCACACGGCGCGTTGCGTTGCGTTGCCTCATCGCAACGCAAATATTTTGACGCATAGCCGGCCACACAGGCGCTGCGCCATCGCAGCGTTACTACGACGCAATCTTAACGTTCCGTCGGCGCAGCGGCGACGCACAGTTGCGGCAAGCATTTTGTAAAAAACATCGCGTAAAAAGTACGTAAAAAATGAAATGAGCTTGCGTGTATCCTCCCTATCAACGCACAAGCAACTGAGCGCTGCCGCTCCGACGTCGCAATGAGTACACCCCCTCCCGCTTCGTCTCGGGGGCTGCTGTCCGTCATGTGGCGTTGCGACGACGCAGCGCGCCGTGTGAACACCTTGGTTATTTGTATGTAAAACAACGCAGCGGTAGCGCTGCGTCGACGCAACGCTGACGCAACGCGCCGTGTGGATCGGCCCTTAAGGCGGGTTTTGACGGTCTTAGTATGCTCGGATCGTGTGCGTACAGTTTTACTTGATTATGACGACGGTCAGTGCGCTCGGACCGAGTCAACTAAAACCGTACGCACACGGTTCAGGTGTACAAAAACTGTCCAAACCCAGCTTCGGAGAAGACCTGTGCCCTGCAGTGACTAAACTAAACCTTTTAAAATTTTCATTCTTAGTGGACGTTTTGTGACATGCTCGCTGTCGCTGCCGCCAGAAGTGTGTAGACGTCAGCCTAATTTTGGTGTCAAAGTTCTAATGTGTTTTGTCATTTCTACATTGTACATTATGTCTTTTTGATACTTGGCTTATATTTTAACCATAATTAAAGGCTACTACTAAGGTACGTTAGATATGGACTTCTATATTTTTGAAAACATACCTTAACACATTCGCGTGTAATGACACTGACAAATAAAAATAGGTAAGACAGAGCTCGGAATATGTTAACTAACGCGCATTATACTTTTTGGTTATTTATTACGGCTTCAAATGCGCATTTAACTGGTGAAAAAGAGAGCATAGAAGCTTATTTATTTATTTATTATTTTGAAAATCGTTGAAAAAACCAAACAGCGCGACCAGTTTCTTAAATGCCTCGATAAATTAGCATAAATTAAGGCGGACAAGTCTGTGGGACAAAAAGTATATTCTCTTACAGGAGCTCTATCCAGAACTTTTACGTACACAGATACGCTGTTTACATTAAAATAAATCAGTAATTCCAATTAATGGATTTCAGTTATCGTCAAACATGAAACCTAAGTATTTTTTAATGAAATGAGATGCCCACACACAGTTCATATACTTATTTAACGAAACTAATCGTCGACCCAACGGGTCGGAACGTCGGGAATAATACCTACCTAATAAATAATCGCGATTAGACCCATTTAATGTCAAGTCAAATTATTGTGAAATTCTGATTCATGGGTCGCATTAAACATCACACTTAAGGATTTTCACCCTTCGTCATCTTTCCCACTTTCCTCTGGAATAACGAAACATATCTCTGAAATAGGTAAAAGAGTAGCCACTCTGAGAACCCTGAATTTTTTTGTTAATGCTTAACCTGAGTCAAATATTACAACATACTATTGAGGAGGAGTAACAAAGCGTTCTAATATTTTCACGCAACCTTGTATCTGAGCGAAAGATGCTAAGTTAACGTTGTGTGAACAACATTTTCCTCTTCAGTTTGTACAAATTGTGCCGAGCCCGTTTTATAGTTCATAAACCTAACGTGAGATAAACGGCCGAATTTATAATTAACATTAATGGATTTTAACTATTAACAGCTACTGGAAAGAGCCGAATGAAGACATAAAAATAAATTGTTGATACGGGGAGAGGTTTATATTGAATAAAGCGCTATTCGGGCCTTATTGAGATGCCAACTTAAGCAGGCGTTACTGGCTTTTAATTATTGAAGAGAAAAAACTTAAATATTGCGCATTTTTCAAATTTAAAGTTTCATGATATCTACACATTACTTTACATGATACTAGCTGATTCGGCCATATTAATTAGCGTACCTCAATTAGCTTATTCTCAGACCTGCCAAATATAGATACTTACACAAAAAAATTCATACAAATCGGTGAAGCCGTTTCGGAGGAGTTCGATAACAGACACTGTGACACGAGACGTTTATATATTAGATTACGATTACTTATTAATTTGTGCGAAATGTTGAGGATTTGTCAATAGGTACTTTAGTGACTCCTTATGTTTGTCTGGTATTTCTTCATAAGTAAATAAGAACAGCGTCGCGCCATTTCCTTCCGTGGATGTCGTAGAAGGCGACTAAGGAAATACATTACCAGGAAGCGGGCAGCAGCGTCTTCCTGAGATTCCAACCGTATACTGCGATCGCCAACCCGCCTGCCAAGCGTGGCGATTATGGCACAACCCTTCATGCTTAGGCAAACCATGAAGGAGGCCTATGTCCTGCAGTGGGCGTCAAATGGCTGATGATTATGATGAAATAAAAATTTTATTTATTACGGATTAATTTTATGACCTTGTACATTATTTCGTGTATGTAGAATATTTTACTCGCTGCAATGCATAAACTATTTTTGTTTCTATACTTATTTACTCTGTAGAAATTTAAATACATAATAAATGTATTGTTTGTTATTGCTTTCATCGTGCAAAGTAAGTACATTTAAGTACAATTCTCAAAAAAAAAGTTTTATTTTCAAAATATACAAAAATATTAATGAGTCTTTTCACTTACAATCAAATTACTATTAATCGATGGGTTCCTAACAAGTCGTAGGCCGACATGCACCACTTCTTAAATGTCACTTAAGTAGCCGTTTAAATCGCCTTTTGTACGAAGAATCTTAGTTAAATGTTGTTTAAGGCACATTTAAAAAGTCGGCCTTAGTTTGTTTCGAGAAACATCAAGAAATAAGTTAAGTAGCGCTAAGCCTTAACATTATAAATCACGGATGACAGAGATAAAGTTTTTCGTTAATTGCCTTAATGAGTCGGCGCTGGCTCAGAGGAGACCTTGTACAGATTGTTGGGTGGTCATTCTACGGCTTATCCGCTTTCAATTGACCAAATAGTTTTAAGAGAAGAAATCTAATGAACAGCGTTAAAATCGGTGTGAAAGAAAGCTGCGGTTGTGGTTCTAAGGCCCCGGCTACACGAGAGGTACCCCTGCGTAATGATGTATCTTTATTAAAGACCTTATAAATTGAAAAAAACGGCCAAGTGCGTCTCGGGCCACGCGCAATGTAGGGTTCCGTAGAAAGAGGGTTCTTTTTCTGCTTTAAGGAACTAACAACTTCATCGAAGTCATTTTCAATGGATTTTGTACGAACTTTTACTTTTGAAGAAGAAAAAGAAGAAGAAGAAAGACATTTATTATACCAACAAAATACATCACAGAAACAAAATAAGCACATAAGTAACATAATGTGCACAACAACAGAAAGAAAACTAAATACACAACAGACAAAACGAATAAATAAAACAGGACCATAGATGTAGCATGTGGTGTATCTACGTTACCACAAATGGCAGCTGAATCAGCGTTGTGCTGAGGAAGTGATCCCTCAGCGCTGATTTTCAGTCAGTGCCTACGGTAACCCATAATTGTACTACGGAGTGCCTGCCGTGGTGCAGTTAAAGAATTAAGTTAAAATCAATAACTTTTATAAGTTGGTTGCCTATTACTCGTTAACTAGTAAAGCCTACTTAGCTGTGATACTTTTCCTTTCAAGTTCATTATACCCTGAATTTTTTCACGTTTCTACAATCAACCGTTTAGCCAGAAGAGGGGGGACACCCTACTCGGACAAAAATTTGCGCTTTAAAGCTTAATATTTCACAAACGGAACCTTAAATCGAAAAATGGTCTTCCTACACCCACCCAATATTTTTCAACGACCAATCCATTGATACCCCACATGATGGGGTAGACGAGAAAAAAAAACCATACGCACTTTTCATGTTAGGGCAGGTAGTAAAAAAAATAATTTCCAATATTTTATTGTTTAACTTTGTCGGATAAATATGTATACACACACCTTTTCTTTAAAGCTTTCTAGTACCACTGGTCTTTGGGCTAAGCCGCGGACGGACAAATAGACGGACAGACGGACGGACATGGCGAAACTATAAGGGTTCTTTGTCGGACTACGGAACCCTAAAAATTATGTCTTTGTCCAATGGAGACCTTGCACAAGACGTGTTCTAATGGCGTATCATGTCATTCAACGTCTCACCAGTCACCACACATACTTCTCAAGGACCGACGTCCACTGCATTTCTCCTACTTTGATAATTTTTCTGCCATACCGAAGACTCGCTACCATACAATATCTATAAGTATCTTACACGATGCGATTATCTACTAAGTAGATTTTACTTCAATATAGAATTGTGTCTGCGGCGGTGAACCGCTCGTGTTGTATGGGCCTATTTCTAAAATTTAACAGTCGACAGCTCTACCTTCCCCTTTTGAATAATTCTAAAGTTGTGTTAAAGCAAACATCCTGAGGAAATCAGAGTGTCCAAGGACGTATCATCATCATCAGCCTATGCTTGTCCACTGCTGGACATAGGCCTCTCCTATTGCACGCCACTGAGCACGGTCCTCGGCTACCCTCATCCAGCTCTTGCCAGCCGCCCTGCGAAGATCATCACTCCACCGAGTCTAAGGACGTCCTACACTACGTTTACCGATCTGCGGTCTCCACTCAAGAACTCGTGGGGCGTATATAAACTGCTTAAATATATATTACTAAGTTGAGTCGAAGATGGATGTGATGGATAGATGTTGGAAGAATGGAGACCTAGTTTAACTTGTAACGTTCATTAAGTCGCAGTTTCTGCGAAACTGAAAAAAACTGAATTGAATTGAATTGATGAGTGCACAAATAAGAAAGCAAGTTTTCAAATAACTTTAAGTTGAAATAAATGACCGAGTATGATTCTGGTTCATTGCTGTTCTATATTTGGTTTCATTCACCTGGTCTGGGTCTTAACAAAACTTTTTTCAAATATTATCATTAAATTGCTTTGCCCCGACCAACGCAAGTCCCTTGACAAACCAAAAAAACTTTTTTTTTGCCTCAAAAGCAGCTCCACTTTCAGAAAGGACCCTGCACGTTTAACAAGCCGCCGTTACGGTCGCGGCCCTTTGTGGCGCACCCATAAACCCTATCGGTGGAGCTGGCGACCGGTAATCAAACTTGCACCCCGACGGAGTAAAGGCAGTAGAAGAACGGTTTTGGCTCCGTCTCGTTCTGCCGATTTCCGAACTGAGAATTTCATGTGAATACTTCTCCGACAAATCTGAAGTGACACACTAAGGGCCGGTTTCTGAATTGTGAATTTCGCTAAGTAAATACTTAAGTAACGTTCTGTCACGCTCTTTTCTGAGAAATTCGAAGAGACAGCACTACAGTTAACCATTTAATAAGCGAAATTCTCAATTCAGAAACTGGCCTTAAGGTTAAAATATTTACATAATATAATAGTATTCTCAGTAGACGTGCGCGCCGGTCGAAAAAAATCGGGCGGCGGCGCGCCGCGAAAAAATCCACGGCGGCGGCGTAACGCCGGCGGCGTGGGATTTTTCGACTTTGCAATAAACGTAAACGTATAATGAAAAACCACGCTTAAACAAAAGAACTTTATTAAAAAGATGATAGTCACTTTTCATGACAGAAATTGCTTGACAGAAATTGTTTGCAACTTTTATAGTTGCAAACCTTTTTGCTGTTAAAACCAATCCAGCAATCGAAAACACTCTTTCGCTCGGAGTGCTGGTTGCTGGAATGCATAACAGAGCCTGTGCTAACGATGATAAACGCGGGTAGGCAGATTGTCTGGTTTGCCAGTAGGACAAGATGATCTTGCGGGTTTTGTCTCGGCGCGAATTTTAAACTACCGGCGGCGGCGGCGGCGCGCTGCCTCCTTATGGCGGCGGCGCGCCGCGGCGGCGCGCACGTCTAATTCTCAGTTCAAAAACTGCCACAGCGGATTCTGAATTGAGAATACTACGATAATTTTCTTTTTTAAACTTGTGGAAGCACAGGGAAGTTTTAAAGGACGAGAAGAAAAAAAAGATCGATGTAGGTGAAACGAAGTTCACGGGGTCATCTAGTATCTATTGTCCCGGAGTTCAAACCGATATTGCCACTAAAACAAACATAAAATTTGGGCTGTAAAGGTTGACGTGATAAAGGTTTTGCGGCGACGCGACGGTGAACTATTGAGATAGTTTTTGGGATTTTTATTAGATTGCTTTAGAGGAAATTAATATTTTTATCGGCTTCAAAAAAATCAATTTCCGGTTTTTTTTTCGCTAAAACTCAAGAACGGCTGGGCCGATTTAGCTAATTTTCTTTTTTTATATTTGTGAAAGTACAGGAAAGGTTTAAAGGGAGAGAAGAAAGATAAGATCGATGTAGGTGATACGAAGATCACGGGGTCATCTAGTATTAAATGATACTGTTGATGTATTGATGATCCGAGTTCAAACTTCTGTGACATCTATTGTCCCGGAGTTCAAACCGATATTGCCACTAAAACAAACATAAAATTTGGGCTGTAAAAGTTGACGTGATAAAGGTTTTGTGGCGACGCGACGGTGAACTATTGAGATAGTTTTTGTGATTTTTATTAGATTGCTTTCATCATCATCATTCAGCCACAAGAAGTCCAAGGCTGGACATAGGCCTCCTCCATGGATTTTCAAAAAGACCAGTAACAAGCGGCTTGCATCCAGCGTCTTCCTGCCACTTGTGGCTGTGGCTGGTCGTCCTACGCTGCGCTTGCCGATATGTGGTCTCCATTCGAGAAATTTTCGGCCCCATCGGCCATCAGTTCTGTGTACTACGTGCCCCGCCCACTGCCACTTCAACTTTTTAATCCAGCGGATTAGATTGCTTTAGAGGAAATTAATATTGTTATCGGCTTCAATAAAATCGGATGCTCTCTTGACTATCCCGGATCCTGTAGAAGGGTTTAATCTGTTAATGTTCAGTTAGTGACATGCGAAGATAACAAATTTTAAACAATACTCGTTCTCACGCCACTAGCGATAAGAGTATTTAAAATGAACTTGAAATAAGTTTGTTTAATTCCCCGCTTTAATATAAAAAATAGGTATGCATACAACACAATTATTTGTCTTGGTCCCAAACTAGGACATCTACCTTGTGATATGGTGACTATACAAGGACTTAAAATGCAAAAACACTAAATAACTGAGACTGAGGCCATTTTTAGATCAAAGTATGACGACTCTTAGTAGAAATCGATCCTGCGACCTCTATCTTGGTAATCAGACCAATGAGGCAGTCAAATTTTCATCATCAAACCTTACTGCTAACTGCTAAGTATGTAACAGTGAAAAAAAGCTAAAAGTTATGCGTTATTATTTTCAGTAATTATTTTCCATACTTGAATAATTCAACAAACACATTAATTTCCCAGAAAAAAAATGTTGCACAAAATTGCGGGCATGTACCTATGACTTTTTTTTATAAGTTATGTAGATTTGTGAAGTTATAGTATCAATACCACTCGCTAACTGTGAAGGAAAGCTATTCACATACCTCAGCGCTTGAAATCGCCAATCCGCGGTGGGCACGCGTGGTGATTAAGCCCATGCTCTCTCTCTGAGAGGAGGCCTGTGCCCTACAGTGGCACGTATATGGGCTGCTTATGATGATGAATATTTTAATAACGTAGTGACTATTCCCTGGTTTCTGAATTGAGAATTTCATAAAGTCAATACCTAAACACGCATAAACAGGTATGAGTATCGTTCTACCTCGTTACTTTTTAAGCAATCTGAAGAGGCTGACACTGAAATATTAAGGTACTTAGTGCAATTCTCAACTCAGAAACCGGTGGTATGTGTATATATCTGTTACAGTCATAGTGATTAAATAGCTATTATACATAATGACTGGTCATTATATATAAAAGCCAAATTCACTAGACAAAGTAATAAATTATTATGCTAATGTTTTATTTTGGCAAGTGTTATATAGCAAATAATTGTTTGATTAAATTTATATTTCGCATTTTGTTTGTTAGGTCAGTACACATAAGCAAAAATAGGTTCGAAGTTCGGGTGTTAGTTCTTTTTTTTTATATAAAAGCGAAAAAAAATATTTCACTAAAAAACTTAGTTTTGTGTCAAACTTAAACAAGGTTGGTGCATGGAAAAGTCATAGGTACCCTACATTATGATATGGCAAAACGTATATTATATAAAATTGCTAGTAAATGTGATTAATTTTGTGTTAATTATCACTTTATCTAAACTGAGTAGACATTATATATAATGACTAGACAATATATATAATATCCTTTGGCTGTAACATATCGATTAGTATCAAACGATGAGCGATGCCGCGGGCGTAGCACGGGCATAACATGAATAGAATGAAATGATTCTAGTCTCTCCTTCACTTCATATGTGCACCTCTCAAATGTTTCTATTTGGGATTTTAGTAGGTACATATAGTAAAGACTAAATAAATTAGGTTTCTGAGTTGAGAATTTATAAGTATGGTTCTGACTGTTTCTTATTACAGAAATCTGAGGAGACAGACTGACACTGAAATACATAGTACCTAATATATTAAACGGGTCGGTTATAAACGGTTATAAAATTTTTTATAAAAAAATATTTTATTTTCTTAAAGTATAAATTATTTTATACCTATGTATGAGCATCACGATTCATAAAAAAATACGGAAACTGAAATAAGGTACTAAGTGATATTCTCCATTCAGAAACCGGCGATAGATATGTGTTTGTCGACCAGTACCCACGTATTTAATTCATTCAACTATTACCAAGTAGCTCTAGATGTTATATATGTACTGCGGCTATCACACCAATTCCATTCAAGAGCTCGATTCATTAATCATTTATTGCTAAGATTCGTTGTCATAAAGGCAGCAATAACTTTATCAGCCGCCGAGGAAGTCATAAAGAAGTCTATTTGAGTCACGCCGTATCGTGTAGATACGACCGGCGACGTTTGCTCTGCATCCTCTTGCGTGAATGCGATGACCTTCCGATGACAGAAAAGGACTAAAGAGGACTGAAAATCATATATAAGCAGCCTATTTACCTTCAACTACTGGCTTTCCAGAGAGAGAGTATGCGCTTAATCACTACGCGTGACCACAAAAAAAAAACAAAAACTTTGGCCTTTGCGTCTACGTAATGAGATGATTTATGCAGCGTCTAGTGGCACCTTCACTCACACTAGATAGGTGAAGGGACTACTCAGACGCTACAGTGCCTGGGACATTGTTTTACGAGTAGATGGAGTAGGCTTGCCCAGCACCTATAACATCCTGACAGCTTAGTTGGCCTAGCCCACAGGAAAGACAAGTCAATACGTGCGACGCCAACCAAGCCGCAGGTTCCCTCACGATGTTTTCCTTCATAGTTAGCGAGTGGTATTGCCACTACATATTCGCAGATTTACGTAACTTTGAAAATAAACAAAGTCATAGGTACACTGGGAATCGAACCTGGGTCTCTCGATTCCGAGTCCATTGTTCTACCACCGCTTCACAGCAGTGACAACGTGACTACAGCAGCTTGGCAATTTCAAGCACTGAGGTGTGAGAACACCTGATATACACGGGTTCCTTCACCGTTACCTGCTACAAATTCCCAAATGCATGAAACTTAGAAAACAAAGTCATTCTTACTTACCGGGATTCGAACCCACGATCTCTCCAACTAAGCCTTAGTTTTCATTAAAAAGCCACCCGTAACGTAACGTATTAAAATTATTTCGGGGCTGCAAGTGATGTAAATTGCTTCGGCCAGATGTCGCTGCCTGTACTTAATACAGAGAAGTTTGTAAAGAGGCTCGAAATTTCGCTGATGCCTGCACTTGCCCATTAGCTCAGTTGGGAGAGCGGTGGCACGGTTAGCCAGAGGTTGCGGGTGGAATTTTTAGCCTGTAAATAGGTTTTTAAAATTGTCCTCAACACGGGTCAGTGTAACAATAAGAATATAGTAACGGAATAAAGTCGTGCATGCTAAGGTCAACGTATTATCCACTGTACCTCCCCACATATTTTGTACAGTATTACAATTTACGATACAGTAATGTATACGGTACGGTACGGTATGGCACGGTACGGTGTGGTATGGCACGGTACGGTACGGTATTAATACGGAAAAACAATCAGAACATTTTGGCAAGCTGCATTTTCTACTAAGAATACTAAGAATATGTTTATATTTAGATAGATAGATAAAATAGTATTTATTGTACACAGAAATTATATTAACAGAAATTTAATAAATCGAAACATAATACAATTGTTAACAAACGGTAGCCTTATCCGCCACACCACTGATTCAATACCTATAGCACTGTACAGAAATCATCTAAGATTGTAATTAAGGCTTAATAATTTGTGTTTAGACTAGTTGCTAAAAGTTTGTTTACAATCGAACTATTTCGACTTGACAGCTGACAGTAGTCTGAATGATGACAGAAGTATGATATAATCTGTGGAGGTCACCACATGATATAATCTGTGGAAGCGTGGTAATCTGGAAAAAAAGGGAGAGTCAGCTGTCAAGTGGAAAAAGAGACTGAGAGGTTTTTGTTTTGGTAAAAATACAATTTTGGACAGTTATTTGAATATACGGCGTTTTATTCTAAAACGCCCCGACACCATTGCAACGAGTGCTACTTCGATTGAGTGCTACAATATCTCAGAAGTGCGATTGGATTGAGGTTTAGCTTATCTCGATTCAATCCCGCCCACTATCACGGAGAAATTTGACACATCGAGCGAAATGCCGAAACGAAGGTTGAAGACACCAGAGCGTAGCGGATCACGTGCTCTTGGTCGAGCTGAGACCCGTGAACGGTCGTCCAGCGGCGAATGCAGTAAGACGCCACCGCCAACAACACGACGCAGCCGGTCACGAGAGCGCCGCAGCAAGCCGCAGGAACGACGCAGCCGGTCTCGCGAGCGTCACTCTGATGAAGGTACCAAAAAGCGAAAACGTTCCAAGCGGTCCAAGTCAAGGCACCATAAGTCTAAGCCGTCCAAGCGTAGGCGTCGCCGTCGCAGTACTTCAAGATCTTCTTCAGAAACTGACGCGCGATGTTCACAATCTGATAAGAGGTATCTAGAGAATCAAAATATTTTTTTCGATAAATTTATTAATGCCATGAAAGATGTCAAAGGTAGCGGTGAACGTGACAAGTTTCCTGTACTTAACAATGTTATTCCGGAGTTCGATCCTCTTTGTAAAGAGCAATCGGTAGATGTTTGGATCCATAAGATCGAGGAATGTGCTCAGATTTATAATTGGGATGACAAGCACATTGTTCATTACGCGCTGCCAAAACTCAGCGGCGTAGCTAAAACTTGGTACCAGGGTTTGCCCACTATGCTTTTCTCGTGGGAGGAATGGAAGGTTAAGTTGAGAGAATCTTTTCCGTCCAAGAGTAACTATGCAGACTTGTTGACGGAGATGCTCGGTAAAAAGGCACGTTATGGGGATAGCTTGGAGCTATACTATTATGCTAAAATGAATCTTCTCAATCGTTGCGAAATTATCGGGCAGCGCGCAGTGGACTGTCTAATTACGGGAATTGACGATAGGAGCGCAAGACTGGGTGCACAAGCAGCAGAATTCACAGAACCTGAACAGGTCCTAAAATTTCTGAAGTCTATTAAAGTAGGCCAGGATAGGAACGCTGTCGATGCCACCCGAATGAGAGACAAAGATAGGCGATCACTGTCGCAAGCCACTGGGACAGCAACGAATAATAACAAGAGTACCCCTAGTGAAAAGTCAAAATCTTCTCAGATGATTTGCTTCAACTGCAACGAAACCGGTCACCCATTTTTCAGGTGTACAAAACCTAAAATCCAATGCACCATTTGTAATCTCAGAGGTCATGTGGCATCTGACTGTAAAAAACCTAAGTTAGGAAGCGGGGATGCTGGTACTAAATCAGTACTAAGGATTGAGAGTGCTGGCGCTACTAGCCAAAAGTATAAAATGCCGATAAAAATAAACGAAAAGTTTGTAGACTGCCAAGTAGACTTAGGTAGCGAAGGTACGTTGATCCGTCGTAGTGAAGCTGAGCATTTGGGTATGCAATGGGACGCCGTCACAGGACCATTACTGAAAGGTCTGGGTAACGTTCCGTATCGACCTGTCGGTAAAATTACAGCGACCGTAGAAGTTCAAGGTATAGCAGAACGTGACGTTGAAATATTGGTAGTAGACGATAGCCTCATTAATAGCCCGGTGCTACTCGGTCATACCTATACTGAAAGATCTGGGGTTAACATTGTAAAGACAGGTTCAGATGTCATATTCCAGAGAGCCAAGGAATGCAGTAATGATAAATACTCCCTTGTTTGTACAGGCGATATTATTGTGGGAAAAGGGGAGCTGAAAGTGATTCCCGTCAAGACTGATGATACTTACACTGGTCAAGTTTACGTCAATGGCACTATAAGAGGCTGCGCAAACATGGCACATTATTTACTACCTGGGGAGTACGAAATAAAACAAGGTTTAGGAGGAGTCTTTATTCAGAACGTTGGTAGCCTTGATGTCACGTTTCATGCAGGAGATCTGGTCACTCGTAGCTACGCCACCAACGACACTTTGCGAGTAGACAGCCTTGATTTTGGAGAAAATTCTGCAGATGAATCATCACTTAAGTACGGAAGTGACTTAACAACGCAACAGATTGATGATTTAAAACAACTGTTGAAAAATTACGAAACTTGTTTTTCCTCAAGTCTTCAAGACCTGGGGTTCACAACCGAAACAGAAATGGTGATTCATCTGAAGGATTCCGATCCTGTTGCATACCGTCCTTACAGGATGTCTTACGCCGAGCGGCTTATGGTTCGGGGAATGATTAAGGACATGTTAGATAGTAATGTCATAAGGGAAAGCAATTCTCCTTACGCCAGTCCCATCGTCCTTGTTAACAAGAAGACTGGAGAAAAGCGACTTTGTGTGGACTACCGTAAGCTGAATGACAAAACCAATAGAGAGCACTACCCGATGCCTAGAATCGAGGACCAACTCGACATGCTGTCGGGAAGCACGCTCTTCATTTCACTCGACCTAGCGTCGGGATACTACCAAATCCCGATCGCTGAGGAATCGCGTGATAAAACCGCTTTTGTGACTATGGATGGGCAGTATGAATATAACAGGATGCCGTTCGGGCTAGTCAACGCGCCCTCAGTCTTCCAACGGACCATGAACAAAATCATCCAAAAGTCATCGGTTCGCTCATACGTACTTGTATACATGGATGATATATTAATACCAGCAAGTTCCTTTGAAGAAGGTATGGGAAGACTAGAGGAGGTGTTAAATGTGTTGAGGGAGAACGGGCTGACACTGAAACTAAGTAAGTGCAACTTTTTCTTCGATAAGATTGATTACCTTGGCTACGAAGTTAGCGCTGAAGGCATCAGGCCGGGCTCCCTCAAAACTGAAGCCATAGCACGGTTTCCTAAGCCTACAAACGCACATGAGGTGCGCCGGTTCATAGGGCTTGCCAGCTTTTTCAGAAGGTTTGTCCGCGGGTTTGCGTTGATAGCGCGGCCATTAACGGCTCTTCTGAAGAAGGATGTACCTTGGAGATGGGGAAAAGAAGAATCCGCTGCATTCCAGGAACTGAAACAAAATCTGATGGAAAGGCCAGTTCTGGCTATTTATAATCCGCACGCGGAGATACAACTCCACACCGATGCCAGTAAATTTGGTATTGCTGGTATATTACTGCAGAAAGATGCTATGGGCTCATTCAAACCAATTGCTTACTATAGCAGGCAGACAACCATCGACGAACAAAAACTGCATTCGTTCGAACTCGAAACTTTGGCAATAATAGCTTCGCTTAACAAATTTCGCGTTTATCTTTTAGGAGTAAAATTTAAAATCATTACCGATTGTAACGCCCTCCGCACGACTCTCGTGAAACGTGATCTGATTCCAAGAATTGCCCGATGGTGGATTCAGTTCTTGGAATTCGATTGCGAAATCGAGTATAGATCAGGAGAGAAAATGGCACATGTTGATGCCCTAAGCCGCGCTGCTATCGAGGACGATACAACCGATAACCACGTACTAGATGTTCTCACAATTGGAAGTGAAGATTGGCTCATTACAGTACAGCAATCGGACGACGATATAAAACGGATCGCTACCATTCTGAACGACGACAAAACAAAAGAAGTAGTTGATGTGTTCAAAAATTACGAAGTTAAAAACGGTAGAGTTTTCCGTAAAATTGATAACGACACATCGCGTTGGGTCGTTCCTAAAGGGGCCCGATGGCAAATCCTGAAGAGTAATCACGATGATATCGGCCACTTTGGGTACGACAAAACATTGGCACGGATTAAAGCTACCTATTGGTTCCCGAAAATGCGGCGATTCATAAAAAAGTATGTTAGGGCGTGCTTGGAATGTGCGCATCACAAGATGCCTAGCGGGGCTAAAGTTGGAGAACTCCATCCTATACCAAAGGCAGACATTCCGTTTCACACCATCCACGCGGACCACTTAGGTCCCTTTATTCGTACGAAGCGTGGCAACACATATATACTGGTAATAGTGGACGCTTTTACGAAATTTGTGAACCTCACGGCTGTGCGAAACACAAAGTCAGCGTCAAGCATACGCGTATTCCGCGAACATTTCAGTTATTTCGGGACACCAACACGTTTGATTACTGATCAAGGCTCAAGCTTTACGAGCAACACATTTAAGACATTCATACAGTCTACAGGAATCAAACATATTTACAACGCGGTAGCGACCCCTCGTGCCAACGGACAGGTTGAGAGGTACAACCGTACCATCTTAGCTGCTCTTGGTGCCATGAATCACGACAAGCCCAATGGATTGTGGGACGAACATCTTCCCGATATCCAATTGGGCATAAATACGACAGTACATGCAACTACCAAAAGGACTCCAACGGAGTTACTTTTTGGGCGAAACGTCACTAATCCCTCGCAGGGAAAGCTTAACGAAATTATAACAGAAAGTGCTTCAGAAGCAACAGAGAACACGCTCGATAACATTAGGGCTACGGCAGATGAATTGATAAGAGCTCAACAAGAGAAAGACAAACAGGAATTTGATAAAAGTAGAAAAACTAATGTGAAGTTTTCAGAGGGTGACTTGGTGAGGGTTATTAGATCCGCGACGGGGATAGAGGGACAATCTAAAAAGCTAGAGCCAAAACTGCAGGGTCCATATAAAATAATAAAAACTCTCCCAAATGACAGATACGTTATCGAGGATACTCCTTTAACGAGAAAGGGTAGAAGATACGAAGCAGTAGTCGCGATAGATAAAATATTCCCATGGCTGACATTCGGCAAACCAGCCTCGGATACTGATGATGCTATAGATAGTAATGATGATAATGAAGAAGAATAACATATTTTGGCTCAGGGTCAGGAAATTTGTCAGGCTTTCGGACCTTAAAAGAGTATTTTGTGTAATTAAAGTATATGTACGGCATAGCGTAGTATCTACCTGGTTATTGAACAACCGGTCTGATTCAGGCACCGGCTGGTCAAGGTCATGGACTAGTAGGTGCCCGGGTGCTTGCTGGTCAGCGTCAAGGACCGGTGAGCGCTCGGTAAGCAACTGGTCAGCGTCAAGGTGGTTCAATGCTTATTGGTAGGTCAGATTTACTTAGTTATTGAACAACCGGTCTGATCCAGGCACTGGCTGGTCAAGGTCATGGACTAGTGGGTGCCCGAGTGCTTGCTGGTCAACGTCAAGGACCGGTGAGCGCTCGGTAAGCAACTGGTCAGCGTCAAGGTGGTTCAATGCTTATTGGTCAAGTTCATGTGAGTTCGCCGGTCAGTGTCATGGACCGGTGAGCGCCATTGTTATTTATTGGTCAACGTCATGGACCAACAATTACATGCTGTAATCAGTAAGTTAGTGTCATGGACTGGTTATGCATGGATTTTTAAGACAAGAAGTATGAAATTAGCCAAATAATGGGCTATGTCAAGTAATATAATTTCAAGTATTGATATGAGACGATAACAACTAAATGTTTATCTTATTATTGTCAGGTCAAGACATGTTAAGAAAATAATTAGAAAATGATAAGTTAATTAAATACTGTGAGTACTTAGTTCTTTAAAATATGTAAAGGTTGGAACATGTATAATTGTCAAGAAATGAAGATTATAGGAAGGAATCATAACAATGTGATTCTTAGTTTAGTAAGTACAATGATAATGAATAATATTTAACAAGATTAGTTTACTGCTGTTACCATCACTCATGTATGAATATTTTGACTTAGTTTATACAGGCCGCAACGAAGAGACTCGTTGAGATCGGATGGCCGAGCTGTTAACAAACGGTAGCCTTATCCGCCACACCACTGATTCAATACCTATAGCACTGTACAGAAATCATCTAAGATTGTAATTAAGGCTTAATAATTTGTGTTTAGACTAGTTGCTAAAAGTTTGTTTACAATCGAACTATTTCGACTTGACAGCTGACAGTAGTCTGAATGATGACAGAAGTATGATATAATCTGTGGAGGTCACCACATGATATAATCTGTGGAAGCGTGGTAATCTGGAAAAAAAGGGAGAGTCAGCTGTCAAGTGGAAAAAGAGACTGAGAGGTTTTTGTTTTGGTAAAAATACAATTTTGGACAGTTATTTGAATATACGGCGTTTTATTCTAAAACGCCCCGACACCATTGCAACGAGTGCTACTTCGATTGAGTGCTACAATATCATTGGCGGCCTTATTACTAAAAGCAATTTCTACCAGGTAACCATAGACGGAGGCAAGAAAAAATGAGAGACGGGTAGTAGGTGAAATATTTTTATAAGTTGAAAATTATATAAACTTACTTAAACCATACACCACTTAATAAAACTTGTGAGAAACTCGTACGGTCTATTTATAAAAATACGATTCCTCTAGAGCTCTCCTAAGAGGCAGTTTATTTAATCTGTGGTTACGACTTTTTCTTGTAATATCTCCACCACAGACTATTTTAATCGGTGTTTTAAGGAATCGCGTTATTATAAGACTGTCAGTGTATGGTTTCTTTACACTCACACAAAGACGTCCTCGTTCTTAGTACAGATTACGCTTTATCTAAATGTCTCTTTAACGGAACAATAATTGTTACAATATCATTATTATGATTGAAGCAATAAATTACTAATGTCGAGTCGTTAATTATTTCGTGATTGAGAAATGTGTCTGCAGATAACAGACTAGAGCCGGGCACAGAAAGGGCATACAATACAGAGCGCAAAAACTTAAATACCTATTGAAAATTTGCTTAAATATACTGACCTGCAAAAGTAAGTATCACACTTTTCATTTTATATTTTTTTCTAAACTATAGAAGTTAAAGATTTAAAATAAAAAAACGTTTATCAACTAATTTTATCAGCTTTCTTTTAAACTATACTGCAAAATAAATCTTTTTTTCCAGTCCTTTTTTAAGAGTGTGATACTTAGTTTTGCAGGCCAGTGTAGATAAATGCAACGATTACAAAAAATTACTGTAATAATCAATACTAACGTGGAAACAATGATGGGACCATTCAAGTAAATACCTATAAAAATACTGCTGCAACATAGCTACTTACGTATATACTCATTTTATTTTTATTTTGTTTTATTTCACTTTATTGTTGTGTAAAACAGGTAACAAACAATCAAAAACTTGCAGAAAAGGCTTAACAGTATAGATCTAAAGAATTAAATAAAATTGATTAACTAAATTATATTTCAGAAACTAGTTTGAATTGGAGAATTAAAATTAAATTATTGGAAAATTTTAACTAGTGTAATGTTTTAGCAAATTTATCATTATACAGGGTTTTCTCTAAACTGCACAATTCCTGAAAGTGAAATTTTGTTGTGTTTTACAACAAATTTTGTGCTATGAGTTTTTGTCAAATTTATACTTTTAAAATTATTTACAAAAAATATTAAAGTCGCGCTTTATGCACTCCACCAATGTCGCTGCTTCCAATAAATCGTTATTGCAGGTAAGTCAAGGAAAGACTACATTGGCGATTCAGTCGCCAACAATTTTTTAAGTTTTTAAAGCTACTATGTAGAATAAAAAGAAACGTAGAAACGACTTGATTATACTTACAGTAAAATTACAGTGACTAACATTATCTGATTAAAAGTTGTAGCTGAAAAAAAGTACATTTAGGTATAAAAGTACATGTATCCCCTCCGGAATACAGACGTGAGTTTATGTACGTTGACAAAGTAAGCTTTCTTGCTCCACAATCTAAAACAGTCAATGACTGTCTTTCACGCTCTTTCTTGTGGTGGAATTTTATGACAGTGTTATTATTAACTTAGATCTATTCACAATTGTTATGTGAATGAAACTTATCGCTCGAGACTGAAAAACATAAACACCTTCATATCCATCATAGATTACCGGGCAGACACGGCATAGAATGCTATTGCTTCTTGTAGCTAGTCTAGCATAAATTATTATTGACCGATGTGGTGGCGCACGCGTGGTGATTAAGCCCATACTCTGTCCCTGAGAGAAGGCCTGTGCCTTACAGTGGGACGTATATAGGCCGCTTAATATGTTGTAGTATGAACGTATTCCTGGAAGTACAAAGTATAGGTATGTAGGGTGAGCAGGGGTAATGGCGCCCATCGGGTATGGCGCTCACCCCAATAACTTGATAAAAACAGAGCTTAGGGACACGGCACGTGACCTAAAGCGCGGGGAGCAGTCAAAGGTAAATACTAAGTAAACTCAGGGCGAGATAAATAGTCGTTGCATAGCCTGAGTCCGTACTCATGCTTCGCTAAGCATTACTTCAGGCTAACTTAGCTAAGTATCAATGTGTTTCTAAAATAGACATATCTTAGATGTTTGCTTGGCTAAGCATGTTCTTAGGCCAATGCTAAGAACCTGTGAATAAACTTTTTTTAATTGTATCTGTGAATTTCTTTTCGTTCGGTCAATTTAGGTCAAAAATTGTCTGTGATGGCTGACCAGTGTGATCAAATTCAGTATTTTAATACTTTTTCGGTAAGTATATTTATTGACTTTTTCGAATATTGGTATTTTTGGGTATATTTTGGATAAAGGTTATGGCAACACCGTAGCGATCGTCTCCGCGAACATTAATGTTGACGGGATTTCCCGGATTTAGTCTATATGTCATTATTTTTTTTTTAATTGAGTTGAGCATATAATTGAAATCACGTTTGCCTTTCGAACATATTTTTTTCGAGAACTGAAATTTCTTGACCCACACACTGCCGTGAATAAAGAATTTAGCAGTTTAAGAAATGTAATAGAAACTTTCCCATAAAAAGTACAGCCAGAACAAAATCCAACGGCTTACGTAATTATATCTCTCAGGTAACAATTTGGGAAACGGGGTAAATCAACATTTTAGATTCTTGAGGAAGATTATCAACTTCTCTCTAAACTTCTCATTATCCATTGTATAATTATTTATTTATTGTATCAACGAAAACAATAAATAAATACCTAACACACAAACTTTAGTTTTCCAAAGTTTTCGTGACAATCACAGAACACATCTGCAAGAAGTTAAGAACTTAACAGTTGTCACAGATTACTATTGTGTTCTAAGAACGTGCCAAGTATCGAATATAGCGTACTCAGTCTCGGCTAAGAATTAGTCCGAGTTTCGCGACTTAGGCAGTGCCAAAGTACTGTCTATGATAGACAAATCGATTCTTAAGCAAGTGCTTTCGCTAAGACTCGTTCTTAGAATCGACTATTTATCTCGCCCTCAGTCAGCTCGCAACATGAGACAGCGAAGTGAATTTGTTTGGTTTCGGCTGTTCTGATCCAGTTTTCAGCTGGAGTTTTTGATCAGTAAGTCGACAATTTTATTAATTATCTACTGTTGGTGTTACTGTTCTATGGAACATTTAATGATAAAGTAAACGATACATTTAATGATAAAGTAAACCCTTTTTAACGATTGTATCTGAATGTATTTAAATTTCAACTTAAATACAAAATAATCCTACCGCTCATTTGTGAATTATTGGTGAATTACTATTTTTTTCTTAAAAATATACCTACAAATCATTAAAGGACCACCACTGAAGTGACCAAAGGAGAAGAAGAACTGCTTAAGAAGAGTGAAGATGAAGAAAATCAAAACCTTTGCATCAGTGACAGTGATAAGCCTATATGCGTCCCACAGGAGGGCACAGGCCTTCTCTCAGAGAGAGTATGGGTTTAATCACCACGCGTGTCGACCGCGGATTGGCAATTTCAAGCACTGAGGTCACCGCGGATTGGCAATTTCAAGCACTGTCAATAGCTCAGACACTCAGGTTTCCTCACGATGTATTCCTTCACGGTTAGCGAGTGGTATTGCTACTTAACTTATAACTTTACCAAAAAAACAAAGTCATAGGTACATGCCCGCACTGGGAATCGAGCCTGAGTCTCTCGCTTCCAAGTCCAATGTTCCACCTACTAGGCTACCACCGCTTAACTATGACTAAATGGATATGAACAATCAATACTATAAATGTGATAATTGGGAAGAATTTCGAAAAAATATGATATTCGTTATCGCTGTAACATATACAGGCTGTGGTCTTATGATATAATATACTCTAGACGGGATTCTATCCTACGGGCCTCGGTACATCAATGATTTGTATGTTTAATATAGGAATCTGATAAGTATGATATTTTATTACTTTTACTAAGGATAATTGATGTTCTTTTAAAATCGTAGTCTTAAATTTTGTTGTATGAGGTTGATCCGCCTTGTATTTATTTAATGAAAATTGATTTTACAAGATAATACAATTGTGACAAGATAAGATAAAAATATTCTTTATTGTAGCACATGACATAAAAATTTGAAAAATACATAGTACAATTGGCGGCCTTATTGCTAAAAGCAATTTCGTCTAGACAACCCTATGACGGACAAATCGGTTTGAGCGTCATTACCCACAGTCAGGGGCAATGGCGCTCTAACAAGTGTTTTTTTTTAATTTTTTCTACCAATAATGTGTGAAAGATAAACGTGTTTGTGTTAAAATATTGATAACTAAACAGATAAACGTTATTTTTTCTTTCGTACTTTTAAAATTGAGTAATAGATATAAATTTAAAACAGCGTTTTTCCCTTAAGTGAACGCCATCTTTCCTGGTTATATTACTCATAGACATAAATTCTACATAAATATATTTTCTTAAGTAACACGAAGGAAACACAATTATATTCGTAATCGCATTAAGTTTGCCGTTTCATTTAGTACAATTATGACTTTCATTTGATGTTTTCACCTCAAGCAAGACTTCTTCTTCATGCGGAAACTATTCATCCATCCATTCAGCCTTCGCCACGGCCCAGCCCGGTTTCGGCCATGATGGAACTGAAACACTGCACACTGCATGTCAAAGAGTACCTAGTATAAGAATCGTTACCTACTGTAAACAGGGCCTAGAGTTTAATAAACGCATCGTTGTTCAACAGAACGATAATAGTACGACGATTGTTGTTATTTGACGCTATTTTGTAGTCTAGTAGGAGTAGCATTACAATGTCTTTTCAATCGTATAACCCTCGCAAATTAAATAGGTATCTCTCGCGAAAGAGATCGAATCTCGCGAGGCGCCGAGTTAAGTTGCATGGGTAATATACCATTAGAATGCAATTGGTTAGTACACTACCAATAGTGTCAATGAAATAACCACTACCGTACTAATATCACTCTATTGAAAAACTAAGGGCAAGATAAAAAGTACCTACCCGAAACCGGTGTGCGTGGATGCAACGACGATGAAGCGAAATTGATCTGTCAGGATTGTGGCAGTTGGCAGTCTCTGGTCTCTGGATACACGCGTGAGTTTATGTTATGGACAACTATGTATGAAAGAGACTCGCTCCCCTGAACAACTGTAAATACTAAGCTTACCTTTGCGTGCTGCACACACTGCTATCTGCGCCATACGGCCTAGAGGATACTTATGGTCGTATTGGAACTAAAGCACTATGCCCCTACACTGCGTCCCCAAGGGTTTATAGGGAAGAGCGGGTGATAGTTCTCTGGTCTTCCACTTTAAAGGGAATTGTCGGACCTTATATTTATGGTATGTCATGTGAAACACTTTTCCAGCGCGATGCAGGAATGTCGGAGTATGTAGTGAAATACAGTACACTATACACCTTAAATTAGTGATGGATTAAATAGTAGTTCTACCTACTGTGAGCCGTAGAGTTGTTTATAAGTGTGAACACCGCGTTTCCCCTCCACTGCGAGTCGCAGCGGACATGAGGCGCGACGCAAGCCATCTCCACCGCGCGGCCCAGTGGCTGCTAATGGCCGTGATGGAACTGAAACACTACACACTGCGTACCCAAGACAGAGCCTGGAACAGTCAGTTCACATCATAAGGTTCCAGGGATTAAGAAGTAAATTAGGATTAGCAGATTTTTTTATAAGTAATTTCTTTGCCTGAAAAAACTTGAGTTTAAGAAAGTGCAAAGTTAAAGTCAATACTTTAAAACATGTTACAAGCGCAGAAGTGTGGGGAGATAACCAGCAAGATGGACTCACTACCGGGACAAAGTGGCAGGAAAAGACTATACAGTCAGTAAAGAGCTCAAGATTGAAGCAAAAAACGTGCTTTCGATGAGACCTAATCGGCATAACGTGGCTATAGGTTGAAGAAGAAAAGAAGATGAGTGCATTATGTTCACAAACAAGTTATAAGTTATAAGATCACAAACAAGTCAAAAGATGGTCAGAGTGGAGTTTTTTTTTTCCCGCTGCCTTTTTCTCCACTACAAATGCGGCCCGAAGACAGCGGCTAACATAGTAACATAGTACATTGACATTCAGCAAACAGAATGTAAATTCTTTACGTTGAAATAAATTATTGATTTCTGATTTCTGATATAACACTCTTTTTTACACAGTTACTTATAGTTTCTTCTTTGAATGCTCGTCGCCAGTCTCTTCAAAACCAAAGGTTTGCTGGAAGAGAATGCTTCTTGCATTAAGCACGCCCTTGTACACTTACAATGTAATTAGTGCAATAAAGAATTAAAATAAAATAAATGAATGCTAAATAAATTAGATCGAGTACCTGGAAGGTGCTGGCAGCGGCTGGATGAGGACAGAAAGAAGTGGCGTTACGGACTTATTGACCGATTGAAGGTAGTCTTATAATTTGGATGCAGTCTGTCGTTTGTAAGAAAATGCGAAAATTATTTGTATAGTGCGAACCCACTGCGCGACGCACTAACACCGCTTGAGAAGCGCCAACAGTCGATTGGGCGCACAAAGACCTCCCTGTGGCCTGAAAATTAACAGCACGGCACATTAGAGTGATTGATCTTGGCAATTATTGCAGCGGGCCGCGCTTGGCCAAATGAATAAGTTATTTTTAATTACGGAGTAATTGCTACTAAGGGCTTATTGCGAAATCAACGATACGGGAACCGAATAAAAACATAAGCGTTAGCAGGTTTGCCTCGATATGTCTCACAGCTGAGCATATGTCGTCTCTCAGAGAAATAGTATGGGGTTGATCACCACACGTGTCCATCACGGATAAGCGATTTCAAGAACTGAGGAATGTGAACATCTCATAGAGACACTAAGGCAGGTCACTCATGGATATTGCAACATAAAGTGTCTACACATTTTTAGAGCGTTTACACCTATATATTAGCTGCTGTCCGCGACTGCATTCGCATTATTACGTATTCCGTCAAATTTTCCTGTCTAAAGATACCTAGTTACTAGTTTTATCTGCAACAGTAAAGTTCTGGTATAAAAAGTGTTTAAATCTACAGCTCAATCTAGAAAGGAGTAGTCTAAATTCATAGGTACCAACTTCGAACAAAAACAGTTTCGCAATTTGACCGTATGTCTGGTGTCCTTTGTCTTGCATAAGCAGCGTATATACGTCCCACTGTAGGGCACAGGCCTTCTCTCAGGGAGAGAGTATGAGCTTAATCACCACATCATCAAATAGCTCAGACACTCAGGTTTTCTCACGATGTTTTTCTTCACAGTTAGCGGGTGCGAGTGCTACTATAACTTCACAAATGTACATAACTTAGAAAACAAAGTCATAGGTCCGTTGTCTTATTCCATTCTTTTTTTGTCACAAAGGGGATACTTCCAGGGTTTCCAGGGTGGTCCCATATAAAATTGGCCAAGATCTGTTGATGAAATCCACGAGAAAGTCACGAAACTCTTCTTTCTAATGCATGTTTTTTTCTTTAAGACGATTATTCCACAACTTTTTTTACTTTGTTACAAACAAACATTTTTTTTTTGTTTTACGCCTTCTATATAGGTACGTCCCACTGCAGGGCACCGGCCTTTTCTCAGAGAGAGAAGGGGACTACTAACGACCACACGTGCCCAGCGCGGACTGGCAATTTCAAGCGCTGAAGTACGTGAACACCTCAGACACAAATACCACACGAAAAAAAAGTGTACAAATACGAGCTTATCTCTGTAAGAGATTCTTCCACCAGATCCTTAGGGATTCGGATCACGGAAGGCGTGATATAAATATGTTTATTTTCCTTATTTTTAAACTAATTTTAGATTCGACTTCGCTTATATCGAATCAATTTGCAGTGGAACAGATTCAGGCTGGGCGACACCGCATCATCAGATGAGATGTGATGGTGCCAGTACGATCTGTTAAACGTTCGCTTCGGCAATTTGACTCTGAATAGAGTGATTTCGACTTCAGAATTAATTAGATGTAAATGATCCATTTGCAAACACCACAATCGTGGTCCGTAGAAGCCCTGATATAGAGCTCATAATACAGTATCAAATAATAGGTCTCTTTGTTGGTAAAGTGTTTGATACGCTTGGAGTACACCAAAGGAACGGCGCGTGTAAGATTGTGTTAGTTGAGGAATGAGATTATTAATTAAGATGATTATTCTATATACGTGTGGAGACGATTTGGATCTCATAACAATAAAGTAAAATCATAACAATAAAGTGCGGTGGCGTTACTTATTCCAAATAAGAGCATAACAGATAATGGTGCGCAACTAACCGTCGTACTATGTAACTAATCGACAGATCTCAATGCAAACTGAATTCCTGTAAAATCTAAGGAATTTTGAGTCTGTCATAAAGTCTCAAAAAGTACCTACTAAATAGTCTAACATCGCAAAGCTCATCTTTTCGAAAAGGAAAGTTTTACCCCAAAATGTATGGAAGAAACTAATGATTTATTTTTCGCGATATCAATGAGACACCCAAGCAAAGGTTGCTCGTGTTGTTGATGGAAGATAATTGTTTATTATAATATACCCTGTTTATTTTGGCATACAAACGGTGGTAGCAAAGCGGTGGAACACCGGCTTATCATTCGGGAGGTCGTGGGTTCAAATCCCGGCATGTACGATTAACTTTGTTTTTTAAGTTACGTACATTTGTGAAGTTATAGTAGAAATACTACTCGCTAATCATGAAGGAAAACATCGTGAGGAAACCTGTCTGAGTGTTCACAGACCTCAGCGCTTGAAATTGCCAACCCGCGGTGGGCACGCGTGGTGATTAAGCCCATACTCTCTCTCTCTGAGAGAAGGCGCGTGACCTGCAGTGGAACGTTTATAGGCTATATAAAAAAAGGTAAAGTACAGGAGTACCTGTAAAAAGTACTCGTGACCGGTGTGCGTTTATGGAACGACTAATGAATGTTCATGAAGCGAAGGAGGTTTGTCAGGATCATGGCACCTGGTCGTGGATCCCGGCCTCTGCCTACCACTCCGGGATGCAGGCGTGTGTTTATGTATGTGTGTGTATACTACAATATAAGAGTCTTGGATATCGAAAGATTCGGGCTACATTGTAATCTCCATAAGTGGGCAGCAAAACATTTTCCGATGGTTCATGTATGATAGTTGTTCAGTTGGTACGTAGTTGTATCCAATCCGGAGATTATCGGCTGTGTATTCGTGTCAAGATCGTGACTTTAAATAAACATTGACTAATGAAATACAGGGTTACCTATAAGATGTGCCATTCCTGAGACATCCCAATTACCTAGAGTTTGTGTTTTTCCGATAACTTTAGTTCGATGAGTTTATGCTCAGATTTTTTAATTTCGAATTATCATCATTTAATTACATAATTTACACGTTTTTTGGCGCGGTGGTACCCCAGTGGGTAGAAGGTGTGAGAGACTCAGAATTGAGAGACCCAGGTTCGATTCCTAGTGCGGGCATGTACATGCCTATGACTTTGTTTATTTTCAAAGTTACGTACATCTGCGAATTTTTAGTAGCACACGCTAATTTGAAGGAAAACATCGTGAGGAAATCCGCGGCTTGGTTAGCTCCGCATGTATTGACTTGTCTTTTCTGTGGGCTAGACCGACTAAGCTGTGAGTATGGTAGGTTTCCCAATTTCCCAAGCACTGCAGCATCCGAGTGTTCCCTTTACCCATCTAGTATGAGTGAAGGTGCCACTGGACGCTGTATAAATCATCTCATTACTTAGATACAAAGGCCAAAGCTTACACATTACGTAAACTCACAACTGTATAACGGAGGAGTAGGCAGAGACCAGGGTTTGATTACATAATTTATGTAATTATTTTCTCGCTTGCTCTACCAATGTCGCGGGTAAATCTTTCTCTTACGTAGCATAAAGTACGTTCTACGTAATATAGCGGTTTTAAGCATTATTTATCAATACAGCGCAATTGTAAAGTTGTTGTACCTACTTGATTTTTTAATGAAAAATAAATGCAAAAATCCTAGAGCAACAGCTAAGTGTAAGTACACTCTTATTGACGTGTTACAGGAATGAAGCATTTTTGAGGTGACCCTGTAAACAGTGTGACACTTTTACAAACAATCTTGAACACACTTTATCTGCAATTATTACCTTGTGCCTGTTTTGACTTAACTTTGACATGACCAACCGCATCGCTGAAATAAAAAAAATAAAAACAATCATTGATACGAACGCGATAAGGGGTTATTATATAACTCTTTATTTGAAGTAATTTTTATTTGACAAACACTACTTCGCTGTAGGTAAATTGTTGTCATAAATTATAGTGATAAGCGATAACGGAATTGCTTTTGATCCCGCAACAGTACAGTCGGCAGCTCAGTAACCTCTGCATACGTGGACTCTACTCAGTTTCGTCACAGGCGACATTGCAACAAACATGTAAAAGTCTGCGTGCTACTGACTGTACCAGCTAACTTTAGTCACATATAGGGTGCTTTTGCTCAGCTGTTTTTGTGTGAGAAGATAAAGACTCTTTGATAGCATATAAGCGTTTGGGTATACAACACTAAGGTATACCCTCTGACCTGCCCAATGGTCTACTCAATTAAAGTGATCTGTCTGCCTATTGACCGCCGTACCTACTCATACTGTTCTCGGGATTTATGCAGGCTATACAACATAAATTTTGGGTGGTTTGAAAGACATAGCAAAATAAAAGTGCCTGGCAGAAGCTATCGAATACTATAGTTGGTTCTTTTTAAAATATGCACTTTTCAAAAATATCTCGACACAAACTCGAATCTATTACAACCATTAGTAACCATTCAGAGCGGCGCGTGCATACCGCGGGTCCGTGGGTCATTGTTCTATTAGACGGGGAGGCGGTACTAATTGTTCGCGCACTTTTTTAAACAAGATTTCTCAAGAATATATTTTTTTTTTATTTACGTCTATACTTACTGAAAAGTGATAGTCTAAATAGATTCCATTTTTTATTACTAGTTACGTAACCGCGGTTTTCAAACCACTAAGAAATCAGCGTGTACGTATTGGAAAAAGGGGGGGTACAAGTATTTGCCAATACGAAAAACTTTTATGATCGCTACAACTTTAACATAACCAAAAATATCAGCTGTTTCATACTTAAGTATACTTATTAGGGCATTAAAACGTTTGGAACGACTGAATTTTTTTCGTGATTCAAAGTTGTCCCATAGCAAAAGTGGTTCGTATTAACAAGCATTAACTCCTCATTTTTGATATTAGGTATATTATTGGGATTTAATTATACCATGTGTAATATGTCAATTAATGAAAGGGACTGGATAACAATTTGAAAGGGACTGGATAACGCTTTGCTACTCTCTCTCTGAGAGAAGGCATGTGCCCTACAGTGGGACGTATATAGGGTGTTTGTATAGACCCTTAAATAGTTATCTAGTCCCTTTCCTACACTGACAGTGCTATAAAAGCAACTTAATGCTTTGCTCTATTTATCAAACTAGTAAATAAACCATCCTGTAATAGTCAGCATCGCAACTCGGGATAGATGACCCGGTCGCTATTGGCAATTAACTTTAATGAATATTATTCCGAATTAGCGCTACACACTCGAACGATATGATGTAGGTAACCTCTGCAGATAACGGATCCGTGAGTTATCAACACCAAAGAGAATATGTTGAGACGAGACATTCAAATCGGTCATATGTACGAGCATAAACTTTAGTCATGCGCGAAACGCTTTAGTGAAAAGAAATTAGTGATTTACCCCTAGTAATCCACCCCACACTATGAATTTTGGGTGGTTTGCGAGCTCTAGCAAAATAGCTTTAACAATAGCAATAGCATACGCTATTTTGTTTTTATTTTAAAAGGCATTTTTTTGCATCCTCCAAATATATCTCAACACAACCTCGAATCTCTGAGAACCATTGGCAAATTGGCAAATTGTTAGTCAGAAAGGCAGTAGCAAATTTTCGAAACTAGATTTCCCAACTTTGAAGAAGATTTCTCAACTCATTTTTAGGGTTCCGTAAATCAAAAGGAAAGGCGGAATCCCTATAAGATCACTTTGTTGTCCGTCCGTCCGTCCGACCGTCCGTCCTTCTGTCTGTCAAGACCCTTTATCTCGAGAATGCGTGGAGGTATTTAGTTGAAATTAAAACCGTATACCCAAACCTACAGTCCCTTGAAGTTGTGAAAAAATCAAACTTCAAAGTTAACGTTACGGCCCTTTATTCTCTAGGGATTAAAAAAATATATGGTACTTTCCGTCAACCTAAAACTATTAAATTTGGCAAGTAATATCGTCTTATACTACAAGTACATTTGTATTTAAATCATAAAAAAAAATCTGTCGAAGTTCGGGAAAAGCTCGGTACCTAAAAATTTGTACAGAACCCTCGGTGGGCGAGTCCGACTCGCACTAGTCCGGTTTTTTATTTTATGTCTCTACTTAAAAGTAGGTAGACGAAATAGATTCCATTTTTAGTTACTAATGACATAACCGCGGTTCTCAAACCACCCAAATTTCAGCGTATAGTATACGGCACATGTTTTAATTCACAGTTAGCATGTGTATTGCTTCTGCAACGTCACCAAATACGTAACTTAGAGAACAAATTCATTGGTACGTGCCGGGATTCGGACCCACTACCTCGGTTTTGGTAGTGAAAAGCGTGTTAACCACTAGACCAACGAGGCAGTCGAGAAGGTAAGTAATTAATTAATAGTAACTAAGTAATTGTTGATCCATAAACGTGGTTATTTTTATGAAAATTCGTGACTTGACTCCTTTCATTCGACTTGTTCCATTTTAGCACATTATTATGAGAAAAGAAACAACATCTATTGATATCTGAAAGAAATATATTTCTCATCTACAGAAGTAAAAAATAACATTACAATGTGGTGAACCTATTTTGTATGATACAAAGATAGATAAAATATGAATAATTAAGTATTTTACACAGGAAAGAAAAACGAATCTACTTTGCATAAAAATCCAAACTAAATACAATAATTAAAATAATAATTTGTTTCTTCAGCTATTTCAACATAGTTTGACCCAAGATGTTGAACAATTAGGTATAACGTGATCAACATCAATAACTTTGGATACTTTTCGTAACAAAAGTGATCAAGCAATACCGAAACAAACTTTTTACAATATCCATTCAAATACACACATTAAAAATCTAATCTTATTGATTTACTATTTACAAATAATTTACACAATCATTTCTGTATCATAAACATTATTAGCATTTGAAAACAAATTCCTACTGACTCAAAACATCAATTCGATAGTAATTAAATAATTCGAAACAAAATCGCTACAAAATTATGTTCCATAATTGAAATCCGAACAAAGAAATAACTTTTCTTTTTCATAAAACGCAAGTCCTTTTCCCGTGAAAACTTATTCGAAATTCAAATTCCTTCACTGCTGATTCCCGCTAGCGCTCGGCGAGGGCGATCCAGCGCTGACGGAAGGCGCCACCATCGCTTGAAGGTGCGGCGGTGGCAACCCCATATGCGGCATAGGCCGTCCACCGCCCATCAGAGGGTGGGAGTGGAAATATTGCTGCAGCGCTGGGTGGGGGTACAGGTGCTGGTGGTGCCGGGAGAACTGGGCCATTTTGAGCTTCTCTATCTCCGCTTCTTGGACGCGCTTCGCTTTCGCTCGCCGGTTTTGGAACCAGATTTTCACCTGTGAACAATTGAATAGTTGTTTAGTCACACTTTATCACTTTTCATGTAAAAGACAACATATTTTCGTCTTCACATTTTTAGTACAATTTATAAAATATTATTGTAAATATTAACAAAGCGCCTCTACTTCAGAGATTGCTCGTGATTGCGCTGCCTGTTAATTTGCAACTTTTCGTCGAACTGCATCTTAAAATGGGCTCACAAAAGCATTCTCACAGGTACCTATGGCCCTTAATGTTTTAGATACCTTTCCTTAGAGAACTTTCATTAACATTTGTGAAGTAATCAGCTGTCTTTGGACGCAGTTTGTGCCATAGTTTGGGACAAAGTCAAAAAGTGATTGTATTGTGTAGAAGTTATTAGTTAGTTATTATTAGTCTTTGGTTGAAAAGGTACTAAACTACTTAAAATTTACGGCTGTCTCTTTACGGGATAGACAGGCATATAAGCCATTTTAATATTCTCTATAGGTACCAAAAGTCTATCAGGAGGTAAGACATCCAAGGAGAGTCCAGGAGGACAATTTCTCGGGATTTTTGTAATTGCTAAAAAGGAAAGAAATCGTGGTAACCAACCTGAACTTCGGACAATCCAAGCGACGAAGAGAACTCTGCTCGCTCAGCGATGCTCAGGTACTGCTTGGTCGCGAACTGCGTCTCGAGCGAGCGCAGTTGCTGCGCAGTGAACGGCGTGCGCGGCTTGCGGTTTGGCTTGTGCTTGCGCAGGTGGCACTTTAGCTTCGGCGGCTCGCTGCCATCTGGTGGGAAAGAAAGGAGGCTGTTAGATACATAGATAAATAGAGAACAATTTATTGTACATAAAAAAGGAAATTACACAGATATTTCTTAACCTAAAAGTACAGACGGCGGCCTTATCACTAAAAGTGATCTCATCCAGACAACCTTTGGATGGACTGGACCAATATATTGGAGAACATTGTTAGTTGGTAGAACAATTATTATGGTTGGCGCTGTTTTGTGTTAGTAGATTACATTAGATTGGAACATTTTATTGTACACACCAGGAAACAAAATACATTAAAAGGCTTACATAGTATCTAAGTTTTTCCGTCTACAATTGGCGGTCTTATCGCTAAAAGCGATCTCTTCCAGACGACCTTAACCTATACCTACTAGTAGTAGTAGGACTTAATACCAAAAAAATGTGCCTCGTATTTTTTTGAGCAATGTAACGCGACAACTACCACCGACAGCTTGTTAATCTCACCACTGAAGGAAAACATCGTGAAGAAACCTCAATATTTACCTCAGCGCTTGAAAAAGCCCCGGTGAGAACGCGTGGTGCTAAAGCACACACTCTTTTTCTCTGAATGAAGGTCTCAGCTTGACGTATATAGGCTGCAAGGTGATGAAAGATGAAACTAAAGGCACAAAGTCGGTTGTTCGCTTTTTTAGTGTCAGTAAAACATATTTCGGATCATAAATACTTAGAACAAAATTCGTTTTCACAAGGAATATATAAACCCAATAAAAATCTCCGTGTATAGGTATAACCGTCAAATGACAAATCGATTAAACAACAGAATCACAGAAGTTGACCAACATGCACAAACTGTCTGATACCTATCAATCCCTAAGAGATATTTTAATAAATTGTTAATTAAAAGAATATTAAAAAAAAATCCAAGAAGCCCCGACCTCGTAACGATGTTGTTTATTTATGTTATCAATGAGATCAATAGATTTGACCGACCCGTGGGCGTGAATTTAGTGTGTTCCTCTTTCATCCGAAACGCCTTTCTACTTTGCACAAAAGAGCAGAAACTTACACAAATTCAAATTGTTACCAAGTAGGTAGATAGGTACTTATACTGAAGTAACTCAAATATACTCAGACATTATGGATTATACCATGTGGTGCCGGATTAAGAATAGCGTCGTAGAAGGCGACTAAAGAAATCAATTACCAGGAGACGGGCAGCAGCGTCGCCCTGAGATTCCCACCGCATACTGCGATCGCCAACCCGCCTGCCAAGCGTGGCGATTATGGCAAAACCCCTCATGGTTAGGAAAACCATGAGGGAGGCCTATGTCCTGCAGTGGGTGTCGAATGGCTGATGATGATGATTATGGATTTAATGATTTAATTAATAGTGTATATCTTTTTTAGTATTTTTAATGACTTGCGAAAAAACGGTATACACCGGTTTGTAGCACTTGAAATGTTCATGTTTGTAAAGTAATTCGCAGGGCGGCTGGCAAGAGTTGGATGAGAGTAGCCGAGGACCGTGCTCAGTGGCGTGCTATAGGAGAGGCCTATGTCCAGCAGTGGACAAGCATAGGCTGATGATGATGATGATGATGATGATTACTGAATAAGTTTTTTTTTTCAAGCCCCACACTAAAATTAAAAACATCAATTTGAGAAGTCAAACTCTATCTTGGAATCCGCTGTATATTCTGCCCATGTCTCAATATCATTAATTGACCAACATTTTATGCTATATTTAGTGAACTCTATATTATTGTATTATCATCTTATCATCTCAGTGTGGTTCTACAATAAATACTATATTCTTCTTTTTAGATATGTAGGGCTAATTATTTAAACTAATAAATACAATTAAACCAGTGTTAGCTAAATTTAATTACTCGTGCACAACATGCAGTAAGTGGCTGCCTGTAAGTGAGATAACACTTAGGCTATTATTAGTTTTATTGTCTAATGTGCATGTATTGGCGTATATTTTGTTAGTAGTCCTAATAAATAAAGATAAAAATAAAAAAAATATTTGGCTACTCCGCTAAGTTAAAAGGTCACGACCTATCTTTTGGCTGGCCTTTAACAGGCTGGTCTATGGTGTCATTTGTTATGAATAAAAAATCAGGACGAAAAGATAGGATGAATGCGAAACCCGGACAGTCTCCGTCCAGCTGGGTTAATAAAAATCACCGATTCGCTTGCTAATACGCTTGTTTTGTACCCAAATAAGCTAAAAATTATATCCGAACAGATGTTATCAGGCCAATTGAGTGGTCGGAACGCGGCCTTTTATTTTATCGTAGTTTTTTTACAATCCTTATAATGTAACGGTGGAGGTGGCATACCGAAGACACGAATTAAATGTGATCAAAAGTACCCCATAAACTTTGTACACTTTGTTCTCCATAAAAACCTTTCAAGTTTCGGAAAGCCGACAGAACATGATCTGTCTGATTTTTGTCAACTATAGTTTTACCACGCTAAAAACAACAATAAAAATACGAAGTTTTCAAAATCTTCATATTATCTGTCCGAATTCTCCTCGTCAATTCGAGAACAACTATAATTTTAAGGAAAACTGCAAAAACACAAAAAAAAAAACATTATGTAGCTGTTCCATACTGACGTAGGAATAGCTGATTTTTTTTTTTGCTAATCCTGTAGTACCTAGTAAAAAAAGTTATATTGTAACCAGCATAGTTAGTGTTTATACGTATATTAATATATAGATAATATGGGGCTCTTGTCACAAACTGTAGAATAAAAAAATTTACCCCACATTGTTATGCAGATTATGGCGTGATACAGCTTTCTTGGTAGATTTAAGCTAAGACACAAACAAATGGGGAAAAGTCAATCATTAACTTCGTACACTTCGTACCTACCCAATAAATGTTCTTATGGAGTACGAAGCGACGCACAAAGCCGACGTTCTTTCCTTACACATCTGTGACCAAAGAGGCATTCCTCTGAAACGACAAAGTTTATTAAAACTCGCCCGTACGAAATGGTCACTTTTTGCGAATTTTTATGTCGACGATTTATTGTGTTATGGGCTTAGCGGTGTTCTTGAAACGAAGCGATTTTCGGGTGTCCCGCTGGTAGATGGATAGTTTTGATTAGCAGAAATGATACATCGCCGCGGGTGACAATGTTACATCTTTATTGCGATGAGTTACAGCACCAGGTAGATCTATGATTCTTGGAAATTCTAGTCAAATTATGATGGAGCTTATTAATAACTATGAGACGTCTGATTTGACGTGTGACAACGTGTTACGTTACCGCTTGTGTAACAAACAGCTAAGAAATAATCAGATGCTGATTATCTCTTGTAATACTTTTATGAAGTACTTAAAACTTACTTTTTATATTCAAAAAACTGTTCTTCAATACAACATTATATTTGAAATGAGGGCTAGAGAGCCTTACGATAAATCCTAACGGTTGTTTCCACTAAAAAACACCTAAGACGCCGGTTTATAAGAGGAAATGCAGGTGGGGCTACATGGGTGAGGAGCGAAGTCACTGCTGTTGCGGAATCTCCCCTGAGACTATGGAGCACCTCTCTGTGTGTCTCATGTGCCCGTCCACATGCACTCGAGAGGACTTGCTGGAGCCCACAGACGCTGGAGTGCGCGTGGCCGAGTTCTGAGCCAGTAAAATCTAATTGATTTTGTCACCGACACAATAAGAAGAAAAATAGGAAATCCTGCCATAAACCGGCTTTAACTCCATCTTAAGAGTGTTTTAGTAGAATGGACTTTTTACAAATAAGACCATAAATCTCTTGACCATTTCGAAAACTGACTTTCGGTTGCTTTGTGAGACTAGATAGTTCCGAGCAGTCGAATTGATCATGACTAAATATTCTCAGAGTAAATTTTCTAACAACCCTGTAAATTCACTAACATTCCCGTGTCACTACACCGACTTATCATTAAAGGCAACATCACAAATCATTCTCCGTATCTCTATCAGCCGTTTAAATGCGTCGCTACAGAGTCACTTAGGTAGTGGCAGCAGCGAAGTCACGCTCCTAATTATAGAAGCATTCCCAATCAATTACCGACGGGCAACAAGACGAGAGAGACGCGGACCGCTCCATCGCTGTACTGACAGCAGAGGAGGCGACCAAACTAGCACTGAGTGGAAAATTAACTCATGCAACTGCAAAGAGCCTGCAATCGTAACCGCTAAAGCCCTAAGGAGGCGCTGTATGCGTTTAAGTTTCAAGGGGCGCCTTATAGTCCGGTCGCTAGTATAAAGCGCTCGGCTTAATTTTCTTTTCGATAGTGCTCATTTGCTCTCATAATAATTTTTTTGTATTGTTAAGTGGAATAACTCCCTTAAGTTGGACTGGATCTCTCTATAAAACGCCTTTTAGAATGAAAGTGGCTTTTCCTGTACTAGTTTGCTAAAGGTCATTCGAATGGTGGCGTGGTTGCCGGGTCACCTATCTCCCTCTAAAATGGTTGTGACTGGTGATGGCTGACCCCTGCGTTATGCTCGTGAATGGGTGGTGTTCGTGTGTATGGCCGCAGCGTTAATGTTTTTTCTACTTTTTTAAGAAGCAATCACGGAATCATATCATATAGGCTTTGATGTATTATGTTTCAGATGATTTGAGAAAATATGGTCACAATGGAGTTTTTTTCCAGTTGCCTTTTTCTCCACTACAAATACGGCCCGAAGGCAGCGGCTAACATACTCGTAGTACATAGACATTCAGCAAACAGAAAGTAATTTTTTTGCGTTGTAATAAATTATTGATTTCTGATCCATTTTTACACTCCATGATTAAAGAATGCCTGGCAAGTATCTGAAAGTACCTACAAAAATATTAACTGAAACTTCTGCTTGAAATGACAAACGTCCACTGCCGCCATTTTTCATTTCAGGCACACACGTTTTTGCAAAATAAAATTTTCCGCATATTACGTGCACTTAATAACTTAAACAAAAGAAGTACAAAACGCTAAACGACTCGCCCCCCGAGATATCAAAAGGCAGGCCGGCCGGTCATAACACGCTCGCGTGTTTAACTAGCAGTCAAACATAGCTGTCAACCGCTGGCCCAGTTCCAAGCTTCTAATGTCCCATTGAATACAGCTATTTGTAACTGCTGTCACAAAGTAGATACTTCAGAAGAAAAACGATGGATAAAACGTTGTAGGTGATTGATAAACGTCACCAACAAACAGACGTATTTTTTCAATAACTATGTGAAAAAACAATGTACCAAGCACTGCAGCATCCGAGTAGTCTCATCACCCGTCTTCTGTGACTAGTGTGAATGATGGTGCCACTGGACGCTGTATTAATCATCTCATTACGTAGATGCAAAGGCCATGATATTAGTAATAATATCATGATTTTTTATATTTTATTTCATTAACAGCTAAAGTATGTTCAGGTTCTTCTGTTGGTACACGAATATCATTGTCGTTTCAAACAGCAACTGTATTTTATATGTTCGGACATTTTTAAAAGCAAACAGAACAAAAACTCTTAATATTTTACTGCTAGAAATTGAGGCAAACAATTCATATACCATTATAAAGTGAAACAATTTAGATGGTTTAAATTATGTTATTGCGTTCTTAAATAATTCGTGAGAGGACATCGTAGAGTGATGGTGGTGGCAGCCTAGTGGGTAGAACATTGGACTCAGAAGCGAGGGACCCAGGTTCGATTCCCAGTGCGGGAATGTACCTATGACTTTGTTTTCTATTTGTAACGTTATAGTAGCAATACCACTCGCTAACTGTGAAGGAAAACATCGTGAGGAAACCTGAGTGTCTGAGCTATTCATATACCTCAGCGCTTGAAATCGCCAATCCGCGGTGGGCACGCGTGGTGATTAAGCCCATACTCTCTCCCTGAGAGAAGGCCTGTGCCCTACAGTGGTACGTATATAGGCTGCTTATGCATCGTAGAGTTGACAAGGATTAAAAGTCTGGCAACTAGCCGCGCAGTAATGGTTAACGAAGAATTAGCAAGTTCAAAATGCAATTAATCAACAATACTAAAATATTAATCTCAGTTTTAATGTTACATTCGTTCGTTTATTGCCCTGCGGTTTCCGCCAGTTTTAATAGACACCCATTAAGTGTGAATGCTTCGTCTGTTGATTAATGGGTTTTTAAAAGAGGAGTTCCCGTTTGATCGTTCAATTTATGTCGTTCTGTGGGTGCTAAGCTCTGTCTTTCTTGAAAAGGAATCGGAACTATGCGGTTCTGTGGGGTTTTGGAACTGTCGCAGTTGATTTAAGATTTTTAGAAAGTTCTTCCGTATCTGTTTGTTCGGACTTTAACTGACAGACCAAGATCCGACGACTCGTAAGTGTGAGATCATTTAGTAAGCCAACCATCCAAAGACCATTCAAAAAGTTTACTTGTGCTTTTTACCTTTTACTAAAAGAATGAAGAATCACTCGAAGAATTTACTAACGGCTTTGTTTTTCAAGCTACGTACAACTTGTATTGCTACTTAGCAATACAAGTTACTCTCTAACAGCGAAGGAAAACCTCGTGAGGAAACCTGAGTGTCCGGGTGTTCGTATACTTCAGCGCTTGAAATTGCCAATCCGCCGTAGGCACGCGTGGTATTCAAGCCCATAGTCTCTGTCTCTGAGAGAAAGTATGTGCCCTGCAGTGAGAAGTATAAAGAATACAAAAAAACTGAAATAAATGATCGCTAGGTTTTAATGGGGATCTTGCGTCAAACTTAGATTGAAGTGGCATTGCTTTTATACAGTAGGAGACAGAAAAACATGAATAATAAACGAAATAAAGAAATAAAACAATAAAAGTTTTTTCGGGGTTTTTGGAGTCCCAAAAAATGCGAAAAATTAGGTTACTCTAATAATAAAAAAACATATTAGATTTCGTTTTTTCATTGAATTCTAAACATTCGCTAAAAAGATAGATGCCTAAAACAATTATATTACGAGTTAACTCGAATATTGATAAAGGCTTCATAAGGTGTTACGTGCAAGTTGTGACGTATCGGTTTGAGTCCGATTTATATAGCGCATTTTGTACCACGTGACTATAATGAATTTTTGACAGGTTATATTACGAAGATTAATAGTAGTTTTCACATGTCCTCTGCAAATATATTAAATTATTTTTAGTGCAAGTTCTCCATTATGTGAAAACTGTTGACCTATAGTTTTTTTTTCTGACTTTTACTCTAACAGGTTTTTTTTTTCTATGAGACTTCTAGTTTCCCCCCATTAGCGCAACCCGACTCCGTGTCTATCTAGCCGATATTTTTATCTACTCAAGTATGCAATTGATATCTCCCCCTGTACGGGTATGCACGCTCGCATTGTAAGAACAAACAAAGCACGCCAACTGAACAGGGAACGTTTAAAATATTGGAATGAATGACATACCACGCTGCGCACGATTAATGGGGCACCGAGTACAAAAAGCCAACAGGCTCATTAATATATCAACTGTCTTTTTAGCTGCAAACGTTTGGTACGGACAGCATAAGCGGTCAACCCTTAATTCGCGAATTCGAATGACCTGAAGATTTCAGAATTTTAGCTTCACAGACCACGCCTGGTGCTATTACGTACAGTGGACAGCACATCAACCTTTACATACGTGCACTCTAATTGAATCGTGTGATTTTAAAACGTAAACCGTAAAAACCTTTCATTACAACTTTGCAGGAAATAGAAAAAACAGTTTTATTCAATTACTAATATCTACAGCAGCAATATTTTAGCATATTATATTGATTTCTGTATGAATAAACTACAATTTTTTTTCTAATGTAAATCAATAGGTAGGTGTAAATAATTTAATTAAAAAAAAATGGGCAAGTGTTATTTTAAAAACACATGTGACTTGTGTTGTTTTAAAATCACACGATTCAATTAGTCAAGTTCTGGACGACTTTGCAACAAAAGTGAAGGGTTGACCTGCTGTCAGTAACTTATTGGTAGCTTTAGTAAAGTACAGTCGACAGCAGGTAAACCTTTACAGTTGTATTGCAAAGCCCTTAACGTAACTGAGAGTACACGTATGTAAATGTTGGTGTGCTGTCGACTGTACAAATACTTTTTACTATTTTTTGTAAGCCGTCACATTCCGTCATTAGGAGCGAAATTGTAGTGCAAAGCTAATTCGCAATATTACTCTAACATTTAATTTTAACCAGAGTATTTTTGTTCAATATCTCGTGCTCAAAACTAGTAACAGGCTGTTTGCTTAGTTTTTTTTTAATCCAACTCTGGTAGTAAAAGTTTTTGAGATATGTGTTCTATCAAGTTGGATTTTTCAGCTTAGAAACATCTCGAAACGAAAATTAAAAAAGGTTTCGAATTTATTCAGTATACTAAAGAGCATTAAATAAAACGTTTTCAGTGATTTATCGGCACTCAATTATACACAAAATCCTTTTAAACATAATGTCACGTGAAAACGATCGGCAGACTGAAAACATCTAATATTTCACTCGTCGACGCACCAAGTATGCGTAACTCATTGGGAGTGACGTTTAAACATCTGCAGTAGATAAAGACTTAGATCCTTTGCACAAAGTTCAGATAATTTCGAGTTACTCAATGAAAGACGGTTTGATGCTTTTTATAACTACTCCTCCGAGTGGAGAAAATTGAACGAGTAGCAATTTTTAATGAACACAATTACCAAAAGTATCTTCATCGTAAGATAATGTCAGAAATATTAAGTAGGTAATTAACGTCATTCATCATCATCACCAGTCATTTGACGGCCACTGCAGGACATAGGCCTCCTTCAGGGTTTTCATAACCATGAGGGGTTTTGCCATAATTGCCACGTTTGGCAAGGCGGGTTGGCGATCTCAGTATGCGGTTGGAATCTCAGGAAGACGCTGCTGCCCGTCTCCTGGTAATTAATTTCCTTTGTCGCCTTCTACGACATCCACGGAAGGAAAAGGAGTGACGCTATTCTTAATCCGGCGCCACACGACACCGGATTATTATGTTATTAACGCCATTGTTGGACAAAAACTAGGACAAAATATTTTTATTAATTTAAAAGTAAGTACTTCTGGTCTCATTAGGTTAAGTATTCACTGGCAGGCTAAATTACTCGTTGGCTCCTGATTTGGACCCATCTTGGATCTAAGTATAATATCTTTTGAAACAATTAACAAGTAAACTCAGACACTCCATTCAAAGTATTTTTGTGTCAGTAATTTAACAGCTACGGGTAATCTCAAAGAGTTTTATTTTCGTCCTTAGTAAGTTTCATAAATATGTTGAAACAGAAGTAAGGCTTACTACCGGATTAAATTAATCGAAAGGCATTTCTGCGTTATTTTACTTTTATTAGGGTTCCGTAGTCCGACAAGGAACCCTTATGGTTTCACCATGTCCGTCTGTCTGTCTGTCTCTCGGTCTGTCTGTCTGTCCATCCGCTGCCTAGCGCAAAGAACGTTGATACGAGAAAGCTGTAATTTGGTGTGTGTATAAATATTTATTACGACGACAAAGTTAAACAATAAAATGTTGGAAATTATTTTTTATTACTGTTCCCTCCCCTAACATGAAAAGTGGGGATGATTTCTTTTTCTCGTTTACCCCATCATGTGGGGTATGGTTGGATTGGTCTTTGAAAAATATTGTGGGTGTAGTAAGACCAATTTTGGGATGTAGGGTTCCGTTTGCGAAATATTAAGCTTTAAAGCCAAATTTTTGTCCGAGTATGGTGTCCCCCCTCTTCTCCTGGCTAAACGCTTGATTGTGAAAAAAATGAAAAAAATCAAGCTACTAGCATATGTAATGAACTTGAAAAGAAAAGTATCACGGCTAAGTAGGCTTTACTAAGTTAACGAGTAATAGGCAACCAACTAATAAAAGCAAAATTTCGTGCAAAATCCATTGAAAATGACTTCTATGAAGTTGTGAGTTCTGTAAAACAGATAGAAAACCCTCTTTCTACGGCACCCTACATTGCGCGTGGCCCGACACGCACTTGACCGGTTTTTTTTTAATCTGGCTCACCCTAATAGTGCATTGAAATCCTCAATAAAAGGCTACTAACCTTCAAAATGTCTCGTTGAGATTTCAATTGGCAGTCATCTATAGGTACGGGATCATAGGCTAAAATTAAATTCAAAAGGTGACTGAGTTATCTTTCTGTACCTACGTCTCCTCTCGGCTTTTCGTCGGTGCTGCTTTGACATCCGCTAAACACGACATTAATACACTTAGGTCTTTTTTTCACCCTCGCTGTCTCATAATTTATTTTTTCATTTCGTTTTTTTGGTAGCCCATTAGCTATTAAGCGTCCCGTCATTTTCAATTTCGAATAATGTGATATTGAAAAGCATACATCATAAGCAGCCTATATACGTCCCACTGTAGGGCACAGACCTTCTATCAGAGAGAGAGTGTGGGCTTAATCACCACTCGTGCCCACTGCGGATTGGAGATTTCAAGTGCTGAGGCATGGGAATAGTTCAGACGCTCAGGTTTCCTCACGATGTTTTCCTTCACAGTTAGCGAGTGGTATTGCTACTATAACTTCACTAATGTACATAACTTGGAAAACCAAGTCATAGGTACATGTCCGCACTGAGAATCGAACCTGGGTCTCTCGCTTCCGAGTCCAATGTTGTACCCATTAGGCTACCACCGCTTACTTACATACATAACTGAAGGCTACTTATTATTCAAATCAAGAATTATTTTGTTCTTTTTTAGAATTGAACCAGGCAGCCTATAGAATTAGTCACTACGCATTCTATTTTTGAAATTAAAAATATATTACAAGTAGGTATTAATGGCTTTGTTTTCTAACTTTCATACATTTGTGAATTTGTGGTAAACAATGCCACTTGCTAACTGTGAAAGAAAACATCGTGAGGAAACCCGAGTGTCTGAGGTCTGTTTGCTTGTAACCTGCAGTTAGATATAAATAGGCTGTTTAAGCTGGGTTATATGCTAATTACAGAGACAATACCTACCTAATAGTGCCAAAGGTCTCGTAAAAAGCAATAAGTAGTCATAAATGCTGTCAAAACAAATGTATTCCTTGTAGCTCTATTCATTTGTTTTGTAGACATATCCAATTTCATAAGCCATGTTCTCACACGAAATTAATAAAAATATTAATTGGTGATTAATAAAAGCAATTATGCCTCGGTAATATTAAGACAAGTCGTTTAGTAATAATGAATTATTGTGGGTTGCGCGGTGTAGGAAGAGGTTTGTAAGAGCTCCGACCCACTCTCTTTGGTCTTCCTCTGGTCTTATTCTGTTAAAATTCAACCGTTTGATAAGCTTTAGACCTGAGCAAGTAACGAAACGCAAAGTTCCCAGTTGATTTTCGAAATTTGACAGTAGATGTCATAAGTTGTATTTTAACTGTTGTATTCAAACAAAATACCAAAGCGAAATACAGAACACATTATTACTTTTTTTTTTAGGATTTGATACGTTTTATTGACTGTTGACTGTTGAAAGTCTTTTGAGAAATAATTAATGTGATTAATAAGAAAAGACCGAACGACGTAGGAAACAGTAAATTAAATTACTATTACGATATACAACAAAAATCGCTGTTTACCATTTTCCATAGCATGCATGCTATGAGCAACGCGAATCATTAAGAAATACTATAGCATGCTATTTAATAGCAAACCACCGACCAGAATCAAGAATCTTTACACAGCACAGCCTTAGGAGAAACTAGAATTGACCAACAGCTACATAATATATTATAGCGTGGAAGCGCTAATGAAAAACACAAGAGCCTCAATTAGAGCTGATGCTATTAATCAAAATTTCAATGAAGCCGTAATATCTATAAATAGGTATGTAAGGTACATTACATAATCAATATTTTGCTATTGAGAGTTTAACATGATGGTCTTGTCGTTTTTGGATGTACATCGATAGATTTTCGAACAAATTTGTGTTTACTAGTGCTTGCAGTTTTTAACATCTTTTTACGCTTGACATAATAGTTATTTATTTAAGCATTGAAAATAAGCACCACACATTAGAGACTTCCATAAACTACGTAGAGGTCTACGGTAGTAAGACTCTGATCAAGCTCAAATTGTATTCCAAATTGGACCACAATTTCTTTAGTGTTTAAGTGCAGGTTTTTCCTCTCATTCGCAAATTCGAAAATAATCAATGATTGTAAAACAATAAATTTTCTTTAGACCACTTATGCGTCCGTCCTTTGAATAACCTAGTGACATTTTAGACATAAATTAAGATATAAATTTAGATGAAATCGACGTGTTCATGCAATCTTCATAACGTGTAATTGTCATAACGTGTAATGCATTATCAGAATCTAGGCCCAGGTCACTCTCAATTTAAACTTAATCGAGGACACGACATCATAGGTAGGTTAGGTATGCGTTTAATATGCGTTTCGTAAAAAAGTATTTTTATATCTTATTTTTATGCATCTCTATAGGATAAAGACTCTATTCAGCTCTTCATAGTCCCTTCTAGTTCTTGCGACTCTATGGTCAGGTATTAATAAATGAACACGTTAATGCGCGCACGCCGCTCGCAGCGCATGCGCAGCGGGGACCTAAGCGAGCAGCGGGGCTTCCCCGTGGACTCCCACACTGCTGCCCACAGCTGAGAGTACTGTTCCGTTGCCGGGAATATTGAGAATGTTCCCAAAATTCCATGTTGACAGGATGACAGGTTTGGATCACAGCAGAGACAGAAAAAAATTAGGTAAATGTAAAAGATGTTAATAAATCACGTGAGGATGACCAAACGAATCTCGATTAAATTTGGCACAGAGACAGATTACAGTCTGGAATAGCACGTAGACTACTTTGCAACAATGCACATCAAAATTGTCACGCCAAAGTATGTCTGAAGCAACAGCTAGTTAGATATAGAGGACTAGAACGGTACGTAACATAAACATCTAGAGTCACAAGCAATATTCTGTTCATTCTCAGACACCGGAAATATTTGTGCCGAAATATATTTTAAGGCACCACAAAGCCATTAGCTAATTTATCGCCACCTTTTATCATCTGAACAGAATATTTAAACTACGAGAGCGCCAAAAGTTCCAAGAAGGCAACGAATGAATAAGTTATTGATTCGAATTACAATGAAGGAACATCGACCGCCGATGACAAATTGCATCTAATTCGCTTTGGGCCATTATTTTAATTAAATTTCTTTATGTGAATCCATACGGTGAGCGGCGGTAGCCTACTGGGTAGAAAATTGGACTCGGAAGCGGGAGACCCAGGTTCGATTGCCAGTGCGGGCACGTACCTATGACTTTTCTTTATAAGTTATGTACATTTGTGATGTTATAGTAGCAATACCACTCGCTAACGGTGAAGGAAAACATCGTGAGGAAACCTGGGTGTCTGAGCGATTCACATACCTCAGCGCTTGAAATCGCCAATCCACGGTGGGCACGCGTGGTGATTAAGCCCATACTCTCTCTCTGAGAGAAGGCCTGTGCACTACAGTGGGACGTATATAGGCTGCTTATGAGGAATCCATACCGACACCAACATTTCAAAAGTTGGTTTGCTTGTGTGACTGTTTGTTGTGTCTTTATGTCACTTTTCCGCCGGTTTGAGAATAAAAAAATATCTATGTATATACTTTAGTATCAGTTTGGCTCTTCAGATTTCTCAAAAAACCGGCCAAGTGCGAGTCGGACTCGCGCACGAAGGTAAAAAAACAGCAAAAAGAATCACGTTTGTTGTATGGGAGCCCCCCTTAAATAATTATATTATTTTGTTTTTAGTATTTTTTGTTATAGCGGCAACAGAAATACGTAATCTGTGAAAATTTAAACTCTCTAGCTATCACGGTTCTTGAGATACAGCCTGGTGACAGACAGACGGACATACGGACGGACGGACGGACAGACAGACAGCGAAGTCTTAGTAATAGCGTCCCGTTTTTACCCTTTGGGTACGGAACCCTAACAATAACAAGACATAACGGTGCTTCAGTATTTACTTAGTGACATTCTTAATTCGGAAATCGGTGGTTATTCAATTAGCTGCTGCTGATCAGTTAAGAAGTTGTCACATAATTTCGCTCACATCATCCATGCCTAGATTTCCGCGTTTCATAATACTACAATTAGTATATTATTACGACAATTCAATGTACATTGCGTAGCCGATTAGTACAATTAGTTGGTTAATCTGTGGTAATCGGCGATGCAATCTATATCGAATTATCGTAGTTAACCATAAACTGTGGTTTTACGTAATGAGGCCCTGATAGAATTTTGCATAAATTACAAAATGGCATTATTCTGTTGTGAGTTCAAGGCTAATCTAATACTTTTAAAAGAGCAATTCTTGTATATAAATAATCTGAATCTTTTAAACGGCTCCAACGATTTTCATGAAATTTAGTATGCAGAGGATTTCGGGGACGATAAATCGATCAAGGTAGGTTTAATTTTTAGAAAACGTTGTTTTGTCCGTGTTTTCAGGTAATGAAAAACTGCTACAATATCATTAGAATACGAAGGTAAATTTCGCCACCATCCACAAGGTTGTGATAGCTCAGGTGGAAAATGAGGCGGTCCCGAAACCGGAAGACCCCGGTTCGAGTGTGGACCAGGCGTCTCCAGTCCGATTATTTTTTCCCTTTTTTTCATCGTATCTACATAACATAACTTCCAAAAAATACGATTAACCAAAAAAAAAACCGAGCTCGGTCATCCAGGTACTATCAAATAACTGACAGGACAAGTGTCAAGTGATTGTGTTGTGTGAAAGTGGAAATAGAAGGTAACTGTTTGAATTCTCAGTGAAATTTGTAAAGCATGCCATTCATTATTAAGGACTTGAAATCTTTGTGAAAATTAATTATTACTTAAAATCTCTGTAAAATATCACGCATGGCAACCAAAACCGCGGTAAGAAGCTATTAAAAAATATAAATGACAATCCTCTTATTTATTGGTCTGGGTCTGGGAGTTTTAAGTTATTAGAGACACAATTAAGAGTTTTGAATCTCTTGGAAATGTTTGATTACTGATGATATTGTTCTTTATTTGCTAATTATGTAAATTATCCTTTAATCATAAATTCATATTGCAACATTTTATTTGAAAATAAAACAGTGGCCAGTATTCTAATGGATTAACTTACATAAAATTGCAATTTCAGATTATGATTAAAATAAAAAATAAAACTGTGATAGAGCAACAATATCATGGATTCGAATCTCAGCATTTACCAGTGACTTAATTTTCTAAGTGACGTACATTTGTAACTTTATAGCACCTAGCAATACCACCCGCTAACGGCGAAGGAAAATATCGTGAAGCTCCGGGGTGTCCAAATACCTTAGCGCTTGAAATCGCTAATCCGCGGTGGTAAGGCCTAATTCTCTCTCTGACAAAAGACCTGTGTCTTGCGGTGTAACGTTTGTTACACGTAAGATTTGTTTATGCTATTATTATCTATAAAAAATATAGGTACTTCTTATAACAGCATCAAATTAAGTTTCATCTAATTTTACATCTTTAAACACCAATAAATACTATTATATATTTTGTGCAACTGCATCCTTTACGTGAAGGAATGCATTTTGTTTTGGCCAAATCGCCACGGGCCGATAGCGACGTATATTTTAATGGGTGTGTCTAATCGGTCAATGCGTAGGTCGAGGGCGCTATCAGGCGACCTCTGTGGTCGTTTTGGCTGTCACTGGCCGCACTTTTCGTTTGAAGAATTTATTCAAGCAAGGAGGTTCGGCCAATGCTTAGGTCGAGGACGCTATCAGGCGACCTCTGTGGTCGTTTTGGTTGTAACTGGCCGCAATTAGCGGCGGCTTTTTGAAGAATTTATTCAATCAAGGTTTTAAATAAGGTCCTCCCTTTTGCTTGCAAAGCCTGTTTTATCAGAAGTCTTATAATTGACTCATTTTTTCGGTAGCTACTTTATGTTTAGCTTCTCCCGATTTCTGATTTTAAAATGAGAGGATAAGGGATACCTAATTGAGATAAGATAAGAATATCCTTTATTGTATTCTTAAGTTTTTTTGCTAATCCTACAAAGCACTATTTTAGAGGAACACTAAAGGTATTATATTACTGAAATTCTTAAATCGGAGACAGGGACTTTAGTTGCAATGTCATAGATAGTTAACAATATTATAAAAGGTAAAGTAAGGTGCATGACACGATAGAATAATACTTTTGATAATATAAGCAGTCAAAAAGTCAATATAGTCACTTGGTACTGAAATGCGCCGTACAAATCGACCTTAGACTATGACGTCACTCCCTATCTCCCTAACGCAACGCCTATAACGTATGAAGCTTATCAATAGGTATTTGAGTTATCTCGTAAAATAATGTTTTTTATGCATGAACAGCATTATAAGAAAACGTTCAGAATTCAATGACAAAACGAAATCTAATAAGTTTTATGTTATTAGATTATCATCTGATAAAATTGTCACATGATTTTTGGAAATGTCAACGTTTACATAATTTTATTAAATTCGGAATTCACGCACTTAACCAATGTCACAGCCACCGGTAAATCATTTCCTGCCATAGAAGAATATCCATTTTAATATTAAACACATAGGCATTGATTCTATCTCACAGCGCCACTACAAAACACGAAAACCGTAAAACCTAATATTTTGTTTTTAACTAAAACTTCCGTGTAGTGGACACGTTACTAAGTCCGGATTCACTTACTTGAAATTTTGTAGGAAGAGTCCGACCAGATTTCCAAAACTTAATCATGGTGAGTACAGACGGAGCCGGTGGAAGTAAGTGAATATGGACTTGAGCTAATACGATTTTTTTTTTTATGGAAAATTCAACAAAAACAATTTTAAAGCCGTACAACAGAAGTTGTTGTAATTAATGTTTTGTCTCTACTTACCATGATTAAGTTTAGTGAATGTGGTCGGACTCTCCCTAAAAAATTACAGGTAAGTGAATCCGGACTTAATAACGTGTACTCAGTGCTCACGAATGTTTTAGTTAAACTTAATGTTAATTACATTGCACAGCTTACTAGCCTACGGAAGAAGGAAGACAAATTTTTGGGACAATTTTGTCTTCATACTTTGAATTTTTGGGTTAAACGGTTATGCAATGTACATCGAAATTTTCATAATAAACTATTGCTACTATAACTTCACAAATGTACATAACTTAGAAAACAAAGTCATAGGTACATGCCCGCACTGGAAATTGAACCTGGGTCTCCCGCTTCCGAGTCCAATGTTCTACCCACTAGGCTACCACCGCTAACGGTGAAGGAACACATCGTGAGGAAACCTGAGTGTCTGAGCTATTTACATACCTCAGCGCTTGAGATCGCCAATCCGCGGCGGGCACGCATGGTGATTAAGCCCATACTCTCTCTCTGAGAGAAGGCCTGTGCCCTACAGTGGGACGTATATAGGCTGCTTATGATGATGAATTATTATTGTAGTTTTGTGAAACGCGGCCCAGTCCGCTCGTTTTACGGTCCCCATAACCATTTAGGCTAAGAACGTTGGAAAACGCACCAGCGTGCTCAGTGGGCGATTGTCTTCGGCCGAAGCATCGTTAACGTTTACAGCTCTTCGGCGAAGGACTAAAAATACGCGACAGGAACAGTGGGCAGCGTGTTGCGCTAATTATTAAATGCTCGCGCAGGAAACGGCCACAAAATATACACGACAGAAGAACACTAATGCCGGATTTTCACGATCTCGGACCGAGTACATCATCGATCTACGCTCAGTACGCTCTGATGAAAACAGCTTACTTTTGTGCTAAGATCGCTGGTGTCCACGATACGATTAGCTTCAATTACAGTTTATTTTACATAGCTCGTTAAGTCCCTGACTCCTAAACTAGGGAACCCTGTATCTTAGCAGTCAGTTTCTTCCTTCAGTGCATGTGAGACGACAGTACAATAACTGATACTTACATTAATCTGTCGCTAGTCAATATTTTTTATAAATTTGAGATTGTAATTAAGATGAATTAATTTCTCGAAACAGTAAAAATTAAAAATAAGGATGCTGCAGGTGTATATGCATGTGCGTGAGTGTGTGTGTGTGTGTGTGTGTGTGTATGGATATGTGAGTGTGGTGTACTAATTATTTCACTATGGAAAGTGTGAGAGAGTATGACTTGCGAGAGGCAAATAGTTTTTCAAGTTTCTTTAAGCAGTCATGTTTTGCTGTGCCTAATGTTCAGTGGGCCAACACGGACCAAAACACTGGGTGAGGTCACCAGAAAATCTATCAACTGCACAATGGTGTATCAGCGCTGCTGCGCTGTCAAAACGTCAAATGCTGAATCTTAGTAGCAACAGCAGTTACGGTATTTTTTTAATGGCAAATATGATGAACGCTGTGTGCAAGATATGTCTAAACACACAAAATATGACCAAGTCCGTTTTGAAGAGAAAGGAGACTTTTCGATGTTACTCCTGCCTGATTAAATAGTCTTTTGAGATGTAATGTGAAGAATGTAAACGAGGCTATCCTTCTGTATTTTTAGGGAGGAACGGGTGGCGTACCCGCAACACGGCGCCGTGTAATCAGCTCCTCTGATGTTATCCCATGATTTATGAGCACCCTGAGAGATGGCGCTACCACCACGCGTCACTTGATGCCTTCCACGCTATTGGACTTGCAAAGGAACTGTTCCAGCTTTTTTCATCCGTTTCCTAAGACCGCACAGGCCGTAATTGCACTGAATGGTGCAATTTGTCGAAAAAAACCCTGTCAGCCAGTCACACCGGATTAACGTTCGGAATTCAAAATCGGAATGCAAACGAGGCAGTGGTACGCCGCGATACGAACAATAAAACGCGACCACTAATGAAATATTTGCTCAAAAGACGAAATTGTAAGTAAGCAATTTATTCGCAGTCCTGGTCGCCGATCGAGCGTGGTGGCTGCACGCAATCGAATCGATTACCCGCTTCGTTACACCGCCGGCCGCCAGGCGGAGCCACTCGTCAATAAAATACTTGTAAAACTATCGCCAAATGAATTAAAACAGTTGCCGAGCCAATTAGGAAAGGCAATCGTGCGAGTACCGGACGAAAAAACGAGAACGTCGACAGCCCGCCGACTTCTGCCGCGCCTCGGCGGAATAACAATTTGTCTCTTATTACAACACCCGTAAGGTGTTTATTTGAAGGCAGTGCGGTAGCGTAATAAGGGTTTCGGGTTTCGCCCGCTAACGAGCGCGCATGAAACGATAAGCCTTTCTAGTTATTCTGATAGACTAATAAGGACGTATTTATCTACGAGTTTGCACTCGGGGAGCATTTATAAAGTCGCATTAGGCAGCATTATCTCGCCTCTGGTGCCTCGGAAATGTACACCGTACCGCGACAAATTCAATGCACCCAAGATAGTCTGCATCGAGAGATCGAATAACCGAGTAACCATTAGTAGTTTCCGCTAATGCCTTCCGATCCGCTCATAAGGTTCGCTCTAATCATTCATTGTGTATTATCCCACGTCAATTTCCGTCGCATAAACGCGCGCGATTCAATTTACGACACAAGATTGGACCTATCTAATCAATAGTTTATTTGCGTGCAATAGGAACGACGACGTAGCGCTAGCAATAACTGTGAAATTAAAACGTTTAATACTTATTAAAAGTAATAAATTCACTTTGTGTAGATGCGAATAGGCGGTCCGCGGCGGCCATTGTTCCAGTTGGCGCGCTGAATGCGAGACACGTTTTACGAGAATGCTCGCGCTTAATTATTTTCGTTAATCAAAAGCTGCATAGCGTTTACGGAGTTAGGTAGCGTTTAGCAATTTAGCATTCTTAATAGACCATTATGCGGGGTCGTAAACAAATGGGAAGGCATTGTGGTGTATTAACGCGTACTGGGTGACGCTAAGGTGGTGAGCCGATTGCCCCTGGTTGGTTTGGGGCCGCGACCATTGTGCGCGCCCGCCCGATAACAAACTGGTTTTATTATTCTTGCCTTTTCATTTCTTTTTTAGGGTTCCATATCCAAAAGCTAAGGGACCCTATTAGTAAGACTCCTCTGTCCGTCCGTCCGTCTTTCTCTCCGTCCGTCCGCCCGTCTGTCACCAGGCTGAATCTCATGAACCGTGATAGTTAGACAGTTGAAATTTTCACAGATGATGTATTTCTGTTGCCGCAAAAACTAAAAATAGAATGAAATAAATATTTGACGGGGGCTCCCATAGAACAATCGTGATTTTTTTGCCGTTTTTTGCTCGATTAACGGCTACTCCGACTTTCGACTTCGTGCGCGAGTCCGATTCGCACTTGGCCGGTTTTTTTCAGTGACCGAGCCTTTACCCCATGACCCATTCAAAACGGGAAAGCGTCATATTCACAAATACGTGGCAGCAACATAGGAGTCGTCAGTCGACAACCTTCGTAATTTAGCTGCAGCCCACCTGTAACATTTGAGTCGACTGAGTAGAGTACACCAATGTACTCAATGTTGATGTGCTGCCGCATGTATGAAAAGGTCTACCTGCTACGGCGCAACTATGAAATCGCAAGAAAAATCTGCGGTCACAAAATTGTTTGGGTATTGAACTTAGATTGAAAGAGTGTTACATTAGTCTTCCGTAGGTATTTATGAGAAGCTCCTCGTTCCCTTCCTAGCCCTCTATCAAGAATATAAAGGGATTTACGTTACACCGTGTGTAATTAATTATGGTTTGTACGCCAAAGATTCAGTAATTCAGTCATTTATTCATTATTAAAAACGAGGACAGTTAGGTACATTCCTTACACCATCGTATTTTGATGCTTATAGTGTATAATATATACATTCAAGGAAAAACGATAACATCTGAACTAGTAATAAACACTGTATCTCAGATGTCAACGGCCACTACCGCAAAGTTTCAAATATACGTACACCATAAATGCATTAAATTAAATAAAGGTACTATTCAATATACATTACTTTGAAATAAAGAAATACAAATTAAGTTTGGTAAGTGGAGTGCGGTGTATAGGTAAGTGTATGTACGTATGCGAGGGATTAGAGGGAGATGGAGGTAAGTACGTGTGTGTGTTGTGTATGTGTGAGAGGAGAGTGTTCCTTTAAGATTATGCTATGTAGTCCCAAATGGTTTGGCGTATTTTTATAGGGGATCAAAATTAAATAAAGAGTAGGCGGTTTGGCAGCCCAGACTAGATCTTAAACAGGGTATTTTTTATTAGCGTCTATTAGAGTTTGACATTTATAACTCGTCAGTTAAATGCTATTAACAATAACTTTTGTTATATGACTTTAAGAATTGCTTTTACATTTTTCCTGCTTTGCAGCGGCACTCTGTGATATAAATGGCGCTTAGATATTGGTGTTCTAGATAGGTACTATAAGCGCGGATTTGATATAATTGTGTGAATCCAGATATTAAGAAAGAATAATAAAATCTCAAAGAACTAAATTTGTTGTAAAACACAAATGGTCTTATTTTTAAAAACTAGGTTCCTTAAAACACGCCAAAAACGCCGATTAAAACAGTCTGTGGTCTTACAAGGAAAAGATGTAGCCACAGATTAAATAAACAGAGTTTTATATTGTTTTTAGACGAATCGTGTTTTTATAAATAAGGCCGTTTCTCTTTTCAACGTTTTATACAAATTGTTGACTAATTTTTAGCGGGTGAGTTTTTTGTTTTCTTTGATACTCAACTTTTTATTGCCGTCAAAGGGCCTTCAACTGCAGTTGGTCTTAAAGCAAAAGCACGCAAAGGCGTTCGTGAAAACACGGCCTAATCTCTTATTTGGTTTTGTCGTCATAAAATTAGTTTAAAACGTGCATTAACGTTTAAAAAGTAAGTTTTAATGTCCGTCTTGACATTCGTGACGGGCCCCTCATTATGGAGCGTGCACGCTCGGTTTTTACTTGCAAATTGTAAAATAGCCACATTTATAAATGCTTACAGTACCTACTTTAGTCCTAACATAATTCTTAAAAAATTATTACAAATACGAGCAAAATTTACTTTGATAATAATTTTTCAAATCAAACGCGCAAGTAGGTAGGTACTAGTAATTTTTCATAGAACGTCACCGAAATTTTATCCGATGAGCCTTGTTTATTTGGAGAAAATGTCGACATGAATTGTCGTTCACATTATCGCAGAATTGGTAGAGTATTTTCAGTGGATCTAAATATCACAACAGTATCTCTACTCTAACGAGTTTTCAGTAAAAAATGGTAGTCTTGTTCAATAGGAAGGTCGACAGCACTTCAACCGTTACAAAATATTAGTTGCAAAGTCACCCGTAACGTTAACTGAGTAGAGTGCATGGTTGTAAAGACTGCACCTGTGTCTTATCTATAACTTCCACTTCCACACAACACAATCACTTGTCCTGATTCCAAACTAGGATACCCATTGCTATAGTAACTAGGTAAGGACATCACAAACATGGAAATACACCCAGACTAGTCCATTTGTATAAATGTACGGCGACCTCCAGGGAATCGAACTCACGACCTCCGGCATGGTAATTTGACGCACAGAACAACGAAGCAGTCAAATAGGTAGCTTAAAATTTCACTGCAGAATCTATTGTTTTTAGCATACAAATTAATAAAACAGTCAAATTATAATCATTCTTCGTATATCAACAAGTTGCAAATGGAATAAATGAAAAACCTGAAACGTGTAAGATTATATACTAATACAAAAAAGTGGTTTAATTTTAAAGATTCTGAAGATTTAGATTACCTTAGAACTTTATATAGCACACACCAGAAAAAAAAATTACTAGTCTTACGTATCGAAGTTTATATAGTTTAGATGCTCACAAAACGCTGCATAAATCATCAGTGATAGATCAAAGATGATGATAGTTTAGATATTATAGTTTTCAGTCAGGTTCTGGCTTGTCGTGACAACAATGTACTGTAATAGGTAATTATAGAAACGTAAACACGCCAATCCCAAATGGACATAATTACGAGTACAATGCCAATACAAAATAAATCATTTCAAAACAAAGGAAAATATCCGATTTCCAAAAGATACCGAATTAGTAAGAATATTCTGTTTAGGTACATAAACACAAGTTAATCAAACAAGAAATTTACACTAATCGGAATTATATAAGAATGCATAATCAAGCAGTCTTATTTATAAAAAAACGATTCCTTAAAAACTCTCAGATCAAATAACCGCAGTTTAAGTTGGTCGTGCCCTTTACGACAAACTATTTGAACTGCATTCGAGGAATCGTGTTTTTATAATTAACACTAAGATTTTCGATTCTAACGTAATATTGATTATGATTTCTTTCAAATAGCACCAACTTAAGAAAAAGTTGAAGCCAAGAAGGCCCTCTTCAGAACCCCAAAATGTATGCAAAACAATCCACCATCTTCACTGGCAAATCCGGCCATCTTGTGAAGCTCAATGGGATATTGTTTTCCGTATTCGACAGGATCCGTTATTTATGTACACGGCTCATTGTTTGCCCCTTTATTTAGCATCAGCCATTCAAACTAAGTTTCCGACGAAACAGGTTTACGGAATCCGGGGAATATTTGTCTTCGCATTACTGAAGACTTTGGAGACCGTGTCTTGTTTTGTTCCAAAACTTTGGATTTGACTGTGTTAATTGGATGGATAGTTGCACAATTTGCACATGCAATAAAACTGCAGGATTCTGGTGAAAATTTCAAAAGTGGCCAGGTCAATCTATTAATTTAAAACATAAAAGATTTTTAATATTGATATGGTCACTTGTGTGGATCACTTGGATGTTGAGCTAGCTAATTAGGTGAGCTAATTACGTATAACTTAAAATTACCCTTAAGTAGGGACTGAATAAATTAACCGACTTGGTATTACATGGATCTCACTACTTTTTATGGTAGAAGAACTGAGTTCCGAGACTTCGTTTTTTTACAAGTTGAATGGGGATGCCATTAACCTCTTAACGTTGCTGAACTGTCAAAATTTGTATATTTTTGAGAACTGGAATGGCTTAAAAAAATAAAAACCGGCGTCACTCAACCCAGTGGTGACTACATAATAGATTGCAGAAATAACTAGAAAATAAATTAAAAACTTAATTTAAAACAAGAACCCAAAATTCCGTTTTAACAAATATAATGTTCTAAACAAAATATTATATTGGCAGCGCGCTGAAGAACCAGTGACTGTACTAAAACTGTAGAATATTTTTTTTTTATTCTGAATAAATTTTAACACGGAAATGGTTACTTTTAAATCTTGAAATATGTCATCATCGGAGCCCGTTTGTATTTTAGAAATAAAAACCAGTCTACATTAGTACGAAATTTTAGCATGACAACGCGTAATTTTTTTGTATTGATTAGGTAGGTATTCTATGTTTCTTACCACATAGATTGTTTCCGCTATGATCAATAGGGAAAATAAGTTTTCCAATAATAATCCCTGAGTAACATGGGTTAATGAATTTGCCTACTGCCAACTGAATATTACCCAATTAACCACTTATTAAGCTCAATCAATGGTGCCAATAATGGTCTTTCAAATAGGTACCAATCCGGACTTGGCCCCCGTGGTGGAGTATGGCCTATACCTTCCTCAGGGAAGAGACCCGTACCCCTTGGTGGGGACATAATGGGTTGATGATGATGATGATGAACCACTTATGATTGCTTTGATGACTTTGTACTAACAGGAAAAAATACCGTTACATGCAGTTATTAAATAGGAAGCGATAATAAAGAGTTCGATGAACTAATATCGTGTAATGGTTGTGATCTGTTTTGTACACCAAATAAAACAAAACAAAACAATAAAGCGTCAAAAACAAAAACATTATTAAAACATTATACACAGTATAAACAGTAGTGGTAATTGACTAACACATCTTCTAATAACGTATAAAAAATTAGTTGTATAATCACCAAACAAAGTGTTTATAACCACCGCAACGAGGCTTTAGTTGCGGTGGTTTTACTATTAAATTTTAGAAGTAGAGTTGATGAACTGATTATACCCACATAGACAGCCAACCTAATTTTATGTCTAATCATCTGATCAGGTATTTAAAAATTAGATAAAAATTGTAACTGACCAACAGGTGATAATGTTTTTTATAACATATACCTGAAATATCTGAAATAGAGATATTGTCGATTCAAAATCTTAAAGTATCGTTGACAACAGCAACTGAGATAATTTAAAAACTAAGTACCTACTAAATAAATAAGATTGATCAAAGAAGCTGTTACCAGAAACTGTATGGGGGTCTTTCGTGTTCAGTTGACACACATTAGCCCGTTATTGTTCCCAGATATGTCGATTATATTATTGTGACGAATTTACTTAACTATGTCTGAAGTCCGACTGCTACTTTTAAAAGGTATTACTGTATTAAAAACGTCAATCAACGAGATTGTTCCTAAGAAAATAACAGTGGAAGAATACGCTGAAATGTCACAATTCAGTGTAAGTAATAAATAAAATGATTGATGGTTTCTCAGTCGGAAGAAAAGGGCGTTCCTTTCAACCATAAATAATGAGCTGTGACCGCAAAAACTGACAAGCGACAATTTTAGATTGCATTCCGTCGCATCGTTTTAGCACAGAAGTATGGTCAGGTTATCACAAGAGATCATCAGTTAAAATGTCTTTGTTCACGTGTCAATGTGGATAAACGCTATCGAAAGTTTTAATACCCCAATGAACGGCTAAAATATCAGCAGCAGCCCAATTAAATCACAAAATAGGGATTAAAATTCAAACAAGAATTAAAAAAATCAATACTAAAAGAAAAACCTATGCTGAAATTTGAAACAAAGGTCTTCCAAATTACAAAAGACTGGAAGGGAAGAACAAAAATGAAATCAAAACAAGATTAGACTTACCTGCCATATGTCCGGGGAAATGTGTTTGGAAGAGCGGGCCAAAGGAAGGAACCACGGGCGCGGGGCCAGGCCAGCCGAGGCCGTGGTAGGCTGCCGCCGCCGCCGCCAGCGCGCTGAACGGAGTCGGCCTAATCGGCCCCATTCTCTCGTTCACATTGCCTCTGGGTGCATTCTCTTCATCTTCACTCTGCATTCTAGTCTCATGGTCTCCGACATCCACTATGGAATCTTCCTGATTGACCGAATCTTCGTACTCATCATCAGACGACATGATGTTAGCTGATGCGTTGAGGTTTAGTGGTGGAGTTTGGGACGACGGCCTCGGCGACAAAGACTTGCCGCCGGGTAGTTCAGGCTGAGCCGACGGCGACTGTCTCAGAGGCGACTCGGGGATCGTTCGGTGATGTCTGATCATCTCCGCCGTAGCGTCATCGTTGGAGCGGTTGGCCTTCGTATCAGCGAGGATCGACGCCACGCTGAAGCTGATCCGCGAAGGCTTCGGAGGCTCCGTCGCCTCCGCCGGGCTGCTGGGGTACCTCGATACACTCTCAATCGCCATGTTCACTTCTTTGTTCTCTTCGTAGGTTTGTTTCTTTAACATTGACAGTCCGTCAGTTCCATTTAGCACTGCAGCGGTACACGGTTCACACAACTGGGGCGCCCTCACGTGGGTGAGTTGTACGCATGCGGGCGCGGTCGGTGAGTGACTGGCGGTGGCGGAGCGAAGCGCGCGGAGCCCTCGTGCCAGCTGGAGGCGGAGTCTCGGAGCGCCCGCCTCGTCTAGAGCCGTCCCTTTCCACCAATCGACCGTTTCAGGCCCGAATTGATCCGAGCGGGGCCGGCGGGGGGCGCGGGCGATTTAGCACGCTCTTATCTCGTTAGTCGCCTTTGTGATACTCGATTTTTTTCGTAGGAATCAAAACATAATTACCTTTTGTACGGGGGGTTTGCGCATTTTGATCGCGCACTTTATGCGCGCCACCAGACGTGTAGTATAAAAATATAATGAGGCGCGGTGAATGTCGCTTGTTAAATCCTTTGAGCGGCGCCCGGGTCTCTTTGTGGGATTAGAGAGGATGAGGTGCCGAGGGTTTGGTGATGCAGAGCCGTTTCGAATCAGTGAGCTGGCGAATGGCGGTCGGAGGCGGCTGACGTTACTTATTTATGGCCCTGTTATTGTATTGATACTTTTAAATTAATGATTCGATGTAATTAGTGACGATTGAACGTGTAATTAAAACGAGATAACAGTGTTATTGTTAACTTGTAACAGCTATTTATTACAAGGTTACGAAAGTGAAATTAAAACATATTGACGTATTTGAAACATATTAGAGGTAGAGGTAAAAGAAAATGTAGAGACAAACAATGAGATAAATTAAACAGATTGTATTTCTTGTCATCATCATCATCAGCCATTTAACGCCCACTGCAGGACATAATGCCATAATCGCCATGCTTAGCAGGCGGGTTGGCAATCGCAGTAGGTATGCGGTTGGAATTTCAGGAAGACGCTGCTGCCCGTCTCCTGGTAATTTATTTCCTTAGTCGCCTTCTACGACATCCACGGAAGGAAATAGAGTGGCGCTATTCTTAATCCGGCGCCACACGGTATTTCTTGGTACCGTGCCGACCATAAGATGCTCAAAACATAGTTTTTTTGCATTTTTATTACTTTACAGGTGACGGGCAGCAGCGTCTTCCTTAGAATTCCAGCCGCATACTGCGATCGTCAACCCGCCTGCCAAGCGTGACGATTATGGCAAAACCGCTCATCGTTATGAAAACCACGAAGGAGGCCTATGTCCTGCAGTGGGCGTCAAATGGCTGATGATGATGATGATGATGATGATTACTTTTCATCCTGATATTGTTTGTTTATGGTTAAGTGAAGTAATTTTTGGTAACAAAAAAACATTTCATTGACGTGTATCTTTTTTCGTTTCTAAGTCATGGTTAGAAAGTCCCTTTAAAATCCAGTGAGCGAATTTAAAGTCACCCTGTAGCGGTAGAATTATAAATATTTCTTAAAATTGGTACTAGGTAACAGGTATCTACTAACCGGTATGGACTTGTTCCGAAATTAAACGAAATTTTTATGGATAGGCAGCGGTTGTCGCGCCACCGCTTTTACATTAGATTATACAGAAAATAATATAGCTACTAACATTAAAGCCTTAAATATCTAAAAATATCAATACAAGTTTATAATAATATAAGGTATCTTTAATGTCTGTATTTTATTATTTTCTTCATTTTAAGTATATTTATCGCTAAAAGCGATCTCTTCCAGTTCTGGGATGGAAGGTAAAAAGAGTAGGTTACATGAATTACATTCAAATTATATGTAGGTACTAGGTAGGTACTATAAACTAACTGAGTTACAGATACTCAATATTCAATACACTAAGGTAAATATAAAATTTTTTCATCGCTTTTGAACTTTGTTTCTCGAAATTACCTATTTTCATACATTTAAATGCTCTACCTAAATTGTGCCAAGTATGGTCTGTTCATCCTTACTTGTCCAATTTAGTAAACAATATTCTAACCACAAAATTTACATTTGATGCCGAAACTAGATATTTTCTTGCAAGTTCGTGCACTTTGTTTATAAACATAGCAGCGTGTTATCCAAAATGGTGTCCCAGGTTACTTCATTTATGGGATTATGGCAGTTTTCGACTAAAAAGTCATACTTTGCGGGTAGAATCTTGTTTACTAAATTGGACAAGTAAGGATGAATAGACTATAGTCCCGTGAGTCCCAACCAAATGAGCGTACACCACCCCGGAGCCTAGAAGGGGATATTACGGCAATCTTCCCAACTCTATAAATAAATGGTCCTAAGCAAGCGTGAAAACTTGGGGTGATATCTATTACCTCTGCCGTTACCCCAGTCTCTTTTCTTCTTACGGGCGCCGGTATATTTGTCTTTGTCTGACGCGGATAGTTGGTACTAAATAGGTATTTAGTATTCGGAAGGGAACACAGTTAATTACGTGGGGTGAAAAGAAAAATGAATGATAGTGTACGTTTCACAATACTGTATCTTGCAGACGGTAGACACCTTATTATTTGCTGTTAGAGATTATTTTTGCACTGCTTTCGAAGAGTACCAGTTTGTTTATTTTTTCAGCTAGGGATTGAGGGGCATTTCGTCTGTCATATTAGGAGAATAAGGAAGTCAAGTTATAAATGGATGGTGTGTTATTAATTATGGCAGTTTAATTATGTTTACGGTTTTGTTTCTGTTTACTCACGATTTTTTGCCCGCACACTTAACAAACATGCGTCTCTAAATCATAATGAGGCATTTTTGGAATAACTCTGAGACTTTTTTCGGTTGTACGGCCTATATTTGGACGGCTAGTCAGAAATGCGGATCATTTGTGCTCACGCACGGAATTCCAATGGTGTTCACATAGAATAAATACTGCCGAAAGGTAGTATTCTCTAAAAGGAGAGTTCTTCGTGTGAATGTCGGTGCCTGCTTACCAAATCTGTAGTTTTAAGTCTCTCTAACGTTACTGATAATTTAAACGTAGTTTATCTTCTCAAAGAAGGTTCTTCGTAAAATAACTATTTTTGTTATAACGATACACTTCCGGGTAAAATTCTCCTTGCTGATACACTTCCCGTTAAAATTCTCCTTGCAGTAAACTTTTCTGTCAATTTCTGGTCTGATTTACCCACACTGAGAACATGGCTGTTTGTAGATATGACTCCTTTGCCTATCTTAAATGGAAAAAATAAAAAAAAGAAAGATTCTTGATTACTTTAGTTTCATTTACAAATGAGTGAAGATAAAATAGTGTAAGCAACTGCATATAACACTATATTAGAATACTCGTGTGATGCTCGTATTCTAAGAATCTCTCATAAACTACTATTATTGCACACAAAACATTGAACAGGACGTTACATAAGAAATAACATGTACAAAGGCGAGCTCATCTCTGTCTGTAATCTTATAATGGTTTTGTAAAATGTTTGCCTAAGAACTTAAAGTGCAATCTCTAATAGTATTTATTAATTAGATTCAATTTTTCAGTTACTTATCGTCCGTTCAGCAGAGTTAAAACTCATTTTGTGGCATAAGTTCAGGCTAAATTTATTATGTGCCAAATGAGTTTTACCTGCAAAGAGATTACAGAAGCTTTGGAGTTAAAGAGTTTTCTCACGTGACAGTTTTGTTATGGGGCACAATACGCACTCAGATTAGACTAGCTAGATTAATACTCTTTATTGCACACCATACATTATAAAGATACATCATCATCATCATCAGCCATTTGACGCCCACGGACATAGGCCTCCTTCGTGGTTTTCATAACCATGAGGGGTTTTGCCATAATCGCCACGCTTGGCAGGCGGGTTGGCGATCGCAGTATGCGGTTGGAATCTCAGGAAGACGCTGCTGCCCGTCTCCTGGTAATTGATTTCCTTAGTCGCCTTCTACGACATCCACGGAAGGAAATGGAGTGACGCTATTCTTAATCCGGCGCCACATGGAAGGATACATGAAAAATCTTAAATATCTAAGTTACATAGTTATTATTACCTAACATAGGCATCAGAGCTGATCAAATAAAATTAGTAAAATGAATGGCGCCTTCTTTGCTATGTTATTATTTTTCATTTAATAGGCAGTTGCTTGTGTGTTAATTTTCTTGTAAAATACTTGGTATTGGGTACAAATAAACTTTTCATTTTCACTTTCATAGTATACAACTGGCGATCTTTCGGCAGTGTTTTTTCTTGTCGTAGATTTTCTCTTTAATTAAAGAAACAAAACTAACAAAATCTCATTTTGTGTTAAAACGTCACCTAGTGAGTTTCACTTTTGAACCGACGATATTAGGTCTGATCTTATAGGCTATGTCAAACCTTAGTTCTTTGGCGATATCTCACTCATGTTGTGATCCATCAGTTCATAGTTACTTAGTATGAAACTATACTAAGGCCAACTTCGACTTGCATTGCACCACTTCTTAAGGCTGTTCTTATGTGGAGCTTGCTGTCTCGCTTGCAAAATGTAACATATTTAATTATTTTAGTAAAATGTGTAAACTTTTGATAAATGCGTTCTGAGGGTTTGATGCATGATTAAATTAGGGACATTTTAAATATATTTTTGTTTTCCGATGCGTACATTTTAATAAAGAAAAGTTGTTCTCAAAATTTTGAAGTCAACGCTCACTACCTTGCTCAATAAAAAACTTAGTACAGAATAAGAAAAATATGCCAAAACTATGCCTATCCGCAATTTGATTATCCATCAAACCCTCAGATCACATTTATCAAAAGTTTACTCATATTTATTACAATATAAAAAAAAAAATATGTTAAATTGTGCAAGCTCCACGTAAGAGCAGCCTTAGTTAAACGCTGTTTAAGCCACATTTAACAAAGTGGTGCATGTCGACCTAAGTATCTGTAAATTTATTAATATTATTGTATTAGCGAAGGGCAATCATAATCACCGTCACCATCATCATCACTCATGCGTATAGGCCTTTTCCCCATCACGCCATCTTTCGCGGTCTCATTCTCAACCACGGGCCCCTACGCCGACCTGACCACAATGTCCAACCATCGGGCTGTTGCTCTACCGACCGACCGCCGCCCGGTGCTCGGCCGCCACTCCGTTACTCCCCTGGTCCACCTGCCGTCCTCCCGTCTCGCCAAAATAACCAATGGCGTTCGTGAATGCCGCGACTAATGGACGGTGATGAACCGAAAGAGTTTTGTCAGGATCGTGGCAAGAGGCAAACTCCTCTGTGAATTGATCGAATATTTTTAACACTGACACATTATGCAATGCGGTGTGTTTGGCCTAGTTTTTAGTTCATGACAGTTTATTAATTAAGCCTGTCCACTATTCGATGTTACGTTTTCAATTTGTTTTATCTATCTTGCAGTTGAAAAATACAAATTCTTTTATATTTAACAGTGTTTATTTTCGAGGCGTTATCGTGTTTAAAACTTCATGAATCCATTTTTTGTGGATTTATTTTTTTTAGAAAACTTGGTATTTCGGTGTACTGTAGTTTATTTAAAACTTATTTTGCTAGGCTTTTAATTTTTAATCGCACACCTACGTCACTGCCTACGCATTAATTAGTCTGTTAATATAGGTATCCACTTTAAGATCCGTATTAATTAATCTTGAATGGCGCAACTAAGATATTGTTCAAATCAGAAAACCAAAATGGCAACGGGACAGTGCACAGTGGTGATCTCAGCGGTAAAAGCGTTTTTTATACGGACCTAATTTTGTAGGAATATTCTTCTTCAACCTTAAGGGCCAATTTCTGACTTGAGTATTTCGCTATGTAAATTGTTAACTGTAGTGCTGTCTCTTTGAATTTCCCAGAAAAGAGCGTGACAGAACGTTACTTAAGTATTTACTTAGTGAAATTCTCAATTCAGAAACTGGCCCAATGCTGAGTGTAGGTCTATTCTAATGGCTATTTACTTCGGTCTTCGGCTTTTTTGAAACCAGCTTTTTCCTGGCACTTCGACTAGCTGAATATATTTTGCGCACCAAATCCTGAACGATGCCAATCGTCTGCCAAATTCCAAACTAATTGTTATTGCAAACGTCAGGATTCCGACCGGATGGGGTGCACATAATTAGGTCTCTGGTCGTCAGTCCATCTCGTTGGTTGCCTGCCCACACTTCTGCGCTCATCTCTAGATCTAGGTATATTGTCGAATAGTATCTCTACTCATAAATCCATTGATCTTAGTAATATCCTCAGCAATAAATGTATCAACCAACCAAACTCTACAAAAAAGTCCTGTAAATCATAATCCGACCCACACCACACGGAAAAGCGTGGGTCACATTTCTGAACGCACATTAAAACCGCATCTATTGAAGTCAAAATAGCATCGCGCAGAAGGTTCATTAATCGCCCTAGAGCGACCTGCTTCTGAAAGGTCCAATAGACAATACGAGAGCAATTTTCCTCGAAATTGTCGCCATCACTATACTCTTATAATGGTCACAAGGTATATTTGTAAGAACACAACGTTGAGTTGTGGCAATTATGAGATCATGTGTTAAGAAACAATCTAGAATACTAGTTAGATTTGATGGATATGTGTGTAACTGTGTAAAATATATTTTATTTAGTAACTGTTGTGCTGAGATTTATCATATTGCGTGACAAACTGTCGACAGTTCGAAGAGATTCGCCCATTATATCTCACAATACTGTAGTGTTTCGCGCATGATTTAGAACGCACGAGTAGGCGATTACTATGCGATCCTCCGCAACAGATACGGAGTCCGGAGCACTAACAGTATCCTGAAAGTCATAGCATAGAGGGTGGGCAGAATAATTTGACTAGAATAATCTATGGATTCTTTTATCCGAAATAAAATAATACAATGCGTTAAGACTAACTCTGAAATCTCGAATATCAGCGATTTCATACAATTACTTGAGTTGGTAAATTAGCTATACCCTTCTCAAAACTACAATAAATTTAAATAGTCCCTACGTATCACTGATAAAAATATATAATCAACTACCTGAAAACATAAAAGATGAAACAAAAGACAACTTAATAAAAAAAAAAATGTTAATCAAAAACTGTTATTATAATTTAAATTAATATTTACTTAACCCATTGTTGAGAAATTATTAAGTATTTTGTATGCTTGTTATTCTTTTGCATGTAAGAAATCAATATCTAAATAATAATAATAGTAATTTAATTTAATTTGCGGCTATGTCATAAGACTAACTGTATTGCAGTGCCCCCACAGGGTAATTATAACTGTGTACGTTATTAAGAAGTAAATAATATGAATATGAATACGAATAGGTCGGCACAGCTGTTTTTTTTTTGCGATTTTAAAGTTGATCCAATAGTAAAAATTGTGCATTCACATATGTAAAACAGAACCCACTTCGTGAAGAACCCCCGTTACTTTTATAGGATCTTTCTAAAACACATCAGTACCCAGTGGTGTGGTGTACAATTTCATTACTACCAATTACCAACCCTTTCGGCCTTTCGGGATACAGGCATGTTGCTTATACTCTTATACCTACCTATCCCGGGCGTATTGACATAGGCATCTCTAATTTTTTTTTATCTTGAGTGAAGCGAACTGAACCTTTTGTGACTTTTCAATTTACTTTTAATGTAAGTAGGAAAACGTCAATTAGCAGACATTTTGGAGCGCGTTTTTTTTTGCGCCCAAAAAAGACGCCATTATGATTAACGAGGAAACGCGTAATATGAGACTCATTAGATCTTACAAATTGTTTTTGAGTTTTGGTTAATATTAGACATTATGGGCTGGGGCGGTGTCGATAAACTTCAGGTCCGTTGTGGACTTAAGCAAATACTTACATCCGTCCGTTGTGTACATAACCAATTAAATTGGTTAGGCTATGATGAAACTGAATAATCAATAAGGTTGTCAATGCATTTCGAACAAATTGATCTTCCGAAAGGTGGATTAAAAGTTAGTTTCGATGAGTAAACAAGAGGAAAGCCGTCTTATAAGACCTCTGCATTGATATAGATTTGCATTTTTATTACCACAGCTCCATGTTTCGTAGTTTTATGACGAAACAATTTTGTAGTGTGGTGACACCTCTAACCCCCATATAATATCATATGACTGCTCGTGTAATTCTTATATAGTGAGTCCAATAAAGGATATCAAACTGTACGCACGCGTCTCATTGAAAGAACAGTTATATTACAAAGGCGATCGTGCTAAGCCGGCCTGCCGGAGTGGCTGTGCCGGACGGCGTGAATCATCATAAGCAGCCTATATACGTCCCACTGTAGGGCATAGGCCTTCTCTAAGAGAGAGAGAGAGTATGGGCTTAATCACCACGCGTGCCCATAGCGAAGTGGCGATTTCAAGCGCTGAGGTATGCAAATATCTGAGACACTCAGGTTTCCTCACGAAGTTTTCCTTCACGGTTAGCGAGTGGTATTGCTACTACAACTTAACAAAATGTACATAATTTAGAAAACAAAGTCATATGAACATGCCCACACTGGGAATCGAACCTGGGTCTCTTGCTTCTGAGTCCAATGTTTTAGCCACTTTTAATGTATCTTGTTTTGGTGTGTACAATAAAGTGTTCTAATCTAATCTGCCACCGCCTGAACTGGCACCGGCGTGAATAAATATAATTAATAATATCGTCATCACCATTGCAGTTTATCATTTAGGCGTAAATTGAAGAATATTTCAGTGGCAAGATTTAATAGAATGTGCCATCGACAGTAGCTACTCCCACAACACTAGTGCCAGCTCTAATGGACACAAGTTAATTTGGTTTATACTGAAATATTTTGGCTTTAACTTCTGGTTTGACATTTCTGCTAATAGTTAGGAGTGTTGGAATTTCTGCCCTTCTCTTTAGTTCTCTTTGCCTATACTGCAGTTGAACAGAGTTGTCATTTGTAGGAGCATTGAGTTTCTTGGCGTTCAAGACGTCTATACCTACTTATTAGGGTGGTCCAAAAAATAGAAATTCTTAATACCGTGTCTCCATAGCTTTTGTTTTGTTCCAAGGCGTCTAAATTTTTTCTTTGCCATTGGATAACATTTAAAGGTCGCACAAAATGAATAACATAAGTATAGAGCAAATGTATAGAATTAAACACTGTTATTAGTAATTATGACTTAAAGGACGCATTGGACGCTTTAGGAAACCTTTTTTCTGTGACTTGCAACTAGACGAAGAATAAACTGCATCTGTTCTTCAAAAGATGCCTCGCAATAGCAGTGTATGTTTTTTCAACGATCTTCTTGTTTGGATAACTTTCAAGGACGCCCAAAAGCTGGATTGTCATTATAGGGAGCTCTAATTCCAAGTGGTGCTTGATTCCAATACTTCAAATAATCGAAGCTCACAAATAGAGCTTTTTCGATATTTTTTTGCCTCTCGAGTTGTTTAAAAGTAACCGGTTTTGGAGAAAGTACTCGTATATGTAAAGGGAATAAATGGCTTTTGCCGTCCATCTAGCGTTATGTGCAGAGCCAGGAGCTCAACATGTGTTTGCATCATTTTCTCCACCAAAAAACAGAAGAGACAAGCTCCAACCTTCCTTATAATCATCTCTGAGAAAAGATTTTTCTAGGGTATTCGGTAAGTACTCCAGTAATTTTTATCTCAAATTAATTAATAGATTTTCTGATATAGGTATATCTATGTCCGCTCCGCTTTAAGTAGGATGATCAATAGTTGGCCACGCTTTCTGTAAGCGGTTTAAGGTTTAGCGGTTGGTCCGGAAACTGGCCTTTTCCGGAACAACAGTAGAGCCGAATAAATATGAAAAAGCAGCTGAATGTGGCAGCAGGCTCCGTGCCATGATGCCGGAATGCAATCCGGGCTGTCGTATCAAATACAACGCCTATAATAAACGACCCTAAATTCCTTTTCTTAGCTGCTTCTGGGCGATTGTCACATTACTTTCTGGGCGACCAGTAAATCGCAACTTTCATCAGTGGTACAAGTGGTACAGACAAATCCTCCCACATCGCTTAGTTGAGTGAAGCCGCGAAATATTTCCAACCAGATAAACATACCCATACGTCTCGTCTCCTACGGTTAATTAGCACAGCCTTTGTTTCACGGCGGCCATCTTGGTGGTACGTTCGGAAAGGTGTCCGCGTCATCGTACAGGCGTGGTTCGTGGCAAAAAGCGCTTATTTGTTCGATTTCCGAACGGAATGTTAATCGTCGCCAGATAAAAGTTTTTGCGCTCTCCACGGGCGACTGCATAGCGTACAGTTGGTACGAGGAAAATTTTACCCTATTCTAAAGCAGTAAGTTCGCAATTCAAAGAGGCAGTATATGAATTTTGCTCGAATGTCAACGGAAAACATTTCAATGGTTATACTAAAACAGGCCTGTAGTTCCGCGAAAAACAGCCCTTTATCGATCCAATTAAAATTTTCGAACGCAAAATGGCTTCTTTGTCAGCCATCTTGGATTTTTATACAGACGCGTGCTTTGATACCGACGTCGTTTGTCTCGTTGGATGTTTCACGTTTTAAAAGGAAATAATTGGTAAGTATTTCTGTGTCGTCAAAGGTGCATCATTAGTAGGATCAGTTTTTAACAATTCGCGATAAAAAGTTTGCCTTTCAACGCTGTTATTTCAATAACTTTAGGGCTTTCGTTTAACTTTACAGTGATTTGGACTTTAGTTTATGTGGGTACTTCTGTCTTTTGTGCGGCAAAGAGAGCGTGACAGTTTTTATGGAAAGCAGACTTCTATTGTGGACTTTTGAAAATGTAGAGCCGGCCGGTCGTACTGTCTCTCGGTGAGTGCAATGCAAACTACAGTACCCACTAAAAACTCAGATAATTTTGCGATACAACCTTGTTATAATAGCTGCTCTACGTTTGTAGCTTATTTTACTTACAACAACTAGTTAAGCAAGATTTATATAAGTTTATTATTAAGTATTTAACTGTTAAGTTATCTTATTATTCATATTTGCACTAGTTTCTATTCTCTCCTTCGGCAACTTTCCCATCAGAAGGTTGTCTAGAGTATAGAGTATATGCTGTTAAACATAAGGCTGCCCATTAGTAGTCTTTTTCATTGCGACTCTTTTGTTATATTTCTATCTTACCTAAGAAACAGAAACTCAATATTCAACTTTTCTTGATATGTTCTCGTTCGTAATTTGAGAGATTTGTAAGTTACTTCTTGCATAAACGATCCATATGTAAAATATGATATTTGTTTTCATTAGTGGCGCTCGAGAAGCTCATGGAAATCTCATTTTATATCTTCATTTATCTGTAACTACTCTGCATCCCTGCCGTATACTGTAAACAACGTGTGCGTCGGTCATCCACAAAGGCGATTCTCACAATATTTTAATAGACCGGCCATATGGCGCCAATGTCACGCTTTAGGGAGAATTATTGAGGACTTTTATGACACCAAATCATCCTATTACACGCCCCCGAAGACTATTGTCCGACTAATTGCTGGTGTTTTCTCCTGCATGTACAATAAAAGTCTGTGAAGTGATGATTTATGTGTAACTTCACAGATGATGCTTACCACCGATTTCGGTCTCGTTCGTTTTTTGAGAAATCTGAAAAAACTTACTTACCTACTCAATCCTCAATTCAGAAAACAAGTGAGCTTTCTCATTTTGTATATTTATTTAAAATTTCCTGAAACCTGAAATCCACAAATATCGGGGTTATAAAGACAAAACGTACAATAGAAAGCCAAACAAGGAATAACCTAGTAAACTAAGGTCCACCATCAATTAACTCGTCTATATTGCAATTTACTAGATTACAGTTTACTACAATATAGTTACAGACATAATTTACTATAATCAAGTAAGAGATGAAATGCAGATACTGCAATTTGCCTTTTATCTATCATCTAAGCGTACTACAAGTGATTGCATTGCAATTCGAGAAACGCAACATCTTTTGCACTTTATACTTACGGAACGTAATTAATAGTACGTTTTACTTAAACTAAATACCCTAAGAAGTGATCACTTAAAATGCTGTAGTGCCTGAGCCTAAATTTTAGATGGAGTACTTACTACCCATCTAAGAACACCTAGCAACGAACCAAGATCTAAGATCCTCCCATCTGAAATGTATGGTTCTAGCATATCTACATAATTTTGCCTGTAGTTACCGGTATCTACTATTATTTAATCTTTGATTTGTCGAACTAGAAGAACATTAATTAATTGCAAGTAGCTATCCATATTTTCAAATTTGGAACCAAAACAATTTTTTTCTACCCCACCTATTGATTCTCAAGAGATGTTATTTATTGTCTATTCACCTATAAAGGCTATATAACCGACCACAATACGCTGTTTTGATCATACAACTTCGGTGGGCCATTGTGCGAAAAGTACTGGGAGGTCATAAACGCCGCTTGGTGGCTATTCTATGAGGGTATTCCGTTGCGCAATAGAAAACGAATTAGTCTTCTTTTGTTGCTCGGAGCAGGTGGCGCAGATGTTCAAATGAATGTAAAAAATATGTGAAAAATTACCGGACTCTACAACGGTAATTGAGGAGACGCAAAAACCTTAACGCCGATTCTTCAAGATGTGATGAAAAGGTATGAAGTACGTTAGTTACTAATAGACCGCGCAAAGTTAGTTACCTTCGTTGGTCTAGCGGTATCACGTCTGATTGCCATACCGGAGGTCGTAGGTTTGATTCCCACTGGGGGCCACCGTACATTTGTGCACATGGCCTCCATCTGGGTGGGTCTGTGATGTCCTTGTTTGGTTACCATAGCACATATCCTAGTTTGGGACCAGGACAACTGATTTTGTTGTGGTGAAGTTATAGTTAACAGGGCTATACAGGGTATTTCACATGGTTTCGGAAAAACCTATGAAGGTTTTTCAACTCATCAATACAAAGAACAGCTCCGAAAAATGGAAAAAAATATCATTCGTTTCATAGATTCGCTAGAGCAAATTTAAAATTTTAGTATAGAACAGATAATTCGGAGTTGGTCTCATAATCAAAATTTTTGTAATGATTATAAAATGAAAACTAATATATATATATTTTTATTTTCATAATTAGAACTTAACATATTAATAATGATAATTAGAATAGGTTTCTCATCAAGTTTCAGTGGACTTTTGTAAAACATCCAGTAATTTAAATGATCATTTATGGTTTCAACTTTAGAGTCTCTTAATCCATCCACTTCCGGTTCCTTGGAATGACAGATATAGTTTTATATAGGTATAAATATTTTAAACTTTAGAAAACTGCTAGTTGTAGAATTAATTACCCTTAATACTATTGATAAGTAACAATAACGTGTTTTGTAAAACTGTTTGATTTTTCAAATACATAAAATAAAATTAATATATTTTATTTACTACAGTCATTGATCGTTTCGTTTTTATTGCAAGTTACTCGTACCGTAACTGAATACAGTCCATGTATGTAAAGGTCGATGTGCTGTTGTGTATCGATGAGAATAGCTTTATCCAGGCATATCATTGACTGTACTAAAAATTACATACCTACGTGGTCTTGAAACTAAATACCTTTAGAAACCAAATATAGCGATTGATTAATTAGGATCATCAGCAATGAAGTTTCCTAAAATAAAGTTTCGCCTCTGAGTAATGTTTGTCTTAGACATTAAAACGTCTCTTATGCTAAAAATTAACACTAGTATTAGCAACAAAAGATATTTCCGGGACGCCTACAGACTTTTTGCCTCTAATGGCTGCATTAGAAGGTCAATGATTCCAATTATAATAAAATGTCAATGCCAATTGAAAAAACCTTAGGTACCTACCAACTATTTCCATTCGACTCTTTCTAAATGTGTTTGGGCAAAGTTGGCGCTAGTTGGTATCTTTTTCTCGCTTGGCACCTAACTAAACGTACCTATATCATCAATAAGCACCACGGTTTCTAAAAAAAAATTCTTTAAAGAGGCTGAGATATCAGTTGCCACACTAGCTAGATGTCTTGTAGCCTGTTGCTTCATCCATATTCTTTTTTTTTTCTTCGCTTGTACACAAAAGTGCAAGACTCACCCCAACTTTTTATAGTTTATGGGTAGACGTCGTTTATAATTAAGTAACCCTTCAGTTGTGGACGAAGAGGTATTTACATTTTAAGGATCGTGTTTATGCACTCGCTAATGTTGAAGAAAAAGATCGTGAGAAAACCTGAGTGCTAGAGGTGTTCACATACCTCAGCGCTTAAAATTGCCAATCTGCGGTGAGCACGCGTGGCGATTAAGCACATACTCTCTCTCAGAGAGAAGGCCTGCGCCCTACAGTGGGACGTGAAAAGTTCGGTTTGGTATCTACTATTCGAAATATTCGACCAGTAAAGACAAACACCTTTGGGACGAAGCCTCAAGTCCACTAAAACAATAGTTCACCTTTGTTTGCCCAGGCGACAAAGCGCCGCACGTTGACGCTTGGCTTTGAGCGGTCATTAGCTGAGAGACAGCTGCGCCGGCGCCGACACGCACACAGCCCTTTGTCGTGCGGGCTCCCGAAATTTGTCGCAAGGAGGCCTATTCCAGCGTCCTGCAACTGTTACGAACGACGAGATTTCTCCCCGCAATTTTGTTAAGTGAAACGACTGGGCCGGTTGCGTCATCGATCCGTAAGGCTCGCTGGTCTGCTTGTGCCATAACAATGGGCACCACTCACTGACGCTTAGTTTACCGGGACGGTGTCCACCCACTAGCTGGGCTCTATCTGATTAGATAGATAGAGACAACTGGCCGTTTCCTATAAAGGATCGGGTACTGATAGCTAAAATTTGACAGGACTTCCAAACTTATGCCAAAAATCTACTGTAGTTGAGTGTAGCTCTTATGGCTGAGATCGTTCTTGAGTGCGAGGTCAAGTTGCTGTTTGGAACAGCATCTTGAAAAGGGGACTCAAGAGCGATCACAGAAGTAAAAGCGCTTTCAATAAAGGACCTAACAAGTCCGATGCAATTTCTGATAACCAGTAGGTATAAAGTCAGCTTAATCTCAAAGATTATATTGATACATAGCTCACGCATGGGTCTGAGGGCGCGGCAGGCACAAGGGTGTGCCACTTGCCACGATCCTGCCTGACTAACCTCTTTTAGTTCGTCAACATTCATTGGTCGCCCCATCCACGCACGCCGGTTTCGGGTAACTTTTTACTCGCCTTTCGCTAATGCCTATAACCTGTAAATCTCATAGATTTTTGTCTTTGGATATTATAGTCACCTTGAAGCCACCGTGAACAGAATGAGGATTCAGGAGCAGTGTCGCCATGCATTATTGGTCATGTCAGTATTGATCGAAAGTGGATTAGTCGGTGTAGTGTAGAGCGCAGTAAATCTGTAGGGCTAAAGCTCAACGTCCACTAAAGCAGAAAGTATAAGAGTCGAGCCAAAACGCGATAAAATTGAAAGAAAAAAAAGAAGAAAGAAAACATTTATTTACACTGCCACAAAAGCACACACATAAAAAATAATATAACCTATATACTTAGTTACAACAGAGCATGAGGTCCGCGGACTTCGACAACGCGTGGCTGACGGTCAAAGACGCCATCTTGGACAAGTTTGCCGGGCCCCCGGACACCGGCATTTACTCGCCGAAAACTGATACATAATAATTGCTTTGACCCGGAACAATACATAATAATTGCATCGAATTGGTACCGGTTCGGCGCACATCTTTATTGGACGCAGTTTCATAGTCAATTTCGCATGCGAATCTGTGCGATTCGAATCGGCGAAGTTACTGGCTGCTATCTTGCAGGCATAGATTTTTGTGTAATGTTCTAATTTAAGAGACCCCTACCCTTAAAAAAATATTTTTATATTTTATTCTACCGTTTTGTAGGCGTGACTAATATGCATACCTGTGCCAAATATCAGCTCTCTAGTACAAATCGTCTCTGAGCTAAGCCGCGGACAGATCCAATGGACATATGTACCATTTTATAAATGTGGAGGCACGGATGCACTGTTTGCTTCGGAGTAGGATAATTAAAAATACCCTCGTAAGTCTTTAATTGATGTCAAATATTGGTACAGTCACGGCAATTAGTAGGTTGCTGCTGGGCGTATCGTAGGTCACTCGCCCCGACCGCTGGACTGTCGGTGACAAAAGTGGTTTAACATCACTGACAGCGATGAAAGCGATGGCTTGAATTGAATTACAGAGACTTCTTAGTTGGGCCATTGTACGTAGCAAGCTCTAAGGTACGTGAACACTCGGGTTTCCTCACGACGTTTTCCTTCACGGTTAGTGAGCGATATTGGTGCTACGAATCATAAGTGTATGTTACTTAGAAAACAAAGTCCATTGACTTTGTAGGTAATTATGCCGAAATCGAATCCAGAAGCGTGACCACCACACCACACCTATGCTTATGAGAAATATATTTTTTTATTGATAAACTTTTATTTTATCCTCTTCATAAATTACGCCTCTACAATTGGAATCATCTCTTTGTACAGTTCTTTGTACAGTGCAATCCTGGATTTTTCTTCCATAATTTCATAGCCTCGTGTGTGTCCCACTGCTGGGCAAAGTAAAAAAAAATTTAACACTAGACAACTCTTTGTCGTAGCACAGCCATGACATCTTTTAATTCTTTACAAAAGAAATGGAATCATACAGAAGTTGTACGATACGATTGTTAACCACATAACAATATTTGTGGTTGATTGTACCATTATTATTATGTAGTGGCTTGTATGGTGCTGGGAAGATCAACAAACTATGCACGCCACTTCCCTCTAAAAAACAAAAACCAAAGACCCAAGGTCTTTGGTTGGGTCTTTGGTTTGGTTTGGCTGACACAGCCTATAAGATTAGCAAGCGGAAGTGGCAGTGGGCTGGTCACATATGCCAACGAACCTATGGTCATCACAATCAGCCGGTGTCAGTCCACTGCTGGATCTTCGGCTCTTCTTTTCCAGTCACTGCTCACCACTTTGCGAATGCCGTCGCTCCACCTGATCACAGGGCGTCCTATGCTACGTTTGATGATTCGCGGTCTCCACTCTAGAACCTATGGTCGATGGGGTGCAAATGTTCTCGAGCGGGCAAGCGCAGCGTGGGGCGCCCACCGGCTCGCTGGACCAACGATCTGAGGCAGATCGCTGGCAGTGGCTGGATGAGGATGGTTTAGAACTGTAATGTATCTTTAAAATAAATGGTTTGCTCTATAGTTTCACGGATAATAACACAGTGGACCTTATTACTTTAATTGTCGTGCTAGTCTGGAGACGTAGAGATGGACGCAGAAGTGTGAGCAGGCAACCAATGAGACTGACTGACGATCTGGTCAAAGTGGCAGGAAAAGACTGGATGCGAGAAGCCCAAGACCTACACTCAGCATTGGGTGGCTATAGGTTGAAGAAGAGAAGAAAGGCCTTAATTGTAATTAATTCTTGTGAGCACCATAATTGTACTCTTGTTAATGTTTCATATTCGTTTTGTCTTTGAAATAAACGTTTTCTATTCTATTCTCCTATTCTTATGCAAAGGATGGTTGATGCTTGAGAAAGGAGTTTCCCAACGAATTAAAGTAAATTTCTCAATAGCGGAACACATAAATATGGCGTATTTTCACGTTGTAATCGTACAACGCATGTGAAGGCGTCGCGAAATAATCTACATTGGAAGGAAATTAGACCTACGACGGCGAGAAAAACTCAACCTTATTCAAATGTTTTAAAGCGCATAATTACTAAATAGTATACCGGTACGCGAATTTGTCCGTGGGTTGCTCCTTAACACTTAAAAATCTATGACTGGCGTGACTATGGCTCAGTGGATTTCAATACCTTTACGACATTTCGACTCCGAGATAGATCATCTCGAAAATCGCCTCCATAACAACTCGGCCCGAGGACTACTCGACCCCGACAACTCGTCCCCGACAATTTGTCCCATACAACACGTCCTCGACAACTCGACCCCGACAACTAGAACCCGACTACTCCTTGATATGGTAGTGCTGGCCCAGCACAGCGTCTAACTTAGATCGCAGTGACATTGCTTTTATACCATAGAAATCACATAAAAACTTAAAAAATAAAACAATAAAATAGTTTTTTGGGTTTTCGGGGTTACAAAAAATGTGAAAAATAAAGTTACTTTAATAAAAAAACATTATTATATTTAGTTTTTTCATTGAATTCCAAACGTTTTCTTATGAGGGTGTACATGCATAAAAACATTATTTTACAAGATATCGCAAATATTGATAAATGCTTCATATTAGTTTGAGCCCGATTTGTATGGCGTGTTTTTGTAGCACGTGACTGTATTGACTTTTCCACACGTTATATTATAAAAAGTATTAGTGGTACAGAAAAAAAATTCCACGTTTATTTATCTTTTAAGATGGTCTTTCCGATTATATTACCTAAAACATTTTTAGTGCAAGTTCACCATTCCCAAGATAAACCAACTGGATACACACGTGCGGAGCCAACTTAAACGCAGGTTTTTTCCAGATTTAGTGAGAATTTAGAATAATTTTTATAAGCAGTGCCCGAGATCGGCATGCGTGCACTGCAACGCCTAATGAGTTAGGAGCCACCCGGATGGACGCACGGGCGCGCGAAATTGCTTATTAGAAGCGTGCGCGTCTAATTTTATGTGCTCTAAACACCACTTGGGCGGCACTTTTTAGCTAAAACACTTTATTACTCGTAATTACGCTGCCATTACTTGCCTTTATTATTTCTATTATATTCCCTTACCGAGGTATCACATAAGAAAAATCCCACAACCGTTTACTTTTTTTACATTTATTTACTTTTTTTACATTTGTTGACATTTGCCTAGTTTTGACGTAAGCAGGTAAGTACTTACTCTCTCTTTAACTTCATCATCAGCCACTCGACGCCCACTGCAGGGCACAGGCCTCTCTCGTGGTTTTCATAACCATGAGGGCTTTTGCCATAATCGCCACGCTTGGCAGGCGTGTTGGCGATCGCAGTATGCGGTTACAATCTCAGGAAGACGCTGCTGCCCGTCTCCTGGTAGTTGATTTCCTTAGTCGCCTTCTACGACATCCATGGAAGGAGATGGAGTGACGCTATTCTTAATCCGGCGCCACACGACTCTTTAACTTAAAATTAAAGAATTCTTTGACGTTGACACTAACATCGACATATTTACATTAAGGCAGGGTTCTCCGAGCGCACGGATTTGTATGGGACTTATTGCGCTGTGCGAGCGAATTGTTGCGGGAAAAGTAGGCATTTTTGCAATTACAGAAACCAAAATCTAATTAATAGAATTTTGACGATGTCATTAACACCTTCAGTGATAGTTATTTTGGTATATTTTTTACTACCCAAAACTCAGTACAGCTCAAATAAAATCATATCTAGTGGTAATTTAGACTCATGTTCGCGGTAGTTTTTGTTGCCATAAAGTTTACAAAATCATTAAAATAATAAACAACGGCCCTAGATAGTCTTAAGACATTGAAAAGTAATATAATATTTTTTTTACATACTAACCATTACAGAGAAAAACGTATTTTAAAACACCTGATTTAGGAGTAATGTCGAAGAACCTAGCCTTAAATATATCAGAGATTTGATATGATGTATCATCATCACCCTTATATCACTGGAGGGGTAGGCAAGAAACGACCTACACAGGGTTCTCGATGGGTGTGTCGCTGTTATGTGTAAAACACGATTCCTTAAAATACATAAATAGTCCTTCCTTAAAATACAAAATACATAAATAGGCGGTGGAGACTTTCCAAGGGATAGACTTACAGACTATTACAAAGAATATTTATTCTTTATGGAATGTTTTAAGGGAATCGTGTTTTTTTAAACAGGACCGTTAATTTTAAAAAACTATTTAGAGGTTAAAAATTCCACCCATGCCGGGAATTGAACCCGTGACCTCTGGCTAACCGTGCCAGCGCTCGCCCAACTGAGCTAATGTGTAAGTGCAGACATCGGCGAAATTTACAGCCTCTTCACAAACTTCTCTGTATTACGTACAGGCAGCGACATCTGGCCGAAGCATTTTACATCACTTGCAGTACCGAGTAACCCACTTTGCAGTTAGGTTTTTAAAATTGTCCTCAGCACGGGTTAGTGCAACAAAAAGAATATAAACACCGTTAATATTCTACGATTTTCCGATTTATGTGCTGTGTTGTGACTGTAATTTTAAACTACTGTATACAACTGTAATTTTCAACCTGTAAGTGCTTTGCGAACTGAATAAAGTTGGGAACCCCTGCCCTATATTCTTACCTCATCATGGGCGGCTTGCATCGCCAATGTGTGACTCTCTAACGCGCAAATCTCCAACGACCACAAGTATTCCAGACGTTACCCATTGGAAAACAAAATTTTAAAATAGTGTAATTAAATCAATTAAAGAAGATCTAATGAAAATGCGGTGGTAACCTAGTGGGTAGAACATTGGACTCGGAAACGAGAGACCCAGGTTCGGTTCCCAGCGTGGGCATGTACCTATGACTTTTTTTCTAAGTTATGTACATTTGTGAAGTTTTAGTTGCAATACCACTCGCTAACTGTGAAGGAAAACATCGTGACGAAACCTGAGTGAGAGCTCAGCGCTTGAAACCGCCAATCCGCGGTGGGCACGCGTGGTGATTAAGACCATATTCTTTCTCTCTGAGAGAAGGCCTGTGCCCAACTGTGGGACGTGTATAGGCTGCTTATGATTAAGATGAAAGAAGATTAACACTATATTTACCTAGCAAAAGTAGATTTTTAATCGTATCTAGATTTATTTACAAATTATTGTATAATAAAACAGTTACAGTTGCAAGTCAGGCTATAGAAACCGCCCCAATAGACAAAGACAAAGACAACTCCTTTTCAAACTGTCAATGGAAAAAAATCGAGACACATTCGTAAATAGCTTTATCAAAGATCGAGTTAAGGTTGTGTTTGCTTTAGCAAAGCAATAAATTAAGGACCTGTTACATTGTAGACAGGCTAATTACGCATTTACAATAAGTAGGTGGTAATTAAGGCTACGACTTATAAAATAAGCATTCACTGCTAAATAACAATTTCTCATTAAAATCCTGGGCATTCCTCCCCCCAGCGATTTACTAGCGATTAAGCCAAGCTTTTTTAGCTCCACTGCTCTTTTAAATAAATTGTAAATGCAGATAAGTGATCTTAGCAACGCTGTGAACGTTGTGCTTACGTTGGGTGCTAGCTTACAGAATAAGGAGGTGTAGAAGAATTTAACACTATACTCAATTTCAGCCGAATATCGCGAAACTGATACATACATTCTAAAGACGACAGTTAAATAACGATAACCTCTCTTGACCTGGTTCCAAACTAGAATGCACTGTGCTATGTTCACCAGGCAAGGACATCAGATACATGGCTACACCCAGACGGAAAAACACAATCAATGACGGCGGCCTCCAGCGGAATCGAACCCACAACCTCTGACTTGGTAGTTAGGCGTGTTACTACTAGACCAACAAGGCAGTTAAGGGTCAGTATTAGCATTACCATACCGCATACTCCATTAGCATACCGCTCGCTTACTGTGAAGGAGAACATCTTGAGGAAACCTGAGTGTCTGAGGTGTTCACATACCTCAGCGCTCGAAATCGCCAATCCGCAGTGGGCACGCGTGGTGATTGAGCCCATACTATCTCCTTGAGAGAAGCCCTACAGTGGGAGGTATATAGGCTGATTATGTATTAGCATTGTTTTTACAAAATTCTCACTACAAAACTCTCTGGAGATAAGTGTACCTAAACGGGTAGGTACACTTATCTCCAGAGAGTTTTGTAGCTGGCCTTTTGTAGGTCTCACAAAACTTCTCTTTAAGTTTTCCATTATACAAAAGTTATACAAATAACCGCCTGTTGCTTGGGTTATTACGCTAAAACACACACGCATCTCTAACTAATGACTTTTCGAACAGGATCCGATGAAAAATGGGGAAAATTAAGTTCAGGGATTGGGTACCCTTGGGCACAACTTGGGTAAAACGGATAAAAAGATCTTCATAGTGGACAGCAGGAGAACTATGTATTTTGCTTGTATGGAGTTATGACTTAAGTTATAATTAGTATAACTTAAATTATAACTTAAGCGCCGCCCTGAATTGAAAATATTTTTTCCATGTAAAATGGCAGTATAATCGAAAACTTTTTACAGTAATGTTTGACTTAGTTAATGTTTTAATTACTCATTGTCATAATGGTCACTTTGAGGCCAAGTGACGACATAAAATTGTGTACACAACACGGGCTGTAAAATAGAAAGCCCTCTATCGCATATTTATGACCCTCGCCTGCGGCTCGGGCCTTAAACTTCTGCGATATCGGCCTTTCTTTATTTTACGGCCCTAGTTGTGTAAATAACTATTTTTTATTATAAATAATGAGATAGTGATGTATGAGCTGAACCAGGGCAGTAACAGTAAGCCGACCGAGATCCGGAGCCCGATGCATGGTGAAAAACGCCTATATGGGCAGAGCTGGGCTGATGATGAGACAACGGTACCCCCAAACAAAGACCCTCTGTGCTCACTATCGTTCGTGCACTGGGTGCTGTGCAGTTGGGCCATTAAAAGCATTGCTCGTAGTACGCCCGCACTAAAGTGCAGTACGTAAATGGGCCAATTGGATCGACCCTTGCCTTGCCAGAGGGTCATTCTGTAGTTACAAACAAACAACGTAATATGGGCTTGCTAATACTGGCGAAACGTCACCGCCCCCCCCCCCTAACTAAAGATTTTGACAAAGTTATAAGTCAAGTAGGTATATTTTATACGTGATGCTGTAACAGCTAAGCTCAACTCAGATGCTATTCTGAATACAACATTTTATTATTAACTTCTGGCATCCGTTTTGCTCGCTTACATTTTTACTACATTTTTGAAAATGGGGTCCTTACAAAAACTACGAATATTTTTGTTTAAACAGATTTCAATGAAAAAAATTGGCAAAATATTAGGTATAAGAAAATGAACATACATTTAAAATGACCATAATTTTGGTTCTCTAGTGCCGCCACTGAACGCATTATTAAAAAACTTAATCATTTTTTTTATAATCATTAAACGTCTTAAAGCAGGAGGGAAGACCTTTGCCCAGCAGTAGAACATAAAAAGTCTATGTAAAAAAAGGTTAAAGAGTATTGGAGTGTGCAAGCGAGCCGGATCGTAATGTACGAATTAATGTAAATTCAGGCTATGCCCATAATATAGTGTCGCCATAGTTACTTACACTATACGACCATTGCCTGAAATAAATAAATACATGCTTAGCAACAGTCTCTTTTCATATTTCCTATAAAAAGGTCCACTCTTTTCCCAGAATCGCCTCTCCTTCTAGGGCGGTATCTCTATTATAATCTTTGCCCGTCGCAGGGCCGTGTCGACGAGCGCGTTCTCTAATTTGTAATTACGCGACCAGCCTTCGCAGCGCTTATTAAGTTATTAAATAAGGTACGGGAGACATTGGTGCTTTTACACCAGCATCAGGAAGGTTAAAGTTAACTCTCTCTTGAACAATGAAAGAATATTGATGTGATAACAATAAAACATATGAGTGTCTGCGATGTTTTCGATGATTTGGCGCTAAATTTCTTTGTCTGAGTTGATTAAATGGTATTTAACTAAATAGGTATAATAATAGTGTTATAACGAAATCCCCACAAAATACATCCAATAATGAGGGGGATTCTATAGTAATGTATAGAACAGCTGATATTTTTTCGCGATCTTAAACTTTTCCCCATAGTAAACGTTGTTCGAATTGACGATTATAGAACATCTCATTTTCAAATTAAGGTATATTTAGATTTTCTTATATTCTGCATATACTTATACAGAGTACTAGAATAGATCTTGCAATGAGATCGAGCCAATTATATCTACGATAAAGCAATTTGGCTAGGTGTAGGCCTCCATAAATCAAGTCTCTACTTCTATAGAGTTCCAGCGGCAAGTGTAATTTGACTCGAGGTAATAACCACATTGTTTCCTGACATTCTTAAAGATGTGCTATCAACTGTATTTAAAAAATCGGACTCTATACTATTGTGAAAAAAGTATAGTAATTGGTATTTAAAGTCTGTGTACACCTAGCATTGATGCTTCGCTTTCTAGGAATACAGTTACACAAACTCACGCCTGTATCCCAGAGGGGTAGGCAGAGACCAGGGTTTGCCACTTGTCACGATCCTAACAAACTTTCGCTTTATCTGTATTTATGCAACATCGTGAATGCACCAATATTTTAAATCTCTTTGCAGTTAACCCCAAATTGAACCAACACAGAATAATCAACTCAGGTGGCCAATCTAAAGGATATTAACTGTATCTTGGAATAGGGACTCTATACTATTGTTTCAGTCTTTGGCACTCAGAATCTATGTACATCTAGCATAGATCCGGTAAAAACTCAATTCAATACCATCGCTTTCTAGGAATGCAGAGGCTTCAATGCACCAATATTTCAAATCTCCTTGCAGTTAACCCTAAATAGAAACAACACAGAAACATGCAAACACTCAGGTGGCCAATTTGACCAGTTCGACGAGCACAATCACGGCGCAAACTTTTTAATATACGTCTAGAGTCTCTGTCTGGACGTTTGTTAGAGTAAATTGTGTGAAGGCACAACCCTTGGTAACGGAAGCTAAAGAAATAAAAGAAAGATTTAGAAATGTAAAAGTATAATGATCAGAACCCCTAACCTACAATTAAACTAAACTTAATACTAATAAAAACAACAAAAATATATACAAAAGAAACCTTAGGTCTCAAAAGGGTAAGCAGATCGTGGAGGCAGGCCGTGGAGACGGGCAGGCAAGTTGTGAAGTCAGGCCGTGGTGAGGTAGACAGGAACTCAGGTAAGTCTCTCAAGCAAGAGCTCAGGTAAGACTCAGGTAAGACTGACTCGAAAGCCTTCTTGGGCGGCTTTTATACCCCAAAAGTACCTAGTTCGATTCTAATATTCAAATTTGATCTGAATCTGCGTCAGAATTCTTCTGGAAGTATCCGGATCCTGTTCCAAATCCATAATTTCGAATTCCAGATATTCTTTCTCTTTCTTGCATTAAATTCATAATTTCGATTTGGAATGCGAATAGTCTTCTAGAAGTCTCCATAGGCCAGAAGTTTCCTTATTCGACCTTCTTAGTATGATGGTTATTTGACATAATTTAGAAAAATAAAGAACAATTTTCAAATAAAAGAAATATCTGACTAACAGTTGAATCGTTGACAGTAAAGCAAAATACAATATTTTCAATGTGAAAAGTGGAAAAATAATTAGCAATACGTATTAGCTTTGAAATAATAGTGAACCAACATTATGCTTTCGTTCGTGGTAATATGAAAGTGTTGTGAAATTGGATTTCAGTGGTTCAACTTGGATAAAACGTAAGTCTTTTTGCATTGATAGAAAGAGTAGGTGCTAGGTAATAGAATCGCGCTAGACGCGTAAGCTAAACCCTACAACCTAAAGTCGTTGGTATTAAAATCCTAGCATTGACCAGGAAGAAACAGGGCCAACTGGCAACTTCCCTTTTTGTGCGAACCATAATTTAAAGTTTCTATCTATACAATAGTATAGATAGAAAATTTAGAGTTTCTAAAATATTAGTAAAATATTGGTAAGAGTACCTGCAGTCATTGGTATTAAGATCCCAGTAAAAACAGCGTCCATCGACCCCTTCACTTTTCAGGAACGCACAAACATTTTAAGTCGCCTTGCAGTTAAACTCAAATTGAACTAACGCAGAAACGTGCAAACACTCAGGTGGCCAATTTGACCAGCCCGACTCGAACAATCGCGGTGCGAACCAAATGCGGCTAAACGGCTACCTAACAAGCTCGCACTTAAGGTCTATACACATTACAACGTCCCGGCGTGCGGCCGCCACGATTTCGATCTAAAATAATCCTTAAACCTAAAAGACTAGGCGATGGAGGTCGGTGACAATGAGAAGTGACGGCTCGCTACGCTTTTTTGCACCGGTTTTATAGTCTCTAAACTAATAATTACTAAAGGATTCTTTTACTTTATATTGATGCGCTTGCACGTCATTAACTCGTTGTATGGTGGATATACCTTTAGCCGGGGGTCAAGCTTTCGTACCCCGTTAAATGCGTAAAGCTTATGCCATGAAAGAAGTTCCGTAAGATCATATTCCAATGGAAAAAATCAGCAAGTGCGTGTCGGGTTCCGTAGAATGAGAGGTTTTTTTACCTACTTTATAGAACTAACAACTTCATCAGAGTAATTTTCAATGGAATTTGTACGAAGTTTTCCTTTTACAAGTTGGTCACTTAACTTGCAAAGCCTACTTAGCCGTAACAGTTTTCCTTTTAAGTTCATTATAATGCACTACTGCTCTGAATTTTTTCACATTTCTACATTCAACCGTTTAGCCGGGAGAGGGGGAGATGCCCTACTCTAACAAAAATTTGCGCTTTAACGCTTAATATTTCGCAAACGGATCCCTAAATCGAAAAATAGTTTTCCTGCACTACTAATAATAGGGGTTAAAGTATGAAATTGCCGTTTTATTGCAATAGGTTCTTTGAATTGACATAGAATCTTCATGGTTTGAGGTTTTCGAATGAAACTTTTTTCAAATGGTTTCTATGATGTTCTTTTTTTAACAAATGTGAAACATTTGAATATCGACTTTCAATTGTTTTTGTTATTCAATTTAGACAAGAAAGATGGATACTGCGAAAATTCGAGTGATTTTTGAATACGAGTTCCGACGCGGAACTAACGCGGCAGAAACAGCCCGCAATATCAATGCTGCGTTTGGAGAGGGGTCTACTAATGAACGCACCGTGCGATTTTGGTTTAAACGCTTTCGTGATGGAAATTTCGACTTAAAGAACCAGCCACGAGGAAGACCGCCCACACAGGTGAATAACGATGAATTAAGAGAGATAGTGGAAGCCGACCCTAGTCAAACTATCCAGGAATTAGCGGCATGGTTTAACGTTACCTTACCCACAATATTGACTCACTTGCGTCAAATGAATAAAATAAAAAAATACGAAAAATGGGTGCCTCATAATCACTCGAATTTTCGCAGTATCCATCTTTCTTGTCTAAATTGAATAACAAAAACAATTGAAAGTCGATATTCAAATGTTTCACATTTTTTAAAAAAAGAACATCATAGAAACCATTTGAAAAAAGTTTCATTCGAAAACCTCAAACCATGAAGATTCTATGTCAATTCAAAGAACCTATTGCAATAAAACGGCAATTTCATACTTTAACCCCTAATATTTTTAAACGACCAATCCAACGATATCCCACACTATGGTGTAGGCGAGAAAAAAAAAATTGCATCCCCAATTTAGGTGTAGGGGAGGTACACAAAAATTTTTTTTTTCGAGGTTTTACTTTACCGTTTTGCTGGTGTTATAAATATGTACATGCAAGCTAAATTTCTGTTCTATAGTTATTAACATCTCTGTGTTAAGCCACTACGGAACCCTAAAAATGTAAATAAGCTCCGCTATACCAAACCAAAACTATTGTTTTGTATAGCTGGGTCCCATTTCATAGGACTACAATTTATGGTTTACTATGACAATTCGATGTACATTGCACAGCCGACTAACTCATCATTATAATTAACAAGTAGGAAGACTAATTTACTGTACTAATCGGCGCAATGTATGTACCGGTTAATCGAATTTTCATAATTAATTTCATTAAACTTTCATTCAACGCGTTTTATTAAAATCGGCCGCTGGTTTCATGGCTTATAAGCATTTCTTACTCTTACTTTTAAAAAAAATTAACGATTTAACTGTAAATAAGGCAAGACCTCTAACCTCTGCCCGGGATTCAATAAAGAGAGTGTGCCGGGAGTGAGAGTACCTATCACCGACGGCGATGACCAAGAGTTTAGTGGCCTGTCCCGGCTTCTAATGAGTTATAATAAGTGCCACCCAGCGTGGCCCGCACCGGTGCAGCGTGCTGTGGAAACGGCTTTATATATTTGTTAAGGTTAGTTCTTGCCGGAGTGGTCAGAGGCGCAATGACCGAAAATCTTATGGAGTTATGTATTTATAAAAAAACGATTCCTCTAAAACGCTCCTCAGAGACAGTTTAAATAATCTGTGGTGACGTCTTCCCCTTTACCACAGATTATTGAAACTGCCTTTGAGGTGTTTTTTAAGGAATCGAATTTTTATAAAATAAGTCCTTTAGTGTAAGAGATGGTAGGTAAAGTATATACGTAAAATGAGAGAGAGAGTCTAATATAGAATTACCACGTGAACTATGTTTTAGCTAGCGTAGTGACAAATAAAAAAATATACATGTTTGTCAAATATTTTTTTAATGATATATTTTTATCAATATCTAAGATTATGATTCATCAAAGACTATAGGTAATTGAGCTCTCTCTCTCTCTCTCTTTCTGTCTCACTATCTCAGAGAGAGTATAAACACCCAATAAATACCAAACCTCTTTGATAACGACATCAAAGAGGTCCCTTATACATATTATGTCCTCCTTGGTCCTCCTGGGAGTTTTGGCATCAAGGGAAATCCCAAGAAGCTCTCTCCACACCAAGCCAGCCACAAGCCCTCCGTGGCGCGAAGTAACGTGGGCCTTACGACTTCATTAGGGCGCGGTAACCGGCCAGTCACGACCACGCGCGTCTAATGGACTCGTGTGATACTGCCTTTAAACTGTTAAAGGCTGATTCTGTGGATGTGATTGAGACAAAGGGCGGGAGGTTCCTTTATGCACGAGAAAGCTTCGCCATACAGAAGTTGGTGCCTTTGAATGAATATCTTTTCAGGATAGGCCCGTGTGATGGAGTGTTGCAATAACTTAAAGTTTGCCAGACACGGTTCAGACTCTTGGACCGTGCACTTATCTACATTTTTGAACTTGAAAGCTTGTATAACCAAAGCTCGAAAGCTTTTTTGAACATACTACTATAACACTTGCCTAATTGATGTACTGATGTTTATATTTCGTTTTATTCAGCTTCGATCTGGGTGAAACATTTTTTTAAAAATTATCAATATAAAAAAAATATAATAAGGGTTGCTATTTCTTTATCGAAGTAGGCAGAGGGCCCGTGTATCCGAATGGCGAGAGACCGCGAAAGATGGCGTGATGGGGAAAAGACCTATACCCAGCAGTGGGCAGAGGTGGGCTATACCAACGTAGTTTGATTTTAATTCACAAACGAAATTCTGGATCGCAATGACACTTTACCAATGCGTACAAAGGACACAAATCAAGGTTTACTTGTAACTGAGAATAACAGAATAAACAAAGAAATTAGAGACTTATAAAACTTTTAAAAGAAACTATTCACAAAGCTATAATTTCTTTTTGATAAACGTATTTCCAATTCTTAGCACGATCACACCTCGATTTGTGTCCTCTAAACGTATTGGTAAAGTTAAATTTCGACCCGTCATATCGTATGTAAATAAAAACCCATCTTCGTTTGTATGGGAATCGCCTCGTGAGGCGCCCTCTTAAGGCTACCGCCAAAGTCCAGCCTCTGCCGCAAAACTTTACAAAACTCAGCTTTTGACAAAATGTAGGTAGATTTAACTTCCACACAACACAATCACTTGCCCCGGCCCATACTAGGATACCCTGTGCTATGGTAACCAAGCAAGGACATCACCATCATCACCATTCAGCCACAAGAAGTCCACTGCTGGACATGGGCCTCCGCTATGGATTTCCAAATGGACCGGTTGGAAGCGGCTTGCATCCAGCGTCTTCCTGCTACTTGGATGAGGTCATCTGTCCATCTTGTGGCTGGTCGTCCTACGCTACTATGTGGTTCATTCGAGAACTTTTCGACCCCATCGGTCATCAGTTCTGCGTGCTATATGCCCCGCCCACTGCCACTTCAACTTACTAATCCGCTTGGCTATGTCGACGACTTTCGTTCGTCTACGAATCTCATCATTTTTGATTCGATCTCGTAGAGAAATTCCAAGCATAGCCTTTTCCATAACTCGTTGCCCTTTCCATAGCAAGGACATCACAAGCATCGACATGGACATCCACCCAGACTGAGGCCACTTTTTTTTGCCCAGATAGGTACCCATATAAGCTGGACCATTAGAAACAAAGAACCACACCTGTGTTGTAGGTCTACTCTAATTATTCGCCTAATGAGCGATAAACACTGCCCATAATAGTGGTGCGATAGTCGATACAGCCTTAAGCCAGAAGGAGGGCACAATAATGTTCTCCAAACAGTCTACATAATGTAGACATGGGATATTATTTTCTTTAATTTTTAAATTGACATTGTTACAATTATGTAAAATTTGACATTATTGTTGACATTTTATATCATTGTCATTTTTCTGTATTCAATTGAATTACTATTATTGTTATAGCTATTAATGTAATTATTATCTCTCAATTTGACATGTAATGAATCATCATCAACCCATTATGTCCCCACCGAGGGGCACGGGTCTCTTCCCTGGGGAAGGTATAGGCCATACTCCACCACGGGGGCCAAGTCCGGATTGGTGGAGGCTTGTAGACTAGTGGCTCGTCTACTGTCAGAAGTTGTCAAGCCGCCCTAAGGCCTCTGACTTGGCTTAACGACTGCCATCTATCGACGGCAGCCGGCACCAACAGCTTAACGTGCCTTGCGAAGCACGGAACCGCTCGGAAAAATGCCACTAGCGTTAGGCATAGACGGCGACCCATCCATGCACTGAACGCGCCCGGTTCGTTTAAGATCACTCAGGCAGCTGGGGCTACGAGCGATTCATGTAATGAATATTACCAATAAATTATGTTAACAAATATTAACAAAATTATAAATTAAAATTATAAATATTATATATAAGTTATGTATAGAACACTAGGTCACAATCTTGATATTATTTTATATATTGTGTATAGTTTATTGTAAACGAAACATATAACGGCACATTACGTAAGAAATAACATGTACAAATGCGAACTTCTTTTGGCGAAGTGGTTTCTTGTAAAACTATGTAATTTTTATACTTAGTAGTAAAGTAATTGAGGGAATTTTAATTTGAATATAATCATTGCTGAGCGATTTTTTTATAGATTACATTAGATTAGAACATAAAGTGTTGTAAACACCAGAAAACAAAATACATTAAAAAGCTTACATGTCTAAGTTTTGCCGCATACAATTGGCGGTCTTATCGCTAAAAGCTATTTCTTCCAGACAACCTTAGGGTGGATAGAACTGAAAGATGAAGAGAGTAGGTAGGTAGGTGTACATGAAATATGTATATGGAAATAAAATGTACATAAACTAACTGACTTATGACTAATATTCATACGTTGTTAATAAAATACTTAAACTACCTACATATTATAATTATAGTTTAAATAATTTAATATTTAATCATTGTTTAAAATTAGTCTAATTATGTTATTTATTTATTGAGTTTAATTCGTCCTCAATGTAATAACTAAATCAAGGTCCCTGAATAAATAAATCAGGGGAATTTAATTAATAAAAAATAAAAAAGTAACACCAGAGATTCTGAAAAGGCTAAAGGGTTTTTTCATACATTTTCAAAACAAGCCAAGCCCTGGCTTATACATATTATGCTTCATGCCATAAGAATGCGAAAGTTACGCGTCGATTGCGTGCTAACATTTCTGATACTGATTAACAAAGTACAAATATATTTGCCATCAAAATTATATGGATAAAGCGCCGCGCAGTTTCATTTTAGCACCATATCTTCCTGGAGTCGAACCCATGATCTCCCGAGTGTGAGGCCAGCGTTCTACCGACCCTTTATAATAACATATAGCCACTATAATATTATGTTCCTGTGCATTTATAGCGTTGACTAGCTGTCCAAACTATTTTTTTTATTATCTAGACCTCCACAACGCAGGGCTCTTATTACGAAGCAGCGATATGTTCGGAAGGGTCGTCAACGTCGCGCTTGAGCCCGACAATTCACTCGAATCCAGCTACAAATACGGTTCTCTTTGTTTTGAATAGTTTCTAAATTTCCTGCCACTGAGTAATTAACGCTAGAAATGCACGGCTCTTTGTTAGCTCAATGACGTCATATCATATCTTGAGATACGGATTAGTGACCCTCTCGCTACTTACGACAATGTCGCATTTTTCATAATAAGTGCCCAGATGAAAATCTAGCGCGGAGTCCAACAGATAACTCTGCTTTGTTCTATCTATGCTGCCACTACTTTTACATTGTACCTGTCTCATCTGTACCTTTAAAATTGTGGTTATTTGAGTAAATACTTTTTATCTTTATCTTATCTTGTCTTTCAACATACTTACTGCTGAGCACTGTAGCTGGTTTTGTCTCGGTGTAACATGTGAATGTATCGCACAGATCGCACTTATCGCGTGTTAACACCCACGCGTGGGAACATCGTTTAAAGCCTGTGTGCTATTTTGTATGGTGAACACTGCAGGCGGTTATAAAATATACTTTGATACAATTATTGTATGCCTACACTCATCGGTCTCACTCGTGCCTTCTTGACACCCTGAGAAAACATTACGAATTTCGGATATATGATCATTTATGACCATTACTGATCACTTTGTTGTCCGTCCATCCTTCCGTACTTCCTAACGTCCATCTGTCAATACCCTTTTTCTCAACGAGTACCTAGATAGTGCTTTGATAGCTCAATTTTTTTTTCCAATTTAGGATAAGATTAAGATATCAAATTTGCAATTTTCAGGTTTTCCCGTTAATTGTGCCACGAAGCCTTGCATTTTCATCCATAATTTCATGATTATCGGTCAACAGAAAACATTTATGTTGCACTGGCACAGTCAATTATAAGCTATTGTATTCCTATCTGGGGCGGAGCCTCTAAGACCAAATTTCTCGAAGTTGAAAGAGCTCAGAGACTGTTACTGAAGGTTATGTTCTTCAAGCCACGAATATTCCCTACTAACCTATTATACACAACATACGACCTTCTAACTGTAAGACAGATATATATTCTCAAAGCTACACTAAGACAACACAAACAGTTAGTATATGTGCCAAATATTATTGAAAAAAGGCGCAAGGACCGTTTTCTCCTTGTACCTGTTACTAAAACGGAGTTTGCTAGCCGGCAATATGCTAAAATGTCTTGCTACTTGTATAAACAAATTAACAAAATATTGGAAATTTACCCAACGACTCGCTTTGAATGTAAAAATCTTATTACTACTTGGATTAAGACACTAAATTACGAAGAAACGGAAGCCCTGCTAGTGGTAAAAAAATAATCGAATATACGTAAAATCACTTATAACAGTATAGGTATGACTCACACTTAACCAGCCTCACCCATTCATGCATTATCTCACCACTCATTACTCACCCTCTCTCCAGTTGGCTGATCCCGAACCCAAGACTGTAGTCGTAGGGGCTGGTTAGAGAACTTTCACGTAATTACACGCACACACACACACCCTCACACATACACACACGCACACACACACACACACACACCACACACACACACACCACACACACACACCACACACACATATACAATCACACATAAAAATCCTTATTTCTTTTTCATACACTTAAGTATTTAATTTTTGCTAAAAGATAATTTCATTAACTAGATGAAAGTGAATGTTTTTAACTCGAGTACATGTATAGAAGGTAACAAATAGCTTCATTTATCTGAGGAAAAATTACATGTACCTTAAAGTCTAACTCAACAGCTTCTAACTTCACATTGTATTGTAATTGTATTGTATTGCTTCATCCACTATTTTTTCAACACCATTCTAGATGTGGAGGAGCGGTGTCTGCTGCTACAGGTATTTTCATACTTACAAGTAGATACCGTCAATGTACGTAGTTTAAGATGTAGTGGATAACGAAATAAAGAATTTTGTATTTGTATTTTGTATTTTGTAAAATACCCTATGTTTTTGCACAAAAGTGCTGTTGATTTACTTATTTGATTTTGCTTTCGCGCTTATCCAAATTGCGCGTATTGTTGGATAATGTGTCACGCGCAAAGTTTAATCACGAGCGACTGTCCCGAACAGTTGAAGCTTCACCCAGCGCAGATCGCAGCTAAACTACCTGAGCGCCAAGTCACAGTAAAATTGCAGTTAGTACCAAACCCTTACTCGTGGGATAGAGCTTGCATAGACAAACCGACAAACGGCCGAGCAAACAACATTAGAACGTTAGCAAATTGTGTAAGCACACGCAAATGTCTGTGGGAAAGTCTGAACTATGGGAAAGGAAAACGGAAGAACACGGCGTGCTAATCAAAGGAGTTGTAATTCGGTTTTTGGTTTAGCGGATTCTTCATGGTGAAAATGTTTGTAGAAGATGGTATGGTAGTAGAATAAGCTGTCTGTATATATCCCACTGCAGGGCACAGGCCATCTCTCAGAGAGAAAGAGAGAGAGAGAGAGTATGGGCTTAATCACCACGCGTGCCCACGAGGGGATTGACGATTTTAAGCGCTAAACTATGTAAACTCCTCAGACACTCAGTTTTTACCACCGTTGGCGAGTGGTATTGTTGTTACAGCCAAAGTGATTAAATAGCTATTATACATAATGACTGGTCATTATATATAATAGCCAAATTCACTAGACAAAGTAATAAATTATTATGCCAACGTTTTATTTTGGCAAGTGTTATATAGCAAATAATTGTTTGATTAAATTTATATTTCGCATTTTGTTTGTTAGGTCAGTACACATAAGCAAAAATAGGTTCGAAGTTCGGGTGTTAGTTCTTTTTTTTTATATAAAAGCGAAAAAAAATATTTCACTAAAAAACTTAGTTTTGTCACAAAAATTAAAGACAAAATTTTTTGTTTATATTTGTAATTTTTGACGAAACTTTTGGTGGATATTATATATTGCATGTAAGTATTATATTTTGTAATTTTATTTTATAATTTAAATATGACAATTAAAGAAGCAGGTTTGATGTAGGTGCATGCTAGAGGTACAATCTCTGCTGTAAAGATGATACTACAATCAATAATCCAGTGAATCAAAAAGCGAATAATAATAATTTAGGCAAACTAAAGGAGGTGGTGACGTGTAATATGCAAATCTGTAATTAGTTGTACATCTAGTTTAATACAATATCATTTTTCATTTAGCATGTAAGGATGTCGCAACTGTTGATAAACCAAATAAATAAATAAAAAAAAAAAGTGATACAATGACGTCAGTGTTAAGACAAAAGGTGGTCAATGCACTTTTAAGTTCCGTCTACCTACACATACACACAGCTTACAAGCGCAAACTTGGTCTTCACGAAACATTTTTCTAAAAATAAAAACCGATGTATAACAACACTACGACGACACTAAACCCCGGTTTCTCGTACACTAACAAGCTGTTAATCTACTGTTAACAGCTGTCAGTGGTTTTTTTTTGTATGCACTTTGGTCAATTGACAGCTGTTAACAGTAGATTAACAGCATGTTAGTGTACGAGAAACTGGGGTTTACACACAGAATTAGTAAAGGTAAATAAATAAATACATTTATGTATTGTAATAGTATGATTTGCAATCGGTGGTCAAAATTTACGTGAAATTTGCGCGTTTCGTAATACATAAAAATTCACAAATTCACATAGCGCAGCCGATTACTAAGTACAATTAGACTTTTCCTATGTGTAGGTTAATCAACTATTTAATGTGTATCGAATTGTCATAATTATCCATTATTGTAGTTCTATGAAATAGGCCTGGTTGGAAGATTAGGATTTTGCTTACAAGAAAAAAAACTTAAAAGCAGACAAATAAACATTTTGAACACAATTGAAAGCAGCCACACTAAATTATCACCAACAGACACGCCACTGGCAGATGCGAAATATTTAGCCAACCACCAGCAAACAAAGCCCGGGCTATTTGTTTATCATCTCGACATGACGCAGGCGCCGATTTTTGCCAGTAAACCTCACTTCTGCTGCCAAAGACTAGACAACTTGCCAAGGAGGTAGTCTGTTGAAAGATGATTCACCTCCGGTTTCTCGTACACTAACAAGCCGTTAATCTACTGTTAACAGCTGTCAGTGGTTTTTTTTGTATGCACTTTGGTCAATTGACTGCTGTTAACAGTAGATTAACAACGTGTTAGTGTACAAGAAACTGGTTGTAAGACTACCTAAATTCGGAGGTTTTTGTGCCTATATATTTTATGCAAACGAGAAAAAAATATGTTTCGAAACACACAAGTAAACATTTAAAGACAACTAAAAGCATCCACACTAAATTATCATCAACAGACACGCCACTGGCAAACACGAAATAATTAGCCAACCGCCAGCTAAAGAAAGCCCGGGCTGTTTGTTTATCATGTCGGCACGCCAGTCGCTGATTTTTGCCAGTAAACCTCACTTCGGCCGCCAAAGACTAAACAATATCTCCCAAGGAAGTAGAAGGATCAAAGATTATTGAGAACTCCAAGTTCGGAGTTTTTGTATAAGCTAATAATTTAAACGCGCCTAAAATTATCCACCACTTAGGTATAGTTTTTATTGTAAAAATCACCTAACTTTAAAGTAGCCTGGCTACCCACAGCACAGGGTACGAGAGTACGAGTTTGGGAGCCAGTAACCTTTTTTAGGAACCGTCTTACAATAAAGTTTTTTCATTTCATTAAATTTTAGTGACCTGCTGTGGACGAATGTGGGCTGATGAATTAGATTGAATCGTAGAACTAGATTACCTCATTGGTCTAGCGGTATTGCGTCTTATTACCATGCCGCAGGTTGTGGGTTCGATTCCCACTGGGGGCCGCCGTACCTTTGAACAAATTACCTCAGTCTGGGTGTATTTCCTTGTTTGTTGTCCTTTCCTTTCCCGGTTACCATAGCACAGGGTATCCTAGTTTGCGACCAGGACAAGTGATTGTGTTGTGTGAAAGTTATTTACCTAGTTATTTAACTCTCCTTTCTTCAACTATAATGAGAAATCTCCAACCAGAGTTTTATAAACGCATTGTTGTTCAATAGAGTGTTAATTAGCACGACAATGGCTGTTATTTGATGCTGTGTCGTAGGTAGACTACAACGTCGGGGAACTTAGGTTAGCTGGTGGATAATACTAAAAAATATAAATAGGCATCTATGGCGAAGGAGACCGAATCACGCAAGGTCCGTTTGGTTAGTAGACCGCCAGTAGGGTAACAACTAAGCAACTATGCATTAACGAGTGCTTAACGGACACCATTTGGCCGTAAATATTATGAGACTCGGCCTCAGCTCTTCTGTTTCTCAGTCTATTCTTTGTGTCACCTCCTCAGCGGATGCTAGTTTGCATACAGCAACAATTAGCGATGCGTTAGCTGGCGATAATTAATGCAAACTGCGCGGCCCGAGGACTTGTGCGTGATACTGCCACCTGATAGGTTTTGAGCGCTTCAGCCAACGATCGAATCGTTGGCTTCAGCCGGGAATTTTGAATACGGCAACTATATTCAGCTACAAAAAACTTGACACGAAAATTTTCTGAAATAATAACCTCCGAGAAACTGGAGGTTATGGTGTTTTCGCTTCTGACGTAACGTAACGGATCAGCGCCAGGTGGTGTATACCGATACGTTGTCTAATTTAAAACATTATTATCGATGGGCCATAATACCTACAGAGTAAAAGTACTGTGATACATCATCATCATCATTGACATCGCAAACAAGGAAAAACGCCGCGATTAGATAAGAATCAAAGTATTTGTAAAAATCAAAGTACGGTGGCCCCCATTGGGAATCGAGCCCACGAACACTGTCTTGGTAATTAAGCTTGTTACCGCTAGACTAATGATGCAGTCAGCTATATTTAAGCTGTAACTCTTGTAGGGAGACAATTCAGCTTAAAAAACAGCGACTTTTTTAAGCTGGGTCGAATTTGGATTATTTTTAACTTAATGTAAAAATCTACTTTTCATCTGAAGCGCTTAAATGTAAAACAGTTGTGATGAACGTAATAAAGCTTTGTCTCACCGAGCCAATCTGCATGTCAAAACAACAATGGCTGCTTGACTTACAGGCGCGTAGTTCTATACAACCTTCAAGGCTTTAGATTGGTGTAAATGGTGTTTGCCTACTAACGAGGGACTCAGATTTGATCTTTGAATGCAGGACTAGTGTTGCAAGAGAACGAACTTACGAAACTTTGAGTAGTGTTATGATTTGGTACACTTACCTAGTATTTTTTCCATAGCCGAATTTTCTAAGACTGACGGAGAAACTGACTACAGATTACACATTTCGTAATGTTGGTTTAAAAATAATTTAAGAAACACCGACCTAAGTGTGAACAAATTTTGCAGCTGATTGTACTATTATCTTTGTCGTTGCAAATTAGAACCATTGGCTGGCCTGAATGAAGTGTGTCCCAAAAACGGGTTCTGCGACAAAATAAAAAATCCTCTGCGGTATCCAACCTTCATTAATCCTGCGTTGACAATGGCCACTAATGCGCGGCACACGTCCACAGATAGCCGGTTACGACAAAAAAAAGAAGAAATTATTCTTAATTCCAAATAAATAAGTCGGCATTTCGACCAGCCAGCAGTCCGTCACAAAAGAGGCCAGACTCAAGGAGTCATTTAAAATATATTGAACTTCCACCACAAAGCGACGATTGTCCAGGTGCTAGCCGTGCCTATAATAAAACCGACCTTTTCCTACAGTGAATTAGTGAAGATTATGCTCGAATAGAGACTAATAAATCTTTCCGTATAGATGACTCTTGAGTGTCCATTGATTTCTTTGGAGTGGGTGCATGATTGTTGGTAGTAATATTCATAAATTTTACGAGGAAATCTTACTAAGGTGAAAGGCTAAAAGAATAAAGGTCTCTGTTGAGTCACAACGTAAAAATACTGGCGATGCCGAAGATCGCCTTTGCTCCAAGCAGTCGTACGTACTCGTACGAAAAGCATGCAAATTAGTTCCACTGACTTTGCAACAAAATGTAGGGACTAAGTGCATTCGTGAAAATTTCATGGCTGGCTCATGCATTTATGACTGACTCTTGGATCTAGCAAGATGACATGTTTTTTTTTAAAGTACGAAGTTTTTTTATAGAGTTCTATTCCCGCTAAGTGCCGCCGTACAAGTACGGTACAAGTACCGTACCGTAGTTATATTTTTAACGGGTCTAGTCGTAATAATTTATTACGTAAAGTTTAATTAACTTAAATTCTCGACGCGATAAGACCCGTTTAATATATAACAACGAGTAGCTAAAAGTTGTCCCTTTCTTAAAACAGTGTTATACATTTGTACTTTGTTTGTTACACTTTACTGCACAATAAAAAACGTTAACATTAACGTTAACGTTAGTCTGGGTAATTCCAATGTATGTGATGTCCTAGTCTGGCCACCATAGGTACCATAGGGTATCCTAGTTTGAGTCCAAGGCCCTTATTTTGTTACTACAAACGTGGAGAAAACTAGTGTACAATACAACCCTTGACATAGACATATGTTTTTACCCTGAGTCACCATTCTGTGAAAGCATTGTCACATTTTTCATCATCAGCCCACTGCAGGACATAGGCCTCCTTCGTGGTTTTCATAACAATGAGGGGTTTTGCCACAATCGCCACGCTTGGCAGGCGGGTTGGCGATCGCAGTATGCGGTTGGAATCTCAGGAAGACGCTGCTGCCCGTCTCCTGGTAATTGATCTCCTGGTCACATTTTTACATTAACACAATATAGAACCGACAATTGATATTGTTGTGTTTATATCATTTTGTCCATCCCAATGTACGGTGCTCAAACCTGGCATTTAAGCGAACTTCAGAGGTCCAGACACAAGGTTAGCCAGCGGGTAACGGAGCGCAGTATACTGAATACAAAGAAGATTCACAAACTCTGAAACTCAACCCTGCGCTTTAGAACCAAATATGTGGATAATGGAGCTGCGACCGCTACGCTTGACGGGCGGGCGACGTAACCGTTATGGGTTCTGTTAGTCTAATATTGCCACTGATTGGGTTCCACGCGACGGATATCGCAATCGTGGGTGACCTTTCTACCGGGTTGATAACAGGTTGCCAAGGCAGGGAGAAGTAGAGAGCTGAAGGGGGAGCCCATTGCCTAGCAGTGAGACACAAATAAGGCTACAAAAAAGTCTTCATTATTCGCAATAACCACACTGTTAGACGAGTCTAATCACAGGAACACGCCCCTTCAGTCTGCCTTGACTACACGGTGACTGCAACATGGCCAAAACGTCAGGCATTAAACTAATTTGCAATCTCTCGGCTTTATTACTAAATTATTATTGCAGTAGCTGTTCTGATGGGACTCTGCTAACTGTACAAACACCACCACATAATATCCACATATTATGGGTAGTTAATCGATAGCGCACTATGCCGGGAATGCTTCAGGGAATGCAAACACCCACGGATTTGATCTTTCGCTGCGAGAGTGTGGAACAGAAATTGACAGTCATCATGAGGATACACTGTCAGGAGACCTGCAGTTCCACAGCACTGCTGGCTTTCTGGAAAGATATAGGCCGGCTTGAGTAGGAGTACTACAGCCCAACTATGAAGCTAATAGCGGAAATCTCAAGTTGTTAAACCTAATGTAATTTAGGTAAGTATACCTAACAAATTCAATTGAGATTAGCTCCGTTAAATGTGTTACATAAAATGGAGTCGGAGGAGCCTACCATCTGTTGTACCTATTCAGTTCGCCGTGACCGATGTATGAGAGAAATGCATGTCCATTACGAACACACAATCAGTCATTGGTGTCAATACATGCCTGTGCCAATAGTGATTTATCCGTCGGCACAGAAAGTGCCGTTCTCCTTGAGAATTGTTTTTGGTGTTCAGAAATTGCCGTTTCGAGATTCAATTCAGTGGCATGCTTTATTACCCGTCTTATAATGTGCTCATGATCACTGTTATGAAGAAATTTTATATTGGAAATTAACGAGTGTAAGTATATGTTTTTATTGGTAGGGCAATGGTTACTTAACTATATACCGCTTGCTTAAGGAAATCTCTGCAGAACTTAAAGAGATTATTCTACTCATTAATACAAACTATTATTAGTATGGGACCAGTGTATAATGGTAAAAAATATCTATTTCATACTTTCACTAGAGCAGCATAGGTATCACGAAGACGCAAGTCGCGCATTATGTCGCGCTAAATTGTCAGAATTTGCCAATTATTTTACTGAGACGTCACTAATTTTATACGAGCGCGACTCGTCGTCATGTTACACAAGTATTGAAGTTTAGCATGAAGCAGCTGATACGTGTACTTTTTTTCACATTTTCAGAGATCCCATAATTGCGTCTTGATGGAGTAAAGTAAAATAAAATATGGAAAAAGTTCTAATGTAGCGATGGGTTAGGTACTCAACCGGTTCCATAATTCAGAATTCCACTGAGTAATACTTAAGTATCGTTCTGTCTCTTCATATTTCCCACAAAAGAACGATAAAGACCAACAGATACTTGGCTCAAGCTTATCAATAAGTATGCAAATTTTCATAACTTTTCCCATAATTACGTGTGACATCCAAATGGTAAACGGTATCCGCTTACCCACTTCTAAGTGAATTTGATGTGATGAATGTATTTACTTAACGAAATTCTCAATTCAGAAAACGGCTGAAGGCTTCATATCGAAAACACATACGAAGTTGCGTAGGTGATGATAAAAGAGCAGTACTAAGTACGTAAAACAGGCCTGGGCCTAGTTTCATAAAACGACAATTCTTAGTTTATTATGGCAAGTCATGGTACATTGCGTAGCGTAGAGTTTACTTGTTAATCTGTGGGTTAATTGACTCTGCAACTCAAGAACTATATCGAATTGTTGGGACAATAGTAAACCATGAATTTTAGTTCTATGAAAAAGGCCCCAGCTCTTCATTCAGTCTACCTATTCTGCAGCCTTAAAAAAAGGTATCGTAAGAAGATCGTTTTCTTTCGCCTCTATCTCATCTCAATACAATCGCTCCCTTAATTAAGTTGTAGGCAGAACGCTCAGAGCATCTGCCGACCTCCGCACCGCGCATTCGTTGCAGGCTCTCTGCCGTTAATTCTACAGGCGCTGCATTTAATTTGAAATGTGTGAAGAAGCCAGGTGATTTCCTTTGCAAGAGAAGTAAATACGGTTGCGTTGAGATAGAGACACAAACTCGTAGATACCTAATTATGCGCACCAATTCCTGTAGGATTCCTGATGTTTACGGTAGCTGCTGTGGGATTCCTGATGTTTGTTGCTGTTTAAGCGCCTGCATTTTTAACAAACCTCAAGAAAACAGCGACGTAGCTCGGGAGAGACAAAGTATGTTTTAGTCAACGTTCTCAAGAGAGGCCTATGCTCAGCAGTGGCTGAGGATTGGATATACCTACACTAAGTGGATACATTGTGTGAAGAAAAAAAAAACATTATGAAAGTGAAATTATTTTATTTAGCATAAAATCAATGCTTTCAAGATACAAAACATACAATAAATATAGGTACATTATTTTTATGGTTAAAAGGAACGAGGTCTGATAATAGTTATGGCAGTAGGGTCGCCAATCGTATTTTCTTTTGTCATTGCTGTTTCTGTAACGTTTTGTCCGGTGTACAATAAAGAACATTCTTATCTTATGGCAGCGTATTGAGCGTGGTTTTATATTACTAGTAATCTATAAGAATGTCATGTTTTTAGGGTTCCATACCCGAAGGGTGCCAAACAGGACCCTATTACTAAGACTTCACTGTCCGTCTGTCTGTCTATCTGTCTGTCACCAGGCTGTATCTTATGAACCATGATAGCTAGGCAGTTGAATATTTCACAGTTGATTTTTTCAGTATCAAACAATCAACCTCTTATCTCAAGTACTAACAAAGTTTGTAAGTAAGGCCAGGTTTCTAGGTGGCGTTTTTCATGAAACTTCACACAAAACAAACCGCAAATACGCAAAACATTTTTGCGCTTAGAAAACGGATTTTTGATCTGACATATTAGGGGTTAAAGTATGAAATTGCCGTTTAATTGCAATAGGTTCTTTGAATTGACATAGAATCTTCATGGTTTGAGGTTTTCGAATGAAACTTTTTTCAAATGGTTTCTATGACGTTCTTTTTTTAAAAAATGTGAAACATTTGAATATCGACTTTCAATTGTTTTTGTTATTCAATTTAGACAAGAAAGATGGATACTGCGAAAATTCGAGTGATTATGAGGCACCCATTTTTCGTATTTTTTTATTTTATTGATTTGACGCAAGTGAGTCAATATTGTGGGTAAGGTAACGTTAAACCATGCCGCTAATTCCTGGGTAGTTTGACTAGGGTCGGCTTCCACTATCTCTCTTAATTCATCGTTATTCACCTGTGTGGGCGGTCTTCCTCGTGGCTCGTTCTTTAAGTCGAAATTTCCATCACGAAAGCGTTTAAACCAAAATCGCACGGTGCGTTCGTTAGTAGACCCCTCTCCAAACGCAGCATTGATATTGCGGGCTGTTTCTGCCGCGTTAGTTCCGCGTTGGAACTCGTATTCAAAAATACTCGAATTTTCGCAGTATCCATCTTTCTTGTCTAAATTGAATAACAAAAACAATTGAAAGTCGATATTCAAATGTTTCACATTTTTTAAAAAAAGAACATCATAGAAACCATTTGAAAAAAGTTTCATTCGAAAACCTCAAACCATGAAGATTCTATGTCAATTCAAAAAACCTATTGCAATAAAACGGCAATTTCATACTTTAACCCCTATTATTAAAGTGTACACATTTACTGAGTGAAAGATAATATAAACGTAAAAGTTAAGTAGGTAAAAGATCTGCATTTTTGTCACCCAGACTAAAACCCGGAATAGGAAACCTTCTCTTTCCTTCGCGGTTAATTCGTATGTAAAGTCGGTGACAGTTCAATGGTAAGATAGAGAGGACCGATAGATTTAATTTAATGCTAAGGTGTCTGCGCTTAGAAATTTGTTTGGGCTCGGAATAAAGATTACGCCTTAATTAATGGAGATGACAATTAGCTTAAGACGCTCGGTGTACAGCTAACAGCCATTTAACTAGTAATTAAGTATCTTTCAATTTCAACATTAATTTGCTTCATTTGTCGCGGGGCGGCGACACAGTATACAGGGTTACCTCAAAAACAAGCAATTCCTGAAACACCCCAATTAGATAAGATAAGCAAGATAAGAATATTCTTTATTATATACCCCAGAGCACATGACATAAAAAACATGTAAAGATACAGAGTACAATATTAGAGTACAACTTCTGTATTTTACAACAATGGGGCTGATATGGACACCAAGTGACAAAAGCCTTAAAAATTAAATGATTAGGAAAAACACTTTTTTCTACGAGTTTTTTCTCAGGTGATATGGTTTACGTTAAGCCAAGTCAGAGGCCTTAGGGCGGCTTGACAACTTCTGACAGTAGACGAGCCACTAGTCTACAAGCCTCCACCAATCCGGACTTGGCCCCCGTGGTGGAGTATGGCCTATACCTTCCTCAGGGAAGAGACCCGTGCCCCTCGGTGGGGACATAATGGGTTGATGATGATGATGATGATGATGGTTTACGTACGTACAAATTTACAAACGTACGTAATACTTAGAAAACGGTAAATATAAACAATATGAAAAGGTAAATATACTTTCGTTGGAAAAGGCATTATTTCCACACATCATACCAAACAAGTCGACTGATTTCATAAAGCTCTAATTCCAATTGAAACCATTTGAATAACTCTGAGATGTATCATGGCCGATGCATTGACATCGCCCAATCACTTACTGCGTTTATAAATCAATCGGTCCATTTGTATTGGGAACACACCCAAAGCGCACAGGCGTGCGTCAGGCCAATTTCTTGCGAAGAACATATGCAGCATGTGTAAAATTATTGTAAAATAAACCCTTAGAAAAAAATCTCCCAGAATTCCAGCAAAATGGAATGGAATCACATGTCCTAAATATTCTCTTTATTTCGCGGGAACTTATTAGTAAACTAAGCCCAACGTTACTTGCAATAGAAAAAACCCAGATTCACAGGACTAGTTAGTTAGTTAGACCTGATTATTTATAGTTGGGCCATTGTACGTAGCAAACGCTTATATATTTAAATGCCTCAGATACTAGGGTTTCTTCACGATGTGTTCCTTCACGTTAGCGAGTGGTATTGCTACTATAACTTCACGAATGTACGTAACTTAGAAAACAAAGTCATTGGTACATGCCGAGATTTGAACCCACGACCTCCCGGATGAGAAGCCGGCGTTTTACCGCTCCGCTTCCACCGCTCTTTCACAGGAATACGTAAGATATTAGTATGTTAGCTAAAAATTCAACACTAAAAAGGAACGTGCCCACCGACTATCAAAATGTTGACTTCATTCAGTTTCAATACCTACGTGGGTTCGTTAAACGTAACATAACTTGGCTTTTGTCTTACACAAATGTTTTTTAGAGACAGCAAGCCAAGTAAATAGTTTCGAACCACAATCAATTCTGAATCCTATGTCTTTCTCGATAAGATTTTAGAAGTTGTGGTGTTGATTTTGTAAGCGTTAATTTCCGATTGATACGGGTGAGGTCCAAATCGTTAGTTGGCAATCATCGGGTGCTTTATTGTGTCGATAAACGTCAAGTCATTTTTTGGACCACCGCGTCCACCGAACGATGAAAATTAATTATTTATTTATGGGTACCGTCTTACTTTTGTAAGAATATAGGTACTAATGTTTTTAGCATTGCAAGTTGTTGATTGCGCTTATGGGACCTACTAGCTACCTATTCATATATTCACTTCTCTTCATATATAAAACATAACATAAACATAACATAAACTCACGCCTGTATCCCAGAGGGGTAGGCAGAGACCAGGGACTGCCACTTGCTACGATCCTGACAGATCTCTTTCGCTTCCTCAACACTCATTAGTCGTTGCATGCACGCACGCCGGTTTCGGGTACTTTTTATCTGGCCCTTTGTTAATACATCCTTTATTTGGTCAAAGTATGTCCGTCTGGGTCGTCCCTTACCGGCCCTTCCATCCACATTCGCTCGATATATTTGTTGTCAATCTTTCTTCCTTCATCCTCTCCATATATATGTAGGTATATCACCTTTTTGTCGTCCAGATCACACACTTGTAATTATAAGCCACTATTTATGTAAGTACGTGTAGTTATGTATAGTATTCAAGTATGATAGCTTATTATTATTATTACGTATATGTATGTCTATTAATATTCGTATTTGCACCGACTACCCGTGTCTATTTCTCCTTCGGCAAATTCTCCGATATGAGGTTGCCTGGAAGAAATTGCTATTAGCAATGAGGCCGCCAATTGTATCTTTTCTTTCGTCATTGCTGTTTCTGTAACACTTTTTCCGGTATACAATAAAGAATATTCTTATCTTATCTACTCGTACCAACTAATGTGCTTTGTGCTCTATGTATGTTGTCCACGGAGAAACGAATTCAAATTCAAATTGGCAAATTTTCCAATATGAGGTTGCCTGGAAGAAATTTCTATTAGCAATAAGGCCACCAATTGTTTGTAACTGCATGCTGTTTCTTTAATTATTTTTCCGGTATACAATAAAGAATATTCTAAAACGATTAAAAACAGGTTGGCAGGGTTGGCAGTCAGACAAACTACTTATGGATAGCTCTGCAAATGTCATAAAAAACCATGAATAAATAGATAGATAGTCAGCTCTATTATTATAGACAGTCAACACTATTAGTGTACTTGTATTGTAGTACTTAAGGATTATTTTAGCTTGCCGGCCCGTGGTAACGTGGTCAGACCTTTAGAGTGCTGACATGATAAGCTGGAAGTGTGCGTTCGGATTCCGCCCAAAGTTTTGTTGGTTTAGAAAAATATTGAACAATCCACACCACACCATTGTCAGTTTCGTCATTCCTCTAAATCTGTTCAGCGTGACCATGTTAGCTGTGTTCTGGCTATGCAACAAAAAAAGTGTTGATCAATAACTTGGCATAAATAACATGCTTAACACTTTAGCACCACCACAGGATAAGCTGAACACAACAGTATTGTATACGAGTCTCTTGCTCCCTTAACGCTGTCCTTTAAATAATTAGAAGTCCATAATATTGACTGCGGCATCGCATTAAGTAAACATTAATCTTTCAACAAAATGCCGCCGAAAAGGAGCTGACAATACAGAAGGTTGACTTCCCTAAAAATGTATGGCTGTCTATTCACAACTAGAAATGAGCCTGGAAGAATGTTACCATGAAGCACAACAAAAATGAACAATGATAAATTCAATCAATTAATTACGCTTACGGAAATCAATTACCAGGAGACGGGCAGCAGCGCCTTTCTGAGATTCCAACCTCATACTGCGATCGCCAACCCGCCTGCCAAGCGTGGCGATTATAGAAAAACCCGTCAGGGTTATGAAAACCATGAGGGAGGCCTATGTCCTGCAGAGGGCGTCAAAGGGCTGATGATGATGATGAATTACGCTTACAAATATACTGAGTTTACCGTAGAAAGATTCATCATCATCATCAGGCATTTGACGCCCACTGCAGGACATAGGCCTCCCTCATGGTTTTCTAACCATGAAGGGTTTTGCCATAATCGCCACGCTTGGCAGGCGGGTTGGCGATCGCAGTATGCGGTTGGACTCTCAGCAAGACGCTGCTGCCCGTCTCCTGGTAATTTATTTCCTTAGTCGCCTTCTACGACATCCACGGAAGGAAATGGAGTGACGCTATTCTTAATCCGGCGCCACACGTAGAAAGATTAGATACTGAAAAAGAACTAACAAACCAGAAGGGTATCTTCCCTAAAAATATTATGGCGTTCCACTTTGGTCCGAGGAGAATGTGTTCTCACGTGTTGTCACATAAATAATTTAAACATTATGTCTTTTGAATTTATCCCGCGCAGTTATTCAAAAACTATACTAAGTTTACTGTAAATTATTTCAATAAAATTGTTGATTTTTGTGTAACTGCCATAACTGTGTTGGTAGAACTTATCGTTGAATTAAAGTTGAAGCAGTTCCTCTGGTGAATTTTACGAAATACAAAACTTGCAACAGGGCACCCAAAGTTAATCTTCAATCGTTAGCGAAAGCCTTAACCCTTTTTATGACGGAGGAAAATTAAACAAGGAAAGTCATAAATTTTTGAGCGCACCCAATATTGAGACCGCGTTTCTTCAAGTTTCAGAAACTGCGGTCAGGCAAAATACGTACAGTGGACAACAGGCCAAGCGTTACGTTTCTATTGCAAAGTCGCCCGTTACCTAATTGAATAGAGTCCACGCGTGTAAAGGTCGACGTGCTGTCGACTGTTAAGTCGAGAACACATCAACGGGTCACGCTTGAACTCTATTTGGCTATGTTGTGGGCGACTTTGCAATGAACATTTACAGGCACCAAAAGTGGATGTGAAAGTTTTTCGCAACGTATGAAATCCTGATCAAATTCATCATCATCTATTTTACACGATCCCTCATAACAATTCCAATTGAAACCAAAGAGAATCGATAAAAAAAATTACTCAGTAATAATATAGGGGACATAGGAATGGAGTCCTACGCTGTCCTCCTGAACGAATATTGACTCCGATGATGGACTGTGACCACAAAGGTAAGAGTGAATAATCATTCAATCATTGGCCCATTCTCTGCCATCGGGGCACAAGAGTGGGGAGGGTCGTTGCGTCCATACGACGTGGCCTACCGAGTTCCACTTCAGTTTTGCGGCCACAGGCAGTGATAGTTAAAAACATAAAAAATGACCCCACGTTTAATTGTGGGACGGCGGGGGGGGCTTGTCAATTGTGTTAACAATCGAAGCGAGTACAGTATTGCCCAGCAAAATATCTATGCGCCTGCCGTCGTCAGACCGCTATCTAGCGAGGTATATCTAGATATTTCGACGGGTTACATTATGAAGTCTGGTTTAACGTTTTTGTATAAAACCAATCATGAGTTACGCTGTCACTTACTATCGCCCATCATCACAGAGTGATTTACTCTACAGGACAGCTTGCGCTCATTTCATTGACTAATCGAGAGGACAGGGACCGGTTTTGAGAGTAAATTTTGTAGGAAGAAATACTTCAAAGCTACGAATAAAAAAAACGCATAGAGAAGTATGTCTCCATCCAAAATTCACCCTCAAAAACGGCCCCAGTCCTCTCGATTACTCTTCACCAATAAAATGAATGCAAGATCTGCTGTAGAGTAAATCACTCTGTGGTTAGTTCATTGTGCGATAGTAAATGACAGCGTAACCGATAGTTGGTTTTATACAAAAACGTCAAACCCATGACTTCATTAATGTATAACCCGTCGAAATATCTAGGTACCTCGCAAGATGGCGGTCTGACGGAGGCAGATGCATTAGGTGCAGAGATGTTTAGCCGGGCCATACTGAACTCGCTCCGATTGGTAACACAATTGACAAGCCCCGCTCGCCATCCCACAATTGAACGTGGGGTCACTTTTGACGCTAGATAGACATTTATGTTTTTGACTATCACTACTTCTATTTTTTTTTTTATTCATAGTTCAAAGGTCCAACATTGGCGGTTTCCGTTCCTTACGGCAACGTGATGTTCCGCATTCCGTTTCTTTATTCCCCTCGATTATTGTTTGCGTAATAAATACATTATCCGTGTGGCGCCGGATTAAGAATAGCGCCACTCCATTTCATTCCGTGGATGTCGTAGAAGGCGACTGAGGAAATCAATTACCAGGAGACGGGCAGCAGCGTCTGCCTGACATTCCAACCGCACACTGCGATTGCTAACCCGCCTCCCGAGCGTGGCGATTATGGCAAAACCCTTTATGGTTAGGGAAAACCATGAGGGAGGTCTGTGTCCTGCAATGAGCGTAAAAATGGCTGATGATGATGAATAAATACATAATTTTAGTGATTTTCAATTGCTGTCGTCATGCCCTCAAAGGAGTCCAAGCAAAGCCTATGTTGAGTAAAGTTGCTACGTTGCAGGTGACTTTGCAACTAAAATGCAAAATTTGGTGTGCTGCCGACTGTACTCTACAATGGCAAACAAAGTTTTTTTTTATTATTTCGTACTCTCGGCCCATTGTAAAGCATATTTAGGAGCGCTGAAATGATTGCGGCGGCATTTTCGGCGTTCGGCGTGTGCGCGGATTAGGAGTATGAATTATTTATTGCGTTTCGTTCGTTTTATTTAGATTCGCCGCGTTTCATTTCCGAGGTACGGATTTGGAATATTTTATTGGTGGTCTAATCAATTATGACAATGATTTATGCAACGGATCTGATTTCTTTTTCGAATAAACGAAACTGTCAGCTAAGTTTCTTACCCAGTTTCTCGTACACTTTCAGTCTGTTAATCTACTGTTAAATGCTGTCAGTTGACAAAATTGGATACAAAATACACACAATATACAAACAATAGATTAACCTTACTGATTGGTAGTACCTATACGAGAAATCGGGGGTTATTTTTTTAAAGTTTTGACTGTGTCTGTAATCAGTCTGTCAAACTTTTTCCTGCCTAAGAACTTAGGTACTTAGTTTCTCATAGTTGGACACAAAAATAAAAGTGCAGTAGTCCAAAAGTCATCAAAACCACTGGTTTGCCTTATCTCTATTTAACCACGCTACAAGTGCTTATGCTTTATCTCCATACCGACATCAAAAACACCTCCTTAATATTTTTTACAAAAAGAACCCGAGAAAACGAAACAAAATCGGCTGTTAAGTAGTCGACGTGTGTTTGCCCCTAAGTGCCTTCATAAGCGGTCGCTTTGTAACCCAAAACGACACCCAATACACCCTTGCTACCTGCACTGACCTTTTTGGTCGAAAGTCTGAATCATTGAGCCTTATTTTCAGCGTTATATGATCTATTTTCTGTAGAGTTTCGATGCTTAGCCGCTGCGACACGATTCGTTACTGAATTTGCGAACACACCGTTCGAAATTTGAATTATTGGGATTCGGATTTTCAATAGTTGTCTTCTTTTTTTTTGTTGCTGGAGTTTGGGCTAAAGGCCAGTTTCGGCTAAAGAGCCACTTCGCTGTCGCTTTAAAGTCAAACAGTCTTATTTATAAAACACACGATACCTTAAAACGCCGATTAAAATAGTCTGTGGTGAAGATTTTACAAGGAAATGTAACCACAGATTAAATAAACTGCCTCTTACGAGTGCTTTAGAGGAATCGTGTTTTTATAAATAAGGCCGAAAATGTATAAGTGCTTCAGAACGTCTTATTGAAACAACGCAAAAGCTGAAAACGGTTGCTTTAGAACCGATAAATAAACCACTGACATTATGTAGTCAATAATGTTTTACTTTTTATAGAAAATGAGCGCGTCAAGTTTCAAGAATGTAGGAAAGATAAAATGCAACCTTTTGAGATTTTTTTTACTTTTTCTTACATATTGCAAGTTTGTTTTGTCGATACTGAAGGAACGGTTTTCATGCAGGTTTTGCGTTATTTAAATAACACGTTGTATATTTTCTATGGTTTTTCTCCTCTGAGTCATATTATGAACCAAGTAATAGTAATAAGGACATGAGTATGTCCCTTTTTCTCCATCAGAGAGCCATGCGGAAAATCCAGCCAAGTGATTTATGAGCATTTTTCTGCAAATCAGAAACTCTTAACATGGATCTCATAAAAAAATGCCATGCCCAACAAATTAGCCGATATTATTCATAGGCAGGATGTCCTAACCGCCAAGTTTACGCATCGTTAAATCTCGGCACTATAAAATTGCTTCAGAAGTCTTCGAAACCCGCGTTTCGAAAACAACTGACCTGTGACACTTGGCGCCACTTTTTTCTTTTGAGCGTCTGGCTGGAATGCCAGTGGTTTTTTGTTTTCTTTTTTGCGATGGCGACTGGCTGGTTGTAGCGCCATGCTATTTGCTTTCTTCTTTTTTTAATGTAGACTCTACATAATGTAATAATAATAATAATATTTCTTTCTCATTTTTAGTAGGTATAGTTTGACCAGACAGTGGTAATAGCCGAACAGCGCCTCTAGTGGCGCTATTTTGTTATTTTTTTCTAAATTGCGTCACAATTAAATGCAATATGTTAGAAATGTTGTAATTAGAAATACATTATACTTGTAGAAACTTCGAGCGCATCGGAATCTAAAGGCACATTTGGTCTAAGTTATTAAAAAAAACGCACGCAATTGTAACGCAAGTTGGCTAAATAAGCCGCAAGAGTACGAAGGCAAATGTCGATACCTACAAAAATGGTTCAACTTTTTATGCCCCACTTTTTGTTGGCTATGAATTTGTTCCCAAGTGTCAAGATACATCGACGGGCAATTAGGTGGCGGACACATTTTAGTAATTTACCGACGGACCTGTCATAGTTTTAATTTATGACCGCGGCAATTACCCACTAGGGTACCAAGAGAAACCGAAACCGAAGTTTGGACGTCAATCGACCATTAACACCGAGCGGCAACTTATCTCAAGTTGCTGTTCTAAATTTAAATTATTTCATAATGAAGGGCCATATCAATGAAGGGCTCGTTCTTACCTCGGGATCGCGCTTACTCCACACTAAGCGCGCCCGTTTAAGTCCGTACTTAAAAGGGTTAACTTTTCTCAGTTTATATTTTCAGTCAATGTTCACCTTAAACTTCGGCGTTTTTGGCAAAAACTTGACAAACAGCTAAGTATTCCGTGGTTGGTGGAAAATCAGAGGCGGCCTGTGTAAATAGTATCTTATACCATAATAGAAATTACCTACCAGTATATTCCTGCTTTTTATTCCCTAGTAACTCGTTTCAACAATAACTCTATATTCGGATCGGGTTACGAAAATACCAAACACCATTAAAAATTACCTAATATATTTAGTACTTTTTGATTTTATGAATGGGTGATCATTAAATGTAATCCCTCGACAAATGTTACTCATATAAAAGCATTATATAAGAATGCTATAAAGGTGTTTTGTCGCAGAGAGACTATTTGTAATAAATTACATTCTAATTCGAGAGAGCAACAAATAAATCCTTAATAAGGTGTCGTTAAACTTTATTATATAGTAACTGACGCTACTTAAAGCTATTGTTAGTTTTTTATTCGGAGTCTCTAAACATCTGTTGAACAGTAAACTACAAAATCACAGAAATAATTATGATTTTCATGAAAATGAAGTATTCTAGAGTTTTAAAACATCACTACAAAAAAACTTGTGTATAATCCTGTTTCACAAAATACAAAAAGGTGCTATCGACCAAATCCCTAAGATTCAGCAATTGAACAATTCGTTGAATCAAAGTGATTTTTAGGGTTCCGTACCTCGAAAGGAAAAACGGATCCCTTATAGGATCACTTTGTTGTCCGTCCGTCCATCTATCTGTCAAGACCCTTTATCGCAAAAGCGCATAAAGGTATCAAGTTAAAACTGGAATTAATACTGTATACTCAGATCTTTAGTCCCTTTTATTTAACGTAAAAAAAAGTTATGGCTGTTTATGCCGCAAAGAACGTGTATTTCGACACTCAAGGGAATCATAATTTATGGGGTTTTAGGGTTTTCCGCTAACCTAGACCTATGAAATTTAGTAAGTAATATAATACAAGGAAAAATCTAAAAACTATACATTTGTAATTAAATCATAAGAAAAGTTGTCTTTGAAGTTCGGGAAAAGGTCGGAAACATTGCGAGACTATAAAATTGTACGGAACCCTCGGTGTATAGAGATTATTATCATTGTTCGATTGTTTATTAGCTAATTTGAACGCAAATAAAATTTATATATAATACAATTAGATGCCAGATACGCTAACAAGTATTTTTCCAGGGATTGTGGAATACTGTAATTGTGTATGGTGAAATATTAAAATATGGTTAATCTGACAGCCTAGCGTATACTGCGCGATATGACAATATTTATAGAGCGACGCTATTGTGCTACCGTAGAGGCATCGGGTGACATTTATTTGATGAACTCCGCTCTCTGCCGGCGGTTGCCAACCTTTTGACTTTTTACTTAAAGCGACGCTATAGATAAGTCGATTACTTAAGTAGGTAAATCTATTTACACACTTGAAACTACTCTTAGTCCGATTTGCACATCATCTTAAATGTGAATTTAAATCAACTTCTGTATGAAGAATTGTAGTTAAATGCTGTTTAAGCCACATTTAAGAAAGTGGTGCAAGAAGGCCTTAGTTTTTAAAGAATACACTTGCTTTAATTGTCCGCTAGGTTATCTAGGGTGATCTACAAATTTTAAATAACTACCTACCTATTTACTCATTTTTATAATTTACACAATATGGAGTGTATACGAGGCGTTGCAGAAAGGTTCCTAATGAGGTTATTATGATCATCAACACAATCATATTATATTATATTAAACAAACTCTGTATCCTAGTGGCAAAAAATAATATCATATTTGACTACTTATTTGGACTGTACACTCAACAAGTGTTGGAAGATTTTCGGCGTAAAACACAATTTTAGAAATGGTAACTTATTTAAAACTAATAAGCAAATCTTGCAAGCAAGTCTTAAATTAGATCTATTTTAAAAACCTATTTAGAGGCTAAAAATTCCAGCCATGCCGGGACTTGAACCCGCGACCTCTGGCTAACCGTGCCAGCGCTATCCCAACTGAGCTAATGGGCAAGTGCAGGCATCAGCGAAATTTCGAGCATCTTTACAAACTTCTCTGTATTACGTACAAGCAGCTACATCTGGCCGAAGCAATTTACATCACTTGCAGCCCCGAGTAACCCACTGTGCAGTTAGGTTTTTACATCGGAATGATATCGCTGTACCTACATGATTATATTCTTTATGCCACACCTGGCCAAAAAGCGGGGTTTTCTGCACGCTACGCGTACGGGAAAACCTACTTTGAGGCCAAGTGACGACATAAAACTGTGTACACAACACGCATATATACACGCCTGCGGCTCGGGCCTTAAACTTCTGCGATGTCGGCCTTTCTTTATTTTACGGCCCGAGTTATGTAATGTACTATTTTGTTGCACTGGCTAAGGGTAGAATTTTTAGCCTCTAAATAGGTTTTTAAAATTGTCCTCAGCACGGGTTAGTGCAAAAAAAAATATAGACCTATTTTAGTTTTTCGAAACTAAGGTAATAAAGAAATAGACAACTTGTTATTGAAATAACGGAAAAACTTGAAAACCGTTTTTTTCAGTATCGATAAATTAAACCAGTCCCAAGCAAAGCAAAGCAATATTTTAAAATTCTCAATCGTATATTTGTTTATCTTAATTATACAAATCGATCGCGTCACGATTCAAGATTGCATGCAAAATTAAAATTATTTCATTTGCACTTCTAGTTCGAGAATGAAACAAAAGCGTAAAAAGAGGATGATTGTTTCATTGTGTTCAACACATTCGTGAGTAATATTTTTAAGTTGGAAACTCTGTTAATTAAGATAAAACGTTTTTGAAAAGCATAAATGTGGAGTCTTTTTTAGCTCCTTCTCCACATAATCTAATAATTCTGAAACAAAAATATTTGACGTTCACATTTTGTTCTTATAATGAATAAGAACAAAAGGTTTACTTTTGAATTTGCGATATCTTCTTCGCTGACCCCCAATTTCTCGTACGCTGACAATCTGCTAACAGGCTGTTGCCGGTTGGCCAAAGTGCATAAAGAACAAATGAGAGATGTTAACTGCAAATTAATAAATTGTTAACAAAACATTAACTAGGGTCTGCCACTTGTCACGATCCTGACAGATCTCTTTCGGTTCATCAACATTCATTAGTTGCATGCACGCAAGTCGGTTTCGGGTACTTTTTATCTTGCCCTTGGCTGAGTTACATCCCCTATTTTAACGATCTGTTATCGTACGAGAAACAGGGGGTAAATCTACCAACCCAATTAGCCATCAATGATTGAAGAAGAAGAAGAAGAAGAAAGACATTTATTATACCAACAAGATACATCACAGAAACAACATAAGCACATAAGTAACATAATATGCACAACACAGAAGGAAAACTAAATACACAACAGACAAAACGAATAAATAAAATAGGACTATAGATGTAGCCTGTGGTGTATCTACATTGCCACAAAAGGCAGCTGACTCAGCGTTGTGCTAAGGAAGTGATCCCTCAGCGCTGATTTTCAGTCAGTGCCTACGGTAACCCATAATTGTACTACGGAGTGCGTATTGAGCATCATCCAACCAACCCCGCGATGTCACCACAAAGTTTGCGTCGCGGTAATCAGGAGCGATGGCCATGACTCACGGCTTAACCCTTAAACGGCCATAGCTAGTATAAATTTTTCATTGGTTTTGGACTTTATCTCAAGGAGGTAAGGTTCAATTTAAGGTGGGAACTGTTATCCCTATGGTCGAATAAGGGTTAAAACCATCACCAATTAGGCGGTGGTACCGCAGCGGTAGCACACCGGCCTCAAATTCCCGAGGGCGTGGGTTCGAATCCAGGCATATACCAATGAATTTGTTTTCTAAGTTACGTATCTCCGTGAATTTGTAGTAGCAATACCACTCGCTAACCGTGAAGGAAAACATCGTGAGAAAACCCTAGTGTCTAAGGTATTTACATTCCTCAGCACTTGCTACGTATAATGGCTCAACTATGAGGCTATGCGGAAATCTCAGGTCTAACTAGAATATCATCCCTACCAATTCGCAAATGGTTGAACCTCATACAACCATCCCCGCAATATCACCGCAAAGTTAGTGTCGCGGTAACGAGGAGCGATGGCCATGACTCACGGCTTACAACCAACGCTGCCCACTCGCGTCATTGGTAGGAGGTAATTCCGCTGCCATTATCGACGGTAGGATGCCAAGCATTACAATTGATAGCACATGAACCTATACATTCTACTTGGAAAGTCACCTGTATCGTGTCTGAGTAGAGTGCGAGTATGAATACCATTGCAACTATCGTCTACATGTACAATAATAATAATAACTTCCACACAACACAATCACTCGTTCTGGTCCTAAACTAGGATATAATTTTACCACAAAACCAGGCAAGGACATCACGAACACGGAAATACACCCAGACTAAGGCCATTTGACAAATCAAGTACGAAGGGCTCCAGCGTATATCGAACCCACGACCTCTGCTTTTGGTAGTCAAGCTTGTTAACAACAAGACCAACACGGCAGTATATGGTGTTCTTCTACATAGCTATATTTGTTCTCCTATATTACCATATCATTTATCTTTAATACAGATCAACCCTCTGAGAGCATTTTGATCTTACAAGGAAGATTTCGCTTCCAGAATTCAAATGAATTAGTATTTTTATAACATGTCTGAAACGGAAGCCCCACAAGATAGTGCAGTTGGCAGGATCTTGTGAGGCATCACCCAACGCGATTGAGGAAAGCTTCTGCTATTGGACAAGCTGATGGATGGCTGATTCTAAGCTTGTTTTGTATGAAAACTTCGCACGCGAGTTGTCCACGTCTTTTGTATGATGTGTATAAAAATGCATATCCTCAGTCTATCAACATAGCATCAAAAGAAAGACTGTAGGTGCGTACCTACCTATATTATCCGGATCAAAGGGTTTGGTAAATTTATGAAAAGGCCGATGTATCAAACGGTAGAATGAGGATCACATAGCACACAATACAGGCTCAATGCATATCCACAGAAAGAGTTAAAGAAATATTTGATCGTAAAATTACTTTCAAACTATCGTAGAATCTAAACATGAATGGAACAAAAAACTTAGTTCGCAAGAAAGCACGATGACTTTTCAATATTGTATGAAGCCAACCATTAGGGACCATTAATCTTTACCTTTGGAGAGTACCGCCTTCATTGACTGAAGGAAACTAGGAATAACAAGTGTGAAATAACTTCGAACTTCATTCATACACTTCGCTGAGAAATTCGATGATGATGCCGCTAGGAACACAGATTTTGATCCCATGTGCCATTGAAGTAGGTAATCCACAACTTGCAATTGAAGTAAATTAAATCTCATACACTTTAATTTCCCTTTCGTATGATATGTTGCCGATTGCAGTCACAATATTAATACTTACTAAAAATTAACCAAATGAAAAGGTACTTCCTGAATTCGCAAATTGGTATTGCAACTATTCCAATAATATTAAGACCATAATTCTCACAAAATCTCTCGATCTCTACTCTTTGTAAATGAGATCAAAATGGAAATGCTAATGGTAACATCGTGAAATACGTCCATAATTAATCTTCAAGCAACATAATTGCATTATTTACTCTCATAAGTGAACGCGTTAGTTCATTTTCTCTCCCTTTAACTCTCATTTTAATGATTAATGATAGAGCAAGAAGGAATTAGTGATTAATGATAGTTGAGAGCGATGAAAAGATGATTTCGGTACCTACATATGTTACGCGTTTTTGAAATTTGGGTGTCAGATGGTGCCACAAAATTTTAGTTTTCATTCAAAAGTTGTCAAAAGTAAAGCATCTGCTTAAATAGGCTACTAGCCCATTCATTTGCTTTTTTTTTTAACGATGAAGCGGTGTTCAAAGTTTCATTGCGAATGAATATTTGCTTAATATAGAAGTAGGTAGGTATATTTTGTTTCATTAAGCTTTGGTCTGTGTGGAAGCAAAAAAAATTTAAATACTAAACAGTTAAAACAGTTAAAAAAAATATATAGATTGACCAACATTATTTCTTCCAATATTTGAACGTTTTCTATCAACAGTATAACGTTGATACGTCACTCACTAGACCTGCCTAATAAGCATCGATGCGTAGGTGCAATTAATATAGAATTCTTTAATATAGCTGTTGGCATTGTTACCTACCACAAAGTCATAGAGTTAAATTCATATTGTCTAATACGTCAAAATTTGTGTAGGTACTATCGATACTAAAATGGCAGCAAATTTTAATAGAGCAGGGTAGTAAAGTCTTTATTGTACCCATACAATAATAAAGGTTATTATAAAAATATTTCCTAATCTAAGATTACAAACTATAATTGATCTTTTCCAGACAACTATATCCGAAATTTTGTTGACTCTAAGATTTTATGGTAATTAAGTTACAGTGGAATTATCAAGAACTCTAAATCAATGATCCCCATACATCCATTATCTCAATAGCATACGGAAATTAAGTCCCGTTGGGTGTAAAAAATCACATTTCCTGTAACGCACCCCTCCTCTCCGTTCAGAGTAACAATATCTAGCGCAATAGAAACAATTTTATGACGCAACGCATTAACAAATTCAAATATGAAAATTTTACCCGACATGTAGGCTTTTCCGTTCCAATCCATGGATTGTATTTTAATACAATGATTATAATTGTTTCGATTTTGCACCAGGCGTTTGAAAGTCACTAGAAATAATGTCAGAATAGCAATGAGAATCTCTACATATTGACTTATCCTGGTCCCAAACTATTATACACTTTACTTAGGGAAACAGACAAGGACATCTTAACCATAAAAACCACTCAAACTAAGGCCATTTTTACAAACCAAGTACAAACGCTCCTAGCGGGAATCGTACCTTTGAATTTAACAAAAATACATGCGTAGTTTCAAAAACAAAGTATTTCGTTTCCATCCAGCAACAGTTCTTTTTTTAATGGATCATCAGTAAACAGGTTACTATTCTACCTTAGTTAGAAAACTTTTTGGTGGAAGGTGCAACAAAGTAATAGATTTATAATAATAGTAACAATAAACTGCTCCAAATTATCCAATTTAGGTGCACAGCAAGGAGACAAAATAGTTTTCACTTCTCATGCTCTAAAAGTTCGTCTTTATGTCGTGCGTAGGCGACATAAAGTCGCTTTTTATGCTCTAGAGCATAAAGTAAAATCTTCGTCGAAGACCAAGGCAATCGCTGCAACAGCCACACGAACATCTTTAACTTCATACAACAACCTCTTTATTTTATTATGGAGAAGCCCCGCATTGCAATTCGAAATTCGAATTGTTGTTCGAAACCCACCTCTTTTTTTTCTTTTTTTTTCTGAAATACTGTGTCCTGTGACCGCGCGAAACACCAACAAAAAAAAGAAAAAAAGGCGCGAATTGCAAATACGAATTTAAAAGTTATATTCAATTTAAGTTGCTAAGCCGTAAAAGAGTGTGGACTTCTATATTTACATGTTGCTGTTTCATTTCCTCGCAATCGAAGTGAAAAGTAGAGTGTACAACTCGTCCATAAAACCCATTTTACACTCGACTTTATATCTATCCTCGCTCGCAAGCTCGCTCGGATGGATAAACGTCTCGAGTAAAATGGTGCGTTTTATGCACTTGTTGTACAATCTACTATTACTATGAGAATTCGATGTAGGTACATTGCAAAGCCGATTAACTCCCAGATTAACAGGTAGGGTTAATTGTGCTAATCGGCTACGCAAAGTGCATCGAATTGTTGTAATAAACTATTAATTGTAGTTTTATGAAACGCGGCCCAGAAGGGAACAGCCCCGAATATTCAAATAGCAGTAAGAATAAGCCAACTATCGCAGCTTCCCCTCTGTGTTTATTGGATCAGTTAACACCGTTAAACCGAACTTAAACGTGGGGTAAGCGATGATTGTTTAGCGTGGCGCTATGCTGAACAGACCCAACTTTTTGCTCAAATTGGTGATTTCAGGCTAAAATCAGGACGTTAAAATCGGTCTCAGTTTTATACGTTTCAGCACTGTATGTTCAGAATGTGAACACTTCAGAATACACTCAGACACCTATATGCCGGAGGGGCAGGCAGAGATCAGTGTTTGCCACTTGCCACGATCCTGACAAATCTCTTTCATTCTTTATTCATTCATTCTTTAAAAACTGTTTTCAACTGTCAGTTAAAAAGATGAAAATTCAAAATTGGAATAATCCCTCAATTTTTTCCAAAAATATTCTTCCACGCAACACAATCACTTTCTGCCCTGGTCCCAAACTAGGATACCCTGTGCTATGGTAACAATGCAAGGACATCACAACAAAGAAAATACGCCCAGTTTAAGGCCATTTGTACAAATTAATTACGGTGGTCTCGGTTAGTGGGAATTGTACCTCTGTTTTGATACAGCAGCTGGGAAATCAATGCTGCATTTTTCTCACTCCAGCATAACCTTCATTACTCATAATATAATTTTTATTCGTACTGTGGCATAACACCATCCCTCAATGGCACCCTTCCGAAATCACATCTCCCGCGGATGACTGTGCGGGGAAAAATATCAGATTTAATACCGCACGGACGCCCGGGAATCGAACACGGCCCCGGGCACGCGGGCGGTTATTAAAATATGTCAACTGACATCACGACAGGATTTACATAACGAGTCTGATTGTTTTATGACCTACGGCAGCATGCAGTGCTGTAGAGTAAATCACTCTGTGATCAGATCATCTGTGCGCCATGCCATGCGTGATTATGTGAATGTTTATTGGGCGATAGTAAGTGAAAGCGTAACTGATGATTGGTTGTATACAAAAACCTTAAGCCATTGGTGTACCTTGTCGAAATATCTATGTGCGTCGCAAGATGGCGGTCTGACGATGGCAGGTGCGTAGATATTTTGCCAGGTAATACTGAACTCGCTCCGATTGGTAACACAGTTGACAAGCCCCGCCCGTCTTCCCACAATTGAATATGGGGTAATTTTTTAGTGCTAGTTAGCCATCTATGTTTTTAACTACCACTGTTTATGGGTCGTTTTTGGTGGGATGTTATGTTCGGGAAAAAAACTTGCCAATCCCTGACGTTGAAAATGAGGTTTTGTATTAGCGTATGATTTTCCTTGCCAATAACCAACTCGGCCCTTTACATCGACAGCCTAGCTGGTCTAGCGGTTGACACGCTTGACTCGGTTGACTACCAAAGTAGAGGTCGTGGGTTCTATTCCCACTGGAGGCCGCAGATGTTGGAGATCTTGCTAGTCCCTGACGTTGAAAAAAAAAAGTTTTTTTTATTAGAGTGCTTTTCCTTCCACTTGGCCCTATATCTATATATGTACAAGTATTATACTTATAAAATTATTTGTCGTGACTGACTAACTCACTCATCATCGCCGAGCATAAAAGGTAGACACATGAAATTTCTAATTAATAACGATTTTTAAGTCTTCGAATATCTTTGAACATTTTTATTGACAATATCGTCTTCCAAGGACTTACATGAAGAATCGTTTAAAGCGGCAATGCAATAAAAATATCTGTTAAAATGTCACTGATTTGTCCCCATTTGTGTACTTAGTAGGGCTTTCCTAGTAATTCTAGGATGTCAGATTTAGCATCACCAAACAGTCACTAATATTCCAAATAATAAAAGCCGAAGGGTTTATTGCTATACGATTGTGTGAAATAAACAGTAGTTGATTGCTCGAGCACGTATTCAAGGCACCATTCGACGTTTGAATCTTATTACCAAGCACGTAACCCCTTAAAAACCCCTTGAAGGGTGTAACTCCCAAAATGGCGCCACAAAATGGCGTCTTAACCCAACCGGTTTCACCCCAACCGTTTATAAAGCTAAACACTGCTACTTAAACAATTCTACAGCACAATACCTTTCAATAAATTCACAGTCAAATCGTAATTGTCGAATCATTCACTTATGGACCCACTTCACTTTTGAAAACATTAATTTTAAATCAATTTGCACCTTAATACAATAGGTATAAGTCTTAAAAGCGATGAATTAGTCTGTACAATAAATTCAGTTCAAACTCAATGCTCCAAGCCATTTCAGTTCATATTTTCAACGGATCAAGATTGGAAATGGAGAAATAGAAATCATAGTCATGTATGTAAGTGAGTATAATATACGGGATGATCCATAAGTTGCTAAAAAAATGTTAATATAGGTTTGGGAGCCCATTATCAACAAATACCATTAAGCAAATCTTGAAATCAGTTAAACATTTCAGTAAGTATGTTTTGGAATGTCAGCGTTGTTCTGTAGATTAGAAAAAATATAGGGCCGTCCTGTATGTGTTAGTTTACAGTCAGTGTATGAAAGTGCGGGTATTTCATTCAGGGGGTTGTTGGAATCATGAGGGTCATAAAATGGCCTATTATGGTTTAAGAATTTTAATCGAATAACGTTTAATCGAATTATCGTTCGATTCTGATGGTTTGAACATGGAACGACGCGTTAAAAAGGTTGATGAAACCTCATTGGACGAAGTAGTTATTTGTTTGCCATCAGCACGATCAGTCCAATTTTTTGTTAGACTCTTGTCTTAGTTTGTTTAGTAAAGAAGAAAAAGATTAAACTAATTTAAGTTTCAACCACTAGCCAAATTAACCTCATTTAAGAACATGCATTGTTTTCTATTGCTAACGTGTTAATTAAATCCCAATCATTATTAAAGTACTTCTCTAATCACCATCGGGCTGAGTGTTATATAAATTAACACCCTCACTAATGTGGCCCGACCATTTCGCGAATCTAATCCCATTCTGGATTCGAATTTAGAATGCATTTTAAAAGCCGTTACGCCGCGTTCTATGGGCAATCGTTTAATGTAGCAGAAGTGAGCAAATTCGTTTCTGAACGGCTATCAGTCGGTCATTAAAAACGGCTGTGTGAATGAAATGAGCATTCTGAACGCGCTCGGCGGGATGAGTTTTGGGTTGTAGGATAACTAAATGCTATATTATTTTTGGGAATATTTCAAAATCTGATATTTTGCAGGATAGTAAACAAAATTATGATTCAATGTAAAAGAAGGGATACAGTAACAGCTACAGAAGTCAAAGGTTATTTGTTACTTTTAGAAGTACCTATCTCATCAATAAAAAAAACTAACTACTCTACTCTCAGTCTCTTGCTGTCTGAACTGTCCAAACTACAACATGTTACCTAAATAACGCAAAACCTGAAAACCTTTTCCATAAATATTTTAACTACTCGTGTTATAATTAGTATCTGAGTAAATGATTGTATTTTAATTAGTTATAATTGTTTTTTTTTTTCACGCTGACTGAAGGATAATATCGTGAGGAAACCCGCAACTTGGTTGGCTCCGCACGTATTGACTTGTCTTGTCTGTGGGCTAGGCTGACGAAGCAGTCAGGATGGTATAGATAAATAGATACAGAACACTTTATTGTTTATAAAAAAGGAAATTGCATACATATTTCTTAACCTATTTGTTGCCACGGGGGAATCTTTACTTTAATTTCTGTTGATATTTTTAACGCTTTTTAAATGTGATTTTGTATTTGTTTTTATGACCCCTTCTGTGGCCGTAAATAAATGTTATTTCTTCTTCTTTCTTCTTCTTTTAACCTAAGAGTACAGACAGGCTTTCAGACAACCTTTGGATGGACTGGGCCAATATATTGGAGAAGGACGTAGATGTACAAAGAAAGAAAAATAACAATTTCAGATGTATATGAATTACACATGCTGCTAGGCAAGCCTACTCCATCTAAAAAACAATGTCCCAGGCACTGCAACCGCGTCCGAATGGTCCCTTCACCCATCTAGTGTGATGAAAGTGCTACTGGACGATGTATAAATCATCTCATTTTTTTAAATTTGCTATCGTATTAGGGCGACCTGTAGAGTTAGCTAAAGCGTTTAAAATAAATAAAAGGTGAATAAAATTTTCATACGTACTTTAAAATAGTCACAAAAATATTTTATAGAAAAAAATAGTGTAAATTTTAAACTTTTGCTTGTGAAACTATATTCACTGTTTCAATAACACATGTAACTCCAGGGTTTGCCTAAAGGCACAAAAAATGTCTAATCGCGTTCCGCCATTTCTATCCCCCATGGTCACCCTGCGAGTAGTTTATTGACTACTCAATAATGGAGTGTCCCGACAATGGCGCGACGTTTGTCCCCACACAATGGCGCGCTGGAAGAATCGCGCGATTGTTGTGAGGAATGGACATCTGGGGGTCTCTAACATCGATCTAAACGGGGGGGCAGCCTACTAATATTAGACGAGGCCAAACAGAAGGCGATGCTATAAACTGGCAACAAGATGAAAATTCAATTTTTCTGAAAGTAATTTTCGACAAACCTTGCTTCAGTAGTTTTGTAACTTTCTACTAATGTTAGGTTAGGTTAGGCGCAACTAATCCCAGAGTTCAGGCGACAGCAGGTCAATCTTTACATTTTTGTTGCAAAGTCGCCCGTAATGTAACTGAGGGAGTGCACACTTGTAAAGGTTTCGATATTAAAAATCAAAATTTAACTTTTTATTCTATTAAGCTTTCTTCATTGGCAAGATATAATTTTTTTTAACCTAATCGAATACATTGCTCTCAGGTGTATATAATGCGTAGTTCCAAGTTGCTTATTTATGAACGTAGGTATAGTTTTTACATTAAGTGTGATTTGGTTATGATTAATTTAGAGAAAAAGACATCAACGCATTAGCGTTTTTAGAATCATTTTTGACGCTCCGTAACTCCCATAGTTTGGGGTCTTACTGATTTTTACCGCTGTATCATCATGTTTTTAACTTCCTCCTCTAAAATATGGTGTGGTTAAGGCGTTGCATAAGAGGTTGAGGTATCAATTTTCAAAATATCCGAAGGAGCCAATGCTGTCCTTAATTTGGAGCCATTTTTTATGTAATGACAAGCAGCAAGCCTACTCCATCTAAAATCAGTGTCCCAGGCACCGCAGCGTCCGAGTGGTCCCTTCACCCATCTAGTGTGAGTGAAGGTGCCACTGGACGCTGTGTAAATCATCTCATTACGTAGATGCAAAGGCCAAAGTTATTAGTAGGTAAAGGCGACAGCAGATCAACCTTTACATTGCCGTTGCGAAGTCACCCGTAATGAAACTGACCAGAGAGCTCGCATGAGAAGGTTTGGTATTTTGTATTTAATATCCTTCTGTATTGGGTCACTGTTTGACGGCCTACCGTGAACGAATAGGATTCAATCATATAATTTTTTTCACAAGATAGCCAAATATCTATAAATGCGTACACCAAGATTGCTAGTTATCGAGCCTTTTTCCGAAGTATTTTCTTTCGTGCAAAAATATCTTCTTCCACTCTGTTTAATCGCTATCTAAGTATTTATTATCAATTTACTCCCCTTATCATCCATTTCCTTTGCCATTGCGTAGCATTACCAACTAACTAACAAGATTGTGCAACAACAGCCATTAAATATAAACGAGCCAACAATCGAGCACTTTAAAACACCCTAAACTGTCGTTAGATAATGATATTACACTACCAGCCTTACTTGACCTTCCAACACACCGATAGGTTCCTCCATTCGCCTACAAAGTCCGTGCGACCAGAGGAGAAAAGTGGGCCTTTGAATGTGGTTGGTTCCCGATACACCCAAGCGCTCCCTACCCTGTTAAGTAATGGGTAATTTAGGAATACATAAAGTACATAATAGGGCCCTCAACGTGTACTTAATGAGGTGAAAAGTGGAGCGTTCACGGTCGGACGTATTGAATGGTTGACGATGGATTTGTAATTTGAAACACGCGAAATTTAAAGCTATTTAATTAGTAGGTACATATTTGGTTCTTATTCGTAACTAAAAAGTGCGATTCCTTGACGTAACTCTTGATATAAATGGCTGCAATGGATTTTATAAAATATTTTGATGCTATTGTAACTCAACTGAGTCAATTTTGTTCGGTGTTTTGTTAGCGATTATTCGTTTAATCCAAAAAACAAACAGGCATCCTAAAACAACTTTGCATGTAACCAGTTTTACACTGACTATTATTGCCTTTGTAGAAAATAAAATGAGAGCTTTTGCTAATGGTCATTTTTAAACGGTGAACAAGTATTTTTAAACAGAACGTGTAACAATTTTGAATGAAGAATAGCAAACAGAAGAAGGCGCCACCGAGAGAAGATTATGGCGTTTTTAAATTTCGAATGTTTGCTTCTTAAAAATGGAACTGTGTGATCTTTTCGTATTAACATCTTTTACTGGCCAGTGCTTTTAAGGAAACTCCTTGTGTGGTCTGAAGATTATACCGAATAGCTGAGTGGTTGTTAGCAGTTTAAAAAAACATAACACTACTTATGGTAAAATTTTCGAACGTCAGTATTTCTAACTTTTTGTCAACCAAATATAGCCTTGACTTATTGCTTCTGAAGTGGATCTCTTTTATATAAAAACGAACAAACGAAACACGTACCCTTTGCTCTTTCACAACCTCACAAAAAACATCCGACAAAGACCATTGAGCAGATGCTCAAAAAACACTATAACAGCGATTTAATGCCGTAAATAATTTGATTAGTCGCGTATTTATCAACATAAAAACCGTCACACGGAAAAACGTCACCCATTCACGTCTTTTGAATCGTCAGGTAAAGGATCGAGTGAAATAGGTGTCTCTTTAGAAAGACAGCCGTTTATAAGCCACTAATGTTATCTAACAATCTTCAGGGCAATGAAGATGTCACTTCTGAAGTAGAGACATAATTTTATTGTTATGCTATAAGTAAAGGTCTTTTTCTTTCAATATACTTTTATCCACGCTTCTTGATATAAAAAATGTAGAGAACTTTTAAGAAAATCACACAAAAGGATTTTTTGCAGGAATCCTGTCGAGCACGCGTTTCGAATACGATTTGACTTCAATAATACAACGGCTCTTAAAATTAAAGCAATATTTTGTCCTTAAAACTAAGTCAATCGCATTTGGGGACGAATCTAAATGGAAGAGAAGCTTTTTATTTATTTACCTATTGTATTATCCATCCAGCTTTCCTCGTTTCCTTAAAAAGTCTCATAAAAAGGTTAAATAATCAAATGGCCATCTCTAATTTTCAACCTTCTGAAGGAAAACAAACATTAAAAATATTACGAGCGCAAAAACATAACGTCTCTGAACGACAGACACAATTCCGCAACAGAAAGGAAATTCTTCTCCGTCCCTCTAATTAGAGTTGGGGGTGACATTTTTATTCGTCCCCAACAATGCTACCGTTTGTTTGTTTAGTCCATTTTCAGCTTAGTTTCCGATATTATGTAGCCGTGGTACGCCCACTGAAGGGCACATGCCTTCTCTCAGAGAGAGAGTATATGGGGTTAATAACCACACGTGCCCACCGCGGAAAGAACAAGCGCTGAGTTAAATGAACACCTCAGTTAAACTGTGTGTGTGTGTGTGTGTGTAAGTTTTCGAAACAGGTGTAATGCTAATCCTGCTAGCAAAGCGTTCAGCGCTCCACAGACGAAGTCACGCTCAAAAACCGTTTGAAAATTGTAATCACATAGTTGTAACTGATTCAGACAAACCTTTTGGAGTAGTTAGCGTCAGTGAGGTAGGTAGCAACCCGCGGTTCTCTAGCACAGTATTAATGGTTGTTTGTCTTACACACCAATAAAGTAAAATTAAATTACATTAAAAAGTGCCTAGTCAATATTCCTTACATAAAGTCACGCTCAAGAAACCAATGGAGATCTTGAACTAAAAATATTTTAATATAATCTGAGAGTCGATGCTAAAGATAAATAATCGTGGTATTTCTTTTTCTCTGTGACTAACACTTTTCATAAACCTGTTGAAAACTCAATATAGTCACGTGGTACAAAACACGCCATACAAATCGGGCTCAAACTATGAGGTCACAACTTGCACGTAACGCCTTCTAATGTATGAAGCGTTTATCAATATTTAAGTTAGCTCGTAAAATAATGTTTTTATGCATTACAGCCTTATAAGAAAACGTTTAGAATTCAATGAAAAAACTAAATCTATTTTTTGTTATAAGAGTAACTTTACCTTCTCTAGCAGTCTCAATCAAGGTTATGGATTGTTTGTTACCTGTCTGTTACACACCAATAAAGTAAAATTAAATTAAAGACAGACAAAGTCGCGCTGAAGAATTGTACCTACTAAGTAATTTTGTCTGAAAATACGAAGCAGTGGGTGGGGACGGGGAAGAGTGGCAATTGCGGCATATTAAAGCGGGAAATGTTTTTACGATGACAGAGCGAGAGCGACGCACGTTTTATTACTCTACCCGCTTTGCTGCCCCCCTCTGCCTACAGGGTGGTTGGAAAGAGAGGTTTTCTTTCGTAAAACAACATTTTTGTACTGTGCGTCCTCCGGTTTCTCATTCTCTAAAAATGTGTTAATCTAACTGTTAAACACAGTCACTTACTTTTTTTAAGGACTTTGGCCAACTGACAGCAGTTCGAAATTATTTATTGTACTACTAGCTGATCCCGAAAACGTTGTTTTGCCATATTAATTAGCCTTCGACCTAACAAATATTCACAAAAAATTTCACAAAAATCGGTGAAGCTCGGAGGAGTTAGGTAACAAACACTGTGACACGAGATTTTTATACACTAGATTAAAAAAAAAATTAAAGGCACAAAGGCGAACTCAATGCTAATATCATTATTTTGCTGTTAACTTTTGTTTGTCATGTCTTCCTTTGCTGTTGAATGAACTTAAATACTAATTAATGATTGGGTTAAAACTGGTTAAAAAACCATTGTGATTATGTGTAAGCAAGGATTTTTCCATCGGTGGAGCGATGATCTTCGCAGGGCGGCTGGCAAGAGTTGGATGAGAGTAGCCGAGGACCGTGCTCAGTGGCGTGCTATAGGAGAGGCCTATGTCCAGCAGTGGACAAGCATAGGCTGATGATGATGATGATGAAGGATTTTTCCTATAAAGTTTTAAACGAATGGTATATTTGGCTTTCAATGTAATGACAACGCCTCCAAGCTCCTAACCTTCCAAAAATGTTTACAGAAAGGGTAAAAAGAATCATCCCGTGACTGCTGAAAGAGTCTCTTACAGAAAAGTCATTTCGCGCGAGTAATGGCCGCGGCGTCCACCCGTCAACTTATTATCATCCAGCGAATTTTTTAATAAAATACCGAAAAAATGAACGGGAAAAAAAACTCTCATCTCCGTTCTAAATTGTCCGGGCCACTCCGGGGAATATGAACGCCGTTATTTAAAAAGATCGCCCTTACGCCACTAATTGGAAATTCGCAGAATGCCCACTTGGGTACATTCCGCAGCTACGAGCGTTGACGGGGCGACTTGGTTCGCGTGGAATTATTATACAATTTTGCATAGCGACTAATCCTAAACAAACTTTCATATCTACAGGATGTAACCAAAGCCCATATCTGTCTATCCCCGTATTTTGATGAGGCAATAAGTACTTTCTTATCTTATCTAATATTAAACGTTTATTATGGAGTCGAATTCAAAATATCAGCTGTTCCGTACTTACCAACTAAGAAATACAAATTTCACATTTTTTCGCAATTTGGAACCTCTTTCTCCGTATTCTAAGTAGGTGGAATTAAAGACTAAAACCTTAATTTTTAAGACAGTTATTGGAATTCTAGTTTACCATCTATAGTATTAGTAAGATGAGCTGGTTACTATGTTTGCAAGGGATAAAACTATTCTGTTTTAATTCGGTAAGCCAAATATCATTAAAACCCATTCAATTTGGGATTGACACAAACGTCCAAATATGATGTCAGATTATAGACACACGACAAAGTAAAATGAGGTTTGTAGTGATTTCAACACTTTTAAAACCTACAACTTTTTTTACAAGCATACTATTCGCCTTACATGCGTCACAGTGCCAGCCTGCATGTACCCTCTAATGTGTACTGTTAAATGTAATTTATAATATAATATATTGTGTCTTTAGCTTTAAGTACTAACATATTATATAGTTTCAAGCCTACCAATTAAAATGAGTGTTACTTACTTGAAATAAAATAAATTATTATTATTATTATACTAGCTGTTATCCGACTGCGACTTCGTTCGTGTCTAAATTTTGATTTCCCGTAAAGTACATCTTTTCCGGGACAAAGGAAATCAGAAATCCAAAACGTATTTCAATGCAAAAACATTAACATTCTATTTTTTGAATGTCAACATACAATGCTAGCCGCTACCTTCGGGTCGATATGTAGTGGAGAAAACATATTTTCTCAAATCATCCGAAACATAATACGTCAATTGCTACCTACATGGTAGACATTCCATGATTGCCATAAATAATTTTAAATACCGAAACTGATACCGATAAAGGTAGCATATGTGCTATTCCAAACTGTATTCAATATCTGTGCCAAATTTCATCTAGATCCGTTTATCCGTTCTATCGTGATCGTGTCGTGTCGTAACAAACATCCATCCATTAAAATTTTCGCATTTAGTACGATTTAAATTAACCTTTTTAGAAAATAGATACATTCCTGATTAGCTCTATCATTTTTAGGCCTTCTGGGTTCAGCAAATTTGTGCTTTCACCCCGTATTATTTCGGAATAAATTTCAGTTAAGCCCTTTTGCAAGGAGCCTCTCGAGGGGCATCTTATAAAGGCCGCATCTTCGCGTTTATTGCCTCATTCTAGGAATGCAGCCGCTGCTCCAAGAAGATAGGCAACTCTATAGTGTCCAAGAAAGAAAAGTTCAATTCGGAAATGGTAGTAGATTTTACATACCTAAATATAATAGAAATAGAGTAGAACAGAATATGTAATTATTTATTTCAAGACTGAGATTCAAGAAAACTAGTAACAAAGAAAATTATTTCGTTGACCTACAGAATAAGTTAAGTTTTATTTGTTATCGCAACTTACACGTCAGTGTAAATATGTAGCACATGTACTATATATTTATCTATTGACATGTAAGTTGCATTGTAGGCATGTTTATGACTTTGCTCCGCAATCACGACCAAGATGCTGTTGGCGTAGACTCTATGAGGACTATACCTGGTATAATACATGACAAAAAACTGGTACAAAACTCCCGCTGACGGGACGAGTTTGCAATAGCCAGAGAAATTTTTTTTTTATTTTTTTTTTTCATTGGACTAAACTTCTTCTTCTTATGGTGCTTCTCCGACTAGCGAAGGTTGGCAGTCAGCTCCACATATCTATCTCTGTCCCTCGTAAAGCGGAAGAGCTCGGCAGTTGCGATTCCAGTCCACTCCCGTATGAAATATTTGCGTCCCCAAAATTAGCCCGGGGTCGGTTGTATGTCATGGTTGTGCCACATCAAAGAGTGTACCGGTGTTAAAACCGCGGAGGAGCTGTTCAGAATTGGACTGAACAGAGACCGTTGTAAAGAGCTGACTGCCAACCTTCAGTGACGGAGAGGCACTTTAAGAGGAAGAACACTGAGTTATTATTGGAGTTATCGCCAAACTTACAAAACTTTTCTTCGTTATTAATTAAACCACTTCCAATAAGCACAGGTTTGAAATTTTCAATTTATTTTTGATTTTCCATAATATAGATTGACTTTGTCGAGTTTCAAGATTGTATGAAAATTAAAAATAAAATTGAGAATATTAAAAGTGGTTTAATCGAGCGATACTGAAGAAACGGCTTTCAGTTTTTGCGTTATTTCAATAACACTTTGTGTACTCGTACTGGATAACCGCGTAACAAGAGTTAAAAGCCGTTTGACACGAGAGAAAGACTGTCCTTAGGCATTGACCGTCTGGAATATGAATGATCTAAAGATTTAAATCATACTGACTCCAGGTGCTATTTTGAGATGCGACAGTCGTTCTGAGTCCAGACTTCTGGCCAGAGGGGATTCGCCTGTCCCAAAAATAAACACAGTTTATTACACAGTTATTTTTTCAAAACTGAGAAATACCTCGATATCTCGGTTTTGAGAAAAAAAATCCCTTACTGTGTTTATTTTTTGGACAGCCGGTTTGTGTTCCATCGCTACAGTGAAGCAAGGCAGTCAACGAAACTCCCAAACCAAAGTAGGCATAAGGATAACTTTTTTTAAATATAGGTACACACTTTCCGCAAATTATTATCAAGGATTATCTCAATTATTAATTTTAGTAAGTTGTACGTGGTTGTTAGATATAAATGTATCTATGTAAATGTAAATGTATATGTTTATGTCTGTATTATAATTGTTTATGTATGTTTTATAAATATTTATGTACATGTTTATCGACTATATAAAAAAAGTATTGTCTGCCGGCCCTACCTCAGTATTTAAATAATAATCATATAAAAATAATAAGAAAAATAATCTTAATAATAATGGAATCACTTTATATTTCATGTTGTATTTACAATATTAGGTTGACGTGTCTATTGTATGGATCTAGTTGCCTAAAATAAATGGTTTATTCGGTATTATTAGGTACAGGCAAGCAAGAAAACTTTTAGATCCTGTTATCGCGTACCGTATCAAGTGCAATGTTTTTTTTTTATTTTTTATTCAAGGAGAAAAAACAGAATTGATAAACTTATAAAATAAAAAATATTAGAGTCAATATAGTACATTTTGCCTCAGCATTTTCCCATAGATAGGTAATACATATAATATGATAAATAAGAGGCGCAATACACGAGGTAGTTCTAGATTTAGTTTAGATAAAACTTATTCTAAAGTAGGTATCTATTTTTATTAGTCGGTAACTTTGCATTCATCACCACTCAAAGAGTCACATTCCCCCACAGTACGGGACAAAATAATAATAACAAACATTGGCTCCAACAGCAAACAGATTTGATCGCCGACTAAATCCGTTTAGCGCAATGTTATCGGAGGGGAGTGGTATTGACAGAAGCCTCCTTTGTCACAGACGAGCGCTGGGTTGCTAGGATCGATTGAAACACCCGGCAGGTTAGAAGCTAGGAAAGTTATGCAATTTAATTCAGTTAATAACAATCACTTGTCCTGGTCCCAAACTAGGATATTCTGTGATATGGTAACTACAAAAACATGGAAATCACCCAAACTGAAGCCAATTGTAGTGGGAATCGAACCGACGACCCCTGTTTTGAGAGTCAAGTGTAGTATCCGCTAGACCAACGTGAAAGACTGTGCTTAGCTTCAAATTGACTCTACAACAGTAATGGGCATAAGGGATATTTGAAGAAAACACCAAAAAAGTCAAAACTCTCTAACACTGTTATTTATAGAACGGGACTGGACACGTATTTGCCTGTTGCTCATGCAATATTATCGTCTTTATTGTATGAGCAAGAGGCAAATACACTTTCAGTCCCTTTCTTAAATCAGCCGTGCTATGTACCTACTCAAAAATTCCCCGTCATTCTACCAACTTCACTCGACCAGATAAAGTGATAATAAATAAACGTTTTCCCCAAATCACAGTCACCCTAAACGTCAACGTACCCAGATAAGGCTGCGTTCACACTAAGCCGTTTAGCTGCGTCCCCCTTGGTCAAACTCTGCCAACTCTTGTTTACCTTGCCTATGATTCTTATTTCGTTACTCTAAAGGGCATTTTACTGTGTTTAAAATGCCAATCTGTACCAAATTCTGACTACGTTGCCTACAATCCTTCCGCCGTTATTTTAACGGTGATATTGCCTTGTTTTGGCTGCATTATTCAAAGTCAAAGGATAAGCTGTCTGTTCGTCATTACTGGCATTACACTCTTTCAATTAAGCGCTGGTTGTAAGCTCTCTGTGTGATTAAATTACAGTAATTGGGTGGGGTCGTGGGGTGAGGGACTTGATTTTTTTGGTGGCCCTTTAATGGGGCCGCATAGATAACTACCAACAAGATAATAATAAGTAATAGTTAATAATAATAATAATAAATAATTAATAGTTCTCCAGAGGTCAAAGTTATGTGAAACTACCATAAGACGACTCGATACCGTCTCGCTGGACTACAATGGCGAATTTTGTGTTCTGAGAATATTTTATCCCTGTTGATTTGTAACTATCGCAGTAATAATGACAATCAAGGTCATGATTACTGCTAATTGAGTTATCCATTACTGACAGCAAGTCGGTTATCTAATTATTCGTAAAAACGTTGTGTATTATTAATATTCCAGCGACAGACAACAAGTAAGAAAAACGTTACAGAAACCTGCACATTGTATGTTTATTTTATTTTATTTTATTAGGGTAAAATAAATAAACAATTTTACAATAGTGGTAACAACAACAAGTAAGTATTTCAAGTAATTGTACAACCAGCAACGCTTACCACGGATTGGAGAAAAGGAAAATAAATAAAGAGAATGCAGGCCTCAGAGAGACGTAACTTCTGAATTATTAGTACTAAGTTATTAAAACTAACAAGATTAATATCTTCTTAGTCTCTACAAACGAAATTAAACCTAGAGTATGCTAAATTATATATTTATTAGAAGGATTTACATACTTAATATCGAGCCCCTTACTGTAAAGGCATAACATATCTATGTTCCCATATCATACGAACGAGGTTTCAGGCAAAATTTTTGTCTCTATGAGAATAATCCATAGGAATGCCATTTCTACAACATTTTGAATCTGAGAGGTCAATTTATTAATAAAGCACCTATATTCTGTTGAAACATAATGTCCTTTACCACATAAAGGTGCTTTACCTTTCACCCGCTTTCCGAATCAAACGCCATTTTGATCAGAGCCCGGGGTTTAAACCCCACAAGCTGAAGTGCGATAAAATCCCCCAACAACCACTAAAGTCTCCGCCAGCGTGTAAACTTTCGAACAAAGACGTCATTGAGTCTAGTAGAGCATTTTCAATCTCAATTTCCGCCAACAAACGCCACCTGTCCATCCGCGAGGCAAACTAAACTAACTTCCAGTCGGGGGAGTTACTCTTGGACTGAAATGCCTACTCCTGAAATTATAATAAATAATGCAAAATAATTTATACTGATGGCCGTTGGGGCAAGAAAGTTCTGAGCTGGCGACCGCGGACCGGACGACGAAGCGTGGGCAGCTTCCCCACCAGATGGTCTGACGACCTGGTTACGGTGGCGGGGAGTCGGTGGATGCGGGCGGCACAAGACCGGGAAGCTTGGACAACCATAAGGGAGGCCTATGTCTTGCAGTGGGCGTCAAATGGCTGATGATGATGGTGATATATATTCGTCCTACTGTAGGGTACAGGCCTCTCGGAGAGAGTATGGGCTTAATCACTACGCGTGCCCACCGCTGATTGGCAATTTCAACCTCGGAGGCATGTGAAAATCTATACAATATATTTCTCAAGCACACCTAAAATTACGTTACCTAAACTCACGCCTGTACCATGTAGGGGTAGACAGAGACCAGAGTTTCTCCTGAAATTATTGAGGCTAAAACTTCTTTAAGCGCACTTTGTTCTCTTTCTGAACAGTACACGATACTGAACATGCGTCACGCTCGGTTCGGTGACGCTCGGGTGTGCTCGACTCCAATCGGTCAGTGACGCGTAATATATATATATATATACGTTCTCAATTCTATCGTGTTCGTAATCGTATTTATATTAATATGTTTATTTAATAGTGAGGTAAAGTTCACTTTATTGCATTTCAAAGTTAAATTAGTTAGGTCTATGAAAGTCAAATAACTGGGAATTCAATAAACAACGAGAACCTATTTTATCTGTGAAATTAACAATTACAATCTAATACGTAGGTAGATACTTACCTGAAATAAGTAAATAGAAAAGTGCACAAGTACCTAGGTACTGCGTAGGTACTGCGGAGAGCTAGCCTTATTTAAAGAAATTAAAAATATATCACTTTTATTTTAAGATAATGGGTAATATTTCTTTTGTTTTTTTGACTGATTTTCTAAACAAAGAATTTGGCAACACTTTTCCATTCAATTTGCCGGCCAATTACAACTAAAACAAGGAAGTATCGCTACCTTCTTGCTTATTCTTATACTATATACATTGATCACTGTAGGTAAATTTCTATTCCAAATAGACAAGTGAATCAAAGGATAATTCTACCATTGGTTCAAGAGTAAGCCCTCCCTCACTTCTCACCTACACGGCCGTCATAAACAAATCAAACATGGCGGGCTAGAAGCCGAGATATTAATGAGACAATGAGACATTAGCCCGCTACAAAATGCCTCCGCATTCGCGAATAATTAAATCGTAAAGTCCCCTCTGCGCCGCCTACGGCACCCGCTTATTTACCCCTTTTTCATTGAACACAATAGCCACTGCAATCCGACGCTCATGGCTGAAAAACAATGCAACTTCTACCATTCTGCCAACCCAAATAATACCTTAACACTAACAAAATATAACTCTAAATATAACGCAAACGAGCTAATTTATAAGGCGTATTCCGCGGAGACGATAAATTCAAGCGCGACGGGCCACGCCCACCCGATATCGCGTTTCCACACATGCCCCGCGGTAGCGCTGTCCCGCTCCCTCCGCGCCGCTTATTAAAATTCCTCGGTGCTCGCCCTGTCTCGCTCTGGGAGGCGGACTCGCGGCCCGCGGTCCCAATGCTGTCGCGATTTTCTCCGCGAACGAACGGTCGGCCGCGCGATTTTCGCGGCAATTTCCCAGTGTGGAGCGAGCCTTTCCTCAAATTTTAAAATCGAGCGTCGCTTTTCTTTTCTTGAAACGAGGTGCGATGTGCTTTTCTTTTGACGTGCCAGTATACTTGATTTAGTTCGCGAGTTTAGCAAACACTAATTGACGTGAATAGTGTTTTGGTTTTTCACAACGTAGGTAAGATATCTAATGTGCGTATTATTCCGAGCCAAATAAACTGTCAGTTCAGACTTCAGCACCGATTAACATAATATTTGCACGGATTACGTCAAGACGAAAATATTCTAATGCCGACCGATTCATTGGGCCTGAATAAATTATACTAATCGCGACACACGTGCGTGCGTGACCGACCACAATCGATATGCAATTAGAATGAACTGACAAAACAAATGACCGGCTGAATAATAAACTTCGCATTACTCATTCGCCGCCGCCGAAGTGACAAAAAAAAACATTCGAATATAGAACGCCAGAAAAAAAACGCGCTCGTCCGTCGGATCAAAACAAAATACGATCGATGACGTCACACCCGCGCAGCAGATGAGCCACGTCGCCGCGCCGTCGGCAGACGAGGATCGACGGATGACGTCGCCGAAACAAAAGACGAGCGACCGATGAGGTGAAATGAAGACAACGGTCGAGGAGCCGGCCGCCGATACGGGCGGCCGCGGCAAGATATCCTTCAGCGTCGACTCCCTCCTCGGGAGCAAGGCCGACGTAGTCGCTGACGCCGCGTCGAACGCCGACGCGGAGAGTACCGACGCGGCGAACACCGACGAGAGTGATGTCGATATCGAGGACGTGGACTCTAACACGGACGAGCACAACACTAATGAGAGCGAGGAGCCGGAACCTAGGAGCGGGGTCGTGGTCCCGCAACCGCTGCTGCCGAGGCTCTACCAAGGACCTGCGCCGCCTGCCTGGCCATTTGGCGCCTTCCCTTGGATGGCGCACAATCCCATGTTCAGGACCGGATCGCCTAATAGTAAGTTGATTTATAATTGGGTTTTAAAAATCATCAACAAAAAATAACATTGTACATTTTGGCAGTAGTAAGTCATTAAAATATTTTCACTTTTAGCGACCTCGTAGTTGTTCAGAACATACCAAAATTATAAAACGCGGTCCTTGCCGTTCAAAGTAAAGTCAGTTTGGCACTATTTAATAAGAAGGTTGGAACTGCAAGTAAGTATAACGTTAGTTCGACGTGTAGACGGCTTTGTAGTCAGTTAAATAAGTAACTGCGGTTAGTTTTCATGCCAAAATCGTAATTTTCTGACAAAGGAGAATGCACTTCAACAATGAGATATTTTTGAAACCAATTGAACATCAAATTAATTTTAGTTCCTTCTTAAATTCTTGATAAAACTGACTACGCACGGATATTTACTCGTCAACTTTTTCATTTTACATTTATTATTCTTGTCTGAAAATCATGCGTAGGAATTACATATTTTTCCTATAAGAATCCTACATCGCTACTTAAATCAGAAATCAATTCAACCTGACAAAAGTTTTTCACATTCCGCAATGCGGAAGAAGGTAGGTAGTCGACAGCACATCTTTACTTGCGCGCATTTTATTAGGTTGTGCCTTGGGCGAATTTTCAGTAAAAATGTAAAGTCGAGTTGCAGCAGACTGTACCTACCTAATCTACGCATTGTCGATTACACCCAGAGATTTTTGTTGGATATAACTAATTAAGCTGTTGCTTTCGAACCAAAGCCACACTATCATTATCGCACTACACATTATCAGCTTAATTCCGGATTCACTTACTTGACTCTTCCGACAACAAATCAAGTAAGCGAATCCGGAATTAAGCTAATAGGCTGTTACTACTTCCCCCGTTACGATTTTCCCCCGGCTCCCCTACCCTTGTATATTGAATTTAATTTTTCATTCATCATATCACCATAAGCAGCCACTGTCGGGCACAGGCCTACTCTCAGAGAGAGAGAGTATGGGCTTGATCACCACGCGTGCCCACCGCGGATTGGCGATTTAAAGAGCTGAGGTATGTCAATAGCTCTGACACTCAGGTTTCCTCACGATGTTTTCCTTCACAGTTAGCGAGTGGTATTGCTACTATAACTTAACAAATTTACATAACTTAGAAAACAAAGTCATACCTACATGCCCACACTGGGAATCGAACCTGGGTCTCTCGCTTCCGAGTCCAATGTTCTAGCCACTAGGCTACCACCGCATGATTTTCATTGGGTGTAAACAATAAAAAAGAATATATCCGATGTTTCATGTTTACCAAGGGCATGTTTTATTGAACTACAATTCATGCTTTACTGTGACCACACTGTGACAAATTGATCAAATTCGATTAACCCACAGATTAATAACATTGCTCCGCAATGTACCTCGAATCCATAATAAGCTAATAATTGTAGTTTTTCGAAACTCGGCCATGTAATCTGTGTCTTATACGTTTAGAGGATGAAGGAATAAATATTGACGAAACAAACATATCGAGCGAATGTGGGTGGAAGGGCCGATAAGGGACGTCCCAGGCGAACATACTTCGACTGAATAGGGGATGTATGAGCAAAGGGCAAGATAATAAGTAGCCGGAACCGGCGTGCGTGCATGCAACGACTAATGAATGTTGAGAAAGCGAAAGTGATCTGTCAGGATGGTGGCAAGTGGCAGTCCCTGGTACGTGGTATGTATGTTTATCTCTCTATACAGTATTTATAAGTCGAGACTTGTAATTGGCCTTCTGTTTCCTATGTTACTGTTATCCTTAGCCTTACTAATATTATAAACGCGAAAGTTTGTATGTATGGATGGATGTTTGTTACTCTTTCACGCAGAAACGGCTGAACGGATCCGGGTGAAATTTTGCACAGAGATAGATCATAGTCTGGATTAGCACATAGGCTATTTTTTATCCTGGAAAAATGTACATTAAAATTACCGCCCGAACGAAGTCGCGGGCAACAGCTAGTTTTATTATATTATTATTTATATTCTTTTTTTGTTGCACTAATCTGTGCTGAGGACAATTTTAAAAAACCTATTTAGAGGTTGAAAATTCCGCCCAAGCCGGGACTTGAACCCCGATCTCTGCCTAACCGTGCCAGTGCTCTCCCAACTGAGCTAATGGGCAAGTGCAGGCATCGGCGAAATTTCGAACCTCTTTACAGTTACATATAGTTTTCACATAGGGGAGCTTAATGCTATTGTTATATAGTTCTGTTGGTCTTCTTTAAAATGAAATAAATGCTATTGAAGTCAAGAAATTGGCAATAGGTGTTACTGTTGTTTTGTTCATATTTCTTGAATTAATGAGATTAATTAATGACCTAGGACTTGATAGACATGAATGTTTTCCATATTTCTATCAACCGGTCGTTTATATGAAAATAAAAACTGAACGAAATAAAATACAGAGTTGCCAGCACGTCAAACGTCAACCTACATGCGTGCACTCTACTCAGTTACGTCGCTGGTGACTTTGCAACGAAAATGTTGAGTTTGACCAGCAGTCGACTGTACCGCACGCTACCACGGCCTCATTTCATAAAACTGCACGATGTTCATTGCGTAGTCGATTAGTGCAATTACCCCCCCCCCCCCACATTCTCGTACGCGAACCAATTGTTAATCTGTCATATTGCTACTGAAATAAGAACCGGCCAAGTACGAGTCGGACTTCGGGTTCCGTAGAGAAACATAAGAAACAAAATAAGCAGATAAGTAACATAATATGCACAACAACAGAAAGAGCACTAACTACACAACAGACAAAACGAATCATTAGACACAAAGATCAAGAAAAACCGGCAAAAAATCACGTTTGTTGTATGTGAGTGTTTTGCACTGAAATAAATTTCCTTTTATTTTTCCTCTTACAAACAACACATTCTGGAATGGTTCGCGTATTTAAAGTTAGGTAATAAAAGTTTTTTGTTCTGGTGACGATCCGTGATCCAATCTGAATACTCGCACTGGTGCCTTCCGGGTGATCGTCGCGCCCCTATCGGCGACATGGCACACTTTTTGACTTGGTGAAAATTAAAACGTGAGAGGAGTTGCGCTCTATGTGTTGTTTCATGATTTATACGTAATCATTTCAAAGTCGAAGATCTTAAATGTGCCAACGAGCTTCATTATGAATGTAGAACTATATATTCTGTGAATATTTCAAGCGTCTACCTGTGTTGCCATTATTAATATCGAGCAAAAAACGGAAAAAAATACGTTTGATGTATGGGGAAATATTTATTTTATTCTGTTTTTAGTATTGCCGCTGTAAAGCGGCAATAAAAAATAATAAAACAAAATAAAAATACGTTTATTTATAAGAAAAGATTACAGTAAATTATGGTCGATGGCGACTCCCACACTAGGCGCAGCCTGTGTCGTGGGTGACGGGTAGAACACGCACTTCATAGTTAGCACCGGTTGACAGATCGAGACGGGCGAGTAACAAGTAAGCATGAGCAAAAACAGTGCTACTATGGACTCTCGGGCTTCCACACTAGGCCGAGCCTGTGTCGTGGACAGCCATTTGTTGTTCTTAAAGGATATTGTAGCGACGGTTTGAGTATAAAAATGTCAATGAACATAGAGATATAACAGAGAAATACATCATCTGTGAAATTTCAACTGTCTAGCTATCACGGTTCATAAGATACAGCCTGGTGACAGACAGACAGACAGACGGACAGTGAAGTCTTTGTAATAGGGTCCCGTTTGGCACCCTTCGGGTACGGAACCCTGGAAACAACTGACAGATGCTAACAGAAGATAAACTGATCGTTAGGGTAGAGAAACCGGGGATTAGGGCCAGTTTCTGAATTAAGAATTTCACTAAGCAAATACTTAAGTAACGTTCTGAGCACTACAGTTAACTTTTAAAATTCTTAATTCAGACACTGGCCCTTAGTCTTTCTACAAGTTTCTGTGGTTTAATCGGCTATGCAATGTATATGGGATTGACGTGGTTAACCATTATTATTATGAGATTAGATTAATCCTCTTTATTCCACACCATCGATATTATTATCATTATTATTTATTGTTCAAATTCTTTGCGAAAAAGGAAAGAATGTTGCGATGGTTCGGACATGTGGAGAGGATGAAGGAAGAAAGATTGACGAAACAAATATATCGAGCGAGTGTGGGTGGAAGGACCGGTATGGGACGTCCCAGGCGGATATACTCCGACCAAATAGGGGATGTATTAGCAAAGGGCAAGATAAAAACTAACCGAAACCGGCGTGCGTGCATGCAACGACTTTGAGAAAGCGAAAGTGGTCAGTCAGGATCGTGGCAAGTGGCAGTCCCTGGTCTCTGCCCACCCCTCTGGGATGCAGGCGTGAGTTTATGTATGTATGTAAAATTCTTTATTGTACTTATAAACGTAAAAGTACCAAAGCGAACTTAATGCTAAAATCATTATCTTCCAGTTAACATCGGTGTTGTGGAGATTCTAATAAATGGGGCAGGGCTTGTAAACCTTAATATGTATAACTATGAACTGTAGGGCAGCTGTAGGTAACCGCGCTAAGCTAACTGTGCTGTAAGTACCCACACACTTGCCCTTACTTAATAAACGTGGCCAAACTCATTGTTCTAGGTAATTTGTTCCAAGTGAGCATTCAATGAACCTTAGAACATAGGGACAAAACGATGAAACAGGACACTCTCTTCCGACAATCCTAAAAGTGACACTTGATTATTCTTTTCTTAACTTCTATCTATCCAGCCCGAATAGAGCCTAGTACTTGGCAGAGAGTGTTTGTAACTCATATGGTACGAAGTTTATTGTTTGAACCAATATGAACGTACTTCAGAATTTTTACAATTTTGACGGGAAAATTTCTTATATGTTTAAAAAAGTATTAAAAGAATACCAATTTCGGGGTTTTTGAAGTTTTTACCCCGAAGGGCTTCAAAAATGCTACCGAAATTGTATGTACAAATTTCATTTCGTAGTTAGTTTTTCTTGCATAAGTTTCGCGATTTTCCAAAATTTTCACCCCTCAAGGGCTATGCTGTAAAAGTTTGTATGAAGAAAATTAGTACGAGTAGTTTTGATTTTTTTGAAACTTTGCTTAATTAGAGAGATGGTCAGAATCTATAACACAAATAAAGCAACATCACTATGCTCACATTTTTTACAGGTACAATAAGGAAAATTAGGCAGTAATTGCTTTGCTTGCGTGGCATTTGAAATTGTAAGAACCGATTATTAAAAAACCAAGAAACACGACTTCCAAATTAGATCCATCAGCCGGGATAAAATAAGAGTTCTAATAATACAACCCTTTTAAATCTGTTCAAGCACTTAAAAGTTATGAAAACATCAAGAAGGAACAGATAAACCTGAAAACATTACACTTTTTATGGGCAGTTGTGATAAATACGCGTCAATCTAGCTTTTTGTCTAGCTAGGTAACAGTCAGATGAGTGCGACCCATGACCCATGCTAAGCTATAAGTTCATATATGCGGTACCTAGCTAGCATAAATTGATTTATAGCATTATATTCTTTTTGTTGCACTAACCCGTGCTAGGTCAATTCAATTCAATTCAATTCAATTCAATTTATTGCGATAAATTACAGTAAATAGGTCTTAAATAGGTATTATTCATACAAGTACAAGTGTAATTTTACCGGGCACGGCATGGCAATATCATAATAATATTTTTATTAAAAATAAAATACTTATGTCAATTCAGAATTTCAATTTAGGTTTTTATATAGAGCATTCATGGAATGTTATTTTGTAGCTACCGAATGATTTAAAAAAAGTTGAGACATTGTATATATTGAAGTTCAACAAACAGAATATAAATTAATATTGTCATCCACGCAAGCGAAGCTGCGGGGATCAGCGAATTGTGATGTAATAATACTTTCAAGGACAAAGAAATCTGAAGACTCATTTTCGGATACATATTTGATACGGACCGCGACTTTCCGTTCCCTGAACATAACGTAACATAAACTCACGCCTGTCTCCCAGAGGGGTAGGCAGAAACCAGAGTCTGCGACATGCCACAATCGTGTCAGATCTCTTTCGCTTCATCAACATTCCGTTCACGTCTCCGTTCCATTTGCAATGAAATTTTCGCTTGAAGCACCTTGTTTGAGTGTACTGAGAATTTAGGTAAACAAATGCGAGGTGTAAAGTTGAGAAGGAGTAGGCTTAAGCCAGTTACAGACTAGCACGATCACGTTCGCATCTGCGGTCGCAGCCCAAGTAAAACATAAACAAACATCTAGCATATCGTGTTTAGAGGCGCGGGTTCAAATCCCGCTTCGACTCGATTTTTTTCCTTTCCGTGTGAAGTTTGATTTAGGTTTCATTTATTATATTAAAAATATATTCTAATGTTGGCCTATGATGCCTCTTTTATTAACAATTAATATTCTATTTTATTTTTTGGGACCCATGTTGAAAATCAATAAAAAAATTATTAAAAGAATAAGGTATTTAAATTTACCTAAAAAATAATCGCTGTTAGAGTCGTTAATTTTGATCTATGTGTTAGCATCGCGAATCTTTAAAAAAATACCATTAAAATATCTGGCTGCGATTTGTACGGGCCGTGGCGCCACTGCGACCGCGTCTGTGTGTGTGGCATACATTAAACTTTTACATTATCTGTTTGTCGTCAAGTAGGTACCTAATTAATATGGATTATTATTATGGAAAGTGGGTATGCTAGAAGTCTAATTTCATTAATTAAAGACAACAATAGGTTTACGTGCGATTTAATTTGTCCAAAAAAAGTTCCGTATACGATTTGCTAATGACGATCAGCTGACCTCCATCAATTTACTGCAAAACAAACCACCGGTACCTACATTGGGCATTCCAATACATAAATATCGACTTAAGTATCGTTCTATTTAGTAGTTTTTGAGAAATATGAAGAGACAGACTGATATTTACGAAGTGAAATTCTTAATTCAGAAAACCGGCAGTTAATAACTTAGCTTCGACACAACACAACCTATTGACCTAGTCCCAAACTAGGATACCATGCGCTATGGTAACCAGGCAAGGACATCACAAACATCGAAATCCAACCTGACTGAAGCTATTTGTACAAATAATATATGGCAGCCTTAAGTGACAATCGAACCCATGACCTTATGGTTTGGTAGTCAAGCGTGTTAACCGCTAGACTAACGAGGCAGTCAAGCAACCATATGTCCCACAAAATCAAATGTTGCGCAGAGCGGAGATCCGCCCACGCGACCATGTCACAGAGTAGTAATGACTCTGTGAGCCATAGATCATTAATAACGATAGTTGGATGCGTGCACTAGATGGCGTTGAATAGCATCATTTATCATGGAAATAGGTAATTAACTATTGGTATAAAGGTAAGTGAAAGATGTTTCGTACAGTACCTAGTTTTATGCTCTGTTACTCTACATAATGTTGACCAAAATATTTTTTTGTTCCTATTTTTTATTATTACCTACACTACCTACCTACCTAACCTAAAGCAGGTAGGTACAAACAGAATTTTAATACCCTAAATTAATTAAATTACAGTTTAAAATAACTAAACAGCACTAAAATCACGTGTAAGGTACTAAAAAGCATGAACTTCAGCATTAATATTCATTTACATGGATTTTTGGCTTAGCCAGTAACATATTTTTTTAGGGTTCCGTATCCAAAGGGTAAAAATGGGACAATATTACAAAGACTTTGCTGTCTGTCTGTCCGTCCGTCCGTCCGTCCGTCTGTCTGTCACCAGGCTGTATCTCAAGAACCGTGATAGCTAGAGAGTTGAAATTTTCATAGATTATGTATTTCTGTTGCCGCTATTGCAACAAATACTAAAAACAAAATAAAATAATTATTTAAGGGCGGCTCCCATACAACAAACGTGATTTTTTTTGCTTTTTTTTTATCTTTGTGTCTAATGTTGTATAGATAATGGTATCTTGCGCGAGTCCGACTTGCACTTGGCTGGTTTTAATATATTTTTGAAGCATTACGTAGACACTCATCTCTCCGTCAACATAACACACTGATGCGATAAAATTGATTGAGGCCAGTGCCTCAAGTGCAACAATATTATCGCATACAATTGTATGCGATAATAATTATATTTCACTCTGTTGTATAATTTATTAATTATTAGATTAACAAGAGATATCACGTGTCGTGAAACTGATATTAAATTACCCATCATTATACCACGAATGAAGTGCATACTTATATAGGATTAAAGATATATCAATAATTGAGCCGCTGAAAACTTCTTTCAGTGGGTAAAAACGTGACACCTAAAGAATTTTAATTCCGGAAAGCTTGAGCGCTGCAGAAGAAAATGCCCTGAATAAGTTGTGCTATTCCGTATTCGAACAGCCTAAGTCAAAAAATAACTTTGACCTAAAGGAAGTCGTGTATCCAATAATCATGTAAAAACACTGATCTACTGTAAGATGTGATGACACTGTTTAACTTTCTAACCCACGGGTGTAATTTAAAACCATTAGCAACCGACCAAACGTAGAAGGCAAGCATTTTGCTACTTATTTTTAGCCGACTGCGAAAGCAAAAGAGGGTTTCCTTTTTGTATGTATGTTTATTTATGACCACCCAGAGGCCAACCTGCTTGACTGATTTTGACATATATGTAATATCGACGCGAGTCGTAGAAAAACTAAAATGACGAACGCCAATTGTCATATTTATTGGCAAAAAGTGATGTATAAAAAAACTTAAAAATAAACCTGACTGCTTAGTTTTAATTAATAACAATATTTTTTTTTATATTATTTCATTTACTTATTGAAAAATAAAAAATAAAGTCTTTAAAGACCAAATTAACTTTCTTTCAAGAAATCGAATGAAAGGCCCCTCCTGATGAGGTAGAAAACTTATTAGAGTCACCTTTTAGCAGGCGTGTTTTTTGTTTTTATAAGAAGTTTGGTTTGACTAGAAAAAAAAAATTTGGTAGGATAGAGTCGACAGTTTTGTATTTACTCATGTCACCAACTGTCGTTATTGATGATCTGAACATGTTAATATCGAATTTAGAAAAAAATCAAAAGACACTCCAAAGCTTCTAAATTAGTGGATTTCACTATGAAATAAAACTTCACTGTCTTATTTATAAAAACACGATACCTTAAAACACTCCTTAGAGGTAGTTTAACCTGTTAGATTATATCCTTGAAAAGAACAATTAAAAACCATTGTTATGTGGTCCGATTTAAAATTCCAACGATTAAATAATCTGTGGTTACGATTTCCTTTTACCACAGACTTTATGCTGCCTTTGAGGAGTGTCTTAAGGAATCGTATTTTTATTAATAAGACCTTCAGTGTCTCTTTACCGCACTTTGTAAATTGCAACAGAAGAAAGTGGCCTGAAAATACAATGTGTTGCTTTTTGAGCTATGACAACCTCTTAGAATTCACCGAGATCTAACGTGTTTTCATCGCTGTCATGATATCATGATTCAAATATGGAGGATCTGGGTACGGTCTTTGAAAAGTTAGTACAAAAAATTAGTTCAAAGTAGCAATTTCAAAGAGAACTCGTATCTCTAATAGCGTACGCCATGTATTTTGGTTATTTTTGGAAACCTCCAATTTAAAGTGCATTTAAATATTCCTCTTAAAAAATTAAAAACGGTTTATTCAGCTAAAGATGGGCATTGTCATATAAAAAAATTCTACTTTTAATTTTTTTTTCTACAAATTAAGTAAATTTCAGAACCTGGGCTATTTTGCGATATTGCGGTATTTCGATTTCGGTTGCTTTAATTAATTTTACCACCGAAAAAGAAGATCTAGAGCACGCGCCACCACTCATGTCCCACGGAGAAGACCTTGTGCGTATTGACATAAGAACGAAAATGTGTTAGCTCAATGGACTTCAGTGGTGGCGCGGACTATAGTCCACGGGGCGGCATATGCACGGAAATAAGTACGTCATCAACTGGGATCCTACGAGCTGTCAGTTTCTAGTGATACCATAGCTCGATACAAGAACTCTTCAGATAATAAACCAAACTAAGAAGACACTAATATCCGAACGTCTTCCTGAAATTCCAACCGCATACCGCGATCGCCAACCCGCCTGCCGTGCGTAGCGATTATGGCAAAACCCCTCATGGTTATGAAAACCATGAGGGAGGCCGTGGGCGTCAAATAGCTGATGATGATGATGATCCGAACGCAAAAGAGGTTATATTTGGTTTTTGCGGAACACCAAGATGTCAACCCTTGGCGTGTTTTATTCAAAATATTAAACCTAATTTCATTTATGTGGGAAACGAACGTTAGAATGTCGAATGAAACTCTATTCACTTATTCACAAAAATACAAGAAATCAGGGAATATAATACATTTTTGATTGTAGCATTATAATAATTGACCTTAAAAATACCTTAAAAATGAAGTATCATTTGTAACTATTGCCAATATTTAGGACAATGCCCTGACAAACGGTCACAGTGGATAGCACTTCAACCTTTACATGCGGGCACTCTACTCAGTTACATTGTGGGTGGCTTGGGAACTAGAATGTAGATTTAGGTCGGTTTCTGAATTGAGAATTACGCTAAGTAAATACTTAAGTAACGTTCTGTCACGCTCTTTTTTGAGAAGTTCGAAGAGACATCACAGTAACCTATCAATTTACCGAAATTCCCAATTCAGAAACTGGCCAGTAGACATTTTATTACGCAACCAGAAAAAAAAATTACATTTATGGTTTCTTCAATGCTAGTAATGTTATACAATTGGCGGTCTTAACGCTTAGAGTGATCTCTTCCAGGCAGCCTTTGAATGAAGTGGATTACAGGAAGAATATAAAGAATGTAAATGGGTAGATTTTTTTTTATGTTAACTTAGAAATTTGATTTCTTCACAGCTTCAAGGTACCGTAAATTTAGGCATAATATGGTTTTAAATTCAACTCGATATCTTCATGAGTTCCCGAGATACCTACAGAGTCTTGACAGACAGACGGACGGAGACGGACGGACGGATTCTGAATTCTGTTTTTTTCTTATGAGGTACGGAACCCAAAAAACGATTGTAGTAAAACAGCCCTATGTAACCTATGTCGGTCTTAAGACAGATCTTAACTATTACATTGTGATTTATAAAGTCAAATCTCCACATTAATATTAGGCTATAAGCCCTCCGCAACTAAAATCTCGTGAAATGTCCCTTAAACCTGCTTTAAGCAGCGTCTTTAATCTATGGTGTGCACTGCGCACTACATGAGTGACTGAATGTAAAACACAAATAGCTGTTTCTGTCAGTGTTGCCAGTTGAGGCGATATGGCGGCAAAAAATTGCAATTGCACCTACTTTTCTTCGTCTTAGGAGGTACATTTTCGATATTTTCCATCGTGTTTTAAGTTTCTTCAATTCAACTTCGAGCCTGAAACAAAAACTTGCAAAACTTCGAAGTTCAAAACAAAAGCGTTTCTGCCACAACCACAGACTACATAAGAAGGAATGAAATGCGTACTATGTGCGTACTATGAAATTTAAAAAAAACAACAGCGTTTTAGCTCGAACATTTTATAAATCATAAAAGTTAAAACGCCCACTAAAATTAAATAGTGTCATAGTTAAAGAGACTCTAAGGCAGGCATTACTTAATTTTTTATAAGTACGACCGTAAAAGTATAGTCGAAAAAAGACTAATAGCAATACCACACGCTAACTTGAAGGAAAACATCGTGAGGAAACCCGCGGCTTGGTTGGCTCCGAACGTATTGACTTGTCTTTCCTCTAGGCTAGGCCGACTAAGCTGTAAGGACGGTATAGGTGCTGGGCAAGCCTACTCCATCTAAAAAACTCCCCAGAAAACAATTTTTTTTTTTTTCAAAACTAGCACCATATGTTTTTAAATCATGGTTAGAATGTCCGCTTAAAATACGGTGAACGAATTCAAAGTCACCCTGTAGTTCTTGCTGGTAAAAAAGCCATCTGTCCATTCCCTAACAAAACTGCGATTTAAATCTATAATTCTAGACCCGTTTTGCTGTAATGAACAAAAGTGGCTCTGGACTAGGTATTTTTATTGAATCCTTCTGGAGAAAAAATGTGCTTTAGTTATTTTGCGATCAATTTTTCTAGGTATCTCCGGCGCTTGGCTCCTAATTGGCTTTACGTTTTTTGCATTACCAATGTGGATTAGATATTTTATAGAAAAAAACCTGGCAAGCGCGAGTAGAACTCGCGCCTTGAGAGTTCCGAACAGATGATTACAAACTTCTATTTGAGAGTTTTTTGTTATGCATCGGTCTAAAATTTATTTATACCGTTATATAGAACTCCAACACGATCTTTGTAGAATTTTGTCTATAGCAGTCAGTCATCATCATCATCATCAGCCCATTATGTCCCCACCGAGGGGCACGGGTCTCTTCCCTGAGGAAGGTATAGGCCATACTCCACCACGGGGGCCAAGTCCGGATTGGTGGAGGCTTGTAGACTAGTGGCTCGTCTACTGTCAGAAGTTGTCAAGCCGCCCTAAGGCCTCTGACTTGGCTTAACGACTGCCATCTATCGACGGCAGCCGGCACCAACAGCTTAACGTGCCTTGCAAAGCACGGAACCGCTCGGAAAAATGCCACTAGCGTGAGGCATAGACGGCGACCCATCCATGCACTGAACGCGCCCTGTGTTGCTTAACCTTCGTGATCGTTTAAGATTACTCAGGCAGCCGGGGCTACGAGCGATTCAGTCGAGGGAGTAGTCAGTATGAAGTATCAAATGCTATGTGTGAAAAATTGCTTCTCGTAAATTTTCATATCGTCATTGTTTCATGTGCTAATTTGGGAGTATGAAAATATGCGACAGAAGTTAATGGTCGCATCTTTTGAGTGCTCTGACTGCGGTACCTACTTAAATTTTGTACACCTTTCCTAATGGTGTGAAAAAATTCAGATATCTGACATCTGATAGATAAGTTACAAATTACTCAAAGGAAAGTTTACTTAATAAATAACCGCTATTAGACCCGTTAAATGTGTAACTCTACACTGTACATCTCCAAACTACACATATGACTGTACGTGATGCTAAGGGTTCCGTTTTTTTCTTTTGCGATACGAAACCCTAAAAACGTCAATGAATCTAGATCTTGAGAATGGCACAACGCTGTCATTCAAGAAGCCACGCAAAGAAAAAAATATATACGTCGGAATGAATGTTCAATCGCCTATACACATATTGTGATCCCATGGGAAAAGAATGGACATTGCCTTGCGAACTGGTCCTTTATCCTCTAGTTTATAGGTATTGTAGAACAATTGCATATCAATAAGGGATGTTTTTATTCCATTGATGCTTCAGACTTGATAATTTTGTACGTGCTGGCTGATCGAGGGGTCAATGAAAATTGAAATCTGCCATACGATCAGCGGAAGTAAACTTAACTTATCAACTTACATCGACAGCACATCAAACTTTACTTGCGTTTATAGTTGACAGCAAGTCCACCTTTACATATTTGATGCAAAGTCGCCCATAACGTAACTGAGTAGAGTACACGCGTGATGCAAATATAAAATTTATGTGCTGTCGACTTTGTATGCGTCAGTTACGTCACACACGGGTGCGTATTTTGTACTTTTCGAGTTTTTCTGTAGCGTATCGCCAGCAAAGGAGGTTCCAATTTGTTACCTATATTATAAAACATGTTTTCCCGCAACGACATTATGAAACATGTTTGCCCACAACGACTTTTTTTAAAAACTATTTTAATTAAGGTTTATATAGAGAGCTTTTTTAAACGCGACATTGTTTCAAAATGTCATTTTAATGTGGCGAGTGTCCCCCGTCATTGGCAATTGGCAATGGATTTCTTGCGACATCCGTCACTAAGTTTTTCGCACTGGTCGGACATCAATAATTCAATGGTCGAGGCACTCGTTAGTCTCTTGTTAACAGTGTGTGCTAAGCTAAGCGACACTTCAACGGGTTCAGTCGGGTCGGGAACGTTTGAACTCGGGTTCACATAAAATTGATCCCCGTTTTTTTTTTTGCTACAATCATATTGTCCCCCTAATGGGACTACAAGAATCTAAGCCCCAGTTTCGAGTATACTAACAATTTTTTAATCTACGGTTAGCAAATGTCAGTTGAGCGAAGCGCATACAACAATATAACAACTGACAGCTGTTGGCAGTAGATTAAAATATAGTTAGTGTACAAGACACTGGTGGTAAATCAACTATGATGCCGTTTCAGATGGTATTTAAATGAATTAGTACAGATTTTTACCCGCCTGTGGCTGACCCCAACAGGTTTATTTGGCTCGTATGTATGTATGTAAGAATGTCCGATTCTAAGTTTCCTCATAACTCCTTAAGGGGCTCCATTTGCAAAAAGTTTCTGTACAATCCCCCAGTCATGTTAACCTACGGGTGCCTATGCCAACATACGGGTTTCAAAAAATTTTCAATGGATTTTGTACGAAGTTTTCCTTTTATAAGGTTGGTCGTCTATTACTTGTTAACGTGCAAAACTTAGCCATGATAGTTTTCCTTTTAAGTTCATTATACGTGCTACCTACTGCCCTGATTTTTTTCACTTTCCTATAATTAACCGTTTAACGGGGAGAGGGAGGAGGCGACGCCCTACTCGGACAAAAATTTGCGCTTTAAAGCTTAATATTTCTCAAACAGAACCCTAAATTGAAAAATAGTTTTCCTACACCCACAATATTATAAGCGACCAATTCAACTATAGCCCACACTATGGCTAAAACCTACAAAAAAACAACAAAAAAAATTTTTTTCTACATTTTTTCTACCGTTTTGTCGGCGTAATAAATATGTATATCTATGCCAAAGGTGTATAACCAATGTGTGTTACCAGTGATGACTTATGCATGTGAGACCTGGTCACTGACTATGGGCCTCATAAGAAGGCTCAAGGTCGCCCAGCGAGCAATGGAGAGAGCTATGTTAGGAGTTTCACTGCGTGATCGAATCAGGAATGGGGAGATCCGCGGAAGAACCCGAGTTACTGATATAGCTCGGTTGAAGTGGCAGTGGGCGGGGCACATAGCTCAAAGAACTGATGGGCGTTGGGGCGAAAAAGTTCTGACCTGGCGACCGCGGACCGGACGACACAGTGTGGGAAGGCCCCCCACCAGATGCTCTGACGACGTGGTTACGGTGGCGGGGAGTCGCTGGAGGCGGGCGGTACAAGACCGGAAAGCTTGGAAAACCCTGAGGGAAGCCTATGTCCTGCAGGGCGCGTCAAATGGCTGATGATGATAATGATGCCAAATTTCAGCTCTATAGTACCTATAGTCCAAACCCGCGGAAAGACAGACGACATACAGACGGACGGACATGGCGAAACTATAACTGGAAAGTATAACAGGATGTAGCATCCCGTGTAGCACCCACTCTTATCAACGTTGGCGGCTCTGACCTTATCGAAGTTGTCGACCACTAGTATACCTGGGACAAACAGTCCAGTTAGATAAGTGGAACTTTGAGAAAAAGGTCACTCGTCGAATCCAAACCGGCAGCGTTCGGGAAACTAAAACACTTTCGCCTCCAAAATACCTCAGTGTCTCACGACATACCTAGGTGTATAACCAATGTGTGTTGCCAGTGATGACTTATGGATGTGAGACCTGGTCGCTGACTATGGGCCTCATAAGAAAGCTTAAGGTCGCCCAACGAGCAATGGAGAGAATTATTTGTAGTTTCACTGCTTGATCGAATCAGTACTGAGGAGATCCGCATAAGAACCCGAGTTACTAATATAGCTCGGTTGAAGTGGCAGTGGACGGGGCACAAAGCTCTGAGAGCTGATGGCCGTTGGGGTGAAAAAGTTCTAACCTGGCGACCGGTCGCGGGTAGTCGCTGGATGCAGGCGACACAGGACCGGGTTGCGTAGAAAACCATGAGGGAGGAATATGTTCTACAGGGGGAGTCAAATGGCTGATGATGATGTAGGGGAGGTAGGTACCTTTATAGAAAATTAAGATTTTATTCTACCGTTTTGTCGGCGGTATCAACATGTTAAGGGTTCCTTGTGAACTACGGAACCCTAAAAACAGCATATTATATATACAACATGACAACAATAAATGAATCTGAATATGAATATTCTTACTGCCAACTAACGTTAAAAGATTCGACGTAACAACACCCTTATCGCTGCTTAAAAATGTCAAAAAACATAACAAATCTAAATATATGTGCTTTTCTGAATCTCAATATTATTTTCAGTCATACATAACGGCACATGTTCATTAACATACCCATTTTGCCAATTTTAAGAAGAATGCGTACGTAAACGTGCCGCAGCAGCTATAGGTACGCATATAGGTCGCGCGCTTCTATACGATTAGATAGATCTAAGATAAAAACATTCATTTAACGGCACAACACTCAAAACATTACATAAACATACGCACCTAGGTACGCACTGCACGCGCCGTACGCGCCGAACGAATCACATCCATCCATTACAATCAAACGCGCCGCCACCCGCCAGCACAGCACTCACCGAATTACCGCACGTGCCGTACACATCGAACGTGGACGTCATCCGCGCGCTCTAGTGAAAACAGTACACCTATACATCCATTTTACATGCGAATCTCTCAGCCAGCGCGGATAGGTGCAAAATCTCATGTAAAGATTTATAAAATGCGATGACTTCGGCGCGCCGCGTCTAGGTGCGTGCCCCCATTTGGCAAGGGCCACACAGAAAGGACGTTGTACTGTTGTACAGAGTCACACCGACCTCAGAGCCCCGGAGCAAGGACTGTGGTCAGTGACTGTATACCACAACGCGTCGCGTCTTTTTCGCGCTCTCGCCCCACGTCTTTTTTGTGAGGCCCACGCCTTTAAAAGCTGGCCAGCAACATTTTCTCATGTCAAAATAAAGCAGACTAAGTAGAAGCGGCAATAAAATGCCGGTCGGCCCATAACCGGCGGCCGCAAATTATGGATACCTCTGTAAACAAGTCACAACTTTCCACCGTGGTGTTGCCGACATTAGTTAGTAGTGATGGCGTGAAATGGAGAACAACTTGCTGTAGGTTTAAGCAAGTCGTGTCATTTTAAAAGATCAATAATATACATTGTATGCAAAATAAACGCGGCTGAAAACTTAACTAATCGATACGTTACAGTGTTGCTATATTTCATGTAAAATCAACCGTAAACAATAACGCCCCTTTATTTTTTGTGATAATTAAACCGTTTTTCAATTTAAATTTATTCTTCCGGTGTCTTCCAAACGCGAAGAGATGCGTGATTTCATCGACTTTAAAAGCTTACTAAATTTTAAGAGCTACTTGACAGTTATTTTGGTTTCACTAACGTTTATCCGTATTACGTTACGGTGCTGCGGCTGTTTTAATTGTTGTTAAATATGGCCGTTTTTGGCAAAAAATTATTAAAGTACAGTCAACGGCACATTAAACTTTACATACGCTACCTTACGGATGAGGTTGCAACAAAAATGGAAAGATTGATCTGCTTTCAACTGTATTAATTGTGATAGAAATTTGTTGGTCACTTTCTTACTATTTTTTAATGACTCGCTATGTTCCTATCCAATTATTAAGTACCTATTATAATCGCGATTCTTTATTAGGTAAACGCGATTAGACCTGATAAACGTATAACTATTTTTTTATTGGTGGCGTTTGTTAATATGTACTTTAGGAGTCACTATAAGGTGTTCTAGTTAGGTGGACATTTGTGTTTGTTTGGTGTAAAACAGACATGATTAGAGCTAAGACCTTCTTTAAAAAATATCTTGCCTCTTTGCTACACCCACTCGCTCTACATAAATGGTGAGTCTTTGTTTCACAACTTTCACAACATGAAGATCTATCGAAGAAATTCTTAGAACATTTCGGTTTCACTCCATTGGAACATCCATTATAAGTGCAAATATATTCACGCCCATAACATTCGCTTGCTAGTCAAAAATAAGGTAGGAAGTACTATACGTAATTAGTTAATATCGAGTTTTTTCTATCTTCGGGAAAACGCTCAACAAGTAAATAAATAATTATTGTACACACATGCTGAGAAGAAACTCGTCATACCCTTACATTCCACATCCGGCCTAGGTACTTTCTCGCAAAACGAAAAGCTCGACCTTAAAACCGCTACGCTATAAAGTCAATCGAAAACGCAAAAAAACGGAATGCGAATTGTGCCCAAATGCGTCCAGCGCTGGGGATATTAAAATAAATAATTACACATTTGTCACATAGTCCTAAAAAAGCGAAATGTCTGCACGACGCCATATTTGGACGCTGGGTAGTGCTACCAACCTGACGGAGGCAGGTGGGGGCCAATTACAGAGCGCGTGCAAAAAGTGCGCGCGGACAAATTGTGAAATTGTACGCGCGCCCAAGCTTGCTGGTCGGACCGCGCCATCCCGGGAAATTAGAAGAAATTAACTCTAAGTTGATAAGGAAGATGCTTGGCATTGTTGCCTTACTTTTGCTGAGCTTACGTGCCGACGTGTAAATTATGAAAAGAAATGGCCAGTTGATGCCACAGATGGTAACGAAATAAACAAAATGTTATGTCAGGTTCAATTAAGTACATAAACTTACACCTGTACCCGGAGGGCTAGGCAAGCCAGAAACCACGGTTCACCACTTGCCACATTCCTGACAAACCAAAGTCGCTGCATGCAGGCATGCCGGTTTTGGGTACCTAGTAGGTACTCGAAAGCGGCGCCGGGTAAATAGGTAAAGTAGGCCTCAAAAACTCCCAGCTACTCAAACAATCAAAAGTAGGTACACATTTTATTTATTTATTTATTTAATACGGAGATATTACAGAAACATGCCACTTATTCTAAACTTAGATGATAAAAATTTGTACTAGGCATGCATTATAGAAACTAAATTAAAACTTAATGAACGTTCATGTGGGGTCCTGAAGTGAGTGCACAACACAATATTTAAGTCTTCCGGTTTCTCCCACACCAGCAAACAGCCAATATCAACAGCATATTGTATCACTTAATAGGCCACGGTACAAACAAAAAAAGAAAACAAAGGAAACAAATGAGCTGCTAACAACAGGCCGTGCCGGGTGGCCAGCAGACCGCTGTTGTACGAGAAACCGGGGGCAAGTTATATAATAATATGGTATTGTAGGTGTGGTATTGCGGTGGAATAGTTAATCTCTCAATATAAATACATAATGGCAAGAACTAAATTATTTGGTCCTTGTTTATTACTGTAGAGTTAATAAAAGTATAGAGACACTAGTAGCGTTTCAAGCAGCAATTTTATGTCTTAATTATCTTTAAGCATGGCGAACGAATAAAAATATTTGCCGCCATATCCCCACGGTATCTGCGGGCAATCTAGTGATTAACAAACAATAATCGAGTAATAAATTATAATTAATATTTTCTGCATAAATACCAATTTCATTCTTTTATATCGGCCAACATGTTTTATGGATGTCCGTTCCAATAATTAGCGGCTGAGTGAGCTCTTGAATTTTAAAAAGATAGTTAAAGCTATAGCCAACCACTGGGTATCATTGTGGAAGAAAAAGCTGTCTGTTCTGTGGTCATTATGCAAAACCACATTACAATAACAAGCCAAGTATTTATGGGCTCCAACTTCAACACAACTTTTTTTGCAACAGCCAATACGGCTCGTCATGCCGTAAAATACCAGACAATGAAGGTATTTTATCATTTTACGAAAACTACTTTTTGTTGGATCCAAATGGCCAGTAGTTATTCAATGAGGATGTTATAAGTAAAACTATTTGATTCTCGTTTAGACAATAAAGCCGCCCATATTGTGTGAAAGAGAGGTAAATAGTTATTAGACAATAACAATTATAATGATGACTTAATAGTTTACCTAATAAATAAACGTGATTAGACCCGTTAAATTTATAACTACATAAGTAAATAATAATCCAGTCCCTTTCTCATACTAACAGTGCTATTCCAAAAATATTCTAAATAAAAACCAGTAAATGATGCACGTGGATCACAATAGATCAATCGTTGTTAATATATTTTTTCTATAATACTAAGTACTTATTTTTAAACTATTACTTTGAAACTTCGTCGGTAGTTTTCTTCTGCGAGTTCACTTCCACCAACCGTCACTAATTATAATTTGAATCGCGTCATTTCAGCTCACGGCAAAATTTGTGAAGCGCATCTAATTTCTAATCCACTTATTATTCACATTATCGGATTCCGATCACGTAGGTGAGGCCAGCCAATAATTACTCGTCTGAAGTTCGAATTGTGCTTAAAAACGCAATGCCGTTTTGCTGTAAATAAGTACCTACTATAGATGCAGCAATGTACGGGCTGGTTGGGGGCTGACTGTAAGGTCATATAAGTTTCTGCGCCGAAAAACTAGGGTACAGGATAAGAAAAATATCTCTTGAATGTCCGCAATTTTATTAACTTTCAAGCCCTCAGATCACATTTATTAAAAGTAGACTCATTTTATTACAATCACAAAAAATGTTAAACTGTGCGAGCGAGACAGCATGCTCCACATGAGAACACTTCATTTTCTACCTTTTAATGCCGAAGGTGGTAGTCAACTTTAGTATGGAACCGCTCATATTTTTTTCGCAACATTGAAGTTTTCACCAAAGTAAAAATTTATCTTATTAATGAGTAGAACCCCACACTTATGAATGGAGGTAATGAGGATTTTGTTACATTCTACAGAAAGAAAAAGATGACAGTTTGCGACAGTGCGAAAGAACTGCGAGACATTCCACTATTTAATAAAGAGAAAGTGCGTTTTCATAATATGACACGATCGATCCGTTTTCCTTATGACAAAAATTAAGTACCTACACAGAACTGATTCTGTTCTCATGGTAGGTTGGTAGAGGTGTAGTATTGTATCGACGTTTCCAACCAACAGATCGTTTATCATATTTTTTTTCTGATCTCCGCTTCGATGAAAAGTGCAGTAAAAAGTTGACTGGTCTTGATCTATTAGCAATTATCTGCTATTATCTTTTGGCTTTCTTTCGCCGCTATTTTTCATTTAACTCATTTCAATGTGGCATAAACGTTAACATCCTTTGGCTCTTTCCATAAAATGGCGAATTTCTTCTTAGCATGTCGATCCTGGCAAAACAATTTTAATAGCCGACTTGGCCCAAAATAAGAAATATACGTCTCATCCTAGGAATTTGTCTATCTGCCGAAAATTACACTAAAACTTGACTTATCCAATCCAGGAGAACTCGAAGATCTTCCGATCGAACTTCCGATAATTCTGATTTCGTAAGTTAGCATATTCGTCGCTTTCGTAAGTATTTTAGCGAGGCCTACGACAAAAACAGGAACGCGGAAAAATCTATTTCATTTGGATATATAAGGTTTAGATACTCTGAAGGTTTGTCAACTGACAATAGAGCGCAGCTTTGTAGCAGTTAAGAAAAAATATCGTGTTCGGAACACGCCGCTGACCTTAAAAACGAAAATTGCAGATTATATTCTTTTTTTTGCACTAACCCTATTTTAAAAACCTACCTGTCTATACGTAATACAGAGAAGTTTGTAAAGAGGCTCGAAATTTCGCTGATGCCTGCACTTGTCTATTAGCTCAGTTGGGAGAGCGCTGGCACGGTTAACCAGAGGTCGCGGGTTCAAGTCCCGGCATGGGTGGAATTTATAGCCTCTAAATAGGTTTTTGAAAATTGCAGATGTTAAGGTGGTTACCGCCTCAGGTTCAAATGGAACGCCATAATGGGCATTGTGCCAAAAGTGATAAGCATTTGGTTTTGCAATTTTTTTTTCGAGAAAATAGAAAATTATGATAGATTGGGCGATTTCGATTTGGACTGCTTTAATACATTTTTAAAGCGACAAAAAAGAACTACAAAGAGTCTACGCAACTGGAAATATAAACTGAGATCCTACAAACTGAGATCCTACAAACTGAGATCCTACGAACTGGCAGTTTCTGGTGATACCATGACTCGATTAAAGAACTCTTCAAAAAACACAACTAAAATGACTCCTAATCTGTGCAGAGATAAATTTGTTTAAAAATATTTTTCTTGTATTTGTTTTTCTACGGAATGTGTTTATCAGTTTTTTACTTTAATTCATGTATGAAACGAACGTTAGAAGGTCGAATTGGTCACACACTTATTCACAAAATAAAACAAATCAGTGGTTATTATTAATTTATAATTGTAGTATTACAATTTAAAATGAAGTATTAGTTGTAAGCTATTGTCAATATTTAGGACAATGCCCATTGCCGTGTGAGCTAATTTTGGCACCCCACGTCAGAAAGTGGACCAAAATTGTGACCGACTGGGTCCCGCAAGTTAGACACCGACGAAGCAGCAGTCCACGACAAGATTGCGGAATGACCTTAAGGTCGTACTAAGACTTCACTGTCCGCCTGTTTGTCTGTTTGTCTGTCCGTCTGTCTGTCTGTCTGTCTGTCTGTCACCAGGCTGTATCTCATGAACCGTGATAGCTAGGCAGTTGAAATTTTCACAGATGATGTACTATAACAAAAAATAGAATAAAATTAATAATTATGGGGGGCTCCCATACAACAAACGTAATTTTTTGCCGTTTTTTGTTCGATTTTAATAACCGCAACAGGTAGACGCTTGAAATATTCAAAGAATATTTAGTTCGATATTCCCTTCAAAACTAAATAATTAAAATAAAATAAACATTTAAGGGGGGCTCCCATATAACAAACGTGATTTTTTCCCGTTTTTCTCGACCCTTGTGTCTAACGTTGTATAGATAATGGTACGGAACCCTCCGTGCGCGAGTCCGACTCGCACTTAGCCGGTTTTTTTTTATTCGCAGAGTGGAACACAATAGAGGCTAAGTTAAAAAGTGAATTTGGGGAAAAGAAGATATGAAGAGAAGAAAATAATAATTATTTCGTGTTCATGAGTACAATCAGTTAAGGAATAATAGGTCCATGGTATAAATACACCATGTAAAATCTCAGAGAACATGAGCTCTAGAACTTAAGAGGTCTATAATACCATTTTACCTTCCCCATTTTCAAGATTTGCGTCGCCAACACTTGGTAATGATCGAGTCTGAATACCAAGTCCTGTGCTACGTTTAATTCACTGAATGGAGGATGGATATTATATCTTCATTAGCAGACTGCATTGATACGTCGGCAGGTGGCCATTGAAATTGTTGTATTTTATCACAGACTGCGAAAGGAGGTTGTGTAGCGTTCGGCCTTATTGGATTGTCTATAGTGCAGTCAACAGCAAGCAAACATATGATTTTATTGCAAAGTCGCCCGTACAGTAAGCAGTGGAGTGCACGCAAGTAAAGGTCGACTTGCAGTCAACTTTACAGCCTATAAATGCAACGGTGCTGATCGATTCTGACACTTATGTGGCTAGTTTTAAGAACTGGTTTGTCGCAATTTATGATGGTATGATGTTGTCTATTGAGTAAATGGATATCGACGGGCATTAATTGAGATCCATTTGGATGTAATGCAGCTTAGGGAATTGACCCATCTATTGTGGAATAATCATGTGGATCGTAAAACGTAATTAATATTATGTCTAGCCTAACGATATTACCTTACTGAAATAACCAAAATGGCACCAACTCAAACATTTACGTGGTACCTTAAAATAAATGTTTACAACGATAACTTTTTTTGATGTAACCTATATACGTCCCACTGCTGGGCACGGGTCTTCTCTCAAAGAGAGGGTATAGGCTTAATTGCCACGTGTGCCCACCGCGGACAACTTATGATCTTTTAAATGAATGGTTTGCTCTATAATTTTACGAAAAGTAACTTTATGTTGAATTGCTTCTTTAAACTGTAAAAAAACTTTTGTTAACTTTAAATTTATAGTTGGGGACCGAACCCGGATCTTCCGTATCACGATCTTGACACAATACCAATGAGCTATCAAGACATGAAACTTCGGTGAAATTAGGCAACATATTGTAAGTCCACTTTCTCTTCATCAACTTTACAAAGGGTGATCAGACATTGAAGATTTATTTTATACTTAAAACCATATATTTCGAGCTGTTTTCAATTTATAGTGCGATAATTTATTTTGTAGTCAGATGTATTTTTACTGTTAGTAAAGCATTTATTTTATTACAGTGTAACAATTTTTTTACAGTTCCAACTAGCATTATTTATGTTAGAGCCATTATTTATTTTTATGGTGATTTCAATTATTTTTAAACAGCCTTTAAATTACTCTCAATTAAAACATTGAGGGTGTTATTTAAAAAAAAACATGATTCCTCTAAAACACTCCTCAAATGCAGTTTAGACGAGAACGAGACTCGTTAAGGAAAAGACCTACTTAAACTGCATTTAAAGAGTGTTTTAAGGCACTGTGTTTTTATAAATAAGACTGTGGGCTTTTACGCCCGGGGTAGGCACCTAAGTGATAGTTGCACACAAAATCTATTTAGTTAATCAATGAAATTACATATTCTAATTAGGTTAAAGACCTTTTGTATTCAAATGCACTCTAAAAGTTCATGTTATAAAGGTCGCGAGAAAACAATAAATTAATAAACAAAGTACAATACCGACCAATTTACCCTTTGACCTTCCAAAAGTTCTAGTTTATTACCGAAGGCATTGATTTCAGACTGTACTGTCATTGAAACGATCGCAGTGCTATCAGTGGTGGGTGACTGAGGGCCAGTTTCTGAATTGAGAATTTCGCTAAGTAAATAGTTAACTGTAGTTCTGTCTCTACGAATTTCTAGGAAAAGAGCGGGACAAAACGTCTCTTAAGTATTTACTTAGTGAAATTCTCAATTTAGAAACCGGCCCTGATTAGGCTAGACCAGGGGCGCTACTACGTAATTCCTCCACTGTATGGAGTTGTCCGATTCCTACTCCGAACTGTCAGATAAAGTATTTTGACACTTTGGAGTCGTCAAAATGGTAGATAGAGTAGATACGTGATAGAAGGGCAGTTTCTTAGTACAGCCCATGAACCTTATCATATCATACATGCACTCCACTTAGTCACGTTTAGGGCGACTTTGGAACAAAAATGTAAAGGTTCACCTACTGTGAACTGAGAACTATGCCCTGCCCAAACGTTTTTATAGTAATAGTTATCTACATAAGCAGCCTATATACGTCCCACTGTAGGGCACAGGCCTTCTCTCAGGGAGAGAGTATGGGCTTAATCATCACGGGTGCCCACCGCGAATTGGCGATTTCAAGCGCTAAGGTATGTGAATAGCTCAGATCTCTGGTTTCCTCACGATGTTTTCCTTCACGGTTAGCGAGTGGTATTGCTACTACTTTGTGAAGTACAAATGTAATAACTTACGAAATAAAGTCATAGGCACATGCCCGCACTGGGAATCGAACCTGGGTCTCTCGCTTCCGAGTCCAATATTCTACCCACTAGGCTACCACCGCTCATCAATAGTTGTCTATAAGCTACTATTTATACTGAAAAATAATAAAAATAACGAAGTGCGATAGTGGGCTTATTATTATAAATCATTTATTTCGACCAACAGGGGTCATAAACATTATAAAACTAAAAGAGAGACAATACAGTAGTGATAGTAAGAGAAAGAAATATTCTAAAACTATTGGATTGCTTCTGCTCAAACATGCGCTAACGGTGTGTTGCATGTGCATCGCTGGTGCGTAGAGTCCGGGCTAGCGGCAATGGCATCCTGAATGTGTTTACGAGCAGGTTCGGTTTGCAGCATAGGAACCACTGCATAATGATCCATATCATCATCAGCCATTTGACGCCCACTGCAGGACATAGGCCTCCTTCGTGGTTTTCATACCCATGAGGGGTTTTGCCATAATCGCCACGCTTGGCAGGCGGGTTGGCGATCGCAGTATGCGGTTGGGATCTCAGGAAGAAAATTGTCACTACAATAATTTTATATAAACTCAATACTGATTATTTGTTATTGAAATTAAAATTCAACCTAAAAAACAATTATTATTTTATACAATGTAAAATGGAATAGTAAACGAGTAAATATCCGTTAAAATTCAGTTTTATTATGTGTAGTGTTCGTGTTAACCTCAGAAAATACTATGATATATTGTTCCATGCATATATAGAGTCACGCCTGTATCCTGGAGGGGTAGACAGAGACCAGGGATTGCCAGTTGCCACGATCCTGACAAACCTCTTTTGCCTCATTTACATTCGTTAGTGGCTGCATGCTCGCTCGCCAGCTTACGGTACTTTTTACCCGACTGCGGTGGAGCTTAAAAGGAGGGTAATGTGTTTGGCTCGTATTATGTATGTAAGTATGTCCGATTCTATGTACCCTCGTAACTCCTTAACCAATAGACATATTTTGACAAATAAGATCTCAATCGATTCGCCGAGTGTCATATATAGGCTATATAAATTTCGCCACCACCTACAATGATTTAATAGCTCAGGTGGGAAATTGGGCTGTCCCGAAACCAGAAGATCCCGGTTCGAGTCCAGATGTCTCCAGTTCGATTATTTTTTCCCCTTTTTTTCGTCGTATCTGAATGTAATTTCCAAAGAACACGATTAACCAAAAAAAAATACCGAGCAAATCTCGGTCATCCAGGTACTACATGATAATGACACAACTCTAATACTCTCTTTTATTGGGTCTTTGTCCTGCAGTGACACGTAGAAAGTCTGATAAGGGAATCACCTTATTCATGAAATTCAATCGTTTCCTCAAGGAAATTGAATTATTTGCATTTAAATCGATACGGACGCATAAAACTAGCAATATGGGCTTACCAGTTAGTTAACAAAGGTTAATTAAACCTTATTCATGAGTGTTAGTTAACAATCGACTGATTATATTTTAGTTTCCGCTATAAAGTGTTGATTAATTACGAATATTTTGTTTGTTCATGTAAATGTACAATCGACAGCACCTTTAGTAGCAAAGTCGCCCGTAACGCAACTGTATGGAGATCACATGTGTCAAGGTTAATGTGCCGTCGACTCTACCGTAATGCGATATAACAATTTTTTTTTCACACCTCCTGCTCGACAATGCCTTATTACGTACCGTCAAATATCATCGTAAAGCATGGCCTTGTCTCTCGAGGGCAATAATAATGAAGAATTTCCCTAGGGAATAAAGTGATTTGAATTTAGAATGTCAAAATTCGCATGAAAACTATGGAGAAGCCCCGCATTGCAATTCGAAATTCGAATTGTTGTTCGAAACTCACCTCTTTTTTTTCTTTTTTTTCTGAAATACTGTGTCCTGTGACCGCGCGAAACACCAACAAAAAAAAGAAAAAAAGGCGCGAATTGCAAATACGAATTTAAAAGTTATATTCAATTTAAGTTGCTAAGCCGTAAAAGAGTGTGGACTTTATATTTAATTTCAGGTTTTAATACATATTTTCAACTTATGCAGCCCTGTCTTTTTATTGTCTCCCAGATGGTGTGAAAAGTAGAGTATTCACCTCTGGAATAAAACATGTCTTAGTCTCGGGCGGTATGAACCCCTCGCTTCACTCAGGACTCTACATAACTCCCTCGCTTCGCTCAGGAGTTAAAATTTAACTCCCTCGCTGCGCTCGCGAGTTAACTCGGAGTCCTTCGCTCCGCTCAGGGTTCAATATGCCGCCCATGACATAATACATGGTTTTATTCCCTTAGTACATAATCTACTATTCTGTTACCGACAGTTAGCGATTTAATGCGTGACAAATAACTTGAACAAATGTCGTATGTAATGTAGCATAGAATAATTGGACTTAAGTTAAATTAAAAACTAATAAAAAATTGCTCTTACATTTCCATTGCAAACTCATCCCGACGGCGCAGATATTATGGTGCTTAGTGTAAGTAATCAACCTTAAATAAAACTTCTTTTATCTTGCGTAAATCTTATCCTCGTCTCTATATCTTTGCATCTCTAGAGACAGCCACTTTAGCAGATATCGACTTCTGTGTGAAACTAATAAATGAAACTGAAACTTAAAGGATATTTTAGCTCTTCGTTGCTCTCCATCCTTTCACTGATACTAACTGATACCAACTGAATATTGCATGGTCCTTTGATAAATTCCCTTTTCAGCAATATTTTTTTCCTAACGTTTCGGGTCTTGACGCTGGTTTCTGAATTGAGAGTTACTACTTCAGTATCCGTCCCTGGCGTTCTTTTTAACCGAATTTAAATAAGGAGGTGGTTCTTAACTCATTGAAATATGAAAGTTACAATGAAAAAGTACAATGGGCAGCCTTATTGCTAACAGCAATTTCTTCCAGACAACCTCCAACCTCCAAGCAAACCTCTTGATTGTTAAGATGGGAGTGCCACAGAGATCTATTTTGGGGCCGTTCCTTTTCCTCGTATATGTAAATGATTTGCCGTTCATGGTTCAAAATATGTCAGAGATAGTATTGTTTGCAGATGACACGTCACTTATTTTTAAGATTAAGAGACAAGAAAATGACCTTGCGGATACAAATAATGCTCTCTCTAAGGTACTATATTGGTTTACTTCTAATAACTTATTATTAAATTCAAAAAAGACAAAATGTATAAAATTCACACTACCAAATATCAAAATGGTTGACAGCAATGTTATATTGGGGAATGATAAACTAGACCTTGTAGAAGAAACTGTATTTCTGGGTATCACAATTGATGCAAAGCTTCAATGGGGTCCTCATATAGGAAAATTGGCAAATAGGCTCAGTTCTGCAGCATACGCAGTTAAAAGAATCCGGGAACTAACTGATGTCGCAACTGTTAGGCTTGTTTATTTTAGTTACTTCCATAGTATTATGTCCTATGGTATACTGTGGGGTCGGGCAGCAGACATTGAGACCATCTTCGTCCTGCAGAAAAGAGCGATCAGATTCATATATAAGCTAGGCAATAGAGATTCGTTAAGAGATTTCTTTAAAGAAACTAATATCCTAACAGTTGCTAGTCAGTATATCTATGAAAATATTATGTATGTTAGGAAAAATATCAGTGACTTTAAAACTGTAGGTAGCCAACACAATGTAAATACTAGAAATAGACATAAACTTTCGTTGCCAAAATTTAGGCTGGCAAAGGTTAATACATCCTTTATGGGGCATTGTATACGTTTCTACAATAAGATCCCTGAGGATATAATAAGCTTGCCAGAAACGCGGTTCAAAAAATGTGTGAAGCGCACTTTGTGCCAAAAAAGCTACTATAACATTAAAGATTATTTAGATGACAATGATGTCTGGAATTAAAGCCAGTTCAATGCATGAGTTTTAGAACATTTATATAAATCCTGTAAATTAAGGACTTGAAAAGAATAAGTTTGGAGTTTTTTTGTCCATTTTTTCTCCAAAATGATCTAGATTTTGAAATGGACACCTAGTTTAACTTGTAACGTTCATTAAATCGCAGTTTCTGTACTACTTTGAATAAAAAAAATGATTTCGATTTTGATTTTGTAGGTATTGTAGAAATATATTTTGGAGTCAGTTCCCAAAATGTATGTGCTGGTCTTCAACTTGGCACCGGCTCCAAACTATACTTTTTTAGTTTTTAGTGCTGACTCCAAAAGAAGTCGGTTTCTATTTTTTATTTATTGCTAAAACGATCACTTTACGTATTTCCTTAGCGAAATTCTTAATTCGGAAACCAGCATTATGACCCGAAACGTCAGGATTTTTTTTTTGCAGAAAAAGGACCCAATGAAATATTCATTCCAGGTTAAAGCAAAGAAATTTAGTAGGTATATCGGGTTTTGACACTATTCATATCAATAGACTAAACATAGCTAATAGAAGAAAACAGTATCCAATCAACTGCATAATAACGCCATAATCGTCGGGCCATTGTCTCACTTCCGGGACGCAACGACCTATTGTGACTCCAATGAATTGAGGTTTACTTGTAATTAAACATTTAAAAGCTTTTTCATTTGTCACGTAATGTTATCAGCTGATTACACTTTACATATTGAACTTTGATCTGTTCAATGAAGCGTAGAGACTAGCCCCTCTACTCTCGATGCTAATTTAGCCAACTTGCGTTACAATTGAGTGCATTTATTTAATAATTTAGCCAAAAGTAGCTCTTAGTCTCCGTTGCTCTCTGAAGTTCCAATAAGTTGGATGCTGTTTCTTACAACTACAACGTTTACCAAGTCGGAATTTCTGAACGCCTAAATTAGAAGTAGATACGTATACATATAGGAATTGTAGAAGTATAATTTGGACTCGGTGCCCAAAATATATGTGCTAGTCATGAAACTGGGCACCGAATACAAATTATACTTCTACAATACCTACATGTACACGTACTTCTGATTTAAAGTATTCTTTTAAATTATTTCTAACTTTCTATCGCTGTACTGTTTTTAAATCGGTTTTTATCTTTTATTTAAAAAGTTTTACTTTTAAATTTTAGTGGGGGAGCGGGAGAAAACAATCAAGTCCATCAATCAACCAAATCTTAATTCTTTGCCTTAAAATTCTCAATTTCCATCTCCAAAAGTCTTCACCAAATATCACATCACCAAATTACCCTAGGACAACTTTTACGCTATATTTAAAAGGATGGGCCCATTTACGCCTTATTTACTGCTGTCCATTGAAGAGTTCCGTTCTCCATCTCTGAATGTCGTCATCAGATCTTCATCAAATTAAAATGAGACCAATGAGATATATACGAATAAAAAAGAATTGTCGAACTAGTGTGTAATAAACGTATTAATCTACTCTGATACTATAATACAAAGATTATAAAACTGAAAACAAAACTCTTATGACAAAATTACGCATACATAGGCCAAAAATAAAAAATAAAAAGTTTTATTACGATACAGGTCTTGCATGGACACCTGAGTATCATAATATAAGTTTTTAATCATAACGATACACCTATACAACCTCCAGCTCGACCAAGAAGGTTGAACCTCTACTTTAAAAAAAAAGGTTTCAATGAGCGAGTCCGCGGCGACGTAACACGCATGCGCAATCAATGTTTGCGCCTTGGCGCCAACATTTTACATTTAATAAAACTTTTTAATATTTTAACGAAGTTTGGTTCTGTTTGTAAAATAAATTAGTATTGCAAATAAAACGCTGAATATCAACAAATTTATTTTTACTTGTAATAATTATTGATGTTCTGAATATTACAATTATGAAATTGAATTTGAACCGGACAGGAAGCGTTATTGGAGGTACTCGGAGAGGGTATGTTAATGTTGACCTCATTTCTGTTATTTTCAATACTGTTAACTAATTTATGTATTATAGTATGAGAGTAGATAAAGTAGTGTATGACACTGTACATAACTTGGTCTTATAACACTCGTGTGATACTATAAAAAAACTCGTCTACAGCTCGTTTTTTTAAAACACACTCGTGTTATAAGAACCCTTATTATGCAACAATACCATAAACTACTATAACAATAATAATGTATGACTGATAGATGTATGATCCATTCATGTATGATGTATGTAATGATTAAGTCTAGTCTCTATGATAAGGAAAAAACAAACGTAAAATATAACTTAACCATATAAGCTTGTGAATGTTGAATGGATGAGTTTGCGGTAGGCCTGATCCATAGACATCTCAGATATCTATGGCCTGATCCTTAACTCCTTCTCTCTATCTGCCCAACTGCAAATTGTGGTCGCCCTTCACCACGCAACAACTGCTAGCCCTGATTCCGAACTCCTTTTTAGGGTTCCGTAGTCCGACAAAGAACTCTTATAGTTTCGCCATGTCGGTCTGTTTCTCTGTCTGTCCGACCGCGGTTGAAAATTTTTTTTTATACTGTACCTCCCCTAAGATGAAAAGTGGGGATGAATTTTTCTTCTCCTCTATCCCATCATGTGGATACCCCACAGACCAAGACCGTTGGATTGGTCGTTGAAAAATATTGTGAGTGTAGAAAAACCATTTTTCGATTTAGGGTTCCGTTTGCGAAATATTAAGCTTTAAAGAGCAAATTTTTGTCCGAGTAGGCTGTCCCGTCCCCCTCCCCCTCTCCTGGCTAAACAGTTGATTATAAAAACGTGAAAAAATTCAGGGTAGTAGCATATATAATGAACTTAAAAGGATAAGTATCACGGCTAAGTAAGCTTTATTAGCTAACTAAGTTATAAAAGTAAAATTTCGTACAAAATCCATTGAAAATGACTCCGATGAAGTTGTTACTTCTGTAAAGCAGAAAAAAAATCCTCTTTCTACGGAACCTTACATGGCGCGTGGCCCGACATGCACTTGGCCGGTTTTTTCTATCTTCGGCAGGCGTACCCAGCGGACCGCCAGAGGTCCAATAAAGATTTCCAGAAGACACAATTACTTGTCCTGGTCCCAAACTAGGACACCCTGTGCTGTGGTAACCAGACAAACACACCACAAACATCGAAATACACCTAGACTGAGGCCATTTGTACAAATTTACGACGGCTAGGCCAACGAGGTAGTCAAGAAGCATAAACCCTACCGTAAACCACGGACGCCCTTCATAAGCAGCCTATATACGTCCCACTGTAGGGTACAGGCCTTCTCTAAGGGAGAGAGAGAGAGTATGGGCTTAATCAGCACGTGTGCCCACCGATTGGCGATTTCAAGCGCTGAGGTATGTGAATAGCTCGCACACTCAGGTTTCCTCACGATGTTTTCCTTCACAGTTAGCGAGTGGTATTGCTACTATAACTTCACAAATGTACATAGGTAACTTAGAAAACAAAGTCATAGGTACATTCCCGCCCTGGGATTCGAACCTGGGTCTGTCGCTTCCGAGTCCAATGTTCTACCCACCGCTCTTTACCACGCACCAACTGCTAGGCCTGATTCCTAATTCTGTCTTTCTCTCTTCAGCAGGCGTCCCCAGCGGGCCGCCGGTGGTCCGCTGCCAACTGCGAAAACACAAGCCCAACCGCAAACCACGGACGCCCTTCACCACGCAGCAACTGCTGGCACTGGAGAAGAAGTTTCGAGACAAACAGTACTTGAGCATCGCTGAGCGGGCCGAGTTCTCTTCCTCGTTACGGCTCACTGAAACACAGGTGAGCAAATGGTCTCTTCTTATCCTGATTTGCTTGCTGAATCTTAGCAGTTTGCAGACGGTGGCTAGGTGGATATTAAAGAGTAGGGGTACTTGTGAAGGAATCCTTCCATAAAAATATATACTTAAAAACTTTGGCTTTTGCATCTACTTCATCAGATTATTTATACAGCGTCCAGTGGCTTCACTCACACTACCTAAGTGGGCGAAGGGCTCACTTGGACGCTGCAGTGCCTGGGACATTTTTTTTTTTTTATTTAGATGGAGTAGGCTTGCCCAGCACCTATATCATCCTGATAGCTTAGTCGGCCTAGCCCACAGGAAAGACAAGTCAATACGTGCGGAGCCAACCAAGCCGCGGGTTTTCTCACGATGTTTTCCTTCCCGTTATCCTGTGTTATTGCTACTAGAAATTCAGTATGCCATAATAACCGTCCAATTCCTCTCTCCAGGTGAAGATATGGTTCCAGAACCGGCGTGCGAAAGCGAAACGCCTCCAAGAAGCCGAGATCGAGAAGCTCCGAATGTCCGCTAGACCTCTTCTGCCCCCCTCCTTCGCCCTCTTCGGTGGGGGAGGGGCCCCTCCCCTATTCGCAGCCATGGCAGCCGCCACCAGACCGCAACTAAGCTTCCTGGGCGGGCCCCCGAGCCATCAGCACGCGATAAACATGAACATCCTCAACTCCCTGCAGCCCCATTGACGTTTGGAAGACGCGGGAGCGCCAGAGAAAACCAGTGACAGCCCGCCAAAATCGTAATAGATTACTCTATTCGAAATTCAAAATTTCTAATTCTGAACAATCGTGTACAGCTTTTTATTAAAGAAGAAGTGAGTGACGTGGCCAGAAGGTGACAATTTAATTGAGTGATAAATACATTGACTTGGAGTATCTTTGGACTATGAAGATACTTGCATACAGTTAACAGTCATTTTAATAAGTGCAATTTATTAGATAACTACGATGATTAAATATTAACTAGATAAGTATTATGATCACGTTCTGTTGAATAGAAAACTGATACTTACATCAGTCTTGACTGGATAGATTCAAGTAATATTAGGTCGTAAAAGAATTATTTTAAATACTTATTTATTACACAGATTACTTAGAATTAAACTTAAACCTAAAGTTTAAAAAAATTAATGTAAATTATTTCTTTAATTCCGAATATAAATTGAACAATCACAAATAAGTTCGTTTCAAATTATAAAAAAGCGGTTTCGTAATTACAAAATGTGAATAGCAGTTTAGTCGACAACACATCAACTTTTACATGCGTGCACTCTACTCAGTTATGTTACGAGCGACAAAGTGTAAAGGTTGACCTGCTGTCGCCTGTACCTACTACCTACTTTAATTATTTAATTTTAATCTGTACTGTACGTAAGTGATGTATAATGTATTTTACTTAATTAAGAAATTCAATCAAAGGTTATCAAATTATTTAATTAATTCATATTAAGAATTCAGCGGGGAAATCGATTACATTTGCTTGAAATTTCCACGAAGTAAGAATTAGATTTTTCATCGAGATTAATGTTAAATCTTCGAAAAGTTTTTTGAAATATTCCAAAACATACCGGTACCTATTCAGTAGTTACTAACTACAATAAGCTAATATTAGTGTTATCGTTTTGTACAAAAATTACACTGAAAATAAATTAAAGTTCATACCATAAAATGACGTCATCTAAGACACTTTTTTTTCTGTATCAACTGCATGTTATTTTCACATAACAATTTGAAGTAAGGTCGGAATTTCTTCATTGCCCTGACAAAAAACAATTTTCAGTTTAACGTAAGTCAAGATGCCTACGAAAACAATGAAACTCAACGGAGCATTTGTAAATTATTGATTAAATTATAAGTTCGTTATTAGTACAACTATTTGGTTTCAATCACAGTTTTTACATCAAACCAGTGGACTATAAGACACGTTATGGATGTTGTAATCGAAAATAAACGACTTATGAATGTTGATATAGCGAAAAAGGTCTGTCAGGATCGTGCCAAGTGGCAAACCCCGGTCGTGTGTAATCTGTGGCGCGAGAAACACAGATGGGACGTGGGGCTAGGGCGCGGTAAGGTGTATAGAGTCACAGACCAAGAGTGACCGCAGAGCAAGGACTGTGGTCTGTGACTCTATACATCTTACCGCACCCTCGCCCCACGTCCCATCTCTGTGTCTCACGCCTCTAAGTTTCGCTGACTATACAAGTTCAGCACATTGAACTAGTTCGCTGAACAGAATATCTGAGGCAGATTTCTAGCTGCGCTGGATAAGGGCAGGAAGAAGTGGCCCCAAGGCCTCTCCCAAGAGAGGGAAAGGTGAAAGGCGAAACTCTAAGGTTTCCTAAAAACGGTAAGTACTGAGGACACAACTTACCGTATTTAGGAAACCTTATAGGTTCGCCATGTTCGTCTCTATGCCCACGGCTTAGCTCTAGAAAGCTGCAATTAGGCATAACTGCTCAAAACAATTAGGGGAATAAGATTTCAAAGTGGAATAAAAAGAGATTTTTAATTAGGTACAGAAAAGTTATCCCATTCTATGTGGCCTTTCAAGTCTTCTGAGTGTTGCTATTGATTGAAGTAAGTGTTAATTTGGGTAATTATACCAGATCTGACTGAAATCCAAGTACCCCGAGCTATCATCCTGCTTCAAGACGGTCGAACTATGGCATATGTAGGAACTAGAGATGGGATTTCTACTCAGTACTTATCCCCTTGAAATTATCCTCTTTTAAGTATAGGCGTTAAATTAAAAAAGACGTCACGCCAACAAAAGTGTAAAATAAAATCTTTCAAAGATTTTTTCAGCACATGTCCGTAACGTAACCAAGTAGGTTGATGGGCTGTCAGCTGTAGCTACCCACCATCAACAACACTCAACCTATAACTTATCAACCACTACGAAATTCGAGCCATCACAATTTTGCAACATCACACGACCTTTTTGATTGATTCTCACACTTACTGGCTGTGAATAAGGGCTTCCAGCCTCTTTTACGCTTTTATCCAGCTCGTTCGTTTTCGTTGCTGCCATTACGCCAAGAAAGGGCACATACCGGCGGTCGCATGGGGCTCACTAATTGGTACCGGCAGCAAATAAAAAGCGGACACCACTGGCCCCATAACCGATGATAATGCGCCTTAATCACAGTGCAGGAAGGGCGCAGAAAGTACACTCGTGGGAAAACTCCGACTTTCAGTGTACAACATTTCGAAAATCAAAACAATAGAATCTGAGAGTCGATCTAAATGAGGATCTTATTTTTTTTTTAAGTTTCAGTTCGAAAATTGAATCGAATAATATGAATTTTTCATAGAATGAAAATCTTCCTGAAACTTTAAAATTTGGGATTTTGAATTTCCCAAAACATCCCGCCTGTAAAACTAAGTGTTTTTCGCAAAATACCCATTCGCAAATGGATAATGACTAAATAAACACGTACGGAGTAATATGATAAATTGAATTGAAAGCAGATAACTGTAACTCCTGGGAAAGCTTACGAAATGTAGACTCGCTCTTCTAAGTTTACTGACCAAATCAATAGAAAAGATGAGATGATGAGTTGACTGCGGGTTGTCTGGTAGAAAAAGCCACTAGCATTAAGTCTACCTTTAGTACACTCGCAGGGATATGCCCAGTTTTGTTACGTAATCAATGGCCCAAAGTGGACCTTGGCCTACCCAACCAAAGGAAGTCATATTTCTTCATCATGATCTATCACCCTCAGCTTGCACCTCAGATAGAAGACAGTTGTCAACACTTGTCAACTGTATTCTGTCCGAGGTGCAAGCTCCCTTTGACCCTTAGAGCACGATAAAGAAATATCCTTTGCTTGCGAAGCTTGCCATTTGGGTCATTGATTCAACCGAGATGAACGAATAACTGAAGGTGCCTGAAGACTATTGAAGCTTAACAGCCTATAGTTGGAATTTATAAAAAATCTAAAAAACTATGCTGACGCAATGTAGAGTTACAGAGTATATTGAGCGCACGCAGATATCCCTCGTGCAAAAGTAGTGCTTCTGTTGACAGTTACTTTGTCCCTTAATAATACAAAGATTTGTATTCCGCACCGCCAGCAGCGGAAGGCAGCGCCTTAATTACTCATTCACTTATTTATTTACTCGCTTATTTACCCAAACGGCACTTTTATTGCGCTACGACTCGCCACAATTTATTGTAATTGGTCAGTTTACTCAATACCGCGATGTATTACCGGGCGACTTGTATGCGGCTGACGTCGGTGACAGCTCCCTAAGTTGACAGTTGACAGCTCACGTTATACTGGTAATGTGATTCGGTTAAAAAGGGGTACAGCTACATACTTACTCCGCTCTACAGGGTGTTTAAATCAATATTTTTCGGCAAATATATGTGTCGGACGATAACGTTGAGTCGGCGGAAGGTCCGTGGATGTGGTCGGGGAAAAGGGCAGAAGGCAGCAGTGAGCTAATGATGATAATGGTATGTAGAAATTAAAGTTTAGCACTGATTTTTGTGTTTAATTGGTATAATCCAAGAAATTAGAAAAATAAAACGGTTGTCGTCTTGATTGCCGTAGTAGTTCCTTGTTAGGGTTCCGTACCCGAAGGGTGCCAAACGGAACCCTATTACTAAGACTTCACTGTCCGTCTGTCTGTATGGCTGTCTGTCACCAGGCTGTATCTCAGAACCGTGATAGCTAGGCAGTTGAATTTTCACAGATGATGTATTTCTATTGCCGCTATAACAACAAATATTTAAGGGGGCTCCCATACAACAAACCTAATTTTTTTGCCGTTTTTTGCTCGATATTAATAACGGCAACAGGCAGACGCATGAAATATTCACAGAATATTTAGTTCGATATTCGCTTCAAAACTAAATAATGAAATTAAAATAAAATAAATATTTAATATATTCGCCAATCCGCGGTGGGCACGCGTATTAATTAAGCCCACACTCTCTCCCTGAGAGAAGGCCTGTGCCCTACAGAGGGACGTAAATATTTAAGAGGGGCAAACGTGATTTTTTGCCGTTTTTTTCTCGACCTTTTGTCTGATGTTGTGTAGATAATGCTACGGAACCTTTCGTGCGCGAGTCCGCTCGCACTTGGCCGGTTTTTTTTTTATTTATCGATATTTCTGAGATGCTCTCGTAATACAAATTATATGTTTCGATCGGTAGACTAACCCCAGACCTTTTTGAAACACCCAAGATTTAAAAGTATTTTATCAACTTCTATACATTTGTAATCTCTTTAAAAAAAACTGAAATTTATGGAAATTCACTCACTCGTTCGTCGCTTCACCCAAAACGTCGTAAAAACGTTCCTTTCATCCATCCCACATAGTTTAGTCTAGTCAACTGATTTAAAGTCGCTCAGCGTATTATGGAACGGGTTGTGCTCGTAGTCTCTTTGGTAGATCACATCAGAAATGAGACTATTCACCAAAGAACTGAGAGACATAGCCTATAAGAAGAACAACTGTTTAGGACGTCGCGGCGTGAAAAAACAATTTTTTTCAGTAAGTAGGTAGGACTAGCCTACCGAGTCGATTCCCATTTACTGATGATTGATGGTGATGATGGTTTGGACGTGGAACGACCTTAAGTTTGGTAGTAGAGGGTCACTTGTTAAAACCGCATGCAACGAAAACATGTCGCTTTGGCAAGGGCTGTGCAATTTGAAACATATCGTGTGCAATTCAGTTGTATATCGTTGTGTCTTGGAAAATTTGGATTACGCCGATGACCTATGCCTGCTCGGTCATACTCATGGCGATATGCAAGCAAAGTTGAACGATTTGCGACAGGAAGCGGCAGAAACAGGGCTTAAAATAAACATCCGGAAGACCCAGAAAAAGAGAACTGGTGTGACAACTCACTGTTGCTGATTTTCAGAGAGGCAGTGGAACGCGTCCACAAATTTATCTACCTCGGGAGCATCGTGTAAGAGACTGGAGGTAGTGAAGAGGACATCACTTCATGGATTGTCAAACCCCGAGCTACTTTTGCGCAGCTGAGACCTGTTTGGCAGTCGCGGAAACTGACCCGAAGGATTAAACTCAAAATCTTTGGGTCACAAAGGACATCTCACGCCAAATACAAGTCTACGTCAACCGCTGTCTTTGTCGCACTCTCGGCTTTTACTGGCCCGAGACCATCTAACGTAGAGCTGTTGGAAAAATGCCACGGGAGCCCGACTAACCACCAGATCAAGCGCCACAAGTGGAGATGGATTGGCCACACGCTCCGAAGGGGTCCCGATCATATATCCAAGCAAGCTTGGCACTGGAATGCCCCATTGGAAAGAAAGCGTGGCCGTCCCCGTCAAACCTAGCAGAAGTTGGCAGAAGCAGCGATCATTGGAATGACGTGGGGCGAGGTGGTGAAGCTCAAGACCGGTCGCGATGGGGGTATAAGACATTAAGTCAAGTAAGTCAGAGCAAAGAAACCAAAGAAAGAAATCCTCTTGACTCGTGCCGATAGATGGCGCCAGTGCCACGTAACACATTGCGAAATCCAAGCTAAATATTAACGCTTACTTATAGACGTTTCACGTTAAACCGACGGCCGTTTAAATCCGTCTAAAGCTGTTTCAGCGTTGCTGTTCCACAAGTAATATTGTTTTCTTGATTTTCTAATATTCGACATAGTAAATTGTCATAGAACCCTTGTTAATGAAAAATTTGGAGGATTTTCGACCCCTGAAGTAGATTAAGCTGTTGTAGAACGAAGTAGTCGTTCTACAACAGCTTAACATATTTAGCTTAACATTTTGGTTGCAAAGTCGCTCGGAACGTAACTGATTTGATTGGGATCCTGCCTTTTCGCAGAAAATTGTTACGCTGATTATCACTTGCCAACCAACATTTCACCTATTTTTCACTTTGACAACAAACGATTTACAAATTTTTGTATGGCAACGTTTCATTTGGTAGGATTGTTGTTAAGCTGATTATTATAATGAAACAAAACGTTTTGGGTATTTATTATTTTTCAAATCTTTTACTAGGCCAAACAACTATTAGATGAATAACGTTTCGTCTGTGAAACAGTTCCCTTTTCGTAAGGTGCTATTTGAATACAGTTTTTTTTTTTTTGCAAACCTATAGGTTAGGTTAGGTTAGAACTGTGACCAACACACGGAAAATTTTATCCATTTTACTAGGTTTTCCTATTACGCTAAGTAAAACATACGCTACTTAAAAGTTGGCATTTTGAAAAAATGTCATTATAAAAAGCAAACCAAACAAACAGTTGGCAACTGCGAGGTTGGGAAATAAAAAAAAATAATAAGAAAAGTTGGCAAATGATTATTCCGCAAAATAATATTCTTCGAAACGTTAGTTGCCAAATGAAAATCGGCCAAAAATGTTTCTGCAAAAAGGCAGAGAACCGATTTGATTAGAGTGCACGGATGCAAAGGTTAACGTATTACCGCCTGTTCTCTTTTGTAACACCCTGTTTGTTAGTAAAGAGCTAGGCGGCGTAGTGTTTATAGTCCCGGTCCGTGTTAAGGAATTTCTCTTCAACTTAACACGAATGAGGTTTTTATAAAGCTGTGCTAACTGGGAGTGGTGTGGGAAATATATTAGAGTGGTCATATGCTGAATAATAAGTAAATACATAGACATAAAAACACTTACTATCTCACAGGGGGGTATAAATCTAGCTTAGTACGAATAAACAGTTAGGTACTTAAAGTAAGAGCTAAAACGCACTACAGGTTAGCATGCGATCAAACGCCCGCATTTCATCATCATCACCATCGTCATCGGCCTACGCTTGTCCACTGCTGGACATAGGGCTCTCCTATAGCACGCCACTGAGCACGGTCCTCGGCTGCTATCATCCAGCTCTTGCCAGCCTTCACTCAAGAACTTGTCTACCCCATCGGTTATCAATTCTTCGGATGATATTCACTTCAGCATACTAATTCGGTGCGCTATGTCGGTGACTTTGGCTCTCTGTCGGATCACCTCGTTCCGAATACGGTCTTTCAGAGAAACCACATGCGGCATGCGGTCAAACGCCACGGGCGTTATTCAGGGTTATTTTTAAAATAGGCAATTCGTGAGACACTCGAATTAGAGTTGGTTTCAGATTAGTTTATTATTATTACTACGAACCTGATGAACCTACCACCTACCAGAAATGATGAGATTAAGTCGTCGAAATAGCCCAGCGGATTAGTAGGTTGAAGTGGCAGTGGTGTTCTCGAATGGAGACCACATATCGGCAAGCGCAGCGTAGGACGACCAGCCACAAAATGGACAGATGACCTCATCCAAGTGGCAGGAAGACGCTGGATGCAAGCCGCTTCCAACCGGTCTTTTTGGAAATCCATGGAGGAGGCCTATGTCCAGCAGTGGACTTCTTGTGGCTGAATGATGACCACGAACCTGATAACCTCTTTCCTTTCTAGGGATTCGTAGTCAACAAGGAATGACAACGAGACGACTCAAAGACGATTAGTACAAGAAACCTGAAATTTGGGACAGATATACATACTAAGCACGCTGACAAAACGGTACAATAAAATTTTAAAATATATTTTTCGCAATAGATACCCCTCACCTCCCCCACTATTAATATCCCCCAATATTTTTAAATGGCACGATACCCATAGTGTGGGGTATCGTGCCATTTAAAAATATTGTGGGTGTAGGAAAACCATTTTCTAATTAGGGATCCGTTTGCGAAATATTAATTAAGATTTATGCGCAAACTTTTGTTACAGTACTACAACTACGAGTTGCAAAATAACGAGACGCGACGAGGAACGTCACCAACTTGGGCAAATTTGCTGATATGAGTTTTATTACCAAAATGATATAGTTAACTTCAGTGCCGCCAACTTGGCCATGTAAGTTTTGATATTATTTTCAGACAGTTCACAGTGAACTCAGTAGGCACTAAAAGAACCTTAGTTACGGAACGCACCAACCGTACACGCAAGTCAAAATAAAAAAAACTCCACTAACCCCAACATAGACTCTCGACGTCACTTTAATTTGTCGCAATTAAAAACCAACTTGCTCTAAATAAAAGTCAAAGTTAGCCAACCCGTGCTGATAGGCCATTACACTTAATATGAAAACTCGACAAAACATAAATCTACTATGTAATTATTTGATAAGCATTTTTGTGAGTAAGCATACCAGAAGGCCTAATATAATTACATACAGAATGTCTACTCAATATACTCGCATATTAACTACTGACCAGTGTTACGTTGGTGGCAAACCTTCTCTCTATCTATCCCTGAGGGATTCAGACGTGAGTTTGTGTTTGTGTAACTTGTGGCAGGCAAATAGCTTTACCACCAATACACGGATGATGATCGATTCCCGTATTAGCTAACTTTTTTTTCTATTAGCCGATTCTACGTCCCACTACTTGACAAAGACCTCCTTCTTTAGCCTTCCACTTACCGGCCACGCCTGCCATATTGGCAGAAAGATCGTGAGGTCGTCCCGCCATCTCTGCGTTAGTCGGCCGCGTTTGCGGTATCCGTCGCGTGGGAGTCAGTTGCAATTTTTGGCCATCTGTTTGGGCCCATACGACTTACGTGCCCTATTTTAACTGTGCGGTCGCATCTTCAACATCATTATTCAGTGACTTCGGTTTTCGAGCGCAGCGTGGATTTGTATCAAATAACCGCATACTGCGATCGCCAACCCGCCTGCCAAGCGTGGCGATTATGGCAAAACCCCTCATGGTTATGGTTAAACCACGAAGGAGGCCTATGTCCTGCAGTTGACGTCAGATGGCTAATGATGATGATGATGATGTATTAAATAAAAAGAAGTATTATAAATAATTACAAGCAATAAACCCTTTTTTTTCATCTTCATGACCCCAGGAGTAAAATGAGTAAACGTACAATTGAATTAATGTTGCATATTATGGGTAGCCTGGCTACCCATAGCACAGGGAATCCTAGTTTGGGAGCCAGAACACAAATGTTATATTGTATGAAATAAATAAATAAATTTCTTATATTTACCACATTTTTGCTAACCCTACTTGGCCTAGTAACAGAATGTTTCAATTCAATTTAAAAAGATTTGCTCTCATTCTTGTTGCGCATGGATTAGCAATATCAAAATCCGGCTGATTGTCTTATTACAAAAATAATATGGTGATTGGATCACCTGTTCTCTTATTTTTGTCCCACATACCAGTAGACTAACCCTTTACCTCTAATTAGGATAGTGGACATTTTTAACGATAGCCTGTCAGCTACTGGCCAAGTGGCCACCCAAACGCGACGATGCTAATCTGGTGTAATTTATACCGAGTAATAAAATGTACCTACCTTCTTATAAATTGTTGCCGGATTTGACGACTAGGTTTATTACTAGTTATAGGCATTATTAACAAAAATGCTTTTATTACGCACCAGCATCGTACAGCACAGAAATTTGTATGCCGTCGAAGTTACGCGCTCCAGATGATCAATCAAATCAGATCAACCAATCACACCGTATTCGTCCACTACTGGACTTAGGGCCGGTTTCTGAATTGAGAATTTCACTAAGCATATACTTAAGCAATGTTCTATCACGCTCTTTTCTGAGAAAGAGCAGCACTACAATTATCAATGCAGAAACTAGCCCATAGGCCTGTAACAGCACAAAGAGTTTTGAGTTTATCTGTCTATGAGTTTTTCGGAGATTGATAATGGAGCTTCACGTGGGCTTCACCGATTCAAATGATTTTTTTTGTGTATATTCGGTAGGTCTGATAATGGGTCGTAGGCTAAATTCTAGGGTAGGCGGACTAAAGCACATAAGCCCAAAACAAATATTTTTTCTGGCTGTGAAAAAACACTCTATAACATTTGTAGTATCATAATAAAACCGAATTTTCGACGTTTCGGTACTTTTGCAAGTGCCGTGGTCTCGGTAGACTGGAGGTGACAGGCGTCTTTTTGAAAGCATTAACTGTTAGTTTACTACCCTCGGCAAAAATTATTAAGTTACGTTCCAAAAATATTTTGGCAAGTTTATAAATTCAAATTGACACTACAATGATTTTATATAAACTCAAAAATACTGATTAAAAATAAAACGGAAAATGGAAAAGTAAATGAGTAAATATCCGTTAAAGTTCAGTTTTATTATGTCTAGAGCTTGTGTTAACCTCAGAAAATACTATTTCTGAGGTTAACACGAGCACTTATCTTTAATTAATTAATGGAGAGCTGCCATGAAACAATGAATTGAACATACATGTTTTTTCCAAAAATAAAACATACTGCCATTTTAACGATTCATGTTTTATGTGCTCTAGTCCGCCGACCCTAGAATTAATATGGCAAAACAACGTTTGCCAGGTCAGCTAGTAATTTTATAAAAAATATTACGTGATTTACATAAGCCTTCACAAAAGAATGTACCTAAAGCCTTATTTATCAAACAGCGCCACTACAAAAATATATTTGAACAGATCGAAAATTAAAAAAATATATATTCAACAGTAGAATTTGTTTATATCTAAAAGACTAACTCTAATCATAGTTTTTTTGGAGATTATCGAAAGAAAGAGTATGGGCTTAACAAAAGTGATTTGTTGATGACAAAAAAGATTTAAAGCACTGAGCTACGTTAACATGTCAGACGTCAGACTCACCTAGTGTTCCTACATAGCTGTCAAATTGTAACAGGTTTGTAGAATTGAATTATTTGAAGCACCGTCACACCGTACCATAATAGCGGTCAGAGAATAATGTCAATTAAGAGACTGTTAAACATCGAAATATTTGAGGGATTCTATTTCCAAATCAGTAGATTTCTAGCTTGACCCAAGAATCGCAATTCGCCCGATTCTAATTTGGACCGAGGGAGATTAAGTAGTAAATCAGCCGCCTCGCCCATCCTACTCAATTAATTGCTTAGCAAAACACTTGGACTGGACTAACATGGACTACGTGAAGTCGAACGGAACTCTACCAACGTTACATCTTGAACATTTTGATTTCGAGAATGTTTTCTTTTAACAATATTAATGTACAGGTTAAAATACTGACCATGTGCGAATTGGACTCGCGCACAAAGGCTTCCGTACCATTACCTATACAACATTTGAATATTTCAAGCGTCTACCTGTTGCTGTTATTAATATCGAGCAGAAAACGGCAAAAAATCACGATTGTTGTATGGGGGCCCCCCTTAAATATTTATTTTATTTTGTTTTTGGAAAGTTTTTGTGACAGAAATACATCATCTGTGAAAATTTCAACTGTCTAACTATCACGGTTCATGAGATACAGCCTGGTGACAGACGGACGGACGGACGGACAGCGAAGTCTTAGTAATAGGGTCCCTTCTTATACATTTTTAAAATATTAAAATTCATTCGCGAATAGCCGAATAGGTCCACAAAGGTCTATTTTCAAGGTAATGCACTTGCGAAAAGCATAATAATTTAAATTGAAACCATAAAATAAAAGTTCTAGTCCACATAATCCCTAATTTCCAAACCTGAGGTTAATTCCCCCATGGGGGTAAAGTTTTGTGTGGCTTCCACTGTGTGTAATAATGGGGGTAAAAGTAGTTTATTTATTTAGGTACATTTGGAAATTATACATTGACGTTACATGGCAGGCATAGTATAGTTTCACTGCTAGGTTGTAATGGTAACGAGATCTTTAAGGTTACGAACCATTTCTCTTACGCTAGCTAGAAGATTTTTTTTATAAGTCCACCTTTTGTCCATACTAGCCTTCATGAAAGTTTTAATTTTTTGTGCAATAAAGCGAACCATCGTGCTGCGGTTCTTTGATTATGTCATGATCGAAGAACCGTAGCACCCAGCCAACGCGCTCTTAGTTAATTTAAATTCAGTTATGAGTGGGCGCGGTGCTGTAATTGCCGAGTGCCACCGACAACTAACCCGGGCCCGCCTCTTTCCATCTGCCAGCGATTAATTTGTCAATAGCCGCGATGTATTGCGCGTACGCATGTTAGGGAGAGGCCTGGGCTGCGCCTTTTACAGGAGAAATCGTTTTGGATTCTCCCTTAATAGAGACGCTCGTAAAACGCATTTCTTGTTCGATCACATAAAGAGGGTATTGAAGACCTCTTCTTTTCAGTACTCATGCTTTTCGATACTCACATTTATGACATGTGATTGTCTCTTTGTGTAGGCACAACTCTTGATTCCTGCAGTCGTTCATAGTCTGGGTTATAGGTAAACCATACGTCAAAAGGTATTAATCGAGTCTGTTAGTGATAAAAAATGTGTTGTTTGTTGGTTTGTTTGTTTGTATGTATTGTGATTTTATCACTTATTATGTGTTATTTTGTAAGTAAATAAGCATTTGATTTATCTGAAATAAATACTAGCTATATTATTATTCATGATTCATCAGAGTCATCAACTCAGGAAGGTAGGTACTGAGATTTTTTTTTTGAGATAACTAATTACTTAGTGCCTACCTCTTGGACATTATCACCTAAGCTTAGGTATAGCGTCTAACTTACGACGTTCTTGCCTTGCTGGTTAATTTCTAGTTCTTGCTGCTATTTTTTGCAGTTAGTCAAGTTAGTCTATAGTAGACAATCATCCTCTACACGACACGTTTGTTGCCGGGAGGATGGAAGATGGAGCCGTAAAGTCATGTGATGGAGACCGAAGGAGCACGAGGGACCACAGGAGCATGAAGTGTAGGCAGACCACCTGCACGATGCTCTGATGACATCAGGGTCGACCTGCACTACATTAGACGAAGACCGATCAGGATGAAGGGCTGATGAAGAGGCATATCTGCAACAGTGGACAGACAATGCTGAAAAAGGAAGGAGGAAGGCGTCAATCATCCTCTACCTGTTTATTATTTGTGGTTAATTTTAAACCATTGTTTCGCAGTTTCGATATCCGCAACCCCGCAAACCTTCAGCTAAGGAGAGCGCATATCTATACGCACCGAACGAATCGACCACACCGAATTTTGAAAAGCATTCCAAATTCGCCCGATGCGGTTCGGGCTGCTGAGTGACGTTCGATAACATATCATATAAAGATCCCCTATCTCTTTATTACAGTTGAATAGTAAATTAGTAGTTAATTTTCAACTGTTGTGTCGCGGTTTCTATTTTCTAAACCTTTAGCTGAAGGTTTGTGGTGTTTCCGCAACACCACAAACCTTCATCAAAGGCAAACACGTACTTTTCTGCACCGGACGAAACGACCACACTGACCATTGGAAGCATTCCAAATTTTCAAATTTCGAAATCCAAAACCGAATTCGGAGTCGCGCGGGTTGGGGAGTGACGTTCCACAGAATTTCATGCAAGAAATTCTACAATTAGTTTCGGCTCGTTCGAAGCATTCGGCTAGCTCAGGCTCGTTCACCACTACACACTACACAGCCTTTAATTGCAAGCCCCGAGATAATACAGATGTCGGCTATCAGCGCGCACCGTATCTCACTTACTACCCGTGTTTCCATTAGCCGAAGGCGGCCGACTGTTGAGACAAAATATGAGAGATGGCCTGTCGGCCACGACATGGCCCTCGCTCCGACTTAATGTTTTAATTTGCCCTCGGGGCACGAAGTTCCAGCAACTACGACCGAAGTATCAGCGCCGTACTGAGGTCCATGTTTTGGAAACCAAGTGACCATTACGCAGGGCATACATGGATTCTGAAGAGAGCTTGCTGCCCACGTCAATCAATCAATCAGCCGGTACTGTAGCGCTCTGTTTGAAATTAAACTGTTTATGAGCTGTAAACTGTATCTTTTTTTCATCGAATGCCTAGCCTATCCTAGGGATCGACTGACACCATCTGACACCTAAAACAGAACGTAACGATTTCCTTCAAATAATTCAAAATCTAGCTAGACGGCTATGCCGGCCAGCTACTACAAAGAGGAATCGTTACATTTTCGTCCACTGCCGAACATAGGCATCCACCCATACACGCCACTTCATTCCGTCCTCGGCCATCCTCATCCAGCCACTGCCGATAATCTGCCCACGTACTGGCCCTAGATTCTGTTAATGCATTGCAGTACAATGATAACTCCATGAACTTGGCGATTCAATTTCATACGCTGGATGCAGGCCGCTTCCAACCGGTCTTTTTGGAAATCCATGGAGGAGACCTATGTCCAGCAGTGGACTTCTTGTGGCTGAATGATGATGATGATGACGATGACACGTATCAAACCTTCAAGGCTAGTCAATGGTATAAAAACACGTCACATTACCCGACCGTGTCTGTCAATCTCTAATTGTACAGCAGATCGACCTTTCCATTCACTATCAGAATGGAGGCGCTAATGGAACAGGTGTAACATTTCTGCATAAGTAGTAAAATAAGCTCACTAGCAATCGAGTTACGAAAGTTCTTACTTACTTCAGTTGATAAGATCAGACCTACGTGCTATAAGTTGCTTAGGAACTTGGTGTATTGGGCTTCATATAGAAATACAAAGTAGAGACAATAGAGACCAGCACTCTTTTCCACGGATTCGATTGACTGATTTGAACCAATATTAGACAACTTCTGCCATACGACGATCAGTATCAACTGTCCAAAGGTTTGGTTTGCAAAGCTTGGCTTTGCAAGCGAAGTTATGAGGATAATGTAACTAAGTAAAGCACATGCTCGCATGTAAATATTTATATACTGTACCAACCTTGTCTGGACAAAGTGGCTGCTCGCGAAGCCTAGTTCGAGTCGAAAGAGGCGCCCACCCAAAATTGAGCCCCCTCAAAATCTCCTTACTCAGGTATACAGAATTGTCATTTAAATGGACGCAGTTTTACGAAGTTTCTTTTGATAACTGAATAATGCGCAACTTTCTTCAGTTGCTTTTAAATAAAGCTAAAATAATAAATGAAAACAAAACTGAAATTAACTAACCAATCTAGGTAATGAGTTAATTGTTGAATTTGGGTCCCGCCTGCTCAGCAATCGGGTTGTTGGGTATTTTTTATTTGTTTTTTATTTTTTCCTTTTCGTGGCAAGTGGCAGTCCCGGGGCTCTGCCTACCCCTCTGGGACACAGCCGTGAATTTATGTATGTATGTATTTTTGTCTTTTTAGTGCTTTTTATTTTTTGTTGGATTTATGCTGATTTTAATAGCCTATATGACACTTGATGACGAATTGATTAAAATATTATTTTTAAAATCTGACTATTGGTTTAGGAGTTAAGCGGGAACACAAAATCGGACATACTTACATGCATACATACATACCTGGTAGCCTAGTGGGTAGAACATTGGACTCGGAAGCGGGAGACCCAGGTTCGATTCCCAGTGCGGGCATGTACATCGTGACATCGTGAGGAAACCTGGGTGTCGGAGCTATTCACAAAAGAAAGAAAGAAAAGAAAGTTTAAAGCTGTTGATTTTCCATGTATTCGTAAATAAATAAATAAATAAATCAATACCTCAGCGCTTGAAATCGCCAATCCGCGGTGGGCACGCGTAGTGAATAAGCTCATACTCTCTCTCTGAAGAAGGCCTGTGCCCTATTGTGGGACTTATATAGGTTGCTTATGATACATACATACGAGCCAAACACTATACCCTCCTTTTGGGCTCCGCCGCATTCGGGTAATAAATATAGCAATCTTCGCTACTGAAGGTCCACGACGCCCTCACAACGGTCGCACAACGTCTTAGTAAATATAATTATGTAACTACCAGACCGACCATATCGTTTCGTCACGGTTACCGTCCAATGTAAAACAATCCTGCTCGTCTAACTCGGCCCCCTTTTTACCCGAATGCGCCAGGAGGGTTTTGCTTTTCAAATGCATGTATGTACCTATTTATGTATATTTCTTTGGACCGCTCTGCCTCTATATTACGCGCACCAAATTCTGAACGATTCCAATCATCTAACTGTCACATTCCATGCTAATTGCTATCGCAAACGTCAGGATTCCGAATGGATTTGGTACACATAATTTCCCCTCTGTAGTTACTTACATTTATTTTGAGTATTTTTTTTTACTAATTACAAATCACAAGTGTTTGCTCAACTTTACGCTGGGGGCAAACTGAAAACCAGCGGTGCGTATTTACGTTAAAGCGTGCGAAATCCTGTTCAAACTAAAGTTGATTTCATCCTTCTGTTTCCAAAAGCCATGTGCTTTACTTAGCCCTGGGGCTCCGATACTTAGCTGGACAGCCAATTTGGATATCTGTTATTCGTTAGGGCTGTCACTTTAATGTTGCCCGCTAATAAAATGCCCCAAGCGGTATTATATTGGCCAATCGAAGGAAACTTTGCTTTGCCGTAGGTAGCTCGATGTTTGTTATTTACGATTGTGTTTTATTGATTAAGCAATCCCGTTTGTAGTTTTACGATTTGGCGTCTAGATTTTAATTAGTCATGTCTTGGATAATTTTATGTTACACTGAAGCACAGTTTTAATTGGCTTCTCGTTTCATTTGTCTTTCATTTCATCATTCAACCTGCATTCATCGACACATGGTACAATCGACCTTACATTTAGTCCTTATCAGGTATTCATCACCTTTCAGTAGGTATTGTTTCTCCTCCAAATCCGTTGAACCGTTTACGTAACTAACAAAGATATGTCAATTTAAGCATACTTTTTTTGTATAAAAAGTGTGTTCAAAATTTGAATTTCCCATCCCGCTCAGCCGCTACAGTTGCCAACCCTGCAAAGTCAAGTGTATTAGTCACCCTGGCTGGGCTGTGAAGATTGTTTAACGCCTTTCCGATGTCAGAGGATCTCTTCATTGGGGAAGGAAAATTAAAAGCCGAGTGTTATGGCACAGGCTGACCGAAGTGTGACCAAGGCCAAAGTTCAGTGGCTGCCCAAAGTCGAAAATGTAGATGTTCATCAGCTGTTGACTGTATTTACACAAGTAGTGAGAGACGTGATACAGTTATAACTATTTACAACATATTAACCTACCTATCTAGGCATGCACATATTCGTGTCTCGAAACTTGAAATAGGAGGCCATGCTTTACGAGAATCAGGCTATACCCGTGACTTGGTATATTTTCTTGTTTGTGTCCCACTGCTGGGCAAAGGCCTCCTCTCTCTCCTCTCTCTTTTTGTCACACCACTGGGCAAAGGCCTCCTGTCCTGATTCCATCTCTTCCAATCCTCAGCCACTTCACACCATCCCATCTCACCATCCAAGTTTAAATAATTTAAAAATCATGATGGTTGGCTAAAAAATAACTGCATACAGAAACTAAACACAACCTACATACTAACAATAATTACAAAAAAATATACTTACATAATTTTTTGGTGGAGTCACTCTGTAAAAAAATATTATTAGATAACTATGCCAAGGAGTCCTAATAAGGCCTAATGAGTCCTACTCCTTGCCTATGCACAGTTTTCTAAGATCTACTACTACCTTTGTGGTCACCACTCGTCTACCTGCGTGTGCGCCAGCACCGGTAGAACTGCCCCTATATTACGTGCACTAAATCCTGAACGTCTTCAATAGTCTAACTGTCTATGTCCATAAAAATTGCTCTCGCAAATGTCAGGATTATGACAGGATTTGGTGCGCATAATTAGACCTCCCTCTGGCCCTATACTATGCGCACCATATCCTGAACGATTCTAATCATCTGTCAAATTCCACACTAATTTCTATCGCACGCGTCAGGATTCCGGCAGGATGTGGTGCGCGTAATTCGGCCCAAGATTAAAATGTCCTCTGCGCAATTGACTAACCCCCAGTTTCGCGTACAGTCTGTTAACCTACTGATAACATCTGTCAGTGGTTTTTTTTTGTATGCACGTGTCGTTGTTTTTTGTATACTTATTCCCTTCGGCCAACTGACAGCTGTTAACAGTAGATTAAAAGATTGTAAGTGTACGGGAAACCGGGGGTATGCAGCCATGCTTTATATTTTGTGGTGATTTTTAGAATTATGGTTTGCGATAAAGAATATCAACTACCCATTTTTTTAACATACCCAAACGTGATGTCTAGAAGAAAATTGGATGGTGACTAAAAGTAGGGTTTGACATAAGTTTTCAAAATCCCTCACTGTAGCAGGAGTTCCGACCTCTCTGGGTCTCCCTTCACATGCCTATGTTCACGCCCACAACTGAGTGAGTTATCAGGGACTGCACATGGGCGCAAAGCAATTAACTGCCCCAGACGCTGCTGTCTTATGTTTCTCTTGCCTCCCGAGTTTTCATTCCAAGCTAAAAGGACAAAAATATTTAATATTATGTATTTATTTCTTAGAATAACTACTTATTAAATACATTAATTATTTCGCGAATGTATCCATTCGAACTTAGTTGACGTAGAAATGTTTAATTTTTAGTTACACAAACAGCAAGCACGCAAACGAGATAAGACTTATAGCAAATGTGACTTAAGGCTGCCAGCGCTGATATACCAATTAAAACATTTTTTAGAATCTACTAAGACAATAAAATCTATTAGAAACCATTTACGAATTTGCTAGAGAGCTTAAGGTAATTAACGCATTCAGACAGGATAATAATTAAAAAATACAATAAAGTATAAGTGGTGTCAACTCAACACAATCACTTTACCATATGGTACATACAGTAGGTAACTAGTTTAGAAGAACACAAACATTAGTACAGTCGATAGCAGCCCGAACTAGACATTTTGGTTGCAAAGTCGTCCGTTATGCATCTGAATAAAGTACATGCATGTAAAGATCGATGTGCTATTGACTGTTATCAACTCATCCTGGTCCCAAACTAGGACACCATCACAAACATGAAAATACACCCAAACTCAGGTCTCATACGACGACGAACAGAGAGGCGCGAGAGAGTTACCTTCGTAAAAATTCGGCTTAGTCCAGCAGGTAGCAAACAGTTCAAGAACAAATATGGTTGAGCTTGAATTGAATGTTTGTTTTGCAGGCCCAATGACTGATAAAGGTTTAACAGGCACTGATGATGATGTTAGTGTCTGTGTTTTTAATATTTTGATTACTAATCCTGATGGGAAGCAAAGACGGGATCAAAGATCTACTTACTCTTTTAAAGATACTCGCAAGTAATTTGTGCAGAAAAACAGACAACCCCGACGAATCCCACATCTTCGAATGGCGAATTCGGAAAACATGGTATTTTAATTTGGGATCAAATTGTGGGACGCTTTCACAAAAAGTACAGATCCGATTCGATTAATCGATTCCACTCTCAGTTTTAATATCCCCGATACCGATCGATGTCGGAGACAATGAATTATGCTTATTTGTTTTTGCGACTCGATGCTTTAATCGATTTTCTGATTAAATACTGCTGTTGGTTCGAGCTCCCACCTTCCTTTTGGATATTTAAACAAATAAGTAATTTAGTTAGGTTAGTTCTGCACCACTCGCATCTGTAGCGCATCTGTAGAACGTTTACCTAACATCCGAGAAGCCCTGAGCTTGATACCAATGGTTTTTTTTTTAAATACGTACATTTGTAGATTTGTATAAGTAGCAATATTGTTCGCCATTACGACGTATTTTTCTCATATAAATGAAGATGTATTGAAGTTGCAATACCTCAAAGGCTAGGCTTAATCACCACACGTGCCCACCGTGGATTGGTAATACCAACGCTGAGATATGTCAACGTCTCACAGACACTCACGATGTTCTCCTTCACAGCTAGCGAGCTGTACCACACGCGGAAAAATAAGTCGAAATAGCGAAAAATATTTTAGGTACTCCATACGAATGTTATCACCTGCGGCATTAAGTGGTTTGTATTAACGAGTAGAAGAAAGAAGAGTCCCTAATTTAAGGGTGTAAATGAGGATTTTGTAACACCCGATGTAGGCTGTAGGTATATGTTATACTACTACTCTCTAACTATGAAGGAAAAGATCGTGAGAAAACCTTTTGTTTTCTTTTTCAGGTTGTGGATTAGGCCGAACTCAGGCAAAGTGTTACGAAGCAAGACATATCAGTTGCTGCAGACTATTATGATGTGCAAGGTGGAAGGAAAGAGGAGGCCGAACAGGAAAAGGGTGTCATGGTTGTGCAACATCAAAGAGGGGACCGGTGTTACAACCGCGGAGGAGCTGTTCAGAATTGCACTGAACAGCGACCGTTGTTAAGAGCTTACTGACAACCTCCAGTGATGGAGAGGCACTTTAAGAAGAAGCTGAGAGGATGCTATAGGTTGCAGATACTTTGCGTAAAGCTAACTCACCCCAAGTTATTTACTTGTACGTTAATAATCTGTTTACTAAGTGTTAACAGTTGTTAGAATATGGGGGTAGTCGTTTTTTTTTGCTCTATCGAAAAAACGGTACTACGTTCAAAAATTGGTATGATTGTGGTGCAGATTTTACAGTACGACAAAAAATACTATAAACCGGCCAAACATAAATGGGATTCCGCTCAGAGTCCCGAACAGAATGAAAGAAAACACATTTTCATTGAGTAAATGCGTAATAATATTATAGTTGTATGGGACCCTCATTACTTGAGGCCGAGTCACACTTGGCCATTTTTAGGGTTCCGTACCCAAAGGGGTAAGGGACCCTTGTATTTTCATGTTTGTGACTCCACTGTCCGTCTGTCTGTCTGGCTGTCTGTCACCATGAACCGATATAGCTATAACGTTGAAATTTTCACAGATGCCACAGAAATTTGCCACTATAACAACAGCTACTAAAACAGAATAAAATAAATATTTAAGGGGGGCTCCCATACAACAAACGTTGTCTAAAGACAGCGCTCGCCATCTAGCGGCCATCTATATAACCTTCACAGCGCCGATGTCATGTCGTTAAATGTCAATGTTAAATGCTTCTTGTTGGTTTCTATAGATGGCGCTGTTCTCAATGTACCTACTCTACTTGTCTCGATCTTTGTCTGATGTTGTATAGATAATGGTGATAATGAGAACGCGCGAGTCCGACTGCGCGCCCTCCTCGGCATCGAGGTGGGTCGCTCCCGATGTCGGTTTAGGGATAACCAAAGGCCGCAATGGGCGGGGGCGGTGGTTAGGGATGACCAAACCAGCCCCCAGGTGTTGTTTAGTGGGTAGGCACACTTCTTGTGAGTCCCACATTGGCAGCACGGCCGGGCCCGTGCTGTTATGCATGAGCATTCACCACCTCCCTCCCCCGTGCCCTCCGGAGGGTGCCCTTTTTAGGGCTAAAAAAAAAGCGAGTCCGACGCGCACTTGGCCGGTTTTTTTTATTACTTTCCTGCTCCTATATTACGCGCGCCAAATCCTGAACGATTCTAATCGTCTAACTGTCGAATTCCATACTGATTGTTATCGCAAACGTAAGGATTCCGACAGGATTTGGTGCTCATAATTAGGCCTCTGTGCTCAATGAAACATACTCTTAATTAACCCGTTAAGTGTAACCAACGCACCGAATAACGCGGCAACTTATAAAGCCGTTTTTGCTAATAATATCCCCAAAAAGTTACGACGAAACGACGAAAAAATAAAGAGCATGAAAACCAGTCTGAGGAAAACCGCCCAAACGGGTGTCGATGTGTGGACTGGCGTGTTAGTGTGTGTGACTATATGTGTACACCCTTAATTGACTCCGATTCTACGAAAGTAATTTCACAAATTGCTTTTAGCTACCTGATTTGAGATCGACATCTGAATACCACTTGGAACCTTGTCGCTGTCGAGTTTCAGACTCGATGCAAGCCGTCGTTATGGGGCTGCAGAATTTTTTTTGTGCGACAGGGTCGCACGTGAGACCGGTCGCGACAAAAAGACTATCTTGGCCAGTGTTAATGCTGTGGGAGTTATATGTTTAATGTCTTTGTTGTACTGTCTGGATTGTACTTGAGTAAAAGTTGGGTAAATTTATACGTGTTTTTTTCTTTAAACTGAACTATAACTTATGATCTTAAAATTACTTGCTCTAATATAGTTTGGTAAAATAAACTAAAATAGTTTGCTCTATAATTTTACGGATAATTACTAAAAGTAAGTCATCCTTAGAATTGCTATAACTGTGGTTAGTTATAACACAATGTTAGTGTATGAGTATTTTTACCCTACTGCGGCGGAGCCCAAAAGGAGGGTAATGTGTTTAACTCGTATGTATGTATGTATGTATATATGTATGTATGTATGTATTCAGTATGTCCGATTCTATGTTCCCTCATAACTCCTTAACCAATGGTTAGATTTTGATCTCAATTGATTCGTCATCCCTGTGCGAGTGTCATATCATAGGCTATATTAAATTAGCATTAATGGAACAGAAAAGTAACAAAAAGCCAAATCGCTATTAAGTAACGTTATAGTACAACCGTGAGTATTGCTATAAGCAATAAGGCCGCCAATTGTACTGATTTTTTGTAAATATTTCATTTTTGTGTTCTTCCTGGTCCAATAAAGAATATTCTTATCGTATCTTATCTTACGAGTCACTAGATGGCGCTGCTACATTTAATTTATTAGACTCGGGATCTTAATTTTATTTAACTACGCCAATCACGTGAAATGTATATAAAACATCAGTACCCGGGTGTCATCGGCTATTATGTAAATCAGCATTAAAAAATCACTAAAAAGACGAAAATAAAAAACTGAAATAAAAAATTACCGACAAGAGACGGGACCCAAATTCAGTAATGTTACTCCTTAGGTTGGTCCCGCCTGCTTAGTAGTAAATGCTTAGCAGTCGGGTTGTTGTTTTTTTTTTTATTTCATATTTTTTTACAAAAACAGTTGATCAGCTGACGACTGTATAGAGGGAAGTTAAGTTGGATCGGATTCAGTCAGCAATTGAAAAAAACTACCAAGTTTTTGACTGCCTCGTTGGGCTGCCATACATTTGTACAAATATAAATAAATAAATAAATAAATAAATAATTGTTTATTCTGTAAAAGGTGCATACATTTTTAAATAATCTCATGGCCTAATCTTAAATGGCCTCGGTCTGGATGTATTTCCATGTTTGTGATGTCCTTGTCTAGTTAAAATAGCACAGGGTATCCTAGTTTGGGACTGCGACAAAGGATCAGGATTGTGTTGTGTGGAAGTGATTATTGATTTATTTTTGCCAAAAGGAACTAAAATTAGCCATTTTAATACGAGATCAACATTGGAAACCTAGCTGCAACATCAGCAACTCGCCATATCAAGAAAAAGTATCACTTTAAAGCGGTACGACCAAATTAAAATCGTTCACTTCATCTTGGTTTCTTTGTCATCGCCCCGTACAATCATCAACACGCAGTGTCACCATTTCTGCTCGATAATCACACTTATACTGGATGTAATAAGATTTACTCTAGCTAGCCATAAAGTCACCGACTGTATGTGTTGGCACTTCGCTAAGCAAGTAAGATTATCTCTTATTGAACTCTAAATAAATGCGAAAATGATCCGGACAGACACAGCTTCTTAATATCTTCGTAAGAAACTCACGCCATTAAATTCCGCCGCGCTAATATTCAAATGAGCACACTTTGTTACTTACAACGGCTCTTATTAATTAAAATGTAATTTGATTATGTTCCCAGTAGCAAATGACGATAAGAGTTTGTTAATTAGTGGTTAACCTTTACATAACGCTAATAAATGTAATAATCATACTTCTTATCTGCCGCTACATTGTAAAAGTCATTAAAAGGCAGGAAAATATCGTGGGGAAACCCACGGTTAGGCTGGCTAGGTAAGATAGCAAGTAAACGGTTGATGATGATGATAATAAAATTAAACCAAAATATTAACCTAGTGTTAGTAAGAATTTTTTTTTGTTTGTTCCTCCACTCTGGATAGCCCAATTCTCTGCATGAGTGCAAATTATCTAATTGTGCCAGCGTCGTCGCCACGTTGAGCTTTACACTGCCCAGCTACATTCAACTTTCTCTACACGATAAGAAGTGATACTTATGTGCTGTCGCGAACAAAACAGCCGCCACATTTCGACTAATCACCCCCGCATCTCCCGCGTCTGTTGTTTCTTTTGCGCCCGCGCACGGGAGTTTTGGGAAATCCGCACTCAGGATCAGCAGCTGTCTCGGGCGCGACGGTTTCGGCGTTACTTTTTCGTCTTTTCAGTCTGGCCGACTGTTTTGCAGCTTTTGTGCTACATACACTTACCTCACCTTCGAAGGCGTAGTATGCTTAGCGGATAGACTAGCTGCTTAACATACGTAGGTTGTGAGCTCGAAACTCAATAATTTGTATTCTAAATATTGTTAGTCAACCAGAGCACAGGTAACTTTTCACGTCACACGTATCTGTGTACGAAAGCGGAATGTTTACTCAGCTCTGCCGTATAAATAAATATATGGAGTAATATGTACCATACATAGTGAATATCGCACTTGAGTTGATATCTGAGACGTGACAGTAGTATTGAGGCAAATAATTTTACTACAAAGTCCAGTATTTCGTTTAGGCACACCGATGTATAAGTTTAACCTTACACCATCAAGGCGCTGCACTTAAAATCTTTAATACTCGGTGGAATAGCATGGTAATTAATCCCGTACTCTCACTCTCTGTCTTTCTCGAGAAAGGTAGAGACATCTCCCTTTCAGAGAAGGCCTACGCCCTGCAGTGAAAAGTGTACAGGTTGCTTATGCAGCTTTGAATTCATTGCCTGCTTTACGCCGTTATAGATCTGCACTCCCCACTTTGATTTTCATACGATGGCACATCATGAGTACTATCATGAGTACTACCATCGTGGATGAACACTAACATTTCCTCTTTCTGTGCTGTAGAGTCACAGACTTCAACTTCTGTGGGTAGAAGAAGCAGGTGTTGAGCTGCTAAATACATTTAAAAATCGCAAGCTCTATTAATGTAGAGACCTCATTACGAAAAAACAGCAACAAAATTAAGCCCAATCAAAGAAAGCTTATCTGTTCTAAAAATCCTAATTGATTGGTAAATTATCTCGTGGAATTCTAATTAAACTGCGATCATAGGCATAGCCATAAACCACACGCCTTGCGTCCACACGCGGCCTTTGCCCGAATATTTCCACCCAATTAACTTATAACATTCTCGCTTCCGAACATTTTCTAATACCTAGGCGTTTCTCGAAATTCGGCTCATTTGGCCATCAATACCCCCCAAATAGTGTGATCCAACTAACAGATAAACCCCTTCACGTGGACCTTACTAATTGGTGCAATAAATTTAGAGTGACCGTTCTACACGAGTCAAAAATGTCGCCAAAAGCTCAACCTTCAATGGCGGTTAAGGCTGTTTAGCACTGGCCAGTTAGAACGATCGACAAAACTACCGAACAAACTCCGAGAATCTGTCAAACTCGAGTTCTCCGAACAGCCGATTCTCATCTCTATCGTCGCCAATTAATGAGAAAACGTGAACAGAATCGCGTCCGCAGCCACCAATGCAATAAAGAAATGTCATCTCGTTTAAATTCCATTTTTGAATTCCGAAAAAAGACCGAGCTCACCCGATACTGAACCCTACGGCCAGTATTTAAAAACGAAAAATCTCCCCCTAATGAGGATCCAGCGTTTGGAAACGTGACGTGCCGGTGACAAAATGTTGAACGGATCTCAATTTATTGACGTTGCATTGTGAATCTTAAAACTCGATAATAGAGTAGATTGTCCACTTCAATCGTTCGAAACAGCGTTGCCAGATACACTGTAATTACAGCAGATCTACTGTATTTTCACACCATCTACCTACTGTTTACTGTAATAACAAAATTACAGTGTATGTAGAACACTGTAATTTTTCAACAGCAAAAAATTGAGTTTCTTTAATGTAAACTGAGACGCAACTTATGGAAAAAAAAAAGAAAATTACGGAACGCAACCGAAACAAACCGACTCCTAGTAACGCTCACGATCCACCTCCTCTCACACAACCCTTGTTCTTATTGGAAAAATATTTAGCCGGCATGAGTACCGGCGCTGCTCCGTGGAATTCCCCGTGATAGACTAGAAACACTTCGTAGTATTAACCGCCCAAATTATAATTATCAACCGTGTGCTAAGTAAGTTTTCAATCCTATAACAAAATTTTAAGTAGCAGTTTAAATTGAATGTTTCGTTCGTTTCGCGCGCAAAGAACACAAAGCATTACAACTTTACTGTATTTGGCTTCTTTAGTGAAACTGGAGTAAGAGTGTTGTGAAATTAAAAAATTAAAATGCCTAATTCTTCTAGTGATGACAGTGATAAAAATAACCAAAGTAGACCATCGACTCCTAAAAAACCAAAAAAGCTATATTACAAACAAAAATTTAGAGATGAATGGTTAAAAGATAATAGTTTCAAAACTTGGCTGCAACGTGACCCGAAAGATCCTTACCGTGCAGTTTGCGTTCTATGTGATGCAAAAATTATAGCTGACAGAGTGGCGACAAAGAGGCATGGTGAAGGCGCTAAGCATGTAAAAAAAAACTACAGCAACTGCGCCAGCACAAACATCAATTGCCACTGCATTTGAAAAGTTTAGGCAGTCCGATGATGACAAATGCAAAGCATCAAAGATTAAGTTGGCCGCTTTTGTAGCAGAACACAAAATTTCTCTTATCAAAAATCTGCTGTAAAATACACTGTATTTTTTTCTTACATTTACTGTATTTTTGTTAGTAACACTGTTATTTTGATCATGAAACACGGTAATTTCAATTTCCTCATCTGGCAACACTGGTTCGAAATATTCGGATCGTTAATAATATAGAGTCGTCGCGAACGCGCAGCCGTTTGTACCAGCGTCATGCGGATGGCCGCTTTTTGTCGTTTTTAATTATATTTATTGTTCTCGTTATTTATTTATTGTTTTTCGTACTGGGCCCGCTACCGTGAGTCCATTTTAATGATTTCGGATACCGGGTGCATCCAAATTAGGGTGAGTGCTGTGGATGCAAATGTTGCTTGCTTCTTTGCATGCGAACTTTCGATGGGAAAAAATAAACGACCGCGATCGATTTAGTTTCGGAACGGATTCGAATGAAAACATCATTAATGCTGTACAAACAAGGATGGGTAAAACGTTCTTGTGTACAAACAATAATGAGGTGATTTTTTTATTCGTTTTCAAAATAAATTTATGTTCATTCGAACAACGAGTAGGAATAAATAGTTACTTACATATTTATGTAGATCATGCTTGAATGCTTTGAGTAAGTCAACAACGTATCAATCTTTGCATTTTTCTTTTTTTAGTAACGCAACTGAGTAGATTGCATACGTGTAAAAGGCGACGTACTTTAATTTACCATTAATAGTCTAAAAACAGTGGAAATAAATAAAAAATAGTCACACAATGGATAGCAAAAAAGTGTCTTAAGTAGCTGAAATTTAATCAAAATAAACTAAAATGTGATTGTTACAAATGCATTTGCAAACAAAAGCCCGTCAATCCCGAACAATAAAGTCGATGGGATCTCATCTCTCTGAATCAGGGAACAATGACTCGGAATACCCTGAAATTGGGATTCCTAAAATGGCAACACTTTTATTTGCTTTATCTAGATAAGGATACTACTCGAACGAACTGTTTTTACTTCTGGCACTCCTCTCGCTCGGAAAAGGCAGTCGGCGGTACCTACCTATATATTTCATTACATATTCAGCTTTGTCTACATGTAAACGAACCGTTGCTTGACAGAAATCGTTCCAATATTGGAAGCAATATTATCTATCAAGTTGTTTGCTCGTCCTAGGTTATTCATTCATCCAATTTATTCAATAAATATCAAACCTTATTGTAAATTGCTTGACTTTGATAGTAAACATTTGAACATTTTTGGGCGTCAAATGGCTGATGATGATTTGAACAAAATGTTTACACCCAGGCAAAAGCTGAATAAAATTTACTTTCTATGGGCTGTTCTTAAAAAAAAATACCTTGGTTTTTAGATTATCATTGGATTTGTAGATAAATCATAATTACTAAGAATCGACTGCCTCGATGGACTAGCCGTTGAGGCGCTTACTACCAAGGTAGTGGTCGTGGGTTCGACTCCCACTGGGGGCCGCCGTACATTTGTACAAATGGCCTCTGGGTGTATTTCCATGTTTTTGATGTCCTTGCCTGGTTACCAAAGCACAGGGTATCCTAGTTTGGGACCAGGTCAAGTGATCATATTGTGTGGAAGTTATTATTATTATATATTTATTACGATAATAATATGCGGTGGTAGCAGAGGGGTAGAACGCCGGCTTCTCGTTCGGGAGGTCGTGGGTCCGAATTATGGCATGTAACAATGACTTCGTTTTCTAAGTTACGTACATTTGTGAAGTTACAGTAGCAATACCATCCGCTAACTGTAAAGGAAAACATCGCGAGGACACCTGAGTGTCTGAGGTGTTCACATACCTCAGCGCTGTGCCCTTCAGTGGGATGGGATATAGGCTACATTAAAAAACTATGTATATTTACGAATCAGACTCGGAGTGATTAAAAAAAAAGAAACTGTACCTATAACACAAAATTTACACGCAAAATCCATGTGGCGGCGGATTAAGAATAGCCTCACTCCATTTCCTCATGTGGATGTCGTAGAAGGTGACTAAGGAAATAAATTACCAGGAGACGGGCAGCAGCGTCTTCCTGAGATTCCAACCGCATACTGCGATCGCCAACCCGCCTGCCAAGCGTTGCGATTATGGCAAAAACGGGGTCATGGTTATGAAAACCATGCCTATGTCCTGCAGTGGGCGTCAAATGGCTGATGATGATAACACAAAATTTAATTTAACAACTTAGTAATTTAACAATGAGCTAGGTAGGCGACCGTCTGCGTCGAGCGAAATCGAAAAAGTGAGCTCCGAGCCGTTGGCCGCCATCCCCACCGCGCCGCCTGAACGACACGCCCTCTGACGTCATCAAGGCCAGCCACGATGCCTGCATTTTACTTACTTTCTAAGTGTTTTCGTAGTTTCTGAACTGATTTGATACCTACGTCGCGGATTAAAACATAGGATTATTTTTATTCGAATATTATAGAAATGCACGCAAGTACAGTAGACAGCACATCCTTTGCGATTTCAGTTGATGTTAATGTTGATGTTGATGATGTTGGTACATATAAAAAAAACCAAATCTGAAAATTAAACTCATTTTATGATCGCTAATAAGCGACGCGGCCTCCGGATGGCCTTCAATTGAGTACGTTCATCTAAATTTATATTTTCGATGAGTTAATAAGTTAAACATATCCGACTTCAAAAAAGGAGGAGGTTATCAATTCGACGCGTGTTTTTTTTCTACTATGTTCTCGCATAACTCTGTCAAATCTTAACCGATTTCGACAATTCTTTTTTTTCGAATAGATATAACGTCCCATTGGTCCCATTTTTTTTATTTGATGAAGATCTGATGAAGACTTTCAGAGATGGAGAACGGAACTCTTCAATGGACAGCAGTAAATAAGGCCTAATGGGGCCCATCCTTTAGTAATATCCGTATGTTTCATAAAATAGTGTAAAAGTAGGCCCAAGGTAATATGATGATGTTCTGGTGAAGACTTTCGGAAAATTGAGAACTTCAAATTTTAAAGCAATGAATTAAGTAGGGTAAATTATGATTATAAGGGACTAGTTTATTTTTCTCCCGCTCCCCCACTAAAAATTGAAAAATCCAAAATATATGCTCATGAAACTGGGCACCGATTACAAAGTATACTTCTACAGTAGGTACCTATATGTATACATACTTCTAATTTAACGGTATTCTTTTAAATTATTTCTAATTTTTCTAGTCGGTTTATATTTTTCATTTAAACTTTTTGGTTTATTACTTCTAACATATTGCACTGCCAAGTCGAGCAACAAAGCAACAAAGGCCGTATCATCCTTTTCTCGAAGCAGTTCAGTTCAGACCATTTTCGACCCCCACTAACTTGGTTGTGGATAAAACCAGGAGCTTGAATTTTCAGTAACTAAGCAGGCATTGTATAAACACGGTATATTCCAATTTTCATTCAATTTGAATGGGATACCGCCGTTTAGCCAAAGTATTTTTCGCCAAATTTTACTTCCCAATAAACTTATGGCATCAGTTTCATTTCCCAAATGAAACTTTAGCAGTTTTCATTTCGCATTTTATTCATTTGGTCAAATTATCATTTCGCATAATTTTACTGCGTCAAGTTTTATTAAGACAAACGTTTACCAGAAAAGTGGGTTAGGTTAGGTTAGAACTGCGACCCCCACAGACACCTACTGTTACCAGAAAAGTGGGTTAGGTTAGGTTAGAACTGTGACCCCCCACAGACACCAACTGTTACCAGAAAAATGAATTTTGACCAAGTATTTATTTGGTAAACAATAACTTGCCATAATAACTTTTGCTAACTGTTTATTTGCTTTAAGTTGTTTTGAGAAATGTTTTTTTGCCAAGTGATAATTTGCGGAAAATAGTTTGGGAAGTAATACTTTGGGAAACGATTTTTGGCAATACATTAGTAAACCAATTTGAATGCGTAGTTTAAGACTCACAACTAGTCAAAGTTCTTAATTTTGTCACTCATTGACTGACCGATCACCAAAACTCTAAGGCACTTCTAGCAGACGTACAAGCTTCAAATTTACGATACAATTAGGCAGTGTTTAGTGTATAAATAGGGGAAAAACTAAAATACTTTGCAATTTCGGTCCGGTTTTTTAGATACACCAACTGCATAAATAACTCATATAAATATAAAGATAAAGATTTATTTACCAAAGAGAAATTTGCATAGTTACAATACTTTAGGTACTTACCTGCACTAGACTTTAAGTCTGTATCGCAGAGACATTGTTAAACTTATTTAAGTAATTGTCGACAGGTTCGGCAACGCTACTATAATAACTTTGTAATTCTATATACTTAGTATATAGAATTACAAAGTTATATTTGCAGTGAATGAATCAGTGTACCTGTACTCGTATATGTATAATATAATGGAATAATAGGTGGAGATAGGTACCAAGATATAATTAATTATGTTCAAAGGTAACTTGTAAAATGGTCAACGGAATGAAAAAGCAAGAATGGGACATGTCTTATGAAGTTGTACCAAAATCCCGCAAAGTAGTCTACTTAAGACTTAATTGCCCGAAATTGTCATGAACGAATACTAACAAAAAGAAATGAGATGCCATGAAAAACATAACTTGTAAAGTCCCGCAACTCAGTTCTTCTATCGTAAAAAAATGTGAGATCCACGTAATACCAAGTCGATCAAATTATTCAATTATTCTCGATTATTTCCTTGCTAAGGAAAGAATTGGTAGCATCATTCTATATTATGGCCTTCCTTCGTTAATTTTTTACCTACTCAGTCAGGGTAAAAGTCCACTGTGACATCATCACACAAAGTTCTTATTAAGGATTGATGTGTGTTACAATTTTCAATAATGGCCTACTTTTGAATGTTCCATTGACACAATACTTGGGTGATGGGTGCTCTTAAGTCAAAATTCGCAACTTTCTACGAATAAGTCTGTGGGCAGTCGATCAAAACACGTGGTTACTGAATGAACATTGTATTGTAAAGAATCAACAGCAGATTATATCGAAAAAGAAGTTAATACTTGAAATGCAAAACAGACAAAATGTATTTTGGATAAAAAGTTTGACTGTAAATTTTTATCATTCTTAAAAATATACATAAAGCTGGCGAGTAAAGGGAAATTACGACCTTGGTACAAATGGATAAATTGCTTTCTGGATACACAGTTGTATCTAAAATGTGAAATTTCTGAAACATTTCGGTTAAAATTTATCATTTACAACTTTTGTTCTACCACTTTTAGATTTTTTTTTGTTCAATTTTACATTTTTTAATACAGATTTTTTTGCTTTGTAGTGGTATTAATGCTTTAAACCGGTTGTAAGCACAAACTCTAATTGAGGTGTTTCAGGTATTGCACACTTTAGCAATGTAATCATTTGTAGATAGATAGGGTTCTGAAGAAAATATTGTTTAATGAAAAATAGATACTACGCAAATTAAAAACCGACAATAAATCAAAAAATGAGCTCTACTTTTAAATGAATACAAAAGAGTTCTGAAATCATCATCACAAAAGAGGTTTAGACTATTTGTCAAATACTCTCAAATCTCTCTCTCGAATCGCTCGTAGCCCCGGCTGCCTGAGTGATCTTAAACAAACCGGGCGCGTTCAGTGCATGGATGGGTCGCCGTCTATGCCTAACGCTAGTGGCATTTTTCCGAGCGGTTCCGTGCTTCGCAAGGCACGTTAAGCTGTTGGTGCCGGCTGCCGTCGATAGATGGCAGTCCTTAAGCCAAGTCAGAGGCCTTAGGGCGGCTTGACAACTTCTGACAGTAGACGAGCCACTAGTCTACAAGCCTCCACCAATCCGGACTTGGCCCCCGTGGTGGAGTATGGCCTATACCTTCCTCAGGGAAGAGACCCGTGCCCCTCGATGGGGACATAATGGGTTGATGATGACTCTCAAATATAAAAAACACATATTGGTATGTATATGTATTTATATGAAATCTCTCCAACTTTACGCGTATTCTGCAACGTCTCAAGATACTGCGGTCCACGTCCACTTCAACCAACAGAAGTGCATCAAAGAGCGATAAACTACTCTCAGTAGTGAAAAATTACGATTCAATACTACCCAGAGACGTCTCAACGAGAAAAGGAATGAATTACTCAGCAGGGTACAACGGTACGGTACACAACAAGAATGGAGAGTCATGACTAGTCACGAGACAAGATACAGTTTGTACAATGTAAATAGATATGATGACGAATTGACTTCTTTATTTATGTGTTCTGCGAACTGCGTGGGGTGAGGTCTGCTATCAAGGTTTTAATAAAATGCTTGAAAAATATTGTGTCCGCTTGTGTACCAGAGGGACAGGCATATACAGAGTTTTGCGAATTACCACGATCTAGAACTTAAAAAAAATCATGTTTAAAATTTTTATTTAGTAATGTAAAAACCGAAATGGCTCCCATTATACAGGTATGTAAATTAGGGTTAAGTTACATTATGGATAAAAATAATGTTTATCTATCCCATACACGACGCTTTATCCGCGATTTCTTTTACGACATTCGGATAAAAATACCAGAAATAAAATGTAGGTCATCACGTTGCCGTTTAAATTTAAATCGATAGAAATAATATATAATATTATATACAAGTACATATGATAATAGTGAGATTTTATTACTAGAGAACTCGCAAGGCGAAATCACCTACATTCTATAACCACAATAAGACGCAAGAAAAATTAAATTTTCAACAAGGTCTCCAATGTAATCAGCTGTTTATAAAAAACCCTTGCCCAATAAGTCTTTCGCGACAGAAATCTAATATCTACTTGCTGTAGTTTATTTACCTACGTGTTATAGACTAGGTAGAAGCTTTTTTGTGCTATTTCATTATAGGTGGTATATCCAATTCCACATTATCTACCACAATAGCAGTTACGTACCTTGATAATTTTAAGTACGTCTCGCAAAAACGTAAGAAACATGCGTGTTCGCCTAATTAATATGATACCCTCTGCCGTAACATACTCAGCGAGAAAACTGTTACCATTGTTATTATACTTATAATGCTGGGTTCAGACCACCTGAACGAAGGCGAATGAATACTTCAGTAATGCGATTGGGGCACACTGAATAGTTATGTATTTGGCCAACCTGTGTAGGCTACCAAGGAGCGTTCTGATTAGTAAAACTTAACAGGGTCGTCATTTCCGACTAATCTATTTACATATCTGTCGTTAACTATCTATGTCCACTCAGACGTGTATCCTGAAGGGGTGGAATTTGTACACCAATTTGGAATACAATAACAACGAGAGCAGAGGCGCAGAACCATCGATCTATAATGGGCCGTGTTTCATAAGACTACGATTCAAAGTTTATTATATTAATTCCATGTGCAGTGCATGGCTATTAGAACAATCAGACTTCCTACCTTCCTACTTGATAATTTGTACAACGAATCGTTATAATAAACTTTGATTTGTAGTTGAAACGCTGCCCTGATTGGCACACCGAACCGTCGTTCGTTCGCTTTGGTATGTACCCACCTTAAGCAATAACGTAGCCAACAGACAAACAATAAGCAATTTATTATTATTATAGATAGACAACTACAAACAATGGAATAACGATGGTGGTTTGTTACAGTTAACAATTAGTTAGTTAGTAAGTTCTTAAATATTTGTTCTGGTTTACAAAAAAACATCAAGCTTTCCAATCCATGTAAGTACTGTTAAATCTACTGGGTATTTTTAGAAAGATCCGGTGAAACTTATTATTTAATTAGTTATATTTCAAAAACGGGGTTATTCTACTCGGGTCCATCATGTTTTATCTACAATTCATTACAATAAATATTATAAATGTGAAAGTTTGTGAAGATGTTTAGATGTTTGTTACTCAATCACGCAATAACGGCTGAACGGATTTACGTAAAACTTAGCGTACAGATAGACAAAGACCTGAATTGTGACATAGCATACTTGATGTCCCAGTAATGCGTTCCTGTGGGATAATATTTATTTTAAGTTTTAAATAGATGGCGTTGTGCGAGCGAACGTTGTGTTTTAAAAATTGATGGCGTTGTGCAAGAATCGTATAAGCGTATTCTGTGGCGGTGGCGGTACGAAGTTCACCGGGACAGCTTATAAAAGATGATAAAAGTCATTCAACTTGTATAGATTTGTAATCGCTTTAAAAAAACCGGACAAGTGCGAGTCGGACTCGCCCACCGAGGGTCCCGTACAAATTTGTAGGTACTTACAAATTATAAATAGTTCAGGAATCGAGGCTCCCAGGTTTTTCCAAGCTTTTCCCGAACTTCAAAGACTAATTTTTTAGGGTTCCGTACCCAAAGGGTAAAAATGGGACCCTATTACTAAGACTTCGCTGTCTGTCCGTCCGTCCGTCCGTCCGTCCGTCCGTCCATCTGTCTGTCACCAGGCTGTATCTCAAGAACCGGGGTAGCTAGAGAGTTGAAATTTTCACAGATTATGTATTTCTGTTGCCGCTATAACAACAAATACTAAAAACAAAATAAAATAATTATTTATTTAATTATTTTGGATTTTATTTGAACTCGATACCTCCCCTCCACGCGTTCCCGAGATAAGTGGCTTGACAGACAGACAGACAGACGGACGGACGGACGGACAACAAAGTGATCCTATAAGGGTTTGTAGAGTTCTGTACCCAAAGGGTAAGTGACCCTATTATTAAGACTCCACTATCCGTCTGTCTGTCACCAGGCTGTATCTCATGAACCGTGATAGCTAGACAGTTTTTCACAGATGATGTTTATATGCCGCTAAAACAACAAATACTAAAAACAGAATAAAATAAATATTTAAGGGGAGCTCCCTTACAACAAACGTGACTTTTTTGCCGTTTTTTGCTCGATATTAATAACGGCAACAGATAGACGCCTGAAATATTCAAATGTTGTATAGATAACGGTACGGAACCCTTCGTGCGCGAGTCCGGCTCGCAGTTGGCCGGTTTTTCCTTTTGTGGAACCCTAAAAACGAAACAAATATTTAACCCTACCTACGTAACGGCACACGAGTCGAATAGTTTTGTCTTTAAAATAGTTTAAAAAAATGTGTGTATTCAGAAGTTATAAATTTAATTTCATTGAATTTTGATCTGATTTAACACTTTAATAAATCAAATATGTACGAATACTTAGGTGAGTGAGTACCTCCATTGGAATAACAGTATAGATTTATCAACCTTCCACCAACAAGAACGTTGCAAAAATGGCTGGCTGTGATTGGCCAGCAATAATTTGTAAGAGTTCTCTGCCATAGAAGTACAACTGTCACACTTTCCAAGAAAACAAACAGGCACAGGAGAACAACACAATTAATTAAAAGAAAACGTCGAGCGATAAAAACGGCTTGATAATTTATAAATTACACAAGACGTTATGACAGCCGCTGTTACCAAATATGGCGCGCTCCGAGATAATTAATAAAAATAATTGTCCCAGCATGGGGAGTGGTTAAGATTCTCCAGGTATTTTAATAATACCTAGGTTGACAAGAAGGGATTACTAGAGGGGAGTTGTGGTAATAAGGATACGGAGATGGTACGCAGCTTAATTGCCTCCAGGGAATTAAAAATGCTGATTTTGCACTTGTTAAAATTGATTATTATACTTGTTAGGATATTTATCTTTGCAAGCCAAGCCAAGTCTATAACGATCGATTTTTTATGGAAAACTACTAACGGTCCAAAGTCGAAGATGTATATTTTTTTTAGCTTCTCAACAACAACCACAACCTGAACTCACGCCTGAATCCCGGTGTGGTAGGAAGAGATCAGGGTCTCCCAGTTTCCACGATCCTGAGAGATGTTTCGCTTCATCAACATTCATTAGTCGTTACACACACACGCGCCGATTTCGGGTACTTTGTATCTTCCCCTTTCCTAATACATCCCTTATTTGCTCGAAGTAAGTCCGTCTTGGACGTTCCATACCGGCTCTCCCACCCACGCTCGATATATTTCTTTCGTCAATCTTTCTTCCTTCATCCTCTCCATATGTCCAAACCAACGTAACATTCCTTTCTCAAATTCTAGTCTCTACGTCCTCTTTAATACACAACGTTCTCTAATCAACCTATTGAGTTTACTGTCATACAACGTAACACCGCGTAAAAAAATTTCCTAAATATCATTGTTAACATGATTGAGAGATTGTACTGACACTTTTTGCAAATTTGATCTGTAAAAAAAGATATGATTTGTTTTCTTCGGTGACGCTAGTGTTAACCCTGGAGCCCCTTAATTAACAAGCTAAATATCAACTTATACACCTACTAATAACACGGTGTACTTTTAAATTTCTTGTTTGCATCCGAATTATCAACAACGTTTGCAGAGAAGATACGTTAAAATTACGAGTATATTTAAACAATAAAAAACTTAAGTAATAACTTAATTCCGGATTCACTTATTTACTTACTTCATTATTAAGTTAATAACGTAATTCTTACGAAAGTTTTAGTTCGAAAACATAAAACTAAAGAAAAGCAATATACTCCTTTTAAAATAAATCCATTTCCTTCCATGGATGTCGTAGAAGGCGACTAAGGAAATCAATTGCCAGGAGACGGGCAGCAGCGTCTTCCTGAGATTCCAACCGCATAATGCGATCGCCAACGCGCCTGCCAAGCGTGGCGATTATGGCAAAACCCCTCATGCTTATGAAAACCACGAAGGAGGCCTATATCCTGCAGTGGGCGTCAAATGGCTGATGATGATGATGATGAAAATAAATATACCTAATACGTGGAGGCACGTAACCCTTGGTGAGTGTGACCAACTCGCACTTAGCCGGTTTTTATTTCTAATTTTACTGCTGGCTAAAGGCGAACATAACTCTTTGGTGTCATTAACAACAGGAAAACGAAAATAAATATCAATTTCATAACGGACGACTGAAATTGGCACAACATTCCTTTGAGTCTAATTGGCAACTTTTTGTCTCTCGTAATTATAATTATACACGGTTAAATATAATTGACACAATTACACAGGTAAATACATACTGTGAAACATTAAACGGTAAACGCTGTATTATTATTGGCAAATTACGACCAAAAACATCTTAATGGGACTCAACGTAATTTCTCCGCGCTAAAAACCTCAAATTGTCTCGAAAATGCCAAGAATAATGTAGATAGGTTGTTGCGGGTTTTAATTAACTTTTAACATTTTTAGTTATTTTACTATATACAGTCTCAGTAACAGATGTTTCACTTAGACTAGATGTAAAATTGACCGTAGGTACTGTAGACATGATGGCGTCAAAAAATATCAGCAAAAAGTAATTTTTAGTTATTTTACTATATACAGTCTCAGTAACAGATGTTTCACTTAGACCAGATGTAAAATTGACCGTACTGTAGACATGATGGCGTCAAAAAATATCAGCAAAAAGTAATTTTTAGTTATTTTACTATATACAGTCTCAGTAACAGATGTTTCGCTTAGACCAGATGTAAAATTGACCGTACTGTAGACATGATGGCGTCAAAAAATATCAGCAAAAAGTAATTTTTAGCTATTTTACTATATACAGTCTCAGTAACAGAAGTTTCGCTTAGACCAGATGTAAAATTGACCGTACTGTAGACATGATGGCGTCAAAAAATATTAGCAAAAAGTTGAAATATGACCTACCCATTTTGTGGACAATTTCTTTACCCCAAAATGGCAAAGCATCACAACGGAATCCCACGGGATAGAAGAATAAATATGAAATGAAGACGTAATAGATTAACTTTTAACAATAAAACATATTACCTCAGTCAAGAGACTCAAAAGTGACCATTCTTGCCCTTTTCATTCACAAAACCGTTCATTCATACTTGAGCGAACGATTATTTATTGTTTTTTTCTTAGCACCTGCATTAATGAAACAAGTTTTGGACGACTATAAATTTGTATTGTTGACTAGTCTTATTATTTATGGCCATCAAAGCCTTTTTTATTGGTTTATTCGAGTTTTTCACTAAAACTTAAGTTTATTATAAAAGGGGCTTATCAGATATTTGTTATCAGAATCAGACTGTGGACTGACTGAATCAACTGTGTAATCGAGAGCCATTTATATTTTGATGGATTTTCTCTATAACACAGCACTTAGGTAGAGTCCGACTCCAGCCCTACAATATGTTTAGAGTAAAGGTACGAGGTTACAAATAGGTACCTACATTATAGAGTTACATACAAATAGTAGTAGGTATGCCAATACAGATGGTTTTAGTAGACACACTGTTTCCTTTACTATCTAAAAAATTACATCACACACAATACATACATTTTTACAAAATGGCCTCAGTCTCATGTTTCAATGTTTGTGATCTGATGTCTATCCTTACCATAGCACAGGGTATCCTAGTTTGGGACCAGGAAAAGTGATGGTGTTGTGTGGAAGTTATTTAATTATTTACAAGTGGTAGGTGGAACCTAAATGTGCAAATAGTCCAGTCGACAGCATATCAACCGCACATATATCCGTGCACTCCACTCAATTATGTCACGAGCGGCTTAGCACCTAAAACGTAAAGGTTGCTGTGCTGGCTGGACTTACTTAACAGAAGAAGTCCTAAACGTTTCAGACATAGTGTGTTTTATGAAGTTTGCCAAATGAGGCGCAAGGGTCGTTCTATAATTGACTTTATTTGGTATGTGGGCCACGACATCTATGTGTGTGCTTGCGTTACCTGGCGTGTTCCCATTCCCACGCAAATACTAAAGAGACAATGCCCTTTGACGGCACCACCTGACCTATCTGTAAGATTTAGAGGTGGATCAGTTTTCCACTAAATATTCTGAAGATAACAATATTCTTTATAGTATCTACTTTATAAGAAAATAAAATATGCGACGCAGGCGAATGTATTTGATGCAACTACCTAGAGTTTCAGATAGACCACAGGTCGTTAGCCAGGAAGAGGGACGCTTTGAGAAAGGTACGATATGACACAGGGACGTTTTGAGAAAAGGACAATTTTTGTCGGAGGGACATTTTGCGAACGGGACATTGTCCGCCTAAATAGATAAAAGAGGCAACATGAACGAACATCACGGTAAACTGTCTGTAAAGCTTGACATTGGACTCCTCGGATCAATAAAACCTTCTTTGGACTCCCACATATCTACACAAAACTTACACCCACCTGTGTAAGTTTTATAGTATAATTGGCGGTATTAAGAATAGCGTATCGCTCGTAGCCCGGGCTGCCTGAGTGATCTTAAACGATCACGAAGTTTAAGCAACACAGGGCGCGTTCAGTGCATGGATGGGTCGCCGTCTATGCCTTACGCTAGTGGCATTTTTCCGAGCGGTTCCGTGGGACAAGGCACGCTAAGCTGTTGGTGCCGGCTGCCGTCGATAGATGGCAGTCGTTAAGCCAAGTCAGAGGCCTTAGGGCGGCTTGACAACTTCTGACAGTAGACGAGCCACTAGTCTACAAGTCTCCACCAATCCGGACTTGGCCCCCGTGGTGAAGTATGGCCTATACCTTCCTCAGGGAAGGACGAGGAAGGTGGGGACATAATGGGTTGATGATGAAGAATAGCGTTACTCCATTTCCTTCCGTGGATGTCGTAGAAGGCGACTAAGGAAATACAATACCAGAAGATGGGCAGCAGCGTCTTCCTGAGATTCCAACCGCATACTGCGATCGCCAATCCACCTGCCAAGCGTGATGATTATGGCAAAACCCTTCAAGGTCAGGGAAACCATGAGGGAGGCCTATGTCCTGTGGGCGTGAAATGGCTGATGATGGCGGTAAATTTACTGCACGTAAAATAGCAGTTTCGCCTTACCTACTTAGCGCATATTACCCTAACAATAACAACGGAAAGGCCTAAGGCCCTGGTTACACAGAAGGGACTTGGGGCAAGGGCGCGGAATAGACGCGTCGCGTTGCATAGAGTTCGCGCCCTCACCCGCCCGTGCTTTCAGAAAGTTTTGTACGAAAGTTAATTGGAAAGACGACGCGACTTTTCCGCGCCCTCGCTCCACGTCCCTTGTGTCTCGCCAGGGCCTAAGCCACCAAAAAAAGCTCAACAGAAAATCACCCTAAAACGTCACTTTGTCAGTAGATAAGTATTTTTAGTACGAGTCCCAAAGTAGAGGAATGATAGCCCATGTAGTGCACCCTCATGAATAAAACTAGTGCCTGTGTATAAATTCAAATTTCCTCTCCGCTCGCTCGTTTCCATATCTCGGATGCTTTCCCCTTTATTAAAACTCGCCTACAAAAACCGGGATCACAAAATAAATCAGATCAGAAGAAACAGGGCCGCGTTTCACAGAACTAAAATTCATAGTTTCGCCTTAGTTTATCATGACAATTCGATCTTGTTAATCTGTGGGTTAATCGGCTGTGTAACGTACATTTACCTACCTAATTATTGTCATATTGAACCATGAATTTTATTTTCAAGAAATGGGGTCGAGGTTGACATTTTGTCTTCATAACCTAACAAACTGATTTGATTTCCGTCGCGTGGTTAACAAAAATATAATAGATAGTATGTGAATCGCTTGGACGACTTTTTTTCTGGTTTGTAATCTTATTGATGGTTTTCTATTTAACTATTGTTATTATCATATTCTTCCTGAGATTCCAACCGCATACTGCGATCGCCAACCCGCCTGCCAAGTGTGGCGATTATGGCAAAACCCCTCATGGTTATGAAAACCACGAGGGAGGCCTATGTCCTGGAGTGGGCGTCAAAGGGCTGATGATGATGATGATGATTACCATATTATATTGATGATTTAATGTTTAACTAAATTAAATCTTCACAAAATTATCTGTGCATACGAACAAAAATTGTATCTTTGATATACAATTTTCGTTCAAAATCAACAACAAAACATAAATTTTTCGGAACTGTAAATTCTTATCGGAATCAGAATTTTACAATATTTTTCATGCAGATGTCAATATTGCATAGTGTCAAAAAGTAATAAGTACCTTTTTGAATTTTGAAGGTCGGCCATGAAAAAATTCGCGAAATTAATGCTCTTAAATGAATAATCCTTCTGTAGCCCATATTTAATGCCGACACTGAAACCTACTCGCTATCTTCGTTCGGAAATGGCATTATCGGCGTCGGGTACGAGGCACACGTCTCACCCAATAGGGCATTCTTATCAGAAAATGACTCATTTCAAATGACAGAGTGTTCCAGAACACATCCTGAACGCAAAACAGCACAAATTATCGCAAGTTCGATATGTGAATCTCAGCTTTACTTCAGGAAAACATTAGGTCGCTTTCCTTTTGTTCCTCGCGATGACAGTTACGCCCTGCAAAATGGCGCGAGTCGTAGCGAGAGGAAATTGGAATAAGAAAATTTGGGGTGTAAAATGAAAGATAGACGAGTGCTAATTTCCGGCTATTACTACGTCTCTTTCTTTCTCGTACATTTATCGCGGTCTTGGAAACTGGGGGGTGTTGCTGTCTTTTTCTAACGCACTAGTAGCTCTATTTAATAGAGTGTTGGTTTGGGGCGACAGATAACTTGACAATGTGTGTTAGGTTTGCGCGACATTGCGTTTGCGGAAATTATTTTTCCCTTCGAGCGGGAAAATTGGCTTTAATTTCTCTGGTGTCAACAAAGGCTAAAATGTCAGAATTTTACAATTTATGGACCTACTAGAAAGTCGCGACTTTTGACGTTGAAACGCGCGACTCGTATTGTCGTGCTGGTTAGCGAAGACATGTCATGCTGTGTCTTTCTGATTCTTCTAGGTAATAAGTCAGTCAATCCGCAGTAGCGATTAACCCATACCTACACTCACTCTCTCTCTCTCTGAGAGAAGTGCTGTGCCCTCTAGCCCTCTGCATAAGTTCGTAGATATAATATTTGCTTGTGAATATGGGCAGATTAGGTATACTTAACTACCTACACAATACTACCCGAATAACCTTGTAACGGATGAGACAATGTAAGATTTCGAGTAGACATTGTAGAGTCATAATAGCGCTTAATACTTTAAAATGTGAAGTTTACCCTAGGGTTTCATAACATTCGAAAAGTGAGCCATTATGGCTACGCAAGAAAGTGAATGAAAATGTAGAGTTAGGTACTAACATTTCCTATGCATACTTGTACTCAATTTTTTAAATCACGTTTTATTCAAGCCAGACAAACTCTTGTAGTAAATTTGTAAAAACGCGATTCCTTCAAACACTCCTCGAAGACCGTTTAAATAGTCCATGATAAAAGGAAACTTTTATTTGAGGGGTGTTTTAGAGAAATCGTGTTTATATAAATAACAACGTCAGTCTATAAGCCAACATTAGTTAATTTCTACTAAATACGTTCTATCGCTATTGGCACGTAATTCGATATTAAGTTATCGAGAAGCTATTAACGCTCGCACGCTCAAATGAAATCACTTTCCGCCCTAGGCCGCGCGACCGCCATTACAGTTTCCATTAATTGATATCAAATAGCCAATTTCATTCGCTTTGTTCCCCTTCTTGTGCGCTTTACCTACTTCACATTTTTCCTGTGAAAGATTCAAATTAATATCAAATTAAAGTTCTCAACAATAAAAAGTTGTCCGCAATTAATTCAAATCGATTTTCATTCCGAATTTGAATTTCAAATTTGACTTCCAGAGTTCCAGAAAACCCTGGCTGGTTGGTGTAAATGTTCACTTTTTATTCCGATAGAGACCATTTAAACGGGCCGGGCCGCGCCTAAGGTAGTATAAGCCCGGTAAGGTTGCTCAGCCTGATGCTATCTTGGCAGTTGGCACACCTGACCGACTCTAATTGGACAATAAATCAATTCCTTACCGCTTCTTATTGGTGAATCGTGGCATTCCAATATTGAAAATTTGGCCGCGCGATATTGACAATATGATAAAAAACAATAGGGCGACCTCTATCTTTTTCTTTTGTATTCATCTCTGAGCCCGGTTCTTACGAAGGTTGAACATTGCCTTATCGATTTAGACAATAATGAGGGGTGTAGTATCAAAACCCACCATGAAAAGTTGGTAAAAATTTTCACAGTTACAATTATTTGTTTAAAACTTGGTATTTATAACGTATTTGGTAGCTTTTGTCATAATGGATTAGGTAAGGGTATAGTAACACAAATTTAAGTTCGTCTAGCAGAAAATATAGAAATACCACTGAATTATAAGCTAATTGAAGTCCATTATAGCGGAATTTGAAATTAACCTTATTTTATGGTGGATTTTGAAACTAAACTGTTATATTTTGGCGGTTTTTGCAACCAAACAAAACTAACAACAAAATGGCGGTTGGATGGCATAATGCGAAATCGAAAAATTATCTGATACAGTGAATACCCACTTTAGGTTCAAAAGTAAAAAACATTTTTCTGTTTAATATGTATTTATTGAGTAGAAGTAGATGAAGATGAAGTAGACAAATTCTTAATAGCTAAATTGTATTTTTTAAACATATCCGGAAACTTCTCCAAAGCCTGGCTCACATAAATCATCACCACACTCTTCCTCTTCTTCGTCATTATTTTCAGATCTCGTTCTCTCAGGATCATTACTCGCATTCTCTTCCAAATCTTTGTAAAACTGCAAAAATTCAAATTTTTTCCATTCTTTTCCATAATGTTTTGAAAGGAGGTCAAAAATATCTTTTAGTTTTGTTGCTTTTGGTGTTATTCTGTTAGGCTGAATTACTTGTGGACAAATCATTGTTATCTTTTTGTTCTTTTTAGTTATGGTTTTTTTTGCATTAGTCTTCATTCGATAAGCCTCTTCACCCTGCACTAACACATTTTCCGTTTTAGTGCGAGTAATAAAAAATCGCTTGCTTCTCATGAATGCGAAGTGCCAGGATGACGTTGGCTTAATAATAGTAGCGTACGCAGTCTTCCAATCATAAACTGGAATAGATGCAAGGTCTACGCATGATCCATTTTCTTTCAACACATCTATGTATTCTGATGGAGAATTTATGACCTCTTTTGTCTTTAATCTATTCTCAATTTTAGCAAACACACGATCAGGAGGTATGAATGAGTGACCAACGACAGGGAAAACTAATTCAATTAGTTTTAGATGTCTGGGAGCTTCAGTGTAAAGCCACTTCCCCAGCATACTTATCATGCCTGTATTTTTATTTTGGCCTGAACAGCCATCGCACACAATGCGTAGAACTTTTACATGTTCAAGGATCGTAACATTTTGAAGAAAATTATAAACGGCACTTATGATCTCATTGCCACCTTTGGCGTGCGTTGTCTCATTCCAGTAATAAGAGTGCACATTTTCTTTGCAAAGTTTTGCCTTGGAGTTTCCTTCGACAATGGCAAAATGATGGAAATTTAGTTGGCGACTAAAGTAAGCAGACTGATCCGGTAGCTTCGGGAGGGGCTGGTTTTTTTGACAGTCGAAAGTGACCGTTTTTGTAGTTTCACTGTCTTCTTTCAGTATGCTATAAAAAGCCTTGTATTTAAGACTATGAATTCGTTTCTGAATGATCAGCTCATTTTTTTTTGTCGGATATTTTTCTACTTTCAATTGTTCTTGTAACGAGATGCAAGTTGAACAAACATCGGTCCTCGGGGAGCCAAACCCAATGTTGTAGTTGGTGTTAAATATCTTCCGAAAAAAGCTTTGTTTTACTTTTAGATCAGCATCTCGTGAATTATTATACATCCTCCACATCTTCCGAATATTTAATCCAGCTGGTAGATACAACCTATTTGTTTGTGACCTACAGTAGTGGCTTTCCTGGCCTTTAAACTTTTCTATGAACCACTGAACAGATAGTGTTTTTGCTTCAAACAGAACGCTTTTACGGTCACCTCCTCTAGTTTCTTTTACAGGTAATCCTCCGCTTTTAAAAAATCTCTTCATTACCCCTTGAACACGATCTTTTTTTATCTGCAACGCATTAAGAAACGTCTTTCGGCATACGGATACTAGCGATCCATCATTGGTTGGAATAGTATATTTCGTTATGAGGCTCCTTCTGGAGTTTGCTTTGGACTTGCGCGCTTTCTTAATATTGCAATATTTCAGAATGAAATAATCTTGTTGCAGTTTTTTTTCACATTTATAAAAGCTTTTGTGAAATTTTCGTATATCTTGGCATGTCAGCCTAGTACAACAAAACGCTTTTTGGTTGTGGCCACATTGTGGAAATTCTGGCAGTTTTTTCGGTTCGTATCTGTAACAAATAAAAAAAATTAAATCCTTTTGACTTTAAAACACTGCGGTTAAAACCGCACCGCACCGACCGGCTAGTAGGCGCTTGTGATCTAAACACTAGCAGCGTAACTATTGTATGAAACAGCAGATTTTTTTTTCGCGCTTTCAGTGTTGGTCCCATAAGGAAAGTCGTTTGTATTGATGAGTTTACCAATCCCTTTAAGTTTGACCGGACCTTTTTGTAACAGGCTATAATAATAAGTCTCTATTGCTTACAATCCAAGTAAACACTTAAACCATAAACTCGCACTTCGTATAAATACATTACCTATGTACTGGTTGCATCTTGCATATAACTTCTTTTTGTCATCACCAAAGTGATTTCTAACAAAATTTTACTCACCGTTTCTTACGTGCTATTTCACGTTTCCATGAAGATGGACAGCTTGGCCTTTTCCTGGACTGTTTAGGATCGGATTTTTTCACAAATTGTTGTAATTCTTCCATTTTTTCATATGAAATCTGAATAAAATCCACACACACTTTACGCTGTTTAGTCAACCATCGCCATACTGTGTTTTCGGTCAGGTGACACAAATGAAGTGCTGTGATTGGTTGATTGATTTATGGTGGATTTTGATACTAATACTAGACGTTATAGGGGACTTTGCAACACATATCGTTTTTCACTGCCAGATTTATTTATGTTTTAGTGGATTTTGCTACAAACCCATTAATTAGTCTTAAAGAAAATTTCAAGACGCTTCTAGCGATGTTTCTACCTCAAAAATGATTAATAAGCATTATGGCGGGTTTTGATACTACACCCCTCATTATTTGTTTTTGGGAGCTCGTTATTGAATTATTAGAAACATTGAATGCCTCGATTGATGTGCTGCGCTTTCAACAAATATCGTGTTATAGATTTATAATGACCTTAAATAAACGCAACTCTCTGTTTTAATTAAATCGCGCAAGCTGATGATTCCCGAGAAATAAAGAATATAAAGTACCCGGGCGTCATCCATTATTAGAGTTATTAACACAACGGAACGCGCAACCGGCTAATCTGGGCGCGCTCAGGGCATAATTAAATTCTGAGAACAAGCGAGCTATTAAAGCGAAACGGTAGCGCGACGCCCATTATGAAACGGAACGTCCATAATTATTTCGTTCCTGCTTTTTTTTTAATTCCAAGTTTGATTTTGGAAAGCCCCTGCTCACGCGCTAATGTGGCGTCCCTGCTTCAAGGCACGAAGTCATGTAAACAATGATCTCGTAAAATCATATTCAATTGCCTTACATACCAACTGCATTTAGTTAAATTGAGTCTTGCATACATAAATGGGTCCGCCTTTTGTTTTCGTTAACCCTTGTTTTGTAAGTCGATGACAGGACAGACAACAACAGACATTTTTTCTTAAGTTTTATTCTATGCGGCCAGACCACCAACGTATTCAAATGAGTCGTATCATTAGCCGCGTGTATAAACAATGTCGTAAAATGACAGGTAGCATGGCTGTCACATCCTCCGTAATGTTATTATTCTCCTCTTTATCAGTGGCGTTTCATCTCCGAGCGCTGTTAGCGTGTATTTTGACAGATGACATAACTTTGGCGCACTATCTCCGGGACGACGATCTTGAATCTTCGAATGTAATAATAAGCTCCTGTCTTGCGTTTATTGATAAGGTACTCGTGTAAATCAACGTAATGGTTTGGTTTAGTCATCGTCGAGGCAACTTGTAAAATAATAGATGCATGGTAATGATTATTTTTTGTCGCTTCAGAGTGTTGTAACGGTTGTCGGAGTAAGATAGAGTCAGCGGGTGGTGTTCAATGTGTTTTTTCACCAGACGTAGGTAGCTGGTAGGATACCTATAATACGTTTTCCCTCTTTTTTACATGTTTCTCAAAATTATTTGTCAGTAAAACAACGACAAAAACACAAAATGTAGATAGATAGATAAATGATTTATTCACATAAGACACACACACGTATATAAAGCAAAGTAATACAAATCAATTCAAAAGTCACAATACGAAGAAAGAATATACCAAAACAATAACATACAGAAAAAAGCAAAAACACACTGGAAATTAGCCAGACACGGTACGACAGGGGTACAAAAGTGACCAACGTAGGTGTGGCAAATGTGAATGGGCTCCGATGTAGCGCCAGGAGAGCTGAGGTGAGGTGGTCGAGTTATTAACAGACCGGATTAAATAATGTAATGTCACGTTGCAAATATTGGAATAAATTGTATTTTTATAAAAGTACCTATATTATTAGAAATAGTTTGTATATATTCGTGTGTAATGTTCATATAAAGTGTAAATCCTTGTAGTCATAGATATTAACTAATTTTATAAATATTAATGATTGAACAAATAAATTTTAAATGTCAACATGTTATTATTTTAATAATTTGTGCTGAGGCAAGAATAGTCCAGAAGTACAAGAACCAAACAAAAAATGTCAAAAGGGGATGAAATTAAATTGTATTATAATATTAAACTAAATAAAATAAAGTAATTAAATTGGTAATAATAATATTATATGTCCAAGAAATAGTAATTTGTAATAAAAAATTATATTATATTCAATAAAATTAAAGTCCGGAGGAAAATACTAGAAGGATAAATATGTAGGGGAGACTGGGGTCACTTGATCCCCCCTTTTATTTTTTGACCCTAGCTCCTACAATATAAATCTTATTTGAAAAGTAGTTTAACTTGACAATTCAAAATGAACCAAAATATTATCCATAATGGTGATTGTTGGAATTGGTGCACATTTTTTCAAAATATCTTGATTTAACTGAGAACTGAGATATGTACCATGTGTCCCCCATATGTGGGAGACTTGATTCACCCCATTAGGATGACTTGATCCGGGGGGGGACAAATGACCCTTATATGGGAGACTAGTTATTACTACTAAAATACTTAGGTAAATATACCTACGGCACAAAAAAAACTGTAATTAATGAATGAGAAATAATTTTTATTCTATAAATTCTTACATCGTTATAATTAAGACATAATAAAAATACTTTGGCACTTAGATGTCGAAATAACATTTTTTTTTAAATAAGGCACCAGTTTTGGTTAAATATAAAACTAATTGAGTGTTAACTATCTCGCTCTTTCTAATTAAGTACCTATTTGACTTTCATGTTTCTATCTATTTAAAAAAAAACTGGCCTTTGCATCTACGTATTGAGATGATTTATACATCGTCCAGAGGCACCTTCACTCACACTACATGGGTAAAGGGACAACTGCAGTGCTATCTATTTAAATATTTAATAATACTTATTATGTGTATTATAATCTTCCCTCATATGGGACACTTGTTCAGGGGTGATCAAATCCAGTGTTGCCAGATGTATTCTATGGAATTCTGTAGGGCGAGACCAAAAAATCTGTAGAATTCCGTAAATTTGCGCTTACAAAATCCGTAGTTCTACAGACTTTTTCCAAAGCTTTTTTCTACTGTACCTGAAGCTTAAAATGTTATTGAAAGTTAGTAAATAGTGAAAGGAAACATACACTTAACTGAATTCACTCGACCATAGACAAAAATTAGCCAGAAAGTGGATTTTTGTATACGCTGCTGAGTTCTGTCTATGGTCGAATCAATTCACTGATAACTGGGCTAAATTCCGCTAAGAGTGTGTCTTAACCAACCATACGTATTTTCCCACGCAACGGAATATTTTTGTTGGTAGCGAACTCTCCGTTTTTTCGCGGGAGTTCCAGGAGGACTATCATCACCGCTGCTTGAACTTGTCATTGAATACTCCACAACACAGCACGAATTACTGAAAATTATACCCACGGACGAAATTCTCAACGATGACTTATATATTTTAATCCAGAAATATTCGCAATTTTGAACCTGCAAGTAAGTACACACGCGTGCGGTGCGCCCAAGAAAAGAAGGATAGAGATAGAACATACGCAACGCGACCAATCTGAAAATGCGTTTCTATATGGCGGACAGCATACCCGGTCGCAGCTAACATAATTTAGTCGGTTGGTACACAAAACCACAGTTGACACTTGATACTCTTGACAGTGACACTGACACTTCAGATCAGCACTTCGCTCACCTCATTTCGAAGCGATAACGTTCCGTTTTAGTGTTGCGTGAAGTGGGTGAGCTGAGTCAGCTGCTCAGCTGTGTGTGTAACGAAACGCAGGTCGTATGAATGAATAGTCCTCAAGTTATTTCTACGACGATTGCGTTTCGTTACTTACAGAAAAAGTGCATTCTATCCAATTAGTCAGAAATTCCGTAGATTCACTTATGATTTCCGTAGGTCTGTGTCACAAAGCCTAAATCCGTAGATCTCCGGATTTTTCCGTAGATCTGGCAACGCTGATCAAATCTCCCCTAAGTTTTGATACCAAGTCTCCCCAATCGGGTTGAGGTTAGAACACAAAAAATATAAAATAAACATCCGTAAATACGAAACTCACATTTTTTGAAACACACAGTTTAATAGACAATCTCTCCATTGAAAACGTTTATTTTACATTTATTTAACACTATGTAACCACAAAATAGAATATAAAACTTACGAAAAAGAAGTTTCGGGTGCAGCAAAAACGAATGTGCCCGCCATCAATGTGAAACGTCAAATTTGACTGACAAAAGTCATAGAAAAAGTTGCTGTCAACCATAGACAATTAGTGTAGCCAACTTAAAATGTAAAAAGTCTACCCTAATATAACCTAAATCTCGTGGACCATGTGTCCCGTAAGGATCATGTGTCCCCAGTCTCCCCGACCTACCAATAACTTATTATTCCTTCAACTTACTAGGGCAACAATTTCTGCTGATCCAGCAGGAGCTTTCTTATGTGCGCCCTAAAAGTAGCCCTAGACTGGAAATGGCGGAGAGGTGGCGGTATATCGTTCCAGCACTTTGTGGCCTGAAACCTGAAACTACCGCGAAAGGCGGCAGTACGGTGATGCGGCACACAAAGTGGGATCGAGGTGATCCTAATGCAACCCCCCATTGCTCTCCTCCAAATGAGCTTTTGGAATAAATAGGCTGGTTTCTGCGTGTTAACTATACCAAACAATAGAATTGACATGAAAAATTTTAATCGGTTGTCCATTTTTAAGAGGTTGGCATTATTTATGTAGGGTGTTACGTGAGTTCGAGCTGGGATGTGGAAACAAAAACGAGCGCATGCATTTTGAACACGCTGTAGCAATTTCTGGGTCTTACCATAAATGTAAGGGCCGTAAACCGTTAGGGCATAGGTTATCTTAGATAGTACTAGAGAGTCGCAAAGGAGAACTCTAACGTTAACGCTCAGAAATCTTCTCACCTGGTATAGAACTTTTAGACGATAAAAGCAGCCCCGTACAATCTCCAGGACATGCTTCTCGAAGCGTAAGTGACTATCCATCACTACACCCAGGTTTCTCGCCTCATCAACAAAATCTAGACGCGCGCCATTCATGCAGATCACGGGATCAAACGCCATAATAGCCTCCTTCTGCTTTTTTGAACCCATGACCATTACTTTGGATTTAGAATGGTTTAGTAGGAGGCAGTTGTTCACACACCATTTGTAAATACGTTCAAGGTCTTTATTCAGTATAGTAACAGATGCAGTAACGTGACGTCATTCATATCACAGGGGATTTGAAGCTGTAGATCATCAGCATACAAATGGTAGTTACAATGCTCTAACGATATAGCGTAGCGATATCATTCCGATGTAAAAACCTAACTGCAAAGTGGGTTACTCGGGGCTGCAAGTGATGTAAATTGCTTCGGCCAGATGTCGCTGCCTGTACGTAATACAGAGAAGTTTGTAAACAGGCTCGAAATTTCACTGATGCCTGCACTTGCCCATTAGCTCAGTTGGGAGAGCGCTGGCACGGTTAGCCCGAGGTCGCGGGTTCAAGTCCCGGCATGGGTGGAATTTTTAGCCTTCGATCTTATGATCGAAGTTTTTAGCCTCTAAATAGGTTTTTAAAATTGTCCTCAGCACGGGTTAGTGCAACAAAAAGAATATAGACAAAATATTGTAGGTAAGTAGTAATAACGTAATAGTAACGATTAGAGTTAACTTGCGTTAAATCTTCCGAAATGTTTTAGCGCTTAACGTTTACCGAAGTTAACTATTTAAGTAACGGATTAGCGATTAACGGCGGTGATTAACCTACTTTTTCACACCTGCTATTCAGAAAAGATCCCTTGATTCCCTCACATGAGGGATCAAAGTTGTACTTTTCTTCCCTGATATTCTAGTTTTTTTTTATTGCCCTCAGCATGATCCGTGTGCAGATTTTCACAAAATGTAATTCCAATTCGATTTTTATTTTGTTGCAATCGATCATAATTGTCTTCCACACTTCTTTCGATATCTTAATTGTGTTTGATTTAAATTTTCCTTATAGCAGGTGTGAAAAGCAGTATGTGTCACTCGGTAGCAAAATTATTTTCGTCTTGGGCGTAAACACTTGAATCCCTCGCTACGCTCAGGATTCAATATACCGCCCTCACCGTAAATATATCATTTTGCTCCCTTGAGACACAATCTACTATTCATGATATAACCTGTCAGAGAGAGGGTAATTCTAGTCACGTGGTACAAAAACGATCCATACAAATCGGGCGCAGCTGTGACATCACAAGAAGCATTTATCAATATTCGAATATCTCGAAAAATTTTGTTTTTATGATTTCCTTACACACTTACTAGAAAACGTTTCAAATTCAATGAAAAACTAAATCTAATCCATCCAGCCTACCCAGCTCAAGAATCGAGCTCACTGCTGGTTCTCTTTCCAGTCACGCCAACCCTCTCGGTCCTCTGCTAATCTTCCATAAATCTAATATTTTTTTAATAATATTTTATCATAGAGTAATATTTTCTTCATCATCATCATCATCGGCCACTTGACGCCCACTGCAGGGCACAGGCCTCCCTCGTGGTTTTCATACCCATGAGGGGTTTTGCCATAATCACCACGCTTGGCAGGCGGGTTGGCGATATTATATTATTAATATTTTCTTATAGAGTTATAATGTATTAGGTATAGCTTAATTTTTAATATTTTTGTTTTATAGTATAAATAATGTCACTTTAATCATCGCATTTAAACCTGTTGCCGTTTTTAGGGTTCCGTACCTCAAAAGGAAAAAACGGAACCCTTATAGGATCACTTTGTTGTCCGTCTGTCCGTCCGTCCGTCTGTCAAGACCCTTTTTCTCAGGAACGCGTGGAGGTATGAAGCTGATCTATATCAATTACTCAGGTCTACTGTCCCTTGAAGCTGTGAAAAAATCAAACTTCTAAGCCAACGCAATCAAAAGATACAGCTGTTTATGCCGCAAATTTTCGACACTTGCAAGGGAATCAAAACCTACAGGGTGCTTCCCGTGAACTCAGAATCTTGAAATTTGGTACGAAGCAACGTCTTATAGCATAGATAAAGGAAAAATTACGAAAACCATAAATTTTTAGTTACATCACATAATATATTTTTTTTTAATAATTTTAAACTTACTACCCATTTCCTCATAAACGCGTAGAGGTATTAAATTGAAATTCATACCAAATACTCAGGTCTATAATACCTTTAAGCTGTAACAAAATCTAACTTCTATGTCAACGCAATCAAAAGAAACAGCAATTTAAGCTGCATATTTTGAAACTCGCAAGTACTCGCAAGGGAATCAAAACCTAAAGGGTACTTCCAGTCGACGTAGAATCTTGAAATTTGGCATGAAGCAACGTTTTATAGCACACATAAAGGAAAAATTCCGAAAACCTTAAATTTTTAGTTACATTACAAAATATATATTTTTTAATAAATATAAACTTATTACTTTTTTCCTCATGAACGCGTAGAGCTATCAAGTTGAAATTCATATCAAATACTTAGATCTAATTGCCTTTAACCCGTGAAAAAATGTTGTTGACATTGCAGGTTTGTACGGAACCCTCGGTGCGCGAGTCCGACTCGCACTTGTTAATATTGAGCAAAAACGGCAAAAAAACATGTTGTATCGGAGCCCCCCTTAAATATTTATTTTATTCTATTTTTAATTGTTGTTGTTATAGCGGCAACAGAAATACATCATCTGTGAAAATTTCAACTGTCTAACTATCACGGTTCATGAGATACAGCCTGGTGACAGACGGACAGACGGACTGACAGCGGAGTCTTAGTAATAGGGCCCCTTACCCTTGGGGTACGAAACCCTAAAAACGATGCAATCGATTTTTCGAGGGATGTCAAGAACTACTAGGTACTAGCGAGGAACACCTAGGTACCTGTCGAAGATGATATATTCGATTGCTCTGGTATGCTAGGAATGCTCTCCTGACAAATATGTATCTAAAGCATCGTGTCATGTGTCCATTGGCTGGTAGACAACAATTAATTTTAATTAATTCGTTCCTGCAAGTGTTGCTGACTGCAGCTGTGCTATGTTTCAAGAGTTTCTTTTATTACCTACATAAAGGCTGACCTTTTTGTTGTTAAGAAAATAAACTAAAGTGTAAAGGTACGTCGACAGCACATCAACCTTTACATTTCATTTGCAAATTCGCCCATAACGTAACTGAGTAGAGTGCACGAGTTTAAAGGTTAATGTGATGTCGACTGTACAATAAATAAATAAGTCACTCACTAGAAAATGTTTATAATTGTATGGAAAAACTAAATCTAATATTATTTTGTTGTTAATGGATTTTTCGCATTTTTAGAGCTCATTAAAATTTAGTTTCTTTTATGCTTGTGAGTTTTTTTAAGTACTTTACTTTATACGTTACTGTTATAATAATAAAAATCCAATAATTCTATTCCGTTCAATTCTAAAAAAATCCCATGAATTATTTATCGTAAGTAGTATGAGACTGGAATGTGGGAATTGCCTACTTTTCGATAGGTTATTTGTATGAAAAATACCACTTATTTTATAACACGGCCTCTCCAATGAGATCATTTTTTATGGCGCAATTTGGAACACAATAACGTCGACAGTTAAATAGAGGGGCGTTACAGCCTGTAACAGCGAGGTGAGGTGCCGTACCTCTTGTTTCTTTGCCATCAAAGCAAGTATGGCATAAAAGCCAGTTTCATTCATGGGTCGCTCATGATGTCGGTTTAGGGGTCCTTAGGACCAAACCAGCCCCCAGGTGGTGTTTAGTGGGTAGGCGCACTTCCTGTGAGTCCCACATTGGCAGCACGGCCGGGCCCGTGCTGTTATGCATGAGCATTCCCCACCTCCCTCCCCCGTGTCCTCCGGAGGGTGCCCTTTTTAGGGCTAAAAAAAAATAATTGCTGAGCTTAGATTGTGTGCGGCCGTACTAAGTGACCGTTGGCTATAGTTAGATTAGCGCCCCGCTAACACCATGTTATTGCGACTCGATTTGTGACTAACTTTACAGACTTCTTAAAGTTTGATTTGATCCCGTCGATTTAGCTAAATTCCCATTAACCCCTGAACTGCTCTCGCGGAATGGAATGTATAGGTGGCCCATACTAAGTTGGACACAGATCTGTGTCGCGGCAAACGAGTGGCCCTGAGTAGGTACAGTGCACGCATGTGAACGCCGGAAGACTTTTGTTTATACTTCCAGCATACATACACACATGTGTGGAAAAAACCGGCCAAGTGCGAGTCGGACTCGCGCACCGAGGGTTCCGTACAAACCTGCAATGTCAACAACATTTTTTCACGGGTTAAAGGCAATTAGATCTAAGTATTTGATATGAATTTCAACTTGATAGCTCTACGCGTTCATGAGGAAAAAAGTAATAAGTTTATATTTATTAAAAAATATATATTTTGTAATGTAACTAAAAATTTAAGGTTTTCGGAATTTTTCCTTTATGTGTGCTATAAAACGTTGCTTCATGCCAAATTTCAAGATTCTAGGTCGACTGGAAGTACCCTTTAGGTTTTCCCTTGCGAGTACTTGCGAGTTTCAAAATATGCAGCTTAAATTGCTGTTTCTTTTGATTGCGTTGACATAGAAGTTAGATTTTGTTACAGCTTAAAGGTATTATAGACCTGAGTATTTGGTATGAATTTCAATTTAATACCTCTACGCGTTTATGAGGAAATGGGTAGTAAGTTTAAAATTATTAAAAAAATATATATTATGTGATGTAACTAAAAATTTATGGTTTTCGTAATTTTTCCTTTATCTATGCTATAAGACGTTGCTTCGTACCAAATTTCAAGATTCTGAGTTCACGGGAAGCACCCTGTAGGTTTTGATTCCCTTGCAAGTGTCGAAAATTTGCGGCATAAACGGCTGTATCTTTTGATTGCGTTGGCTTAGAAGTTTGATTTTTTCACAGCTTCAAGGGACAGTAGACCTGAGTAATTGATATAAATTTCAGCTTCATACCTCCACGCGTTCCTGAGAAAAAGGGTCTTGACAGACGGACGGACGGACAGACGGACAACAAAGTGATCCTATAAGGGTTCCGTTTTTTCCTTTTGAGGTACGGAACCCTAAAAACGAGGCGCGTGGGGGTCTAGGTTACGAGTAAATTACTTGCCCTATTTTTACAGGAGATTATTAAATATAAACTAGGTATTCTGCAAAACCCAAAAAAAGATCGTCAGATTCTCCGCTTCGTCTTCGTTACTTCTGGTAGGTTTTTTGTAGCGCAAAAATGAACTTACTTGGCTACATTAAATTGGGGTGGCAACTGTCAAAAAATTCGAGGGAGGGTGTCCCGCACAGAACACAAAAAGAAGTGTTCTGAGGTGTCCCGTTTTCTTGACTATTTGTATGGGAAAAGCACAATATTTGTAATTATATAAACCCCAGAGATATGTGGTGTCTTTTTAAAAAACTCATTGCTTACGCATTTACTTCTCAGTTTGCAAAAGAAAAACTGTGGCTCCTAAACCATTTGGAGGAAGTAAATCAATTATCATGCAGTTTATAGGTTATGATTCTAGTAAACAAATACTAAAAAAATATTTCTATGCAGGTAAAATAATACTAATGAAATACATACATTCAGAATCATAGTTAAACGTTATGTTTTATCGTTATTGTTTGTTTTAGGTCTGCATCTTTCACACTCGTTAAAAACGGAGGCAGTTTTAAGGTACCTAGACTGCTAAACCTAAAACTAACTAAACACGAGAAATGAAAGCCCTGATATCAATTATTTAACATAATTAGCAAATGTAAAGCCAGCTATTACTGCTGCACTTGTTTTTTGGAGGGTCATCTTTTATCTCCAAAATAAGGAAGCATACGATTAAACGACACAAATAATCTCATACGGGCTTTTCATACATTTTTAATGGTTATCCCATTACACATTTCGGGCTATAAAGCATTAACTCACACAATTAATTACAATCTACTTTTCGCTGATTGTGAAAATGGCAGCGATAAAATCGGATGCCATTTTCCAATGCAGTTGTTGAGAGAACATTTTCTCAAGTAGGTAACTATAGTTAAAGATAAATTGCGCAATAGCTTGTCAATTGAAACTGTTACCAAGATTTAATTCAGTAAACATGCTCGAAGATGTTTTAGAAGCTCCGGCGGAAATAACACGGCTAACCGATTTTTCTGTTTTTATTCTTTAAATTAAAAATACTTTGTGGAGGTTTTTCTTTTGAAAATGGCTGTTTTCGGGGAGATTTTGTTTAGATTGGGGGGTTTAAAGGGCTATTTGGCAACACTGAAGCGGTGGAATTGTCATTCACATATTATTGGCAACACTGTTACTTCTGCTGCTGTCAAGTCAATGTCAAAACAAAAATTTGTTGATGTGTTGTGCATCTCTGCATTTTGGGGAAAAGTACATTAATAAATGCTTAAAAACTTTATCATAAAGTAAATATCTACATAAAGAAGTCACCATGGCTGACGACGACCGTAAGTAAAACAAATCTGGAATATTAAACATAACCTAAGTAGCACTTTTGTTATTTCATATTTATGGAGGCTTTGCGACATCACAACTGAAAATAATAATCCACATGTGAAAATAATACTTACTTGCTTATTATTTGTTCAGCTCTATTTTCGACCATAAATAATTCTTCATGAATGACATGATTTTTCATCGATTTTTAATACCTTAGTGTCAAGGATGTGGATGAAAGAGGATGTAATAACCAGAATCATTACTGAGTGAATGTCGATAATAGGGCCCGTAATGGACCCCCATGTGACCTATGTCAACCAAACATGGTATTAGAGAAGGGCAAGATAAAAAGTACCTGAAACAGATGAGCGCAACAGCACGAAGGTGGTTTATCAGGATCATGGCAAGTGGTAAACCCTGGTCCCTGCCGAACCCTCTGAGATATAGGTGTGAGGTGGATTTAAGTAGGTAAATAATTTGGCAATGTTAGCAACTAGCTCTGCATCATTCTCTGTTCAATGCAATTCTGAATAATGCTTTCCTAATTTTGAAACAGATCCACTCCATACCCTTTGCATGTTACAACCACCTTCTGGTGCCACTCCCAACAAGGCACTTAAAACCAAACCACAATAACTGTTACCCCTGGGAATCCGACAATCGTTAACCTTTGAAGTCCTGGCATCCTAAACCATCAATACACAATAAATCCAACGATTGTAAAGGTGATGAGACACCAAAGGTTAAAAAAAATATTATCAAAAGACTGATTGCAAGTTAACAAAGAAGTGTATAAAAAAAATGAAGTGTGGAAGTGTATGTGTAACTTAATACTATCTAGTGTTAAGTTTACCTTTGTACAAATTTGGTTTATTTATATAACATCTCCAGCACCATCAGACACAAGTCTTCTCGTGATTGTTGTGGACACAAACCCCAACCAGCGATATATCACTGAGGAGCCCAAAGTGCTGACGAGCTGTCTGGATGCCGTCATATCGTTTGCCAACTCACATCTCATGCAGAAAGCACAGAACCAGTTGGCAGTCATTGGCTGTCACTTTCATAAAAGGTGAGAAGTTTGTTAGATTGGTGCGGTTGACAGCAGAATAACCTTTAGATTTTAGTAGCAAAGTCATCCTTAACATAACTGAGTACAGTGCAATGTGTTAAGGTTGTGCTGTCAACAGTATCTTCTGTACATATAAACTTGATACAGAAGATATTTGCAAGGCATCCCTTATAGTTTCGCTATGTTTCGTCCGTCTGTCTGTCCATCTGTCCGTTTGTCTGTCCGCAGCATATCCTAGCTCTGAGAAGATTAGTAAGAGAAAGCTGAAATTTGGCATAGACAGACATGGCTAACCGGTTGATTGTAGAAATATGAAAAAATTCAGGGTAGTAACAAAATTACCACGACTAAGTAGGCTTTACAACTTAACGAGTATAGGCGACCAACTTATAAAAGGAAAACATCATACAAAATCCATTGGAAATTATGTTGATGAAGTTGTTAATTCAGTAAAGCAGATAAAACCCCCTCTCTTTATGGAACCCTACACACACTTAGCTGGTTTTTTTATTAGTTTGAAGGTCTTCTGATTATACACAGAATACCTACTATCTAACCACTGGAGAATCATGAATTTTACTAAATAAATATTTAATTATTAAACAAGCACGAAATAGAAAGGAAGTCAATATTCTATCAAAACTTCAGTATAATGTTTTTAATTAAGTCAACATAATTATCAGTTAGGCCTGATAAACAAACATCATATAGAAAGATAAAATCCAGACCGAAGCGGGATTCGAACCTCCTCCTCATGCCAGAAGTTCTGGTTTGAGTTCAAATTCAAAACTGTTTTATTCAAAGTAGCACAGAAACTGGGACTTAATGAAAGTTACAAGTTAAACTAGGTGTCGATTAGTATTTTCTAAGGTTAATACAAGCACTAGACATAATAAAAACTGAATTTGCATGGATATTTACTTCTTTATTTTTACATTTCACAATTTTCCGACGTTTCGGTACTTTTGTAAGAGCTGTGATCTCAGTAGACTGAGGTAACAGGCGTCTTTAGGTCGCTGGTTCATATCCGGCTCGAAGGACCACTTACGCATGTTCAATAAAATGCGTGATAAAAATATACAGCTTTTTATTTTATTCAAAACAGAAAAACATGTCAGGCAGATAGAAAAAAGTTCACAGACGAAATCTACACAGATTCGTTTTGTATGTTTAGAAAAGTTTCTAAACAGAAAGCATTAACTATTAGTTTACTACCCTCAGCCAAAAAATTATTAAGTTACGTTCCAAAAATATTTCTAGACTGACTGCAGATCTACCAGAGCGCTCTGGAGCTTGAAAAACTGGAGTATAGAGAACATTTACTCTGTATAGAGAACACTTTCATAATGATATGTAAACAGACACCCTGAGGTTATGGAGCTGATTATTGATTAATCTCTGCATATTTGTTTCAGTGAATTCCTCTACCCTTCACCTGGCAAACCTCTAGATGTACGACAAATTGATGGCCAGTATGAATTGTTTACATTGGTAGAGAAAACTATCAAAATGAGGTGTGTACAATTGGCAATATTTTAAAAACAAATACAAATTCATTATTTTATTCATAACTTACCTCAGCGCTTGAAATCGCCAATCCGCGGTGGGCACGCGTGGTGATTAAGCCCATACTCTCTCCCTGAGAGAGGGCCTGTGCCCTACAATGGGACGTATATAGGCTGCTTATTCAAAACTTTTTCTTTTTTTTTTGTTTCATGTACCTATGTATTACTCTCTCTGTGACAGAAGGCCAGTGCCCTACAGTGGGACGTATAAAGGCTGCATTATTGTGTGTCTTTTATGTGAGCAATAAAGTAAAGCAACTTTACTAGTGAATAATCAATTTTAAAGTTAATTTATGTGGTACTTTCTTATTATAATTGCACATGTATCTTTGTATCCATAATCTTCACAAACTTTATCAATCTGCGGCGCACTTACGGTTTTATTATTATGCTCTCTAGAATATGTCTACAATATGAAATTAATATAATTATGTCCAATGACGCTAAGCACAGAAACGAAGGAATGTAAAGAGCAAGTTGAGCACCTCGCGGCGCACACTTTGGGGACCCTTGCGGACGTTTTATAGTATGGACTCTTTAGTATAAAAAAGTCCCTAGATTAAAATAACTGGACATAAAAATTGTAAAAAATTAAATACCCAAACGTTAAATACATCACTATTTGCGTTATTTGCTTAGTCTTCATTCCCTCCCATCAATTCAACAAATACCCGTCCCTGTTTTCTCTTTCGTGACGTCGATCATAATTATTACAACTAATTGTTTGTTAGAATGTCAACTTTTATTCGTGTATGTGTTTCGGACTAGACGTTTAGTAAACGTTGATGCGTGTTTGTGTTTCAGACTAGTAAGCCTTGTGAAAAGTCAACCACAGGATGAGAAACCTGGGGAATCCCTGCTAGCCGGAGCTGTTGCCATGGGCCTCTGCTATATCGCTAGGGTATGAACTCGCATTTAAAACTTAAGGGGGTAACTAACACCAGTGGAAAAAAACATATCTTCTTTTATTATACGTTTTTTCTGTAAAATCGGTATTCTAACTAAAGCTCTGGCAACACGAAACAAATAATTGCTGCGGTGGCGGTCAGAACGCGTTGGTGTGAATACGTTCTTAAAAATACTACTGCAGTAAATGACCGCCACCGCCACTGTTTTGGTCTGAATATTCCTTTACATTTTTGAAGTGACACCTTAGCACACATTGGAAAAAAATTATGTCTTTTCCTTGGGAAATCTAAATGTAACAAAATTTCTATTAATACAGTAACATAGTTTTTCACTTTTCTTAGACCTAAAAAACGTCGAAAACTTTTATGTTTGTGGAAATTATTGCCTTTAAGACGAGTTCTGTTACATACTTTATGGTATAAAATTAAATACTACTTCGGCCCAATCAAATTTTGAGTCGACTGTTGTAAAACGTTGTGATTATAGATAGAAACAAAAAGTGGAAAAAGAAATTCTTCACCGATTTCTTAAGGATAAAACACACCAACGCGGTGGCGGTGGTGCTCCATACTTACGTCACTTATGGCAGTAGTATTTTGTATGGACCGCCACCGACACCGCGTCGGTGTGTTTTATCCTTTACTGAACTTACAATCTCTTGGCAGCTCTGCTATGTGAATCGGGGTCGCTTTTACGTAAATTCTGAATTGTATGCAGTTGTCTGACATATTTCGACACTTTGGAGTCATGAAAATGGTAAAACCGATAGAGTAGACAGTTTTTTTAAATTTATTTATTCATGACATAACATAATACAGGTGATACAGTACATTAAAACTCGCAAAATGGTTATGTTTGATGGCAAGAGATCGCTCGTTTGTTACATTCGTCTCTACCTATTATAAATTTAATTTAAGTACGTACTTAATACTAATAGCAAAACAAAAACAGTAAGATGCCAAAAAAGAAAAACATTATAGACTTTCTTATTGGGGCTCTTATTGCCCTCTAGTTAACTAGTTACGTAATAGAAGAGCAGATCAGGGGGCGCAACTACGTAAGTCCTCCACTGTATGGATTTGTCTGTCAAATACATACATACTTTGACACTTTGGAATCGTCAAAATGGTCAACCCGATAGAGTGGACAGTTACGTGATAGAAGGGCAGAGACGTCGCTATATTTCGTCACCAGTCAAAAAAACCTTTTCCACTGTTCTTTTTTTCTATTCATACTCCAGTTTGTAATCACCACGTTTCACTGTAACGTATTCTTGCCTCACCACAGATGCGGCGGCAGCTAGCACCCGGACTGCGCATGACCAGCCGAATCCTCATAGTGACGGGGAGCAGCGACACGGCGGCACAGTATATCAACTACATGAATGTCTTCTTTACGGCACAGGTAATTTAACTACATACAATAACGTTACGCTCCACGATTATTTCCGTATATAATATGCGGTTCAAAAAATGTGTGAACCGCACTTTGTGCCAAAAGGGCTACTAGGTATATCATTATTTATGTGACAAAGATGTCTGGAATTTATACCATTTCAATGCATTAGGATCAGAAGTAAAAATTATATATAACCAACATAACAACCGTAACAACTTTCCGTGTGCCGCCGGATTAAGAATAGCGTCATTCCATTTCCTTCCGTGGATGTCCTAGAAAACTAAGGAAATCAATTATTAGGAGACGGGCAGCAGCGTCTTCCTGAGATTCCAACCGCATACTGCGATCGCCAACCCGCCTGCCAAGCGCGGCGATTATGGCAAAACCCCTCACGAAGGAGGCCTATGTCCTGCAGTGGGCGTCAAATGGCTGATGATGATGATGATGATGAACCCTAACAAAACTCAAAGTATACATAAGAATTCACAAAAGTTTCGTCCACAATGTCGAAGTAAATATAAAAAATAAAATAAGTATAAAGGAAACATCAAATCACACACCATGCAGTACAGTCAATTAAATAAACCGCCCCGAGACGTATCGGACCCAAAGCTACCCATGACACTAGCAGCATGACCGCGCTGCACAGCGAGGGATATCCTTTGCATCAAAAATGCCCCTGAACGGTAGTCAAAGCCACGGTTCCTGAGACGACGCCCTATCTCCTAACTCCAGTAGTTTCTACGGCGAGTGGCACAAACAGGTAGCTGCATAACATTACCAGCTTAAACCGGGTGTTCTGTTCGTGTTGGCCATCGAAATGTGCCGTGTTTGGATTTAGGTTAGGTGAATAAAAATAGAACAGTTGGCGAGGAGACACAACCACAACACAACTCGGTTATGAAACCACCGGCCAGATTGGTCAAGGAAAGCTGTATCTATGACACAGTAAGCGCGGCCGAAGGTTTGTTTCTTAGGAGTGGGGGCGGGAAATAATATTATGCTTGCAAATTTTGTTTGACAGCGATTTGCTTATCGATTTTACAATATTACCGTCAATACTTTGTTTGAGATAGTTATTCAATAATAACAACATTAATTGAAAGTTTACCTAATAAATAATAAATAATTAGACCCATTAAATGTTAACTAAATAGTCTTTCAGGCCCTTTCTTTTCCCAACAGAAAAGGCCACAAGGCCATCGATCAGAGATAAAAAGCTAAACGTCAAGAATGATGAACCTACGTTTCGATACAAGCTTGCATTTACGTTGCGTTTCAACGGTTTCACTTCCAGACCAAGGGTGTGCGTTTAAGGAAAATCCTACTCGTGTCCACAGAAGCAACAAGTGCTGATCGACGTATGCTCGCTGGACAAGCAGCTGTCTCTGCTCCAACAGGGCTGTGACATCACCGGCGGACTCTACCTGAAGGTTCCCTCGCTGGAAGCCGCTCTCCAATATCTGCTGGTAGGTTGTGCCAACTGTGTTTAGAAGTACTAATTCAGTAGTATAAAAGTATAAATAGGAGATACCTATTATTCTCTTCAAAAGAGAAATAGATAAAGATATTGGATCCATTTAATGTCTCCAGAAATAATGGAAACCACTAACAAATAATATAAATTAATTTTTCTTTTATTTTAGTGTGGCAACAAACAGTCATTAATTACAATAAATTTTTATACATTACTTTGAACTTAACTAAAGTAGAGTTTATATGCTAAACGTCTGTTGGTTACATACATACATAAGCAGCCTATATACGTCGCACTGTAGGGCACAGGCCTTTTCTCAGGGTGAGAGTGTATGGGCTTAATCACCACGCGTACCCGCCGCCGAGGTATGTGAATAGCTCAGACACACAGGTTTCCTCACGATGTTTTCCTTCACCGTTAGCGAGTGGTATTGCTACTATAACTTCACAAATGTACATAACTTAAAAAAAGTCATAGGTACATGCCCGCACTGGGAATCGAACTTGGGTCACTCGCTTCCGAGTCCAATGTTCTACCCACTAGGCTACCACCGCTCTCTGTTGGTTGTGTCAATCTAATACCTATATAAAAATCTCGTGTCACAGTGTTTGTTATCGAACACCTCCAAAACGGCTTCACCGATTCTTATGAATTTATTTGTGTATATTTGGTAGGTCTGAAAATAGGTCGTAAATTATAAATTATAAATAAATAAAGACTGTTGCCGTCTGTGAACCCCCAACTGTGAACTTTCCCCCAGTGGGTGTTCCTGCCCGAGGCCCGGGAGCGAAACAAACTGGTCCTGCCAGGCAGAGGCCGGGTCGACTACCGCGCCGCCTGCTTCTGCCACCGCGAGCTCGTCACCATCGGTTACGTCTGCTCAGTCTGCCTCAGTGGTAACATAAGCAGCCTATATACGTCCCACTGTAGGGCACAGGCCTTCTCTCAGGGAGAGAGTATGGGCTTAATCACCACGCGTGCCCACCGCGGATTGGCGATTTCAAGCGCTGATGTATGTGCAAAGCTCAGACACTCAGGTTTCCTCACGATGTTTTCTTTCGCAGCTAGCGAGTGGTATTGCTACTATAACTTCACAAATGTACATAACTTAGAAAACAAAGTCGTAGGTGCATGCCCGCACTGGGAATCGAACTTGGGTCTCTCGCTTCCGCGTCCAATGTTCTACCCACTAGGCTACCACCGTTGTACCTTAGTGGTAACCTACTTTCTTCTTCTTCTACATAGTTACATATTAAACGGGTATTCTTTCTCTTATGGTGCCTCTCCGACTAGCGACTAGTTGGCAGTAAGCTCCGCGCATTTATCTCTGTCTCCGTAAGGCGGAAGAGCTCGTCAGCACTTGCGATTTCAGTCCACACCCGAAGGTTTCACAGCCAGCATTTCTTTCTCCGGCCTACGCGTCTCTTGCCAGCGATTTTGCCCATCGTTATGAGTTGTAGGAGACCATATCTTGAGTGTCTGAAACGTGTCTAATCAATCGCGATTACTTATTAGGTAAACTTTAATTGCTTTAATTCCCGACGTTTTGGCATCGTTGCAGCTGCCCTGGTCACGGATAAACTAATTTAAAAAATACTATTCTTCTCCTAAAGTGCCTCTTCATCGCTGGAGCTTGGCAGTCACCTCTTACAATGCTCTCTGTTCACTATCCTTAGGCTACCTTTCTACCAGAGATATGAAGAAGAAAAACATTTATTTGATACTGAGACATACAGGTAACAAGTGATTAGAAACAGTCAAAACAAGAAAAGTAATACCAACACATTACAATAGGGTCCCAGGGTATGTCTATGCAGTGGTAAAATGACCTCGAGCTCTGTATACGCTGTGGGCATAATAGTTTATAATCTAAAATGTTTCTTGTTTCAGTATTCTGCAAGTTCAGTCCCATCTGCACAACATGCCAGTAAGTACCTGTCATTGTACTTTTACAATACTTGAGACTATCTGTTGTATACAATAACATTATTTAAACATACGTCATCTCAGCTTACCGATTATGCCCAAATTTAATTACGAGCATTACACACATACATACATACATACATAAACCCGTGGCTTTATCATGAAGGGGTAAACAGATATCAGGGTTTGCCATATACCGCGATCATGATCTTACGAGTGTTGCTTAAAAATAATAAATCTGAAACCGGCGTGCGCGCATGTACCGACTAATGAATGTTGAATGTTGATGAATCGAAAGAGTTTCGTCAGGTTCGTGGCAAGTGGCAAAACCTGATCTCTGCCTACCCCTCCGGGATACGGGGGTGAGTTTATGTATGTATGTGAAACATATTCTTGATAGGACTGTTTGTACCGCGCCGCAACATTGTTATAAGTAATTTCTTGTATGGAATCAGGCGTTACTTTGTGGAAATCCATAATAGCATTAAAATTTGAAAATTACTTTGATAAATTCCGCCAAAATAAAATATTTTGGCGGAATTTAGCAAAGTAATTTTCACGTTTTAAGCAATTTCTTTCTACTTTTTCCAGCACTGTATTCAAGATCGGTGGGCCTCTAGTCAAGCCCAAGAAAAAGAAACTGAAGGTCTAAAATGAATGCAGTCTTTATAGGTATTAAATTAATAATCCTTTTCATCCTGTAAATATCAGCCGATAAGTTCTCCGATTAAAGATTTCATTAAGGTAACGTAATTTAGTATTTAATTATGTATTTTCATTTAAATTGATAAACCAGTGTTTCAGGAACGGCGCCCATTTAATCGTCAGTCGTATACGTATTCTGGAAAAATTACAAAAACTAATCGCATGCACCTTACCAAGATAACACAAATGATTGCAAGAAACAACCAAAACAACTCTATGATCCTTATTTTAAGTGCATAAGGTTGTGAAGTGCACAATCACGTGTTAAGCAATTACGGATTGTAATCTTTAGAGCATAATAAAAACAATGCAGTTTTGTACGTTTCACACATAAGCTGGGTGTTAAAAAAGTGTTCCATAATATCGCATATTTCTGTCCCTTCTAAAGACTGTAGTTCAATTTATAAAAACGAACGGTCTTATTTATAAAAACACGATTCCTTAAAACATCGACAAACGCAGAACAAAATATTCTGTGGCAGAGACTTTACAAGGAAAAGATGTAACCGCAGATTGTTTAAACTGCCTCTAAGGAGTGTTTTAGAGGGATCGTGTTTTTATAGATAAGGCCGTTAGAATTTAACTATTGATTTACTGAAACGTCGAGTTGGCATTTCAGCGCCACAAAACGCGCGACTCACGCTGTCATACTACCTACACTAACTGACGGTGCCAAAGAGTTTGTCTACGCGGACGATGCTAAACCGACAAGATTCGAACTCTTAAATACATGTCTAGTGGAGTTTGAGTTGTATAACTATTTTTGTTCTTAGACGATGTTTTTATCATTTTCGCTGATATTTCTGTATCAGAGTTTACATAATTTTATTAAATCCGCGCTTTTCCGGGTCCACCAATGTCGCAGCCTTCTGTAAAAGTCGTAATGTCGTAATTCTGTAATGTCGAAAGTCGTAGAACAAAGTTGTTATGACAATCTCTAATTGATTGAGGAATTGCGTATTTTAGAGGTACAGTCTGTTAGCTTTTAGAATATACCTCGGGTTTCAGAGTAGGCTTCTGTTTTCGCCGAACGCACACGAGTGTAATACTACTTCCTGCTCTGTATAAAACTTTTCTTCACTATTTTGAAAAGTTATGTAAATTGAGTGTCATATTAGTTCCGATATTTCTATTACACGTATATATCCGATTCTATCCGATAGTAGTCGAGGTATATTCTAAAAGCTAACAGACTGTAACCCTGTATATATGATGACCGTCGATATAAGCTTATCAGTTGTATCTTCGCCCGGTCGCTGCCAAATGAGTGACAAAGTGACAAACAATAAGATAATACAATAAGTATACTTGGTAACAACAGCGGTGGTAGCCTAGTGGGTAGAACATTGGACTCGGAAGCGAGAGACACAGGTTCGATTCCGAGTGAGGGCATGTTACCTATGACTTTGTTTTCTCAGTTATGTACATTTGTGAATTTATATAGCAATACCACTCGCTAACGGTGAAGGAAAACATTATGAGGAAACCTGAGTGTCTGAGCTATTCACTTACCTCAGCGCTTGATATCGCCAATCCGCGGTGGGCACGCGTGGTGATTAAGCCCATACTCTCTCCCTGAGAGAAGGCCTGTTCCCTACGGTGGGACGTGTAGGCTGCTTATACTTGGTAACTTCGTTGTTGGTTGTTACTAATGCACATTAGACCAAAACACCTATGACATTATCTGATTATAAAAAAATGTATTATGTACTATAAATAATTACATCCTATTACACCCACGATTATTTTTACAAAATGTATTCTAACTAATTACCCTAAAGTTATGTAAAATCTGGGTGTTGTCAAAAATTTCAATTGCGCTGTCAATTACCCAAAAGTTACGTCAAATCTTAGTCTTGTCAAGATCCACAAACGCGCTGTCAATTATCCTGACTCTGCGTAAAATGTATGTCTTGTCAAGAATATCAAACACGCTGTGAATTACCCTAAAGTTTCTTTAAATCGATGTCTTGTGAAGAAGCTCAAACGCGCCGTCGATTACCCTAAAGCTACGTCAAATCGCTATCATTCGCCCTAAAGCGGCGACAAATCTATGTGTTGCCAAAAATATCAAAGACGCTGTCAATTTCCCAACAATAACGTCAAATCAATGTCTTGTGAAGAATATCAAACGCGCTGCCAATTACCCTAAAGTTACATAACATCTATGTAGGTATTTTCGAGAAAATTAAACATGCTGTCAATTACCCTTAGAGCTACTTTAAATCTATGTCTTGTCAAGAATCTCAAAAGCGCTGTCAATTTCTTCTTCCGGTGAAGTGGGCAGATCCATGCTCTGTCTTCTGACGGTGGCCTCAGGTGCAGCATCAGGCCACTTGGCCTGTTTACTCATGCTGGCTTCTCCTGTTGTGGAATTCGCTGTGAACGATTTGTTGTGCACATGGTATTCGTTCGAGGCGGACTTCACTTGTACGTTAATCTGAAAGAATGGAGAACTTGCACTAAAATATGTTTTAATATAAGCGGAAAGGCCATGGTAAAAGATAAATAAACGTGGTTTATTTTTTTCTCTACGACTAATACTTAGCATAATATATTATATGACCTGTCGAAAAGAAGTAAATATGGTCTCGTGCTACAAAAACGCGCCCTGCAACAATCGGGCTCTAGTAATGACGTCACAACTTGCAAAGTAGTTATGAAGCGTTTGTGAATATTTAGTAAAACACTAATAATCGTTTTTATACATCTACGCCTTTATTAGAAAAAAATTCGAATTCAATGAAAAGACAAAATCTAATATATTTTTTATTATTAAAGTAACTTGATTTTTCGCAATTTTTGGAACCCCGAATAATTTTTTCCTGAGATTTTTTTCAGTTTCCTGAATCTAAGTTAGACGCAAGTTCGCCATTAAATTGAAAAATTCTTTATTGCACCAAAACAATTTTGTACAAAGACGAGCTTAAACTAGATAGTATAGTGCCTCCCCCGAGGCACGCTACTTCTTTCTGCCCTCGGCCACCTGGTCTAGCCGCTGCCAGCAATCTGTCTCAGGTCGTCGCTCCAGCGAGCTGGTGGGCGTCCTTGTTCTCCACTCTAGAACCTGTTTGTTTGTTTGTTACACTTTATTGCACAAAATACAATATTTTAGTACTTAAGAAAACATGAATGTCTTAGACCTGGTGTACAGTAAAGAATATTCTATTCTGTCTACCTCGAGCTCAAGCTCGATACAGACCACCGGCTAAATGGAGTGACCAGATCAACTAGGAAACAAAACTTGAGTTTCACAGGGCGGTCCACACAGCGAACGACAGGTCCAGACGGAGAGCACTCTACACCCTTCCCCGTCATAGCGGCCACGATCCTCAGCATTGAGGGACCGGCTTATTGAATTGGATTCTATCTATGGCCGCGCCCCTTAGCCGTTCAGAAAATACGTACCTCCTCCCCATAGAGATCTGGGCATAGCGACCGGCGCTTTTTGTTAGCCTGCTTCATCCGGCCAGACCGCGAGATGGACAGCCTGCGTCGGTCATCCAGAGGGGGCCCCACCTCCTCATCCAAAACTAGGCCCTTGGAGTTGGTTTTCTTCTCCGCAGTGTTGAAGAAGGATTTTATTAACTTGGCCATGACTCCGCGAATGTATTTTGTTGGCTCGTGTCGGTTATGACCCCTCTTTCTTTTCTGCGGAGCTTCAGTTGAGTTGGAACGAATGATTTTCTGTTATATTACAGATTCTAGTTTGCAGGGGCACTACACAACACATTTTTTTTATTCTAAGAATTACGATGAGAATACGCCTTCTCTTTATCTCGTTACGATGAATATCCGACGAAACCTGATACTACCTCCCGTTGTATAGTGATGGGATGAAGGTATTGTCGTCAGTCGAGGACCAAGTGGTTTCGGTGCTGTTACCGAGCCATTGTTCTGAAAATAAGTACTTATAAGTATTGCCTATAATATACTGAATGTTGATATCGTAAAGTCTAGGTTGCATTCAGATTTCGAGTGGTTCGACCATTGTTTACTAGGCTACAGAGTGTAGATCATCATCATCATCATCATCATCAGCCTTTTGATGCCCACTGCAGGCCATAGGCCTCCCTCATGGTTTTCATAACCATAATACGGCATGCAGCGCCAAAAGAGCTGAGGTGAGGTGGTCAAATGGTTATCAGAGCGGATTAAATAATGTAATGTCACTCTGGAAATATCGAAATAAATTGTATTTTTATATAAGTATATTATTAGAAATAGTTTGTATATATTCGTGCAAAATGTCCATATAGGTTTAGGTAACAAAAATAAAATAAATAACACAACATAAACATTTACTACAGGCACATACGTTGCTTCTGGCCCCACACTAGGATACGCTGTGTCGTGGGAACCAGAAACAACGACGTCACAAATACGTCCAAACATCCAAGACCTGGGGGTTTTTTTTTTTGCCCCCAGCCGGGATTCGAACCTGGGACCTCTCGCATGGTATGCAGTGCACTACCGCTACGCCACGATTATTGAACAATTAAATGTCAACATGTTATTATTTTAATAATAACAACGACGCGTATTTTTTTTGCTATGTTCCTTCATAACTCCGTCAAATCTTAACCGATTTCGACAATTCTTTTTTTGTTCGAACAGGTATAACGTCCCATTGGTCCCATTTTAATTTGGTGAAGATCTGATGGCGACTTTCAGAGATGAAGAACGGAACTCTTCAATGGACAGCAGTAAAATAAGCCCTAATGGGCCCCCTCCTTTAGTAATATCCGTATGTTTTATAAAATAGTGTAAAACTAGTCCCAAGTTAATTTGATGATGTTCTGGTGAAGACTTTCGGAGATGGAAATTTAGAACATCAAATTTTAAAGCAACGAATTAAGTAGGGTAAATTATGGTTATAAGGGACTTATTTATTTTTCTCCCGCTCCCCCATTAAAAATTTAAAAATATTTTTTTTTTAATAAAAATAAAAACCGACTTCGAAACACTACAGCACTAAAAAGTTAGAAATAATTTAAATAATTAGAAGTATTTATACATATAGGTATTGTAGAAGTATAATTTGTAGTCGGTGCCCAATTTCAAGACCAGCACATATATTTTGGGCACCGGCTCCAAATTATACTTCTACAATACCTATGTATAAATATCTACTTCTAATTATTTAAATTATTTCTAACTTTTTAGTGCTGTAGTGTTTCGAAGTCGGTTTTTATTTTTTATTTAATTAACTATAGTCAATAACGTTTTTATCAAAATGTATTAATAATAACACTTTATTGCACAACCAGTAGAAAGAATTACAAATGGTTTCTTATATTTAAGTAGTGGTATACGATTGGCAGTCTTATCGCTCAGAGCGATCTTTTGCAGACAATCTTTGGATGGAGTGAATTGCAGAAGAATATAGTCTGTAGATGGATATACATAAATAAGAGAATCTGTAATGAATGGTAAATTTCAGGGTTAAAAACATTGCTATGACCATTATTGAGAATTAAGCTGTTCGTCATCAACCCATTATGTCCCCACCGAGGGGCACGGGTCTCTTCCCTGAGGAAGGTATAGGCCATACTCAACCACGGGGGCCAAGTCCGGATTGGTGGAGGCTTGTAGACTAGTGGCTCGTCTACTGTAAGAAGTTGTCAAGCCGCCCTAAGGCCTCTGACTTGGCTTAACGACTGCCATCTATCGACGGCAGCCGGCACCAACAGCTTCACGTGCTTTGCGAAGCACGGAACCGCTCGGAAAAATGCCACTAGCGTTAGGCATAGACGGCGACCCATCCGAGCACTGAACGCGCCCTGTGTTGCTTAACCTTCGTGATCGTTTAAGATCACTCAGGCAGCCGCCGGGGCTACGAGCGATGAGAATTAAGCTGTTCACTTTTTGGTATTACAAAAGAAGATAATTATTGTTTCTTCCATCAGTGGCGCCAGTTAGTGTGGCGGAAAATTAAGTTATATTCAATGTTTTATTTTTCAATAATAATTAAAGTTGAAGTTGACGAGTAGAATAACCTCCTTGAGTTCTACGGGATCTTTCTGAAACACCCTGTATTATGCATGTCCTGCATGTTATCTTGCATCTAGATGTCGTGGTTTTATCATAATTTTTGCGCCACATACTTATCTTGCCTTAATTGGTTTTCGCTATAGTTATAGTTGGTTTAAAATACAAATTGTAATTGAAATAACGCAAAACCTGAAAAGCGTTCAGTATCTGTCTTCTTAGAAGCAAAAGTTTAAAATTCACCATTATGAACAGGTATCTTACAATCTTACCAAAATGCGTCTTCCTCTTTCCTTTCCATAGGTAACAAGAGCAGCCTATGCACCTATTTCCCTCTACAGGGCACAGGCATTCTCTCAGCGAGAGAGTATCTAAAGGCTTATTAATCGCGCGTGCCCACCGCCGATTTGCGATTTTAAGCGCTGATGTAGGTATAACAACAGAGACACTCGGTTTCTCGCAATGTTTTCCTTCTCGCCAAAAACTCACAAAAACTGTGCCGACTGTTCAAATCAGAGAACCAAACAGCCTTATTTTGAAGAAGTACATAACAAAATCTTCCTGTAGGTAGGTGCTTCTCCCCAGAAAATTCTGTCAAATGGAGGTTCAAAACTCAAACATACGATAAAAACACTTACCTACTTGCACCAAGTATACAACGCTATTTTCCAAACATTTCCTCTATTCACGTACCCTATCGGTTATCGACACAGCACTCAATCAACAATTGCAAAAAACTACTAAAGGATCGATTGTATTGCAAAAACCAAGTCTGAGACTACTTAGCATATTATATAGTTTTTATCAGAACCGTGATAAGATAGCTCTCTCTATCACAAGCGCTATCGCCCGGTCTTTTGATAGATACCCTATCTATGATTGAGCTTTAATCGGCATGAGCAGGGGTTCCCAAAGAGTGGGCCACTTCCAGTCCACAGAGGCGCCGCCCCTGAAGCTAAACTAACTTTTTACCCTGTTTTCATTTATGTATGTGCATTTACCTAGTCATTTTCGGTCAGTGATCGAAATGAGCGAGTAATTTTTGTTTCGCAATAAGTATATGCGGGGTATGACAGGCAGCATTTTATTTTCAAGCAGCGAAAAAAAAGTTTTGTTTCCCAAATGTTACATGCAGGGTGCCGCGCGCATGTCCATATAATCCTAGCATTTAATGTTATTGACCACAATCGACTCCTTCGTTCTTATCACTGGTCGTTGGACAATTTGGACATAAATACGTTTCGATTAGAGCGGTGCATGACAAATACTGAACCTGTAATTGAGTTGCGAACTGAAAAAGTTTGGTTACCACTGAACTAGCATGATGTCTCGAGATATGCATAATAGATGACTTAGCATGGTCGTTGTATCGAGGTCGATAGTGATATGCGTAGCCATCTTGCTCTACGTAGCAAAGCGGGAGAGCTATATGAGTACCCATCATACTTTATATAGGAAAGCGAGAGAGCTATATAAATTTCAATCGTTTATTCTTCATCTGGTACATATGTGGTATTAATATAAATAGTAAGTATAGTCCTTAACATGAGCCCTATAAGGGCACTGCAACACAGTTAGGAGGAACTACTGTCTTACGTTTTTATGATAAAAATAATATTAGACGAATCTAAAAGAGTAGGTAGGTAGTTGCCTAAAACAAAAACTTACTTAGCACTAATACTGTTAAGGGGCTACAGTGTGCTGGAACTGGCTAGCAAACGTTTTTGAATCGCTTGTGACATCCTCTAGGAACATTGCAGACCGTTGAAATTAATATATGATATAATTTAACTCCTTGATTCCCTATTGGATGTTTGACAACTGTCATAACCTTACGCCTTCTATGAGTAAATATATTCCGTAAGAATGCTTAAAAAAAAGCTAAGAATTTATATACCATTTTAAATGCGCAGTGGATTACGTTTAAGCTTATACAGTCTTACGGGCAATATCAAAATCTTGTATGTTAATGTTTAAAACTAACAGGAACAATAGTTACTCATTCAGAAAAAACGTTTTCACCAATTTATCACATTACGCCTTACGAGGAACGCCCAGCCTACTCGTTGCCTGTTGTCTGTGATCAGGCGCTCTTCGCATCACCATTGATTTCATTGTAACTTTTCATAAGCGATTTATCAATCATAAATCAACCTTCCAAAGTTCACCTCGAGCGCCATATAGTGAAATTAATTCAAAGTAGCAATTCTCATACAAAATTACCGATTGTAGGCCAAGGACGTGGGGCGAGGGACCGAAAAAGACGCCGCATCTTTCCAATTCACTTTCGTACAAAATGTACTGGGTCAAGTTTCATAAAACTATAATTTCGTAGTTTATTATGACAATTCGAAGTACACTGCGCAGCAGAGTCTATTTGTTAATCTGTGGGTTAATCGGCTTTGCAATGTACATCGAATTGTCATAGTCACAATGAATTGTAGTTCTATGAAACAGGCTCCTGAAGGGATGGGTCTTTTCCGCGCCCTCGCCCCACGTCCCATGTCCGAACAAAACAAAAAAATATTACATAGCTATTAGTCCAATCGGTGGAGACATTTTCGAGTGTTTGCAAGACCAACGCACGGCAACTGATTTTTGTAGTAGTGATCGAGCTTCAATCGTTAGAAAAACATACAATATAAAATCCCAATTCTTGTATTTTTTTATTTAAGTAAATAACTAAAAAAGAAAAGTAAAAAGGAAACCGATCATTTACTAGTATTCGAACCAAGAGCTCTCTGCCGTTCAAGGGACGCCTCTTCCCATCCGAGCTATTGTAACATTACCAATCTAAGCGAAACATCGTTTTACTATTTGTGCCTAAATCACGGTACCTATGTATTATAATCCATTTATTGTCGCGATTAGGTCGGCCGCACGCGGCCAGACTTGTTGCTCGAGCCTTGTAGTCTCTAATTACTAGCATTTAAGGTTCATTTTAGTTTGATTGAGTTTTGTTTCACTCCTTGCGCTCGCACTTCGCCTCCTCGTTAGATTGTAGGGTACATAGGCGGTAAATAATGTGTTGGTAAATAATAATTTCGATTGGGGCGTTACGAATAATACTTGATTCATAACCTTTGAGTGAACCAAGCCGAATTACAGTACTTAGTATTTCCGCACCGCTCACTTCCGTAGTGACAGAAGAAGATAGCGCTATCGAACTCGGCTCGGTCGTTCCCATCCGGATATATAGAAAAATATTTTACATAGTTATATGAATTGTGTCAATAATGTTGTTTAGAACCTTTTCTAAACATACAAAACGAATCTGTGTAGATTTCGTCTCTGAATTTTTTTTCTATCTGCCTGACATGTTTTTCTGTTTTAAATAAAATAGAACGCTGTATATTTTTATCACGCATTTTATTGTACATGCGGAAGTATTGTTAGAAGAATCAATGGCGTAATGCTAAAAATTTTGTAGGAATTATAATTTATATACGTGTGTAGGTACTTGTTTTTAGTTTTTTTATTTTCTCGAAATTCCGCTGTATTGGGATAAGTTATCTACACTGCAATAATTATGCTCTTTACCTTCCCTACATGTAATATAAATCACACTTCCATGACATGTATAAGTTGATCCTATTCAATTGTTTTTGCTAGGGTTGGCACAAAATCCGGGTTTTTTTTATTCAAGATTTATTCGGTGCTCATTTTTAGGTACAACGTAATTTAAATATATAATTTAACGCGCATAATATTTTTTGGGTTCCGTAATTATAATGACAACAAAAGAAAGTAGGTAATTTTTTGTACACGTAACAAAAAAAAAACAACTGAAACCTTAACAAAAAGGAAAAGTGTAACAAAAAGTAACCAAATAGAAATAGAAGTACTGTATCACACAGTAGATTAAACAAAAATCTGCGTTCCTGGTTTACCGATATTACATATTTTTATTTAAGTGTCACAATGAATAGTGTAATTTATCTTGAAAATATTCGTCGGTGGGGAGTTCCAAAATTATAATAATAATAATAACGTCCACACAACGCAATCAAACTAGAATTCCCTGCACTATAGTATAGATAGTTTTTAACTATCAGCTTTAACGCCAAAAATCACTTAAATGCTGTATGTTTCCTGTGCTATTGGAATGAAATAATAGAAATGGTATGAATTACACTATTAATACGATTATCAACAGATTAATCTGTTATAATATACCAATATAAGTTAAGACGAGGAGGCACTGTTGATTAATAATTATATTTATCAGTCTTTGTGCTGAAACAAGGATGCAGGCCAAATAAGCACTCAAATCCATTTGTAGCTCTTTTACCAACATCCTTAGCAACGAAGTCTTTTTCCATTTTCATAATTTTTGTTTTATTTCTTTGGTCAATATCCATTTTGAAATGTTTTTTTTTCTTCTGTAAAAAATTAATTATTTTGCTTTTGTTCTTAAAATTTTTATAATTTTGTTTGTGTTTTACCATAGAAAAAAAATTATCGAGTCAGATTTGCTCAATGGACTATTGGCCACACAGGCACGATAGCGATGACACATATTCACCCTTTTGAAACCGCTTTAGTGAATGCGCGTAGTGTAAAATAAAATAAAAAAATGCGTAAAGTCGATGATTTAAATTCAAAGATTTTGAGCCAAAATCTTAATCCAAGCTTCAAATTTATCAAAATTTCCACTATTTTAAAATGTTTATAAAAACCTCTGTATTTTTACACTATATTTTAAGTTTTCAGCAGCTTTTGTAAAGAAACCTCTCGAGTCATGGAAACACAAGAAGTCCACTGCTGGATATAGGCCTCCTCCATGCATTTCCAAAAAGACCAGTTGGAAGCGGATTTCATCCAGCGTCTTCCTGGCACTTGGATGAGGTCATCTGTCGGCTGGTCGTCCTACGCAGCGCTTGCCGATATGTGGTCTCCATTCGAGAACTTTTCGGCCCCATCGGCCATTAGTTCTGCTTGCTATGTGCCCCGCCCACTGTCACTTCAACTTAGTAATCCGCTGGGCTAAGGTGACTAAGGTGGAATTGCGTCCGAATTCTGTTCCTGTACTCGGACCGACATAGTGGTTCTGTGGTCATAGTGGACTGTTGTACAAGCATTTCAGCACCTCGATATACCGATAGTCAATACGGCAACGCTGGAGAGACTCGAGCACTGTCCATAACTCGATCGAATCGAAGGCTTTCTCAAAGTCCACAAACGCAAAGCATAATGGCAAATTATACTCCTCAGTCTTCTGTATAATTTGCCGCAACGTGTGGATGTGGTCTAATGGTACTAAAGCCCTTTCGGAAACCGGCTTGTTCGGGAGGCTGGAAGTCATCAAACCTGCGTTCAATACATGGCGCAGAGTAGTCATCAGCGACCACAAAAACCTCCAATACTAATTTTCATAGAAAAACGGAGCCAGAGATAAAAATCAGAATTTTTAAATTTTTAGGAGCCAGCTTGAAATTTGACTTACGCCATTTTGTAAAAAGTAAGTTAACGTTGTCATCCAACCCAAGGTCTTATTCAACATTTGTTCGACAAGACTACCCCGTAATGTTACCGTTTTCTCAGGCTTTGACAAAAAAGCTGTAGAGACCGGATTTTCCAAGTCAGATTTTTCTTATCGGTTTGAGGGATCACCCTGTAAGGATGGAAAATTCCAAGTTTACACCATATGTGGAACTTGGAAATCTTTTAGCACCTGATAAGACCGAAATTAGAACAACCAAAAATTCAAGAATTTTCACACGTCTAGTTATTTTAGCATTCAAACGCTGTGTGACTATAAAGTTGATACCATATTAGTCCAGCCGCTAGACCAGCGGGGCCCGGTGGCAAAACCTGCATTAGGTGTTGGTTGAAAATTTAAGCAATTTTACTTTTCAATCGGCACTATTAAATTTGCCATAAAAATTAATTTACGTCACCGTCCTATCTAGGGTTTATGCAACGAGTTTATGTTGTTTTAAAAGACCACCCCTAAGTGTTACCATTATCCCAAGCCGTTGAAAAAAAAGAAACTCATGGAGACCAGCTTCTCCAAGTTTTCGATTTTCTCCGTCGGTTTTAGCAAAAAAACTAATCGTATAGAAAATTTCAAGTTAGTAATATCAAAATGGGACAACAATTTTATCTAGGTGTTTTTCGCTGATCAACTTTATGTACCTATATACATTCTTCACGTCACACCGTGTACATAAAGTTGTTATATGCGATGTATATCATGTTACTATTTTAATTAATATCAATAATAACGGCACCAGGTATTTACATATTTTTTTCAAAATCAAATCAGATCCGGATTATAAATTACTATCTGAGAGCGTGACAACCCTAACGACGTAAAATCCGGATAACAATTAAAATGGTCGTAATTTCTACTTTCCATGGAATTGGCATTAGAAATATATTTTTTATTTCATATGGGGAAGTCGCTTCCTACGTTCCAATTCTGCCACTGAGTCCCGAAATACATCCATGTGAAATCAAAGTCAAATTCACTTTATTGAAAAAAGATAAGATGATTTTTTTTCACTTTTTGACATAAAAACCTGTTGTTGTGCAAAAACATGTACTATTTCATAAGTAGGTAGGTAAATAAATACGCACTTACTAAACATGTGATTTTTGTTTGAAAGCTATTCTTTCTACAAAGCATAGATAAGTTTTGAAGAGATGTACCTACCTTTATCTTTTTTGTTTGTAATGACGCATGCTATACAAGAAGGCATTAGATTGAAGTCTATTCAATCTACGCGTACGCGGGCGGGCTGGCGAGCCGGCTAGAAAAGTAGAAACCGCTGGGCTCGCTCGACGCGTTCGAAATTCGGCTATATATGTGTGCGTTTGGCGGCGTGTGCTTACGCGAAGGGAATGAGACTGTGTGTGTGCGGCAGCGCGAGCGTCTTTCTATGGAGATTACTACTAGGAATTAATTCAGTCGTGTCATCTAGCGGCGAAATGTTGAAGTGCTGCACACCTGTGTCAAACGCTCAAGGTCATCGGCACAGGGAAAAATCTTAAATAGGTACAATAACTTTATTATCATCATCATCAGGCTTTGACGCCCACTGCAGGACATGGGCCTCCTTCGTGGTTTTGATAACCATGAGGGGTTTTGCCATAATTGCCACGCTTGGCAGGCGGGTTGGCGATCGCAGTATGCTGTTGGAATCTCAGGAAGACGCTGCTGCCCGTCTCCTGGAAATTTATTTCCTTAGTCGCCTTCTACGACATCCACGGAAGGAAATGGATTGACGCTATTCTTAATCCGGCGCCACACTGAACTTTATAATTATTCTATGTAGGTACGTAATGGTTTTTTCTTCTATAGTCTTTTACACTATAATAGCATTTTTTATAAGTTAATCTTCAAATCTGTTAAATACCTTTTCTTGCAGAATATATTAGGGGTTAATGTATGAAATTGCCGTTTTATTGCAATAGGTTAATTTGAATTGACATATAGAATCTTCATGGTTTGAGGTTTTCGAATGAAACTTTTTTCAAATGGTTTCTATGATGTTCTTTTTTTAAAAAATGTGAAACATTTGAATATCGACTTTCAATTGTTTTTGTTATTCAATTTAGACAAGAAAGATGGATACTGCGAAAATTCGAGTGATTTTTGAATACGAGTTCCGACGCGGAACTAACGCGGCAGAAACAGCCCGCAATATCAATGCTGCGTTTGGAGAGGGGTCTACTAATGAACGCACCGTGCGATTTTGGTTTAAACGCTTTCGTGATGGAAATTTCGACTTAAAGAACGAGCCACGAGGAAGACCGCCCACACAGGTGAATAACGATGAATAAAGAGAGATAGTGGAAGCCGACCCTAGTCAACAGTGTTGCCAACTCAGTAACTACAAAATATGCTAGATCAACGTCGAAAATAAGCCAAAAATATGCCAACTCTCTGTTAAATATGCTAAATTAAAATGCCAACGTATGAATTAAAATGTTTATTCATTTAAATGTTTCATAATCTAATTCCCATATAATGTTATGCGGAATAATAGGATATCAGTCAAACAAAATATAGCAGCTGCTGTTGAAGGTTGAGATCTATCGTAAGTTTCTTTGCAACCAATACAGCGCAGAACACTGTCTGGCACTTCGTAGAAATAACAGCACTTCCCTACTCTCTTGAGTCCAAATCTTATATACAAAATCAAATGAGTTTGGAATAATTACGCCCACCAAATCCTGAGCAATTCCAATCGTCTAACTGTCAAATTCCATACTAATTTGACAGTTAAACGATTGGAATCGCTCAGGATTTGGTGAGCGTAATATAGGGGCTGAAATCGATTGACAGTGAAAACGCTCAACTCTATTTTGTAAGAGATCATCAAGTAAGAGACTGTTCTCCTGATCTCATAAATCTGTCACAATTTCGTTTTCAACGGGCTGCAACCATCTTTAAAATCTTTTATTTGCTGCCAATCAGTGTTGATTATACTTAGGCGGCATTATTTTTTTGGTGATGAAACTCAAAATGAAAAGAAATTCGTAAATTACGTCGTAGTTACGTTCGGAAACATGTTATCGCTCACGTTATTTGTGTAGGATAAAAAATGCTAAAAATTATGCTATATGCTAAAAGCCTAATAAATATGCTAAACATACAGAAAATATGCCAAATTTAGCATAAAATATGCTAAATTGGCAACACTGCTAGTCAAACTACCCAGGAATTAGCGGCATGGTTTAACGTTACCTTACCCACAATATTGACTCACTTGCGTCTAATCAATAAAATAAAAAAATACGAAAAATGGGTGCCTCATGATTTGACTGATCTGCAGAAAGAAACGCGTGTTGAAACTTGTGTTGCCTTGTTGATATTCGATATTCAAATGTTTCACATTTTTTAAAAAAAGAACATCATAGAAACCATTTGAAAAAAGTTTCATTTGAAAACCTCAAACCATGAAGATTCTATGTCAATTCAAAGAACCTATTGCAATAAAACGGCAATTTCATACTTTAACCCCTATTATTTTGATAATTTATTATATAATTTAATTGCCATTACATGTGGACCTGAACTATGAAGTTTTAGTGTTGAGGTAGTTTATTTTGGTTTCTTAAGTTCAATGGTTTCGTGTATTGTTCTTTAGCAAGAGAAAAGAGATGCTGGTTTTTCCTAACAAATTTACTAAGTATATCTAATGATGCAAGTGCAGGGATTTAAAGTTTAATGAAAGGTTCTCTACAGCTTTCCATTTTGTCTACATTATTTATTATTCTAATGCATCTTTTTTGCAGTACGAATGAGCTAGCTAGTAGGTACTATTTCCCCAAAGTAGTATCCCATAACTTAGCCATGCATGTGCATAAGCATAATAAGCTAAGAGTGCGGTTTTTTATATTTGTGGATCTTTTTAGTTCGTTTTTAGAGTATAGGTGAAACGGGAGAGTTTACTTGATATTACTTGGCTATGGGCTTTCCAATCAATTCTTGTATCTATATTTAGGCCCAGTAATGGAAAAACATCTACGCTTTCTAATTTCATGTTATTGTAATGGTAATCAATATTTAGTTCTCGCTTCTGGTAAGGTTTATACTGCATGAGTTTGGTCTTTTTGAAATTTAGTTCCAAATTATGATCACATAGCCAGCTACAGAGGATAATATCCAAGCTACTTCTGAGATCATTATTATTTTCACAAGGGAAAACTACAGACATATCATCAGCAAATAGAATGCAGTCATTGCTGATAATAATTTTCGGGGGGTCATTTATGTAGATTAAGAATAGAATACATCCTAGTACACTTCGCTCTGGAATTGACTGTGTTACTTGAGATGTAGCGGATGTCATTTTACTAATTAGGCCAGATTCTACGTTAGTGAGATCAATTTCGACTTGCTGTTTACGGTTATGTAGATAGGAGGCAAACCAGTTACATGCTGTCCCTCGTACTCCTATACTGTACAGTTTTTGAGGTAGTATTTCATATGAAACTCTATCGTAGGCTTTACTCACGTCGAGAAGGATTCTTATTGCGTATTTTTTGTTATTTATTATGTTTAGTGCCTCATTTATAATGTTATAATCTGCCGGTTTACTAATGTATTGCCAAAAATCGTTTCCCAAAGTAATACTTCCCAAACTATTTTCCGCAAATTATCACTTGGCAAAAAAACATTTCTCAAAACAACTTAAAGCAAATAAACAGTTAGCAAAAGTTATTATGGCAAGTTATTGTTTACCAAATAAATACTTGGTCAAAATTCATTTTACCAAGCATTATTCAATCAAAACTAAGTTTTTTAGTGAAATATTTTTTTTCGCTTTTATATAAAAAAAAGAACTAACACCCGAAGTTTCAGGATGGAGCGGAGCGCAGCGAACTTCGAACCTATTTTCCAAAATAAAACGTTAGCATAATAAACGTTTGTCTTAATAAAACTTGACGCAGTAAAATTATGCGAAATGATAATTTGACCAAATGAATAAAATGCGAAATGAAAACTTGCTAAAGTTTCATTTGGGAAATGAAACTGATGCCATAAGTTTATTGGGAAGTAAAATTTGGCGAAAAATACTTTGGCTAAACGGCGGTATCCCTAATCTGCCAATGTAGTGGAATTGTCTTTTCTGAATCCATTTTGCCCTTCATCTAAGATCTTATATTTTTCGCAGTATGGGTACAATCGATTCGACATAGCCGTTTCAAACACTAGAAAATGTCGGCAAAAGCGCTATTGGACGATAATTATTAGTATCAGTTTTATCATCTTTTTTAAGGACCTGTTTTATGATTGATATTTTAAGAAAGTCAGGCACCGAGCCTTCAGAGAATGACTGATTTATTAAGAAGGTAAGTGGTGGACATAACTCATCTACAATGTATGACCAAAATCGGTGGTATTTGGTCGAAATTAAAACTATATTTATTCTTCATTTTGCGTAGTGGGAGTTAAATATATTTGCCACTACAGAAGGATCATCTATTACTTGTTTGTTATGCTTGAGTTTTATGTTTTGTAATTTCTTTTGCGGGAGTTTATTTGTACATTATTTTACAATTTGCCACATTGTTGTTATTATATTGTCTGAACTTTCAATTCTATGTATGAAATTTAGCTTTTTAGGTTTTTGGGACTGCTTTCTTTAGAATTTTTTCTTATTTTTATAATGATTATGTAGTATTGGATTATCTGTTTGGGACGCAATGATTTTCGGAGGCTTTTATATTTACACGAAACTTTCATACCAGTCGTAGTTTTATGCTTTGTTATTACTGCAGGATCAAACAACGTTTTCATTTTATTGTGGGAAGCCGTATAATTTTCCTTCATATTTTTATCATCATGGGATAAATGAGTTTGTAAATAAATATGTGTAGCCATCTTGCTTTACGTAGCAAAGCGAGAGAGCTATATGCGGAGCCATCTTGCTTTATTAAATGTAGCAAAGCGAGAGAGCTATATGCGGAGCCATCTCGCTTTACGTAGCAAAGCGAGAGAGCTATATAAACGTAAAAAAGATTTTTATTAATAAAAATGGTAACATACAAGCAGACAGTTAATTTACTTTGGTCGCCACGCTTGGTCAAGCCTGTATTGTGGTGGCCTTCTATGTGTTCACAATAGAGAAAAGCGCATGTTTATGGTATGTATAATATGTATAAGGTATGCGGAGCATCTTCCTATATCTATGTAGCAGAACCAGAGAGCCTGCTCTAGATGTGGGCCAACATTGAATTTGTGTGTGACAAAGACACAGTGAATTTGTTGGCTCACTGATAGAGAGGGTTTTACCTAGAAACGTAAGGCAAAAATCAGAGCAGCCATCTTCAGGTACACGGTCCTCGGCATTTTGTTTGGATCTAGAAGTTGTCCATTCAGTATCCAGGGAAAAGAGAAGAGATTTCCAGAAGAGATGAAATTGTTGGCTGCTCAGCCATTTTTTTCTATCACAACACGCTAGGCTGAGATAGAAAAGTATAGGGTCAAGCGCGCGAGAAAGGGCGCCTAATTCTGGCATTCGTCTCCTTCGCACATTATTTTTTTTATGATTGTAAATTAATGAGCAAACTTTTGATAAACGAGGTCTGAGCCTTTGCTAGACAAATTAATTTTAGTAGCAATTTCAATCAATCAAAAACTAAGTACAGCATAACAAAAACATATCTTAAATTGCTGATGAATTAATTTTATTATCCAGAAAAGCCACAGACAGACCACATTTATCAAAAGTACATTTTTAAATACGGTATTCATATAATAAAAACTGAATTTTCACGGATATTTACTCTTTTATTTTCATTTTACAATTTTCCGACGTTTCGGAACTTTTCGTCTCGATAGACTGAGGTGACAGGCGTCTTTTTGAAAGCATTAACTGTTAGTTTAGTATCCTCGGCAAAAATTACAAAAAATAATTATTAAGTTATGTTCCAAAATTTGTTCTGGCATATTTTAAATTGAAATTAAAATTAAATCTACAGTCACAAACACACTTCTAGCAAGGGGGTTTCATGCACTTAGCACTGGCTCCCATGCTGTAGCTATGTTCCAACCACGATCTCTATTAAGATTTGGATGCCGGTGGAGCTCTATTGCTTCGCGTATCATTCTAGGAAATACAAATAAAAGTGTAAATATCCGTGCAAATTCAGTTTTTATCACGTCTAGTGCTCGTGTTAAGCTTAGAAAATACTACGTTTTTCATAATTATTAAAAATTTTACCATTGTTGCAATGAGCGAGCAATGCTATTTCATCACACAACAATTGTATTATCTATCAATAATGATTATCTCATAATTTATTTTATCGTCACGTTATCTTTTGATGAGAAATAAAAAACAAGTACATTAAAAATAACTAGTGTATTTTCCGTCATAAGTTTATAAATCAACTATGCACATCATGAATGAACAGACCCAGGGATACGTGTATGCTTTACGGAGGGTCAAAATCAACTTTTCAAGCAAATCTGAAACACGTCTCAACGAATTACTGTTCAATAACATTTCTTTCAGTTCGTAAATTGCGAGCATGCTATGGAAGATAGTCCATCGCGTAATCGCTGGACCAAAACATGGCCCAGTACACCAGTCAATTTTGATCAACTGGCATCGAATGAGGAATTATTGATGTGGATAAATCGTTTACGTTATCAGCATACAAATATTTCCCCAATTTCGATTTTTTTGCAACTACAATTCTGTAGCCAGGAGGTAAACAAGAATAAGTCCGCCGTTTTCGAAAATCGTTTTTTACACATTTAACTTCTTGAATGTGTACTTCAGAAAGGTAACAAGTCCTATTGGCAATATTTTTTTATTTATTCAGAATTAAATAATAGTAAGTCTTAGTAAAAAAATCCCCCGCAGACTTTTAAATGCTCGTCGTGAAAGTTTTGAATTTGGCGGTTGTTATTCTTTATCTCTTAGCTACAGAATTACATTTTAGATTGTACAACATAACTTTTGATAGGACATGTGGTGGCTTTGAAATTATGAAAATGAGCTGTAAATCTAAAGTTTCATAACTAGTCGAGAGCTAGATGGTCTCTTACGATCGAAGTCATAGCCTCATGACAAAGCTATTTGTAAAGACTAGGATAACGATCCCAAAAATCATTTTAGCAAACAAACTTACCTACCTACCTATAGCTAAGAATCATTATTACATATTTTACACATCGATAACTAAATCATCATTTATTTTAATTTTGCATCCATAAACCATGTTAAAATACCTAATAAGTGGCAAGATTTTTAACGACTGATGTTGATTGAATGAGTTAGGAAAATACAGTTCTTAGACATAAACATCGTTCAGCCGATTTCTACAATCCGTTGAGCTAAAGGGAAATTTAATAGGCTATTTGACAGGTTTCTGAAAACCACCTCGGATTTTTTGTTGGTGTTCATTGAGTGCTCAGAAAATCGTAATTTTAAATCCTTTAGTGTATTTCTTCTAGAAAAAAGCAAATAAAAATACACTTGTAAAATAAGCCGCCAAAACGCTACCTGGGCTATATGGCGTCGCACAGGAATCAGTAACGTCACTGGTCAGTAAGGAAACTAACGTTAACTCCAGAGAACAATACTACTAGGAAGAATGTAGACTCCATAGAAAAAAAGAGGGGATTACTAAAGAGATTAGTAACATAATCTGATGGTACTAAATTGACTGTAACGCCATCTAGTGTGTGTCCCCTGAGCGGGAAAATTTAAATATTAGGTCGCGGGACAGCCAATAGGTGTACTACTATAGGTTCCTTGAAAAATCGGAGAATATTGGGGATTCTAAACTTGACAGATACTGACCTGTGACGTCATCATAGATTCCGCCAATCCAGGCCGTTTTCGATAAAATGGCTACATATACAAAATTATCAGGTTTCATCCTAGTTTTTTTAAATACTCTCTCTCTGCGAGAAGGCCTGTGCTCTACAGTGGGACGTATATAGGCTACTTATGTTATCCTAGTTTTTTGGATAAATGACCGATTTTTGTTCGTTAAAATGCCTTAAATCGGTTTTAAAACTCAAAATTTACACGAATATGTATAATTAATACTTTTTTTTTCACACTGTCAAATAGCCTATTGCTAATATGTTTAATAAATATTTATTACTTTTGAAACTGTAATTTTACTTCTAATAAAGTAAACTATTACGTTTGATATTTTTCGAGCTTGTATTATATAGGTTAGTTCCGCATTGTTTTCTTTAGCTGAGCCAATGAAATGGTACTCATCGGTAGAAAATAACTACTCCAAGTATAGATAACAAAATGTATCTATCAGCTAGTTTGATAAGTAGAATTTCAAAACTTTCATTAAGTTTTTTTCGTCTCTTCAATTGTAACTCTTATGCGAAACGTGATATAAACTATATTGATCTAATTAAATGCCAATGCCTAACAACGAAGTTCTTTTAATAGCCTCGCAGAGAAAATCACATGTTCAGCACTTAATCTTTATATTTTTGCGTTCGGCATAATGATATAGTGGACAATAGTTTACTAGTAATGTTTACAAGAGTTATAATTGAAAGAAATCATGTTGTTTACATAGGGTGTAACAGAATCCCCATATACATCCAAAAACAAAAACGGGGGGGGGGAGTTCCGTTCATCAATACGAAGAACTTTTACTATGGGGTAAATTTTGAAATCGCTAAAAAAATATCAATTTATACATTTAAATGCAGCCAGTGGTAACTTTAGTATGTCATCATCATCATCATCATCATCATCATCATCATCACCAGGCACTTGACGCCCACTGCAGGACATAGGCCTCCCTCGTGGTTTTCCAAGCTTCCCGGTCTTATGCCACTGCTCACGCTGCGTCGTCCGGTTCGCGGTCGCCAGGTCAGAACTTTTCCGCTCCAACGGCCATCAGTTCTCCTAGCTATGTGCCCCGCCCACTGCCACTTCAACTTAGCAATTCTTCAAGCTATATCAGTAACTCAGCTTTTCCTGCGGACATCCTCACTCCTGATTCGATCACGCAGTGAAACTCCGAACATAGCTCCCTCCCATTGCTCGTTGGACGACCTGGAGCCTTCTTATGAGGTCGATAGTCAGCGACCAGATCTCACATCCATAAGTCATCACTGGCAACACATATTGGTTATACACATTTGTCTTGAGACACTGAGGTATTTTGGACGCGAAAATGTGAAAATACTTCAGTATGTAATAGATGATAATTCGAAGTTTCCACATAGTAAAGTTGTTCAAGCGAAAGACATCTGTCAGGATCGCAGCAAGTGGCAGACCCTGGGCTCCGGGATACAGGCGTGAGTGTATATAATGTAAAATTTGTTCGTATTGACGCGTAGAACGCCCCTATTTTCAGATACATATAGGAATTTTGTTATTTTTACCCTCGAAGGTGATTTATAAGTAAAGGCACTAACTCCATCGCTGTACTATTTATATTTATTTTACAAGAATCTGGAGGCAGAATCATTGGCGTATGGCGTGAAGCCGGGTGAACCGTTACCTTCTGAGAATGGTTTCTACATACATGAATCCAGCTTAGACTACGCATTCGCCGCGATTTGTGTGAAATACAAGGTTGCCAATGGACAGAATGAAACAGGTATAATAATGATTAAACTATACAAAATCTGTTATCCTATAACTAGTTTCAGAACTGTGAAAACAAAATTGCAATTTAGAAGAATTCGAAAATTTTGCTGTCAATGTTTTTTTTTATTTTGTATTTACATAGCACTCGAATAGGTACGCGACTACCTTAGTTACTGCAATATATGATCGTGGATATAAATCCGCGATTGTATATTTTTTTTTATCAAATACATTTGGCACAAAAATATCAAGATGAAACCCACTTAAAAAACTGAGAAATGTCCTTTGAACAAGCCAGGGAATCTATTTTACAGTTCAAATTTTTGGTAGTAACAGACGCAATAACTTGCGTCATTATCGACATATTAAAAAGAACTTCAAATGGCTGTCCCCGGCCCGGGTAGAAAAAAAAATCTTAATATAAATGCTACCAATGACAGTAGTAAAAGAGAAAAATGATTCTAATTACAGGAAAATATTCGACTGAAATGAGCTTTACAAACAATAAGGTATATGAGCCATATCTGCGCGTTCAATGCACGTTCACGAAGTAGAAACATAAATAATTGCTGTTCCAAATTTAAATAGCAAAAAAGCAGAAAGATCTGTTTCAAATCGTATCGCTCTTAGCTAGTTAGTCAGATTTTTACGAGTCATTAATTTTGTACATTTAAAGTAGGGAAGTACAGGTCAAATTTTATACCTATATAATATCACATCAACTAACCGCCGATTAACCTCAATTTAAAAAAAAAATTACGATATATTAAGATTTTATACATATCGTACAATGCTAAATTTTGCCATAGGATTGTCATTTCAAGTAGTTATCTGTCATGGATATTTTGAATAAGAAACTGTGAGGTGAAAACACCTTTCCTTTTCTATTTATCCGTCTCTGCGAAGTCGAGTAAAACTAAATTAACCTATACACAAATATTACAGTTAATATTTTGGCATAAGCATCGTTAAAAAGCTATGGAAAATATTCCACAATACTATGGACTCTAAGGTACATTTTATCTCTGACAATTGAGTCATTCAACTTTCGACATTCAACAACGAACCATTTTCATTCTCAATTATAGCGTCATGTCCCATCGTGACAATCGTACAGCAAAACCGCTCTTATTCCAGTCCACCTAAGGACTCAAATCTACGTTTATATGACCTGCTCATCTTCCCTACTGGCAACCGTGTCCGTAGTAGAGATCTTAGTACTCCTGTACATTTTCAAGTTGGACTCCGTATAGTCGAGAATCTTTCGACTGGAGTGCCTAATGTAGAGCATTTGTTTGTGGTAGATTTTCAGCGCGCCTTTGACAGTTATGTAGGTCAGCCCCCCCAGGATGGTCCTGTGTAGGTTATTGTTGATGGAACGGAAGAATATCTTGCCTATAATGGTGGAGATTGTGGGGAGTAGCAGGGCGGAGCAGAAGATGCGAGTTGGGGATGCGTGGGAGCCGGAGTTCACCCCCGTGATGTTTCCGTTGGGAGCTACGCCCGCCATGATGGCGCCTCGGTCGCCGGAGACGCTGAAACGTGGAGAATATTCTTGTTAAACGGTGTTTTGGGACTATGAAGTGGCAACACCACTCGGTGACCGGTGGGAGACAAACTTGACTTTCTCGACTTGGCTGAAAAGAGAGTACTCAAAGATAAAAGATAAAGATAATTTATTCAAGGAACATTTTACAGTGACCTTATCACTGAGGTGAGGATCTCTTCGCGGCAGGTACGACTGTACGACTGCTATTATATAAAACAGCTCCCAAGAACTATAAGGTGTAGTGACCCTATAAATCATCTGCAGAAAATGTAAAGGCTATTTTTTAAAGTAAGAACACATAAATGTGTTTCTAAGTAAGCATAATCAGCCTATATACGTCCCACTGTAGGGCACAGGCCTTCTCTCAAGGAGAGAGTATGGGTTTAATCACCACGCATGCCCACCGCGATTTCAAGCGCTGAGGTATGTGAATAGCTCAGACACTCAGGTTTCCTCACGATGTTTTCCTTCACCGTTAGCGTATGGTATTGCTACGATAACTTCACAATGTACATATCTTAGAAAACCAAGTCATAGGTACATGCCCGCACTTGGGATCGAACCTGGGTCTCTCGCTTCCGAGTCCGATGTTCTACCCACTAGGCTACCAACGCTGTCACAACGTTTCACTGTAACGTATTTTTGTTTCTAAGTAAAGTACAATAAAATTTTGCCGCAGACAAGTTTTAGCTGAAATGGGCAAGTTCACAATGCAACGGTTGATTAGTAACGGACGTCAGTGTTGGGGCGAGCATAATCATGAAACAAAAGATAAATATTTTCCACCGTCGCTACGCTGTCTTATGCATTACCTGTGTAATGCTAATTTAGACTCTCACATAAAAAGCTTATTATTTACAACCGGTATAACTGAAATTGGGTTCGTCGGCCGCAGCACCAGCGGACGGCGGAATTCTCCGAAAATTATTTATTGATAACAGTTATAACAATGGTAGGTATCTAATCCTCCTTTTAAGTTTGCACCTCTCTATTTGCTTATCTTTTAAACTAACTTCAACCATCGACCTAACCTCAAAACAAACCCAAAAATGGAACCCAAGCTAACTAAAGCATCAAAAGTAAACTAAAAACTGCTTATGCATTAATTGAGGTCATGAAGCCCACTCACCGAGGAAGTGAACAGCAAAGGACCGATAGAATTGTTTTAAGAACCCAGCAGCGACATCGGATCGCTGATGGAGTAGTAAAAGTACAGAGACCCTCTCCACAAGAATATGGGGAGCTGACGGCCAACCTTCAACCTTCCTCAGGTTCGCCGTCATCTCCGGATATTCTTCTCCTAGTTAAACGGGTCTTCAATACTGGTTATATCCGTCCTTCCACTCGGGAAATTACTGAATGAAAATCTTCAAGGATTCTCTCAATGAGTGCGTGAATATTCATCACCCTAGCACACCTAGTTTCTCAGTCATTCATGTCTTGTTCGTGATCCATAATGCCCACTCTCCTGTGCATAAGGCTACGTGTGGAAACTTCAGGACTAACCAATATCTAGGCCTTATTACGCGCACCAAATCCTGTCGGAATCGATCGAAGTCGAAGGCGATGGCAATTAGTGTGGAATTTGACAGTTAGACAATTGGAATCGCTCAGGATTTGGTGCGCGCATAAAATGACCAGGTCTATTATAGTGAGCAGCACATCGTATCTAAGCCACTCACTCGCCAAAGGGCAGCACGTATCGCAGCGCCGGTATCTTGGCGCAATACTTCCGCAGCAGCTGCAGCACGGAGTCCTCCCAGTTGTACATCTTGGCGCTGATCAGCGTCACCGGGATCGTCGGCAGCAGCACCAGCAGCACGAGCGGGTCGGCCGACTCCATCATCTCGAGACCCTCGCGGTGACCGACCACCTGGAAGCGGCGAATGGGTTACGACTTAGTCGGTTTAAGGGCGAATTGAGGGGTGCAAAGGTTCTCGAGTGGTGACCACGAAATGGCAAACGCAGCGTAAGACGCCCACCAGCTCGCTGGACCGACGATCTGAGGCAGATTGCTGGCAGTGGCTGGATTAGGTTGGCCGAGGACAAAAGGAAGTGGCGTGCCTTGGGAGAGGCCTGTGTCCAGCAGTGGACGGATACGGGCTGATTGATTGATAGACTGAATTGCGCCAAGTGACTGGTATAGTAAGTAAATACATAAACACTTAGGTAACCAGGGATAAGCGGACAAATATCTATGACCATCTTTGTCTGAATAAAACAAAAGGCATAAAGGCAATTTTACCATAAGGACTTATTTAAAATAGTTTAACATTTGCCAAAGTACTCGTATATAGTCAACGTAATAGATGAACAATGTAAAACATGCAAAACATAACACCCGCACATCACAATAACTAGTAAGAAGCCTTTACACGCCCCACTGCAGGGCACAGGCCTTCTTTCAGAGAGGATGCGAGCTCGCCGCGATGGTACGTGAATACCTCACACTCGGGTTTCCTCACGATGTTTTAAACTTAGCAAACAGTCAATAGTATTTTCCGGGATTCGAACTCACGACCTCTCCAATGTGAGGCCAGCCTTCTACCGATGCACTACAACCGCAAAATCACTTGTCCTGCTCCCAAACTGTGATATGGTAACTGGTAACGATATGGTAACCACAAAATTTAAACACGTTAAAATATACCTGATGCCTAGGCCATTTACACAAATTAAAGCAGTCATTCCTAATTACATTTAGCAAGGCTGACGATTTTCAGCTAATTCTTATAACGTGGATCTTCCTAATAGGCCAGTGTTTATTAACCCCTGAACTGCCCTCGCGGAACGCAACGTATAGGTGGCCCATACTAAGTTGGACACAGATCTGTGTCGCGGCAGACCAGTGGTTAACATAATCTGCGGTCATATTCAAACGGCTGCGTTGGTGGTTTAAAAGAAACTTACATTTTTGAGATACTTCATTGGGATATTCCATTGTCTCCCGGCCGTGTTAAACATTTAATTAGTGGTTTACTCATTTACGTAATTGAAGTTTGTTTTGGCTGTGTGTGTTTTTAGTATTTGCTGTTAGTTAATCGACCGCATATTTTCGATATTGAGACCGGAAACTGTTATGTGTGTTTACGATACAAATAGTTGGTATAGTATAAACAAAACTGATGTCTACATTTTAGTTCAATAAACGCATCTATGCCGAGTACGATATAAGCTGCCGGGAATGACGGCCCATGTGCTTTAAATTAATAATTAGGGAAGTATGTATTTATTAAGTGTGTATATGAAGTAATTATAGGCATTTCACTGTCATCAGGGACAAAATCAACATCGAGCTCTACCTACATCTTATTCTTGGACTCTAAATAAGATAAGAATATTCTTTATTGAAGTTATAGTAGCAATACCACTCGCTTGTGAAGGAAAACATCATAACGAAACCTGAGTGTGAGACCTCAGCGCTTGAAATTGCCAATACGCGGTTTATGTTTAAACCAAGCCGAGAATGACGACCTCAAAATTAACAAGTCATCAATATCAAATTAAAAATACGGCTAAGAGAAACCAAAATTTGTCGTGACATCAGGTTATATGCAAATAACGGACTTATAGCAAAAAATATTCCGCCACAACAAATAGAAAACCAACTAAAAATTACCCGAACGAAAACTAGTTTTACTTAACCCCAAAACAAGGTCGAAGCGCCGTTAAAGACACTAACCACCATAGTTACTAAGCGTTAAGTTATTGCCATGCAAATACCATAGACTACCTTGACAAAGAAATCTGGGACGATGTACTGTATGTGCGGTATTGTATTGTGTGGATTTGACAAATATTCGTACCTACCTGCTTTACCGTACACTGGTCAACATGTATACTTGTATACATTGTGGCTGTTATAGATATTGATTACACACTGTTCAACAGAAGTAGTCGTCAATGCCTCTTGGTCTTTTTCAAATATCACTAACAGCCAAAACGTAAAACTAAAAGATGACAGACCAATTTAAGGCTAACAATGCCATTAATTAGCATTTAACAACAATAACAATCCCGGCAGTGGGACACAAATACGGCTAACTAGAAAAAATGCATTATACTACCAGACGCCAGCAGCGCCGCACTAAATTTTGAACCATAGATCACAATTAATCTATTCCATAGATGGGGAGTAAAGAATGACATAATATAATTTTCACAAATTTTCATCTCAAATAAAAATCATAAACATAAGTTTCTCAGTAGTTTTTAATTGAATCTATGAGGTAAGCCTGTCGAATACACTTCGCTTTGAAGAAAAGTCATTTACATAGAAAAGGCAACACAAATCCGAACATTCCCAAAAAGCTTCGTCATAAAAAGTGGCACAACAGACACAGAACTCGCTGTGAATATTAAAATAAAATGTAAGAGCTACGAAGATTTTTGTATGGGGCCTGGCATAGTTCATAGTGGCGCCCTCTATATTTTTTCAATATCGTGGAGCATAATGAAACCTAGCTAGATCGATAGAGGACAAAAAAGTAAACAAGAAATTATTAAGGTCACCATGTCCTAAAGTGGCACGTTTAGGAGTTATTGAGCTTTGAAGTTTGTATGAGATTTTTATAAAACTTAACTTTTGAATAATTTTTCACTAAATACTGGACTATATGCTTGGCACCTGTGACTCGTTGCCGATTCTTGACTAAATTGCTAAATAAGTCGTAGAAAAAACACCCAGTTTATTATAGATACCGTATATTAAGGCACCCGAGCGTAGCGAGGATGCTTACAATGCGAGGGTATTACGGGAGCTTTTACTAGAGTTATAAATCTGCTTTTCATCAATCCTATCAGGTAAATAAATAAAATAGTGTATTTAGAGGAAAATTCACAAGATATTTCTTTATTTTAATTACAAATTACACTTAGCTGCTAGACTAATTACAATATACAATTAGGCATTACTTATCATTAAATCATTCTACCGAACAGTGAGCGAGTTATTGATCGGAGAAGTAGGTACCGGAAGAAACATTCGTACCTAAATTAAGTTTTATGGTGGCTGTGTTTAGTTATAAGCATTATCTGATTAAATATTAGCAGTTAAACAATAATTAGGTAGTTAGACCTGAAAATATGATTAATCCCTGTTTCTATGTTTAATATGGTTTCATAGTAAACATATGTCACTTCAATGTAGGTAATTATTGGCTGACAGAAGTCATTGTTATACATATATCCTCATTCCCCCAGTCCAAGTACAGTCTATTACACCAGGTAAGGGAAAGGTTTTGATCTTTTTGGTTCATCCATAGTCCATCACATCCCACAAACAAGATACATAAAGCCGCAGTCTTCACAGCTACGAGTAAGACAGCAGACAACTATGAGAGCCACCAAAAACGAACATCTACGCCCTAGGCAAGATTGTGGTCAAGGGTAAGCTCATATCGGAATAAAAAAACTTTGGACTGAGCTGAAAAAAGATAGAATTTGTTTGATAACAATAAGCACCAACAAAATGTGTACGAACTTTGAGCGAACATGAAAAGAGTAAACAAAACAGTCGATTCCACGTTGAAATTCCGTGGTGCTTCGTCGACTAAAGACCCTCGAAAAGAAGATGGACATCTCACCTGAATTAGCACGTCAACCAGACAGTAGCACCAGCAATAGTTCGAAAACCAAGAACTCACACGGTTCGACGGGGATGAAGGTATTTATGTTAAAAACATGGTTGAACATGGTTTTACACACAGCAGCGGTTTAAGTTTCTAGCGATATGTACCTATCTACATTATTTATAGGTACCTACCTACCACCTAAACCTATCTATATTAATTAAACTGTAGGTTTTATATTGACATGTTTTGAATTTTAATCGAATTGAACGAATTGGATGCATGAATAATAATACTATAATTTCATGTATATATGTATATAAGTAGGTAGGTAACTACTAGACATAGCTACCCAGACTTTAAAAAACATCAAAGTAGGTTTGAATCCCCGAGAAAACTCATATCAAGTGACAAATTCAGTGATGAAACTCAGTTAGTGGAAATTCCATACAAACTTCAAAGCTCAATAACTCCTAAACGTGCCACTTTAGGACATGGTGACTTTAATAATTTCTTGTTTACTTTTTTGTCCTCTATCGATCTAGCTAAGTTTCATCGTGCTCCACGACATTGAAAAAACTATAGAGGGCGCCACTGAGACTATGCCACTAATCTTCGTGGCTCTTTCTCAGTATTTTTTCAGTTGAATGTACGCCACTCTAACTACTGGTTATTCTGATAATATGTTAAACAAATCGACCGACTTAGGTATTGTCGCTTTTACTGATATTTGACAACATTGACTCATACCACGAATTGTTTCTTTGTATTTGTGTTATATTTGCTGACGCGCCTGGTGGTCTAGCTAGAGGTTCATACTGAAATATTCTATTGAGGATCACCAGTGGATCGTCACAGTATTCAGCAAAGTCGGCACACTGATGTACCGTGGTTGGAGTGCCTTGGAAAAAGTGCGAAAAATTGCCGATTTTAGCAGAAATGCAATCTTGTACTAGGTTATTGGCCCTTCTTTCTAGTGCCTAGAACCTACAGCCTAGGATAGCCATTAATGTTAGTGACATTTCTGGGTGACACTTTTTCAAAATCGTATTATAATATTATATTCTTTGTTGCACTAATCCGTGCTGAGGACCATTTTAAAAACCTATTTAGAAACTAAAAATTCCACCCATGCCGGGACTCGAACCCTTGACATTTCTAACCTCGAAATTTCGAACCTCTTCTCTGTATTACGTCCGGGTTCAAGTCCCGACATGGGTGGAATACCCTCTAAATATGTATTATAGTATATAGAAACTACGATTTTGTGCCCCTGATATGATTAAATGCTTTGAACTTTATATTAAATACATACAATAGTTCGAATATTGATGATTCATATGTGGTGTACCTCTGAAATACGGTAGGTGTACAGTGAACACAAAAAGTTTACAGAACACTAGTCTATCAGACTACAAAGCAATTAGAGCATATATGTAATGTGAATTTATTTGTATGGACAATTTTACTCAAAAGCCAAGACCGATGATATCCGAAATCGGTAGTCCACGCAGTTCCATATTTGTACGAAAAAACTGGATGATACACCTACCTATACACAAAGGAAACCGGATCGACGCCCTAGAGTTTGACCTTCATCAGAGCCAAAATCCGCCGAAGCGGGTTAATCTATTTTAACTATCTGTCTCCACACCCAATAACTATTCGTGGTTTGACCGATTACTATAACAAAAGTGACACAGCGTCCAACAGAACCGTATCATATGTAGAGCTTGCACTTCAAATAATCGTTTTATTCGAATATTCGCCTGTTTTACTATTCGAACTAATTGGACTTCATCTTTCGAATTTTCCGAATACATATTTCGAATAGTGAACTATTTTCAACTCTACCGCCAGCGGTATGGACAAAATTAAAGAGTACTGCCAACAAACTTCAATTCAACAAACGTCAATAACTTAGGCCTGTGCCCTACAGTGGGCCGTATATAGGCTGCTTATGACTTATTTTCTGACAGTTTTTCGTCAAATTAAAGTCTAATAATTATTTGATATGGCATCTTTGCAACGATTTCAGAACAGCTTAGGTTTCATCGGAGTTGAGGGGATTTTTTAGTGGACAGCAACAATGGTGTTATTTGAAAATTAAAAAGTGACTGTTGATTTTGTTATTGATTTTAACGAAGTATAAGTCTACTTCTATGTTTAGTGAGGCCTATCGAAAACCATAAAATTATGATCTTATAGGAGGAAATAAAATTACTTTTCTTGATAAAATAACTAATATTCGAAAAAATCGATGTATTCGAATAGATAGATTTTATACTATTTGAAATATTCGAATAGTAAAAATTGGCGAATATTACAGGCCCTAATCATATCGCACGCCGCTAACAAGTGACAATTGACAAGTGGAAACGCACTGCGCAATGCGGTGAAAGTCACTCTGCGAATGTGACATTGAATTAGCGTACGATATGTGGCACTTACAAAGTACATAGGTACTGAGGCAGCTCTTCTGGCTTTTGACAGAAGAGCGAATGTCGAACAAAGCCTGAACACTTCGGCTTTACTGATTCAGAATAATAACGTCCAAAGACTATTTTTAAGCATGTTGGGCGTTTAGGTATTTAATAAACAGATAGGATTTGCCCTCTTAAATAATAATATAATAATAATAATAACTAGGATACCCTGTACTTTGGTAACCAGGCAAAGACACCACAAACATGGAAATCCATCGAGACTGAGGCCATTTCTGCGGCGGCCCCTAGTGGGAACCGAACCCACGACCTCCGGGATGGCAATCAGTAACGAGGCAGTCAAATGTTAAATCTTCTTCACTTTCACTTGTCCCGGTCCCTAAGTAGGATACCCTGTGCTATGATAACCAGACGAAGACAATAAAATCTCTACGGTGAGCGCACCTTAACCTATCTTACCCCACTTTTATATATAATGATGATGATTTGCCTGAAGACAAGCTAAGATAAAAGAAATGTTTAAAAACGTATTAAAGAAACACTACCTAAATAAGGTATACTCTTGTTATACTAAATAAATACTACCTAAATAAGGTATACTCTTGTTTTACTAAAGAAACACTACCTAAATAAGGTATAGTCTTGTTTTACTAAAGAAACACTACCTAAATAAGGTATACTCTTGTTTTACTAAAGAAACACTACCTAAATAAGGTATACTCTTGTTTTACTAAAGAAACACTACCTAAATAAGGTATAGTCTTGTTCGTACGGAAGTTCCGTACGAATAAGACTAAGTATACCAAGTAATGTAAATTACTTCAGCCAGATGTCGCTGCCTGTACGTAATACAGGTAAGTTTGTAAAAAGATTCGAAATATCGCCGATGTATGAGGACGCGGGTTCAAGTCCCGGCATGGGTGGAATTTTTAGCCTCTAAATAGGTTTTCTGTTACGTTTTGCCAATTATATTGTAATTTCTAAAATATGTGCCGTCACACCAAATGAGGGACAGGTCATACATAACCTACGTGACCTGCGACAAGGACTCCGGAAATCATTAAATTCGTATGAAATAATACATGGCTCCTAACTGTTGACGTTTTGTATTACCTGCATAACAGTGACGGCGCCGTAAGTGATCGCAATCCAGTAGATGGAGCCCAGGAGCGCTCCGCCGGCCACGAACGGGCACACCTTGTGCGTGATCTCCTCGAGCGCATCCAGCAGAGCCACGAACGCGCCCATGGATGGGAACACCACTATATACTCTGCTTTGCATTGCGGGCAGAGCACCTGGAAAACAGACACGTACAATGAAACGCGGCGATTAGAAACTGGCGTATGAATAGAAATAAATAACGTCTGAATAGGCACAAATAAGAGAGTATCATTTTACGGTACGGTCTTATTTATAAAGTTGATTCTAACACTCTTGTGACGGAGTTAAAACCGGTTTAAAGCGAGAACACCTCCCATGCGTCTTAACCCTTAACCACTGACGTACGTATGTGGTACGTCGCTCAAACGGTTTTTCGTTCAATACTTAATTTTGCGCGGAAATTTCTGCGCGTCCTTCTTGGTAGTTTCCTAGTCTCCAGTGAGGCGTACGCGGAGGGGATATAGTACTTGTAGTATGACCCTAAGCAGGTAAGTTCAATGACCTGACTTATGTGGTACGTAGGTCAGTGTAGTGTGACTTTTTTTTAGATATGTATTTACGTTTGCCCATAGATGACATTCATCTATAAAAATACAATGAGTTCACGAGAATGGTGCCTATAACGAAGAAATGATCGAGTTTTGACTTTGCGGCTCTAACGAATTCTCGGTGGTTGAAATTACTATATTCAGTCTGATCGCGTTGCGTCTTCCGAAGACGAATATCATGATGGTGAAGAGACTCCGTGGTACGGATTCAACATCTAAAGATGTTACTCCATTGTCACATATTTCCAGCCTACTACAGTAATGCAACAACAGTTGTTAAAAAGTGCCAAAATTGTGATTTATGAAAAACGCTTTTTTTCCTAATTAAAACCGTTCTTAATAATTAATTTAACCAAAAAAGGAAGATAAGATAAGAATATTCTTTATTGTACCAGGAAAAGCACAAACACGGAAGTTCCTATTATTAGAAAATATTTTTGTGTTAATTTTTAAAATAATACTTCTTAACTTTCATTACCTGTAAGGATGTTCGTATAAATATAATTTTCTATTATTATTATTCTTTTATAATCCCTATTTAATTTGAATATATTAAAATTAATAAAATGCAGTAATCACCAGAGTTACACTCTGTGGATGCATCAGGAGGTCTTCAAAGTTACGTACGTTACATACCATACGAACCTAGGTCAGTGGTAGTGTAATAAAATGACACGTCATTAGTTAAGGGTTAAAGCTGTTTTAGTGGAGTTTTCAGTAGCGTTCACGATAATCCACCTGCCATTAACAAAGATTACGTTACGGCGCTTTATTTACTGTACTATATCTTCTGTCGCGTGGAAATTTTATGTGTATCTTTCCTCAATAAAAAGTAACCTATGTCCTTTTCCATACTATATCTCTGTGCCAAGTTTCATCTAGATCCGTTCAGCCATTTTATCGTGATCGAGTCACAAACATCCATCCGAGACAAAAGCGAGCTCCATTTCTACTCGCCATGATTAAGCTCTGCGAATCAGAGCGAAAGCCTGGTCGGACCATTCCGACCAAAAAATCATCTATCCTTTTAAGCTTTCGTATTTACAATTTACAATTATTTAAGTATGATTTATTTATGTAAGTTTATTATTAATTATAAGTATGTATTATACGTATGTGCACCAACTACCTACCCGTCTCTCTTCTCCTTCGGCAACCTTTCCGTCACGAGGTTGTCTGGAAGAAATTTCTGTTAGCAATAAGGGCTCCCATTGTACTTTTTCATTGTAACTTTTATTTATGTTTCTTGTTTCTTGTGTGCAATAAAGAATATTCTTATCTTATCTTATAATAGTAGAAAGATAATGCGCAAAATAGCACGCCATCGCTTCCATACAAGATCCAAAAACCCATACTGATGTGGAACAACATTCTATAGGATTTCACGTTGTAATAACAAAATAATCCCTAGTCTGTTAAAACACAGCATACATAAGAATCTACCTTGCGTGTGATGTTGCCTCTCTGTTTCTCGTCAACCCACCGTTGCAGACAGCTCTGGTGTACCTGCAAATGGAATTTCAATAACTATTACCATTTTTGACTATAATCACATTAATCATAATCACACATTGCAGACCACCGACATAAAAGAGAGCAGGTAAGCGCAAATGGAATTTTTAGGTTTTACAATAATCAGGGGTATTTCGATTCAATTCATTTGAAAATTTCAAAAGTTTTAAACTGTATGACAAGCACTGTAGTGCTTACGGAGGTTTCAGTTCGAGAAAGTTTTAATTGTTTCCAACTTTTTATTGCTGTAGTGTTTTGGAATAGGTTTTTATAAATATTTTAAATATGTAGGAATTTTTTTATAAATATTTTATTTTTAAGTTTTAGTGGGGGAGCAGTGGTAGCCTAGTGGGTAGAACATTGGACTCGGAAGCGAGAGACCCAGGTTCAAGTCCCAGTGCGGGCATGTACCTATGACTTTATTTTCTAAGTTATGTACATTTGTGAAATTAAAGTAGCAATACCACTCGTTAACGGTGAAGGAAAACATCGTAAGGAAACCTGAGTGTCTGAGCTATTCACATACCTCAGCGCTTGAAATCGCCAATCCGCGGTGGGCACGCGTGGTGATTAAGCCCATACTCTCACTCTGAGCGAAGGCCTGTGCCCTACAGCGGGACGTATGTAGACTGCTTATGATGATGGGGGAGCGGGAGAAAAAAAAATCAAGTTCCTTCTTAATTCTTTGCTTTAAAATTTGAAGTCCCCAATTTCCATCTCCGAAAATCGTCACCAGAACATCACGAAATTACCCTGGGACTACTTTTACGCTATATTTTACTAAACATATGTGTATTACTTGCATGGGCCCCACTAGGCCTTATTTAATGCTGTCCACTGAAGAGTTCCGCTCTCCATCTCTGAAAGTCTTGATCAGAACTTCACCAAATTAAAATGGGACCAATAGGACGTTACCTTTCGGCCGCTACCGCAACTGAGTTTCGTAACCAGGTGCGAAAGAAGAATGAAAACTCCTTGTTCGCAACCAGTTGCGAAAGAATACCTTTTATTCTTCTTTCGCAACTTGGTGTCGAAAAAGGACTTTGCAAATATGTGGTTGAGAAAAAAGAAAAGCGTAGTCCTAATTCGCAACCAATATCAGTAATATTACATGTTAAATGGCTCTACTTATTAGTTACAAGTGGATTTACTAGGATTTTTTTAAGTTTAAGTGTGGAACACCAATACTACGAGTAGCTTAGCACAATCAAGAAAAACAATCAAATAATAATGAGACTTTATTTTTATATTATCAATCTTAGACGCAGGCCGGCAGGCCTTAGTGGATTAATAATAAGCGTCGGTCATGGTATCGAACTACCATATTACATATGGGCAAATTATTTCGATTCAATGACCGACACTTATTATTCCGCTCTTCAACTCTTCTATTGCCGAGGTTATTTCTTTATCAATTTCCTCGTACTCTTTGTTTTTCTTCTTGCTAACTTTTCTGAGGTCAAAGGACGTAGACTCAGTCTCCAAAACGTGAAGCAAATGAGCCAGAGTGGGATTTTTGCGGCCAACGTATTTATTAATTTTTGCATGCCAACCTTCTATATTATTATTAGTTCTAATAGCTTCATCATGACAGCAACATTCTTTCTCTATTTTATCTTTTGAAACCCATTGCTTCTTAAAGTAGGCATTAAATTTATTTATTTCTATACATACTGGACTCCTTGCCATAACATATCGATATCCTGTATTTATGAAATTTTGCGGTAAGCGAGCTAGTCCTATACATCTAGCGACGTGCCTCTTCTTAGGTCTTGTATTGATATTGAGAGCCTTAGCCTTCCTCCAGAGGCATCGGTTAAAATGATAGTAACATCCACGAAAAACAATTGTTGGGAATACTCTTCTGATGGCATGAATAGCAGCAAGTTCAAAATCCATCGTAATTTTTTTCGGTACCCATGTGGATAATGTGGTCTTTATCAAGTTGAACAGTATTTTGTAACTTTTCATTTTCTTATCGCACATCAGACAAAATAATAGTGGCGTTACACACTTGTTTTGTTCATTATACCCATGTATAGTATATAATTGTTTAAATCCTTTTGGACAACTTTTAAACGTGCCGTCGGCAAAAAAATGATGATACTTTCTAATTTGCTCTCTATTTTCTTTGCTACAAAACACAATTATTCTTTGGGAATCATCGTCATAATCCGCCAATAAAAACTCAGTATACTTTGCAGGTACAACAACGTCGCTTGGGTTTACAAACCGTACTTTAGGAGCACCTAATATTTTGTTACGTTCGTTATAGAGTCCAGTTTTCACACTACTGTATTTTGGTACTTCTTCTAGAAGTTGGATACCGCTATCGTTTATTTGCTTGACCACTTTGTCGTATTGCTGTTGTATTGATTGAAAATTACAGCTGCTTATCTGTTTCAGTTGATCGAATTCTTTTAGTACTATGTTTTTGGCATGGCTGGCCGTACAGTTTGCATCATGTTCTTTAATTTTTTTAATCTCATTTCGCTGATTCAATGTTAAGTTCCCTTTGCAAATCGTTTCATTACAACACTTCCAAAATGAGTCCCCGTTTACATAAATTTTCTTACGGTGGAACCGGTGCCCGTCGTATAGCAGTTTTGTTCCTCCTCGTTTAGTTGATATAAAATCTAATTTGCTTGAGGTCCGAAAAATATTAGATGAAGACATTATTACATTTAAATGATGCACAGCACAACAGTGATGCACAACATAAATTATAAGTCATTATGGCAGAATTGTCAAGATTAGATAACAACCATTCATTTCAACTAGTACTAAGTACCTACGCACTCGAAAAAGTATGAGGTTGCGAATAAAGAACAGAAAATCCTGCACCGCTACTGGTTGCGAAAAACAAATGCATTATGCCTATAGTTGCGAACGAAGAATAAAAGGTATTCTTTCGCAACTGGTTGCGAACAAGGAGTTTTCATTCTTCTTTCGCACCTGGTTACGAAACTCAGTTGCGGTAGCGGCCGAAAGGGGACGTTATATGTATTCAAAATTAGTTAAGATTTGACAGAGTTATGAAGGAACATAGCAAAAAAAAAGCAATATACGCGTCGAATTGAGAACCTCCTCCTTTTTTGAAGTCCGTTAATAAACAGATAACATAATATGCTAATATGTTAGACTATATAATAAGTCCCACAATCACGCCAAGACTCATGCCTGTATGTATTACTGTTTTTACGATAGAGCATAATCAAAAAACGGCGAAAAACCATGTTTGTTGTATGGAGACTGACAGGTTCCGCGTGGCGCCGGATTAAGAATAGCGTCACTCCATTTCCTTCCGTGGATGTCGTAGAAGGCGACTAAGGAAATCAATTGCCAGGAGACGGGCAGCAGCGTCTTCCTGAGATTCCAACCGCATACTGCGATCGCCAACCCGCCTGCCAAGCGTGGCGATTATGGCATAACCCCTCATGGTTATGAAAACCATGAGGGAGCCCTATGTCCTGCAGTGGGCGTCAAATGGCTGATGATGATGGAGACACCCTTATTTTTAAATTTAATTATTTGTTAGGTAATCTGCTGTAATAACACATATTCTGTAAAAATTTCAACTGAGGTAGCCACTTGAAATTACGGTTCCAAAGATAGAGCCCTTTAAAGGTCGGTCGGAAGGTTGGACAGACAGACTGGCAGTTGGACGGACCGTCAGACAGACAGGCAGCGGAGGCAGAGTATTAAGGCCCCGTTTGGCACCCCTCGGCTACGGAACCCTGAAATCTAACTAGGTACCTAACTTCATTGAAAAAAACCTGTACACTACAGGTTTTGTTTTCTGATTAATGTAGGTCATAGACTAGATCACGAGGATCAGAGATCACCAATCTTTCTTCAAAATGCCAAATGCTATAATCTTAAATTCCAGTCACCCAAGTAGGTACTGTTACCAAACTACCAACATCTAATAAAAATTCTATCATTGGACTTATTTGCATATTAGTTTTGAAACAGACTTGTTTTTGTAAATAAAATAAACTTCCTTCAACTTGTATAATTAGCCTTATCTTAACACACCACCAAATGTTTTGAGAAAAATACAGTGAGTAAGGCAGATTTATTCTGACGAAGGGGGAATCTGACGAATGTGTCCAAAATCGAATTAAATAATGTAACTGAAACTTTACCGTTGTTTCTTTTCTGATCAACAAATCCTGTCGGAATGATGTTAGCAATACCAATTAGTATGGAATTTTACTGCTAGATTTGGTACGCATAATTAGGCCTCAGAACAATGTTTGTACTCCTGAGCCACTGATAAACATCATTATCTATAAAATTATAAAATTTGCTGGGTTCCATTACCACTGGGAGGCCATGTGTTTATTTCAGTCTGGGTGCATTTCCATGTTTGTGATGTCCTTGCCTGGTTACCATAGCACAGGGTGTCCTAGTTTGTGATTGTGTTGTGTGGAAGTTATTTTATTATTTATTCTATTTATAAGAATGATTTCTGATGAAATTTTGAACTCAACATGAAGTTGTTTGAATAATCACTACGAGTTCAGAACAAATCTGTTGTGGCGCCAATTTACGTAATTCTTTTTGGCAGATTGACAGTGATGCACAATAGTTTATAACCATCCCAATGCGAACTAAAAAAAAGAGATAAGATAGATTAGGTACATTGAGAACAGCGCCATCTATAGAAACCAACAAGAGGCGATCAACATTGACATTTAATGACGACATCGGCGCAAGAGTTCCTAGGTAATGGATACCACTTCAGTTATAATTTCTGACAATTTAGAATAAGGCTTTTGCTGTGCCCAACAGGGTCCAACATGATACACATTATCTGCTGCAATAAAGCATTGAGTATTGACTTAGAAGCTTGAAATTTTACACATTGTATTTGCCTTGGTATTTGACATTAATTTCAGGGGTTCAGTTGTTTTTCCTTCCGAGGTACAGAACCCTAAAAAGTAAAGAAGCATCCTGATTCATTTCTCAAACAGTAGCTATTGTTGTCAACTAACCTTCTAACAGTGCAACAAATGACCTACGTCTATAAATCATAGCAACCTACATGCTTGCTTATCTTGTAACTTATCAGTTGTATCTTACAAGATGGGGATTTTGCCCGCCTGTTAACAGTGACATTGCCCTTTCCAAACAAATTGTTTGTAAAGCATGTAGATCGTTTATAATAAACACACTTGATACAAACCAGTATGCAAGCAAATTGCAAGCAGTATGTAACTTTATTAATAATATATTTGTTTCAGAATAAATTCATATAATAGTATTAGTAACAGAAGGCCTTATTCTATATTAGTAAATAAACCTAGGAAATAGAGAGGTGTAGTTTAATTGAAATATTTAGTGGATCCACACACATGCGTGCAGATCCAGTGCCTGAAAACGTGGTAGTCAACTTTATTTAATAACTAAAAAGTGTTAATTTATAATGAGAACTTGTTTGATATTAAATATCTTAAAAATAAAGTCTATCTAGGTATTCAAAGAACTATTACAAGGCTACAAACAATAACTCGTAACAGTAACGCTTCATGTGATCAATAAATACTGGAAATGCTTATCAAATCATTGATTATTTAAATAGGTATTACAGTAGTGATTAGCTGATTATGGGTAGGTGCTGCAAATTGGCTGCAAATTAATTTGCATTGAAATCTACCAAAATACTTAGGCCTTTTCATGTACCCTTCTACAACACACTACCTCCACAAACAGTATACTCACCCATTTAGTGGTGCCAATGCATTTACAGGGTTGGACCCAGGCGGCGAGTCTGTCGTCGGCTTCCGTAGCAAAGCACACCCAGCATGACTTCAGATTCTCATCGTCCGCTGGCTGGAGCGCCTGCGAGCTGGCAGTAGCCTCCCCTGTACTCTCGCCAGACATTACGACTAGTATTGCACCAACTCAATACAAAGTTTCTAAGCCACGAAAGATTACCGACAAAAACATGAAACAAACACTGTCACGCGAAGAGGATAGGCATGCGAAACAAAAAACGTGTAGTTTAAAAAAACAACAGTGCGTTATGTAGAAGAATTTAGTTTGTAATATTAAAAATATTTTTGTAAACGTCTCCAAGGACAGCTTATTTTTGAATGAAATGAATGCTTATTTTCTCTGTGAATGAATGGATTGTTTTGATTTTGTTTGATGAATGAACACAGGTCAGTGCGGGTCACTATATTGTACGACCCGATAACGTACAGCCAATAATGCACATCCCGATAATGCGTGCCCAAGGGACACCAATTATTTGGGTGTGCATTATTGCTCGTACGTTATCGGGTCGCTCAATATCGGTACGGACCGATAATGCACGCACGATTTTGTACGACCAATAATTGGCGTCCATGTCGGTGCCCCGTTCACATATGTTTAGCGCATTATACTTGACATGAAATCCGCTGTTGCGCTTAGGATTCGTTTAGAAATTTATTCCATAATCTTGCTTGTTTTTGACATTCATTCATTCAATTCAAAAAACCGAATGTAATTTCTGAACTTCGAAAAGGGTGACGCACAAAGTAATAAATAATAAATCCCTATTAATGGGTACCTATTCTTCTTCAAGGTGATTGACGGCTTTAGCTCAGCTGGGACTCGAAACGAAAGACTCATTTTTCAGTATGAGAAACAGATTACTTGTGGGTGCCGGCGTGTCAGCCATTACAACTGATCGCAATCATCATCATCATTATCATTAGCCATTTGACGCCCACTGCAGGACATAGGCCTCCTTCGTGGTTTTCAAAACCATGAAGGGTTTTGCCATAATCGCCACGCTTGGCAGGCGGGTTGGCGATCGCAGTATATGGCTGGAATCTCAGGAAGACGCTGCTGCCCGTCTCCTGGTAATTTATTTCCTTAGTCGCCTTCTACAACATCCACGGAAGGAAATGGAGTGACACTATTCTTAATCCGGCGCCACACTGATCGCAATGCCTAAAATGCCCGAAACCAAGTTTCGTTGCCTACGCCTTCATCCCGGCGCCGCCATCCTTCCTGTTGCCGGTTCCCGTGCCAAATCTATCAATGGAGAGATGAGCTAGGTTCATGAACCTACATGTAGCAGCTGCTGAGTTGTCTGTGAAGTTTCAAACGTGAACAATATAAGGATAGTTTCTCGTGCCGCAATTATCTTCACCAGTCTAACACGAGCGCTCTGGTTGATGCCTGTCATACTTTCTTATTCTGCTTATAAATTCGTCCATATCCTTACATATGAGCCAGATAACAATTATTCGCTTGAGTAGCTATTGTATTAATTTGCTAACAAGCTACTCTTCTGATGTTGACGGAAATCAGAAACTTATCTGAAAATAATCATTTAGATTCTCTTTGTTAAATGTGTAGGTACAATGTGAGCCACTTCCCTATGGTTGAGTTGTGGAGAATAAGTCAGAAAAAGAACGCCAATCTTTTCTTAAATAATACCTATTACATCTAAAACATAACTTGACATGAGTACAAGAACCCATCATGAGTGCAATCAACAACTTGCAATGCCAAAACATTAGTTACCTACTATTACTACTACATTTGTAAAGAAACCATGGTAATAGTATTTTATACCCTAAGAAAGAAACTAGACTATTCAATAAAGAACAGTGTAATTTAACTACCCTAGAATAGGTGCCAACGGACTATCCTTACTTATAATTTCACAGAGTTTTTCTTTCAACCATTTAGGTACTGATCCATGGAGGTGAGAGCTTACTGGTCAGGCATGAAGCCGAGTAAAGACTAGCTCAGATTTCATCTGAAATTTTGTAAGTTTATAAGATATTTTAACCTAAACATAAAAGTAGTGTACGGTCAGAACAACTTCATCCTCATCACCTTTTAACTTCTGAAGCCTTCTTAGCCGTGATAGTTTTCCTTTTAAGTTTGTTATTGTGTGCTACTATTTTACATTTTTTCACGTTTCTAACCCTGTATTCGGGAGATGGGGCTCTCGAACCAAAATATGAGCTTCAAAGCTAAATATTAATAAAATTGTTTTCCCACATTTCCATTGTATGTAAGTGTAGGGGCGAAATATTATATACATACCTAATTTAGGTCCAAAGAAGTACGCAAAAAAGAAAATTAAGATTAATTACATCGGGCATTTTTTACGATAGCTTTTATGCATGTATATGTATTTAAAGTTTTTTTGAGTCTGTACCGTTGTGCCGGCACGTCACACAGTGGTTCCATATTAAAAATCGGTGGACATAGGACCGAAAGTTAAGGTAGCGATCTGGTTTTTTTTTTCTAAGCCAGCTAACATTAATACAAACATCTTTTACTCTTTTGTATTTTTCCTTAAAACGCATTGCTTTCGAGAAAAAAAAAACTTTATCTTTTTTGTATGGAGAAAATTACTTTTTTTTTTCTCGCAATTTTTTAAATTGGTCAAGTTTTAGCTTAGATTATCTTACACTCTAAGCTAATGTGAACATATAAAAAAATAAGTCATACGCAGCCGCTTGCAGCTTTGCAAGATAAGGATGTGACACGAAACCTAAAATTGTTTCCTATATTTCGCCAACATTGATTGAAAATCTGATGGGGTTTTTTTGCTGGGGGTATAAAAACATGAGCTTAGAAGCTTCTGATATAATATAATAATTCCATAAAGTTAATATTTTTAGCGCAACGCACTTTTTGGTGGTTTTTTGCAATCTACCTATATAAAATACCACGTGAGAAATAAAATTACTCATCTGCATTCCTCAGTTTTACTGTCATTAGTACTCGCGAGCTTCTTACCTAATTGCGCTCCTTGGATTCTATATAAATATGGGGTGATTAGTGATTTGGCTTCATTCTGCTCTTATCGCTTGACTGTGAAGGACTAAAAATATTTTAAACCAATAATGGCTGGATTGGGCACTTACCTCGATTTGTTTTTGAAACTCAAAAATGCTGGTGATTTAAAGGACTACAAGTATCTCTGTGAAGTGATAGTGTCAGAAATAAGGGGTGAGATATCTCATGAAGATCATGTTAAAATTCGAGAATTTTGTCGCAATTTCACGACTAATCTTACGAAGAGATGGTCGATCGCTGAAAACATTTTTAAACCGAAATGGCACGTGGTTAGAAAACGATATTAACTGGCCCTCTTGCGATACAGTTGATTTAAATGCTGTAATGGGGCAAACGGAAGAGCGCAATTAGGTGAGAAGCTCGCGAGCACTAATGAAAGTAAAAATGAGGAATGCAAATGATTAATTTTATTTCTCGTGGTATTTTATGTAGATTGCAAAAAAACACCAAAAAGGGCGTTACATTAAAAATATTAACTTTATGGAATTATTGTATTATATCAGAAGCTTCTAAGCTCATGTTTTTATACCCCCCACCAAAAAAACCCCATCAATGTTGGCGAAATATAGGAAACAATTTTAGGTTTCGTGTCACATCCTTAACTTGCAAAGCTGCAAGCGGCTGCGTATGGCTTATTTTTTTATATGTTCACATTAGCTTAGAGTGTAAGATAATCTAAGCTAAAACTTGACCAATTTAAAACATTGCGAGAAAAAAAATAAAATGTAATTTTCTCCATACAAAAAAGATAGAGTATTTTTTTTCTCGAAAGCAATGCGTTTTAAGGAAAAATACAAAAGAGTAAAAGATGTTAGTATTAATGTTAGCTGGCTTAGAAAAAAAAACCAGATCGCTACCTTAACTTTCGGTCCTATGTCCACCGATTTTTAATATGGAACCACTGTGCGTCACCGGCACCGCATTGTAATCACAGATTGTAATATGGATAATCCTTTACGGAACGCTCTCGTTCAAGGTGGACCACCACGAGCCTTAGCAGTCACACGAAGGTTAGTCTGAGAACTTGTCTCCAACCATAATCCGGTTGATATTGATTGTCTTACTCTTACTTATCTCTCAGCTTACGTATAAAAATACTAACTTTAAAATCTTTAGTTAATCTGATGCGTAAAAAGAAACATGTCTGACAATTATTTTATATTTATTTTGAACGCAGCTTCGAAAATAAGTTAATCAAAATAGCTTCTGTAAACGAGGCACCACTCTATCAAGTGATTTTCTTGTCTATGGTTGGACACGGATTGTTGTCCCGTACCGATTTTGTACAGCCCGATAATGCACACCCCGATAGTGTACAGCCAATAATCCGTGTACATGTGCACGGATTATTGGCTGTACATTATCGGTGTGTGCGTTATCGGGGTGTGCGTTATTGGGACGTGCGTTATTGCCTCTCGTCAGCGCGAGTGTGAACGAACGAATCGTTCGTTTATCTGAATGAATGATTGTAGTGATGTTCCATCCGTCAACTTCGTCGATTTAGTTTAAGTCTGACATTATTTTGTCGGAACGTGTACGGACACCCAAAACGTCAAAAAACGCTGACAGTTGAGTGTATAGTGCTCTGTGGTTGAGTGGAGGATTATTGGTTATTCAGGTTATCTGAGGGTTTTCTTTTTGGTTTCTTTCGATTTTGAGGAATAAACACTACCTATTTTTCAGTAAATTTTCACTTATCTAAACTGTGTGTATATAATTGTTAAGTTAAAATAACGAAATTCTACTCATCGAGTGAAGTGACGGGACACAACACGTAAGTTCTATTTTATTTATTATATTCACCATACAAATTCTTCTTAGCTCCACCGTTTCAGCCTACCACATCTCGAGCGACGGTGATTCTTTATCCACAACACCATTTAGAAAAAATTTTGTGACAATATTCCTTCATCCAATTGAAGAAATTACTGAACAAACCTTCAACAAACTTTTACGTAACTTAGCCGACTTGTAAGCTACAAGTGGCTTAGTGTTTATTTTGCAAATCTAGTCTGGGTAGTTACAAAATATTTACTGTATTACAATACTGAGTACTCAGTACAATATTTACGACTGAAATTACAATTTTCACTTAGGTCTTTGTACCTGAGGTGAACAGAGATATCATATTATAAATGAAATATGTAGTCATATGGTTTATAGATTTCATAAAAAGACTCTCAGTACCTTATTTCTACATTATAGTGCAAAGAAACAAGATTGTCATGCAGTATAAGCAGCTAATAGGTTTGTGACCAGGCCGCAGGCCTTCTCTCAGAGAGTCTCTTAGAAAGACAATGGGCTTAATTACCATGCTAACCCACTGCAGATTGGCGATTTCAAGTGCTGAAATATTTGAACACATCAGACTCTCGGATTCCCTCACAAAGTAACAATTAGGTAATGCTGCAAACCCACATGTTACATAGAAAACAAAATCGAAGTTATCAAACCACAGACTTCTCAAATGTGATACCAGCATTCCACCAATGCAATACCACTTACATGCAATAAAGTTACATAAAATGCAAAAATCCATTTTTAAATAAAGTCTTGATCAATAATACTCTATCCAAAGTTTCCAGAGTATTATTGCTCAAGACTTCATTTAAAAATGGTTTTTATTAACAGTTCTACTTTGTAAGAAGCAGTGATTTGTATTTATTGTTAAAAATGCAAAAAAAAAATGGTACAGTTGACAGCAGCTCAATATTTAGCCGTTGCCCACAGAGAAGGGATGTCACCCCGTCTCTTCTGTGTAGGTTTTGTCCCATCCCTTCATTACATTTTGTACGAAAGTGAATTGGATTGATGACGCATCTTTTCCACACCCTTTCACCTTCTGTGTGGCCGCTGGCTTACATTTTGCAAAGTCACCTGTAATTTGCACTGAATAAAGTGCATTATGCAAAGTTTAATGTGCTATTGACTGTACTAGAAAAGATCAATGCTCATTTTGGCCAGAAAATAACTGCTTGAAACCATGCTCTTAATTTTGCTTTATATTAGAAATAATAAATATAAAGCAAAATTAAGAGCACGTAAATAGCTTTATATTTATGTAGTTGCTTTGCCAATTCATGAATTATTATATAAATAAGAATTAATATGGCATATTATATGAATCTTTTCTTAATTAAATGCAAGTTACTATGTGTCATCAAACATTTCTTGATTGTAGAAGTAGTTTTTTTTAGAGCCTCCTTTTCAATATTAAAATTAAATTCCACACTTTTTTAAATTTGATGTATGGTTGTTGTTTACTGAATATGACTGAATATGTAATGTGAATTTGTTTTGAATAGGAGCTGACTTCAGGACAGTTTGACTACATTCATAACTTAAGTATCCAATTATTCAGGTTACAGAAAAAGAACATTGTTACATCCGATTAACTAAGGTAGGATTATCAAACTAGGATTTCTCGATTAAGTTTTTTTATTTATCTATATGTTAAGATATTTGATAAGTACTGAACCTCGACATAACTACTGTGTAGGTTATTGTCAAGTTTTTTACAAAAGAAACCTTGCAGAATGTACCAAATAGCTACCCGCCACAGTATCAATTAACTTCAACAAATAATATAATCCATCACAGCTGAGAACCTAAGCAATCAAGTTTACGCAACAGCACATCAACCCCTCCAGTAAAGACCATAATCCGACCATTACCACAAAAATAATAGTTAAAAAAGTATAGTTAGGTTGACCAGCCGTTGTGTGTGTAAGTGTAATCAATTAAACACCTCTACATAGGCATCGATTGCGGTTTCCAGATCCGATAACCTTGACGCGAGTTCTCGAGAGGGGACCTCGCACCGCCTTTTGCAGCGGACAATCACGCGGCAAAATAAAACCAGCCAGTTGTTGAACCGCGCGCGGGAGGGACGTCGCTCCCGCCATCTTTGTTCCGTTTGAATTAAGAACGCCGGCAAGGTTTATTCTTCTTCCACGGCACTTTCACTTTTGCGCCAGGCTCCATTGCGTTGCGTCATATAACTCCGTGGAGACGTTCATCCGAGGTGAGCATGTTTGTGTACATGGTTGCAGTCATGTGACGTGCTCCGGCCTTACGGGGTTGGCTATAAAAGTTGTTTTCGTATGTGAAAGTCTGTTGGTTACGTTACGGATGTCATGCTTTTCATTACGTACCCATCTACCCACGCTAGTGCGTTACCGGTCGGTATACTTCCGGCCGTCCCTATTCAATAAAAAAAATGCATTTTATATCATGTTTCTGTTTGCCCATGCAAAGCCTATTCCAAGAAAGGGCCTTGTGGAATATCTTGAAAGCAAACTTGTTTGTGTTTCGTCATAAAAAAATACGATTATTAACTAAATAGTAAAAAGCGCAATTAAGCGTAAATATTAACGCTGAGAAAATATTTCGTAAGCACTACACATTAAGACTTTATCTTATTTTATCTTTAGATTTTATCTTATCTATAAATAAGTAAGAGTTCCTTAGCAATACCCTGACCAGGGCCCATAATGTGACACTTGAACATGTTTAACATCATTTTATGTTTAAATGAATATGAATATTATTCTGGATCTGAATACACATGTAATTTTTTCGGAAGAGTTCAACCAGAGTAGAGACAGAGCTCGCGTCGGCTGCTGGTAAAATTTACGCTTTATAATATCCTGATATTATTCATCTCCTGATTTCAAAAAATAATAAATAATTAAATCAAATACTATGAAGAAGTGAACCATCTCAAGTAGGTACCTAATTCATATTGGTCCGCTTCACCCAAAACACCTTTTAATAATCCTATAAGTTAGCCTACACCAGGAAAAACGAAGCAGTTAGTTATACAACTAAAAAATATTGGAATGCCACCAAGCTACGATATCAACTTAAATGTGTTTAAACCTAAAAGAATTTATGTTTAAATTTAAATACCCTATAAATCCTCGTATAGTTTCTACTGGTACAATATTACTTACAACCAACATTTTTACAGTCATTGGAGAACTTGCAAAAAAAAAATGTTTTAATATTATCGGAGAGGCCATCTTAAAAGATAAATAAAGTTGGCTATTTTTTCTCTGACTAATACTTTTCATAATGTGACGTGTCAAAAAGTTATTCTGGTCACCAACAAAAACGCGCCATACAAATCTGACTCGAACTATGACGTCACAACTTGCACGTAACACCTCTTATTGAAGCGTTTATCAATATTCGAGTTATCTCGTAAAATAATGTTATTATAAAATAAAATAAAAATTCTTTATTTCAGGCAGTACCCATATATTGTTAGTAACAATGGCGACTTAAGAACTATGTTAGTAACAGTAATAAAAATTAAAATTTTTGCGGTGCTACTTTTTATACGTAATTTTACAGAGACTTTTGTGTCTCTCGGCCCACATTTCTGTGTATCGGCTATCCACCCTATCCGCTATCATAGTCAGGATGCTATTGGTGCTGGCGCGGAGCCTCCAGAGCGCTGCGGCAGATCGGTTGCGGAGCGTAGCATAAAATCCATCCACCTGTGCATCCGCAAACATGCCAGACGCGCTGCAAGCCCGCGGCAGCCCCAGTAGCACCCTGAAAGCGTTATTATACTGGACTCTTAGTGCATTCAGCGTCTTCCGCCAATATACAGCCCACAGATTACAAGCATACAATGAGGTACAGTATGATCGGAACAGTGTTATTTTAACCTGTGCTGTGCAGTATCTAAATCTGTTAACTATCATATTTGCTCTAACGCACAATGCCCTGCGCTCTCTTTCAATGTCGGCATCGTCTCGTAAATCTTCAGTGACAATATGACCCAAATACTTAAAAGACGATACCCTAGCCAAAGGTTTACCATTTAAAGCTACTACAGGTACATTTGAAGGGACCTTTGTACCGGACTTGAAAATCATGAGTTCACTTTTAGTTGTATTATATCTAAGTCCATGTTGAGTAGCATAGCTTTCACACATTCGTAAAAGTATTCTAAGTCCACTGACAGAGGGACTCAACAACACCATGTCATCCGCATAGCTAATGTTATTGACACAGGTTCCGTCAACATGGCAGCCAACATGGATGCTGCTGAGACCCTCAATCAGTTCGTTTACATAGAGGTTAAAAAGAGTAGGGGATGTGAGCCCACCCTGTCTCACTCCACACTTCAAACCATACGACTCAGATACAACATTACCCCATTTAACTACATTTATTTGGCTTGAGTACCAATACTTCAGAATTACAATAATCTCTGTAGGAAGTTTACATTTTTCTAGCTTATTCCATAAAACATTATATTGCACAAGGTCAAATGCCTTAGATAAATCTAAGAAACATGCATATACAGGCGTCAGTCTAGATACATAGTATTCTACAGTATGCTTCAAAGTTAGAATAGCATTTTCTGTCGACAATCCCGGGCGGAAGCCAAACTGTGCATCGTGAAGTACTACATATTTATTTAATTCACCATTAATTAAACCATCAAATGTTTTTGCAATAGTTGTAGCCAAGGAAATTGGTCTGTAATTCAATTTTGATGATATATCACCTGTCTTACTTTTAACAATAGGTACCACTACCGTTCTAGTCATTTCGGCGGGCAAATACGCGTGTCCAATAGACAAATTAAACAACATGCTTAACACCCTTGGAAGATGGACTCCAGCATGCGTGAGGTGCTCAACACTGAGACCGTCATGGCCGGGTGACTTACCTCTCTTCATTTGACTGATTACTTTGGCAATTTGTTTAGCCGAGAATTTAGTTTTGCAGTCCCCGTCCATGCTAGCCCCATCACCGAGCGTACCCACAGATTCACTCGGCTCAGGATTCACTGTAAAATGATCTTTAAACAGATTTGCAATTCTGATGGGATCAGTAATTCCATCTATATTAGTAGGTAAACCCTGACGAGTATTTAGCTTATTTGTGCTCTTCCAGAAGCTACGAAAGTCCTTTTTTGCATGGTGTGCAGCTAACACTTGCATCTTTATTTGCTCCTGGTGCTGCTGGCACCATTTTAATCTAGACTTAAACAACCTCCGGCTAGCCGACATTTCTTCATAGATAGGCCCTGTAGGTGGCCGATTGTGCAAGACCCAGACTCGAAAACGAAGCCTGGCCTCCTTGTGGGCACCACTAACATGTTTATTCCATCCTAATAAGGGTCTCTTTTTATTTTTAATTCTGTGTGTTTCACAACTTGCCTCTGAGGCTTCACTTAACGCTTTGACAATGCTAGAATATAATTTATCTATTATTACTTTATGCTTCGTATTACTACAATATTTATCACAACATTCACTCAGTTCAATTGGAAAATCAATAGTTTTTAACAGCTCATGACATTTATTTGAGTATTTAAATATTTGTTCCTCATATCTTTCACCCCAAATAACACGATTGGGCGTTATAGTACTAATCTGAACTTTAGACTTTATTATATCTAAATTACATGTAACAAATAGCGGGTAGTGGTCCGACCAGTAGGTATCGTGTTTTACATAAGTGCAAACAATAGTCTGCATGGCAGCATTCGTAACAACACAGTGGTCTAACCACCGATTACATCCATGACTCTCGCTGGTGTAAGTGTACTCACCCGAGTTTACACCCAATTTATTGATATCTGCACAGTACCAATCGTGATCCATACAAAAATACATCAGTTCAGTGTAAAAACTTTCACCCGGATGCGCATTAAAATCACCTAAAATGTATGAGTTTGCAACATTACAATTTTCCGTAATAACCTGTATAGTACTAACAATTTCTGTGAACTCTGTAAGATTATCTATTTTGTCGACAGGCATATAAACACAGAATACGAGTAATGTTTTATTGCACGTAGATATTTGAATACAACTAACACGAGGGTTATCGCACTGTATCACTGAGACAGATGGAAATATACTTTTCCTCCATAACAATGCTGTTCCGCCGTGGGGACGCCCGCGCAGCACACTGCTATGAACATCTACCGCAGATGTACCTGTGCAGCCGAAGTCATCGCTAATAGTCGATAGGTATGGTAAGTCATGAGGTAGTAGCCAAGTTTCTTGTAGGGCTATTATGTCGGCTTTCTTACACAACTCTCGATCTCGGACTCCGTCGATGCTACGTTTTACATTTTTACAATTAAAGGTTACGAATGTATGAAGACTGGAGCTGGAACTAGCCATGGGGATTTATAGGTGATTTCTCGCCTGCTTCGAGTGACCGTCTTTGTCCCGGAAACTGGACAAATCGCCGAAAAACGATGCCCTCAGGCCACATCGTTTCATCAAGGAAAAGTCCTACCTTGAATTTTGACACGAAAAGTTTATATGCATTATGATCCTTTCTTTTGTCCCGTATCTGTATCTTTTTTAGCTTCACCTGCTCGTTGGTCTTCGATGCTATGTAATTTACGATGTCACTTTCTGCCGTCTGTTTGTGAACATTCGTAATCAGTATAGGCACCTTGCTCTCTGCCGCTCTAAAGCCATCCATTGTAGGAACTGCCTTTCCCATTTTTCCTTCCAGCTTGTTGGTAATCTTTCGTTGTTTTCGTCTTTCCACGATTTTCCATTCGCCGTTTTGCACAATATCTGCCATAGTGGGTGACTGTGAATTTTCTGTATGTAAATGTAACGGTTGTTGTTGCATTTTAACTGGCAAGACTCGGTCGTCTTTTAGCCCATGTATGTTCGTGATAGAAAGTGGTATCTTTATTTGCTCGGGTAATGATGACTTTGCATCACCGTGCTGTGTCAAAGTCGAGTGAGATGGTTCTATAGATTTGTTTACGCGGGAGCAGGACAGCGAGACATTAGCACGAGTTTCACTGCTCTTATCAAGATCATCTGTGCTGCGCTGACATTCCGACCTGCCCAAGCTCGAGTGTTCATCTACACCCTTTTTAGAAAAACTTTATGTTTTCTATGTAAAAACCTATGTTATTTATTATTAGAGTAACTTGATTTTTCGTAGTTTTTAAAAACCTGAGATCCGTGAAAAAAATATTTTTATGGTTTATTTTCCTCTAGAGTTTTTCTATGTCTGTAATTTAATGTAATTCCTGGTGTACATACAATAAAGAATATTCTATCTATCTATCTATCTATCTATGTCTCCTATGGTATTAAAGCAATGACACTTCAATCTAAGTTTGACGCAAGTTCTCCGTTATAGCTAGCACTAATATAATATAGTAGTTATAGAAAAAAATTACGCGAGGGATTAGTTTGTTACTCGTTTTGGTTTGTAATAAAAAATACCGGCCAAGTGCGAGTTGAACTCGGGCACTTACCATTCCGTACAACCCCACAGTATATCCTGTACTGCCAGAACCTGACTGGTAAAAAATACCATAGCATTAAGTCCACCTTTTATACACTTTCTTTTGTGTAATAAAGAATTAATAACAATATGTTTCTGATAAAAGTTATTTTTTATTCAGTTTAGGATCCGGAATACACTTGGACAGTTTTTCATGATCAAAGATTGATACGTCCTAATGACATTATAGTACGTTTGCACACTTACAATACTAATAATAAGTAATTGGTCCCAAACTAGGATACTCTGTGCTATGGTAACCAGGCAAGTCATGACAAACATGGAAATATAATAAATAATATTATATTACAAAAAATTTCTTTGACATTATAGTAGGTACTATATATATTATAGTATTGTTGGGAACCCCACAAAACCCCTAAAATATAGCTCCCTATTGCCATACCTCGGGGTCACATCCTTGCCTTTTTCGTACCTAAAACCAATTTGCGTTTGCGTGAATTCCAGACTTGGCTACCTTCGTTTGGTAGCCAATTCTGGAATTCACACAAACGCGTGATTTTAATTAGGTAAACCCTGGTTATCTAATTAAAATTGCAAATATCTCTGTGTCTGAACTGAACATGTAACGTTATAAACCACCTGTGCAGGGTCAAATAAGTTACCAAACTTGTTGTTTGTTGTCGATAGACGCTTCGCTGTTTGCCAATTTGATTGCAATGAAGAAGCCATTCAAACTTGGCAATCTGATTTTGTTGCATGTTATTGATAATTTACAATACAAAATCTACCTCGAAGGTTATTAATCAGATCACGCGAGTAAGCCCGTTGATCTCGTATCTACGAAAACAAAATAAAAACATTTTTATTCGTGATGACCTATGGATTCTAAGAACACCTTCAAACATTTCTAATAGGCTCAAGCATTTAAATGTTATGGCATAAAGAAAGGGACAACATACATACATGAACCCTGAAAATATTCTACTCCTTTTTTGTTGGACTACCGTATAAATATTAAGCCCGCTGTACACATGGGGTCAAGGTGTTGGGCCAACGTGTAGTGAGCTACTTGGCGGTATGTTGGTTTAATTTGTCTAGTTGGCGCCAACATTGGCCAGCCAACCGAATAGTGTCGGTTTTTTGTGCACACATTAAAGGATCTTAGCGTGCTCCGCAAACAGCGTTCACACGTTGCAGTCTCGTTCAGTTAACTAATACCATAACACAATTAACTTGTTCTATTCCGATGAATAGTGACCATCCACCACTTTCTTTTGCGCCATTCCTTTTTAGTCACTCTACTTTGGTGCACATATACGAAATAATTAAACGCACTGCATAAATAAATAGCCGCTTCTGCAAGACTTTCGACGTTCATCTTTAGCGAGTTGCCTATGCAGAATCACCAATAAGCCAATGTGAACACCAACCAACCGAACATTATAGCCCCCGTGTCTGTTATTTCCTTGTTTATATACAGTAAACTGTTCTCGATGTATCTCCCCCACACTGTAATTTCCTTGCAGACAGAGACAACACGTTAGTAATGTGTTGTCTCTGTCTGCCCCCACACCTGGTCGTGACGTATCGCTTACGTCGTTTATTTTCACTACAAATTTTATTGATATTTGTAACCACACATTAGAAAACCATCTCTGACTTTGAGAGTCGTTCCAGAATAAACAATAACTGCGTGACGATTCCGACTGATCCAAATTATTCGGAGACATCAAATGAGAAATAAAAAAACACACGCATATTAAGTTTCATTTACATTTTTAGGGTTCGATCAAAGAGTTAGGTTCTTGTTAGAATATATTTACATAAGGTCCTTTAGGGTTCCATAGAAGATGTCACAATACGCAATATTATATTGAATTCTTTGAATAGACAATAAACAAAATAAACTAATTCAGTTCAAACGTGATTAAATAGTTTACAAGTTTATTACTGCAATAGATTTCTTGTATAGAAATTTAAGGTTTAAAATGAAGAGTTAAACTAAACTTGAATCTATTTTTATAATTGATTTTTACATATAGAATAGAATAGAATAATCTTTATTTGGCACATAAAAATACAATAGAATAAATTAAACTTAACTTAACTCACGTTACTCCTTTATCTATGCAAGCAATTCTAGTTTTTGTTTCATTGAATACTTTAAATCTACAGTAAAGTTAATTATCTATCACAGTGCAATCGCGGTGAAATAAAGTTTAGAATTTATTTAGTCACTAGACTGCAATAGATTTCTCTTATCTAAGTTTAATGTGACTCTTGACCATAAACATGATTTTTTTTATAATGGAATTTTTATAGCATGTTATCCCTTTGTCTATTCAAACAATTCTAGTCATTGTTTCATTGTGATAAGAACTCTATAGTGTATATTTAATGCTTGCCTGCCGAGGAGTCGAGCTAGAGGTCTCCGGACAATTTGTAATTCATTATTGAACCATTCGTTCCATACATATGTGAAATATGTAAAAGCAAAATTCAGCAGTTCCATTTTAATCTTTATCATATTTCTCAATAAGATCTACTTTACCGGAGCTGTATATCTGGCCGCACTTTCCGAAGTAGTTTCCACGCGCACACTATTTCATGTAAAGCATTAAAGTCCAAAGAAGATTTTTGTAAAACCGACCGGACAAAAACAACTCTACCACTGTTTTACAGTAAAGTATTTTTTCGTTTCATTACTAACTACAAAAAAAAATTAACCCTCCGAGATACTAGAGTAGATCACATTATTTAACTCCGATATCTAACTAGCCCATGAATGATCATACTCTTAGATATTTCATTGTAATTTCATGCTAAAAGTCAAACAATAACCGTCTTTTTTATAAAAAAGTTTGGACAGCAAAAATATAAAAATATTAAATAAAAGGCGGCTTATAACAGCTACTCATGCCATAAACCTTCAGAGTGTTATTAGAATCGACTTTTTGAAACTACCAACATGAATTTCTTTAATTTATCGTGCTATGTGTTTGTAGTTGGGCGATTCTCTGTAAGTTTGTAAACAGCTGTACTGACCATCTTTTACAAAAAGTATTGCTGTAAGACACTTGAAAATATTTCAAAAGGCAGCCATTACAATATTCCTTTTTGGTGCAGTTGGAGTCACAATCTCTCTTTAATTTATCGTGCTGTGTTTGTACTACTTTATCTGAGTATTAGGCCCACTTATGCTGGCTTTACCGGCGCTACTACATAACTTCTGCACTGTAGTCTGATTAAACCTACTTCGTTAAATATTACCTATTTTGACACTTCGGAAACGTCGAAATACGTAACCCAAGACAGTGGACAGTTACGTAATAGGACGACAGGTCCCAAGTAGCAAATCAGTGCGTTTGTAAAGTCAGTGTATTTGTGGATTACAGTGAATATCTTAGCGGAATTGAAGGCACGGGGCGCATAGGAAGGACGTGGGACGGCGGCGAAGAGAAGACGCGACGCGTTTTAAAGATACGTAGAGTTCGCGTCCTCCCTCCGTCTTATCTGCGTGGGCTAGTTCCATCGCTTGAGTACATTTTGTATGAAAGTGAATGAAAGGACGCCGCGACTTTTCCGTGTCGTCGTCCCACGTCCTTCTTGTGTGCCCCACTTCTATTATTATTAGTCGTGGGGCACATAAGATACCATTATACGTATTATTTATATGGGCTCATCATGCGAGCGATCATTCTCCCCTCCCTATCTCTAGTGCCAAGTGGCAAGCCCTGTTTTCCTTGTATAATCTATACGCTAGCAGTCCAAACTAAGATTTCCCCTGGTCATTCTACGTCTTCACTATTTCTAAATTGCATCATACATGACACGCGTGTAATATCGCGTTTATCTTTCAGTTGTCTGCTTCCGGTTTTTAGAAGGCATTATATTGATCATTATTAAGACCTTAAACAAAACAACACACGACTTTAACAACCTGTGCAGGAAAATTTTTTTTACGTCATGCTTGTGATTAAAGTGCAGTCCCTTTGTTATAACAAAAATTATAAACAAGTGCGTGTCGGGCCACGCGCAGTGTAGGGTTCCGTAGAAAGAGGGGGTTTTGTCTGCTTTACAGAACTAACAACTTCACCAACGTAAGTTTCAATGGATTTTGTACGAAGTTTTCCTTTTATAAGTTGGTCGCCTATTACTCATCTCATTAAGTTGTAAAGCCTACTTAGCCTTGATAGTTTTCCTTTAAAGTTCATTATATGTGCTACTACCCTGAATTTTTTCACGTTTCTACAATCAACCGTTTAGCCAGGATAGGGGGGACTCCCTACTCGGACACAAAATTACGCTTTAAAGCTTAATATTTCGCAAACGGAACCCTGAATAAAAAATGTTATTCATACACCCACAATATTTTTCCGACCAATCTAACGATTCCCCTCAGTATGGTGTAGGCGAGAAAAAATTGCATTCCTAATTTAGGTCTAAGGCAATGGTTCCGAACCTCGTGATAATTACCCCCACTGGGGTAAAACAGCTATTCTATAGGGGTAACAGAGTTGGTACCTAAAATATTTTGTAAGGTATGCCCCCTAGACTCTAAGGGGATACCATAAAAATCATTGAGATTTTATTCTATCGTCTTGTCGGCGTGATTAATATATAATATGTCTATGCCAAATTTCAGCATTCTCGTACTAATCGTCTCTGAGCTAGACGGCCGAGGACAGACAGATGGACAGACAAACAGACAGACAGACGGACGGACATGGCGAAACTATAAGGGTTCCTTGTCGACTACGGAACCCTAAACATGGTCAAATGTGGGTCAGACTCTCACTGAGGGTCCCGAACTGGGTGAAAGGAAACACATCTTTCAATATTATCTCAATATTATATTATATTTAGGGTGCTATAGAATGCACGGGGGCGTCACGAGTCCGACTCGCACTTGACTGATTTTCGATCCATACTGTATTTAATTTAAAATAGGAAAAGAAGAAAAATAGTGTGACGTGGATAATTATTAACAGAAGAGTCCACTACTCGCGAACTTCATTGAAGTTCGGCAAACACAATTCCTTTACAGCCTCTTTTATCTTGAGTTTGTCCTCTTTCATGTTGATTTTGTCCTCTTTCATATTGAGTTTGTCCTCTTTCATGTTGAGTTTATCCATTTTAAAGTTTCCGGCGTGTCAAAAAATATCAGTATGTTCACATCACACATTTTTGACACGTCGGAATATTCAGTGATTTAAAAAAAAAGTCTTTCGACCTAATGGAGACTTGCATAATTGAGGCGCAAATAGAAACGATCGATCACAAGTGCAATTTTAACACTACCTCGGCAAACTTCGGTAAGCTTCGCAAGTAGTGTAGTGGACGCTGAACAATTATAAGCACGATAATTATCAGAGAAACCAACTAGTTGATCGTCAGAGATAATCCTGTTTGAACGTCGACTGTTGCGTTATTTATTCACAATTGAGCCTTTGCGGTTGCAGCTTTGTTGTTTCTCAATATTGGATCCAGATACAACGAGTTATTGAAATAACGTACAACCTGTAAACCATTGCATTTCTTTCTTTTTTGAAGTAGCCTTCAATTAGTATCAAATTTAAACAAATGCTGAGAATTCTCAATTTATTTTTTTCATTCAAATTGACCACGTCAAGTTTCAAGAAGAAAACAATTTTTTTTACCCTTTTCATTAATTATATCGATACTGAAGATTCTACAGGACCTTTTCAATTAAAACGTCGAATTGCGGGACATAGTAGTCTTAGAGCAAGAAGACGATAGCCTGCTATGACAGTGAAACGATAAAAATACTCTAATTACCAAGACTAAAATTGTTTCCCAGTAGCTCTATATCGGGTTTGGTTAATGACCTATTGTTTTCTGTTTATGTCGATCAGTCTGTGCGTTAGGCTGCCTCGTCGTCAGGGTTAGATATTTTCTTTGAGAGAAATAATAAGACTTGACGAAGTAGATTCGCAGAGTCGAAGAGTCTTCACAAGAATTTGTCTAAGAGCTCTGTCTGAGCAAACTTGTACAATGCACGAGGAAATGAGCCTTTTTGGAGCTGCTTATTAGATTAGAACTCTGTATTGCACAATCAACTTAATAAAGAAAGTACATGAAATTTCTCAAATATCTAAGATTCATAGGGTTATGGGATCTTATCTGTGTTTACAGTGAGTATTCGAATCAAACGACTTTACTAATCGTCTTTCAAATTAACATACCGCAATTTTCCCTTCAGTTTGTTTGCGAACTTCGCAGCTAAACGAATTAACCCACTAACGGTTTCCGACGATTACATTATGTAGATCAGTCAAGTAAAGTCAAGTATCTAATCACTTAGTTACGTTTGAAGGCAAACACAAAATTATACTCCCAAATTAATGTTTACCAGTTCGGCACAAGCAAAGAGTTAATTGTTTTCAATTTACTTTGTGTATCTTATCTAGACTTGACCTACCTATCGACTAAATTTCTTGCAATAAATTCTATTTAAAAAATATCCGGAAGAGATCGCTCTAAGTGATGACACTGCTTGCATTCATTGTAAAATGATTGTAGAAGTAAAACATGTTTTTTAAATGTTCTCTGCTCTGTGGGTACTTCATTTAACTCTTTAATTTATATTTTGAAACTTAAGGAAAAGATTAGCGTATTTAAATTGCTGGATTACCTGTGTTTTGCTTCATCACAGCGGTAATTGAAGTCGCCATTATTTTTTTGAAGGCCGGCTTAAGCGCGAAACACAGATGGGACGGGGGGCGAGGGCGCGGTAATATGTATAGAGTCACAGACCAAGAGCGACCGCAGAGCAAGGGCTGTGGTCTGTGACTCGATACATCTTACCGCGCCCTCGCCCCCCGTCCCATCTGTGTGTTTCGCGCCTTATTCGGGCAATAGTGTACCTGTAGAAAATACAGTATTTATACATTTTCCATATTCGTCATTTCAGAGCAAGGTAGGTAATAAACATTGTTGATCAAGAATCTATAAAGCAGGTCCTGTGACGAGCGTGACCGAAGTATCTAGGTATCCAGTCCGTGAAAACATCCCATTATGACTCATAATATAAAAATATATATTTCCTATTTAATAACATAAAGTCCAAAGTAAGTTTCTTTAGAATATTATTTTACGTCAGAGCAGAGTCTTCCTTTCACGTAAATTAATAAGTCCAGTGTCTCTTGTACCAGCGAAAATGTACAATATACAATATAATTCTACGTCAGAGCAAGCCACGATTAAAGCGACTGCTGCTGCTATTGGTTCAATGAAAACGCCCGTAAACAAACTATATGCTTGCGTACGACGTATGTTTACAGCTAGAGTGCGTGAGACACATTTCTTGGAACCATAACCTCGCGAATGCTCTTTGAAATACCCACACGGGCTGGTCCGGTTGTCCGCTCCAAGTCACGTAGGCCAGTTTTTGTGACTAACGGTAGCCCCTGACTGCATGGAAATTCAATGTGAATCCGGAATAAGTTACTTACAATGAGATGGCACAAACATGACAACGCAAGCACCTCGGTTTGTATGAATACCGCGCGGGTCAGTTTTTTACTACCTGCTATGACGGAGAGTAGAAGGAAATGTCCCCTCTTAAAGTGCAGGGACCTCGTTGTATTTTTACAGTATCTCATCATCAACCCATTATGTCCCCACCGAGGGGCACGGGTCTCTTCCCTGAGGAAGGTATAGGCCATACTCCACCACGGGGGCCAAGTCCGGATTGGTGGAGGCTTGTAGACTAGTGGCTCGTCTACTGTCAGAAGTTGTCAAGCCGCCCTAAGGCCTCTGACTTGGCTTAACGACTGCCATCTATCGATGACAGTATACGACTAAGCAATATTCTTAACAATTTTTAAGGACGTTGGACTACGATAACAGCCTAGCGCGGACAGAAAGTAGCGGGGCTGTATTGGTGCGTAGCACTCATTTCGGGCACATGAGTAGGTGTGTGTGTTGTCTAGCTATATTCATGTCTGTCACTGGCATGTTGTGCCGTCTATCTGGTCCTCAAACTGACTCTACTATAATAATATCCTTTTACTGATTTCCATCTTGTTGTTCGTAGCATTACGATGACAAACGAGGCTCTCCATCGTAGTTAAAGGATTAGCCAATGAGCGTGAGGAGCTCGCATAAGCGATTGAATAAATTTATAAACGGAGATGGTTTCCACTATAAAATAAAGCTTCAATGTCTGATCGCGTTTTGTGAACTTTAACAAGAGAAGGTGGCCTTAACATTTTTTAATTTCACCGAAGTCTTGATAGCCAAGTGCTCTTTACGATTAAGCTCTTCGAATAAGAGCAAAACCTGGTCGGAGTCCGACAAAAAATCAAGTAAGTGATTCCCGAATTAAGTTGATAATGTTAATAATCACCTGCTTACGAAAGTTAAATATACCCATATGGAACTTTGAATGAATGGGTAGCTATATTCATAGCTGTATCTATGTCATCGTCATCGTCACGTAGGCTACAGCGACCACAGTTAAAATAACCTGCACATGACCCGTGCACCGCGCAGCTATTACACACACCGCTCAAACGATTTGCCAGTTTTGCCACCGGCCGGCCTTGGCCAATAATAAGTATAAAAACAACAGCAGCCAATGTCACTGTAGACTTCTCGATTTGTCGTTTGTTTTTTATAGCTAGTATTCACCGTCGGAACTGAACGTGAATTAGCGGTGAACCAGGTTACATTTTCTTAGATAGAACGGCGCAGTCACCAAAACAAAGTCATAATTACATACCCGCACTGGGAATCTAACCTGGGTCTCGCACTTCCGAGTCCAATGATCTCCCCACTAGGCTCTCACCGCTCCTCTCGCTAACTGTGAAGGAAAACATCGTGAGGAAACCTGAGTGTCTGAGCTATTTACATACCTCAGCGCTTGAAATCGCCAATCCGCGATGGGCACGCGTGGTGATTAGACCCATACTCTCGCTCTGAGAAAAGGCTTGTACCCTACAGTGAGACGTATATAGGCTACTTATGAAACCAAACTTGGTTTGGGAGGTGAATTTGAGTTTCAGTGGCTTTACCGTGGAAGGCTCTAATTTTTACCGAGTTTTCTGAGTAAATTATGAAAGGTTCTGACGCTTAAAAATAAGTTTCTACTTTTGTGGTCCTGTTCGCGAAGTCGACTACCTACTTCGACAAAAAGTTAGTATTGCATTTTTTTTTTTTAAGTCACAACTAATACAATCTGCATCATATGAATAATTTGATAGTGTTTCGCACTCATTGAATAAATCCACTCGAAGATATCGTCAGTCGTCCGACTTTTAGTCAGGTTCCGAACTTCGTAGTTTGTGATACCTCAATGATAAGCTCGAAAATAGACCCTATTATCATTGACGTAACGTTATGGTTAGTTTGGTGATTAACATGTCACAAGCGTCAAGTCACGACAGAGTTTGGAATATCGATCTGATTCTGTAATTGACATGGATCAAAGATCAACTAGACCTAAAGTTTATTACATCACGAATAGGTAACATCTGGTTTCATTGTTTTTTTGGTTTATTGTCAATGGCGTCACTATATTTGGCAACTCGCAATTTCCCGGTTTGTTTTAGTATGATGCCCGACAAACAACTTAACTGCCTGTCTCCCGAGGAGACGGACTTTTCGCCACACGAATTTTTACGGACACGGATTTTATTTTATCTATACTAGTCAAAACAAAGTAGCACAAAAAACAATACAATTAATAACAAATTTTGTTTAGGTAAAGCTAAAATAATGTTCTTGCTTATTATTAAGGCACATATTTTTTTAATGAGCATTATTTTAAATGATAATTTAAAAGGAAGTGTATAGAGTGCCGCAAGCGGCATTGTATCGCACTCGGCTACGATGCCGTAAGCTTTACGGCACACTAGACATAATTTTAAATAGCCGTAAGTGGTAACATAGTGTAGTCGGTTAGCCCGACAATTTATATAGCCGCACGGAACACCACTGCTAAGTATCTAAATAAACACAAATTCTTGCGTCACATCCGACACCAATGGGTGCTACAAGCCTGACGGGTCGGTGATAAGAATCTATCACCTAAATAATAATTTAAGAAGGTACCAATGACCTTTGGAAGGTACCTATCTCTTTCAAGGATCAAATTGTCTTTGACCAAAGTTTGTGGTTCAGTTAGACAAAGGCTAATAAAAAAACCGGCCAAGTGCGAGTCGGACTCGCGCACGAAGGGTTCCGTATCATAATTTAAACAACAATTTCATATTTCAAACGTCTACCTGTTGCCGTTATCAATATCCCATCAAAAACATAAATGTGAATTAATGAGAGCCAAGATCAATATTATAGAAGAATACAGCTGGGCTGGGCAGCGTATGGGAAACTACGTCGAGTCTTCACATCGCCAATCCCACAGAGTCTCAAGACGAAAGTCTTCAATCAGTGCGTCCTACCCGTCATGACATATGGTGCCGAAACGTGGACACTCACGGTGGGGCTGGTCCACAAATTTGAAGTCGCTCAGCGTGCTATGGAAAGGGCTATGCTCGGGGTTTCTCTGAAAGATCGAATTCGAAACGAGGTGATCCGACAGAGAACCAAAGTCACCGACATAGCCCACCGAATCAGCATGCTGAAGTGGCAGTGGGCCGGCCATATCATCCGAAGAACTGATAACCGATGGGGTAGAAAGGTTCTTGAGTGGAGACCGCGGATCGGTGTAAACGTAGTGTAGGACGTCCTCAGACTCGGTGGAGCGATGATCTTCGCAGGGCGGCTGGCAGAGCTGGATGAGAGTAGCCGAGGACCGTGCTCAGTGGCGTGCAATAGGAGAGGCCTATGTCCAGCAGTGGACAAGCATAGGCTGATGATGATGATGATGATTCTCAACAAATACTAGGTATAGGATAGCTAACCCTCTGACCACTTTTATCAAAAGGGTACTGTACATTTGATTACAAACATTATTTTTTCTAGCATTAAAAATTTTAAAATGTGCGAGCAAGATACCAGACGTAACATAAAAGCAGCCCTAAATGCTTTATTATTTCTTTTCACTTGAATAACGCGAGGAAACGACTCATTATGCAGTCGACGCTAGTAGCAGCTTCGCTACGTTTTCGTTCGATATGCACGGAGGTGTTTTCAGCGAGATTTGCTTCTGAAATAAGGCCGCTTCATGTGAATCCGGCCGAAATACAAAATAGGTGTAGACGATTGGTCTGACCAATTTCAAACTCTTTCAGCGACATTTTTATATTAATTACCATTGATATAGTTACCGATTGTTGTCGTTCAGCAAACAGGGGGATAGTGATCTATCCAAAAATCAGCAGGAGTATAGCTACGTTTTGATGAGTGTGAGGCTGTGAAATCCTGAAAGATTTTAACGTAAATTGTAGCGTCATTTAGTTGAAGATGGTGGAATTACAAACTTGTTAATTTGGCAGTTATTCGCATGTTCATTTCAGGGTGTAACACTAGCACCACCGAGGAAAACATGTCATATTTTTTTTTACAGATCGAATTTGCAAAATGTGTCTAGTACACAATCTCTTAATCATGTTAATAGTATTTTTTAGGACCCATGGCCCTGAACCTAAGGCAAAAAACCTAGAACTAGATAGATAGCGTTAACGCCAAAAACGGCCGCTTTTGGCATAATTCCTATCTAGTCCCAGGTTCGTGATCCTAGGTTCTTTGACATGGGTCCTGACACTGTTTGCAAATACGATCTGTAAAAGAAGATATGATTTTTTTATGGTGGCGCTAGTTAACTGCTGTTTTATAAATGCTGATAAACCGTTAAATAAATAAAAATTTTTTTCAATTTCAATTTCAAACCGGTAAGTTAATCAGTTTTACCTATTTCCCGTCCAGTATAACATAGGATAAGAATATTCTTTATTGCACACAAGAAACAAAACAGATCTTTCGATGCCCTGATAGATTAAACATGCAATATTAATGAATATTGATATTGAAACATGCAATATCATGCCATTTGAACCTTGCTTGTAAGTAAATATGTGGTGCGTGTTTGCAGAAAAGATGTACAACCATTAATGTTAATGTTTGCGATCCGTTTTAGTGCTACGGCCATACACAAGATATTTAATTTTAATATTTTAGCTTGTTTGTCCATTCTATTTTAAGTTACATTGATATTCATTGACTCTATCGTTTCGCTAGATTCTCTGAAGCTCTATTATTTTCGCTAGATTCTCTGAAGCTCTATTATTTTCTGTATCTATCAATTTCACAATCATACGATCATCATAAACACGTCACCTAACTATTTCGATCTTTGCATGTTTTGAAAACTTGCGTTCCTGCATTGGTAGTATCATCCACGGACGGACAAACGACGAATAAAACTTTTACGTTTAGATAATTTGTGGTTACATTTTTTCTTTTACCACAGACTATTTAAGCTGCGTTTGAGGAGTGTTTTAAGGAATCTTGTTTTTATAAATAAGAAGTTATACTTTATACGACGGTCGTGGGACTATTTCCTTAAGTTATTTGTGAATTATAACTCGATACAAAGTTTTGTGCGTAATATGGGGCCTACAGTTGACAGGTGATCACCCTTTACATCATCATCATCATCAGCCCCTTGACGCCCACTGCAGGTCATAGGCCTCCCTCATGGTTTTCATAACCATGACTGGTTTTGCTATAATCGCCACGCTTGGCAGGCGGGTTGGCGATCGCAGTATGCCGTTGGAATATCAGGAAGACGCTGCTGCCCGTCTCCTGGTAACTGTGTCAAAGGCAGTTTCCCTCCTATCAGCATTGAATAATTACTCAAATTACTTTGGGACCTTATCTCTACGTGACTAAAATCATGAGACTGATTATAGCATATTGATCTTAGTCCGACTTATCAAGCTGATGGCAATAAATATGCCACTTTTATATAATGTTGGTGTAATATGAGGTCCTACAATTAGTTCTAATCTTCTTCTTCGGTTCTTCTCCGACTACTAAAGGTTGTCAATCAGCTTTGCAAATTTATCTCTGTATCTCGCAAAGCGGAATAGTTTGGCAGCACTTGCAACTCCGTTTCACCCACGTACGTGTTCAACCAGGATTTTTACGTATCTCTTGCCTGCTACTTTCCCCATAATAATGAGTTGTATATGACCATGTCTCGGGTGCCTGAACACTTTGCTCAAGGATGCAATCTTTGGATGTTATTCCAAAGCTCGCCTTTGTTGGTAACACGTTGTAGAAGTTCTTTATTGGTGACCTTTCTGTGCGGTGCTACAGGAAGGTTACGTCGAATGTATAAATAAATACTCGAAGACAAGCATATAAAAGAACTGACCAAATATAGCACTGGATGAAGATGGCCGAGGACAGAAAGAATCGGCGTGCCTTGGGGGAGGCCTATGTCCAGCAGTGGACGAATACGTGCTGATTGATTGATCGAAAGCACTGTAACAGACTGTTACGTAGCCTAATGTTGAGACTCCGGCTGTTAAGTACTTTTTCGTGTTATTGAAGGTAACTACTGGCGACCTCTATGCGGGATTTCATTGCGGTGTGTCACAGTCCCAGTTTTACGGCCGAATACTCAAACGTCTCTCAAATATTTAACGACTGCTTAAATATTTAAGTAGTTCTCAAACCAAAATTTCGTATACTCAAACGTATTTTCTAAGCATGTGTTAAATCTAAGAGGATCTTAGAGTAAGTAACACTCAAACTCTACTTAATGCACAATTCGTATACTGGAACGCAACTCAATCTTATTTAGCTGTCAAATCGAGTTGAGTAGGCGTTACAATTTGAGAGTGGTTGCGAGGTGTTTTAAATAGTAAAGAAGTTTTAATAGCAGTGAAAATAAGTGAAATATAATGTCCTTATCTTCGCTATCCTCTTTGTCGGATGACGAAAGGCCTAATGTGCCTCGAAAAAATGAGGCAAAGTTAAATGCTTTCGAGTACTACAACGAGAGAGAGTTCCATGCGCGGTTCCGGCTGTCGAAAGAGACTGTATTGTATTTGGAGTCCGTAATTGGACATACAATCCAACCAGTGACAAGGCGTAATAGAGCCATACAGCCATTGGACCAAATATTGATAACCCTGCGTTATTACGCTACTGGCAGTTACCAAAGAGTAATAGGAGACATATTTCATGTTGAACAACCCACTGTTCACCGAATTGTCCATAGGGTAACTGCTAAAGTAGCAAACATGAGGCAGTTACATATAAATATGCCAACACCAGAAGAGGCAATGGATGTGGCGAACGATTTTTATGCCATAGCCGGATTCCCCAGAGTTGTGGGAGCAATTGACTGCACACATATAAAAATTAAATCTCCAGGTATGTACGATCTATGTCTACCCATAATAAATAAATTCATAACTTACTAGTACTATTTTATTCATAATTTATTCTACCTACCAAAGCTATTGCAGGAATGGCTTCAGTCTGTGTGTAGTTCTCTGTTGGTGGTTAGAAAATAATGTTGGTAGCCCATGGTACCTAGCACCTTCTACCAGTGGTTTATTATGATTAAATTTTAATTTATTTTCAGGAGGAGCCCAATCTGAACTGTACCGCAACAGAAAAGGGTACCCTTCCTTGAATGTTGAAATGGTGTGTGATGCAAAATTACGGATCAGACACATAATTGCCAGATGGCCTGGTTCTGTACACGACAGTACAATATTTAATGATTCACCGTTGTGTGCCCAATTGGAGCGTGGAGATTTTGGGAATATGATCCTACTTGGAGATAGTGGTTATCCATGTCGACCTTATCTGCTAACTCCACTGCTAAACCCAAGCACACCTGCTGAAGAAGCTTACAATCGTGCCCAAATAAGCACTAGAAACCCAGTGGAAAGGCTTTTTGGTGTACTAAAAAGAAGATTTCCCTGTTTGCAAAATGGGATGGGCCTGAAGATTGAAAATATTCCACCTGTTATTGTGGCATGTGCAGTGCTACATAACATTGCAATTTCACGAAATGATGCATTGGACGAGGAATTCATATTAGAAAGTGTTGAAGACGAGCCCATAACACAATCTATAGGGCTTAATGTTAACCAAAATTTTATTGTTAGGACAGCCTTCATAAATACACATTTTTCAGATTAAAGTAGGTGTAGTGGGCTATAAAATAACTCAAACCTTTTCCATCATTCGGTTGCCTGGAAGAAATTGCTGTTAGCAATAAGGCCGCACATTGTACTTCTTATTTGAATTATCTAAATATTTTTGTAATTGTTTAATGTGCAATAAAGAATATTCTTATCTTATCTTAAAGCAGCATGTGGAAAATGTATGTATGCCTAATGCTTCTTACATGCAAATAGTTGACTGCATACTACTATTGTATTATTAATAGAAAACAGCACAGGAATACAGCATGATACCTTAGTAAAATACTTTGATTCAATTGTAGCTCTTCAAGCTAATAAAATCATAATCTGTGCTTTCCCCAATTACAAAACACAAGTTAATGTCTACCTTGACTTGGTCACCGAGACCAAATACTGTACTTTGATACAAATAATTGTATTGAGAATATTGACTAGGGCTACTATGCATGTACCCTATCTTTGATTAAAAAAATGTGCATAAGCAGTATCTGTGCAGGAAAGGCTATTATGCGATAAAGAGATAGATGATAAAGATGCATGGCATTAAGTAAAATGTATTAGGTATGTTTTCATGTTATAATTTTAAATGTATTATTACAGCGCTATTAACTCGTTAATAAAGTCTGTTTCCTTTATTTAAAAGAGTAAACATGGAGTTTCTTTGACAATTTCTTCTCCATATAATTAACATAATAATATCTGAAACTGACACTTGATGATTGAGTCTTATTGTATGTGTTATAATAAATAAAATCTTTGTTTCTTATTCTGATCCTGAAATAAAAATTATACACTATTACAATGCAGTATTTATTATTACAACTATTAATGACCCTACTTTTTAATCTTATTTTTATTAATCAAATGTTTTTGTTCCAATCTTGCATTTCTTAACTTTGTCTTAAAATATTGTTCCTTGGTATTAAGTTTCTTATACTTAGGTTTCACACGATCTGAAAAAGAGTATTAGTTTTAAATTTATCTCAATTATTAATCAAAGTAATTGTTATAAAATAATGTTCTTTTTATTACCAGACAACTTAAAGGCAGTTATTGATGGCTTTTGATAACTGGTGGTTGTGGTTGTGGTCATTGTAACATCCAGGTTATCTATGAAAGTAATTGCAGAGAAATTAATACTGTTGATGATAATGACAATTTAAAAAGTATTGAATCTTGTAACTATACATAATAATATAATCACCTGCTGGATTGGACGCAATTGTACAAGGCTTGCTACTTTTTGCCATGCCAATGTCTTCCATTATTACAACTTGATCATCTAAAACGAACATAGAAAAGGATTATATTTATATATGCTTAATATGTGATTACTGCATATCTCTCATATCATAGAAGCAAAAAGAAACTTACTAATATCAACAGTGTGGTTTGATGTTATATCATACGATGCTGTAACTTCACTCTCATATTTATTATTTATGTCTGTCTCACCTGAAAAAGCAAATTATATGGTTATTACATAAATTCACGCCTGTATCCCAGAGGGGTAGGCAGAGACAAAGTTAATTATGATTAAACATTGCACTTACCAAAGTACAGTGCAGCATCATCATAGAGATTTGATAATGGTTGTATTTGTGGGGCCACCATTGCTAGTATTTGAGCATCATGATCAGTAAGGGCACTCCTATAAGACCCTCCACCAGTGCGATTGATTTCTGTCTAAAAAAATAAACAAACATAAATAGACAATTACATAGGGTGCACTGTAAATACTATTATTTTTGAGATAGTCAAATTACAAACCTTGTCCACAGTGGCTTTCATTTTTATATCTTTAACTTCTTTTCATAAAATTGAAGTCGCTAAAAGTAAGATAATCTCAGTTAAGAATAATAGACTCATTTCAAATATAAAATATAGATGTACCTACTCATTGGATACATTACATTTACTTTGGCAACATTCTTTTTAGATCTCTGTTTGAGATTCTCATACAGATGCCGGAGTTGTTGCCATGACCTGAAGCCACTTGTAGCGACAGCATTGTACTGCTGGCAAACAGAATTCCAAATGTCACGCTTCTTTAAAATCATGTTGGCATTGGTTTCCTTGTTTTCTATTATATTCTGGTACCTAAAAGAAACATAAGTACTTACAGTTTATTTAGAATCAAGTATTATACTCGGTTCTTTATTCAGTTAGTAGATATACAAAGAAGATAAATTAAAATCATTTTACAGTAATAACATGGGTTTTCTATATTAATTATGAAAGTTAAGTAGTGGAAAAATTATACGGAATATAGTAATAATATTATACGTAATTAATATAGTGCATACTCACTTTTTTACCAGACCTAGGAGAATGTCTTTCTCCGCCATAGTATAATTACCACCACGTTTCTTTTTTTCTTCCATTTTCCAAATAACAATGCGGAAAATTCCCTCACAAACTATTTTCAATTCAATTCTATTCGTCTTGAAAGAAAAATTCGCGCGCGCGATTGTAAAGTGTCACTCGCTCTCGACGTTTCATTCTACGAAATCTTTTTTAGATTGTTCATAAACAATTAATTCATTTGTATCGATATGTCTTATTTTAAATATTATAAAATTGTGCATATGAATAGAATAGTGTAGTAATCAAAACTTTTATTATTCGATACAATTTTAAGGGGAATTACGTTAAAGAGTAAAATATTCTTTAATGCAGCAAGTTTGCGTAAATCGAGGCATAAATAATGTTGCCATGGTTTTGGCACGACTTAAATATTTGAGTGCTGCTTAGCTGATCATGCGTACTTATCGTTTGAGTAGTGGTTGTGTATACCACTTAAATTTAGGAGATGCTTAAATTTAAGAGCCCTTCAACTGAGTAGTGTATTTGAGAGACGTTTGAGTATTCGGCCGTTAGTAACTCAGAGTATTGGCAATAATTTCATTTAATCACGTTGATCACCAAGTTTTTATAGCATTTACGGTAGGTTTATGATCAATACGAAAACACTCGAAAATAGAAGAAATGTGCTCAGAGTAATGGGTTATATCTTATGCATGAAGGCTCGTAAAGACGTAAAATAACCGCACACGTTATCAACATGTACCGTCCCACATGGTCCCACTGATAAAAAATACCTATAGCCGAATCTTGTTAAAACATAACTCGCTTATTCGTCACATCAGTGTGATAGCATCACTCGTGGTGTCAAGGTGTGTCTTGAATTAACTAATTAATTGCAAATGGAATTGCTTGTGGAATAGTCGTTCGAGTTAATTGACTGAGATAAAGTTGGTGGTGTAGTTTTGTTAGTGAGTACGTTTTTATTTGGTTCAGGTGTCGTTTTGTTTATTGTCTTATAAGTGTGTTTATACGGAATAACTTTAATAATGTCTTATCCAGCTTAATAATCCTTTTGCAATACAGGGCTATTTCGAAAATTCACAATTCCTGCGACAACTATATTAGAGTTTGTGTTTGGCAACAACTTTTGAACTATGAGTTTTTTCTCAACTTTTATTTTTTCAAATATCAGGGTGTGCTTGTTTTTAATAAATTCGCTCTAAATTAAGCGCTCTACCAGCATTCTTCAGTGAATCATTGTCCTACATAGAATAATGTCGATTCTATTTACGACATATGGTTATCAAACAGCGCCACTCCAAATAAGAAACACCTTAAACATTACAATATTTTTCAGAAATTGTGTCTTTTAGAAATATGTAACCCTATAGTCCTTTACGCCATCGCAGTAAACGATTGATACCCTTCTGCTAGACTCGGTGGATAATGGATGGTATGAAGGCTACATTAGTTTATTTCAATGCTCTACATTTTCTTTAAAATTCAGAATAAAATTCATACAATATTCAATGCAGGAATCTACTATAAACACACAAGAGGAAGACTTTTTGATTCGACTTATTGTAGGTAATTTTTTTTTAAACTTAGAGACTTACAAAACAAAATCAATGGTGCATGCCGAGACCCGAACCCAAGACCTCCCGTATGTGAGACCGGCGTTCTACCGCTCCGCTACCACGAAAGTTATAGTAGTAAACCACTCGCTAACCTTGTAGGAAAACATCGTGAGGAAACTTGATCACATACCTCAGCGTGTGAAATTGCCAATCCGTGGTGGGCACACGTGGTAATTAAGCCCATGTTTTGTTAGCAGTTTTTTTTTATGTAGCCTATATAGGCTACATAAAAAAACTTAGAAACGACAAATATTTAATTCACGAATTCTCCATAATCATAGAGGTGAAAGAGGAGCATCTTTTTATCCATCAAATTAGTTAAATTAGTTAATCAGAACGAAGGTTGTTGCCAGTGCCACCCTAATGTTTTAAAACAGCTGATTGCATTTTTGTGATAATTTCCCAAGACAATGAAACTTTACCTTTGACAATAAAGCATTAAATATGATCCGATAGCATTAAAAATAATATGTTTTGTTACTTTCTTTCAAACTAAAACAAGTTATTTCAAAGTGGTATATTACCTGCTAACAAAACAACTATCCTAAACTCGGAAGTACCTGTCTACGCATAGCACAGGGTATCCTAGTTTAGGAGCCAAGACACACTTATGTTACTCAGGGCCTAACTACGCGCAGCACAGGGTATCCTAGTTTGGTAGCCAAGACATCCTATGTGACTAAATTGTCCAAATAAAAGAAAAAAAATCTTGTCTGGTGTCCGTAGGAGTTACTACTAGACAATTAAAAAGGCCCTTAATCTTGTTCCAGGCCTAGTCGTGACAACACACAAAGATGTGTCCAATATGGCCACTGCACCTTGTGGTGCTATACCTGTTGGCCCTGTGCCCGCTGTGGGTGCTGTGCCAGGCCGCGCCCTCTCTGACGGCCTCCTTCAATCCCGAAATGCTGACGCTCAACATGGACCAGTGCGGTAGCGTCAACGTCACGCTCGCTGGTGAGTGCATAGCGCTTTCTGTCTGGGTACTGTATCAGGCCGCGACGGCTTCGCTCAGACCCATGAACCAGAACGGTCGCGTCAAGCTCGTTGGTGAGTTGTATAGAACTGTCTGTCGGGACGCTGCACTAGGATGGCGATGGTGCGATGGTCCCGCTCAGACCCAACATGGACCAATACGGTAGCGTCAACGTCACGCTCGCTGGTGAGTTGCATAGCGCTGTCTGTCTGGGTGCTGTATCAGGCCGCGACGGCCTCGCTCAGCACCTTGCTTGGCCTTGCTTAGCGTGGAAAAGTGCGGAAGCTTCAACGTCACACGTAAAAGCGCTGTCTGCTATTCTATGCTAGCCAGCCTTCTCTGTCGGCCTCTTACTGACCCGTTATGGCCTTGCTCATCATGGACTAGTGCGACAGCATCATTATCAACATCATCATCATCTGTTGTGCAGTGGTGAATGCTGTAAGATTTGCCCCTCCAACAGCAGCTGTTTGTTTATATCTTGACACCATTAAATTGCTGTTGCATTGCATGCAGCCAAATATGGAACACCGCTTTACATATTAATATACGTCTAACACTCGTGTGACATTACCTCCAGAAGTGTATATTTTTATTCAATTTCGATCCTATTTTTCGCTATAAAAGTTGTGTTTGTCTCCTCGCCGTCAATATTTGTGTAGGAAATACGTGTTCACTGCTGACATATTTTCTGAAGTCAAACATTACTGCAATTCAGTTATCATTTGGGTTTATGTCTGATATCAAATCAGTTGCGACGTTCTCAAATTGTTTATATTTTCTTACACAAAGGGAGTTTAGAAAGAGTTTGCATTAATTTAAGGGTTTTTTGTAATGAAACAACTATCTGTTGCCTGCGACTTCGTTCGGTTGAGAATTTTAATATTGTAATGTTTCCTGGACAAACAGTAGCCTATGTGCTATTCTAGACTATAATCTATCTCTGTGCCAAATTTCATCCAGATCCGTTCAGCTGTTCTGGCGTGAATGGCGCGCGTTTACAGTAGCAGCAAGATGCTATTTACACACCGTACGGAATAGCTCATTTGCTTGGACTGTTGGTCTTATTATAGTCAAGAAAAGGCATTTCAATCTATCTATAAAGCCCATAAAAGACGCCCATTTAATTTTAGTATCGTTTCAGGCATTTTAATATCGCCTTTTATTGCCTACTGCTATCAATTCGTGCAATTTCCCATTATTTGACAAAAACTAACACTTTTCGGTAGGGGACGACCCAGGCGGACATACTTCGATCAAACAGGGGATGTATTAGCAAAGGGCAAGATAAAAAGTACCCGAAACCGGCGTGCGTGCATGCAACGACTAATGTATGTTGAGGAAGCGAAAGTGATCTGTCAAGATCGTGGCAAGTGGCAGTCCCTGATCTCTGCCTACCCCTCTGGGATACAGGCGTGAGTCTATGTATGTATGTAACTAACACTCGCAAATGAGTATTCCGAAATGTTTTCTACGAGGCCGGTCGTGGTAGCGAACATTTTCATGAATACTTAAACAAATAAAGATAGGTACTCAGTACAGTGGCGTATTTATCTAGTAAGGTAGCACAGGTGGTAGAAGTTTCTTAATATGAAGTTGTTTGAACTGAAAATTCTATATACGCTATTATTCTACGTAGTATTGTTGAAGCCACTATTGCTTGTGAAAGTCAAACAGCATTTTAGTACTTTACAACCAAACGGTGTTATTTAAAAAAAACACGATTGTTCTAAAACACTCCTCAGAGGCAGTTTAATCTGTAAAATTCTAAATCGGGCCCCCATAACAATTGTTTTTAATAGGTAAATATTCTATGGCTACGTTTTTCCTTTACAACAGACTATTTTAAGTGTTTTAGGTGAATCGCGTTTTTATAAATAACACGGCAGTTTAAGTAATCTGTGGTTACGTCTTTCCTTTTCCACAGACTATTTAAACTGCCTCTGAGGAATGTTTTGAGGAATCTTGTCTTATAAATAAGACCACAAGACTTTTGATTATACAAAACCACTGCTGTCGTGTTGTCGCTCTTCTGAAATACTAAAACATGCTAATTACTAAAAATGGGCCTCAGCTACATTTAGTAATTAACATATTTTACTAAGCGTGACATGTAAATAAATACTATCCTTTGATATGATCTACGTGTAAAATTTCATCCAAATATCACAAATGTCATTTCACCATTTGTGTATGCATACGCATAAGCAGCCTACCTCTATATACGTCCCACTGTAGGGCACAGGCCTTCTCTCAGGAAGAGAGTATGGGTCTAATCGCCATGCGTGCCCATCGCGGATTGGCGATTTCAAGCGCTGAGGTATGTAAATAGCTCAGACACTCAGGTTTCCTCACGATGTTTTCCTTCACAGTTAGCGAGTGGTATTGCTACTATAACTTCACAAATGTACATTACTTAGAAATGCGGTGGTGGCCTAGTGGGTTGAACATTGGACTCGGAAGCGGGAGACCCAGGTTCGATTCCCAGTGCGGGCATGTACCTATGACTTTGTTGTCTAAGTTATGTACATTGGTGTATGATTTCATGACAAATATCTAGATAAAAACACAACTCTCACATAAGGTAATTTATAATGTTAGTGGGACAGAATATACCTGAGCCACTGCCGTACAAATTTTACATCTCCGTATGTACATTATAAAAACTTTATATTTACGGTTTAACATTACATCACACCGAAATACTTCTTCAGTTATGTGCTAATAAGTAAAAAGGTACATAGTTCCATATGTTTAGACACAATTATAATTTAACTTTCATGTTTAGAGTTTCACTGTGAATATAACTACAGTATTCAATTAATTATTATGAAAATTGACAGGTGCTTTTTGAACAAAAGTCAAATAGTATGTTATTTTCCTTTGTTTTTGTAACAGCTGTCTCAATAACTACCTATTATTTAAATTCTGCCACTAATTAATAACATTCTAATTTAAAAGTCGGATGTGTTAATGTCCTTTCGACTGTACCTATAAATTGCGAATAAAAATCCTGGGTTCGAGGTTGTCCTTATATAAGAAGTGGTTCACCCTTTCTTTGACTAACTCGTTGGTATAACGGTGGAAGTTATTATTATTTACTTTCTAAATTACCTTCATTAAGAATTTAGGTAATCATAAAACCAATATTGTTTAATTAACGTTAACATTTAATTTAGATAGGAAAATTGAACAAATATTATTAATTCCAAAATTCCTAGTTTTTTCATCATACATTTTCTCCTTTCGCAGGTCTCAGTACAGCGAGTCTAGCGCCGGGCGATCCTGTGTTTTTAAGGACCACGAATAACCACATAGCGAGGGTCGAGGACCACTCCTTGCAGCTCCAGGAAACTCACATAGATGCCGACGAGTGGAGCGGCACCTTTAGCCTCTGCGGGGGATTTCTCGGTGAGGTCAAAGTTTGTTATCAACATAGATATACGTCTCACCGTATAGTATTGACCTTCTCTCGGAGAAAGAGGGCTTATCACGACGCGCGAGTCATATAATTGAAACTATGAACTACTTATTCCTATTGTGCAATACTTTATTTATTCTATCTAAAGCCCTTAGAACCCTAATTGATCATACTTTTTTAGCGGAATTCTTGCTGGCTAGTTTGATAACTAAAGTTTTTATTTACGTTGTAGTTTGTAATATATTTATGCTGGACTCAAAGAAAGAATAAATTATAAATGAAAAAATGTTATTGAAAGTATTTATAAAACATTTAAACACTGGACAAAGAAATATAATGTATATTTAATGTGAAGGATGAAATTTTTTCACGTATTTTCTTATAATAGCACTGAAACGCATGCACGTAAATATTTAAGAAAACGCGAGAGTAACTTTAGGAATCTTTTTTATTCGTCTTTGTCGTTGACATAGTCCTCTTTAAATTTTTAAAATATTAGACATATAGAAAAAGTATAAAAGAAGTAAAAACATAAAAAAGGTTGGTTGGTCGGTCGGCAACATGTACTTAACTTAAATTATGGTCTCTCATGGCTTTATGTCTGACAATTTCACGCTAAGATCTATTCCACGACTCTCGGACGAACCGCGGAACTCCTGTGGCGTTCCACGGAACCCTAGGGTTCCGCCGACCACCTTTTAGGAATCGCTGACCTAAAGCATATTATATCCATCTATCAATCTGTCTATGACCATCAATGCTATCCTAATCCGTCTTAGCTACAGCTGATACGTGATTGCATGACATAAGCGTCTTCCTGAATACAGGATGTGAAGCCGAATGGCTGGAAAATCAGTATAGAATATTACAGAAGTATGGATTGGCTATGTTCAATTAATAACACAAGCCGTGAGTTGACCCTCGTCAGGAGGTTTCCTCACAATGTTTTCCTTTATAGTTTACGAGTACTACGCTACTGCAAAATTGTACATGCAAGGTTTGTTTTATAAGCAGTCTTAAAAAATACGGTTCTCTTAAAAACCGGTTGAGCGTTCACTTTTAAGCGACCTTTGGTAGCTCAGTCAATAGTTTGGCAGATTCTGAAGCCATCTAATGTGGACAAAACTACCACAAGACACAGTGTAAATTATCAGCTATCGCTGACGGTGTTTTTGTAGATTTTTCATAGTTGGCCCCTTAGATTAAGCTAGTGCCTTTGGTTAATAATAATAATAATTTACCCTATATACCTCCCCCAGGGCACAGGCCTTCTCTCAGAGACTCCTTAGTATGAGCTTAATCACCACGCCTTTGGTTAATCACACCTTCTATATAATACATTTAAACCGATACAAACAACACATTTCTGCAGGACGACTTCGAATTCGTTCGACGTTTTTAAGGAGACATTCTAACCATGATTTAATGGTGTTAGTTAAAAAAAAAATCGCGCGTCATAAAGCTTTTTTTTGTAACGCGAAAGTGCTTCACTTAAGCCTAAACAACTATCAGGATGAAAATAATAGTCGAAAAAACTACGGTTCGAGCGTCTTATGGTCGGCGCCGGCCAACTCAATTCTTCTTTCACTTGTTTACATATATCGGACCATAAACTGTTAAACATTTAACATAATAGAAAACATTTTTGAGGTTACGGAACTTCCTACGACTTTAAATTTGGATTTACAATTTCGAACCGAAGGTCTAAAATCACGAAAAATTACAAATATGTTTTGCATGAACATACTTTTTATCATAATGAAAAGAACATTCCCTTAAAATATTACTAACCATTTCTAAATCACGCTACAGTGATTAAGGCTACTATAACCAGACTTGTAACGTCTGCAGGCAGGACAGATGCGCAGGTGGGCGCGCGCCGCGGCTCAGTGGAGTCGGTCGCTAACGTAACGCTCCCGGTCACCATCGTGCGCCCGGAGCGCCTCATCGACCGGATCTTCGTCAGCAGCGTCGCTACCTTTGTAAGTTTTAATTAAGCATGGGCTCTTGTATTAGCCCGATACTCTGTCTCCTTTTGCGGACGTTGCGTGACGATCCCAGTCACTATCGTGCGCCCGGAGCGCCTCATCGACCGGATCTTCGTCAGCAGTGTCGCTACCTTTGTAAGTTTTAATTAAGCATGGGCGCTTGTATTAGCCCGATACTCTGTCTCCTATTGCGAACGTTGTGTGACGCTCCCAGTCACTATCGTGCGCCCGGAGCGCCTCATCGACCGGATCTTCGTCAGCAACGTCGCTACATTTGTAAGTAATCTGTAAGGATGTTCAATTGTATGCCTGTTGCGTTATATTTCAGTACCAATTACTTGATATACCTCCCACTGCAACTTCTTTCTTTCTCCCTTTCTCTCTTTTCCTCTTTCTCTCGTGTCCTTCCTTCCTCCCTGCCTCCCTTCCTTCTTCCCTCTCTCCCTCCCTTCCTTCCTTTCTTCCTTTCCTTCTATCTTTCTTCTTTATAAACAAAATAAATATACAAACAATAGCCCAAATCAAATAACACTGTCAAATCGCAGGTGTCGCTGATCTTCATAAACTTCGGGTGCGCGATGGACTGGCCCACGGTCAAGGACGTGGTGAAGCGCCCCATCGGACCCATCATCGGGATGGTGGGGCAATTCCTTTTCATGCCCTTGGTGAGGCCGGCTTATACTTATTGTCTGTGTAATTTCCTTTCTTGTGTACAAATAATTCAAATAGCGGTGGTAGCCTAGTAGGTAGAAAATTGGACTCGGAAGCGAGAGACCCAGGTTCGATTTCCAGTGCGGGCATGTACCTATGACTTTGTTTTCTAATTTATGTACATTTGTGAAATTATAGTAGCAATACCACTCGCTAACTGTAAAGGAAAACATCCTGAAGAAACCTGTCTGAGCTATTCACATACCTCAGCGCTTGAAATCGCCAATCAGCGGTGGGCACGCGTGGTGATTATGCCCATACTCTCTCCCTGAGAGAAGGCCCGTGCCCAACAGTGGGACGTACCTTGGCTGCTTATGTATGTTATGTGTGATTTAACTATCTACTTTAGTATTTTTAAGGACTCGCGAAGCTCATACACGGATCTAATCGCGATTATTTATTGCGTAAAAACCCTAGTAGATTTAGTACAAAAGTAGATTTCAACGGTCGCGGAGCAGACTGAAGGATAACAAAGACTGCCTATGAGTCGTCGGTACCTACTTGGAATATAAGTACAATGTTTCAATTGGGAATGACGGAAGCGGTGATGAAAGAGATGTCCAAATGGGTTCCCGATTCCTTATACTGATTAATTTCAACAGTGCATATACCATCACAAACGGTAGACAGGTCGTCAAATGTCCAAATACGAAATTCAACTCGATTTGCATTTTGAACGTGCAGCAACAAATAGATAGGAAAATGCATAAAGAATTGGCTTTATGATATTGTTCACAATGAATTCAGCGGCATTTGTACCCATTTTCAAGTACATAAATGAGTAAATAAATGGGTAAATGCATCTACAGATGCAATAACAACATATTGTTGCTGTACGGGAAACAGTATTTGTTCAATATTTCCTTTGCCGAAAATAAAATGTTACCAACGAATTTTTGTCACTAACTTACTAGGTACTTACTATTTGTAATATCTTTCACCTGGTTGTGCAATAAAGTGTTCTCTATCTAGATAACTTAGTTACTTGATCTTTACCTACTTAATCTCAGAAAGGATTTGTGTCTGAAAAAGTCCGCGTCAGGTAATTCAGTTACCTTAATTCCTCGCATTGCGGAAACATTGCAGTTGCCGTAGTCACGTATACAATTTCTACTTTTCTTTGCTGCCTCTTTCTCCACCACAATCTCGACCCGAAGGCAGCGCCTGACATTGTACATTGACGTTCAACAAACAAAATGTAAATTCTTTAGGCTGAAATTAATTTTTTATTTCTGATTTTTGATTGGTTAAAGAAAAAGATAAGATAAGAATATACTTTGTGGTGCACCGGAAAAAACAACGAACACAAAATATTTGAAAAATACATAAATGTCACGTATAAAGTTAGACATTGGAGATATGAAACATGTATCCACCAAAAGCATTGTCAAAAATACAGAACAAATGTAAGTAAGTATAGGAAGTACGACTAACTGTAACATTGTCATGACTTACCAATAATTGATTGATTGATATAATTTTCTTTCCAGATGTCGTTCAGGCTCGGTTTCCTGATCTTCCCGAACAACCCTGCTATGCGTCTTGGCATGTTCTTTACGGGAGTGGCGCCGGGCGGCGGCGCTTCCAACATATGGACCTTTATTCTGGGCGGAAACCTCAACTTGTCACTTGCTATGACGACCATATCCACGCTGGCAGCTTTCGGTGAGCGATTGTAAAGGGTGGCACCATACTATGAATGTTCAGCCTTCTAGCAATTATGAAGTTATGCACAAGCTATTCTGTTTCAGAGGAAGGAATGGTTTAGACTTTTTTTTGTTACAATGTGTTTTTTTTTTACTTACTGTCAAAACGTTCACACTTATTTAAAGCGCTGAGTAACTTGACCCTGAAATTACTCAAGTGGAAAAAGCTTAGCTTAGCGTAAACTATACGCGATTTTGTACTACAAAATTTGCCTATTCGCCATCTTGGTTCAAGAAATACACAGCATCACCTTTTCCTCAGAGGGCAAGTATGTGAGTTAAATAATTATGATACTCATACAGTCACTGTGAGGTATGCTGTACAGCATAAACTCAGCCGCGACATTGTGCACGTGAATTTCGGATAAAAATATCTTATGTTTACGATCCAAGACAAGATCTAACTGTGTACAAACATGTAAACATTAAAAAGAAAACCGGCCAGGTGCGAGTCGGACTTGCTCACGAAGGGTTCCGTACGATTATCTATACAACATTAGACACAAAGATCGAAAAAAAAAAACGACACAAAATCACGTTTGTTGTATGGGAGCCCCCCATTAAATATTATTTTATTTTAGTTTAATTATTTATTTTTGAAGCGAATATAGAACTGAATATTTCAAGCGTCTACCTGTTGCCGTTATTAATATCGAACAATAAACGGCAAAAAACTTACAGATTAGATTGTAGGGCGGCGGTGGATGGAGAAAGTAGATGCTGATGTTTCAAGTCTCCATGGTGTTTATTAGATACTGTGCACAGTTACATGTTGGAAGACGTATGTTGTTAATGAGACGCAAACGCCAATGTCTGGCGCAGGCAACAAAACCCGTGAGTTCGAATGTGCGCGGTGCACAGTCAGCGACACGGCGACCTAGAAAGGTCGCACACTGTGGGTGCGGCAAATGCAAAATGTTATTGACTCAGCATGTGTTGAGGAAGCGAGTCGCTGTTTTTGTTTTTGTTTTCATGACGTTCGTGTATTTTGTTTGTGTACCTTCCTTGTTTACTGTGTGTTTCTGTGACAATTGAAATAAATGTCTTCTTTCTTTCTTTCTTTCTTTCTGTTCTCCATCTATCTATCTATACATTGAGAGAAATTCACGAAACTACGTAGAAATGCTATGAACACGTTTCTCTACTTCCAGGCTTCATGCCGCTGTGGCTGTTCTCGCTGGGCCAGGTGGTGTTCCGGAATGCTGAGATCGTGGTCCCGTACCGGCGCATCGCCACCTTCGTCGTCGGCCTGGTGCTGCCGCTGGCTATCGGTAATTATAATACTTCTGAAAATCGGACTTCGATTCTCTTTAAAAAAAACACTTCTGAAAATCGGACTTCGATTCTCTTTAAAATAAACAATCATCTATAAACTAAATCGTCGGCTTATTGCAAGAAGTCATTAACTGCAAAAGCTCACTAACCGCTTTTTTTTAAAGGTATGGACATAGAGATGTATTGAACAATGATACAATAGTGGTGTTTTAGTATCAGGCATTATTTTAACGATGTTATAGGGAATAAGGAGGAGGAAATTAACTAACACGAACTAAAAAGTCCTTTTTCCCAATAGTGAATATGTCGGTTAATGAGTACTTGCAATAAGCCGACGAAATTTACATTTTGATCATAAAATCAATTCAACAATGTATTGTTTGGTGTACAAAACTGCTAATTTTAAATACACGTAAACAACAGAGCAGATCATGTACACTTGATGTTAATTAGGGGAATTGCGGCGGCAGAAAGAAAGGGCGCGGCTTCCGCGCACTGGTTTTATAGACAGGCGGTATCGTGCCGTGACGTCACGGACGGTATAGTTTATACGAAACCACCGCTGGCATGGCTCGTGTTGTGTGTACGGAGGTCACTGGCTTGAAAAATAGACTGGCGCCCTACTTTCGCCAGCGGGGGCTCGGAAAAACTGTTTTTGGTTTAGTAAATTTTTCAATGTTCTTTGCGATACTCTTTGAATAAGTTTTTTGTTTTCTACAGTATGTATCTTTAGCTTTAGAGAAATATTTTGACTTCGACGGCCAATAACCCAAAAAAATTAACTGTATTTTAGCCTTCCCTATCCATGAACCTGAAAATAAACCGTTACTCGTAATGTGTTTACCGTATTCTAGGCCTGGGCATGCAGAAGTATACGCCGCGACTGGCCAAGTTCATGGTGCGGATCCTAAAAGGATTCTCGACCACGCTACTGCTGTTCATAATCGTATTCGCGATAGTCACCAATTTGTACATCTTCGAGCTGTTTAATTGGGAGGTGAGTGTTATTTGATTATTTTTCTTTCAGTATTTCAACGATTTTTATGAATGTTTTGTTTACATCTAGCAAAAATCTGGGCGGAATTAAATAAATGTACAATGGCTTAGGTATGAGGCTTACCCTTTCTCGAACAGTAACAATACTGTTAGCTGTCATTTGTTTTTTACACACTTTGGCCAACGGACACCCGCCAACTAACAGTAGATTAACAAATTGTTAGTGTAAGGGCCGGGTTCTAAATTGAGAATTTTACTAAGTAAATACTTCAGTAACGTTATGTCACGCTCTTTTCTGAGAAATTCGAAGAGACAGCACTACAGTATACTATATACTTAGCGAAATTCTCAATTCAGAAACTGGCCCTCAGAGGGGTAATTGTAGAGATCTCAGGTCTAACTACTAACTATAACACGGTTAATTAAAGGGACTGGAACTAGACTTGAACTGGATCTCGCTCATTCACCGAGTAAGAGGCAATTAGTTATTCAGTGCCTTGTATTAACCATGGCCTACTTGCCTTACCAGGGACCTGTGCATACAGAAATCCTACACAGAAAATGGTGGTGGATGTTCACAAACTTTGCCGGGACAAGGGAAGCCCTTATGTACACCTCCTTATGCAATCGAAAGAGAAGGCGGCCAAGGATCACCTGGAAAAGATCCGTAGCCCAAGAGGCCAAGTCGCCACTTCTTCTTCTTAAAGTGCCTCCCCAATGACTGGAGGTTGCCAGTCAGCTCTTTACAACGGTCTCTGTTCAGTGCAATTCTGAACAGCTCCTACGCGGTTTTAAAACCGGTACACTGTTTGATGTGGCACAACCATGACATCTTTCTCCTGCCCGGCTTCCTCTTTCCGTCCAACTGTGCGATGATAATGGTCTGCAGCAATTGGTATCTTTTGTTGGCCTAAGTAGGCTACGTTCCGGTGCTTGATGGTCCGAACAAGATCTACCTTCTTGTGCATCCGTCTAAGGACTGGTCACTAGTAGGCCTAAATTGGAAGCTGCCGCGAACCATCGTCAGAAGTGGGAATCTGTGTTTTATGCCCTATGAGGCTCTCCTTAGAGTTAAGGGACCGAAGAAGAACTTAAAGAAGAACTTACTCACGTCAGCCTCGTCTTCCTTTTCCAGATCATAGTGGCCGGCATCGGCCTCCCGTGGCTGGGCTACGGGTTCGGGTACGCTTTCGCGCGTCTCTGCCGCCGCGTGCATCCGGACGCGCTCGCCATCTCCATAGAGACGGGCGTCCAGAACACCGGCATCGCCATCTTCCTACTGCGGTACGCCTTGCCGCAGCCCGAGGCCGACCTCACGACTGGTACGTAAATTGAATTCTACGCGGTGGTAGCCGAGTGGGTAGAACCTCAGACTCGAAAGTGGGAGACCCAGGTTCGATCCCCGGTGCGGGCATGTACCTATGACTTGGTTTTCTAAGTTATGTACATTTGTGAAGATAAAGTAACAATACCACTAGCTAACGGTGAAGGAAAACATCGTGAGGAAACCTGAGTGTCTGAGCTATTCACATACCTCAGCGCTTGAAATCGCCAATCCGCGGTGGACATGCGTGGTGATTAAGCGCATACTCTCTCCCTGAGAGAAGGCCTGTGCCCTGCAGTGGGACGTATATAGGCTGCTTATGTAAATAACTTCCTCACAACACAATCACTTGACTTAGTCCCAAACTAGGGTTCCCTTTGCTATAGTTACCAGGCAAGGACATCACAAACATGGAAATACTCCATGGTATGAAAGATACGCCCACCAGCTCGCTGGACCGACAATCTGAGGCAGATTGCTGGCAGCGGCTGGATGACGACGGCCGAGGACAGAAAGAAGTGCGGAAGAATAATTATTCCATAGTTTTAAGAGAAATGCTTAATACTAGTTCTGGTTTTAATAAACAATTATTAAATTTTGTAGCTTTGTGATTTTAAAAATGTTATGCTTATTTTATATTCATTGATACTAATGCAATCAATATTATTGAGTTTATAATACGACGTGCCAAAGTGTTATCACATTCCGTTTAGTGTGGAGACCACTCTAACGCTTGTATGTGTTTTTCTATGCTGAATAAACAATTTCAATTTCAAGTGGCATGCCCTAGGGGATGCCTATGTCCAGCAGTGAACCACTGCGGGCTGATTGATACTTCCTATTTATCCTATTTTTCCTGTACTTTCCAGTTGTCCCGGTGGCGGTGGCGATCATGACGCCTATACCGATGACCGCCATATACATCTATCAGAAAATAACGGCCTGGTAAGTCAACATCTAACCTTGTTGCTGTGTGTGTTCAGGCCTGTTTTTGTATGTGTGTCCTTCTGTAGTTAGGTATTTACGTTGGGGCTGAGGTTCAGAGCTATTTTTAGCAGAAATTGTGCCTCAAATAGGTACATAAAACATTAATGTAATGGTCACAAGGTCGGGTCTGTTATTCTTTAATTTTAATTAAAGACACTCATTAACATGAATTTGTGACCGTAAAATAACACTGAACCTAAGCTTAAGGGATGCCTTTACTTCGACTTAAACATTAACCTGTAATAATGTTTAACTTACAATTCTGGCATTAGATTTCAACAATTACGTCCACAAATTTATGGACCCTTCTAACGATTCAATCATGAGTTTCCTACAATCCGTTATCCCTTAACTTTGTTTCAAAAGTTTACTGAAGTTGCATGGTTGAGTTAAGCACCCCTTAATTTAAAAGTACTTACAGCAGTAATTTGTAATGTAAGGTCGAATTTGAATTTTATTGTTTTGCTAGCATTAAGCATGTCCTCATAAAAGAAATATGTTCCACCAAATGTTTCACAAAGAAACCGAACACGGAAGTTTTACTTTTTAATAAATTGAAAAACAAAAAGATCAAACAAACTCAATTGATATAACTCAGTTAATTAAAAAAAAGGTACTGTCTTTCACTCATACAATATTGCCGGCTATATTTTGTGAGCGAGAGACAAATAATTATACACAGTCCGTTTCTTAAAATAACAGTCCTATCAGTTAATGCACTTCCGAACAAACATAAATGTAGAGTTTTGCAGTTGTTCCTTTGTGGAATCCACCTTTGTTTTAAGCAGCTTTGATTAAGTCAATGTCAGCTTGGACAGGTCTTTTCATAAATTATCACTTAGGTACCCAATACATACCCGTTGGCACATATCCATGTCCTTCATTTATTTTACAGTGTAATGTCATAGTTTTTGGACAAGTGGACTTTGAAATTGATCGTGGTCAAAGTTCACTTTGATTGGACGTCAGTGTCCAAAGTGTGCTTTGTATTTCATTTCATTCAGCTTTTGTTCTAACCGTTGATAGAAATCCCTAAAATATAAAAAGCAATAATGTCATATATCAAGTTATTTGCTTGTCCTAGGTTATTCATTCATGTCACTAATTCGAGAAATATCAATCGATATTATCAATTTCTTGACTTTGATAGTATTAGGGGTTAAAGTATGAAATTGCCGTTTTATTGCAATAGGTTCTTTGAATTGACATAGAATCTTCATGGTTTGAGGTTTTCGAATGAAACTTTTTTCAAATGGTTTCTATGATGTTCTTTTTTTAAAAAATGTGAAATATTTGAATATCGACTTTCAATTGTTTTTGTTATTCAATTTAGACAAGAAAGATGGATACTGCGAAAATTCGAGTGATTTTTGAATACGAGTTCCGACGCGGAACTAACGCGGCAGAAACAGCCTATTGCAATAAAACGGCAATTTCATACTTTAACCCCTATTATTTAAAAAGTCCCAGACAAAAGCTAAATGGAATGAAATATAAGTATTGTCCAGGCAGACTTTGAACTTTTCAATGCGGCTGTACCACCTCATCGGTGCTTCGAGTTTTAATGGCCACGTTTACACCATACACAGAATCCCACTCGGATGACGTTGCCTCCTCCTCATGTCACTATAAGTTATTCCACATGGTTATGAATTCGCTAGCCATATTCTGAGGGAATGTTATTATTATTATTATGATAAACAGTACATATTACTATGATTTAAAAGTAATGGTATAACATATTCTGAAATATTCTCGAAAAGTTCAAAACTGTAAATTAAAATTCAATTCAGTAGGAAATACTGAAACGTTTAAAAATTTATTTTTTGTTAAATTTTAATAATCTGTTGTCCGATACGCGTAAAGAAGTGAAAGAACAATTGCGTTAACCGGCGCCGATCATAAGACTCTCAAACTATAGTTTTTTTTTTTTTCAATTACTTTTCGTCCTGATATTGTTTTTTGACGCGCCATTATAACTATGATTTAGAAACAATCATGGTTATAATGTCTCTTTAAAAAAAAGGGAATGAACTAGAATTAAGTTTAACTAATAAATAATCGCGATTATATTAGTTAAATTTATAATTTTTTTTTGTGACTCGTGATGCTCACAATTTCTCGAATAAACAAACGCGATTAGTTAAATGTATAAGAAAAGTGTGACAGGGCGAGAGGCTAAAATCAGCCGCGCGGGATAGCTTGCCAGTGTGAACGTAGCTAACGTTGTCCTTTTCGCTCGCTGCAGCTTCAGTCCCGATAAAAAGCAGCACGTCGACTATAAGATCATTCATGAGTAAGAGTCATTTTGTTTTTTTTTTCTCTTTTTTGTTTTCATATAACAATCCATCTCACCTCACGTCCTTCTCCATTATTGTGGCTACAGTGCATGGTTAGGTACGTCTCTTGTTTTTTTTTCTTATTAAGCTTACGCATCTATTTATTTATTTATTTATTTATTTATTTATTTATTTATTTATTAGCTACTCCAACAGTATTTTCACATTTCATTTAAAGACTACATTCTAATGTATAATTCCGTGTGAAACACCTTTACAGGAGTATACATCTTTCAAAATTGTGTGTTAGAAATATTTGCTTATCAATTTGGCTGCCCATAAGTATCATCACGGAATAAATTATAAAAATATTTTTTTCTGACAGAGCTTGAACACAAATATAGATCTGCCAATAAGGCTCCTAATATATTTTTCCCAAACAAATTCTGTGAGAGAAGGCATGTGCCTACTTGCAGTGCGACGTCTCCATGCTGCTGCAGTTATAGTTGAGGAACTTCTATATTATTTACGAGAGAAAGTCTGTTGTGCGATGCCGTGGTTTCACTATCATAGTGACTCGCACCATCACTTGGTGGTGACGCTTAACTGAGTACTCGAATGCTGCTCGTATCGTGTAGACCAGCGATCTTACACTCTGATGAAAACAGCCTAGACTTGTGCTAACATTGCCATTGCAAAACGATACGACTAGCTTCAGAGAAGCTAAAATAAGTCACTTTGTCCGAGCGTGCTAAGAGCGTGATCATGAAAACGGTAGGTTTGCACCAGTTGTCTTTAGCAAGCCGTGACTCCTGCGACCATACAACTATGGTGAAAAAACAAAATATATGGTGAAAAAACGCGCAAGAGACTTACCTTTACGTTGACAGTATGCTGACAGTATTATTTCGCGATAAATTTGCAATTGGCCTGCCAAGTTTTTATAATCTCACTCATTTATCATAATCTTGTTTTTCCTTTCCTCTGACACGCTTTCCTCATTACGGTTGTGGGCTTTCGTTATTTTCTTTGTTCGAACTGCTGTAGCATTCTAGATTCTAGTTTATTGTTGGTAGCTCTGTCTTCAGACCTTTTGCACTTACTATCACAACTAAACACTCTTGTCTCTTACTACTCTCATATTAAAACAATCTTAATAAGGATTGGATTTCTGTAATCAACGTTAAATGGTGGGTTTATCTGTGAGCGATTCTAGTCTTTAAAATAATACAGGGACCCCAGACACACAAATATCGACTTGTGCTCACACTTGTGCTCCACGTAATGCGAGCCCACAGTCAAAAGGTAGTCTAAAGTCTCCCTATATCGTGATACCGTTCTATCTACTACATAAATAGCTGAAGATCATTTTGCATTGTACCTAAAATGAAACATGTCAAGACACCGTAGGACTTTTACTTAAGAGTGTGCCCTTGCAAACCGGAAAACTACTCCGTCTAAATGACAGAAAGGAATCTTAAACATTCAATAGTGGACTTTAACACTTTTTTTGTGTCTTTTTCCTACCACGTGTCTACTCAGAAAAGATAAATAAATACGTGCCGATTAAGCTGTGACGATGGTGCAAGTGCTGGGCAAACATACTCCATCTAATAAAAGCCCTAGGTATTAAAGCGTTTGAGTGGTCACTGTACCAATCTAGTGTTGGTATGAACTGTTGTGTAGTTGCAAGCATAGCCGTACAAAGTTTACGTTCTTTGTCCACTAACGCCCTCTTGCGTTAAAAGACTTGTCCTTTAGATTGACTGGTTAGTCTTGCGGTACCTATCATATCTGATTACCATGCCGGAGGTCGTGGGTTCGATTCCCCCCAGGAATCACACAACATTGTACAAAGGGCCCCAGTCTGGGTGTATTTCCATTTGTGATGTCCGTGCCTGGTTACTATAGCATAGGGCGTCTTAGTTTGGAACCAGGACAAGTGATTGTATTGTGTGGAAGTTATTATTATGAAAACAAATGAATCGCTCGCAGAGAATCCCTGACCACCTAAACAATAACTAAACCAGCCCTCCCTTCCCGCAGCATCAACAGTCGCAGTGCACACAAGAAGATTGTCGAAGATGACGTCACGCCCTCAGTTGAGACGCCGGAGATCCGCGTCGCCACTATTGGTGTTGGCGGAGACAAGTAAGCTCGTTTAGTGACGTCATATCGTAATTTAGGGAAGCACAGTTGGATTAGAAAAGCGGCTATTGGAACTAGTTATAGAACTTAAAAAAATATTGGCTACGTCAGACGCCATCTTGTTGTAATTGTTTTTGATTGGTTGGGAACTTCCGGAAGTGTGGAAGTTAATTGGAACTTCCTTTATTTACAAGAAAAATGTTTTAAATCAATCTGACAGTATATTCTGTTATTTATGACCAAGTTGAAAAGAAAATGTATATTAAAGTCCGCAACTTAATTGCAACTGTGTATAATATTGTAATCCAAGAGATATTTTTAAATGGATTGTATACTAAAACTTTTGATGAATTTTTTCAACACATTTTTAGCTGAACGTTGCTTTTAACTATTAGTGACTATGAAGCACATGATTACCATACGAGTTTTTGGAAAATCTTTCTGTATTTATCATGTAAGTGCTTTATGGGTTGTGTTAGCACCTTAATTCGTAGAAAAGAATTCGTATGAACAACCGTGATTTGTTAGCGAATCATTTCTAATATTTATAATTTGTTTTTTTATTTAGTTTCGCGAAATTTCACGTAGCGTAAGCCTTCATATGTTTTGGCTAAGCTACTTAACGATGTGTAGTACTTATCATTCAACGATGACTATTTTTACTTCTTTTTAAAGAACTAGGAAACTATAAACAGTGTCACATTATAGTGAACAATATTTTCATACTAACACATTGAAATGGCAGACCGCTAGGATGGTCATCGTTGGGGGAAGCTACAGTAAATGACATTCCTATGTTGTCATTTTATAGAGACTCGATTTCACCTATTTAATTGAAAGTCACGCCTTAACTTTGTTTTTAAGGGTTTTGGGTTTGCACACAGATTCCATTTAATGCTTTTTTCGCAACAGATGTTTTCCGCATGCTTCTAAAACGACTTGGAAGTCTTGAAAATCGATCAAATTAATTGAAACTTCCTCGTTTCAAAATCAGGCAGTTGCGTGTTTTAATGTTATATGCCATTTAGTTCTTAGCATGCTTTCTTTGGAAACAATTTGACCAAAAAAGACAATAGTAGAAAAGTTCCATCCAAGACAGCCATTGCATCACATGACTGGTTTTATAGGTGAAACAGATGTGAGAAAGACTGTTTATACATTGTGGATGAGATCAGTATTGAATACCTGTTGTGATTTTTATTTGTGAAGAACGGTTACGTTGATATTAAGAAAGAGAGTTTAATAAAGTCTATGATTTTAAAAGTATTATGTTTTTGTTGTCTTTGCCTGGTTATCACAGCACAGGCTATGCTAGTTTGGGGCCTGCATAGGTACTCTGACGACGGGGATCACGTGTTTTAAATGTCACTATTCGCTACTTTCCAGTACAGTAATTGTCCAATTCTGATATTTTACCGCCACAAAACGCGCGAGCCACGTCCTCGTGCTGCCTAGGACAAAGTTATTGTGTTGTGTGTAAGTTTTTTCTTTTGCATTGTTAAAAGATTTTTATTCAGATTTCAAAGCTGGCAGATGCTCCTGGTTTTGTACAGTGTAAATATTGCTCTTAAATATTAGGTACAAATACTGAAAATCCTGTCGTGGAAGGTATTTGAAATTCCCTACATACTTCCCTTTTGCTTGCCCTTATCCTTAGGCTTGGATTCGGTCACAGTGCTAGCAACAAGCAGTATGCCGGGCAAAATCAAAGTATATTTGAGAAAACCCACTGTCGCATCAGACAAGCACGCGGCGCGTGTAATTACGGGCATTGACTTCTGTCCTGCTTTTTAGGGTTCCGGAGTCGACAAGGAACCCTTATAGTTTCGCCATGTCCATCCGTTGGTCTGTCTGTCTGTCTGTCCGTCTGTCTGTCCGCAGCCTAACTCAGAGACGATTAGTACGAGAATATACAAAGAATAGACTTAGGTACATACTAATAACGCCGGCAAAACGGTAGAATAAATGCATTGATGCATTGAGATAAAGTACTTTAACTCAATGCCCGGATGCATTTTTTTTCTCGCCTGCACCATAGTGTGGTGTATTTGGATTGGACGTTTAAAAATAATGTGGGTGTAGGAGGTGGTGTAGGATCATTTTTTTGATTTAGGGTTCCGTTTGCGAAATATTAAACTTTAAAAGCGCAAGTTTTTGTCCGACTAGGGCGCCCCCCCCCCCCCCCCCCTCTCCTGGCTAGACGGTTGATTGTAGAAACGTGAAACAAATCAAGGTTGCATATAGGTAATGAACTTAAAAGCAGAACTATCACAGCTAAGTAGGCTTTGCCTCTCTTGTTAGTTCTTTAAAGCAGATAAAACCACCTCTTTCTACGAAACTCTACACTGCGCGAGGCCCGATACGCACTTCGCCGGTTTTTTCAACCGATATAAAAAAAGGTAGCTTCTCTGCCATGGAGGTGAGTATTTTTTGTTTCTTCCAAAAATATATCGTTCCTGTTTCAAAATGTCAAACGGGACAGGCAGTCTTTCATCAGCCTGTCAAACTTCACTAAAACGTCAACCACAATCCAAGCACCCCGAAAATGTAAGAGAAATGTAACCAAAATGTAACCCTGCCACCAACAACAATGTAAAACACAACCCAAACTTCCAAGCAACCACCCAGTTTCAAGCCAAAGTAATTAACAATAAACCTTCGGGAGGTCTACTTTCTTCGTCTCTTACGTACCGATCTATTGTAAGCATGAAGCCGAAATTCCTGCAACCCACTGAATCATTCCGCTATGTAATACCGCACCGGCTAGACGTGTTGGCGGAGCCTCGGTTTATCTACGAAGACAAGGGCGAGGCTATGCCCGCCTTTACGCCGGGTGGAGTAAGGAAATCGGCCTTGGGCGGCGCTGCCACCGATCGCATCAACGAAGTTTCCTACCCGTATGTACGGTGAGTCTGAATACAAACTACAGGTAGGTAAGTACTGTAACGATTCTCCTTTATAGAAGCTGGCTGGCAGAGCCTTCTCGTCTTATTTTGAAGGGAATCGTTACGTTTTGTTTTAGATGTCGGTCGATCCCCAGCTAGGCTAGGGCATCGAAAAAAAAAGACTAATAAAAATATATATTGCCCGTAATCCGCGTTTTTTAAATAAGTAGCGTATTACATCCTATATATTCGCAGTGGATTGAGCCAATAAAACTTTACCGATGTATCTAGCTATACTTCGGTATACTTATACAATACAGTTACTTATAGTGAGGGAGTAGTTTCTAGAGTAGATAGCTGCACACTTCGGTTGCCCTGTTGGTTTAGCGGTTAACACACTTGACTACCAAAACATGGGCCATGGGATTCGGTTCCTACTGGAGATTCCAAATGGCCTCCTTGCCTGGTTACCATGGTACACGGTATCCTAATTAGGGACCAGGACAAGTAAGTGTGTAGTTTAGAAGTTATTTAAATGTATGTAATAAATGGTGTGCAATAAAGTGTTATCTATCTATCTACCTAAAACATTACAATACACCAGCTCTCTAGACCGACGAGGACCTAACAATACTTTCCGATAACGTGCATAATGAACAATTGAGTAGAATAATAATGCAGTTCAGAGATAAACAACGTGGACTCATTGATTTTAAGTAAGACCTACCAGAACTAATACACTTATGGTCACATTTACCTCCACATTTCTCTTTACCGTCAAAATATCGTGCCTATGCTCCGAGCCATTAAAATTCAATGTCCGAGCCTAGCAGTAGCGTAAAATCGATTCGAAATTCCGTCAATCTTTCTACATAGGCCATCCAACGCCGTTTCAGTCGCATCATCCAACTAAAGAAGAATTACAAGTCGCAGTTCACAAGCGCACGCCTGAAATGGATCGACAAGCTTCTCGAGCTCTCGAACGCTACCTGCTACAGCAAGCTGGCGAACTGCCAGCTCGATCTGAAGAAAGGGAGCAGCGTCAAGAAGAAGAGGGGATGGAACGATTCAGACTGGAAGAAGCACATGGACATTATTGGCCCCATGGCTGTACCTAAGCCGGAGTTTCATCCGCCGCCGGTTGATGTAAGTCGTGTTCGGTAACTTTCATTGGCACTTACCATACTACATATTTGCCGGCGTTGTTAAAAATCAGGTAATTGTATAGGGCATCCAAATGGTGGTAATTGCGAAAGTGTCTGAATAGATACACCAAACGCCAATGCTTGTATGCAGTAATCCAGGGTTTCTCAAAGTGGGGTACGCGAACCCCATTCGACGGTAGGGGGTTGGCGACGAGATATACATAGTGTAATGTACGGACTTTTCTCACAAATCTTCTGAACCATATTTATAGGATAGTTCGTTCTACCGATTTTCCTTTGTCAAATCTTCCAATTTCTCAATTTGAATAGTTCATCAACTACTTTTCTAAAACTGAAGTTGGCAACACTGGTTTGCACAGTGTTTATTTGTTTTATTTATAGTTACTTGCGCGGTGGTACCACTTGGTACGTGGAGCCATAAGTTTGAGAAACCCTGCAGTAACCCAACAACCTGGGGTGGGCTTAGACAATTCTGGCGTGGGCACCCACCCGGCTCCACCGCTTTATGCGCCAATGGGCAGATTGCCGATGGCGGCGAGATGAGTATGGCCGAGGACAGGAATCAGTGGTGTGATGGTGACCTATGTCCAGCAGTATTTCTGTGCGAACCTGCGATGACGTGTGGTGTTTCCCAAGTAATATCGGAAAGGACAGATAGAGCGAAAGAAAGAAAAAGTAGTTCGAATTTTTAGTTTACGCGGCTGATTAAGCCGATATTATTCGAGGATTTTAATCATGAGTCCACAGTATGTCTGGCACGGTATATTAGAGCTCAGTGGCCTAATTACGCTCACCAAATCCTGAGCAATTCCAATCGTCTAACTGTCAAACTCCATACTAATTTGACAGTTAAACGATTGGAATCGCTCAGGATTTGGTGAGCGTAATATAGAGGCTGACCATGGAAGTTTTCTTTCTACTGCAGCTGTATTATTCATTATTACAGCGAGGTCCCACAGTGCCTCTGCAGCAATTGTTACCGCGCATCGACGAAATGGCAGCGCCGCCCGAGCACAAGATGTATCGTCCTCTGTCAGAGGAATCTTGGTACAGGGACCCCGCCATGGTAAATAAAATTTATTTTTTCAACATTGTTACCGCATTAGAATGACTACTAGCATACGCGTGCACACGCATACCTATTTTCTCAAATCATACAATACGTGTTGTTTATGCAAATATTGAAAAACTTCTCTATTTCTAATTGAGTGAGATATAATTGATATAAAAAAACCTAGGACTAAGATAGCATTAATGCTATCTAGTCCCAGGTTCGCGGTCCTAGGTTCTTTGTCGTGGATCCTAAAAATCACAGTGAACATGATTTAGAGATGGTATTGACAGTTTTTGAAAATTGGATCTGTAAATAAAAATAAAAATCTTTTATGCCACACCTGGCCAAAAAGCGGGGGTTTCCGCACGCTACGCGTACGGGAAAACCCACTTTGAGGCCAAGTGACGACATAAAATTACCACCACCACCGGCTGTAAAATAGAAAGCCCTCTATCGCATATTTATGATCCTCGCCTGCGGCTCGGGCCTTAAACTTCTGCGATATCGGCCTTTCTTTATTTTACGGCCCTAGTTGTGTAAATAATTATTATTTACGTTACAAACTATTATAATACAGTATAAATACAGTATTAATACAGTCACGTAATCGGGCACGAACTTCCTTTTAAGTATGTACCTAATACCTGTATTAGGAAGCTCCGCTCTTCCACACTTGGACGTGATATGACGTGAAAACTATATTAATCATATTAAAATTATTGGTCAAGTAGACCAATGCGATTTTTTTGTTTGAAGTTCCGCGTAGTTAGATTTATAAGAGGCCTTAAGTTTTGTTGGACCCTCCTGCAATTCCCCGCTCCTCTCCTGTCGACGCTATTGTGTAATAATTTGAATAATTAGAAGTATCTAGGTATACATGTAGCTAATTTGGAGTCGGTGCCCAAAATATATGTGCTGGTCATGAAACTGGGCACCGACTACAATTTATACTTCTACAATACCTACATGTATACATACTTCTAATTATTTAAATTATTTCTAACTTTTTAGTAGGTACTGTGGTGTTTCGAAGTCGGATTTTTACGTTTTATTTAAACATTTTCATTTTTCAATTTTTAGTGGGGGAGCGGGAGAAAAATATACGCATCCCTTATAACCATAATTTACCCTACTTAATTCGTCGCTTTAAAATTTGATGTTTCCATCCCCGAAAGACTTCACCAGAACATCACCAAATTACCTTTGCACTACTTTTACGCTATTTTATGAAACATACGGATTTTACTAAAGAATGTGCCCCATTAGGCCTTATTTACTGCTGTCCATTGAAGAGTTCCGTTGTCCATCTCCGAAAGTCTTCATCAGATCTTCACCAAATTAAAATGGGTCCAATGGGACTATTTCTTGGACATATATAATATTATTACCAATTTAATTACTTTATTTTATTTAGTTTAATATTATAATACAATTTAATTTCATCCCCTTTTGACATTTTTTGTTTGGATCTTGTACTTCTGGACTATTCTTGCCTCAGCACAAATTATTAAAATAATAACATGTTGACATTTAAAATTTATTTGTTCAATCATTAATATTTATAAAATTAGTTAATATCTATGACTCTACACGGTTTCACACTTTATATGGACATTACACACGAATATATACAAACTATTTCTAATAATATACTTTTATAAAAATACAATTTATTCCAATATTTGCAACGTGACATTACATTATTTAATCCGGTCTGATAACAATTCGACCACCTCACCTCAGCTCTCCTGGCGCTGCATGCCGCTCCCACCGGGTACCGGCAGAATATCAGCGCTGAAGTTCTTCCTGGACTTTCAGCACATGCTGAGTCGGAGCCCATTCACATTTGCCACACCTACGTTGGTCACTTTTGTACCCCTGTCGTACCGTGTCTGGCTAATTTCCAGTGTGTTTCTTGCTTTTTTTCTGTATGTTATTGTTTTGTTATATTCTTTCTTCGTATTGTGACTTTTGAATTGATTTGTATTACTTTGCTTTATATACGTGTGTGTGTCTTATGTGAATAAATTATTTATCTATCTATATCTGTTCGAACAAAAAAAGAATTGTCGAAATCGGTTAAGATTTGACGGAGTTATGGAGGAACATAGCCTTGAAGTCTTTTAAATACGCATCGAATTTATAACCTCCTCCTTTTTTGAAGTCGGTTAAAAAGTTTTTTTTTTTCCTCGGTGGCGCTAACTTAGTGCTACTGCCTGGACCGCTTGAAATCAACGGCTTGATGTTCCAAGTCACATTATCGTATACATTTAATTCCAAGGAATGTTATCGACATTTTTAAGCCTTTTAGAAAACGATTTTGAAATATAAACGCTGAACTTATTCAAAACATTCGGATCTCAAAAAAGCTTAGCGCTGGTATAAAACTTACGCACCCTGCCATAAAAACGCTGCAAAATGCACGTCTATTGCGTGCTAACATTTTGAAATATTAGTAACAAAAAAAAACTGTAGGTAAGGTAGTTTATTTAGGTATCCAGTTGGCGTAGCTTTCCGGTCGCGTGTAAATATTTTGACACCTGTATGATTATTTGTTTTAGGTCTCGCCGCGTGCGTTGAAGTACAAGCCGACTGAGAGAATGAAGCAACTGGCCCTTCCGAAGCCGGTTCCGGCGCAAGACTGAGGACAAGCCGAAATCCTTGAATCCTACAAAAAGGAACCTTAATCCGTAATGGGTAACGCCAATAATGCTGTGGCCGCTTGATGTCTCTTAGTACTTTGTTGGCTTATATAATGGCAAGAAAACGGAGTAAGATTTCCTTACCTAATGATTAGTTCCGCCAAGTTTATGAAACGCGTAGATACAGCTAGAAATGTAGCTACTTATCACTTTTAGACAAGCCCAAATCAGACAAAAATTAACGAGAAAATTTACATTAACCACAATTCCATTAACCTTCAGAATATCTCAAACTAAACTTTCTTGTCTAATCTTAGCAAGTGGTTTATTTATAACTGTATCCGTGCATTATAAAAAGCAAATAGGCTTCGCATATTTTTAAACGGTCTACAAACTGTATTTGTATTTTGAAGCTGATATTGGTGAATAAGGGTCGAACACTCTTAGTCTGAGAGACACCAGGCGCGGGCATCACATGTAAAAAAATTACGACTGAAATAAAACAGTAATCAACTTGTAACTGAACCTTTTAGTTTTATTTACAACACCTTTTTCTGCGCGTTTCCATTAAAACACTTCGAAATACTGATTTTGAATTAGAGAATAAAAGTCTTAAACGTCATGAACAAAAATCATGTTTTTGACGATATCAAATTGATTGTACTCAGATCACATTCGCAATAAATAGTAATATTAATTAATAAATTATACTACAAAATGACGGCCTTACCTAATCTCTAGAAAGGGTAACTTGTATTCCGTACACACTACGGTTATCGGCGTTTACATCACTTTGGTGAACTTACAATTAGAACGCGGCTGGTAAATTACGTTGGCACTTGGCTAAAACCCAGTTTCTTGGTAGGTACATCAAATACGATCAACTCAGTGCCTAAGACACTATCCCAGCCAATCAAGATAGCTTCGCTACCCATTTAAGCGTTGACTAATTCACTCCTGTGAAATTCTTCAACCCTATACATAATCGACAACACAGCACTGCAAATTGATTGCAATCAACTTCCTTTAGGTCAACAGCTGTCCAAACCCCAAAGTATATAGGTGTTTTGTAGTCGGACAAAAGCAGAACTACTACGACGCTTGATGTACCTTACCACGGCAGTCACACTCAGCTATCACTCCCATTGCAAACCCAACTAGCACAAATTAGAAAGCTGCAAGAGTTAGTTATAAAGCACGCTGCACTTTCTGCACAACACTAACACTTTAGTAACTTCTTCCGAAAAAAATACAAGTATTTCAATTCGGACTGAATTCGAAAGAAGTCCTTTGGGGAAGGCCTTCGTCTAGCAGTGGACGAGTACGAGCCGCACTAACCACTATTCATGAACTTCTTGCGGCGAAATTACTTATGAATTCGGACTTAAGTTAATAACGTGCTACTTTCCAATTTGTGCCAATTGACAACATTCCCGCGCCGTGCGACTACGGTGCAAGAAACCAGGCTGGAGCGAAGGACGAAGGGAGGTGTTTAGGCGTGCTCCATACTGTAGATGACGGCCTGAGTGAACGCCTTTGTCGTGGACTGGCCGCCGATGTCCTTTGTCTTCACTGCGCCATCCTTCAGCACCCTGGGGACGAACAAGAAGAGAATTTACATTCCATTCGTTAATTATCAAGAGCTTGTGAGCTGCCTTAGGATCGATTCTTAGATAAAATTATTAATTTTACTAACAAATTTTCTCAATAAGAAATAGTAATTTTGATATTTCGCAAAGCCTGTGGCAAAATTATAAAAGTATATAAACTATCTGTTCAAGACCACAGAAACGCGCTGGCGGGCACGTAGTCGCGGCGCGCTGGCCAGTTTTGTTCTTTTTATTGAAGAAGAAAAACAGTTCTCTTTTGTCTTTCACTTCTTGCTGTCATGGTTTTGTAAAATGTAATACGCACACGAAAATTATATTAATTTCATTTGAAAACGAACGCACAAGCGATTTTCAAAAAACGTCTTCCTATCCGCCCGTTCCCGCCAATGTATACGGTACATTATCAAAAGTATATCTACTATTTTAGTGAGAGACTTAAAAGGGAGGAAAGAACAGCAAATCAACAATGACTCACTTGTTTATAGCATTTTTGATCATCTTGGAGTAGTTACGCAGATTGGCGTGCGCCAGACAGTTGGCAGCGGCGAGAAGCATTGCCGTCGGGTTCGCGATGTTTTTACCGACAGCGCCGGAGAAGATGTGACGGGCACCCTGCCGGATGAACAAGTATTATTATTTATTCGAATCGGGCAACAAAGCCGATACAAATACCTTAGACTAATTATAAACTTCTTGTAGTTTACATATTGCATGCTACTAGGGCACATGTAGGTATGTGAAATACCTTAAATGTTACATCTGAACAACTACATTGTCGCAATAAAGTTATGAATTAAATACAGTTAGTTAGACAAGCAAGCGCTAAGGGTTTCCTCACGAAGGTTTCCTTTAAATTTAGCAAGAAATCGAGATCAAGGCCGAAAGCCGAGCCAAAAGAACCTTAATTTATTAACTAACCTATTCAAAGACAGCGCACTCGCCTCTATACGAAGCTCCAACGACGGCGCCCGCGACGCCGTCCAAGCCCGAAGCCAGATGGTCCACAACATTGCCGCACAGGTTAGGCGTTACCAAAGCCAAGGTCGAAGCCGAAAGTAGAGATCAAGGCCGGATGCCGAGATCAAGGCCGAACGCCGAGAACAAGGCCGACAGCCGAGCCGAAAGAACGTTAATTTATTAACTAACCTGTTCAAAGACAGCGCACTCGCTGCTATACGAAGCTCCAGCGACGACGCCCGCGCCGCCCACCAAGCCCGAAGCCAGGTTGTCCACAATGTTGCCGTACAGGTTCGGCGTCACCATCACGTCGAACTGCTCGGGATGAGACACCATCTGCATCGTGCAGTTGTCCACGATCATCTTCTCGAACTCGATGCGCGGGTACAGCTTCGCCATCTGCGGGTAGATGGGGAGATTAGGTATTAACTCCAAAGATTATTAAGTCCAAGGTCTCTGAACTCTGAGGTATGTATTACCCTAACATTGCTACAGGTTTAGGTAGGCAGTTTGAGCTTGATTCTCGACCGCTTGGCATCACTTTCCTAATGACAGTGTAAATTGGCTATAATAGATTCAATCAATGGACTATATAGGGTTACTAGCTGTTGCCCGCGACGTCGTTCGCGTGGTAATTTTGATATGTATTTTTCAAAGATAAAAAATTGCGCTAATTCAGACTATAATCTATCTTTGTGCAAAATTTCGTCCGGATCCGTTCAGCCGTTTTTGCGTGAAAGAGTAAAAAATATCCATCCATACATACAAACTTTCGCGTTTATAATATTAGCACAGAGCATTATATTAGTAAGGATTTTGTTGGTGGCTGGCCCCTGAAAAGCGGTCTATCACACCAAATCCCAATGCATATGTAGAGAAACCCAACATTCTGGAGTGGGCACTAGACAGTCTGGGGTGGTCACGCTCCCTCCTCCCCGTCTCTCCCCTCCTTAACCACGCCAAAGCCGAACTGGAACTATGTGTTGAAATGCAATAATAAAAAGGATTTTATCTACACTCATATCATAATCTTCAAATTAAGAATTCAAAGGTAAACACATATTGACAGGCTTTAAACAATACATAACTTTAAAGAAAATAAAAAAAAAGTGTAATATAAAGTTACATTAAAGGTCAGATTTTTTACTTTATGTTACAGTTTTTTTTTAAAGTGTTGCTGTGATCACGGAACAAAACTTAAGTTTTTTTTTAATGTCAAAAGTTGATTCTATAAAAAACCTAATTTCATTTTCGTGGTACCAAAAGTGCAACTAAAAATACCTAAAATTGCGCGCGCAAAACTGAGTGCACACGATTGAATGTCAAGATACTTTTGTCGAAATTGCGCCATTTTGTTCCAAAAATTTCATTTATTGGATTAAAAATGTCTGAATCTGAAAGTGACAGCAATAATTTTGAGAACTTAACTCCACCCGATATTTTGGAAAAAGCATCAAAAGTAACGAATAGTCTTTTGCCGGAAAAGTCAAGAAAAATGTATGTATTGTTTAAAGCCTGTCAATATGTGTTTTCCTTTGATTCCTTACTTTGAAGATTAAGACATGAGTGTAGATAAAGTATGTAGTGTATGAGACTGCACATAACTTGGTATTAAAACACTCCCTAATGCTATTAAAAAACTCGCCAAGGCTCGTTTTTTAAAATCTCGCTCGTGTTTTAATAACCCTCATTATGTAACAGTCACATAAACTACTATTAATAATAATCATAATAATAACGCTCGTAAGTACCATGAATTGTATGAAAACCAAGCGTTCCTATTTTTACTACCTACTACGACGGAAAGTGAAGTGTAATGTCTTCTCTTCATTGGGTGCAAGGACCTTGGTGATATTTTTACCGTTTATCACTACGCAACGAGACATTTTGTAAATTTTCGAGCACGTCCTACTATGATAACAGCCGAGCACGGACTGAAAGTAGCGGCCGCATAGGTGCCTGGCACTCATGTCGGGAACGCGAAGTAGGTGTGCTCGCGCTTTCCAGCTATATTCATTCCAGTGATGTTCATGTTGTCGACTGGACTCATATGGGATCTTGTTAGATAAGTACTCATACCAACTTATGTGTCATGTATGTTTTAGGGTTCCGTGCCCAAAGGGTAAGGTACCCTATTACTATGACTCCGCTGTCCGTCCGTCCGTCCGTCCGTCCGTCCGTCCGTCCCCCTGTCACCAGGCTGTTTCTCATGAACCGTGATAGTTAGACAGTTGAAATTTTCACAGATATTTTGTTACCGCTATAGCAACAAATACTAAAATCAGAATAAAATAAATATTTAAGAGAGGCTGCCGTACAAGAAACGTGTTTTTTTTGCCGTTTTTTGCTCGATATTAATAACGGCAATAGGTAGACGCTTGAAATATTCAAATGTTGTATAGATAATGGTACGGAACCCTTCGTGCGCGAGTCCGACTCGCACTTGGCCGCACCAAACCAATGTGTGTTTTGGTGTGTAAATAAAACAATATCTTTTATAGTTAGTTCATATGATTTGAGAAAAAATGGTCAGAGTGGAGTTTTCCGCTGCATTTTTCTCTACCGCAAGCTCGTACAAACATTGACATACAACAAACAGAATGTAAATTCTTTACGTTGAAACAAAACTCTGATTTCTGATCGCAACCAACCTCCTCGCAGCTGCGCAAGAAAAGGCCGTCGCCGAGCTTCATGATGTTGGCCTTGTGGACGGCGGTGACCTTCTTGCGGTCCATTTTGACAGCGTAGTCGAACGCGAATTTGGCGATGCGCTCGGACTTGGCCGCCGTGATGATCTTCAGACACTCCACCACGCCTGAGCAGAGACGACAGAATGAGTGGACACAGCCACGGCTTTGTTTGTTACACTCTACTGCACAATCTAATATATAAAAACCTCGTGTCACAGTGTTTGTTGCCGAACTCCTCCGAAACGGCTTCAAAGATTTTGTGAACTTTTTTGTGTATATCTGGTAGGTGTGAAAATAGGTCGTAGGCTAATTGAACCGTGTGATTTTAAAACAACACAAGTCACATGTGTTTTTAAAATAACACTTGCCCATTTTTTTTTTATTAAATTATTTACACCTACCTATTGATTTACATTAGAAAAAAAATTGTAGTTTATTCATACAGAAATCAATATAATATGCTAAAATATTGCTGTTGTAGATATTAGTATTTGAATAAAACAGTTTTTTCTATTTCCTGCAAAGTTGTAATGAAAGGACATGTGTCGTTTTAAAATCACACGATTCAATTAAGGGGCTCCAGGGAGTAACACCAGCGCCACCGAGGAAAACAAACCATATCTTTTTTTACAGATCAAATTTGCAAAAAGTGTTAGTACAATCTCTCAATCATATTAATAGTGACTTTTAGGATCTAGGGGCGTGAACCTAAGGCAAAAAAACCTAGGACTAGATAGCATTAACGCCAGAAACCTTTTTGGCATAAATGCTATCCAGTCCCAGGTTCGTGACCCTAGGTTCTTTGTCGTGGGTCCTAAAAGTCAGTGTTAACATGATTGACAGATCGTACTGACACTTTTTGCAAACCAACGTATGGGAAACTACATCGAGTCTTCACATCGCCAATCACATCACAGACTCTCAAGACGAGTCTTCAATCAGTGCGTCCTACCCGTCATGACATATGGTGCCGAAACGTGGACACGTGGACACTCACGGTGGGGCTGGTCCACAAATTTAAAGTCGCTCAGCGTGCTATGCTCGGGGTTTCTCTGAAAGATCGAATTCGAAATGAGGTGATCCGACAGAGAACCAAAGTCACCGACATAGCCCACCGAATCAGCATGCTGAAGTGGCAGTGGGCCGGCTATATCATCCGAAGAACTGATAACCGATGGGGTAGACGAGTTCTTGAGTGGAGACCGCGGATCGGTAAACGTAGTGTAGGACGTCCTCAGACTTGGTGGAGCGATGATCTTCGCAGGGCGGCTGGCAAGAGCTGGATGAGAGTAGCCGAGGACCGTGCTCAGTGGCGTGCAATAGGAGAGGCCTATGTACAGCAGTGGACAATTATAGGCTGATGATGATGATGATGATGATGATGAGAGACTTGACGTGCACCACGTCATCTCTCTCTCTCTCTCTCACTATCTACCGTTGTCTCTTTCTTACCGGGCACGCCCTCGTGCTCCAGCGCGGAGTATTCTCCCTCGGTCTGCTCTCGGATGATAATGCAGTCAACGTTGTTGTGACGACACTTGACGTTGGGCAAAGACTTGACGTGTACGACGTTGGCATACAGGTCAAGCGCGTTCCGCAGCTTCATGTTGAGGGTCTGCAGCTCGCCCGTGTGGGAGAAGTCGGGCGTGGCCAGGGTGCCCTGTCGGTGACGGGTGATAAGATAAGAATCGTCTGTCTGTACATCACTATAGTTAATATGACGGCGCAAGTCACGCATTTTGTGGCGTTAAAATTTGTTACAATTTGACAATTAATATAATGGATTAAAGTCTCTACTTTTGACAGTTAAAAAGCGACTCCCGACATCATACTTCCTATGCCGAAAACATAAACAGAGACAATAAGAAAACGTGTAAAGATATATCTACGTCAATACGAGCTGGGGATGTGCGAGCGTATTATACAAACTAAAATAAACCCTATGTACTAATAAGGTTATAGACTAAAATGTAAGTGCAAAGCCTAGCCCATCCCGGTTATTATAGAGTTTCACTAGGTGCTTTGTGAGCCTTTTAGCCTTGTAACAGTAGATTTCTGCATCTTAATAGCCGTCACACTGCAACGACATGATAGAAGTAGATATTGTACCATTCGCAATTAAACTAAAGATACCATCATCATTTAGTTGGATGCCGATAAATGTGTTTCTACATAGTCATCGTTAATTAAAATAGTAAGCCACCGCGTTTGCTGAACATCTCACCCCGTCCTTTGTCCGGACCCCAGAAGAAACAACTCGCACTGTTTGAAAAAATTGAGATGCCACAATCTTCACTTATACTGAGTATAGAGGTGTACATTACAACTGGATTCTCCAGCCTTTCTTTGTTTGAAAAAGGCCCAGTTTACCTTGATGCAGATCTTGTTTTTGGCGATGGAGTTGACGACGTCCTCGATGGGCGCGCTTAGCGTCGGGTTCACTTCCGAGAAGAAGAACGACTCGAAGTCCACGGGAATGCTGGCCGCCTGCAAAATTCAGTGAATTCCTGACTCCAGGACAAGTGATTGTGTCGTGTGGAAGTTATTTATTTATGTATTACTAGCTGACTCAGAAAACGTTGTTTTTCCATATTAATTAGCCTACGACTTATTCTCAGACCTACCAAATACACACAAAAACATTCATAAAAATCGGTGAAGCCGTTTCGGAGGAGTTCGATAAAAAACACTGCGACACGAGATTTTAATATATTAGAATTGTTTCATTTGGTTAACTTTTCATGAGCCCGACGCGGGCTCTATCTTAACTCCTGAACTGCCCTCGCGGTATGGAACGTATAGGTGGCCCATACTAAGTTGGACACAGATCTGTGTCGCGGCAGACGAGTGGTTAAGCCACTATGATTAAGCTCTGCGATTCAGAGTGAAACCTGGTCGGACACTTCGGACAAAAACTCAGGACTTAAAACTTCAAAACACTACAGCATTAACGATCATATTCGTTTAAATTATTTCTGTGTTTTTACTGCTGTAGTGTTTTGAAGTCGGTTTTTATATTTTTTTAATATTTTGGTCATTAATGATAATAACTTCCACACAATAACTTGTTCTGGTCCCAAACTAGTAAACCCTGCGCTGTGGTAACCAGGCATCATCATGATCATCATCATCATCAGCCATTTGACGCCCACTGCAGGACATAGGCCTCCCTCATGGTTTTCCAAGCTACCCGGTCTTAGGAAATGAACGCACAACCTGCCCTGGTAATGCAGCATGTTAATTGCTAGACCAACAAGGCAGTCGTATTCCCACATCTATTCCTGCATTATTACTAACGGTGAAAATGGCTTTAATATGCTCACCTTAAAGACCTCTTGCACAGCATAGACGAGCTCTGGGCCCACACCATCACCAGGGATCAGTGTGCACTTGATGCGTCCCTCCTTGTTGGCATGTTGCTAGAGAGAACAACTCGTATTAGCTACGGAGCTGAGCGGCTTGCAGATTGTAAGGCTAATGACCACACTTCTGTACTTTTAGATTCTTGTCAAAATAAAGTCTTATTTCTTGAAAACAGTAAACTTAATGAACATGAAAATCTAATCACAGCGGTGACTAAAGTCTAGTCCAATGTCTCAAATTTATTTTACATGTGGCTTAATCTTGAATCAATTGCGCAATAGATTTGAGTCTGAAGCATGGGCTGTTTAATAGGTAAAAGTGCACAATTCTTGGTTTAACTTTATGCTGTTGCAGTGTGTATAATATTTGTGTGATTATCTTTCTCATGATCTCTGCATGGTGAGTGAGTAGGCATTGAGTATTTTTTTACTTTATAAGATTACTATAGTAGACTTTTGGTAAATATTTATATAGTTGAGAAAACAATTTTTAACTAGATTCTTAGTTGTGATAAATATTTTATCCTTTCTTAAATAACCTTCCTGTGTATTCATAAAATACTTAAGGTACAAAAAAAATTTACTAGACATTTAAAGTGTTAAAGTTAAAACAATTAAGTGCATTTCGACGACACACACATTGCATTGAACATTTATATAGTATATGCAGTCACGCAGGTTCATGCAACAAAAAACTGTACACATTATAAGTTTAATATATTAATCCATCAGCCAGATATGTCCTTTTTAACAAATAGTGTTTCTTTTCATAGAACTGCGATGATCCAAATGAGCATAGAATTGTGTTTGAATTACTTTTTGGATGGAGTTGTAGCCAATGTGTGTAAAAAGATCTTGTGTTTTGAGAAAGCTAAAGGATAGTTCTGGCCTTCATTGGCATAGTCTAAAACAGATAATAAGTCATGCTGTAAAAGTATATTAAGAATAATTACAAGTGTAGGGGAAAGATGGTAAATTCATGCTTTTTTTTTTAGGATAAAGAGTATCTTACTTGTCCAAAATACTTGACGAAAACCTGTAAATACTAACTGAGAACATAACACAAATGAGTTGCGAGGAAAGAAAAATAACTTTGTGTGTGAATGTTTGTGCCAATTGACAGCAAATGTTTATACTTACCTATAATAAATTTTGAATGTTTACAATTTTGAATTAAATGTAAGTGGGTCCATAAAATAGTATTGAACAGAAAACAATTTTAAATTATCTTTTGTTGGCAAGGAACTGGTCTGTGATAGCTCTTGTTTGGCAACTTGGAAAGTGCAAGAATATTTTACAAAAAAAAGGGTATATGCTTATGCCCACATAATAGAAGTGAAAAATCCAGTGTCACCAACTGACTCAAGCCGAGTATACCCGATTCAGCATCATGGCCCGTGTGACAGTTTTGTTTCGTCCACTGTTCAAAAAGTGTGCAAAGTACACCTTAGGAAGTTTTCACCTAAAAATATAAACCATCGCAGACCATTTAAAACTTCAGTGTAGACTCTGCTTTTCACGTTTATTGTGATACTGTTAAAACATCATACCATATTGGCATCTAGAACTAAACCGTTTGTTTGTATAATATATTTAAACCTTAACAGAGGCTGCAGTGAACCAGAACGAGATAGGAGACGAGCAGTGCTTTAGTATTGGCTTATTGTTAGTTCTCACCAGGGAAGGTCTACTTTGCTTCGCATAACATACGTTTTGGTCGCTATTTACCGCCGTCGTATGGACTCCTTTCGTGAGTTGTGAGCCCTGTAAACGTGAGACATACGATATTATTAGAATAGTTCATCTGATCACGTGGTACTAATCAAGACGAAGCTTCAATTATTAGAGTCACGTATAATGCGCAGATATATTGTACAATGGTGCGAAATATAGAAAAAATTATAAAATGTAAATATAGACAGGGAGTTACGAAACAGGCCGTCGAAAATCAAAGATTATCTTTTCATGCAAGTATGAGAAGTATTTGCCTACAAATCGTTTCTTACCTGGACTAGGGCGCGGAATACGTTTCTACTAAGCAAAGACATTGTTCTGGAGACCTAAATAAGCGCCTAAAAGCTTGTTTGATTCGCAAAAATATTTTTGGACAGTCTTCACGATGAAAGACGTAACTTCAAGACGAAAAGTTAAAGTACTCTGTGGACGTTCCGTTTTGCAAAAAGTGACATTTCTTTCAAAACTTATAGGACTGCGTTAGTCTCTGAAGTTGTGTATATTGAAACGCTATTAGAATAAAATAAAAAGACACTAAATTCATTACATATAAATCTAAATAATACACGCGTAACATATGTACCTATTATGATAAAATACTAAATAATTTTTAGATTACCCTAATGAATACTGGAAGCTAGAGCGGTACTAGCGCCACGGTATGATTGATTTTTCGTGGATTTTCCGTAGCACTGAAAGTGTCACTTTTCTCTTGTCAAGGCGCAACTTTTGAACGCCCTAATTTCCACTCCAATCAACCAAGATCCAAAATATGGAAGAATGTTGGTTGTGATCCAGTGACCTCAAGAAATAATTAATAAAAATACAAAAATCACGAAACTTTTCAGAAAATCTTCAATTACGGTAAGTTGTTTTATCTTATATTATCGTGCAAAATAAAGTTTGCTTTCAAGGAAATCAAATTTTCAGTTACTGAAAACCTCCGATTATAATTATCCTAATAACAATTTCGTGATTTTCCGGCATAGAAGTTAAGGTAAGGTAAGGTTTATTTTCTAATTGTACCATCGAAATTTTTGTATGACTGCTTGACTTGTTGAAAATATTGATCGAGGCTTTATCCGATTTGCCTTGACAAAACTCGATCGATGGTGATGAATGAGATTAGCTGCTTTGTTTCATCACACCGTCGTTACCTTATCTGACAATTTAGTGTTCTGAGGTCAGGCAGTAACGTCACTTGTAGGAAAGTAACTGTCTTATCTTTTCTTCAGATTTTTTATTTTATTCGTGGGATTACCTATAGAAAAACTTTGACACGATATTGAAATATTTATGAATTATCTTGCTTTTGTTTTAAATTTTCAACACAATAACATTGGCGAAGCTGTACTGGATAATCAGTGCAGTGAGTCCATAAAGCAGAATTGAATTGAATGTAGGTATAGGTACTTCCAAAATAATATTTTATTGACTTAATTCTATATTTTAAAGTTTTTATTTTATCTTAACTACCATTTATTTTTATAGTTATCTTATTTAGATAAATAAGTAAATGCGTACTATGCTAATTAACATCCTTTTAATTAACCAATAACATTATCCTAATGACTGATATCAAATGGTGGCTCTCTATTTTCTTGGAAACTGTCACAATAATAATGTTTGTATTGTTCGTATGCAGGCCGGCTTACGTAATCATACGAGTTCAAAAAGTATAGGATAAAAGTATACCCATTTTCTCAATAAATAAAAGAATACGAAAGCAAGTATCCACCCACATAAACACACGCCTTTCTCCCGGAGGGGCAGGCGGAGACCGGGTTTTGCCACTTGACACGACGCTGACTAACCTCTTCGGTTCATCAACATTCATTAATTCATGCATGCGCACACGCCAGTTTCAAGTAAATAATATCTATGTAATTATAATTCTAAAATTCCGTGATTTCTTGACCCCAACCCAACGTATCTTTACCCGACTGCGGCGGGGCTTAAAACGAAATGTGTTTGGCTCGTCGTATGTGTATGTTACGTTTTTTAAGTCGGTTCTTTTGGAATCGGAGAAAATTATAATTCCTCTACCAATGGTCAGATTTTGATAAAATAAGATTGTCTTATTTGCGCGGGTGTCTAGAACTCTAGACTATCAGCATAAATCCAACAAAAAACAAAAAATTTACTTACTTTGGGAGTTCACAAGGAGTTCTCTATTGTCACTAGATGTAGGTAGTTATTTTTAATCTTAAAAGAAATAAACTAAAAAAAAACAAACAACCTGACTGCTTAGCGTGGACCACGAAGCAGGCCGAGCAGGCGTAACCCGAATTCAATTGTGTGTGAGTCCTGCTGACTCATTGTAAGGTACTTAGGTTTATCCCGAACTGCTTAGTAGTTAATGTTCAGCAGTTGGGTTATTGTCATTTCAGTTTTTTTGACGTATTTAGTAGTGTACCTACGTATTACTTACATACGCATCGTCGTGGACATCGGACTAATTTTGGCAACTTAATTCAACTCTTATGACGTTTACTTATATTAAATTACCTTAAGTAGGTACCAAAATTATTTGTTTTCTACGCATAGTATTTAGGTTAGACATCTATTTAGAGGCTAAAAATTCCACCCATGCCGGGACTTGAACCCGCGACCTCCGGCTAACCGTGCCAGCGCTCTCCCAACTGAGCTAATGGGCAAGTGCAGGCATCGGCGTTTCGAACCTCTTTACAAATTTCCCTGTATTACGTTAGGTCAGGTCAGATTTTTTATAGACTAAAAAACCTAAATCTAAATTAAAAAACCAGCCAAGTGCGAGTCGGACTCGCGCACGAAGGATTCCGTACCGTTATCTATACAACATTTGAATATTTCAAGCGTCTATCAGTTGCAGCTATTAATATCGAGCAAAAAACGGCAAAAAAAAACACGTTTGTTGTATTGGAGCCCCCCTTAAATGTTTATTTTATTCTGTTTTTTGTATTTGTTGTTATAGCGGCAACAGAAATACATCATCTGTGAAAATGTCAACGGTTTAACGATCACGGTTCATGAGATACAGCCTAGTGACAGACGGAAGGACTGACGGACAGCGAAGTCTTAGTAATAGGATCCCTTACCCTTTGGGTACGGAACTCTAAAAATAGGGTTCAAGGTCAGCCGACTTTCAAAGAATAAGCGACTATACCTAACTACTATCACTAGCTATTGCCGAACTGTTTTATCGATAGGGTCACTCGAGTGTAATCGTAGAGCCACTCTATACCTGCAGCAACAGTCTCTATAATGTGTGGCATAACGCCGAATATCAAGTGGCGTCATTCATTTCAAATGTTTCTGATGATACACAAAACAAGATTCAAATTGTCTCCATCTTATGTCAGATAACATATATTTGCCCTCATCACCAAATGTGATAGCGTTATCAGAAATGACTGAAGTTTGTTATGAAACCATTAATACAATTAACATTAAGTAAAGCATTGCCAGTAGGTACTGAATCTCTCGGACGTAATTGTGTTTTTGTGAGCCATGTCTTCGACCGAATGTAAGTACGAAATAAAGTTACAATAATAATAATAATTTATTTGCCTCGAACAACAAAATTCATATTTGGTTAGTACATTTCAAAACTTATGTTAGTAGCATCTATAGCTAGGACAATAAAGCGTTCGCAAATTTTTTCACGTCAAACAATATGAGATCTTAGGACATACTGCCTTGACTCTACCAAGAGCCAAGCGCACTGCGAGTATAAATGTAAAAGACATACACATCGATAAAAAAAAAACCAAGGTTTTTTTAAAAAAAAAGGTTTTTTTTATCGATGGACATACAACATAAACTCCCGCCTGTATCCCGAAGTGGTAAGCAGAGACTCTTGTATCACCTCTGTGGTATCACGTAACTTTCCACTCTATCGGGTTAAGCATTTAGACGACTCTAAAGTGTCACACTACGTACATATTTGACAGTTTGTATATATTTGACAGTTCAGACAACTCCATACAGTGGAGGACTTACGTGGTCGCACCCCTGGCAGTGGCGTAACTGTAGGGTGGCAGGGCTGGCAAAATGCCACGGGACCCCGATCTGAGGGGGCCCCGAACTATGAGGCCACGAGCTCAGAAGTAACTTCACATTTTTAACAAAAAATTGTAACAGTTATAATGTTTGTATATGAGAATTTCAAATCAATTAAAGTTGGGCCATATACCTACACTACAGCTAAGGAGCATATATATTTTTTATTTTTACTAGGAGGGCCCCATCCAATGAATTTGCCACGGGCCCCAGTTGGTTTAATTACGCAGTTTATTATGACAATCCGATATAAATTGCGTAGGTAGGTACTAGAGTCTTCCTACTTGTTCATCTGTGGATTAATCGACTTCGCAATAACATCAAGTTGTCATAGTAAACCATGAATTGTAGTTCTATGAAACAGGCCCCGGGGTGTGCCACTTTTGCCACGATCCTGACAAACCTCTTTCTCTTCATCAACATTAATCAGGTAGTCGCTTTTAGATAGGTTTCGCAAAAGAATCACGCACCTGGGACTAGACAGCATTTAAGTATGCCAAAAAGGCCGCTCTGAACCTAGGCTTTTTGCATAAGGTTCTCGGTCACGGGCCCCAACAATCACTATTAACATGATTGAGAGAAAAGGCGGACACTTTTTTAAAAAACGTTTTAAAAGAAAATGTGTTATTTTTTTCAATGGTGACAATAGTGTACCTCATTGATCCCCTTAATAAAACAGGGCCCAGAAAACTTCAATATAGAGACTCCATAAAGTTACCATCATTGTATATTTGTACCTTGTGAACGCATAATTTTTTTTAGAATAAATACTTTTTAGGGTTCCGTAGTCATCAAGGAACCCTTATAATTTCGCCATGTCCGTCCGTCTGTCTGTCCGCGGCTTATCACAGATTCTTCAAATAGGTACCTACTAGAAACAGAAAGCTGAAATTTGGCATAGATAAACATAATTAATTACGCCGACAAAACGTAGGATGCCTATATTTTTTTTACGATTCCTCCTCTACACCTCAATTACGGATGCAATTTTTTAACCCTACACTGCGCGTGATCCGACACGCACTGGCCGGTTTTTTCCTTTACTTTTTCATCAACAAACCTTCGTCCCAACAGCGGACAGCATGGCCCCACCTCCGATCGACTTGTCCAAACCGCGATGGGACCAGAAGTCCTACTTGGGGCGCGCCAAGCACTTCTTCTACCTCACCAACCCGCTCAACATACTCGCCTCGGATAAGGAGCTGGATGAAGCGAAGAAAATCGTCGACGCCTTCAAGTTAGTACATACCTAGTTCTAGCTAGTTAGACCTGAGATTTCCGTACATACTTATAGTCTCATAGTTCGGCCCACAGATATTGTGATTGGGCCATTATGCGTAGCAAGCACTGATGTATGTAAATACCTCAGACACTAAGGTTTCCTCACGATGTTTTCCTTCACAGTTAGCGCGTGGTATTGCTAGTACTACAACTTCACAAATTTAGATACGTAACTTAGACAACTAAGTCATTGCTACATGCCGGGATTCCAACCCACGACCTCCCGAATGTGTGGTGAGTACTATCGCTGCGCTATCACCGCTCCAAGTTAGTACCATTAACTTCCACACAACACCATCACTAGACCTGGTCCCAAACTAGGATACCCTGTGCTATGGTAACCAGGCAAGGACATCACAAACATGGAAATACCCAGACTGAGGCCATTTGTACAAATGTACGTCGGCACCAGTGGGAATCGAACCCATGAGGTCTATCTTGGTAGTAAGCGCCTTAACGGCTAGTCCAACGAGGCAGTCTATTATATATTAGATAGATAGAAAACACTTTATTGTACATAAAAAAGGAAATTGCACACGTATTATTTGTTTTGATCCCCACAAAAGATCAAGTTTATTTACTTAGCACCTACAATGGGACACCATCGACTTTATACATATAATAGCTTTTTGTGTTATTACGTCACGCATAGGTAACACCGTGTAAACTAAGTCTCAAGTTACAAAAACAAAATTTCTTAAAACACTCCTCAAATGCAGTCTTTCCCTTTACATAAGCAGCCTATATACGTCCACGGCCTTCTCTCAGAGAGATAGTATGGGCTTAATCACCACGCGTGCCCACCGCCGATTGGCGATTTCAAGCGCTGAGGTATGTGAATAGCTCCAGACACTCAGGTTTCCTCACGATGTTTTCCTTTACAGTTAGCGAGTGGTATTTTGCTAGTATAACTTCATATTTGTATTTAACTAAGAAAACAGTCATAGGTACATGCCCGCACCGGGAATCGAACCTGGGTCTCTCGCTTCCGAGTCCAATGTTCTACCATGTTCTACCCACTTTCCCTTTACGCTAGACTATATAAGCTGCGATTGAGGAGTGTTTTAGGAACTTGTGTTTGTGTAAATAAGACTGTAATTTTTTTTTAAACGTTTCTTATTTATTCAAAATAAAAAAACTTAATATTTAGTATACAATTTCGCCAAACTGCAAAACGATTTTTTGGCGAAACCCTCTGTCTCTATATATTACTTACTTATACGTATATTATTCTTATACATAAACAACGTATATTTAAATTAATTCGGCTTCAGTCCATACGCAAACAAACCGTTGACCGCTGGCGCACAAATCGGCTGCCCCAAAACAAACACAGTAAAGGCTGGTTTACATTTGCTATAAATTCCGTGCTGTTTAGCACTGTTTTTTTAGCATGCGAAACTAAAAGAGTGGTAATTAAAGACGCCGATATACATTTGCTATGCTAGTTTCAACATAAGTTGTCTCAAAAAACGAAGAAAGCACACGCATCGCAAGTGGAAAATATGGAATCACTAATTAGTTTGCAAGCGGTTGAAATTTTATCATAGTTATTGACTGTAATAAAATATTGTTTTTATAAGTTTCGTTGCACGAATCCCACAAGCAAGCATGTTTTTCGTATTCTGTTGGTATTCTGTTAACAATTTAATTGTCAAATCCTGTGTCCACTTCACTTGCGACGCCATTTTTATTAGATAATTTTTTAAAAGCACAGATAACAATAAAAGAACTGACTCAGTCAGATTTTTTAGCGTGCTAAAAAGCATAGCACATTCACATTTGCTAAATGCGTGCTTTTTTAGTATGCCTTCAAATAGCATGCTAAAAACGTATTTAAAAAAATAGCAAATGTAAACCAGCCCTTAGGGACCTTTTTTTTCAAAAACGAGATACTTACTAGTTAGTTACCAATAGTGGAAATATCTCGGTTAGTTGGTTACTATTGGTACTACCAATACTAACTAGTTACCAATAGTGGTAATATATCGGTTTTGAAAAAAAAACCCCTTACCTACTGTGTTTATTTTTTGGGACAGCCGAAATGGACCGCCCCTTATTAGCTGTAGGCGATGGGAGCGATTGTGTGTTGACGTTGTAAAATTAAACAACGATTAAGACAACCTGTTATCAAAACATGTTACTGAATGTGCATTGAAGGCATTTTATGATTGACATTCTAATGAAGTCTATATGAATTAATAATATTTTTATGGTTGTAGGTATTGTATTGACATGTGTGATTAGATTACTTCAATTTGTATTTGTATGTTTTTATTGATCATAATTTATAATGTAATTTGTAATTTTAATAATTTATAATTCAATTTATACGATATGTATTTCGTACTTCACTATCGCAAAAGGCCACCCTGTAATGATAGTTGTAAGTTTTATGAAATAAATAAAAAAAAATATTGATTGTTTGTTTAATGATGACGGAAAACTTTGTGCTTACTTTAATATGAAACATGATTTTCAGCGTAAAGAATTTTCAGAACAATACTCGTCGCCAAAAACTGTCCTCTTAAACATATCATCCACATAACACGATCATTGGAGAACTTGCACTAAAATGTTTTTTAATATAATCGGAGAGACCATGTTAAATGATAAATAAACGTGGTTAATTTTTTTCTCTATGACTAATACTTCGTAATATAACTTGTCGAAAAGTCGTGATACAAAAACGCGCCATACAAATCGGGCTCAAACTATGACGTTACAGCTTGCACGTATGAAGCGTTTATTAACATTTGAGTCAACTCGTAAAATAATATTTTTATGCATCTACACTACACCCTTTGCTGATTTAGGTTTCCACATCTCGACTGCTGATGAGCCTATTTTGCTACACCCTATATAGAAAATAGAATTCAATGAACCCTTAAATTAGGAATCCAATTCTTTTTTCTCGCCTACTCTTGAATTGTTCGATTTAAATATGGTGGGCGCAAATTTTTGTCCGAGTAGGGCGTCTCCCCCCCTCCCTCTGCTTTGCTAAACGGCTGATTGTAGAAACGTGAAAAAAATCGGTTGTAGCACACATAATGAACTTAAAAGGAAAAGTATCACGGCTAAGTACGCTTTAAAACTTAATAAGTAATGGGCGAGAAACTTATTAAAGGAAAACTTCGTACAAAATCCGTAGAAAATTACATTGATGAATTTAAGTTGTTAGTTCTGTAATGCAGACCCCCCTCTTTCTACGGAAACCTACACTGCAGGCGGCCCGACACGCACTTGGCCGGTTTTTAATTTGTGCAAGTTCTCCATTGGTATTCCAAAATTCTCTTATTGTTATTATTATTTTCAGAGAGAAGTTTGGTTTAGTTTGTTTTTTAGTTGTGTTTTTTTTTTTCTCTTTGATGTCTTTCTATCGGACTGCCATCTATTGTCATATGTTTACTCCCTGTCAGGTCCTCGAAGAAGTTGCCAGCCGGCATGACGGAAGACCAGCTGTGGCAGAAGAAATACCTGGTGGACAGCGCCTTCCACCCGGACACAGGCGAGAAGATGCTGGTGCTCTGCCGGATGTCTGCGCAAGCGCCGATGAACACGCTCATCACCGGAAGTGAGCGCAAGTTGCACTTTTAGAGCCTGGCAAAGAAAACGTAGAAACCCGAAGTGAAATTGAAATTTAGGATCTCCTTGTTTTACCGAAAATTTAGATCATTTATTAACTTACGGTCTTATTTCATCATCAGCTATTTGACTTCTACTGCAGGACACGAGCCTCCTACGCGGTTTTCATAACCATGAGGGGTTTTCCATAATCGCCACGCTCGCCACGGTCTTGTTTATAAAAACATAATTCCTCTAAAACACTCCCCAGAGGTAGATTTCAATAATCTGTGGTTACGTCTTTCCCTTTGCCACAGACTAGTTAAAGTTACTCTAAGGAGTGTTTTAAGGAATCGTGTTTTTATAAATAAGACTTAATTATTTTAACAGACAGTTAATTATTTAAAGCACTCTTTAGAGTCAGTTTATTTAGTCTGTGGTTACGCCTGAGGAGTGCTTTGGAGGAATCGTGATTTTGTAAATAAGACCGGAAGAGTCTGAACAAAATTCCTTCCTGTATTTTTTTCTTGCCAAGCATGGGAATCAGCTTTTAGACGAGATGGTTAAGGGTTTGGCCCAATACCTACATCTCTCTATCATCAACGCAAGCTACGCTATAACTCACTGTCCTTCATCCTCATCCAGAGGCTCTTTCAGGCCAATCTTCTTAGAGAGTTGTTTGGTCTCTGTGTAAAAGGCCCGTCTGCCTATTTTTGTTCCAAATTGCACCAAATTAGTTATACTGATAGTGGAGGAACCCATGAGTCTTTTTGTGGTCATGGTTTCTAAAAACTGATTCTGTGAAACCTAAAGTTTAGAATGTAATGTATAGCAATTTCCCACCTTGGGCTCCGCGAAATGGAATCTTCTTTCTCTTAAAGTGCCTATCAATCACTGGAGTTTGGCAGTCAGTTCTTTACGACGATATCTAATCAGGACAAATCTGTACAACTCTTCCTCGGTTTTAAGACCTGTTCAATCTTTGATGTTGCACAACCGTGCCATCCTTCTTCTTCCCGGCCTTCTGTTGCCTTCCACCTTGCCCAAAAGGCTTCGGATGAGATTTCATTTGCAATATCTTCTCCAGGTATGATAGCATTCTACAAGACGACCCCACAGACGGTCTTCTGGCAGTGGATCAATCAGACGTTCAACGCCGGCGTCAATTATACCAACCGCTCCGGCGACAAACCCATAGCCAAAAGGTAAAGTACTTAGGTAGGTATTTCCTTACTCCGCTAACTCAGCGACTCGAATTGGGTCTTCTCAATGTTTAATGCAATTAATTACGCAATAGTTTTAACTGTAATGTAATTATTTTTCTTGCAATAATGAATTTAAATTCTCCGAATTCTTTTATCCTCCGATACAAGAAGTTTCCACTTCTCTCTATCCTACGCGGTCTCCTGCTAGTCGTCTGCTTGGAACTCACGCAAGTCCTTCGTCACTTCATCCTTCCAACGATATCTAGGGCGGTCAACCGATCTTTGCTTGGTAGCCTCTGGTATGCCCTCTTCACTGCCCGATCCTCGCCCAATTCTCCCATCTTCCCTAAGTGACCGAGCCAGCGGATTCGGTGGGATTTTGTTTCTCCGATGCTGTTGGGTTCAGAAATCGGGAAATCAGAAATCGGGTCTTTGATTACCTAGTTCTTTTTACTCTCCAACTACCATTTTTCTTCCTCGTTGGACCGAGAATCTTCCTCGTGATCAACGTACCGTATTCTTCCAATTGATTGGACGTGGGCTGCGACTCAGTATAGGGTCTAACAAAAGTAGGTAACGATGGTCAAAAAGTATTTAGTAAGGATTTCATTTATAAAATACGACAGGAATCGAACATTTTTTTTTTTAATTAATCAAATATGCTAGAGTTACGTCTTTTACTAAAATGAATAAAAAGTATCTCAGGCGTGATACTGTCATCGACCTTGCTGCGTTATCAATTTTTGCTAGTAATTAACAAAACAATCGAAATAATAACAAGAACAGTTTAACTATAAAAGTTGTTCGCTTTCTGTGTTATTTTATAAATGAGATTCTTCTCTCTATCCTACGCGGTCTCCTGCTAGTCGTCTGCTTGGAACTCACGCAAGTCCTTCGTCACTTCATCCTTCCAACGATATCTAGGGCGGTCAACCGGTCTTTGCTTGGTAGCCTCTGGTATGCCCTCTTCACTGCCCGATCCTCGCCCAATTCTCCCATCTTCCCTAAGTGACCGAGCCAGCGGATTCGGTGGGATTTTGTTTCTCCGATGCTGTTGGGTTCAGAAATCGGGAAATCAGAAATCGGGTCTTTGATTACCTAGTTCTTTTTACTCTCCAACTACCATTTTTCTTCCTCGTTGGACCGAGAATCTTCCTCGTGATCAACGTACCGTATTCTTCCAATTGATTGGACGTGGGCTGCGACTCAGTATAGGGTCTAACAAAAGTAGGTAACGATGGTCAAAAAGTATTTAGTAAGGATTTCATTTATAAAATACGACAGGAATCGAACATTTTTTTTTTTAATTAATCAAATATGCTAGAGTTACGTCTTTTACTAAAATGAATAAAAAGTATCTCAGGCGTGATACTGTCATCGACCTTGCTGCGTTATCAATTTTTGCTAGTAATTAACAAAACAATCGAAATAATAACAAGAACAGTTTAACTATAAAAGTTGTTCGCTTTCTGTGTTATTTTATAAATGAGATCCTTACTAAATACTTTTTCGTTACCTACTTTTGTACGACCCTATACTGAGTAGCAGCTAAAACATCCTTGGTAGCAGCCCACGTCCAATCAATATTTCAACCAATCATTATCATTATAATACACCATTTGACCCCTGAAAATATTGTTACCTATTTTTGTTACACCTTAGGTATATGAAGAGAACTGCAACATTCGAAAACATCACACATTATGAATGTTTCTCAGGATACACTTGGGCACTTGTATCTCTAAAATCGTTGATAACTTTGCCAAAGTATTTTTTTCCAGAGTTTTCACTTATTGGCCTTAGAAAACGCTAAATACCGTGGAGGAGGAAATGAATTGAAAAGAGAGAGAAGCTTGATGGCGCCCAAATGGAAATTCTTACTGTCAAATTATGGACACGATGACCCTGAAAGAATAAAACTGCGGGATGGGGATTATTGTAAAGACAATGTCGTGTGCGTCCAAGCTAGAATGGCTTTACTTAGGAATTGCGCATTTTTGAAGTAACCATAATATCGATTTAAGCAAACTCTACCTACTACATAATTCGCGGCTGCTTTGACAAGTATACCTACAGTATCTCATTGTTGCAGCCGACTGATAGCTTCGTACATGGCGGCCTGCGGGGGCGCCCTCGGCACTGCCCTCTACCTCAACAGTAGAGTCAAGGTATGTGGTCGAAAGTGATGAGCCGGGAGAATTTCCAATTTTAACCTCATCGGTCCTGACTGGTCCTCAGATCGAGACTGAGGAGGCAAATCTTGGAAAAAATGTGTATGAAAATCTAAATGCAAGATGGCTTACGTCTCGATCTTCTTAGCGACTTCTAAAAGATCTATCTATAAAATATCAAATTTCCATAATCTCTACGACGAAGTGCGCAAATGTTTAATCAAGCAATCAACGCACGGAGGCTCGGGCCGCGTGACGTGCTGTTTACGGTTCCTCGCTCTGTACGTCACGGAGGTGTGTCGTGCCATTTATCACAGCTTGTCTAGATATGATTAGGCTTAGTTTGCCTATCTTGTTTAAAATGGAAAACCAGTAAAGAACATTATTGAGGAAAGTTTTGCGGTTGGCGCCACCTAAGGCAAATTTCCCACAAAAGAGGGAACCCCTCCCCCCCTCTCCCTCACATGAAATTTCCCTCATAGTATTGTAGTATCTCAATGGAAAAGAACAGAAGTGGCGTGCCTTGGGTGAGGCAGAATAAACACAAGAGTAGATTGGAGGGAGCAAACAACTATTTTTAAGGCGAGAGTGTTTCTTTGAATCCAGAGCGGCGGGATGGATTTTAGAGTTGAATCTCGAGCATAGCGAGGGATTCTAAAGTAGAATCCTGAGCGCGGCGAGGGATTCTAAAGTAGTATCCTGAGCACATCGAGGGATTCAAAGCACACCACACGAGCCTAAAATAGTGTTGGTCTCGAGGTGGACACTCTAGTTTTCATCACCCTCTATGAAAAAAAAAGTAAGTGCAACTTATGAATAAGAATAGAATAGAGGTTTGTACCACATTTTAGCGTCCGATACAGTATTCTCTGGAGTTAATAGAATGTTGTCATTATCACTACTTGAAGACATACTAAAATTTTATATTGAGTATACCTACATGTAAACAATTACGAACAAAGGCGGAGGAATGCATTCAGAAATCAATAATTTATTTCAATGTAAAGAATTTACATCCTGTTCGTTCAATATCAATGTACTGTGGTACCCGCTGCCTTCTGGCCTTATGTAGTGGAGAAAAAAGCAACGGAAAAAAAACTCCACTCTGACCATCTTTTCTCAAATCATCTTAAACTTAGTATATCAGAGGCTATATGATAAGATTCTATGATTGGCATCAATACCTTTAAAAGCCAAGACTAGTTAATTTTTTTACAAAAGTAGGAAAAACTTAATTTTCTTACAAAAGTAGAAAAAACATTAATGCTGCGGCCATACACGCGAACAGCACCCGTTCACGAGCATAACGCAGGGGTCACCATCACCAATCTTAACCACTTTAGAGGGAGATGGGAGACCCGGCCACCACGCCAGCATTCGAATGACGTTTAGCAAACCTGCAGAATGATTTCTTGTCAATTATAAAATGTATGATAGGTTTAGTTATTAATATGCAATCACGTCGTCTGTACACTTTTAAAAAAGTAAATAAATTATAATATTAATAATTAAATAACAATGAAATATAAGCAGTGGAATTGGCTTACATCGGGCATATACTCGGCTTTTTTACATAGCGACTTTTTAATGAATGTTTAAAGTTATTTTCAGACAAGGATAGAACATGTTCTGGAATTCTGTTGTAAAAACTAACGCAATAACCTACAAATGATGTATTTACCTTGGCTAAACGAAACTTAGAATAAGCAAGCTTACTTCTATTTCTAGTGTTAACTTTATGGACGTCCATTTTTAATCCGAACATTGTTAAATTTTTACGGATATAGGTACATTATATTATCTAATATATTATTGGTAAGCCAGTGTAAGAATTCCTATTTCTTTGGGTGCATGGGTGGAATTTCTAGCCTCCTCCTTTTTAAAATTGTCCTCAGCACGGGTTAGTGTAAGAAAAAGAATTTTCTTACTGCTCTTCTTTGCAATATAAATATTGTTTCTATATATCTGCTGCCCGACCCCATAATAACAAACCGTACGACATGATAATGTGAAAATAAGTAAATAAAATAAAATAGACCAGCCTCGCAGTCGATACGTCTGTAAGTTGCATAATTTTTTTGACTGCAAATGCAGATGAACTCTACCTACCCGATAGTTTTTATTGAAAAACTTAAAAAACTCAAAACAAAAAAAACTCAAAACTGCAATAGGGTGGGGTCAACATATTGATGTTGACCCCACCCTATTGCAGTTTTGAGTGTATCGTTATGCATAAAAATAGCGTCTACTCTACAAGCTCTAACTTCTCACCAGATATTTTTAGGCACATGTCAACATTTTTAACAACATTAACTTATTTTTTCACAAACTTTTTTTTTAATTTGGCTTGCGCGCGGTTTCTTTATCATACAGCCAGTTACTTGCTCATACAATGTTCGTTCTTTTTGGTGATAGAAACTTTTACTAGAAATATCCACATTCCAAATTTAAATCACTTTTCATGCCTAGGGATCAGAGCTATTTTAGTCTCTGTTTACGAGGACTAAACTAGCTCTTTTTGAATAGATGTGATATTAAAAAAATATTATGTAATACTTACAGTGATTCTCTGTAGGTATGTACATTCTATGAATAAAAAATTTGACGTGAGATATTCATTGATCTTCAGCTAAATGAGATTTGGTGAGATTTTGCCGGACCCTCCCCCCTCCATTTAAGCTCACATAATTAATGGACTGCCCTGTATTCTAAGTCCAAAAATAGGTGGTATCTGTTTTGCTGCTTGGACAGAAATATCTAGTGCTAACTTGTCAAGTCTACATTGTGGTCACGGCGAGTTAATGTCTACACCATTACAACGTAACTAGGCAAATTACTAAGACAATATGTGTTTGTGTATGTACCCACAGTTACTCACAAATAAAACACAGATACCTACTTAGCCTTAAGGCTGCTATTACGTGGAGCTGCTGTCTCGCTCGCACGATCTGACATTTTCGGTGATTGTAGTAAAATTAGTATACTTTTGATGATTGTGAAGTCGCTGGATGCGGGCGGCACAAGACCGGGAAGTTTGGACAACCGTGAGGGAGGCCTATGTCCTGCAGTGGGCGTCAAATGGCTGATGATGATGATAATTGTGATCTGAGGCTTGATAGATAATTATATTACAGACATTTTAAATACATTTTTGTTTTCTAATAAGATAAGTAGTTTTCAATAAAGAAAAGTTGTTTCCAAAAATATTGATTTTGGGCACAAATTTTCTCAATCAAAAACAGGATAAGAAACATATGCCTTGAATGTTCGCAATTATATTATCTATGAAATCCTCAGACCACATTTATCAAAAGTGTAATCATTTTATTACAATCACTAAAATTAAAAAACTTGTGCGATCGAGACAGCATTCTCCACGTAAGTGCCTGGTTAAGACCAACGGGGCAGTCTGTCATAAAGCTTACGGCTTTATTGTTGTCTCCAGAAAATGAAACCGGTGTACGGGCGACTGGTGCCCTTCGTAGCAGTGGCCACCGCTAACTGTATCAACATTCCCATGATGAGGAGCTCGTGAGTACACTACCCCAGTAGCTTCTTAACCAAAAACCATTGCCATTAGAGCATATAGCCCCTTCGAAAGACATCCATTGTCCATCCATTTGTCCATTACATCCTACTAATATTATAAATGTGAAAGTTTGTGAAGACGTCTGGATGTTTGTTACTCAATCACGCAATAACTGCTGAACGGATTTAGTTAAAATTTGGTATAGAGATAGTTTGAGTCTCGGGAAAGGACATGGGATACTTTTCAACCCCGAAATTACTCATTGCATGCGGACGAATTCACGGGCAAAAGCTTTATTCACGTACAATCACCCAATTATGAGTGCGAAAACTACAGGACAAACAACTAACTAGGCAATTATTAGATAATGCATTTTGGCTAAATTATAATAAATTTTGACTACATTAGCGAAAATAGTAATTTACAGGAAATTGACATATTATTTTGTTGTTGTTATTGAATAGCTTATAGTTCCTATTTTACTTACGTAATTTACTGTAAACTTATAATAATCGGGCCTGACAAGCCTTTTATAAATTGAAGATGATTACAAAAAAAATAATCTGAAGTGGTTTCCGATGTTGTTCCACACAGCGAGCTCACGCACGGCACGCCAGTATCGACAGCGTCGGGCGAGCGGGTCGGCGAGTCGCAGCGCGCCGCGATCAAAGGCATCGGGCTCGTCTGCCTGTCCCGGGTGCTTATGGCCGTGCCCGGAATGAGTGAGTGATTTGTGTCTTATAAAACTTATAATGATAATATACGTTTTCAACACAGTTTCATAATTCAGCATATTACCACACTTGAACTGTAAAAACATTACCGTACAAATGCTGTAACATAAACTTCCACACAATAATAATAATAACTTCCACACAATACAATCACGTGACCTGGTCCCAAACTAGGATACCCTGTGCTATGTTAACCAGGCAAGAACGTCACAAACATGAAAATACACCCAGACTGAGGCCATTTGTACAAATGTACGACGGCCCCCAGTGGGAATCGAATGTTGTGAATGTTTATGTCTAAGAACATTGAATATTTTTACCAATATTAAATTATTTTAGGGTTAAGATGCCAGAAGAAGTGACATATTGTGTAAGGCAGATTGCCGGTGGCGGCTGGAGGTAGCCGGCCGAGGAGGCCTATACGCAGTCGTGGACTAATGTGGATTGGATGACCATTAATTACGTGGCGTTTAAATCTTTTACCCCTCGGTGAGATTTAGTCAACGTGGAGACCTCCCCAGAGTTCTCCTGTAATTTGTGTTAACTGGTAAAATTGACAATAAGCCATAAGCTTTTAGTTTAACTTAATAAAACCTCGCAGCAAATAAGTTATTGAAAAAAAGAGGTCCAATGTTCTCTTCACAACTATTTTGTTTTTTTTTTTTACGTCCGTGTATTTTGTTTGTGTACCTTCGTGTTTACGTTGTGTTTCTGTGACAATTTAAATAAATGTCTTCTTTCTTTCTTTCAATAAGTTACTGACCTTCCGTTCCCATTCCAGCGCTAGTCCCGGTCCTCACCAATGTAGTGGCGGCGCGAGGCTTGTTCTGCTACTACCCGCGGCTCGAAGTGCCGCTGCAGATGTTCCTGGTTGGCCTGTGCGTCACATTCGCCACGCCATTATGCTGCGCCCTCTTCGAACAGCGGGCCTCGATCGGCGTTGACAGCTTGGAGCCTGATCTGCAGGTTTGTAGCTAATCCTAACATCTGATCCTATTCGCCAACTATCTAAGGCTCCCGACCGGCTCAGCTCGCAACCTGATCTGCAACTCTTAACCTCAGGGTCTATTCGACTAAGCGATTTTCCAACCGTAAAAGGCTATAAATGAGTGGAAACTGAGTTGATACTTCGAGCTCAATCTGTTGTGCCCTCTTTGAACATCCAGGCTTCGGTTGGGGTTGGCAGATCTTGGAAACCAATCAGCTGGTTTGTTTTTCTCAAAATACCTACTCTTATCCTGCTTCTAGACTCTTTCTCCGCGGCCGCGCGGGTTTATAGTGTTTAAGTTAACATTAACTAAAACTAGTTATATTTTTTTAAACCAACTTCACATAAAACATTTTATTTTTTATTTCAGAAAATTGTTAAAAAGAACTATCCGAAGGAAAAAGAAGTCTACTTCAACAAAGGCCTGTAAATACCTCACTATGGTATATCGAAACGTGAAACCCAAGGCATCAATATAAGTTTACTTCCGTGACAATCTTATTTTGCCCGATGTTCAATCCCAATATATTAACGCAAGATTATATTCTTTTTGTTGCACTAACCCGTGCTGAGACAATTTTAAAAACCTATTAAATAAAAATAAAAATTTCACTGATGCCTGTACTTGCCCATTAGCTCAGTTGGGAGAGCGCTGGCACGGTAAGCCAGAGGTCGCGGGTTCAAGTCCCGGCATGGGTGGAATTTTTAGCCTCTAAATAGGTTTTTAAAACGCAAGATTATTTTACATGTATGTAATTAATTTCAAAAAGTAATAAAATTTGCCTAACAAAGAGGGTAACAAAAAATAACTATGTAAGTTAGAAGATTCTAGTCGAAATAAGGTGCTTTCAGAAGTTTTCTGTCCACAAGTTAAACTAACACGGCAATGTAAAACATCTGGCAAAAAATTACAAATTCCATTCAAAACAAATTCCTCTGATGTAATTACAATGCCGTGTAAAATGTGGAGACATAAAATAGAAAGTCACAATTAAGGACTACTCATTCCCACAAAATCACTTGTTTGCTAAAGCACAAAGTTATTTAAGGAACTTTTTATTGTAATTAAATTACAAGCATTCACATAGTAAATTTTAGTGCTTTAAGCATTGTAATCAGAAATTTCAGCTGACTAACGGGGATATACTAATCATCACGTTGGAATATCAGGACATCTCTAGTAGGAACCTACAGAGACAGTAGCAGCAAATACATTGGCGCTTTTATTGCTTTCACTGACAAGTGCAAGAAAGGTACCCAACTTTATGTTGTCTCAAACCATACTACTTGATTGTGGTAGGCCTGTATTTAAATTATTGTAAGGCTATTTTTAGTTCGACTGTAGGTCGCTTTACACTGCCAGAGACTATTTACAAGTCAGAATTCCAAATAAATAGCATAATTTTGAAATTGTGTGTACAAAAACGATTATAGGAGCTTCACTTTTGAAATTATCCAGGGATATGGATAGGTTTTGAATTCAACTTGAGAGCTTGTTGCTTGCGATGAGCACAGTTTACACTACATTCCTTTGATTTATAGTTTAAAATTTTGTTATATTTGTATAGTTACTTTTATGTTTAACTTTGTTGATACATACTATATTCTATTTTATTATTATTAATATTATATGAAGAAAAATGTGAATGGATTGAGTGAATCTCAAACAAATTGTATCAATTTAAAATACCGTGACGGTTGTTATAGATTTTACTAGAAAATACTTTTTATGGTGTTTTTCCATTCCATTTTTACAAGACTTAATTTTTTTATTAGGTACTCACTTGCTCAATAATTTTGGTTGTGCTTCGTATTTAATTAACAACAGTTTAAGCCAAAGAAAATAGCTTATAATTTGTTAACAGCCGATGCTCCAATTCCGTTTGAAATAAGATTAACTATCGTTAGATATTTCAGGGTTGAATAGGGAAGGCAACTGAGGATTCTTTGACCAATCAGTTGTTAAAAAATGCTTTCAGTTAGCTGTCAATTTCGGAATGTATGGTCTAGGTTCTTCAGTTGTCGACCCAATCACATGCATCTGCAGGCGTAGATGAATAATGCGTAGTGATGGGCGTGGGAGAATATTTTCAGAGAATGATCTCGCATGACGAGAACTTAAAAATGGAAATTGTAAATGATCTTTGCTGAAATAACTTACTGTAAATTCTGTATATTTGTGGATTATAGCAGCAGAATAGATGGAACGAAGACATCATTATACAATGTTTATGGTTTCGTCATGAGAGACATTCTCCCCAGCCCATCTCTAATACTGTGACATGTTATTCGCTCTACTACCGTACCTGCGATGAATAAACCTACCTATAACCATAACGACTCGTCAATTGTAGCAATTTTACAAGACAATAAGAGTATATGTGTTAAACAATGAATGTTACTATAAAATAATAAGTTATTTGAGATGGAAATTTAAAAATAAAGAGGCAAAGTTAATAAAACCGGACGAAAAATTGCCTTTTCATTCAACAAATTCTAAAATCACACTATTAAACTTCTTTTTTAGGGTTCGGTACCCGAAGGATAAGGGACCCTATTACTAAGACACCGATCTCCGTCTGTCCGTCCGTCTGTATCTCATGAACCGTGATAGTTAGACATTGTCATTTTTACAGATGATGTATTTCTGTTGCCGCTTTAACAACGAATACTAAAAAGAGAATAAAATAAATATTTAAGAGGGGCTCCCAAACTACAAACGTGATTTTTTTGCCGTTTTTTGCTCGATATTAATAACGGCAACAGGTAGACGCTTGAAATATTCAAATTTTGTATAGATAATGGTACGGTACCCTTCGTGCGCGAGTACGACTCGCACTTGGCCGGTTTTTAAGTAACCTTCTAGAATAGGGTAAGTACGTATATTAAAATATAACTATTTTACATTGAGTATGAATGAAATTCAATATGAAAGTCTGGGTTGTTTTAATTTATTTTACAACTTACCATGTATAAAATAATAATATAATATTGGCCATAGAAAAACACATCCCTTCTGAATTTGTGTTGCAACATTACACATTTAACAATAATTAATCTTTACATAGTAATATATTAAACGGGTCTAACCGCGATTATTTCCCGTCGTTTACTTAATTCACCTGGGTTAATGCACCCAGGTGAATTAAATATACTATTTGTAAACTTTTTTCACCTAGGTACATTAAGTATACTTTTAGTAAACTTTGTTCACCTAATTCACCTGGGTGCATTAAATATACTTTAAGTTAACTTTATTCGCCCAACCGTCTACTCATTTGATAGGTACCTATAGATCCTCTTTATCAATAAGTCACTGGCCACTTGAAAGTTTTGAAGTTACATTTTAGTAATAATGATTGTCACTATTGACAGTATGTGTTTCTAGTATCATCAATTTTACAATTTTCTTTGGTTTCTTGGTAATGTAAGGTTCATCTACGAATGAAAACGAAATAAAAAATATGACTGAATTTAAATATATAAACAGAGGACGAGGTATGGTGTTACTGCATAGTGGAAGACAATATTTTAGAAAAATTGTACATTGTTCACCGAGAGGAGAAAGTGACCGATTACCGTCGAGGGTGTCGTTTGAAGCCCGAGCCCGAGATCGGGAATCGCAGTTTCTCTCGAGTGATACATAGTGCTTTATACTACACCTGCTTCATCATCACTATCACTACTTATCATTTTGATAGTTTTATTTTACTTTCTACGAAAACTGAATCCTCAAACACACAAATTGGAAATGGCGTCAATGGCGTCTGCAATTTTCACATGTTCTTTTTTCAAATTGTTTATCCTGCCGCCGCAGGGTCGCACTGCCAGCCCGACACCATCCAACACACAGCTAGTGGCCAGTGTCATTTTGCGAACTTGGAGATAAAAACTCACTGTAAAAACTTTTTGGCTTTTGATATTTAGGTTACCGGCGCATAGTCTTACCCAAAATTAAAAAAGAAAAACCACGTAAGAAATGGATTTTCATACACTTTTCTCTCCCGCTCAGATCTCCCCGCATATTTGTTCGATATGCAATGACGTACTTTCTACTGTAAATTTGATAAAGTATCAAGGTACTTTCCAAGCAGGTGTAGTATAAAAATATACAAATCTGGTGGCCATTGGTGGAGATGTTGTAATAATTTGACTGAAATTAAATGCACTGGCTCCATCACAATAAATGTAAGTACGTATTGTAATCTCAATATATAAAACGCAAGGTGGCATGCTCTAGTTCTAGTATATTTCTTTGTAAATCTTTCATCTATAGAAAGTCAGTCGTTTAATCTTAATTTCTTTGTTTCTTATTAGGGTAGTGAAATACTAAAAGAAAATGTACACGTAAGCAGCTGTGTTATGGATGCAGCAAGAAATACATGGGCAGAAAACTTGGAAATATGCAAAAAAAAGTAGTATCCACCGATGAACCAGTACCTAAAATATTTGAGGAAGCTGCAAATGCGTACTATAATACTGGATTTAATCTCGTGCTTGAAGAACCGTCTTTCGAAGACATTAAAGTCGGATTATATAGAAAAAGAAATAAGGCACTCAATGTACCCAAAAATGCCTATAGCTGTAATGATGACATAGCAGGAATAATGATTCCACAAAAATTTTAAGATTTCCTTATTGGAGATTATAATTCAGATGGAATAAGGATAAAAGAAAAAAAGAGAAGGTATCGAACTAATGGAAAAATTGCAACATTTTTTTGGAGATGGAACATTTAAGTGTTGCATTTCTCCATTTTGTCAAATATACTCCATTCACGGAGATTGTGGTAGTAGTTCGAATACCAACAACATAGCACCACTTGTGTACGCTCTTATGTCAAGCAGGGATACCAAATCGTATCGGTTATTATTTGAAATTATAAAATCCCGAATAAAAGAATGGAAGCCTCTTAAATATACGTGTGACTTCGAAAGTAGTACTGTTAAAGCGATTCAAGAAGTATTCCCAAAAGTTAAAGTCAAGGGTTGTTATTATCACTTTCAAGAGTGTCTGATAAGAAAGGCAAAGTCGTTGAAAATATTTAACGCAAAACAAAATCGACGTTGTGTATTTTTGTGTCGCAGTCTTGCCTTGCTACCGCGTGCCAACATTTTTGAAGGATGGAAATACATTAAGGAGCAATTCAACCATCACCAACACTTACAACCCTTTCTTAAATATTTTAAGAGAAAGTGGTTAAGGCGAAACATTATAAAGACTTGGTCTGTTTTTGGAGAACGACACAGAACCAACAACTATGTAGAAGGTTGGCATAGAATTTTGAGTAAAAATATTAAAAAGTACAACCGGAACCTCACAGATCTAATTATAGCTTTTAAAAAAGACGCCAATTCAAAACGTGTACCGAAGAAACGGCGATCTAGTGTAAAAATAAATGAACAAATGATTTGCGAGGCGCAGATGAGTCTACTGGATGGACATATAACAGTGGGGCATTTTTTAGAAATCGTCCGTTAATCATTTAAAAAGATATGTGTCTTCATCCAACGGGAACAGTAGCTACATTTTCCTGAAAAAAACATTTTCAAAACAGCAACTGTTCCCGTTGGATGAAGACACACTAAAAAATGTAGGTAAGACAATAGGTGAATAAAGTTTACATAAAATTTACACAGTATTTCAATTAGTACGTAAAACAAGGACAGGTGTTTACAATTTACTATTAGTTTACTTAATTCACCTGGGTGCAGTAACCCAGGTGAATTAAGTAAACGACAGGGATTATTTATTTAGGTAGAATTCTACCTAATAAATAATCGTGTGTAGACCCGCTTGAGCATCGCGAGTCATTGAAAAATACTAATCTTTACATTTTTTCAATGAAAGTCACATTTTTTAGACGGTCTCATATGAATAATAAGTAATTTCAGCGGATAACATAATTGATAAACACCACGTACTATTAAAAGCATACTTTCAATCATTTGAAATTATATTAAGTGTATACATTTCACTACATTATGTTATTTGTCACATTAAATTATAGCAGATTGATTTCGCATAATACAATAGTGTAAAATCACTGCTGGAAGCCTTAGTATTTATTTTTTCTTTAACTGTATCTTAACTTAGGGATCACAAGTCAGAATCCATACTGAGAACACATGAATTAACCCTACTACTCTAACAGGCAATTTGAATCTTTGAATGGCGAACTTGCACAAAAAATGTAGATAACAAAGATAAATAAACGTGGTAGTTTTTTTCGTACAGACTAATACTTTTTCACTCCATCTGCTCGAAATGATGCATTTTGATGCCCAAATTTAGGACCCAAAACACGCTATTGTTGTTCAAGCTAAGATGCATCAAAGTAAATAGACTCAAAATTGGGTTTTGAATCTATTTACCTTTAGATACCTTTAAGTAAATAGACTCAAAGTCCAATTTTGAATTTATTCATTCACTCATTTAATAAGAAGTCGGACTTCTCTTTTACTCTTGAGGATTCGTCCTACATCTATTTCGCTCCAACCCAAGCAATAAGTTTAAAAACCGAGTTTGGAACTACTTACTGAACTACCAAACTCTGCTGCAAAACTTTTAAGTACCTAATTGTCAAATATTTGAAATTGAAACGCAAGTTTTTTTTTTCTATGCAAAAAATCAATAACATTGGCGCGCTTTTTTTGTCTATTTTCACTTATTTTCTCGGAAAAATGTCGTCAAGCGATGATGATAGTGTCTTCTTAACACCAGAATATATAAAAAAAACAAGCAACACAAGCAATTCAAAACCTCCTGCCAGAAGTTACATTTGAGTGGTATGTAAGTGTTATCTTTTATTTCATTCCTCTCAGATGGTAGTGAAAAGCAGAGTGTTCTACACGGGCGCAAATCGTTTTTGGTCTCGGTAGTGTTGAATCCCTCGGTCCTTCAGCGATTCTTAGTTAAAGCCCTCGTTTCGCTCGGGCTTTAATGCAAGAATCGCCTCAGTTCGCTCTGAATTCAATTTCACAACCTCGACGCAAAAATTTTGTTTGCGCCCTTGGTGAACAATCTACTATTCATAATATAACCTGTCGAAAAGTAAATATAGTCACGTGGTACAGAAACGCGCCATACTAATCGGGCTCAAACTATGATGTCACCCCTTGCACGTGACGTATTATAATGTCTGAAGCGTTTATCGATATCGGAGTCGTTAATGTTTTTATGCGTTTATGGTGTACCCTTGTCAGAATTCATTGAAAAACGTAAATCTAATAATGGTTTTGCTATTAGAGTAACTTTATTTTTTGCACTTTTTGTAAGCCAGGAAACCCCGAAAAAGACATTTTTCTTGTTTAATATTTAAATTTTTAGTTTTTATATGATTTCTAGGGTATAATAGCAACATCACACCAATCTAAGTTAGACGCAAGTTCCCCATTCTTTATAAGAAACCCTAGGTCGGCTAAAAAAATCTATGTACAGATATTTACAATAGCGTTAATAAACCATGATGACGTTTGATAATCGCGGCTGCCCCTGGGAGGCCCTATAACGTGCAGTTTAATTGCGAGTATTAATCGTAGGAGCCTGTGCACATACATATTTATTCGCGCCTACAACGCGCTTGAAGGCCTGAGACACACAGAAAGGACGTGGGGCGAGGGCGCGGAAAAGAGGCGTCGTCTTTCCAATTTGCTTTCATGTACTGAAGGGCACGAAGCCCACACAAAAGAGACGGGGCTAAGGCGCGAACTTTATACAACACGTCGCGTCTTTTCCACGCCCTCGTCCCATGTCCTACCTGTGTGCCCCAGGCCTAAGCTGCTGTTACGTCTGGCATGCCGTCTAGCACGCGTTGTGATTAATCTCTCTCATACTCTCTCTCTATCTGAGAGAATGCAGCGCCCTCCAGTGGAACGTATATAGGCTGCTTATGTCAAACGCACAAGTCCGTTGATACAAAGGTAACACCACTGGCAGGCCACGGGCCAGAAAGGTACACTGCGATCCTTGCGAGCACAGCTCGCCTTGTAACGATACAAACGGGAATTTATCATCTGCATCACTTTGTATGAACGTTTGTAACGATAAAAATGCAAGAATGCATTTTACTAACGTATGCCAAGGGCGTCTACAAAACACCTCTTATAAAATAATATAGGCTATAAGAACGTAATTGTTTCCTGGTGTGTACAATAAAGAATATTCTTATATTTAATTTCATTCAACTTTTATATACATGTACACAAACCGTTAATAGAAATCCTTAATATACGGAAAGCAATAATATCGATCAAGTTGTTCACTCGTCCTAGGTGATTCATCAACTATGTACTTGACTTTTATAGTATTTGATGAAACAATTTTTTTGTATACGCCAAGACAGCTAAATGAAATTAGGCATAAGTACACTCAATAAATTAGTGTAAAGTAGTAGGCACACGTTCACATACACCCCCTTGGGAAATCGAAAGAAAGGACGGCCAAGAATCACCTGGAAGATCTATAGCTCAAGAGGCCAAGTCTATCGGCACTAGTTAGCCTGAATTGGAAGCTGCCGCAAACCACCGTCAGGAGTGAAATCCGTGCTTGAGGTGCTATACTCCCCTACAAGCTAAAGGACCGAAGAAGTGGTAGGTACAAAATGACATAATCTAACACTACGTCTGTTCATAAGTAATGTACGCGTTGATATACTCGCCGGTCGCGTCCACCATCAGTTTGGGCTCCGAATGAGGTAAGGCCGCTTCCCTTTCTCTTCTTCGCTTCCTGTAATATAGAATACAATTGGATATCACACACTCTAGGTGTAAACATGGGGTTGTGAAGTCCTTGCTTGGTTACCGCAACCAAAGTCTCGTAGTTTGGGACCAGGACAAGTGATTATGTTGTGTGGAAGTTGTAATTATAATTATATGCGTCGGTTCGAGATGGCTAATTTCCTATCACTAACTCAGCGTTTATAAACTCATAGCAACACAGAATGATTGGGGTCTCAGTTACAAAAGAATATGCTATTGCATCGTTTTTTGACACAGTCATTAAGTTGTTAACAATTTGTTCTATCAGACTTTAAAAATATATATAAAAAGTTTCATAAACAGACGAAACTCTCTCATCCGTTATGTTCTAAGATTATATGCGACTGCATTATGTCGATTTCAATTTGTACAAACTCAGTCGCGTCACGACCATGGCGAATATTTTTCGGCATTTGAAATGAAACATAAAAGACCAGATTTTTTTATTTTATTTCTACACCAGGTGGAAGATCCACTTTTCTAGGTTCGTTATTTATCTAGGTTCGTTAGGGCAATTAAAATAAAATACCAATTAAAAAGTAATTTAAATAATAAACATAAATGATTATAAATGTATATAATTTTTGTAATTTTTTTATTATATATTTTTTTAAATAAATTTTGGCTGCGTCATCTAGCGTATCGAGGGTACATAAAAAAAACATGTAACCTGTTCTTCTTATCCCAAGGCGCGTAAGGGATCTTCAGATGGACGGTCTGTATATGCAGTTTGACGGCGCTGCTCTGGGTGAAGCGGCGGTGGCAGTGCGGGCACTCGTAGCGTTTCTCTCCCGTGTGAACCTGCGGTGGGGGTTTATTTACACATAAACTCACGCCTCTATCGCGGCGGGGTAGGCAAAGATCAGGGTCTGCCATTTGCCACGATCCCGACTACCGCACGCGCGCGCGCACACACGCACACACACACACGCACGCACGCACACACGCACGCACACGGACGCGCACACGCACACACACATTTATATAAAATCGCTGTTAGCGATAAAACCGCCAATTGTGTACCACCACTTAGATATAAGAAACTATCTGTAATTCTCTCTCCTGGTTGTGCAATAAAGCGTCCTCTATCTATATATCTATCTAAAACTTAAAAAAATAAAACAAAAATGTCCGCAATTTGATTATCTATCAAACCCTCCAAATAACGGACATATTACGTACGTTATTATATATTTTTTATAGTTAGATAGATAGAGAACACTTTATTGCACAACCATGTGAAAAAATTACAAATAATTTCTTACATCGAAGTATTAATATACAATTCGCGGTCTTAGTTTTTGATAAAGAAAATTTCCTACAAAAATAAATAAGGGATTCGAGCCCAAGTCCTCCCGAATGTGAGGCCGGCGTTCCACCGTTGCGCTTTCACCGCTTTATCCTTTAATCGGGCATGGGTAGTATTTATGGGTAGTTTTAGACTTTATTTCAAGGTGATAAGGTTCAATTTAATGAGTACTTGAGTACCTCATCACCTGAGGTAATGGTGTAATACAATGGTAATGGTGGGCTACACTCACCACCATATGGCGGTCGCGGTTGCTGGGCATGCTGAAGTGGCGGTCGCAGAACGAGCACGCGTAAGGCTTCTCGCGCGTGTGGGTCCGCATGTGGACCATCAGGTTGGCGTATTGCTGGGGGGAACAGAGTTCAGGGCCTATTTGAGTTATCTCATAAATTATTATTCTACACCCTTATTAGAAAAACGAAGACCTCGCCTAATTTGTGGACTGCCGTTGAACCGTGTATTACGCACCTACCCACCTCTTGTAAAAAAAATGCAACAACTGCTGCTGTAACTGACTTTACTTCAATAAATCTTATTTTACTCACTTTATGTTTAGAATTCAATAAAAAAAAACTAAACAGCCGCGTTTTACCTGAAATAAAGTGGATATTAAAATACTTCATTATTCGAAGCTTACACTCAATTAATAAGCTTCGAAAACGGTCAAGTACTTTTAATCCCATTTTTTTTTTATTAGTCAACTTAATTTTTCATATTTTTAGAGATGTAAAATCTCGTAAAGAAGATTTTTATTCTTTTAGTTTTTTTTATATTTTCTATGTTATAAAACGAAGGTCAATCGTCGAATCCAACTCGGCTGGGCAACATTCGGGAAACTTAGAAAAGTCTTTTCGTCTAATATACCTCAATCGCTCAAGACAAAATTATACAACCAATGTGTGTTACCAGTGATGACTTATGGCACTGAAACGTGGTCTCTCACTATGGACCTCATAAGAAGGCTCAAGGTCACGCAACGAGCTATGGAAAGGGCTGTGCTCGGAATTTCTCTACGAGATCGAATCAGAAATGATGAGATCCGTAGACGAACGAAAGTCGTCGACATAGCCCAGCGGATTAGTAAGTTGAAGTGGCAATGGGCGGGGCACATAGCACGCAGAACTGATGGCCGATGGGGCCGACAAGTTCTCGAATGGAGACCACATATCGGCAAGCGCAGCGTAGGACGACCAGCCACAAGATGGACAGATGACCTCATCCAAGTGGCAGGAAGGCGCTGGATGCAGGCCGCTTCCAACCGGTCTTTTTGGAAATCCATGGAGGAGTCCTATGTCCAGCAGTGGACCTCTTGTGGCTGAATGATGATGATGATGATGAAAACGAATGTCTCTCTAATCTATGCTTGACGCAAGTTCCCCATTGTGTTTCGTGTTTATTGTTATAGTACCTATTATATTTCTTGCTACCCAGTGAAACGGGAACTTCCAATAATAAAGTTCAGTTCATTTACAACTACAACCACTTGGCGTGCGCAACAGCTGTCACTTTATCTCGTGTGCATTTTACTGTATAGTCCAGTAACTTTGTCGCCTGAAAGTATGGAGTAGTATGCGTCAAATCCGGTAGTTATGATTTTTTGCAGACTTGTTTATGATGTTGGCCTAATGAATAATCCAAGTTTGTGACCTCGAACACCAAACGCAACTTTGTCAAAAATCGTAAAAACTGCGAAATAATCGGTTCTTTTTCAAATTTTGGCGATTATAACCCTAAAGGATTAGTTTTTGGAAAACTTTTTTAGGATGTTTTTAAAGAAGAATAAATTTGCTACAATATGATACTAGAATTGTCTCTGTAGACCCAATAGTTTTCGAGATTAAGCCTTTCAAAGTTTTTAAATTTTTCGAACTTCGCAATTTTTGCAATATTTTAGACGTCACTCGAACAACTCTAGCGGGATGAAGTTCCAATTACCTCCGATGGAGTGTGCTAGTATTGCTCGTGTGAAGTCTCTCCTGGGGGTGGATATCTACGTCACAAGGCCTCAACCCAAAAATGATGACCAGAGATGCAGCCCCACAACACCTCTTGCGGATGATTTCTTGCGGCTGCACGAAGGGTTGTGGGAACGCGTGCAGCTGCAGGAAGGCAGGATTAGTCTGCAGGCACTGCAGCGGGGCCTCTTGTGACAATATACCTGATGTTGCAGTAGTAGATATCCCAGAAGGCGACGATCTGTCCGATGTCGAAATGGAGGATGACTTGTGGGCACAAGACGTCGACAATTCATCACCATCCCCTGATGGGGATATGCCATCCCAATACGTCGATCCAGATACGGACGAACCTCAACCGGGACCTTCCAAGAGGGCTAAATTAATTTAATTTTTTGATTTTGAATATTACTCAATTTCCTAAAAAATAAATTTATTAACTTTTGTAGTACCTATTCAATTCAATTCAAATATTTTTATTCATTGTAAAAACAGAATGTTTACTTAATGAACGTCAAAGTTGTTAGTTTCACAATTAATGGATTATGTGGAGAAGAAACTAACAAAGAAACTCCACATTTATTCTTTTCAAAACACGTTTTAACTTAATTAACAGAGTTTTCAACTTAAAATATTAGTCATGAATGTGTTGAACACTAGTCACAATCGTCCTTTACATAATATTAATCTACTGTTTAATGCCAAACATCTTTGTCTTCTAAATAATCCTTGATGTTATAGTAAGCCTTTTTGCACAGAATGTGCTTAACACATTTTTTGTATCGCGTTGGAGGTAACTAACTCTAATATATCTTGAGGAATTTTGTTGTAGAACCTTATACAGTGCCCCATAAAGGATGTGTTAACTTTTGCAAGTCTAAATAGTGGAAATGACAATTTATGTTTATTTCTAGTATCAGTTTTACTTCATTATTCGTAGCTTAGCTTAAATATCATCGTTCACACTTCTCATTTTCTTTTTTAACATCTGATCATAAAAGTACAGGGCTTCGATAGTATAATCAGGGTCAAAATTCATTCAAAACGACAGAATCGCAAAAAATTGCGAAATTCGAAAAAAATGATAAACTTTGGAAGGCTTAATCTCAGAAACTATTGGGTCTACAGAAGTAGTTCTAGTATCATATTGTAGCAAATTTAGTCTACTTTAAAAACGACTTTAGAAAGTTTTTTCAAAAACTAGTCCTTTAGGGTTATAATCGCCAAAATAAAAAAAAAAACGATTATTTCGCAGTTTTTACGATTTTTGACAAAGTTGCGTTCGGCGCTCGAGGTCACAAACTTGGATTATTCATTGGGCCAACATCATAAACAAGTCTGCAAAAAATCATAACTACCAGATTTGACGCATACTATAATGTACAAAGTTACTGGACTAGTAATAAAATCCGCAAATTCAAGAGCAAATATCAAACATCTGTCCCACGCTATAGAGGGTTATGTCAAAATTGCACAATTCCTGAAACATGTCGGTCATTTACAACAAAATTTGTTCTTTTTTTTTTCAATTTTTCCGGATTTTTTTAAATATTTTTACGGGTTTTCTGCTTTGGAGTAGTGCTGTTTTATACATAACTCTTAAAACCATGTCTGTTAAATAAAATGGACAGCCTTCTGCGACATTGGTAGAGCGCGAAAGACGCGAATTTAATAAGTTTATGTAAACCCTGATATTTCTCAAAATAGAATCCAAGAAAAAAATCATAGAACAAAAGTTTTCGTTAAATAAACGGAAATAAGAGTGTTTCAGGAATAGCGAATTTTAGAAATTACCCTCTATTTTAAGAGCTGTGGAGTCGACGTTACCTTGGTGGTGTGTCCACACACGTCGCACATGTAGCGTTTCAGAAACTCCTGACCGGGATGCTCGGTCTGATAATGCTGGCGCGCCTTCACGTCGTTAGGGATGTGGACGCCGCACTGCAATTAAAGACAGTTGACACGTTTCGACTCATTTTGTATTCTCTTTTCTTTTTATAAAAAGTACCCAAAACTAATTAATGTTGATAAAGCGAAGAAGGATTGTCAGGATCGTGGCAAGTGGCAAACACTAATCTCTGCCTACCCCTCCGGGATACAGACTTGAGTTTATGTAATGTATGTGTGTACGAAATATGTACTATTTCTAACTAAAACATTCGTAAGCACTACACATTGTGACAAGTAAGTGCATACAGAATAATTAAAACGTCCATTACATTTCCATTAGACTGCAAACGTGTCAACTGATAAAACATAAACGCTCTATAAGGAAGAGGACCAAGTAGTGAATTGAGGCAGGCCTCTAAAAAATAGATGAACTCTCCTTATAGTTAGAAGCTTCGTTTAAACTTAAGGAATATACTTAGAATCTTCGTTTAGTACATCCATTTTATACCTTGAATCAGGCCTCTCGAAACAGATGAACTAGTAGAAGTATAGTTAGATAGAATCTACATGTAGTTCATCAATTGAAAGGCCTGCCTCAAGTTCAGTACTCAGTCCTCTTCTTTACAGCCCATACACATCTAATCTTGAACAATCTGTTTGCTCTTTCTGTAATATCTCACAATACGCCGGCGATTTAGCTTTATACTAGTATCATCCGTCTTCAGATTCGGAACGTCTTAATTCATCTGTGCTATGTGTACTCACTTTCCACTTTCATGAGCAACCTTGTGATGTTTTCGAAAAAAGGATCCGTACCTGACATAAGCATCTCATTGAACGGAGAGCCTGGCCGTTGTTGGCGATGAGCTTACCGCTGGCTTGCGGCTTGCTCTCTCCATAACCTCCCCCCTATCACTCACCAGCTCGCAGTCGTGGCAGTGGGCTGTCCGTTGCTAACGATGAGCTCGTTGCTGTCCCCGTTGCGGCTTGTTCTCTCTGTAACACCCCCGCAATCACTCACCAGCTCGCAGTCGTGGGCAGTAGGCTGTCCATTGTTAACGATGAGCTCGTTGTTGGCTCGCTTTCGCGGCGCACGTGGCTCTCGAGGCTTGCGCCCCGTGCCCTGGATGCCGCGCGCCCGCCGCAGCCGTTTCGACTCGTTGTCCTGGATCGACCTGTTGATTATTTACTTAGACCTGTGATTTCCACACTTAGCCTCATAATTGGACCATTGTAGCAATGTGGATTGTTGTAGCTGGATCGTTTTTTGCTCGTTTAATGCTCCATTCGGCTTATCGGAAAAGAATAGTATAAAATTTTATTACAAAGTAGTAGACCCGGTGACCTCGTAACTCCTAAAATTGATTTGATCGTTACTCTTTAGAAGATTCATTGAGATCGATAATATTGATTAAAGATTTGAGTTTAGTTTGGTTATTACATACAACTCATTTGTAATTAAAAGTAAATATAGATCTTACTATACATGATGTTATTTTAGAAACTATCGGTCTTATTTATAAAAAACACGATTCCTCAAAACGCCGATTAAAATAGTCTGTGGTGGAGATTTTACAAAGGAAAAGTCGTAACCACAGATTAAATAAACTGCCTCTTAGGATTAATAATTATACTTTATCGGCCTTATTCATAAAAAATACGATTCCCGCGCTTTTTAATTATTAGTTACGCAGTATTCACAGCTTCATATTCACATATTTACATTGGGATCTAGAGATAAATGCATTTTAGCAAAAGTAATAAATGTGAAAATAACTTTTGGTAAAAACAACAAACACTGAGTTTAACGCTTTATCTAACAGTAAAAAAAATCGTAACTTTACAAGAGCATCTACACTTTTATCTGTCCTGTTTGTTTTCATTCATTATTTATTTTCTAGCCAGATACTTGCTACATGTATTTCTCGGTAAAACTTCCTTTGTATAGAATCATTTATCAGATGTAAAAAGTGACAGGACAAATTGTGAATACAGCAAATAACTTAAGAAAACCGGCCAAGTGCGAGTCGGACTCGCGCACGAAGGGTTGCGTACCATTACCTATACAACATTAGAAACAAAGATCGAGAACAAACCGAAAAAATCACATTGGTTGTATGGGATCCCCCTTAAATATTTATTTTATTTTAATTTAATTATTTATTTTTGAAGCGAATATAGAACTAAATATTTCGTTTATAGAAATAAATATTTCAAGCGTCTACTTGCGTTTACGTTGCCGTTTATTAATATCGAGCAAAACACGGCAAAAAAATACGTTTCTTGTATGGGAGCCCCCCTTAAATATTCTGAAATATTTATTTTATTCTGTTTTTAGTATTTGTTGTTATAGCGGCAACAGAAATACATCATCTGTGAAAATTTTAACTGCCTAGCTATCACGGTTCATGAGATACAGCCTGGTGACAGACAGACAGATAGACGGGCAGTGAAGTCTTAGTAATAGGGTTTGGCGCCCTTCGGATGCGGAATCCTAAAAACGCATTAAAAAGTTATTTTTTAATGACTGGCAATGCTCAGACATTGAACGTAAGGTTACAGAAACGTCGGAAATTCAGGTAGTTAAGTTTAATTCAGGAATTAAGCTCCTCCGACTCTCCAAGGTTTGCTGGACGAAATCTCTTGCTGAGATAAGCTCGCCTTTGTACAATGACATGTTATTTCTTATGTAATGTCTTGTTAAATGTTTCGTGTGCAATAAAGTATATTATTATTATTATTATTATTATTATTATTATTATTATTATTATTATTATTATTATTATTATTATTATTATTATTACGTTTATTGCACATAAGTAAAAAATTCAATGGCAATGTGGCGGACTTAATGCTTAATGTATAAACAAAGTATAAACATTAACAAACTTTAACTAATAAATAATCGCAATGGAGTACTTGCGACAAACTTAGATTGGTGTTTTATACCATAGAAGACATAGAGAAACTCAAGAAACGTTAAAAAACACAATTTTTTTCGGGGTTTTCTGTGCCCCAAAAAATGCGAAAAATTAAGTTACTCTAATAATAAAAAAAAACATTCGTTTTTAATTGAATTCTTAACGTTTTCTAAAAAGGGTGTAGATGCATAAAAACATTATCTTACGAGATAACTCGAATATTGATAAACGCTTCAAACATTATAAGATGTTCCGTGCAAATTGTAGCGTTTTTGTACCACGTGTTAGTCGTAGAGAAAAAAATTAACCACGTTTATTTATCTTTTAACATGGCCTCCTCTCTGATTTATTAAAACCTTTTCGTGTGCAAGTTCTTCATTAGACCCGTAGAATGTATAACTACGCAATAAAAAGTCACTCACAAGTTGACAGAGCAATGCTTGCTCGAGCTGCCCAGATGAGTGACGTAGGCGCTGTCGCTCATGAACTGAACCTGGCACTCGGCGCAGTACAGGTTCGCTTGTTTGTCGATGCTAACCGCCTTCGATGCGGCTATCTCCTGCAGAATTTACACGTACCTTTACCAAATGTCATTTCGGAGAATAGCATCATCAGCAATTCGACTCGTACTGCAAGACATAGGCCTCCCTCATCGTTTTCCAAGCTTCCCGGTCTTGCGCCGCCCGCATCCAGCGATGTCCCCGCCACCGTAACCAGGTCCAGGTCTCCGACAAAGGTGTATAACCAACGTGTGTTGCCAGTGATGACTTATGGATGTGACACCTGGTCGCTGACTATGGGCCTCATAAGAAGGCTTTAGGTCGCCCAACGAGCAATGGAGAGGGCTATGTTAGGAGTTTCACTGCGTGATCGAGTCAGGAATGAGGAGATCCGCAGAAGAACCCGAGTTACTGATATAGCTCGAAGAATTGCTCAGTTGAAGTGGCAGTGGGCGGAGCACATAACTCGGAGAACTGATGGCCGTTGGGGCGAAAAAGTTCTGACCTGGCGACCCGGACCGAACGAAGCAGCGTGGGCAGGCCCCACGCCTGAAATACTAACGAAGCTTTTGAGTCTAGAAATACTAACGAAGTTAGAGACTGCAAGGGAAAAAAGCCCGTCGCCATTATGGCCCGTCGGCCGCACGGGCTTTGTTACGCTAATATTGTAGTCTCTAAACTTAAAAGTATTTAAGGTTTATTTTAGTTTGTATCGTTGCGCCCGTTCGGTTAGTCCTTAATACCGGTGTGTACATGAAAAATTATTACCTCTCGAGAGTGGACTTTCTTCTTGTGAAAGTGAAGTCCGTGGCTACTCACGAAACTGTGTCCGCAGATATTACACAGTTCCGTCGACGGATGCTTGATCCGTATGTGGGTAAGGCGCGTCGAGTGTTTTCTGTTGGCAGACAAGTCCTTATTTTAGGGAAAATCTAATCACTTCATAGCAGTGGTTCCCAACCTGTAACCTGTGGGAGCCTTGGGAATGGGCCGCGGAAGGGTTCTCCGTACAAGACTGAAGCTATTGAGAGTTGAATACCCTTTGAGATACTTTTCACAACTAGTGTATATGTGCAAAGCTCATCTGAATGTGTGTAAGGCGCGTCGAATGTTTTCTTTTGGCAGACCAGTCCTTATTTTAGGAAAAACCTAATCATTTCAAGGCAGTGGTTCCTAACTTGTGGCACTTGAAAGCTTCAGATGTGGAAGCGGAGGGGTCTTTTCCGTGTGCTAAGCCTCACTCCTTTTGATCCTGGAGAACAATAAGACGTGGGGTCTCTACTTTTAAAGATTTTCTATCATTTCGGAGAATACAAGGAAATTCTCCCGAATTGTAACCGATTTCATATATTTTTTAGGTTTATTTATTCAAAATAATAAAACCTTAATATTAGTACACAATTTCACCAAACTGCAAAGCAGTTTTAATGAGCTGGAACTATCAAATAACGCTAAGGGCGACCGAACACTGTCTCAACTTTCACGAGGGGTATTGCTTCATCATTTTCTAGCCTTAAATCCCTTACAGATGACAGTGGGCGAGAGGAAAAGAGTATTAAGTAACTAGATGGACTGTTACAGAAACGTTTCACTTACGTGAACACCAGGTCGCATTGTCCACATTTGTAAACGACGTTTTTGTGCCACCTGTAGTGCTGGATCGCCTGCCCTCTGCGCAAGGAAAAAACCACCATAACTTTACATTCGTTGGTTACCAAACGGCCAGTTCCCTCCAGCCTCGGGAGAGGTTTTTTTTGATACAATAAATCAGTGGCTCCCTTTCGATTAAGATACATACTGGGTATATTTGAATATACACAGGTTCTGGGGGTATTTTCGTGTTTGTAACGTCTTTGCCTGGTTACCATAGCACGGGGTATCCTAGTTTGGGACCAGGTCAAGTGATTGTTGTGTGTGGAAGTTATACTGGTAACATGACCTACTAGGGAAACAAATTTTCAAGCCTTCATGTTTTTAATCAATTAAATAATAACACACATCACAATCACGTGTCCTGATCCCAAACCAAGGAACCTGTGGATGGTATAGTAACTAGACAAGGCGATCACAAACATTGAAAAACACACATACTAAGTAATTTGTATTATCTCTGGCATGGAAATCAAACGGCTTACCGTTAGACCACTGAGGCAGTCAGAAAGGGTGTGCATATGCATAAGCGATGATCTTCGCAGGGCAGCTGGCAAGAGCTGGATGAGAATAGCTGAGGACCGTGCTCAGTGGCGTGCCATAGGAGAGGCCTATGTCCAGCAGTGGACAAGCATAGGCTGATGATGATGATGATGATGCATAAGCAGCCTATATACGTCCCAGTGTAGTGCACAGGTCTTCTCTCAGAGAGAGAGAGTTGGGCTTAATCACCACGCGTGCCCACCGGGGATTGGCAATTTCAAGCGCTGAGCTATATGAATAGCTCAGACACTCAGGTTTTCTCACGATGTTTTCCTTCACGTTAGCGAGTGGTATTGCTACTATAACTTCACAAATGTCATAGGTACACGCCCGCACTAGGAATCGAACCTGGGTCTCCCGCTTCCGAGTCGAATGTTCTACCCTAGTGCCTAGTGGCTACCACCGCTTGTGCCGCACCGGGAAAGTCAAAGTCTAAACGATTTTATTTAAAGTACCACAGAACGTCGCGGGTCGAAAGTCCCAGGCATACTTTGACCCAAATAGGACAAAGGTAAAAAGTACCCGAAACCGGCGTGCGTGCAGCGAATGTTGATGAAGCGAAAGAGGTCTGTCAGGATCGTGGCAAGTGGCAAACCCTGGTCCCTTCCTACCCCTCTAAGATACAGGCGTGAGTTTATGTAATGTAATGGAGAAACTGCAGAAAAGCAGACTTAATTAATGTGTACATGTTAAACATAAGTTTCAAGATCTAGATCATCATCATCATCAGCCATTTGACGCCCACTGCAGGACATAGGCCGCCCTCATGGTTTTCCAAGCTGACGCCCGTTGGGGCGGAAAAGTTCTGACCTGGCGACCGCGGCAGGCCCCCCACCCGATGGTCTGACGACCTGGTTACGGTGGCGGGGAGTCGCTGGATGCGGGCGGCACAAGACCGGGAAGATCTAGATCGTTTTGGAGAAAAAAAGTCAAAATCTTCCAAACTAACCCCCATGTTCCAGATCTAGATTACTTTTAGTAATAAGGCCGCCAATTGTACTGTACTATATTATTGTTAAATACTCATATGTAATTCCTGGTGTACATACAATAAAGAATATTCTATCTATCTATCTAGATTGTTTTAAAGAAAATATTGACAAAAAACTAACTGACCTGTTAAAGCAGACGAAGTCGCACTTCTGGCACGAGTAGCGGTCACGATGCGTCACGATCATGTGCTTGTACATGAACCGGGTGGTCGGGAAGTACAGTTTGCACATGTCGCATTGTAGTGGTCCGCACAGTTTCTAGAAATAATATTCACTGTAGGTTATTTCGTCAATTATTTTTATGTAGCCTATATAAGTTCTACTGCAGGGCACAGGCCTTCTTTTATAGAAAGAGTATGGGCTTAATTACCACGCAACATAAAAGCAATGTCACTCCAAGTTAAGTAAGACGCAAGACCCCCATTGTAGTTCCAAGAAGTAGGGTCCAGATAATAGTGACGCGAAACTCGTACCTCATCATGCTTCTTCATGTGCTTATTGTAGGTCTCAGCCTCGCGGAAGCCGCGGTAGCAGAAGTTGCACTTGTACGACGACGTTATGTAGTTGCGAGTGTTGCGTCGGTCCAACACCAGCTGGTACTGGTCCACCGGTTTCACCGCCGTTATCTGCGGTGTTATAATAAAATAATTCGATCATTTTAACTAAAACTTTCGTAAGCGCTACACATTATGAACGGTGTCTGCGCCTTGATGCCTACTGACATTGACAACGAGGAAACAACAAGCTCCGCGGCGGGCGTGCGCGGGAGTCCCCCGCAGCAGTCGCCGACGCCGGCCCTCCCGCACCCCACACCTCAGTCAGAGACCAGCAACCGACGACGCGAGCACCGTCTCTACTCACCATGATTAAGCTCTGCGAATCAGAGCGAAACCTGGTCGGACTCTTCCGGCAAAAAACCAAGTAAGTTTATGCGGTATAAAGTTAATATTTCGATTTTTCAAGTTCGATTCCCAGTACCTATGACTTTGTTTATTTACGTGCTATGTAAGTTACGTGTATCTGCGAAATTTCTTGTAGCAATACCACACGCTAACTGTGAAGGAAAACATCGTGAGGAAACCCGCAGTTTGGTTGGCTCCGCTGACTTGTCTTTTCTGTGGGCTAGGCCGACTAAGCTGTCTGGATGGTATGGGTGCTGCTGGGCAAGCCTACTCCTCTCCCCGGCACTGCAGCGTCCGAGTGGTCCCTTCACCCATCTACTGTGAGTGAATGTACAAATCATCTCATTACGTAAATGCAAAGTTTAAAATAATAATAATAAATTGTTTATTTTCACTAGTAGAACTTAAAATCTTTTACAGTTCCTTGAAAATTAATTAGGCTAGCATAATTATTTATATGCTACAAGTGTTGCCTAAACGTGACCTACACTTTAATGTATCCTGCATTGAGGTCACTACAGGGATATTTGCACTTTAGTGCATTTTAATCGCGGTAAACTACCGTAACTGAGTCCACTAGCCATGGGGCGGTCATTACCAAAAATGTTATTCTACATTAAATGTTTTATGTTTGTTTTTTCCAGTATACAATAAAATTATTCTTAAGTTATTGACGATTATTAGAATTTTAGTCAATAATCGTCGAATAACAATCGACTGTGTCCAGCCGCCCGCAGCGCGAGCTCTGCGCTTACTACGAGTATATACTGCACTGTACACGTACATTCAATCAATCAGCCCATGTTCGTCCACAGGCCTTCAAAAACATTCAGGATGTTAGAAAGAAAGAAAAGTAATTTATTATAACAACAAGACACATCACAGAAACAAAATAAACAGATATGTGGCATAATACGAACAACAGAAAGAAAAAGAAAAAAAATTAAATTAATATTGCTTTCAATGTGTCTCTTTCATTAATTCAATTCAATTCAGTAGTTGATTGCCATAAATGACAGTCATATAGATGGTATTATATAAAAATATTGCACTGTGTAATTTTACTGTATAACAGCATAGCAAAATTAATTGGAAAATTAAATAAGTTTTCTTTTTTGTCAATTTCTGCGAGCCGCTTACAACCGGGTTTTTTGGAAATCCATGGAGGAGGCCTATGTCCAGCAGTGGACTTCTTGTGGCTGAATGATGATGATGATTGTTAAAGGTCATTTTTTTTTCTCAATTTATTTTTTAACTTATAGGTCATCTGTTCTCGTCAATAATACACACCTTTATGAAGTCTTCAGGCAGCATCTCGTTCTTCCGCACCGGGCGCAGTTTGGCGATCTTACTGTGCGCCGTGGCCATGGCGGTCCGGCTGCGCGCGCGCACCCACGCCGGCTTGCTCTCGTACCAGTTGGCATTGCACTTGGCCCCCTGCTGTAGGTGCGCCCAGATGAAATGCTGCTTGGCTGATGTGCTGTAAGAACGGGTGTGTTTCCTAACCGAGAGGTAACAGCGGCACATGAAATCTTTTGCGGTAAGACCCGTGCTTACTTTTGCTGACGAGGGGGTAAGAGGGGGTAACTAATTGTAATAATTCTGCTTAAGTAATTCTTCATCATCATCAGCCATTTGACGCCCACTGCAGGACATAGGCCTCCCTACATAGTACTTGAACGGCCCCAAATGTGTTAAGTTTGCCGCATTGCCATTGTAAAGTTTACTTATGTGCTAATAATAATAATAAATATTAAACTTGAACAAATATAAATATTTACAAACAAATTGAGAACCTTTTTTTTAAATTGGTTAAAAAGTACCTCTGGTTTGATGATTAGTAATAAAATTAAGTCCTACAGAAACAAAGACAAACTGTCATTTCTGGTAAAAATAACTTTCAATGTTTTTAATTGACTTTCCACATGATTCCCATGTTAGGCCTGGTAAATAAACTGGCACATTGCTCGAATCACTCTTGCGCGGGTTCGAATCACTCTTCGGCCTGTAACTTTTCTTTTTATGTACCTAAAGTTTGTTTAATTTTCGACAGTCACTCAGGACAAAACAGCAAAGTCGTTTTTCGTGTCCTCATGAAGGTCACATAAAACTTTAGACAAAGAATAGATTAATATTGTATTAATATAAAAAACCGGCCAAGTGCGAGTCGGACTCGCGCAGGAAGGGTTCCGTACCATTATCTACACATGATTAGACAAGCGCCATCTATAGAAACCAACAGGAAGCATTTAACATTGACATTTAACGACATGACATCGGTGCTGTGAAGGTTAGATAGATGCCCGCTAGATGGCTAGCGGTTAGCGCGTAGCTATCAGCGCGTAGCTATCAGCGCGTAGCTATCAGCGCGTAGCTATCAGCGCGTAGCTGTCTGTTCTGACCGTTGCGAAGTACAGACATGGTCAATCCCACGAGTGTTCGAATTGCTGCCGTGTATTATTTATGGAAAAGGAAACCAAGACTTCAACAGCAACGAAGAAAAAGACTTCAAGTTCATCCACTTATTGCTCAAAGATTACTAGTGGGTGCATTTGTGACATTATTCAATCAGTTACGGGATGACGAAACCAAGTTCTTTAACTACTTTCGTATGTCATCAAGAAGTTTTGACGAGTTACTGGCAAAGTTACAGGATAAGATACTACGTTGCAATTTCAGATGTTTACCTTTTTTCACCAGCTGAACGTTTGATGGTAACTTTAAGGTAAGAAAAAATCAAGTTAAATGCGTTTTAAATTTAATGAAACATACAAAGACACAACTAGAAATGAACATACAAAGTTTTATGTTATTCCGAGCGACAATTAAATTGACACTTATAATTAACCAATGTTAATCAATTTAGAAAAATATGAAGCATTAAGCACATATTCTTTATATGTTATCTGAGTGCGATAGCCACTGTGAGCCTCATTATCCATTGTTTCATTTGCCGATGAACTATTTGGTCTGTGGTACATCCGCGGCACATATTCTTCATGTGTTGGCTGAGTGCGATAGCCACCCTGCGTCTCATCATCCATTGTGTCGTTTGTTGATGAGCTATTTGGTATGTGGTACATATTTTGAACATCCATGGCCACTGCTAACACTCTGGAACGAAACTGCAACTTTTGTACAACATCAAAGCTTCTCAACACTGGGCCCAAAGATGAAAAAGGCCAGGTCATCACGGGCGCTTGATTACTTAGCAAACTTAACAGTTCTTTTTCAAAATTGTTATTTTCTTGGAGGGATTGGCCCTTGTTTCTTTTATGCATCCTTGGCATTTGCGTCGAATCCTGTTCCTCTTGCTCCTGTTCCGATTGCGTGCTTTGAGAATACTCAACGGTAGACGAATTGTTAGAGTTCATTCCTTACAATGACTCCGTAACTATATTAACATCGGTTGGATTCAAGAAGGTTAATTCGTCATAAAAAACATATTTTTTATTCTTCTTTGCAGCACTCCCTGAATGAGCTTTTTTCATAGAAGCTTTGCATCTAAAGAAAGCATCCCTAGCAGTCTTCCACCTTTGCTGGATCTGTTTTTCTGTAACAATTTAAATAGTTATAAAATATTTTTTCAGATTTTTGGCTACGGGAAATACGTATACAGATCTACAATATTCATTCAGGCTTGGAATAACTACTGTAAGTTATATTGTAAATGAAGTATGTTCACTAATCTGGGATAAACTTCATCATGAATGTAGCCGATAGATTTCTTCGAAATGCCAACTTTCCTAATTGTGTCGGGGCAGTTGACGGAAAGCATATAAGAATTATCAATCCTCAGGGAGGTGGATCCATGTACTACAACTATAAGAATTTTTTTTCCATAGTTCTCCTGGCAATGTGTGATTCAGATTATTGCTTTACATATGTTAACATTGGTGCACATGGAAAAAAACTCGGACTTATCTATATTTAAAAACAGCGCTTTATTCCGAAACCTAGAGACTAACACTTTGAATTTCATCATCATCATCATCATCAACCCATTATGTCCCCACCGAGGGGCACGGGTCTCTTCCCTGAGGAAGGTATAGGCCATACTCCACCACGGGGGCCAAGTCCGGATTGGTGGAGGCTTGTACCATGTTTGACGCAAATAAATATCTTGTATCTTGTATCTTGTAGACTAGTGGCTCGTCTACTGTCAGAAGTTGTCAAGCCGCCCTAAGGCCTCTGACTTGGCTTAACGACTGCCATCTATCGACGGCAGCCGGCACCAACAGCTTTTAACGTGCCTTGCGAAGCATGGAACCGCTCGGAAAAATGCCACTAGCGTTAGGCATAGACGGCGACCCATCCATGCACTGAACGCGCCCTGTGTTGCTTAACCTTCGTGATCGTTTAAGATCACTCAGGCAGCCGGGGCTACGAGCGACTCTTTGAATTTGCCTGGTCCCAAGCCTTTACCCATTGCCATTTCATTATTGGCGATGGCGCGTTTGGTATATCTAAGCACTAATGAAACCATATGTACGAAGCAACATGACGCATAAAAAGAAAATTTTCAACTATCGATTAAGTCAATCAGAAATCAGAAATCAATAATTTATTTCAACGTAAAGAATTTACATTCTGTTTGCTGAATGTCAATGTACTATGTTACTATGTTAGCCGCTGCCTTCGGGCCGTATTTGTAGTGGAGAAAAAGGCAGCGGGAAAAAAAACTCCGCAAAAAAAAAAGTCGCGCCAGGAGATACATTGAATCTACGTTCGGCATAATGTCTAACAAGTTCAGAGTGTTTCATAATTCTATGGCTGTTAGTGTTAAAGTAGCCACAAATATTGTAAAGGCATGCTGCATATTGCATAACTTTATACGAGTTCGAGATGGCTATAGGGCGGAAGACACTTTGACAATAGAGGGCATGATTGATACGTCAGTATAATCAGCCCATAAGTAGGTCGGGAAATACATTACGAGAACTGCTTGCTGAATATTTTTGACACCCTTCGGGGGAGTTCCCTGGCAAGATAGATGTGTATTTTAAAAAAACCTATTTTTTTTTTTAATTTTGAAAGTTTCTTCTGTATTTTGAAAAAAACTAGTGATAAGGATATTCATAACTTCAACTTATTACGAAAAATACAATAAAGGCACTTACCCAAATCGTTTTTTTCATTTTCCTGCACATCCTCAAACAGTTCGACTACAATGTCACTCCAAGCCTTCAAGCGAGCATGTTTGTTTTTATACAATTGGTCACTGGCGTCCCATAAACATTTTCGCAGCCGAACTTCTTCAATCACACGCCCGGTATCAATATCGCGACTTATTTTGCGATCGTCTGTACTCATCAGCGCGTGCGTTTTACGTGACACAGTAACGATAACTATACTCTATGAACTGTGCTCGGTAGCGCGTCGGCGCCGCGCGCTCAGCGGCGTTGACGCGTGGCGCGTACGGTCGCGTATGGCTCAGCGCTGCCACGGTCGGCATTATTCTAAAACGCTTCTAAGCAATTATACATATTGGCGCCGAGCATCAGCGTGACTCTAAAACCGGCCTTAGACAACGTATGTTCTATGGGAGCACCCCTTAAATATTTATTTTTTTCTGTTTTTAGTATTTGTTGTTATAGCGGCAACAGAAATACATCATCTGTGAAAATTTCGACTGCCTAGCTATCACGGCTCATGAGATACAGCTTGGTGACAGACAGACAGACAGACGGACAGAAGTGTTATCGTACGGAACCCTAAAATATGGATTAAAAGCATAGCTCGAATAACAAACTTCAGTTGAAATAATAATTATCTATGATTCAAAGCCACTTACCGATCAAAGTTGACTTCAGGGCACTTACGACAGATGTACTTGTACATGTGTTTGTCAGTCATATGAGTTTTCAACATGAAGTCAGTCTTGTAGTAGAAGTTGCACAGCTGGCAGAGGAAAGGCCCATTCAGATGCTGAGAACAGTTACAATAGTAAAGGTTCAACTATTATATAAAGGGCTGCTCTTCCTTCTGGGGAGATATATTTAATGCTTGCAAAAAAATGAATGTAAAAAAAATTTACTAATGTTGGCTGAGATGGCATTAGAATATAAAATTAAAGAAAGACATTTACACAAAATTACAGACATTTGACACATTTTAATTTTCGTTTTTTATAGAGAATTCCCAGTGAGGGCAAATACGTATGACTTTGTTTTCTAAGTTTTGTACATTTGTGAAGTTATAGTGGCAATACCACTCGCTAACGGCGAAGGAAAACATTGTGAGGCAACCTGAGTGTCTGAGCTATTCACATACCTCAACGCCCAGTCCACGGTGGGCACGCGTGGTTTAAGCCCATAGGTACACTCTCTAAGGGATGTATATAGGCTGTTTATGATTATAGAGAAACATGGAGTAAGAAGTTCATAATTTTAGTGGCCAATTTGCTTTATAAAAAACCAAGTTTGATAAGCGGGAAAAGCGTCGTTGAATACGCAATCTCTGCGGATTTTTTCATAGCCATAGAATTGTGAAGTGGCGAGCACCGCGTTTTTGCCTTCGAGGTATACATTTCAAGGGGTTTTTCGCTGTGTAAGCACGCCGTCGATTTAATTATCGTTACGGTATTCGTCGATTACGTGATGGACCATCGATCAACCTCATTCGGTCATGGGTAGCGAAGATCAGAGGTACAGGATCGACATTAATTAGATCCAGACCAGGACCTACACCAACAGTAGCCACGGACGAAAATGTTGAGCTTGTTATGCTCTCCGTCACTGAAAATCCCCTTTTATCACTTCGTGCACGTTCAACGATATTAGGAATAAAAAATCAATTTTACAGATCATACATAAGCAGCCTATATACGTCTATCACGAGAGAGTATGGGCTTAATCACCACGCGTGCCCACCGCGGATTGGCGATTTCAAGCACTGAGGTATGTGAATAGCTCAGATACTCAGGTTTCCTCACGATATTTTCCTTCACAGTTAGCGAGTGGTATTGGTAATATAACTTCACAAATGTACATAACTTAGAAAACCAAGTCATAGGTAGATGGCCGCACTGGGGATCGAACCTGGGTCTCTCGCTTCCGAGTCCGATGTTCTACCCACTAGGCTACCACCGCTGTGGTACAGGTCATAATGCGATAAAAATTCAAGTTCCATCTGCATAAAATTCAAATAGTTCAAGATTTACACGATTCTGACTTTGCATTAAGAAAAGCTTATTGGAGGTGATGTTGATGAGATTTCGTACTGCTACTCTACCTACCAGATGAGTGTGTCTGGCTTGTTGGCCACCATTTAGATAACATGGTTTTCAAAAAATAAATTCAAATTTTATGTTATTGCATTACAATAATCATATTTAGTATTAGATGTAGATTTTTTTTCAATTTTTCGAAGTTTGAAATCTGCCACTCGACACCCTGTATCTTTTCATGAACATTTATGTGTTTAATAAACCAAATAATTACCTTATCATGCATTTTGGCATGCGCTTCTAATCTGGCCTGCTTGAGATATCCTCTGTTGCAGACCTTACACTTGAATTTGCCTCCTGTAAACATATTGTACACTTCCAGTGCTGCCTTGGCTTCAGATATTGATATTGGCACTACAGTAGCGTACTCTTGGTCTAAAGTAGAGCCGTCTGCTGTTTTGTCTTCTTTGTCTGTCAACAGATTGGAACCTGTGAGATTCAGGTCGGTTTCCCCATTGTCACTATATTCATCTTTTTCAATGAAATCATCAAAATAGTTGTCATCAGTTTCCAGACTTTTTATGTTGGATTGCTCTTCAATTTGCACATCAGTTTGCGTATTGGCTAAATCACCCTCCTTTATTGTGGTGTCCAGCTCTTCTTTGAGACTATCATTTTCTGATTCATATTTAATTTTCTCTCTTAGTTTACACTTTTTTCTAGGTGGAGCTTCTAACATCATGTCCTCTATAGTGTTGCACTGCATGATGGTAACATTCTCAAGAGTTGGTACGCTAGGGCGATTATGCTTCACCCATTTAAATTTAGTTGTCTCATATTTACATCTTCTATAGTCTGAGAAAGCTAGTGTTGGCATTATGTCAATGGCTTCTCTATTGATGGCTTTTATATGCTGTGGTGTTATCTGTAAAATAAATGGGTGATTTTAATTACGGGTCACCTATTTGATGGGTAAAAAAGTGAGTGTCTCAAAAACTATGAAGCATCCAGACCAAAAGTTGCGAAGTTTGACTATAATGGGCCCCTAGATTACAGAGGCCATACTAAAACATTATTCTAGTATACTTGCTTCATTATCCTGCAACAAAATCTCTTTTAGTGTAAAATTTGCCCTCTGGCATTTGTCTCTAAAACTCTTGTACCGTCTAACATAAGCAGAGCACTCCACGCACAAATAACCAGGCAAGCCATTGCCTTTTCGTGTCTGAAACGATTTAAACGTGTATTAGGCTAAATTGAGAAAGTAAATGCAGTAAACAAGAAAATTACGGATACCTTCAGGCCTGATACCAAATTGTAGTCTGAACGTAAATTGCTAAGGTCTACATCAAACAAATTGCTTTCTGTGCTAAGGCACACAGTGCACACCTTCAAATCCCACATTTTAGGATAGTTATTTCAGCATCTTACGAATTTAGAACACAAGAGATTGCGATGCCCAAAAACTGTTTTCGCTTTTTTCACAGACCATGGAACAACATACATTTAATATAGTGATGTGACATTTTTTATAAAAACCGGTAAAAACCCGTTTTTTACAAAAACCCGATAATAACTGGTATTTTCATAAACCAATCAATTACTTTTTGTAGTGTATTTTGAATAGTGCAACCGGTAGTTAGCCAAGAGAAAATTCACATTAATTTTAAGGATATAATCCTTATGTTCTAAGTAAGACAAGCGTTAAATATAATTCAATCCAGCTTACACATGTGGCGAGCACATGTCAACTCTGCGCGCGCACTATGAACTCCGACATGCCTGCATTGCGCAAGTAAAATGTTTCACATAATGTACCATAAATATAACGTCCGACGAACATCAGTCAGACCGTCCGTCCCCAGTCATACGATCTGCGTGGCAGGAAATTACCCTTCATAGTGAAGGAGCATGATCACTTGCTCATATACCTATTTTGAGATCCTGTGCTGACAATAATCGGTATGTTTAGGTTGAGCAGGGTGTTAGATGACGTCTTATTTCTCGTTTCTAGCACTGAAGTATGTGAATAGCTCAGACACAGAGGTGCATCAAGTATCTTTATCTAGTTTTCAGACATCATACTTTTTTTACATGAAGACAAAAAAAACCTAAAAGTACCTAAAAAACCGGTGTGATCACGTGCTCATATTGTACAATCGGAAAATACCGGTGCCAAAAATTATAATTGGTTCATCACTAATTTGATGACTTTTAATCACAGAGCACGTGCGGAGCACATAGAATGAATATTTTTAAATTGTCAGATATATCGGAACGGGTATATTGTTTATGTTTATTCAGTCTAATAACGTCGTGCGATGGTGCGGTGGTGAATAGGCTTAGGGTAGCCATAATTAAGAATTGAATTGAATTGAGGCTTTTAGGTCTGTGGTTTCCAGGTGCAACTTGTCTTTTTTCTTTCTAATCTGTGGGTGCAATGGTCGCTCCATGGTCGCTCGCTTCGCTGTTGGTTAATCTGTGATTGCGGTACTTTCGTTTTGAGCGTCTGTAATTTTTACGGATTTTCCGTAATTCTTCGTGAAAATGTTAAAATAAACCTATTCAAAATGTGGGATCTGAAGGCGTGCACTGTGTGCCTCAGCACAGAGATCAATTTGCATAATATGGACGGCAGCGTCCTTCGAATAGACTTCAATTTGGTGTCTGGTCTGGATGTAAGTAGAGCCATCAATGGTTTACATTTCTTTTCTGTTGAATAGGTACATTTTTTAATTATTTATCTATATGTTTCAGACACATAGTAGAGACGGTTTGCCTAGTTATTTGTGCGTGGAATGCAAAGCGTACGTTTTAAGATGCAAGACTTTCCGAGAAAAATGCCAGAGGGCGAACTCGGTCCTACAAAGGATTTTGGGTCAAGAAGACGAGGTAAACACATGTGGCATATAAATATTTACACAAATAAAGATATCACGAAGGTTGCTGAATGTGTAATATTAAAAAAAACCTTTTATTTTCAGCTAACACTGGACCTTATCAAAGAAGTGAACAGAGAATCCCTGGACCTACTGCCAACAATATCCTTCTCAGATGACAGAAGAGCAAAGTATGAAACAGTTCGGTATCAAAAGAAAGGCTCCAGTAACCGGGACAGTGACCATAAGAGTGAACGGCATAGTGAACGCCACAGCGAGCGACACAGCGAGCGCCGCAGTGAACGAAAAAGTGAGAGACACAGTAAACGTCACAGTGATCGCAAGAGCGATATCATGGTTGAAGTTCCACCCAAGAAGAAACTCAAATTATGTGAAAAGAACATCAAAGTGGAAGTTGATGATGATATCTTAAAGCAAGAGACTGTCGATGTTCCCCCTGAAGAATTTGAGGCTGATCAAGGATTTTTCGGCAACAGCTACTTTGAGGACTTACCAACTCATGATGATGATGATGATCATAGTGACTTTGGCAATGATGCAAATGATGTTAATGATGAAAATGATGGCAATGACTCTGAAGATGCTAATCTGAAATCAATGCAGTTCAGTGATGACAAAACTGTGGAAGGTATCCCATTAGATGAGGAGTATGGTAACATGGTGCCAATATCACTGAAGGAAGCCAAGGCAGCTGTGGATATATTGAACAAATACTCACCTGGCAAGTACAGGTGTAAAGTTTGCAAACGTGGGCACAGCAATAAGGAGCGATTGGAGGCACACTCCAGAATGCATGAGAAGGTTGGATATAATTCTTTTATTTATTTTTGTACTAAAGCTTTGATTGGTTTGCGCAACACATTATTTACATAACTCTGGAATCACTTATAATCTGGTTCAAATGCTATTCAGATACAACCTTTTGGGGATGAATAATATTAATCAGTTAATTAAGTATTTTAAAATATTTTAATAAACATAGCAACTAAGAGACATACGTAGGGGGAATGATAAACTAGACCTTGTAGAAGAAACTGTATTTCTGGGTATCACAATTGATGCAAAGCTTCAATGGGGTCCTCATATAGGAAAATTGGCAAATAGGCTCAGTTCTGCAGCATACGCAGTTAAAAGAATCCGGGAACTAACTGATGTTGCAATCGCTAGGCTTGTTTATTTTAGTGACTTCCATAGTATTATGTCCTATGGTATACTACTGTGGGGTCGGGCAGCAGACATTGAGACCATCTTCGTCCTGCAGAAGAGAGCGATCAGATTCATATATAAGCTAGGCAATAGAGATTCGTTAAGAGATTTCTTTAAAGAAACTAACATCCTAACAGTTGCTAGTCAGTATATCTATGAAAATATTATGTACGTTAGGAAAAATATTAGTGACTTTAAAACTGTAGGTAGCCAACACAATGTAAATACTAGAAATAGACACAAACTTTCGTTCCCAAAATTTAGGCTGGCAAAGGTTAATACATCCTTTATGGGGCATTGTATACGTTTCTACAATAAGATCCCCGAGGATATAATAAGCTTGCCAGAAACGCGGTTCAAAAAATGTATGAAGCACACTGTGCCAAAAAAGCTACTATAACATTAAAGATTATTTAGATGACAATGATGTCTGGAATTAAAGCCAGTTCAATGCATGAGTTTTAGAACATTTATATAAATCCTGTAAATTAAGGACTTGAAAAGACTAAGTTTGGAGTTTTTTTGTCCATTTTTTCTCCAAAATGATCTAGATTTTGAAATGGACACCTAGTTTAACTTGTAACGTTCATTAAGTCGCAGTTTCTGTGCTACTTTGAATAAAAAATTTTGATTTTGATTTTAAAAATAAAGCTAATCTTCTAAGTCTTCTACTCCACTCATAGTCTCTCCTTCACTCTCTAAGCGTTTGAAATTTCAGAATCAGTATCATCACGACACTGTCTTTTAACAAAGAATTCAATGTTTTTATACTGCTCTTTTTCTCTTTCAAAATAATTGTTCACACTCATAAGCATTTCTCGAGCACGACTGTTTAGCACATCTTCTTTTAGCACTCATCTTTGTCACAAAAGTACCAATAAATATAATTTAAAAAGGAATACTTTCAATGAAGTGGTGTTCGTCACTCACATGTCACGCGCTTTCCAGACAGCGTTGCTAACGGTACTGTAAGACTTCAGTTGAGTCATATGCACTCCATTCCAAAAGGTCATATCCTAACAGCAATTGAACTGGATAATACTTTTTTTACTGAAGGTAGGTAGGGTAAAAATAAAAACCCTTAAACCAAGTAGTGCTAAGAGGTGGTTTTGGCTAAATAGGAGCAGAATGTCAGTAAAAAACCGAAATAGCCAAAAATTCATTTTGAAACTTGTAAGTTGTGCAAAATAAGATCTACTCCCGTTGTCCTTGTTTTTAAGCATTGAAATAGTTCAATTATTATTTTATCGGATTTTACCTTCTTGAAAATCAGTGGCGTAGCATAGGTCACTAGTACCCGGTGCGGATTCCAAATTTGCCGCCCTCTTATTTTTGTACCGTTTAAAAAATTTTTTTTAAATCTTTTTACTCGCTAACTTTGTGAATATATCCAATGAAACGGTCATCGGTAATCGTTGAATCGTTATTTTCGGTAAGCAAAAAATGCTGTCGATTGCCTCCAAGGTGTAATTCGTGTTGCAACAATGTACGCGTAACGCGTATCTTCGCTGTTTTTTTACCAGTAGCTTTTAGCTCAAAAGGCCGTTTACCAACTATTATATTAATATATACTGCCTAAGTATTCATCAAAGGATTTATACTGCAAACTAGATACGCAGAATATCAATATGTACGTAGTTTCATACGAGAAGCCGCGAAATCGACAAATTGGGGCAACAATCCGCAAGCTTGTTTTTATATCTTGCTTTTTACTCAAAGTCATCAATGCCTTGTGAAACGACGGTCTGACATTACCGTATTACGGTGAAGTACAAAGAATGCGTAAGGAGACATATTTATTTAAAATAACATTGAAACGAAATAAGTTTCCTAAATAATAGTTATTGAGAAACCTTGCGCTTGCATCCCCTATGCATAGAACCTGCATAGGTACCTGGGTATTTGGTAACATAAAAAAAAGACGAAAAAAACACTGAAATAATTTTTTTTTTCTAACTGCCACCTCCGCAGCGCCGCCCCCGGCAAAGTGCCGCCCGGTGCGGACCGCACCCTCCGCCCCCCCCATGCTACGCCACTGTTGAAAATAAATTAATCTTCTTTCCATGTATGTGAACAGTTTAGACATTGGTTTCCTAACAATTGCCACTTATTGATGGTTTATCCCACCTCCATTGGCTCTGTATTGATGCTGTATGGAGACTGTAGCGATAGTATAGGTTTATGTGAGCGAAGATATATGGATAGTGTTGCAGTCCTTTTTCGAAAACTTGTGGACAATAGTGCAAAACCGCTATAGAAACTTACAAACCCTGTCGCATTCCAGCATTTGAACGGGCTGTTTCATTGCAAGCTGTGTCTATTCTACTACCGCACTGAGTTCCTGCTTAAGACCCATATGATGGAAAAACACATGTACAAGTATGTGTGCAGTAAATGCCCTGAGGTGTGCTTCGAGCGGTGAGTTGCAGCTTTTTAAGGATATTTTTTTATTAATCGGGAATTTGCTCTAATGTAGATTGGAGTTACAGTTTTCATATCATAGAAAAACTCGGGAAATGATAAAATATTTTCTTCGGCGTTTTACTGGTGTCGGAAAATGCGAAAAATCAAGTTACTGTAATAATAAAAAACTTATTAGGTTTAGTTTCTTCATGGAATATTCATTAATAATAGTTTCTTCATGTTTTCTGATAATGCTGTCTAAGACTCATAAAAACATTATTTTATGAAAAAAGCTCAAATATTGACACAGGGTATCCTAGTGTGGGACCAGAAGCAATGTATGTGCCTGTATGTAAAATGTTTATGTTTTATGTTTATAAATGTTTCATACATTCTAAGGCAATAAAGTACCTTGTTTATTTTAGAGCACTGCATAGTTTGAGCTCGATATGTATGGCGCGTTTAAATTAACTAATACATACATTACATCGGACCGGATGGAAAGCGTCAGTGGCGAAAACTGCCTCAGCGTCACGTCCTTCAGTCTACGAGGCTACGAAATAAAAAAAAAAACTGAAATTTATGTCAACGTAAAGAATTTACATTCTGTCTGGTAAGGGGCTCCAGGAAGTAACACTAGCTCCACCAAGGAAAGAAAATCTTTTGTTACAGATCAAATTTGCAAAAAGTGTCTGTACTATGTCTCAATCACCATAATATTGATTTTTAGGAACATAAGGCATAATACCTAGGTCTAGATAGCACGCCAAAAGCGGCCGTTTTTTGCATAAATACTATCCATTCCCAGGTTCGTGATCCTAGGTTCTTTGTCATGGGTCCTGAATACACTGTTAACATGATTGAGATCTTGTACAGACACTTTTTGCAAATACGATCTGTAAAAGAAGATATTATTTTTATCCATTGGTGGCGCTAGTTAGCCCACTGGATCCCCTTAAAACGTCAATGTACAATGTTAGCCGCTGCCTTCGGGTCCATTTTTAGTCCAGGAAAAGGCAGCGAAAAAAACTCGATCAAAAATAATAAGAATTTCACCAACCGCCTTAACCCCCAGCACAACAGCCCGGAAGCACCACAACACGGCTCACGGGACCGTGCGACGCACCTCAACCAAGCGCGAGGCCGACGAAAGCGACGCTGAGGCCGAGCCGATGCTGCTGCAAATCCTCATGGGCGACAAGAAGGCCGTCGCCGTCGCCACGCACAAGGCCAAGGCGGTAAAGGCTAAGAAAAAGGGCAAGAAGCTCGGGAAGAAGAAGAAGGCGCCGCCGCCCAAGAAGAAGAAGAGGCCTATCATGGCGCGGAACCTCATTAAGGTGAGAGACTAGTGCTTTCTTTTCGTAAATAAACATATGTCCCACTGTAGGGCACAGTCCTTCTCTCAGAGAGAAAGAGTGTGAGCTTAATCACCACACGTGCCCAGCGCGCATTGGCAATTTCAAGCGCTGAGGTATGTGAACACCTTAGACACTCAGGTTTCCTCACGATGTTTTCCTACACTGTTAGCGAGTGGTATTGCTACTATAATTGCACAAATCTACTTAACAGTTTGTAAGTACTGAGCTAATTCAAGAAGTCAGTATTCTTATGGAACTAGGGTTGATAGATGGTCCCGGGATGCCAGCGTATGTCCTGGCTCCAGGGATTCGCAGAAAGGTAACGGATTTGTAAATCTCTTCGATAGTAGAACTTGCTCCTTAGAAAGATTTCGCGCGAAGAACTAGTGTTTTTCCGATTTAAAAAAATGTAAAAAATTACGACGCGAGTCGCGCGTGTTAACTCGCTCAAATATAAAAAATCGCGACTTTCCAGTAGTATAAGTGTTACCGAGTCAGATGTCCATTAAATAAAAATTTACTAATGAATTCATTCGACATTCGACGTTCATTCTGTGTTTGATGACTGCTTCATAGTGAAGGATGAAGATTTAAAGACAGAAATGAACAAAAACCGTTTGTTTTCGTCTTAACTTTAATTTTCGCCAACAGAAAGTGGCGATCAGCCCGCTGGACCAGTACCGGCTGGTGGCGGACCGGCAGAACAGCCGCAACTACATCGCGGCGCGCTACAAGTGCGACTTCTGCTACCGCGGCTTCCGCGAGGCCGTCTCCTACCAGAATCACATGAAGAAGCATGACGCGGTACGTATGTTCATTAGACCATAGTAAGTAGATAAGTAAGTAGAGTAAGTAGACCAAAGTAATGCCTTGGAGACATCTTTAGGGTTCCGTAGCTCAAAAGGAAAAAACGGAACCCTTCTAGGAATTGTTGTCCGTCCGTCCGTCTGTCGGTCTGGTTGTCTGTCTAGATCCTTTCTCTCGGAACGCGTGAAGGTATTGAGTTTAATTTAAAACCATATTCTTAGCGCGGAGCCCACTGATCTGGCGTCTGGCTCGGGCATGGCGCGGTCATAGTTCTGTTTCATTGAAATACCATACCAAATACACCGTCAAGGTCATTATTTGAATACACTCAATGGCTTTTCGTCGGACGTACTATAGCACGCCATTTCGTCGCCCGCGCCGATTACAGTCAGTTCCTTCGCTCCACGCCTTTTAATAGTCATGCCCGTGCCATGTCCGCGCCAGGTCCGTGCCATGCCAGTTCCGCGCCTCAGGTCTACAGTCCCTTGAAGCTGTGAAAAATCAAACTTCTAAGTTAACGTGAAAAAAGACACTGGCGACACTCAAGAGAATCAAAATTTATAGGGAACTTTCCGTTGGCCTAGAACTATGTAACTCTAGGTCAACGGAAAGTACCCTATAAATTAAGTAATATCGTCTTATGCTACAAATAAAGGGAATAATCTGAAAACTGCACATTTGTAATTAAATCATAAAAAAAAATTGTCTTTTAAATTCGGGAAAAGCTCGGTAAAACTGCGAGACTCGATTCCTAAACTATTTATAATATATAAGTATGTACCTACAAATTTGTTCGGAACCCTCGGTGGGTGAGTCCGACTTGTACTTGTCCGGTTTTTTTATTTACTGCAGCCGTAACTGCGACTGAATGAACGTTACAAATTAAAATCAGGTTTCAATTTCAAGAGCTAGATAATTTCTAGTAATATCTTGCATCAAACACATTTTTTTTATTCTATGTATTCAAACGGCAACTTGATTAACGTTACAAATACGCTATTCGACCCTTTTTTTAAAAAGTCTTAAGTTGTTAATAATAATTGTTCTATTAATCTGTAGGTAAAAGAATATTGTTTTTTTTTCACGGTTTAAAAGACTACAATATTTCAATTTGAAATACTACTTTTGATGAACGGATAAAAATCCTGTCCGCCATGACGTTCTAAGATTACCTCTGCCATGACGTCATATAGTTTTTAACAAACACGTAAGGCTGGGGCGTAACCACGGCGATTCGAATTTTTACTAACTTAGTGACATCACAACCATGGGGAATAGCGCTCTTGATGTTTTAAAACCAACCAAGGTTTTTAAATTGAAGTTCTACTGCCATCTTCTACTTTTATGTGCTCAAATGTATAAAAATATTTAGATTTGTTAGGCCAACTACTATAGGAAATAATAATTGTTTTTTATAAATTTTAATGCAAGTCAAATAACATTCACCTTCAGATAAATAATCACTATCTTAACGTTAATGGTTACTATTTCTTAGCGTTACACCTAAGATAGTTAATGAAAGGGGTTAAAAAATATCCGTTTCGTTGTTTAAAATGAGAATGACCCTAAAAGGGTCCCATAGGCACCCTTCGATTACGGAACTGCCTCTTTCGTCTACCTGTTAACGCGCTTGACTACCATAACAAAGATGGACTTGTATCCTGCCATACTTGATTTGAAGAAATGACCTCAGTCTCTGTGTATTCTTGTGTCCTTGTCTGGTTACCATAGCGCAGGGTGTCTTAGTTGGGGCCAAGACTAATGATTAAGTGTGAGAGAGTCCTTATTAAACTCTAAACAGCACTGAACTGTAACCGTTCCCCTTCAGGCGGCGACCGGTCCCTTCCAATGCGACATCTGCAAGCTCCATTTCCCGACCACACGCTCCGTGTACGGCCACATGCGCAAGACCCATCTCTGGCGCTACGTCTGCGTCAAGTGTCCCCAGTTCATCTGCTACGCTAGGTGAGACCAGTCTAATCAGTTTCCCAATTGTGTTATTAACAAAAAACGATTTCAAGAAAAACTGCACTAAAAAGAAGTTTTTGGTGATTTTCTCCTGAATGTCATCAACAGATCTTGACCAAATTTATATGTTACCACCCTGGAGGAGGGAGGAACTTCTAACAAAAAAAAAGATTGAATGAAATCAGACAATGTGGTACAGAATTATCGCTGAATATACATTAGATTATAAATATGGACGAATTGCGAACATCTACTTTTTTTAAAAGTCTGTTAATAGCACAAACCCTGAAAACCGTTTCTTCGGTATCGGTTCGGTAATGATTTTTTAGTTTTTCTTTAAAAAATAATTTACCGTGACATGTTTCAAGAATGTGGGGAAAAAAAACTGTAATTGAGAATTTTAAAGTTTTGCTCATTAGACGTGGTTTATTTACCGATACTGTGATGAATGAGAGCGCTGTCACCCTAAAACGGTGGGTCTAGAATCATGAAATTTTGCATAAGTGTTTCTTATAATATAACCTAGGTTAGCACAATTTTTTTTTAATACTTTTGAAAAGATATCCCCTGAGGGGTTGAAGAGTGAAAACTTTCAGTTTAGTAACACTTTTGTGCGCGCCTCCAAATGACAACCCGCTTAGTGTAACAACTATGTACCGAGGGCTAAAATACAGAAAACTAAACATATTTTTATTTTTTACAGAGGGCAGGCAATCAACCACTACAAGGGTCACAAGAATGTCACATATAAGTGTGACAAATGCGATCTCGAATTCAAGTAAGTTTGAAACTACATTTGTACCGACGGGAGCAAGAGAGGTCAATTTGACCGTACAAGCGTTGCAAAAAAAAAAACAAAAACTATAAAATTTCCTATCTATTTTGAGATAAGTTCTCTACAAAGTCACTAGATGGCGCTGCTATTGCTAAAATAAAAATAAAAACATAAAACAATCTTACTTCTGACTACATACTAAGCAGGTGGGACCCAAATTCAACAATTTTGTTTATTTTAAAGAAGTAAGGACTGAAAACATCGTGAGGAAACCTGAGTGCCTGAGTTGCTCACATACCTCGGCCGTTGAAATCGTCAACTCGCGGTGAGCAGGCGTGGTGATTAAGCCCATACGGTTTCTCTGTAAGAAGGGGCCTGTGCCCGGCAGTGGGTCATGTATAAACTGCTTATAAAGACTATAGAAATTAACTCAATGAACGCCTTTGTACATGTAAACAATAAAAATAACACCTAATCAGTTTTGCTGATGATGTGTTCACGGCACTGATGCTGAGTTAGTGACCCTTTTTTGTTGCCATGGAGGCACAATGTCCTCATTTTTACAGTTGTGTTATTGTTTTAGTGATTTAGCAAATTATGTTACTCTTTATGTGTGCGCTTTTGTGGCAATTTAAATAAATCTTTTCCTTCTTTCTTAATATTTGATAGACCGCAACTGTGTCACTAATTTGAATACATACATACATAAAGTCACGCCTGTATCCCAGAGGGGTAGGCAGAGAACAGGGGCTGCCACCTGCCACGATCCTGACGAATCGTAATATAACACGTTTACCAGGAAACAATCGACGCGCCTGACCCACATGCGTATTAAGCATCCGTCGACCGATCTGTGCAACATCTGCGGACACAGCTTCGTCAGCAGCAACGGTCTGAGCTTCCATCAGCGCAAGGCGCACAGCCGCGAGGTGAGGGCGTAACCCAGCGAGTGAAGCAAGCACTCGAACTAGGAAGAAAACCCGTGTCTCAGAGGAATTTAGACATGTCCCCTGAGACGCAGATTTTCTTTCTAGTTCAGGGGATGTGTCTCAGAGGAATTTAATCATCGCCCCTGAGATACGGGTTTTCTTTCTAGTTCAGGGGTTGTGTCTCAGAGGAATTTAATCGTCGCCCCTGAGATACGGGCTTTCTTTCTAGTTCAGGGGTTGTGTCTCAGGGGGCTTTAGGCCTGTCCCCTGAGTCACAGGTTTCTTCCTACTTCAGGGGCAGTGGCTACGAAACCTGTGTCTCTAGAAAACCTGTGTTTCAGGGGCTTAAGTGATGTGCAATAAGACACAGATTTCTTCCTACTTCAGGGGCTGTGTCTTAAAAAACCTGTGTCTCAAGAAAACCTCTGTTTCAGGGACTTAGTCATGTCCCCTGAGTCACAGGTTTCTTCCTACTTCAGGGGCTGTGTTTAGGAAACTTGTGTCTCAGGGACTTTAATGATGTCCCCTTGAAACAAAGGTTTGTTCCTAATTCAGAAACGAGAGATTGGCCAGGGGCACCTCATTTGTCGAGGCGTAGCCAGGGGCACCTCACGTGTCGAGGGAATAGAGGGATCTTTATCTTTATCGTGTATGGAAATCCCCACAAGTACTGGTGTATAGTCCGCACAGATCTTTTTGGCGGTAACGTGAACATAGTCACAGATCGTTTGCAGATCGCTTACTGTCTTTACAGTGTATGTGTGAGTAATTGACGTAGTGTGATGCGTCGTAAATTACTATTAGTCAATTACTAAAATAGTAAATTACTCGCACATACACTGTAAAGACAGCAAGCGAAGTGAAAACGATCTGTGACTATGGTCACGTTACCGCCAAAAAGATTTGTGCGAACTATACTCTATGATAAAACTAGTATACTCTATGGTAAAGGTAACCGTACAAGGACAATTGAAATGCTGGAGTAACTTTTTTACCACTGTAATCGTATATTGAAATCCCCGTTACCGTTCGCAGGAGATCGCGGCGGGTCACGCGCAACGCGTCGACAAGACCTCCCCTCTTTACTGCGCCGAGTGCAACATCCACTTCATGTCCGACGCCGCCTTCCAAGTTCACCTTGGCAGCTCCTCCAAGCACGCTACCGTCAACATGTGAGTGTTTCCGGCACAGATTTACAAAATTTCGGCGCAATCTTCTTCTTATTATACATAAGCAGCCTATACAGGGTGGATTTTTGAGACGGGTCATTAACCTTAATCGTTTTAGTTACAGGAAAACGTTCCTAGGAGACTATCCCCAAGTTTTTAAGATATTATAAACTGCATTCACAGATTTTGGAGAAAATGTACAGTCAGCGAAAAAAATGCTGAAATAAAAAAAATATTTTTATGCCAATCGATCCTATTTCGTGTGGGGATCAGAAGACTCTATGGGACCATTTAAAGTTTGAGTACTAGAAATGACAGAAATCGCCAAAAACGTTTTTTATACATTTCGGGAAGCGAGTCAACCTTCTACATTGGCCAAACTTTTTATTTTAGGTGGCTGGCTGAAAAAAAAAAGTGAAAAGAATTTCGAAAGTAAATTTCAAATTCGATTCGAATATCTTCACGTAATCCTTATGTTTGCGCTGAGAAAATTCTGGATTGTTAGTTGCAATTATAAACTTCTTGTAAACATGTCTTCAAATCAGGAATTTTGGGACTTACTTGAAACGTATTTTGTAAAGAATAGAAACAAAGAAGCAGCTTTAGTGTGGTACGGGACTAAATATCCATTGCGACATGTACTAACAATAAAGGTAATAACAAAACTCTTGAACAGTCTTGATGAAAATGGTTCGTTTAAAAAGAAGTTAGTGCGGCAGCCTCATGTCCTGGACTTAGATACGGTGATCGCTATTTTAACCTATGTTGAAGCTTATCCAGAAATATCGTCCAGATGTATCGCTTTTGAAGTGGGTGTTTCCCACTCACTTCTGTTAAAGAAATGAAAAAAATACGGCTCTAAATGCTGTCGAGAAGGGCGCATAGTTTCCAACTAAGTGGCCACCTCGCAGCCCCGATCTAACGCCTCTCGATTTTGTTTTTGTGGGGACACCTAAAAAGCGAAGTCTACAAAAGGAATTATGACAGTGTTGAGGAGCTGAAAAAGGCATTAACGAAGATTTTAAATAATGTCCATCCAAGAAAATTATCGGCTGCTACTAGCTCAGTACAAAAACGAGTAAACTTATGTATTCGCGAAAACGGCGGTCATTTTGAGCAGTTTATTTCGTAGATCACCTATTTTTAAGTTTGTGTTTAAAAATACATGATGTCAGTGTTGTTGGGACCGAGCGTAGTTTTTGTATTTAAATATCAGTTGGACTTAAGAATCTTTTGATCACAATAAGAAATATGATTGCCAAAATAAAGAATAATTTCGAGTTGATTTTCGTTTTTCAGTACAAAATGTATGAAAAAAGTTTTTGGCGATTTCTGTCATTTCTAGTACTCAAACCTTAAATGGTCTCATAGTCTTTTGATCCCCACATGAAATAGGATCGACAACAATATCTTAAAAAATCGGGGATGGTCTCCTAGGAACGTTTTCCTGTAACTATAACGATTAAGGTACCTGCCCTTACTGACCGTCTCAAAAATCCACCCTGTATACGTCCCACTGTAGGGCACAGGCCTACTCTCAGGGAGAGAGTATGGGCTTAAACACCACGCGTGCCCACCGTGGATTGGCTGAGGTATGTGAATAGCTTAGACACTCAGGTTGCCTCACGATGTTTTCCTTCACAGTTAGCGAGTGGTATTGTTACAAACGCTGCGGTACCACTGCTCTAGACTCTAGGTCCAGTGGCCTAATTATGCGCACCAAATCCTGAGCGTTTCCAATCTTCTAACTGTCAAATTCCATACTAATTTGACAGTTAGATGATTGGAATCGTTCAGGATTTGGTGCGCGTAATTAGGGGCTAGCTACAGCAGTGTTTCGCACCATAAACTTTGCGGAACACTACTGAGTTTGAAGGGTTCTTGAGGTAAAATTAATGAAAATGTGACTTCAAAGAAACTGTGGTTTTATTTCGATGATAAACAGCATAAAAGATAATTTGCAAAGTAAAAGTTGTCAGTAGGTAATAATGTCTCTTCAAAAGGTAATGTAGCAATGAACATCCAAAAGAAATCTACGTAATTCGGTGACGTAATTTTAAATTGAGATTTTGAAATTATAGACGGAATGAAAGAAATAAAAAAAAATATGTGTAAAGTGGTTACACCGTATAAAGGAAACCTTCCCCCCCGGCAGATCGAGCCAAGAGGATGAGATCCGGCGCCGGCGCCGGCAGCGCGGAAAGGTGCCGATCACGCCGCGCCGCAAGCGCGCCGAGCCCGCCGGCGTCGTCAACTGCGGCGTCGCCACCGGCTCCGACTGCGAGATGGTAAGACCACTAGTCTGCGTGTCTGCCTGCACTGCACAGCGCCCTTGATTATAAAAGATTTGTCTTATAGGCGCGCGCGCGTTAAAAACCCAGCACCCTCAAAAATAAGAGAAAAAATAAGACGCCCAAAATGAAATTGACGGTGGAATTTTCGTAAGAACTTACACTCCCAAAAATTAAACATCTGTCTTTATGTCTCAAGATTACAATTCACAAATCCCAACCGTTCCTAACCGTTTGTTTTATTCTACCACCACCAAATTGGCGATATTGCCAGTTTCCACTGGCTAATACTAACTACAAACCTTACTTTTACGTTTACCTGGCTGGCGACCGCGACCCCCCTGGGGATCGCGATCCACATTTTGAAAAACACTGCATTACATAAACTCACGCCTAGTCTTTAACGTATCTATGTTAAACAAATAACTTCCACACAACACAATCACTTGACCTGGACCCAAACTAGGATTCCTTGTGCTATGGTAACCAGACAACGACATCACGAACTTGGACATACACCCAGACTGAGGCCGTTTGTACAAATAAAGTGCATTGGACCCCAGCTGGAATCAAATCCACGAATGTACGTTCTTCGTTCCTTCCACATAATGTATGTTCTTGTTTTTCCCTCTATATGTAAGTCACAGAATCCATGAACATTTAGTTCGAGCGCAGTCTCTTCGATCATATTTTATTAATTGTCACAGTGCGTGTGCAGTGCACAGCGGCTCGGACGATGACCCCACAATGGCGGCAAATCGTACTACGGACTTAATATTTACACAGAATAGGCACAGCTGTCAGCTGTCTGAGCCACAGATTAGCAGTGGTCAGGCTGCACAAAGGATTGCTCACTCATGATCGTTCCCCAACATGTATGTTAGAAATCTCAAACAAAGGCGCAGAAGGCGCTCCTTTCCCCACGGGTAACCATCTGAACGCCGTTTCCTCCGCAGTGCGGCGTCCACCTGCCGAACGACGTGAAGGCGCGCCTCCACTACACCACCGAGCACCCCGGCGCCGAGTACCTGAAGCGGTACATGTGCGACGTCTGCGGACACACCACAAGGGTGAGACTCGCCACGCTTCTTTTAGGGTTCCGCGCATGAAAAGGAAAAACGGAACCCTTATACTTATAGGATCACTCCCATTCTGTTTCCAGCAATACGCCAACAAGCAAATATACCCTGAACTTGCGCCCGAAGGCATATCTACAATTATTAAAAGCTTGCTCTCTAACTCTCCCATTCTGTTTCCAGCAATACGCCAACTTGGAGGTTCACATGCGGACACACAGCCGCGAGAAGCCCTACGCGTGCACTTACTGCGACCGCCGCTTCACCATGCCCAGCAACCGCGACCGACATCTTGTGGTGAGAACTTTTTAGAGTTCCGTAGTCAACAACAACTTGTTTACAGTTTCGCCAAGTCCGTCTATCCGTCGTCTATCTCCCCTACACTTCAATTAGGGTGATTTTTCATTTACTCGTCTACAACTCTACACCATAGTTTGGGGTAGATGAGTAAATCCTTATATTGGTCATTTTTAGGGTTCCGTAGTCGACAAGGAACTTATAGTTTCGCTATGTCCGTCTGTTTGTCTGTCCGCGGCCTATCTCAGACACGATTAGTACGAGAAAGCTGAAATTCGGCATAGACATATATTAATCACGCCGACGAAACGGTAGAATAAAATCTTTCAAATTTTTTTTGTTCACCTCTACAACTAAATTATTCATGCAATATTTTTTCTCGCTTACGCCATAGTGTGAGAGATCATTGTATTGGTCGTTTAAAATCATTGTAAGTCTACGAAAACCATTTTTGGTTTACGGATCCGTTTGCGAAATATTAAGCTTTAAATCGCAAATTTTTGTTAGAGTAGGGCGTCTCTCTTCCGGCTAAACGATTGATTGTAGAAACGTGAAAAAACTCGGGGTAGTAGCCGATATAAAACTATCACGGCACAAGTAGTCTTTACAAGTTACCGAGTAATACGCGACCAAGTTATTAAATGAAAACTTCATACACATTCCGTCAGACGAGAAAAAAAATGCATCCCTAATTTAGGTGCAGGGGCTAAATTAGGGACGCAATTTTTTTTCTCGCCTACACCATAGTGTGGAGTATCGTTGGATTGGTCGTTTAAAAATATTGTGGGTTTAGAAAGATCATTTTTTGATGGCTGAAAACTCTGACTTATGCGCAGAACCCTATTCTGCGCGTAAGTCAGAGTTTTCAGCCATGTTGACAGAGCTTTTCTACATTCGTAATGTCATCGTATAAATGTTGATTTGTCTGTTAACTTTATTATATACCTAGTTATATTCTTTTTGTTGCACTAATCCGTGCTGAGTACAATTTAGAAATTTTTTCAAATTTTTTCAAATTCAAATATTTTTATTCATTGTAAAAACAGAATGTTTACTTAATGAACGTCAAAGTTGTTAGTTTCACAATTAATGGATTATGTGGAGAAGAAACTAACAAAGAAACTCCACATTTATTCTTTTCAAAACACGTTTTAACTTAATTAACAGAGTTTTCAACTTAAAATATTAGTCATGAATGTGTTGAACACTAGTCACAATCGTCCTTTAAATAGTATTAATCTACTGTTTAATGCCAAACATCTTTGTCTTCTAAGTAATCCTTGATGTTATAGTAAGCCTTTTTGCACAGAATGTGCTTAACACATTTTTTAAATCGCGTTGGAGGTAACTCTAATATATCTTGAGGAATTTTGTTGTAGAACCTTATACAGTGCCCCATAAAGGATGTGTTAACTTTTGCAAGTCTAAATAGTGGAAATGACAATTTATGTTTATTTCTAGTATTAAAATTATGGTGGCCACCAACATTTTCGAAGTCTTTGATATTTTTTCTAACGTACATAATATTTTCATAAATGTATTGACATGCAACTGTTAAGATGTTGGTTTCTTTGAAGAAATCTCTTAGCGAATCCCTACTACCTAACTTGTAAATAAATCGGATGGCTCTCTTCTGTAAGATGAAGATCGTCTCAATGTCTGCTGCCCGACCCCACAGTAGTATGCCGCAGGACATAATACTGTGGAAGTAACTAAAATAAACAAGCCTAGCAGTTGCAACGTCAGTGAAACCTATTTAGAGGCTAAAAATTCCACCGATGCCGGGACTTGGACAATACTTATGAACTTAGATTTAAAAGTACCGCCTATATAGTAATACAGTAGAGTATGATAGACTGGACCAGAGTAGTATAGATATATGTGATAAGGTTACCATCGCAAATATTTCTAAGATGTTTAATTAACCAGAGTAGCTTTCTTGCTCGACTTGCTACTGATTCAAGTTGTGAATACCAAGAAAGATTGCTGTCTAATACAATGCCCAAGTATCTAGTAGTATTCCGGTTATGGGTTCCCATTAAGTACAAATGACCTTAGTAAGGGTTTTAAACATTAAAATGCAATCTAGGAAAATGCTAATATGCTTTGTACAAAAGTCTGGGAGTTTTACCTTCTTTGTGATGTTCTTGTCTGGTCGCAGAGAAAATTATGTTTTTGATGTATTAACACGCCATACCATTCCAGGTGCACACCGGCGAGAAGAAGTTCGAGTGCGAGATCTGCCACCGCCGCTTCACCCAGAGTGCTTCAGTCAAGCACCACATCCAGACCGTCCACCTCAAGATCCCCTACCCGCCCTGGGACAAGAAGAACCGCAAACGGAAGAAGGAGCTCGAGGCTGCCGCCGCGGCATCCAGTATGCCCCATCCGGAGCCTCGGATGATGCTCGACGCTACTCAGGATTATATCAAATCCTATATCAACTATGAGCAGACCTACAACCGTCTGTAAAAGACACCCAACTGCCTGTAAGTGACGAGCGCATTGTTTTTAACCGTTACGATGGCGTGGCATGACGACACTGGATGCTACGCGGCAACAGATCAGGTCTACATCAACTACAAGCAGACTTAAAATATTATGTCATTGGATCGTAAAGCTTTTATTTTTGCAGAAGCGTGGGCTTTTTAGGTACTGTGGCATAAGGATGCTAGAAGCTACGCAGGATTATACAGTCTTTGTATAACTACGAACGGGCGTATAACGATTTTACTGTTACCTAATAAGTCTAATGAGGAGACATCCCAAACGAGTTTATAACGCAAAGTAATTTGTATTTGCTTGAAAAAACGCCATCCAGTATCTTTTGAAATGCAGTACGAACTATTACATATAAAAAAATATACAAATAAATAATCCAATCGGTTTTCATCAGTAAGTTCTGCAAAATCTTGATTTTGCAACACAACATTTGTCTTGAATGTCACATCCAGTTCGCAGTACATAATATTAGGGGTTAAAGTATGAAATTGCCGTTTTATTGCAATAGGTTCTTTGAATTGACATAGAATCTTCATGGTTTGAGGTTTTCGAATGAAACTTTTTTCAAATGGTTTCTATGATGTTCTTTTTTTAAAAAATGTGAAACATTTGAATATCGACTTTCAATTATTTTTGTTATTCAATTTAGACAAGAAGGATGGATACTGCGAAAATTCGAGTGATTATGAGGCACCCATTTTTCGTATTTTTTTATTTTATTGATTTGACGCAAGTGAGTCAATATTGTGGGTAAGGTAACGTTAAACCATGCCGCTAATTCCTGGGTAGTTTGACTAGGGTCGGCTTCCACTATCTCTCTTAATTCATCGTTATTCACCTGTGTGGGCGGTCTTCCTCGTGGCTCGTTCTTTAAGTCGAAATTTCCATCACGAAAGCGTTTAAACCAAAATCGCACGGTGCGTTCATTAGTAGACCCCTCTCTAAACGCAGCATTGATATTGCGGGCTGTTTCTGAAGCGTTAGTTCCGCGTCGGAACTCGTATTCAAAAATCACTCGAATTTTCGCAGTACCTACCTATCCATCTTTCTTGTCTAAATTGAATAACAAAAACAATTGAAAGTCGATATTCAAATGTTTCACATTTTTTAAAAAAAGAACATCATAGAAACCATTTGAAAAAAGTTTCATTCGAAAACCTCAAACCATGAAGATTCTATGTCAATTCAAAGAACCTATTGCAATAAAACGGCAATTTCATACTTTAACCCCTATTACCTCATTTGGTTACAACTCATTTCGCCAGGGCCCACTATGTTAAGACCTGTCTTCCCTTTGGCTAATAAAATATACAATCCATTGTACCCATCTCGAGCGGTCCACTGAAATATTGTTTTCTCATTGAGGTTTTAAATCAATGAAGGCTAACACATGCATCACAGCTAAATATATAGTTAATAAAATCGGTGAATTTAGCGGCAGAAACACTTTCATCTGTAGATTCTGTAGCGAAAATATAACCTTTGGTTTCGGAGTACCAAAGCCATATTGTTCAATCTAACATAAAAAGTTTTACTACTTTTAAATTTACATTTTGCTCTTCAAAATAAGAGTGACATAGACTCCAATGATGATTTCTCAATACAGCTATAGGTAATAATAAGTGAACTTGTAGAGTAGATTGTATCGATAAGTGTAGAATCATAAGTACTAATGGTCAACCAATGCTACCGACGATTATAAAACTAGTTAATTAAGTACATAGATAATTATAATGAACAAACATAATGTAGAATTAAGTATAAGATCTGAATGGTGATTTAACCATCACCGACATCAAAACGCATACATCACTTTAAATAACCAGTTGTAATAGATTTTTGGTAAGGTTAAGATTATGTGTGGTTAAAAACTCCCCTAACGTTGAGAGCCGTGTGTGAAAAATCTGAACCACAAATGCCCACCGCGGATTGGCGATTTCAAGCGCTGAGGTACGTGAACTCCACAAGCAGTTAGGTTTCCTCACGATGTTTTCCTACACAGTTTGCGAGTGGTATTGCTACTACAACTACACAAATGTAAGTAACTTAGAAAACAAAGTCATTGGTACATGCGGACACGCCAGGGTTCAAACCTAGGGCCTCCTGAATGTGAAGTAAGCGTTCTACCCACAGAACACAGAAATAAGGTAGAAAGCGCATGTGGGCGGGGCGCGCGTGCCACGAACTTGTACAAATGATCATATTTTACAAAAACATACCCAGTCGGCCGCGTAGTCTTAAAGAGCATGTTACTGAAGAAAAACTGTTAAAAAAAGGGTAAAAATGCCATCATCCGCAATCATCATCATCAGTTAGTCAGACTAATGGAGGAATTTCTTTTCATCGGTACATAAATTAAACCTTTATTTTGAGTGATTTGATCGAAAATATTGAAAAGAGTATGTTTTCCAGCAATAGTGAAAAATATCGCAAGATGAAGTATACATTGCCGGTGTTCTACGCAAATAATTGCTGCGCCAACGTATTATGTACGCGAAGAGCAATGCAAAGCATGTGTGTGCGTAAACGATTGACTTCACAATATTCCGTGGTACTCCCCAAAAAGAGTAGCGAAGGGAATAACTTATCGATAGTGTTGGGTCAGTTTGTCGTGGTGTCGATATTGTTCAACTTTGTTATTACGGAATATTTCATTGCTCTTAGAAACCGGCGAAGTGCGAGTCAATATCGCGCACCGAGGGTTCAGTACAGACTTGTAGGTATGTAAATAGTTCGTCCATTGCAGGAATCTAGTTTCCAAGATATTTTTTTTGTAACTACTAATTTACGGATTTCGGATTTTTTCCCTTTCATTTTTTATTATAAATACATTTATTTGCAACTACAGTCATACACACAAAGCGAAATAACACAACATGAAATAACATAACAAAAAAAAAAAAGAAAAAAAAATAGGCTGACGTTAAAATGTAATTTTTTTTTGCACATTCTGAGACCTACAATACGCCGAAATTTTGTTTTATGACTTTTGCGGCCTGAGTTTGAGGCGAGTTCCCCATTTAACCACTTCTGACACACTTGCCACAAGTATTTACGATAAAATTGCCATAAGTAAATAATGAAACCTACTCTGATAGAATTAAGCGCTAAAGAAGAGTAGAGACACACCAGTACATGCAACAATCAATAATTACACACAAAATATCAAATTTTTAAAATTACATTCATTCCCAAAAAGCTTCGCCAAACAAAGTTAATAATATCGATATTTTTTAACTTTTTGTCAATCCCTATTGCTTTGCTTGTACGTACAGGCGCACGCACACATCAAAAGTTGCGTTGGTGTGAACTGCATTGGCCAATTGCAACGCTTGCTTTCGCGGCCTCCGACTCACGCACACATGTATAAGCCTGCGTGCGTATTGCTTACATTAGTAGTAGTAAAGAATGGTGGGGGGTGAAGAGCGACAGCGGTTCCCGTACAAAATACGCGCTAGGGCAATTCTAACTTATTTTCTCTGTTCTGTGGTTCTACCGACCGCGCTACCACCGCTTCTCATTTGTTAAAAGACAAATACTTACCTACTTAACATTAGCAATTTTTTATTATTATTGGAATTTTTTTATTAAACTAATTTATTATTCTGAGTGAGAGCAATTTGTATCTTTTATACAAACCCATTAGAAACGCTTCAAAATGTAATATTCACGTGCAATATTGATACCTGCTTAGTGGTTGTTTTAATTCGTATACAAGCTAACGGTCTTATTTATAGAAAACGATTCTTTAAAACGCCCATTAAAATAGTCTCGTGGAGATTTTACAAGGAAAAATCGTAACCACAGATTAAATGAACTGTTTCTTAGGAGTGCTTTAGAGGAATCGTGTTTTTATAAATAAGGCCGTAAGTATTTGAATTCATCACATGGTATATATACGTGACTGAAGTATCACTCAACCTGATTCCCCTTTATAATAAAGGCTAAGTTCGTTGGCGCACAAACTATGGTTTCCGTGGGGTCGCTACTAGAAGAAAAATGTCTTACTATTGTATTTATTAAGGCTTTTAAAAATTATAAAATGCGAGTGGCTTTCTTATTTTATACATGGTGTTTCGGAAAGGTCCAGTGAAACTTAAGGGTGTTAGTTCGTTTTGCCTGTGGTTTCCGCACTTAGCCTCATCACTCCGGCCAGCTAATCTCTTTCCAGAAAGCCAGCAGTGCACCAATGTTACTGCTGGCATCTCGAAGGTATCCCAGCTTTCCGATGGTGGATGCCCGTTGCACTTTCACGCTCTCACAGTGAATAGTCACGTGAGTGGGTGTTTCATTTTCCTTAAGGCATCCTCGGCATAACGGGCTGTCGGTCAGTCCCATGATGTGGAAGTGTTTGTTCAGTGGGCAGTGGCACGTCATAAGTGCCCCAGCTATGCGCACATTGCATCTCCTCAGATGCAGCAGGCTGCGTGTGGGGCGCTTCGACATTGTTGGCAGAGCTTCTCCGGATTTCGTTTCCATTTCCCATAGTTCGGCATGCTGTGTTTCTATTTGCAGCCTTAAGCATTTACAAAACTGATTGTATGGTAGTGGGAGTAGAGGTTCAGGTTCGTCCTCAGCATCATTGCCTAGGCAGCCGCTGTGACCCTTTATCCATTGTAGCGTGACTCGGTTATTTGTGGATAGTTTTTCCAACTCTTGGTGGCACTCTAGTATAAAACTGTTGTTTATGACCTTATTTTGGAGTGCTTGTAGCACTAAGGTGTTGTCTGAGATTATGCGTATTGCATATTCCTTCATGTTTCTCATGTTTAGTAAAGCGACTGCGTTTTTACTTAAGGGGGTTATTCTAAACATAAATACAAACAACTTTATTGTGAGACCAACACTGAAATACCCAAAAAAAATACCAGCTAACTTTTGTTGAAAACAAATCCGAAATCATAAGATCTGAGAAATGCCTGTGCCCTACAGTGGGACCTAAATCCGAAATACTGAAAAAATGTCAGGTGTTTCATACACTCTAGAGAGCAATGCTCTAGCGAATGTATGAAACGCCTGTTTTTTTTTCAAAAGTAATTATTATAATGTAATAACACAATTAAAAGTGTTGCGCTCTCATAATGTCTGTATTGATGAGTAGAATAACCCTTCATTTTCAGCGGACCTTTCTGAAACACCCGGTATGTATTATGCTGGATATTTTATATGGATAGATGGAATTGTTGTAAATATATTATGGCTAGACATTCTAAACATGCACTATGTTGAATAACAGAGGTCGGGAGTGAACCTGTTATTTCACACGCAACAAGAGTCACGAGCTGTGTACTACCGTCAGTGAATGATTCGGTATTTCTAATCAATATTTATTGAGTCGTAGTCCTTGCTGCGTGTGGTTTAAATGCGAGCATGGTTTGAGAGCAAGTGTTATTCGCTTTCTGAATTCACATATGTACTACATGGAGGGCCTAAAAGTACTATAAAGGTACAGTAGACTTTAATGCTAATATAAATAAAAGTTATTTCATATTGTGTACGTTCAGAATGAAGTAACTGGGTTGCAATATTTTTATTTAATTTATGAAAGTAGTTGACAACTCAACCTTTATACGCTTGCTACGAGCGTATTTGCAACAAAAACTGAAGATTGATCGACGGTTGACTATACCTATTTAAGGTCCATCCACATTACCACGGGCCGGCGGTACAATACAACCTAAATTAAACCTTAAATAATATTAACTACAACACTAGCACAAAAAATATCCCGGCCAACGGGTTCCGTAGTCGACAAGGAACTTATAGTTTCGCCATGTCTGTCTGTCCGCGATTCGGCATAGACACATTAATCACGCCGACAAAATGGTAGAATAAAACCTTAATAGAATAGACCTTAATTAGGGATGAAATATTTTTTCTACACCATAGTGTGGGGTATCGTTGGATTGCTCGTTTAAAAATATTGTAAGTAGGACAAACATTTTTAGATTCAGGGATCCGTTTGCGAAATGTTAACTTTAAAGCGCAAATTTTTGTTAAAGTAGTGCGTCCCCCTCCGGGTAAACGGTAGAAACGTGAAAAAATTCAGGGCAGTAGCACATATAAAACTATCACGGCTAAGTAGGCTTTAAAAGTTAACGAGTAACAGGCGACTTCGTAAATATATAAGGATTATTTTGTATCGTTGCCCCTGCACGTCGCCGGCCCGTTGCAACGTGTATAGACCTTTATACTCAAATAAAAAAATATATATTGAACTTTCCGTAATACAAGTTTTTACCTAGTACAGGGTCTTTACAAACGTTCTTGGGTCTTTACCCTTTTCTAAATTGTGAAATTTTGTAATAAATAATATTTATTTTATTTTTTTATTTAACATTGGCCAAGAGCGGGCTGAACTCATAATTAGATGATAATACAAAAGTTTGATGAAAGGACAAGATTGTGTTTTATATGAATTTATGGTTAGTTAAATTATTTTTAGTACTTACAATCGTACATAAAAATATAAGGTGGAAGATAGGAACCAAAGTGACGCCCTTGCGTCTTATTACTTAAAATTGCGTCTTGCATCTAGGGAGACATTGAGCAATTTGTGTAGCATGTTATGGGACGCAAGCATCATAGACAATACTGCTTAGTGTGTCCATTGGACTTTGCATCACCTATCTACCACTTTATTTTTGTTTGAAATTCTATTATGTTCTCTATCATGAGTCAATCAACTATTGTATCATTTAACTATGAATTTTATTATCATAGCTTTTATGCCAATATTATATTTTGCTTACAAAAGTATTCAATAATTTTATGCATGTAATAGGAGAATAAGCCACAGCAAGCATTGTTCTATAAATATTGAGATACATTTTAATTCACCTAAGTATTTAAAAAGAATAATGCAATTTAAAAAGATTTTTGGATCAGCTAATCATGGTAAGATAGATAAGTAGTGTTTCTAAGAAAGAGTAATGATGTGTGTTAATCTATGTAAGATTCCAATAGTGTGTTGTGTTTTTATTGAGTGTATTGTACATAATTATTAGAAATAAAATTATTTTGCAAGTACATACATGATATAAATGTTTTATTGAAATATAGTGTCCTTAAAACTACACAGCACATAATTTAGCAAATTGGTTCGCCAAACTTTGCATGCTCAAGGATTAGCACATCTCTTTTGTGAACTGGATTGCTTATCCAGTTCTGTATGTTTTGCGCCGAGACATTAACCAGTCATGCACCACCAGAATCGTGGAATGATTTAATCTTCAATAGGATTGGGATTGGTGTCGAGCTTGGGGTTTTCAATGATTCCTTCAGTATAATAACTTAAAGGCCTTGGTTGTTTATTGGAAATAAGCATTGGCCATAGGAATAGAGTTTCAAAACGTTCCATCAGCAGAGTAAGCTGCTCCTTGAAGATAACATTCTTTCGGCGATGTGCAGCAATTTTGTTCATAACAGCTTTGGCTGCAGGGCCTGAGTCTTTATTGGAGTATTTCATCAACAACTGCTTGCAACCAATGATTGTAGCAAAGCTTGGTGGGAGCACATATTCCGTTTTGGTCAATTTGCACCCACCCCATATGCTTGGTGCCTTCTCTACTTTTACCATTACCGGTTGTTTTTTAGAATAGGACCGTACCGGCATTAAGGTTCTATTATCAGGTGATTTCAAAAGATCTTTGTATTTCTGACATTTTGTACTCTCTAAAAATTCCTTTTTGTCTAATGATGCCTTTAATAGTATGAGTAGCTTGTGTAAGTTTGCAACATTTTCATCTGTTTCGCATACAACAATGTCATCAGCAGATGTTTTTGGCTCATTTGCTTCATTGTATTCCAAAAACTTTTCATTCATTAGCGCGATTATTATTGAATGTTCTATTGTCTCTTCTGATGATTCCATTGTTACTTTGTTTGTTTTTGTTGCATTATACTGTTTAGTCATTCTAGTCTTGAGATTATCCAAAGCATCAGATAGCTCTGTTGCAGCTTGCCCGTGGATTAATCGTCTTGCTGCACGTCTAGGAGCCCATTCTATGTCTTTTTTAGGGTGCCGTTTCATCCATTTGAGTAAAGTTACATGTCGAGTTCTTATATTGATTCTATCTTTCCCAGGAAACAATTCAGCTATATCTGCATAACTAGCTGCCTCATGGTTTGCCATCAGCTGTACCAGTTTTCTGTCTTCTTCCACCGTCCATACACATGATATTCTCTGTGTTTTAAGAAGATTATGGTGGCGCAACTTGATTTGTGACACAGAGCGCCCATTTAGGAATTTAGCAATTAACTTCCAGTTGGTACCATATTTTTTAACACAAGTCAAAAGAACAGCATCTTCTTCAGGTAGAAATCTGCCTTTCTTCTCTGTCATCCTTATGTATTTATTGTACATTTGCAGTTTTGTTTTATTATCTATCAGTGGCACAATTTTTCCCCATGGTATATAGTTGCCTTGTTTATAATATTTAATCAATCTTCTGAGATATTCTTCCTCTTCTATTGTCCATTTGTTGGTTGAAAATTTGTTACTCATGTTTGTTTTATAGTACACAAAGCATTGGTAACCAGTCCGACCAGTGTCTAGCTCTTTAGCAATGTCATCCCAGTTTTGATAGTTGTATTGGATAGCAATGTTTTGAAGCTGTGTATGCTCCCTTTTATTCCAGTTGCCTTTGTTGATATTTGGATGCAGAAAGAGTTTCCAGAGTGCCCTGCATTCTGTGGGTGTGTGACGATAGTCCAGCTTTAATGAGACCATGTCCCAGTCATATTCCTCCTCAATGGGCAAAGCTAGCTCTGCTACACTTCTTTTGCTCAGTGAGTTAATTTCATTCCGTACTGCCTCCATTTGCTTTTCAATTTTTTTGTAATTTTTGTCATCCCCAGACTTAGCATCTCTATAACACTGGGCAATGATAGAGTGCAGCTGCCTTCTCTTAATGCCTCTAGAGAGTTCATGAATAACTTCAACAAAGTTTCTTTTGTCCTTAACAGTCCAGCCAGATACTGATGAAACACTGCCTACATCAAAGATGCCTGTGTTTTTCATGAGCGTGGTGTCATTATTATCTGGGGCTGGGAAGAAATTTTTATCTTTAAAATAAGGTTTCCCGCAATGAACGATCAGGGAGACAGAAGATGATTTTTCGGATGGTTTTGGCCCGATGCGTTGTGTTTCGGCCAGCTTTTCCCGGCATTCCTCCAGGCGCGTAATGAGAATACTCTCGAGGCGTTTCAACTTTTCGTCAGTTAGCTTGTTCAGTGCCAAAGCTACTTCTATTTTGGAAACGCTGGGCATTCCGACATTCGGGGCTGTGGCCGTAGATGAAGTGGATACGGAACATTGCGACGAAGTCTCCGTAGATCTGCTGTCCTTTTCGAGAACCAAATTGATCAGATTTATATCTTGAACTTCGGACTCCCCGTCACTCTCTCCGTCCATTTTTGGGAGTTTTCTTGCAAAATATAGAGAATTGCAAAATAAAGAACAATGCAATACAAAACGTAGGTAGGTACCAAGGAATATAATATAATACTACTTTGTAGTGTAGGTACCTACCTACCCACTTTGAAAATATTACAATCTGTGATCACAATGCAAGAGCTCCATAGATTATGAAGAATGAACAGACTAGAGATGGATGACAGTTTTTTTTTTTAAAAGAAACACGAGTATGGAACTGTTCAGATAGCTACAAGCGGTCGTTTAGCTATAAAGAATACACGAACGCCAGTAACGATTGAGTTACTTGAATGTACTCTTTAGAGTGTGTAGAACGTGATAAGCGGAGAGGAAAGACTCATGAGCGGAGCAACCGCTCAAGGTGCTAAAGAGGACCAACAAACCAGTCACTATCGACTCATCGCGAGGACCAATTACCGTTTCCATGGATCGTGTTAAGCTGGCCTACATACTTGTCGATGATCTTCCATGTCCAACTCTATCCATTTCAATCCCACCTACGGAAGCAAAGAAAGCACCTGAAGTCAGATTCAAAGACTTTTACTCAGTGATACTTAAAAACATAAATGTCTGACTAGCACTAAAAAATTACTCCATGTTCAATAGTGGGCGGGGTTTGAAATTGTGTTACCAATCGGAGCGAGTTCAATATTACCCATCAAAATATCGCCATTTTGCTAGGTACCTAAATATTTTGACGGTTTATACATCAATGACGTCATTGGTTTGACGTTTTTAAATAAAACCAATCATTAGTTATGCTGTCACTTACTATCGCCCACTCAATGTTCACGTCATGCATGGTGCACGGAATGAACCAATCACAGAGTGATTAACTGTACAGCACATCGTGCGCTCATTTCATTGGTAAAGACTAGACGAGATGACTGGGGTTATTTTTGAGTGTGAATTATGATGAGTGTGAAATACTTGTATGGTTGGTTTTTTTATTCGTAGCTTTTCCCCGGATTAACTTTCTCCAATGAGGGTGATGTAGTGCATCCTACATGGAGCGATCGCGCGCCTCACGCGTGCTGGCTGGCAGACAGTTCTCGCCACCACGCGACACATCAGTTAAAAGTCAGTCGCTTCTCGTTCTCGCTGTCAGGAATTTTCTCGCATCTTGCAAATACCTTCTGAATATTTTTCATTGTTGAGGAGGAAACGCATCCCCCTCACAGGACCTAAAAGGCAGCCGGCGCGTCTTTGTCATTTTTATGAACGCTTGAGACTATATCGACACTTCCTTAGCTTTGTGATGAACACAGACAACTCTTATGTACTGTAGACTGTAAGCAGCATGATGCATGACAGCTGTTGTGTGGTTCGTTCAGAGTATCCTTGGGTTCGTTTGGCCCGGCCGGCCGTGCCCGCAGATTCGTTCACAGCAATATTATCGGATGCATCGGACGGAGCTTGATCGGAGCGTGTGGTTGAGTTGTCAGTTAATTAAAAAAGTGAAAAACTCCCGCCAAATTTCACAACTGTCAAAGTGATTATTTTCTCTGTGACTGTCAAAAAAAAGCAACAAACGTGCTTGCACTGTGTGGTTTTAGTTATTATTGATTTCAGATTTATTTATGTAATTTTAAAGCTAGGCTGCAAAGCTGTGTAGTGTTTTGTTGTGATTAATCAAAGCCCATTTTGTACTGTTCTCTAACAATGGATGTCGCTGATACGTATGCAACACAAAGCCAAGTCAAAGATGAGGTTGGAGTGCGGTGCCAGAAGCTTTTTCAAGATTTCCTTGAAGAGTACGTTATCCAACGTCCTTTCACTTTTAGCTTTTCCAATTATTGGGACTTCCAAATATCGTGAAATGTCACAAGTAATCTTAATTATTCTCCAAAATGAACACAGACAAAACAATGGGCAAAAACTGCATAAACTGGCCAGTTTTCTAGCGAAAGTTTGATATAACTAGTAATTAAATACAAATCACAAGTTGCCACTTTTAGGTTAGAATCCACCTCCCAGCTTGGGGTTGGGGTGTAGGAAAGGGTGGCCGTACCTGGGACTTAGAAAAATTTTGACCAAAATTTTTTTTATTTATTTTCCATTGTAATCATATTTTATATGTCGAAAAAACCATAAGATACATTTATTTGTAGCAACCAGTACACATAAGCAAAAATAGGTTCGATAGGTGTTAGTTCTTTTTTAGGGTTCCGTACCTCAAAAGGAAAAAACGGAACCCTTATAGGATCACTTTGTTGTCCGTCTGTCCGTCCGTCCGTCTGTCAAGACCCTTTTTCTCAGGAACGCGTGGAGGTATGAAGCTGAAATTTATATCAATTACTCAGGTCTACTGTCCCTTGAAGCTGTGAAAAAATCAAACTTCTAAGCCAACGCAATCAAAAGATACAGCCGTTTATGCCGCAAATTTTCGACACTTGCAAGGGAATCAAAACCTACAGGGTGCTTCCCGTGAACTCAGAATCTTGAAATTTGGTACGAAGCAACGTCTTATAGCATAGATAAAGGAAAAATTACGAAAACCATAAATTTTTAGTTACATCACATAATATTTTTTTTTTTAATAATTTTAAACTTACTACCCATTTCCTCATAAACGCGTAGAGGTATTAAATTGAAATTCATACCAAATACTCAAGTCTATAATACCTTTAAGCTGTAACAAAATCTAACTTCTATGTCAACGCAATCAAAAGAAACAGCAATTTAAGCTGCATATTTTGAAACTCGCAAGTACTCGCAAGGGAATCAAAACCTAAAGGGTACTTCCAGTCGACCTAGAATCTGGAAATTTGGCATGAATCAACGTTTTATAGCACACATAAAGGAAAAATTCCGAAAACCTTAAATTTTTAGTTACATTACAAAATATATATTTTTTAATAAATATAAACTTATTACTTTTTTCCTCATGAACGCGTAGAGCTATCAAGTTGAAATTCATATCAAATACTTAGATCTAATTGCCTTTAACCCGTGAAAAAATGTTGTTGACATTGCAGGTTTGTACGGAACCCTCGGTGCGCGAGTCCGACTCGCACTTGGCCGGTTCATTATTTTTATATAAAAGCGAAAAAAAATATTTCACTAAAAAACTTAGTTTTGAGTCAAACAAAAAAATTTTTTTCTAAGTCCTATATATGGGCCACCCTTTGCTACACTCTGACCCAGCTTGGTAAATGGCCGAAATACTGGTTGACATTACACCAAGATATTGAATTAGATTTTATTGAGTTTGATATATTTTAAGTTTTGTCCCTCTTAACATGATAAATATGCACCTTGACCTGACTATGAGGTTTAATTATGTGAAACTCTAAAACCAAAGAGTTAGGTAAAACCTTATAGTATACCATAGTATAATTTTGTTTATTTTATTTTAGGTTATAGGAAAAGTAAAAGCTATTACATAGATTACATGAGCTGTGGTAGCAGAGCGGTAGAACGCTGGCTTTTAATTTGGGAGGTCGTGTTCGATTGGCATGTACCAATGACTTTGTTTTGTAAGTTACATACATTTGTGAAATTATAGTAGCAATACCACTAACGGCGAAGGAAAATATTGTGAGGAAACCCTTGTGTCTGAGGTATTTACATACCTTAGCACTTGCTATGAACAATGGCCCAACTATGAGTGTGGAAATTTCAAGTCGAACTAGAACTACATAGATTATTTAGGACACAGTAAGCACACTAATAATAATTAGTTAACGAATAGTTATTAGTTAATTAATAGTAATTAGTTAATTAATTAACTAATAATTAGTCTTCACAGTTAGAAGATAATGCCTGGGACTGGTTGTATTTCAGGTTTCATTAGCAATATTACTTAAAATTTTTCATGCTTAGGTTCAGTCAAAATAAAAATAACTCCTCTTAATTGTGCATCACAAAATCTGGCTGCATGGATTTTTGTTCAAGTTTGTTCAGTTTTTTGTTTTGTTGTTATGTGCTAAGCATTATATTCTACTAACCTAATTCGCTTCACAACAGATTTAAAGAAGACAACGAGCTGAAATACGAGAAGCAAGCCAAGGACCTGCTTAAGCCAGAGCTCAGTACACTAGAAGTGAGCTTCGATGATGTGGAGAAGTATAACCAGAACCTGGCAACGACTATCATTGAAGAGTATTACCGGATATACCCATTTCTGAATCAAGCAATACTCAACTATGTCCTGAGTCACGCCGACAGCACAATTAAGAAAGAGCTCCATGACAAGGAGTGTTATGTCTCCTTTGTTGATGTACCGACCAGACACAAAGTCAGAGAGCTAACAACTGCCAAGATTGGAACGCTAATCAGGTAACCTATAAATGTTTGGTACTAAACTAAAGGTCATTACAATCTTAAAAAATATCATGTTCATTCACAGACAGTTGAGCTTTACAGTTTACACTACACTGTTTTCTTTCTAATGTGACTGCACACATGTCTCACATTACTACTATTAGCTCAAGCTATCATCATCATCAGCCTACCACTGCCCACTGCTGGGTATAGGCCTTTTCCCCATTACACCATCTTTCGCGGTCTCTCGCGATTCTTATCCACGGGCCCCCTACCGACCTCACCACAATGTCCGACCATCGAGCTGTTGGTCTACCGACTGTCCGCCGCCCGGTTCTCGGCCACCACTCTGTTACTACCCTGGTCCAACTGCCGTCCAAGTTTTAATTTTAGCTCAAGCTAATAGAAAGAAAACTTGCAATCTCAATACTCTTCACTGGCAAAGTCATCAGGGAAGCCTCTTACCTAGAATAGCTTGATTAAATTTATTAAATTCTACGTAAAGTATAACTCTTTTGGCTTTGTTTTTTCCAGAATCTCTGGTCAAATTGTACGGACACATCCAGTGCACCCGGAGCTGGTCTCCGGCACCTTTGTCTGCCTCGATTGCCAGACTGTCATTAAAAATGTTGAGCAGCAATTCAAGGTTTGTTAAGGTCTATTTTCGTATTTTTTTAGGAGTTCCCATGACCACGCCAACTGACACATTGCCGAGAATTATGATTATTATTATTATAGCCATTAATTTTCCCAAACAAATTGATATAAAATTATGCATTATATTAAAATTACATTGAACAATTAATAAAAAAAAATTGCTCCATTAAAATTAAAATACTTGCATTAATAAAATAAAATTGATAAATTAGGTAACATGTTCGATCATGCAACTTCAACTTCAATGAGTACATTAGATGATTTTGGAAAACTATGTTAAGTCTTTATTTAACATAAACATTATAGATGGTAAAAACCAAACACGGTCATGATTTGTACATTATCATAAATGATACATTATCAGGCTAAAACACCTATTCAAACTTTTTGCATAGAATGGGAAATTTGTAACAGCAATATTTACTTGAGGGAATACTTACATTCGGTTGTTTTGTATTTAACTTTGGCTAGTTCACATTTGTTGCTATAACATTATGATATACTCACAAGATTTTTTTTTTCCATTCAATTATTTCCATTGGGGGCGCTAGTGTTCTCGGTAGCCCCTTAATAATTTTGCTTTAAAGTAATTTTAATGTGTAATTTTGTGTCTTGCTTTTTTGTATGTTTTTTATGTGATATTTTTTTATTGGCGATCACCCTCCAATAATAAAATAATATATTTCCATAAATACGTTTAGGACTTTTGTATTTCAGATAAGTAATTAATATCTGGAATACAAAAAAATAAGTGGTTATTTCCAAAATGCGCAATTCCTGTCGGTTGGAGTTTGTCATTTACAACAGCTGGTTCTACGACTTTTAAATTGAATTGAATTGAATTTAAATTTATTTTGAAAAATTTTATTTTTCCGAAAATAATGATTTTTATAGCTTTTCTGCTTTGTAGTGGCGCTGTTTGATATTATATGTTAAATAGAATGTACATTCTTCTATGTAGGACAATGATTCACTGAAGGTTGCGACTTCCCTATAGCGTGTAAAGCGCGGATTTAATAAAACTGTAAAAAACAGATACCTAATTTTGAAAAATAAAAGTCTGAGAAATACTCACACAACAAAAGTTGTTGCCAAACTCAAATACAAATTGGCTACTCCTAGTATTTTAGTAAAAAAACCCCTCTATACCAACAAATACTTAAAAAACTGCCTTCCAATTCCAGTACACAATCCCGACGATATGCCGGAACCCGGTGTGCGCGAACCGGCGCCGCTTCATGCTGGACGCCGACAAGTCGGTGTTCGTAGACTTCCAGAAGGTCCGCATCCAGGAGACGCAGGCGGAGCTGCCGCGCGGCTGCATCCCGCGCTCGCTTGAGGTCATACTGCGCGCCGAAGCGGTCGAGTCTGTGCAGGTAGGTAATTATTTATTTATTTCAAAATCAAAAAATCAAAATTTTTTTTTTTTATTCAAAGTAGCACAGAAACTGCGACTAAATGAACGTTATTTATTTAGATATCTATGGTGAACCAAGAGCTATTGCAATAATATAGAATCTGACATGGGGAAACTTAAAGCCAATTACAGGATCACACTGATAGCACACAATTACTTATTGCCCCATTACAAGTAAAACAGTTTTAGACATGATTCAGTTTTAGACGCCTATTTGACTTCAATAAAACACGTTTGAAGCTACGGGATTACGGCACGCTAGCGGCACAATGTCCGACAGGCGAGACAGACAAGCTCGCACGAGCTCTGTCTCACCTGATGTTACGTTGTTTATACTGGACGCGGACTAGTCCGTGTTCGTGGAATTCCAGAAGGTCCGTGTAGGATATTCTGCCTACTACAGCAACACCGGTACCTCACCTCTCCCCCTCTCCCTTTTTTGTTCCGGCATGTTCTATGTGTAAGTGGTGCAAGAAAGATCGTCAAGGATAAAAATAAATAAAAGTGCTTTTATCGCTTATTTCGGATTGTTAATTAATTACTCGCCAATAATGGAGAACTTGCACTAAAAAATGTTTTAATAGAATAGGAGAGCACACATTAAAATGATAAATAAACGTGGTATTTTTTTTCTCTGCAACTAATACTTTTCATTACAATAGTTTTCTGCAAAGTGTGTGCAGTGGCACACCGGTGTCTCTTGGTCATTAGTTGGTGCGCCTCGGAAAAATGACAAAGTTTTGCCAAAAAAATAACGTTTTTAGTGGAAACGCAATCTCGTACAAGGTTACGACTTTCTGCCCGCTATAGATATGCCTTAAATGCTTTTTAACTTAAAGTAAATACAATAATTTAAGAATTAATTATTTATTTGTGGTGTACATCTGAATAAAAAAAAAATAACCGAACCCCGTATCCGTAGGCTGGCGACCGCTACGACTTCACGGGCACGATGATAGTGGTGCCCGACGTGGGCGCTCTGTCCCTTCCCGGCGCACGCGCAGAGATCACCTCGCGCACGCGCGTCAACAACGACGGACAGATGGACGGGATCAAGGGGCTCAAGGCGCTGGGCGTTCGGGAGCTGCATTACAAGTTAGTAGGTGGACTAGAAAGGATGAGAGTAAGATATTGATTAAGGCTGCTCTTAAGTGGAGTATGCTGTCTCGCTAGCACAATTTATCTTTTTTTTATATTGTAATATGAATAAACTTTTGATAAATGTGGTCTGAGGGTTTGATAGATAATTTAATATAGTGCAATAACAGTGCCATAATACCTACCTGTAAAGATTTTTCCATAAACTCGTTTCAGTATTATATTGTATCAACGGTATCTGGTATGTATGAAAGGTATCTGGAGATAAATTATTCTTATTGTTATTCTTAATTAAACTGTTTATATTCAAAGCATATTAAGTTTGTCATTGAAAAAATTTGATTCCGATATTAATAATTTTGGAAACAACTTTTCTTTATTAAAAACTAGGAATCGGAAAACAAAAATTTATTTAATTTATGCATCAAACCCGCAGACAACATTTATCTAAAGTTTACTCACATTATTACAATGTTAAAAATACTAAATTGTGCGAGCGAGACAGCAGCCTTAAGACAGAAAGAGTGGGAGGTAGAAGAAGAGACACGCAAGTGCGCTAGTGACGAAGTGCAGATGGACGGTGTCATAGGACTCAAGGCTCAAGGGAGTTGATTACAAGCTACTCAAGAAGGGGCTCAAGCGAGTTGCACTGAAGTTTCGTAGCTAGTCTGGAGATTGGGAAGGATATATTATTAGTAAGTAGACTAGAGAGATACTGAGAAGCGGAGATGCGCGCTATGTCAATAGGCTTAACTCGCTGGACATGCGGGAGGTGCATTACAAGTTAGTAGCTACACTAGAGAAGGAGGGGGATGCCTTAAGACAGAAAGAGTGGGAGGTAGAAGAAGAGACACGCAAGTGCGCTAGTGACGAAGTGCAGATGGACGGTGTAGTAGCTAGTCTAAGGAGGGAGGGGGGGTATATGTATTAGTAAGTAGGCTAGGGAAAAAAAAAGAAAGAGTGGGAGAGAGAGCTCACCACACGCTTGAGACACTTCATAAAAGCCTTATTAATAGTCTGTGGTAGACTTTCTAATGGAAAGACTATCACAGACTATTTATATTGTGTTTATGGAGTGTTTTAAGGGAATCGTGCTTTTATAAATAAAACCCTTAGCGTGGAGTTTCTTTGTACATTTCTTCTCCATACTTAAATGAACACCTTCATTTAATTTGTGACTTTCTGCCATATAGATTTTTTCCTATGAGTAATTATATTAAGGATAAAAAGTACCCGAAACCAGCGTGCGTGCTTGCAACGACCAATGAATGTTGAGGAAGCGAAAGTGATCTGCTAGGATCGTGACAAGTCGCATTCCCTGGTCTCTGCCTACCCCTCTGGGATACAGGCGTGTGTTAATGTATGTATGTATGAAGGGCAGGGCACATAGCTCCGAGAACTGATGGCCGTTAGGACGAAAAAGTTCTGACCTGGCGACCGCGGACCGGATGACGCAGCGTGGGAAGGCCCCCCACCAGGTCGTTAGACCATCTGGTGGTTACGGTGGCGGGGAGTCGCTGGATGCGGGCGGCACAAGACCGGAAAACCATGAGAGAGGCCTATGTCCTGCAGTGGGCGTCAAATGGCTGATGATGATGATGTATGTATGAGTAAGGATATTGTTTCTTGCAGGACTGCGTTTCTAGCGTGCAGCGTGCAAGCCGTGTCGCGACGCTTCGGCAACGCGGAGATGGCTGCGGACGATCTCACTACTGAGGACATGAGGAAGCAGATGACTGACCGCGAGTGGGATAAGGTACAGTGTCACTCAGCCGAGAGGTACAGAGAGTGATTTGCAAAACTGATCTCTGTCAATTTACGAACTAAAACTTTCGTAAGCATAACATCCGGCAGTCAGAGACGAGCTACCAACGCGGGCTCAGTCTCTTCTCACCACGATTAAGCTCTACCTGGCCGAACTCTTCCGACAAAAGTTCAAGCAAGCGCATCCAGAGTTAAGTTAATAATGTTCTCTAATGGTTTGCCATTATTCAGAAGAAGAAAGACATTATACCAACAAGACACATCACAGAAACAAAGTAACATAATATGCACAACAACAGAAAGAAAACTAAATACACAACAGACAAGGCAAATAAATAAAACAGGACCACAGATGTAGCCTGTGGTGTGTCTAGGCTGCCACAAAAGGCAGCTGTCTCAGCGTTAGATAGTTTTCTGACAAAACTGTAAACAGCGCAATTTGTACCAGTTGGGTTGGGTTTCTCCCGCACGGTTCTAGGTGTAAGAATATGTCCGTACATTTGTATAAATGGCCTCAGTTTGGGTGTATTTTCATGTTTGTGATGTCCTTGCCTGGTTACCATAACACAGGGTATCCTAGTTTGGGACGAGGTCAGGTGATTGTGTTGTGTGGAAATTATTATTATTACTTAGATCGCTGCTCACTCCCTCTACAATTCCTTTAATGACTGGACTACCGAGTTTTTGACTTGACTCTAAATGGGCAAAAACGTATGGCAGCCGCCATTGCTAGGTCATGTTATGACGTCGGGTATGCTGTCTGGCTCGCACAATTCAACATTTTTAGTTATTTTAATAAAATGTACTTTTAATAAAAATATGGTCTGAGGGTTTGATGCACAGTTCAATTCGGTTATCCAAAAGAATATCTGATGTCTCTAATTCAAAAACCATTTCGAGGAATAAGGTTTGTTAGCAGATTTAAAAAATATATGTATTTTTAAGAGTCGTATTTTGTTACATATACGAAAAAAACCCTATAACCTTTGTTTGATCTTTATGACGTCACTGAAATCGACAGTTCCATGCTAAAACCATGTACAGTAAAATTTATTATCGCGAAATTGACGCAATAAAATGCGTGAAATAAAATTTATTTATTAAGCAAATGAGGTTAGAAAAGCCAAATTCAGATGGTAAGCAGATCTATCGGAGTCCGTGAGAATAGCCGAGGTAATTAGGAGTGCAGTAAGTCGATCAGGTCCGATATTATGGCAAAAAACGTAAAATATAAGCAAGCAAAGAGAACGTAAGGGATTATAAGCAGCAAGAATAGAATCCAATGAACTATGAAGACTATGACACAGATTAGAAAGAAAAAAGACAAGACTATGAATGAAGTTGACAGATTTGACGTTTACAAAACTGACAGCTTTTTTTTTATTCTGGTGGGTATGGATTTGCTACTATTCAACCTGGGATGGTGACGTCACTTCCGATAAATACTAAAATATTAATATAATATTAACAAAAGCAAGGAAAAATATATTACTGAAAGTGTATTTCTGAAATGGCCTATATTTTCTAAATAATATATAAAAACAAACACTTTTTTATTTTTACCTTCTATATTTTTACTACGATATTCAAGGCATATTTTTCTTATCCTGTAAAAAATTTTTGATTAAGAGAATTTGATTCCAAATTTAATAATTCTACACTACGCATAGGAAAACGAAAATGTTATTAAAGTGTCCGTAATTTAATTATGCATCTAACCCTTAGACCACATTTATCAAAAGTATAGTATTTTTTTTACCATCAATAAAACAGCGCCTAGATGAGAATGCCCGAGGACAGAAAGAAGCGGAACAATTTGCGGGAGGCCTATACCCAGTAGTGGATGAGTACGGTCTGGGTACATTGCCGTGTTTGTTTGAACGCAGGTGTACGAAATGTCTCGCGACCGCAATCTGTACAACAACCTGATCGCCTCGTTGTTCCCGAGTATCCATGGCAACAGCGAGGTCAAGCGCGGGGTGCTGCTCATGCTGTTTGGAGGGGTCGCCAAGACCACCATCGAAGGTGGGGACACATACTTATACATAAAATACATAATCAGCCTATATACGTCCCACTGTAGGTTACGGCCCTTCTCTCAGGGAGAGAGTATGGGCTTAATCACCACGCGTGCCCGCCGCGGATTGGCGATTTTAAGCGCCGAGGTATGTGAATAGCTCAGACACTCAAGTTTCCTCACGATGTTTTGCTTCACCGTTAGCGAGTGGTATTGCTACTATAACTTCATAAATGTAGATAACTCAGAAAACAAATTCATAGGTACATGCCCGCACTGGGAATGAAACCTGGGTCTCTCGCTTCCGTGTCCAATGTTCTTCCCACTAGGCTACCACCGCACAGATAGGCAGGAGAAGGGGGGGATAAAAATTCGCGCTATAAAGCTTAATATTTCGCAAACGGAACCCAAGTGCGTGTCGGGCCACGCGCAATGAGGGGTTCCGTAGAAAAGGTTTTTTTATCTGCTTTACAGGACTAAAAACTTCATCGAAGTTATTTTCAATGGATTTTGTACGAAATTTTACTTTTATAAGTTGCTTGCCTAGTACTCGTTAACTAGTGAAGCCTACTTAGCCGTGATAGTTTTCCCTGAATTTTTTCACATTTCTACAATCAACCGTTTAGGCAGGAAAGGGGGAGGGGGGGGACAAAAAATTCCGCTATAAAGCTTCATCATCAGTCACCCGACGCCCACTGCAGGACATAGGCCTCCTTCGTGGTTTTCATAACCATGAGGGGTTTTGCCATAATCGCCACGCTTGGAAGGCAGGTTGGCGATCGCAGTATGCGGTTGTAATCTCAGGAAGACGCTGCTGCCCGTCTCCTGGATATTGATTTCCTTAGTCGCCTTCTACGACATCCACGGAAGGAAATGGAGCGACGCTATTCTTAATCCGGCGCCACACGGAATATACTATAAAGCTTAATGTTTCGCAAACGGAACCCTATTGCGTGTCGGGCCACGCGGAGAAAGACAGCGGAATCTTAGTAATAGGGTCCCTTACCCTTTGGGTACAAAATGAAATAAAATTTATTTGTAGGCAAACATGGTACAATAAGTTCTTAAGAGTTTACAATTCAGTAGTTCACACATACGGAACCCTAAAAAACATTTAATAAGTAACAATATTAATTTCCACCGTCAGAAACCACCCTCCGAGGCGACATAAACGTCTGCATAGTGGGCGACCCCAGTACGGCCAAATCCCAGCTACTGAAGCAAGTGAGCGAGATCTCGCCCCGAGCGGTCTACACCAGTGGGAAGGCCTCTTCGGCCGCCGGTCTCACCGCCGCCGTTGTCAAGGTAACCAGATTCTAGCTGCTTCAATTTGAACGAAGTTGCTCAAGTGAGATTCCAGCTGTGTTAACGAGATCCCAACCGCTCAAGCAAGTGGGCCATAGAACTAAGGTGATTGACGTGGCCTTTAAGATTAGCAAGCTGAAGTGGCAGTGGGCTGGTCACATATCGTCGCTTAGCAAACAACAACGCACAAGTAATTTCTTTACTTCACAGCAGAGACAAGAACTTTTTAATTTCGTAAACAGCTTCTGCGGTGTTCCATATAAAAAATATTTGCGCGGTTTCACAATTTTTTCAATAACGGCCGCTGATTAGTCTGTATGCTTGAATATTATAGGTTGATCGTTTCTCGCTTAAAATCTGCACACAATTTTATTCAAATGTTAAAATCGTAAAATTTCGACTATTGAGCGGTGTTGTTTACTAAGCGACGATATGCCGAAGAACCGATGGTCGATGGGGTGCAAAGGTTCTCGACTGGTGGCCACAAACTGGCAAACGCCGCGTAGGGCGCCCACCAGCTCGCTGGACCGACAATCTGAGGCAGATTGTTGGTAGCGGCTGGATGAGGATGGCCGAGGACAGACGGAAGTGGCGTGCCTATGTCCAGCAGTGGATGAGTGCGGATTGATTGATTGAAGATAGTGACCGAGAACCGCTAATCATGCTGAGCAAGTTTTCTTAACCGAAAAAAAAAACAATTTTCCATGGTCTCAGTGACATTGAAATTTAATACTGAATATCGTCGTTTGGTGAGTCAAGAAAATGCGTAAAATCAAAACTAGTTCCTATGGTCACTAGATTCACCAGTCAATCGGCTTGAAATTTACAAATCAGCACTATCAGTCCATTTAGTCCGTATCATTTACCACAGACTATTACAAACTACATTTGAGAAGTGTCCGAAGTTTACGATAACACCGTTTGTACTCAAATGCTGTTAGAATACGACCTTCTGGAATAGAGCGGCATGTGACGTCAACTGACGCCTGTCAGTGTCAGTAACGTTAGCAACGCTCTGTCGGTAAAGCGCGTGACACGTGAGTGACGAATACAAGTTCATCGGAAGTATTTATTTTTAAATTATATTTGTTACGGACGGCGAGAGTGTAGTCGAACTGTGTAGAATAATCTAGACGCTAGGTGCAGATAGATTACGTGATAGGTACTTATATATGTAGAGACAAGAGAACCTTCCAGAATAATCTATGTGGTAGAAAGAGACAGAGCTCTCTGTTAGACAGACGTAGAAAGACATTCTGGAATGTTCGTTAGTCTTCTAGAACCTATTTCTAGTATCTTCGATGTGATTTTGGTTACTTCCAGAGGATATTCTTGAATGTTCTGTAATTTTCTAGTACCTTCGACGTCTTTCTAGGTACTTCCTGTGAGTGGAGTAGAAAACTTAGAAGATTAGCTTTTTTTATTATCATTATGTGCCTTAGTTACATTTTTATTTAATATTTTAGTCGCCTTGTTACTTGCATTTTTCTGACATTTTTCATCTGACTATTTTTCTGACCCTACAAGTCATCACTGTCGCGTAACGCAACTCCAAAAGGTCGTATCCTAACAACGTTTGAACCGGATAATAAATGCTTGAATTCGCAGGACGAGGAATCCTTCGACTTCGTGATAGAAGCGGGCGCGCTAATGTTGGCCGACAACGGCGTCTGCTGCATCGACGAGTTCGACAAGATGGACCCCGGTGACCAGGTCGCCATACACGAGGCCATGGAACAGCAGACCATATCCATCGCCAAGGTGAAACTTCGATTCAACACCTTTGACGTTCACTAATAAATTGTTTGTTACCCTCCCCACGCCGACGTCCGCTCAAACCTAAACGAGGCTTTTTCAGATTTCCTACTTTAGTAACTGATTGGGAAAAGGGTTCAAAATGAAAATAAGCTTACCGCGTTCAGGGGCGGCGACGGGCGCGCCGTGTTCAATCAATTGTTTACTTATTAATTGTCCCTACGAACGGCCGTTCGATTATTATATGTTAGATATTTAAGGTGCAATAAAAATATGTTGCTTTGTGCACGGTCAGTTGAAGAAGCGAGGAAAGAGAATAAAAAATGACAGGCGAATTATAGACGGATGTATATATATTTTTAAATAAGGATAAGTTAAAAGAAGATCGACGTACAACCTCTGGCGTTAACTGTGTGTAAATTAAGAAAGTTTGGGTGATGTCCTATATAGTACAGGACGCCAGGTCTTAGGAGGTTAATACATTTGTATGTTACCTACCCCTACGGTTGCGCTTTGGTGTGCTGAGTTTAAGAGAAGAACATCCACTAATGACGACTCGCGCCCTACGACTGCAGTAACTGACGAAATGATGATGAAAATGAAAAAAATTTTTTGGCGGATCGTCGTACTACTGTTAGTTTAATAGCTAAAAAACTAAAGATTTCGATAGGGAGTGTTCCTAATATAATACATGACTATTTCATCATCATCAGCCTATGCTTGTCCACTGCTGGACATAGGCCTCTCCTATAGCACGCCACTGAGCACGGTCCTCGGCTACTCTCATCCAACTCTTGCCAGCCGCCCTGCGAAGATCATCGCTCCACCTGACTATTTGGGAACAAAAAAATTCTCAGCGGGTTTGGTGCCTAGAATGCTAACGGCCGAACAAAACCGAACCAGGCTGAGAATTTCACAAAGCTGTCTGAAACTGTTACAACAAGATCCTGTCCGATTTTTGGCTCGATTTCTAACTATGGATGAAACATGGCTTCACCATTACGACCCTGAAACAAAAATCAATCCACGACTTGAAAGAGACCACCATCACCGACCCCCAAGAAATTCAAGGCCTTTCCATGCGCAGGCAAGATTCTCTTTTATAGGACAGACAAGGGGTGGTGTGGTGATGATTGAATACATCAGTCATGAAGCCACTATTACGGTGAAGATATATGCAGAACAAATCAAAAAGGAGCGTGACGAAATACGCGAAAAACGGCGAGGCATCTCGCTTAAGTTGTTTTGTTTCATCAACATAACGCCCCAGTGCACAAGTCCAAAGTTGCGATGGCTGCCATCAATGATGCTGTCTTTGAATTGGTAGAACTTCCTCTGTTATCTATTTTTTATATTTTGTCTATTTTTTGAGTTTAAAAGAATATCTAAGAGGCCAGAAATTCGACGATGATGACGCAGTGATTGCCGCAGTACAAGGTTTTTTAGAGAATCAAGATGAAGATTTTTTTAAGAAAGGAATTTTAGGTTTAGGTAAAAGATATGCTTAGTGTATGCAACTAAAAGGTGACTATGTTGAAAAATAAAATAACATTTGATAAAAGTTTATTGCATCTTATTCGTTCTCACTACTTATTGAACCCTAATATTAGCAAAACTAACAGCTTGTCACTAACAAATTCAATAAACAGATAGATGCAGAAAGCCAACAAAAATTTTTCACAGATAGCCATAATTTGAGCAATTAGGACAGGTGAAAGTAAAAAAACACCATAGTCAGTAACCACATCCAAAAAAAAGGAAAATGGCACACCATGGCAAAAAGTTGCATCGGTAATAAAGCCTTCCCCGAGTCACAAAACTTCGAAGTTATTTGCGAATAACGGAAATGCTGTCGGTGAACAAATCAATGTCTTCCTTTTCAATACAAGGGTCGTTGAAAGATCCTATAGCTCTAATAATTAAGTAAGAATTATGTCTACAGTTTGTGCGAGGCCACGGAACAAATAATTACAGTCTTCGGCGAGACTGCCAAACTTTGTACCTATGATTTTATGAATAACAAGAACACTATGTTCGTCTTCAGAATAATAATGTGTAATTTCATCCGTATGTATGTAAATATAATAATGTATATCGCTATAAGTATGTATGTACTATTTTTATTACAATGATCTATTTTATTATTTTCGTATATTTGTATTATTATAATTATTCTGCATGTTAGTATATTATTTAATTTGAAAACTAATTAAGTACATCAGAATATTACACCGTTTCTCACTACCGCTATCCTTTCCACTTCACCTGACCGCCATTGTACAATTTTAGTCTGGTACAATAAAGAATTTTAATAATAATAATAACTCTTATGTGTCCTTCCCCAGGCCGGCGTCCGCGCAACCCTAAACGCGCGCACGTCCATCCTAGCGGCCGCCAACCCGATCGGCGGTCGCTACGACCGCGCCAAGTCTCTGCAGCAAAACGTCGCCCTGAGCGCGCCCATCATGTCCCGCTTCGACCTCTTTTTCATCCTCATCGACGAGAGCAGCGAGATGGTCGACTACGCGATCGCCCGCAAGATAGTGGACCTGCACTGCAATAAGGAGGAGACTTACGACTGCGTCTACACGAGGGAGGAGTTGCTGAGATATATCGCGTTCGCGCGGTCTTTTAAGCCGATCATCACTGAGGTATGGGTTAGCGCGAAAAGGCTTGCAGCACTGACTCCTCCAACCTCCTATGTCCTGACCTTGAAAATAACAATTGTTTTCGTACTATATTTAGCACACTAGGTCTTAGGAGGCTAGGATAAGAATATGTTTTTGTATTTTTCGTTTTACGTACAATAAAGTATTTAGTATTCTCCGCTCTAGTCTAAGTGCCTTGCTCACTTTCACTTCCGCCGTTATCCTTATTAGTGAATCGTTTAGCCAGTACTGGTCTACTACTGGACATAGGTCTCCCCGGCGGCACGCCACTTCTTTCTGTACTCGGGCAATATTTTTTGCGTAGTCTTCAGAAAATGGAGGAACGTGAAGCGTATCGTCCACGGTATCTTGTTTGCAGCCATTTTAATTTAAATATCATTAATGTTTGGTCAAATATAGATTTGATGAAGTCGAATTTCTTTGATCATTATCATTAACGTACATCGGTCAAACATACTCGGTAAGTGTAATAGCGGCCACAGCCGATCGCTTCCCTCGCCAGGAGGCGGGCAAACTCCTCGTGGACTACTACACGGTGCTGCGGCAGCGCGACGGCGGCGGCAACGCGGCCGGCACGTGGCGCATCACCGTGCGGCAGCTCGAGTCCATGCTGCGGCTGGCGGAGGCGCTGGCCAAGATGCACTGCAGCAGCCACGTCACCGCTGCGCACGCGCACGAGGCTTACAGGTACCGCGGCGTGACACTGCTGCGCACGCGCACGAGGCTTACAGGTACCGCGGCGTAACACTGCTGCGCACGCGCACGAGGCTTACAGGTACCGCGACGCAACACTGCGTCACGCGACCGCGACATGAGACTGTGATACGAGACTGCGACATGGGACTGTGTCACGACACTGCGACACAAGACTGTCAGATTAGACTTCGAAACGCGACTGTGACTGTTCTGACGACCTGGTTACGGTGGCGGGGAGTCACTGGATGCGGGCGGTACGAGACCGGGAAGCTCTGAAAACCATGAGGGAGGCCTATGTCCTGCAGTGGGCGTCAAATGGCTGATGATGACGCGACTGTGATATGAGACTGCGACAAAATACTGTCACGGAATAGCGACGCGTGACTGCGGCACGCGTCTGCAACAGCCGTGTCCACGTGGCACCACCGTGCGACGACTGTCACACGATACTGCGTCACGGGATTGCAACACATGACCGTGACTAATGACTACGTCACGCGATTAGGACACAACAATGTGTCACGCGACTGGGACCCGAGACTGCGACAATAGAATGCTACCCGCGACTGCTACAAAAGACTGCGTCACGAGACTTCGTGACAGGACTGTGATTGGGTCACGCGGCAGCTACTACGATGATCACATGGCGCGTCACTGTGCGACATTTCGAGTCCATTGCGACAGTCATGCTGATCGCAGTCTATCGAGGCTTGTCAAATGTGTTCACTCGGGATAAATGAAATGAAAATTAAATGAAAAATCTTTATTGTAAAACGGTTACAAAACATGGTTACTGGCTCCCAAAATAGGATTACTTGTGCTATGGGTAGACAGGCTATATCCAAAAAATATCTCCGATTCTGAAGTGATCTCAATACCAACAAAATTGACTTTCTCATCCACCTTAAGTATCTTGAACCCCCGTATATGGTTGGTTGGTTGTGTTAGTACCAAATAAGCGTTTTCTATTCTATTCTATATTTATTGCAGACTGCTGAACAAGTCCATAATTCGAGTAGAGCAGCCAGACATCCACTTGGACGAAGACGAGCCTCAGTATGAGCCTGGCATGGATGTGGACCAGGATCTGCCCAACGGGACTGCCAACGGCAGTGGAGCTACCAGTAAGTACTAGAGAGAATGCGCACTGGTACTCTAGTCCAGTCAAACAAAATAGACGAAATACGTGCTGAGTTTGCATTCATTCCCAACAAGTTGGATTTTTGTATAGGTCTTAAATACGTCATTCATAAGCAGCCTATATACGTCCCACTGTAGGGCACACAGGCCTTCTCTCAGAGAGAGAGTATGGGCTTAATCACCACGCGTGCCCACCGCGGATTGGCGATTTCAAGCGCTGAGGTATGTAAATAGCTCAGATACTCAGGTTTCCTTCACAGTTACCGAGTGGTATTGCTACTATAACTTCACAAATGTAAACAACTTAGAAAACAAAGTCATAGGTACATGCCCGCACTGGGAATCGAACCTGGGTCTCCCGCTTCAGAGTCCAATGTTCTACCGACTAGGCTACCACCGCTTACGTCATTACAAATGCTATATCAAAAGTTGCCATCGGCTTCGCTTGTGCATTGTTTTTTATCCGAGGTCAAAGGGCACAAACTAGTTTTTTGTTATCTCCACAATGGTGAGAGCTACCGGAAAATCGATGAGAAAAAGTTTGTATATCGTAAAATTTTCTACAAAAAAAGGTGTCAATACTTTTTTTTCTTTGAGGCTCCGTTCTCGAGTTATCGTGATTTCGTTCTCTCTATTTTAACAAATATTGGATAGCCATTTCGAGAGAAACGACCGTGTCGAAGCAAACGAGGTTTTTAGGTCGGGGGATCCATAAGCTTCAATAGATTAGATTAGACATGATTAGATTAATGCACACCGTACATTAAAAAAGCACATAAAAAATCTTAAATATGTAAGATTCAATGTGTAAGTTAATATCTAAGTCCGTTATTTAAGTTTAACTCTGTTGAGTGATTTGATTTGCAAATCTTAAATATGTAAGATTCAATGTCTAAGTTAATATCCAAGTCCGTTATTTAAGTTTAACTCTGTTGAGTGATTTGATTTAAACACGAACGAACAAAACGATCACTGGCACAGCAGAGCAAAAAAAACATTAAATTCACTCAGAATTCAGAGAAAAAAGCCAAATCCCACTTTAAGTAAGCGACTGTTATCACTCGTCCAAAGCAAAACAGAAAACTGAAACATCGTGAATGAAGTTTCATAGGGCTCTGTTCTTGCGATCGTTTTAACGGTCCCCACCAGTCATCTCGCATATTGCCTTTCCCTAGCAGTGGACAGAAGTGCGCTGATAGTAATTAGAATGGTTATAAAATATTTACTTATCTCCAACAGACGGCCAACCGAACGTTGACACTCAGGCGTCCAAGAAGAAGCTGACTCTCTCGTTCGAGGAGTATAAGGCTCTCAGTGATATGCTGGTCGTGCATATGAGGAAAGAGGAGGCTGAGGCGGAGGATGGAGGTTAGTTGTACACACACACACACACACACACACACACACACGCACACACACACGCACGCACGCACGCACGCACGCACGCACGCACGCACGCACGCACGCACGCACACACACACACACACACACACACACACACACACACACACACACACTTTTTCCCGCCATGTGGCCTAACATGGCCTAAAATTAAAAAAGAAACATAGCTCACAAACATTTAAATGTTGCCAGCATTAAAAAAGACTGACAGATGATAGTTGTACTTTACTTACTATCGTTTTCATTAGGTCGAGCTCACGGTACTCCGCGATAACAGTGTATGAAACAACGATTACTGTACTAATGTGATTCTAGCGAAAAACTATGCATTTTAGAGACTTGCCCCGCTGGTATTTGGAGAGTTGCTAACAGAATGATTAATTTTGTTGGCAATATTTCATTACTAGCTTTTGCCCGCGACTTCGTCCGCATGGAATTAGTAATATCTGGGATGAAAAGTATCATATCTTTCCCTGGGACTCACACTATCTCCATACCAAATTTCATCTAAATCCGTTCAGCCGTTATTGCGTGATTGAGTAACAAACATCCAAACATCTTCACAAACTTTCATTCATTCATTAATTCTGGCTCAGGGACCCAAAATGGATCTTGGCCTCCGCAACCAAAAGACGCCATCTTTCCCTATCCTGCGCTGCCTCCCTCCAATCATCCACGTGGAGCTCACGCAGGTCTCTTTCCACCGCGTCTTTCCAGCGATACTTGGGGTGTCCGACGGGCCGACGCCCAACGGGACACCCTTCATCCTTACTAATATTATAATCGCGAAAGTTTGCATGTATGGATGGATGTTTGTTACTCTTTCACGCAAAAACGGCTGAACGGATCCGGATGAAATTTTGCATCGAGATAGATTATAGTCTGGATTAGCACATAGGCTATTTTTATCCCGGAAAAATACACATCAAAATTACCACGCGAACGAAGTCGCGGGCAACAGCTAGTATGCTCTATTTGCAGCCCGATCCTCTCCCATTCTTTCCACGTGGCCGAGCCATCGGAGTCTTGCGGATTTAGTCTCTCCTATTATGTCGGGCTCGGCCATCAGGACAAACTTCCACATTTATAATATTAGTAGGAGAGTAAGATTTAGATTATTAACTTAATACTGGATAAAATTACTTGGTTTTTGTCGGAAGAGTCCGACCAGGTTTCGCTCTGATTCGCAGAGCTTAATCATGGTAAGTAGAGACGGTGCTCGCGTCGTCGGTTGCTGGTCTCTGACTGCGGACGGGCGCCGGCGACTGTTGCGGGGGACTCCCGCGCACGGCCGCAGTTTTAGTCCGTGGACTTACATTACTAACGAATGCACGTTTCAGACGCGGAAGGCAGCGCCGGTATGCGCAAGAGTGCGCTGGTGAGCTGGTACCTGGAGCAGCTGGTGCTGCAGAGCCGCATCGACAGCGAGGACGAGCTGCTGGAGAGGAAGACCATGCTCGAGAAGGTCATCGACCGGCTCATGTACCACGTGAGTAGGGAAACTTACTAACGAGGAAACTTACAAACTAGGTTTAACTAAGAAACTTACAAACTACGTTTAGCTAACTAAGAAACCTACAAACTAAGTTTAGCTTGTGGGGTGCTTTTGCAATGTAAGTCTACCAGATAAAAACCGTTCGTATTATAGTGTACTCCAAAAAATCACACATAAACCTCGCAGGTTTCAGTGATTTTGGCTGTGTATTTGAATGTCTTTTCTTGTCCATAAATAATAATAAAATAAAAAACACTAGTATACACTAGTGTATTGACGGCCTTGCTGGTCTAGCGGTATCACGGCTGATTGCAATGCCGGAGGTCGTGGGTTCGAACCCCACTGGGGGCCGCCGTACATTTGTACATATTATGTTATTATTATGTTCCGTTTCATTCAACTTTGGTTTACATGTAAACAAACCGATGATAGAAATCGTTCAAATACGGGAAGCAATTTTTCACTAACGCAGCGTAGGACTTCCACCACGATCAGAGGCAAATTGCTGGCAGTGGCTGAATGAGAAACAAGAAACAAGTGACGTGCCTTAGAGGAGGCCTATTGCCCAGAGGTGGAAGAATGCGGGCTGATTGATTTAATTAAAGTTGTTTCATCATAAAATTATCTCAGTAATTCAAAAAATACTAACCCCATTTTTTCAAACAGTATTTAAAAAAGAACTCTTTACCTGGACCAAAATTTCACGAAACGAATAGGAAGGCCTATTTGAATGTAGCGCGGGCGTTTAATGAACTAACATAATGAATGGAGGAAATGACACTGCTGTGCTCTTAGTCATCATCATCATCAGCCATTTAACGCCCACTGCAGAACATAGGCCTCCTTCGTGGTTTTTATAACCATGACGGGTTTTGCCATAATCGCCACGCTTGGCAGGCGGGTTGGCGATCGCAGTATGCGGTTGTAATCTCAGGAAGACGCTGCTGCCCGTCTCCAGGTAATTGATTTCCTTAGTCGCCTTCTACGACATCCACGGAAGGAAATGGAGTGACGCTATTCTTAATCCGGTGCCACACGAAATTGGCCGAGATCGTCTAGCGGTTAGGACCCTTCGTTGTGCTCTTAGTATTTCTTTTAATTTTTTTAATTTTAATATATATCTTTTAATTTTTCTTTCAACGGACGGCCTGACACCTTTCCTCTTCCGCAGGACCAAGTGATAATCCCGCTGTCGACGACGGGACTGAAGAGTTCAGGCAAGTCGGCCGACCAAGAGGTTGAGGATGATCCTCTGCTCGTCGTACATCCCAACTACGTCGTCGACTCGTGAGCGTGGCAGCCTGCCTAGTTTGTAAGCGTTCTAAGATTAACTCTAGGGGTAAAATTGTTAATGTGAACCTTGGAATCACGTTTTAAGTCCCATTCAGACACAGATTATTACGGACACGACGCCGTGAGTGAGAAGAGAAAGATTCGTCGCAGAATGTCCCGGTCATAAAGTCATATAACGCCGCGTTCTCAAAACGTATAAAAAATAGCGTTGACTGGCAACATAAATAGGTGAAGAGACGCTGTAGTACCCGGGATATGTCCCAGCGACCTAAGATACAATCCTCTTAGATTAGTCAATAGCAGAAAAGGTGCAAAAAAAGATTCATATCTCAGGCGGGACGATTTGCCAGTGGGGCATTATGAGAACGGGACTTTTGCGAATGGGACGTTTTGAGAACAGGACTTTCTGCAAGGAATTTGAAAATAAAGTGCCACATCTGACTGAACGTACAGTCGATAGCACATAAACCTTTAAATCTAAGTACACTACTCAGTTACGGCTACAAAGTAGATGATGTGCCGTCGATAGATTTTAACAGATGAGATCTTACCAGCCATAACAGTTGGTTAAAGTAAGCTCTTTACAACGCGCCAGCGTCCTTATTCATTATGTTTAACTATATTATAATTTTAGCCTCAATAGGGAGAAATATGGAAAGCCATCGGTTGCAGCCATGTATTTTTTTAAACATTTATATGGACTGCAACCATTTAAGATTATTGAATTGTTAATTCAATTAAATTTCTTGATGTAATGGCAATCGGTCTATGTCGACAAATTCCGCCAGTCTCGTCTTGACACGAAATGGGCATTTTTTTTTTTTTGTTACCCGTGATTTCTTTTTGAAGACCTTGTACTATGGACTAAAGAAAGATTCTAACTGCAGCAATAATGTAACCATAATTGTCGTTGTTGGAGGAGAAAACTCTTTTCAGAGTCTGGAGATGTCATGATAAATTGTTCGTAAATAAGTGACAAGGTATAGTTTGTAAGAAATCTCATCGATCCACCTCTTAAAGTACCTTTACTTTTTTACAAATAAATCGGTTAAGTTTTAAAATAAATGAAACTTTTATTTCTTGATGTATAAATCCGGTAGGTAGATCAATAACTTTGGCCTTTCCATCTACGTAATGAGATGATTTCCGTGTGGCGCCGGATTAAGAATAGCGTCACTCCCTTTCCTTCCGTGGATGTCGTAGAAGGCGACTAAGAAAATACATTACCAGGAGACGGGCAGCAGCGTCTTCCTGAGATTTCAACAGCATACTGCGATCGCGAACCCGCCTGCCAAGCGTGGCGATTATGGCAAAACTCTTCATGGTTAGGAAAACCAAGAAGGAGGCCTGTGTCCTGCAGTGGGCGTGGAGTGGCTGATGATGAATGATCTGATTTATACAGCGTCCAGTGGCACCATCACTCACACTAGATGGGTGAAGGGACCACTCGGACGCTGCAGTGCCTGGGACATTATTTTAGATGGAGTAGACTTGCCCAGCACCTATACCATCCTGACAGCTTATTATTGTTATCGGGAATTAATTTATTAATTAACACGTTTTCCGAAACCCGTTTTTTCCATGCAATAATGCCTCAAAGGCTTTTTGAGCTAAATAGATTATTGTGGTTCAAAGTAACAATTTTATCCATATTTTTGCAAATATCTTATCTCTCTAACGGTCAAGGAAAACATCGTAAGAAAACCTGAGTGTCTGAGGTGTATACATACATCAGAGATTGAAATTGCCAATCCGCGTTGTATTAAGCGCATCTCTCTCTCTCTCTCTGAACAAAAATAAATAAAAAAAAAAACTTAAACCACCTTCTTCTACCTTATTGAAATTTTGAAGCTTTCTCAAACAAACGTAGCGTTGGTTTGTACTTACTCCGTGTCATAAGAACACTAATAAGCACACATCCATTGCCTGCTAATTTGATAATAATTTTACATTTTGATACTCAAAACAATTATTGATTCCACAGCAAAAAAAAAAACTGATAGCATAGTTTGTTTTGGTGTACGATATGCGTAGCATTCGGGTCGCTCTTTGGTACTTAACACCATTTATGGATTAGTGAGTTACTTTCATTTTGAAAATACAAAAACAGTGAGAACCAGTGAAATCCTTGTATTTAAAACAAAACAAGTTCAACAACAGCACTGGCACATTCTCATAAAAAAAAAACAACACAACTCAACACCGTTCAAAAACTCTGTACAGGTCATTCAAGCTCGCGATCTGCAATATCGCACCGTTGTTAACAAAACTGCCCGGCGGAAGGAAATTCCGCCTGAGAGCTGGAAATATAACGTGTTCCTGTCTCCATTGCTCAGCTTTGATGCTCTCAGGCCGAGGGTCAGGGTTCGGTTGGGCGTAGAACACAGCGGTCTGCCGGCTGAACGAGTCGAAGCATTCCCGCTCGGAGTCCCAGTTGACTTCGGTCACCAGCCGGACAAGGTAGGTCGGTAGCGCGCCCATGAATGGCGAGTGGCCGTCTGGGAAATGTTAAGGTCCACTTTAGTGATTTTCTAACTTTGAAAGAAACATCTCGGGTCGAGCGTGGGATTATTGACTGCCTCGTTGGTGCCGTGCTGGAGGTCGTGGGTTCGATTCCCACTGGGGAGCGCCCATACTATTGTACAAATGGCCTCAGTCTGTGTAATGTCCTTTTGCTGTGGCATAACTGTTTCATCTGGGGCCCTGGTGGCGAATTCATTGGATGGGGCCCTGCCAGTGAAAATCGACACATTGTAATTTAATTTTAATAAGTCACTGAAGTAAAATGTTCTATACAGGGTTATTTAAAAATACTAGCGTTTGTCATTTACAACAACTTGTAGGTACGAATTTTGAATTATTTTGTGGAATAAATTTTTTTTAAAAAAAACTAGGCTTAAAATATTTTTTTGGAAATTTTCGCGGCTTTTCCTGGGCAAAAGGACCTTTTGCCTGGTTACTGGCACAGGGCATCTTAGTTTGGGACCAGGACAAGTGATTGTGTTGTGTGAAAGGTATTTATTTACTAGCTGTCCCGGCGAACTTCGCACCGCCACAGAATCCGTTTATACGATTCTTGAACAACGCCATCTATTTTAAACTTAAAATAAATATTATCCCATGGGAACGCATTACCGGGATATCAAGTATGCTACGTCTCAATTCAGGTCGTTGTCTATCGGTACGCTAAGTTTCATGTAAATCCGCTCAGCCGTTATTGCGTGATTGAGTAAGAAACATCCAAACATCTTCACAAACTTTCACATTTATAATATTAGTAGGATTTATTATAGGAGCTAACGTGCAAATTGATTTGAGCTCTAAAACGTTGTTCTGCATTATTATGTAAATGAAATACTTGGCCTCACCTAACAAAAGCGGCAACGCCGCAAGTTCAGCGCAGCTGTTGATCTCTAGTGAGAAGTATTCCGACAACATAGATCGCTTGTTCATCAGCAGCTCCGTCATCTGCCGCGCCATCTCCCTCATGTCACCTGAAGAGACGGTGAGATCTCCTTTAGAACCGATCTAGGTAATTAAGCAGCCTACATACGTCCCACTGTAGGGCACAGGCCTTCTCTCAGAGAGAGAGTATGGGCTTAATCACTACGCGTGCCCACCGAGGATTGGCGATTTCAAGCGCTGGGGTATGCGAATAGCTCAGACACTCGGGTTTCCTCACGATGTTTTTCTTCACAGTTAGCGACTGGTATCTGGTATTGCTACTATAACTTCACAAATGTACATAACTTAGGAAACAAAGTGAATCGAACCTGGGTCCAATGTTCTACCCACTAGGCTACCACCGCTACCGGTTCTACCGATCTAGGTAATTGAAACATTATTGTCTACAGTTGGATTCGAAATAGTTAGCAATATTTTGGGGGAACTTGGTTTACATCTTGTGCAATAATGAATTTGAAAGTGATGGTAAAACATTTTTGTCACAAATCGAAGCAGTACGAAAGACTAGCCTTGAAACTTGTTTTGTTCTACGATACTATCGTCCGATACGCGTCTAAAAGTAAAATTACATTTTAAGTTGGCCGATCCCAACCACAAGGCCCGAACTATAATTTAGTTTGAAAAAAAAAAGAATATTTTTTTGAATAAAAGTTTTTGTTTTACTATGTGCCATGATATAGAATTATTGTCAGAATGCTCCCTTAAAATTTTACCAACGAATTTGCTGTCACCCTGTAAAACGTCCGTGATTCGGACATTTGTCAAAAGTATATTCATTTTACAAGCATTAAATATGTTAAAGAGGAATGCTAGAGAGAAAAACATCATTAACATACCCAGTTCCGGATTCCATTCAGCCTGCTGCGCGCTCAGTCCCAATACAAACAGCTCCTCGAGCGGCAGAGGAGTCGATAGCCTGATGAAGCCGAGGTTCTGGAAGTCGTACAGTAAGGTCTCATAGAAGAGCTCTTCCCTGAAAACGATTTTGCTCTGCAGAAATTGTGTTATGAAAGGTTTAGGGGGTTATCTTACATCTGAAACTTGGGTTTTATTTTATGAAAAAATACAATCGGAACTTGGCAGGGGCTTTAATCCATTTTACGCACAATACCACACCGGTAGCCCGAAGAAAATACCTTCTGTCGCGCATATGGCGACCCCGGTCGACATTAAAACCCCACGAGAGATTATTACAACATTTATGTTTATTAGGCGATATCTTAGATTGCTTGAATAAATATTTTGGTAACTGAGGGTTAGTTTTATACATAGCTAAAATATTAAAAAATATATGTTTATTTTGTGCACGGTGACTGGGCAAAAGAAGCTGATGATGAAGCTGATTAATGAGTCAGTCTGTACTGGTCCACTGCTGGACATAGGCCTACCCCAAGACACGCCACTTCTTTCTGTCCTCGGTCATCCTCATCCAGCCGCTGCCAGCACTCTGCTTCAGACCTTTTGCTGGTCTAAGGTTATAGCAATGTAAGTGGATACGTCGGTGTGTTGTCTTATTGTATCGTCTTACTCACAGTACAAAAAATTGTTCTGTGGTCTTACTACTGTGTCTTGTACAGTCTAGCAAGTCAACGTTAACACGCATGCATTCTGCTCAGTGACGTTATGCCAGGGTCACATTATATTACGAATAACTCCCGAGTAATCAGTTGCAACCGTAAGCAGTTGGTAATAAAAATCAAATACCTACATTAACATCACAGTGTCACAAAGATACAACTTAGTGGAGTTCTGTATTAGTGACTGGTGCAAACTAACACTTCCAATGAATATCAGGTTAGCCAATATTTCCCTCAGATTCATGTTACACCTGCTCTCTATGTCCATTCGAAGTTTCTTCACACTTGTGAGCTTAGTCTCTATTCTTTCGTACTTGAAAGTCCTAGTTTTGAACGACTCTTTTGGGTCTATGTATGTGATGCTAGCTTGTTCGAGTGCGGTGTGAGCTTTCCATTTCTCTGGCAATTTATTAAGTTCGTTAGGTTCTTGTATTAACGAGTCATCTAGAGGTAAATTATTTTGTTCAGCATCTGTATCGCGTGATTGATTAGTTTTTTCTGGAATTTGTGGTTCGTTTTCTAACATTTCTGTATCCTGTAGCCTGACTCTTTCTGTACTGACATTTATTACATTTCCATCTTCAATCTCTTTACCATCACGCTCTACGATGAACTCTGATGGTTTTGCGACAGTAGGAAAGAACTTTTCAATTTTCTGTGTGTCGGCGCTAACACGGACCATATTGTTAGCGTAGACTTTGTTGCCCTCCGGTTTTGCAACTGTGTCATCGACAAAAGAGGCACCCGGTAGGCGCGCCTGGAAAAAAAACATGGTCGTGAAAAGTGTGGTCACAATATTACAGAATGATAATACAAAAAAATAAAAAATACAAAATTTTTATTTTCGTGAACTGCTTAATTTAACGGTACATAGTATCTGGAGCCACCTTTTAAGCATGTAGAATGCCTGTACTAGGTGACACCGCGCTTCCATAGCTTAAAAACTTAGTTTAATTTGATATTTTACTTATTTTAAAGATTACTGTTATGACAAAATTATAATATGTATTACAGATATTAGGATACAGAATGTTTGGAAACGATTTTTTCTTGTCTCGAACGACAATTGGTCCCATTTAATCGACAGTTTTTATCCTCATAATCATATCAGCGGAACCGATAGGCAACATAAAAAGCATGTGACAAATGGCACTATTCTTACCATCTGTACAATCGACAGCACATAAATCTTTGTACGCGTGCACTATGATCATTTACGATGAAATACTTAAAGGTTTATCAGATGTCGACTGCACCATTTTACCGAGTACCCACTCGGTCCCCTGGCACTCTCGTTCGTTAGTTGGAGTCCACGTCCGTGGCGTTAAAGGAAAGCGTTGAAGCCCAGCAGTGGGCTCTTTTTAAATATCAATATTTGCTGAGCCGCGTACTTAAGATTTTTACGCCATTTTTTTCTGTCACAGGAAATATTTATAATATTGAGTAACTATTTCGACTCATTCCGACATGAAAAAAATCTCTTTTATTTCTATTAATAAACATTTACATACAGGCACATACATTGCTTTTGGCCCCACACTAGGATACCCTGTGTCGTGGGAACCAGAAACAGCGACATCACAATCATGTAAACATCCAAGACCTGGGTTTTTTTGTCCCCAGCCGGAACTCGAACCCGGGACCTCTTGCATTGTAGGCAAATGCGCTACCGCTGCGCCACAGGCGTCGTCCGGATAGATACTGGATAGATCCTCTCACCTGAGTATACATGACTCTGGTGGAGTTACAGCTGAGCAGCTTGGCTTCAATAGTGACCTTCACTCTGTCGATAATCTGCTCCTCGTACAGAAAATGGACTTCGTGTTTGGTTGGGTGCACGTTTACGTCCACGTTTCTTGGATCTGGAGTAGAGATTTAAGTAATTTATTTCGACGTGAAAACAAAGTTTCCTGTGGAAAAGCTTAGCCACTTTGTCCCCTGGATCTGAGGCGGAGAAATTTCACAATGACGCATTAAAAAAAAAAAAGAAAAACAGGTTGTAGATAAGTTTAGTTTTGTTAAACGTTTATAAGAATATACGAATGAAATAATTGGGTGAATCTGGAATTATAGTAAACTAGGCCGAGGGTTGGGGCCTTAGACCTCTAGTGTAAAGCTTTCCTTATTTAATCAGATCCAAGTCTATTACGCGGACCGGACGACGCAGCGTGGGCAGCCCCCCCACCCGATGGTCTGACGACCTGGTTACGGTGGCAGGGAGTCGCTGGATGCGGGCGGCATAAGACCGCGAAGCTTGGAAAACCATGAGGGAGGCCTATGTCCTGCTGTGAGCGTCAAATGTCTGATGATGATGATGAAGTTTATTCCGAATATATTATCCTTTCATAGATTTCACAGATTTCTAGATCGCATACAGATCGTACCACTTACCCTCACGGTTCGGTGAAAATTATTCACAATTGTAAGTTTATTGCTATTATAACTTTATGGAATGAAACTAGACCCAACTGTCGAATTATCTAATGATTTTTTGTAGGAAAAAACTTACCCATTTCAATGCTGAGATAAACGAATGAGTGTGCGTTTTTCGGCAAGTACGTAGCGTACACTGAATCGATCGCCTTGCGGATTGCTGAAACAAGGATTGAATGTTCAGTTGAACAAAACTGCTGGTAGAACTTTCTCCTAGCGTTAAGATCGTGTAGGTTTTCCCAATTAAAACGATGAGAGTTTCGTCTGACCGATATTTAATTAATAGTTTTAATTTTATGAATAATTTAATGGAACCATGTATTCCAGACAAACAAATAATAATAATAATTAGCCAATACTAGGAGCAACCCGCAGTAGTTTCTAGTGGCCAAAATGGGCGTTAAAAGCGGTATGCGAGTATAGGTACAGTCGACAGCTGTACGTAAAATGTAAAGGTGAACCACCTCTGCACCGTAATCCGTAACGTAGGTGCGTGCACTCTACTCAGTTCAGTAGAGTGCATGCGTGAAAATGTTGACGTGCTGTCCACTGTACGAGCAGCGTTGCTCATTATAAAAAAACGAATAAGCTACTCACACTGAGAGTCCACCAGCCGCTGATTGATGAAGAGAAGTAGCGTGCCTTTCTTATGTGAGTAGTTGACATTGGTGACATATCCATTGATGTGTAGTTTCAGTTTATCGTCCCGGTGACTTAACTCCATTAGCTCGCGGGCTATCGCGTTGCCGTATATCTGGGAATGGTATTTATTGGTATATATAATAAAGGCTTATGCAGACGACGACGTTCGGCTCACCAACGGTCGCGTGGGAACACGAAAGTACCACCGAGCGATCCGGACTGCCCTATGGTAACGGCAGTTACCCTATTTCTATAATGTTTACACATCGGATTGTATGCACTGTCAAAATGCCATATTATACTCTAAAAGAGGGCGAAATATGCACAAAATAAAGCCCAATCAAAATGATATTTATTAACAGAATTTACGTTTCTTTTCACAAAAAATATACATATAATCAATCAGTAGTAATGGGGAACTTGCGTCTAACTTAGATTGGAGTGACATAGCTTTTATACCATTATTAACCCTGGAAAAATTTAAAAATAAAACAATTAAAATATTTTTTTTTTCGGCGTTTTTGGGGTCACATTTCGTTTTGTCATTGAATTCTGAACGTTTTCTTATAAGTGTGTACATGCATTAAAACATTATTTTACGATTTAACTCAAATGTTGATAAATTCTTCATACCTACATTATTAGGGAGCGACGTTACAGTCTAAGGTCGATTTGTATGGCGCGTTTTAGCACCACGTGACTATATAGACTTTTCGACTTGTTATATTATCAAATATATTAGTCGCAATCACGTTTATTTATTTTTTAACGTGTCTTCTCCTATTCTATTAAAACATGTATTAGTGCAAGTTCTCCATTCTTGTGACAATATTCTATTATAGCATAATAAAAATCTCTCATTTGTGGACAATACACAATTAAATATTTTTCTAGATTTGTATTGCAAATGCATTTAATTCTATAGATTTCCAATAAGCTGAATGATTACTATAAATGGCATGCAACATTTTGGTTGATATAATGTTGTATTAGAATAGGGGCAACTGGAGAAAGCAAGCCAGAGACAGAGAAGAATGGAAGAAACAGGTGGAGGCCTACGCCGCGGAGGCGACTTCCCTAAATAAAACATTTAATGAAATAATGATAATATTTAAAATCATTACAAATTCAATAATAATAAGATAATTGAATTAATTTTAAATGTAACTGATTTATTTATAGTTTGAATAAAGGCTTGTTTATTTATTAAGATTCCCGCACTGGGAATCGAACGTGGGTTTCTTTCTTCCGAGTCCATTGTTCTATCCACTGGGCTACAACTGCTAAATCCTTAATGAAAACCAATAAAATAATCTTTGTTTTTTTCGTCACTTTTGTACACTTGTATATTTTCACAACAATATAGCAGGGAGCAATCCTAGTTTGGGACCAGAACATATGATTATGTTGCATGGAAATACATAATACTAATTATAAATGTGTATATAGAATACTTACAATTCTCACATTCTCAATGACAGAAGACTTGGCTGGTGTCTTCACATCTGTATTTTCCATAAACTTCTTCAGTGTGAAGGCAACATCGCTATTATGTATTGCATAGCTTCCAACCACATCCATTATATGGGAGTATTCCTCAGAGGGACTGCGCAGGGCCTTTTTGCGAGCAATCACATTGTAAAACAGGTCTTCCACTGTGATCTGTGTACCATTGTTGCCAGCACATGCTTTCACTGGGCCTTTCAGCTTGCCATTTTCATATGATGCTCTGGAAATGTATAATGTGTTATTGAATTAATGCAAAATCTGAAAAAACCAATTCACTTGTTGAAATTAAATTATGAATTTTAAAGTTTTGCTCATTGAAAGTTGTTTAATAAAAATTTCAATAAGGTTTTGCATTAATTCTATAACACATTATGTGACTTGACATCTGGGCCGTGTTTCATAAAGCTACAATTCATAGTTTATTATTCAATGTGCTTTGCGTAGGCAATTACTAAGATTGGTCTTCCCACATACAGACTATAATGGGACTGTGTGCCCGATGGGCCATCATAGGGACAGGCTTTTTTACCCTTGTGTTGTAGCCTCTAACTTTTTGTATTTAAGTATTATTTTAGTTGGTTGGTCTAGTGTGAGTGAAGGTGCCACTGGATGCTGTATAAATCATCTCATTACTTAGATGCAAAGGCCAAGCTGGTGTTGTCGTGCTTGGACTGCCAGCCCATTGTAATGTGGATAGACTTTTACTTGTAAGCACACTTCTCAGTTGCAGTCTTAGTGAGTATGGTGAGGTGAGCGATATGACTGATACTGGCCAGGGCTTCTCCCCTGAATCCATAAGTGTTGATCTGCTGTAAGTCCTCATATTCACACAGCTTAGAGGTGGTGAAGCGTTCACAAACAATATCTAAGTTATCTCGTCTGATTCCGGTGCCGTTGTCTTGTATCTGTAAAAATATAATGAAGTTATTTTTTTAGTAATCAATGCCTGTGTTGGTATGGTTTCGCAGTTCCAGTACAGTGAAAAATATTTACCTGCAAGTATTTCAAGCCGCCAGCTTTTACAGTTATAATTATATTGGTTGACCCAGCATCTAAACTGGAAAAAAATAGTGTGTTCTAGGTAACGAGCTAGAAATGTTTCGGAAATAACAAAAAATTGTTTCAATAGGTTAGTTGTTTACCTATTTTCAATCAGTTCTTTCAGAGCATTTGCTGGTCTTTGGACAATCTCTCCTGCTGCTATTCGATTAACAACTTCTTCACTCAGTTTTCTAATTATTCCGGGCTCCCCCATTTTATGTTACACCACTTGTTTTTTTGCCGTTTTTCTCTGCGATCCAAAGAGAATATAACCACTATGCGATCTACAAAAAATAGACATGGACAACAAAACAAACTTAGGATTTTTTTTCAAGTGTTCCAGAGATAACTTTTAGTTAATCGATCGATTTCAGCAGTCTAGACTATTCGCCCGAGCGTGTAGTCAGATCGTCCAGGGAAGTGACATTCATTGGCTTGACAGATCTCAAACAAATTTCTTAGTCTGTGGCAAAGAGAATATAACCACTTAAGAGAAAAAACATAACCTCAAATTAAGTTACGAATCTATTGATTCACTCCTAAACCTTAACAAAATGACTGAAGAACGAGTTGGTTTCCTTTATAAAATTGCTTCACAATTATCCAAAAACCAAATGAATTTATCCGCAACCCATTTGAGAAGTTTTTATTTGTAAGTCTTAACAAAACCTCTAATTTGACCAAAATCTAAGCATTCAGTAATTTTTTTTACTATAAAAGTGATAAAATCTATTCGCAGGATGCGTTGCCACGAGATAACGAGAAGCTACGGACTGCCAACACAACAGTTTTCACCAAATTTAAGATGTTCTCACTGTTGCAATGAATGGAAACAAGGCACTTATGAAACGAAAGTGGGTCTCCCTCTCTTTGAAATAAAATATATTTTGTGCCTTGAGTCTTTACTAATAAATACCTATGCCGTTTCAGATAACTCCTACAAAACTCAGCAAGAAACAGCGGCAAAAGTTGAAGTCCTACAAAGTCACTGAAAAGAACAAGGATTATGTCAAAAGCAGACAAGATTTGCTGAACAGCAATCAATTGGTAAACATGGTTCATCATGGACTCGTGTTACTTGCCTATTAATTACTTACATTAGCTTGCTCTCCTGTTTCTCGTACCCTAAGAGTGTTTCCAAATTATCCAATCTGATATTATCATCATCATCATCAGCCATTCGACGCCCACTGCAGGACATAGGCCTCCTTTGTGGTTTGATCTGATATTGGTATGTAAAATGTATTAAATATGTACCTGTCTTTTATACTGTCTGGCCTGATATTGGATATTGGAGCTGACATATTTCATACATTTTACTTACCCTAATATTGGATTAGCGTCCGACACCGATATTGGAATGGATAATGTGGAAATGGTTTAACAATCTGTTACTCTACTGTAAACATCTTTCAGTTGGCCAAAGTGCAGAAAAACAAATGACAGCTGTTAACAATAGGTTAAAGCTTATTAGAGTATGCAACTGGGGGAGCCGTTTTTTATCAATGAGAAAAAAAATGTTGATACAAAAAGGTATTTTTTTCATCATTGTTACAGGAAAGGACCTGCCATTTATGCAAGCACACAACAGTTATATCAATGACTAAACCAACAAAGACAGTAGTCAAAAGACATTCAGGAAGAACAAATGAAGAAGCAACAAAAGCTACATACAAAAGTAATAGTCAACATATTAGAAAAGAAACAGCGTCCTTGAGCATGAAGACCAAAAACATTGCTGAAGTAAATGTCTACAAAAGTACTAAAGATGTATTCTCACTTAAAAACAAGAATAATGTATTAGCAAGTACTGTGAAAGATACACCAAAAGTAATAAAGAACAATAAGAGGAAAAAGGCCAAGTTTGCAGGACTTTGCAAAGAAGCTGTAATGGCTACAGCCAAAGAAAAATCATCTAAAAATAAGCTGGATTTATTTCTAAAGCCATCTGCCTAATATTTACAAAAATCTTGTACAAAAATATAAAATCATTCTCTTAAGTGTAGTTATTACTTAGTTTGTAAATAAACATGGAAGAAGAAAGAACAGTGATTCTAAACAGAATCAATTCATTCTCTTTAATCTGGCATCTAATAGATGGAGCATTATGCCTTTATCTTTTCTTTGATCACAAGAATGTGCAAGTCCATTACATTGGTATTTGTATGTCCTGTTACAACATGGTATTCCTCATCAAACTTCTTGTAGAAGTTGTAACTGTCACTGTTGTCTAAGTATTCTTGTATGTTGATATTCTTTTCTGTAGCTTCGGCTACTAAATCTAAGTAGCCAATTGCCCCAGCAGCATCTGTCGGACCGTCTATACCATCAGTGCCAGCACTTAGTAGAAAAATGTCATACCCTGGAAAATCATCCTTCATAGAGTTAATAATACTTGAGAATTCCAAAGCAAGATGTTGATTCCTTCCTCCTTTGCCTTCTCCATTGACTTCTACAGTGACTTCCCCACCAAGAATAAGGCAGAAGCCTTTTCGATACTTATCATTCTCTGATTTTCTAGGTTCTGGGCTCTTGGTTGTGCTGGTTGATCTCATATACATTGGATGAGGGTGTTGGTGCGTATCTTTGAATACTACATTGTGTAGCTTCATATCACTGCATACTGAGTCAGGGATGACTCCAGGTATTTCTAATGATTGAAGTTCTTTTTCAAATTCATTATCTGATAGTTCTCCTTTGATGGCACTGCAGATAATCTTGGCAAGACTTGCATATTTCTTTGCTACCACTGAAACATTACCAGTCACTTTGTTGGAAAGTGTAATGGGTGACCAATACAACATTTCAGCTGTTTCCTCTGCTGCCAAAATGCTTTTCTTATTAGAACCTATGACAATGTTTGTGACATTATCTTTAGGGAATGAAGCCGCATCATCATTTTTATCTAAGACAGACTTTATAGAATCAGGTAGGTCATTCAGAAGGTTAAATTTCGTAAGAATATCTTTCGCTGCAAATGGTGCATCTGTGTTTTCAGTAGTTGGTCCACATGCAATCAAGTCCAATGGGTCCCCAACAATGTCAGAAAGGATAAGTGAAACAACTTTAGCGGGTTGAGCTTTGAATGCTAGTTTGCCACCTTTTAAATTAGACAGCTTCTTACGTACAATGTTCAGTTCTGTAATATCTGCCCCTGAGTTTGCTAGTTTCTTTATTAGAGCAGTTTTTTCTTCTAAAGTTATAGGTGGCTTTGGCATCGGCAGTAGGGCTGATCCTCCACCCGATATTAACACTAGTAAGATGTCATTGCTTCCCAAACTCAGAGCAAGCTCTTCAATTTTCTTTGCCGTTGCTTCAGCGCTGGCATCTGGTAAATTGTTCTTGGCTCCTTCAAAGTATTTCAATCTTGTCGTGTTGCACTGGGCATCCAGGTTGCCTATTGGTATGCTTACAATACCACCTCTGATCTTGTATGTCAACATTGCATCGAGTTCTATGGCCATATTTTTGACTGCTTTGCCTGTACCGATAATATGTATGTTTTTATTCTTGACAGAAATCGGGAGTCCATCAGTTGGGGTTATCAATTGTGTGGCAGAGTTAAATTTGATAGAGTTCTTTACTAGGTTCTCCGGGCGCACTGCATCGACCCCGCTTTTGAATATTGCGAGCAAATCACGGACAACCATTGCCTTAGACATTTCAAAACAAAAACCTTTAATAAACGTGTCTGAAAAACAACGCGTGATGTTCAAAATAACCCCAGAAAAGGAGAACTTCGCAAGTTCACACAAGTACAAACATTATTTATATTCTCATCTGACTGATAAGAAAACGACCTTGAACTTTTAGTAGGCACGTTCCGTTTTTGTAAGTTATTTATTTAACCGGGGATACACATGCGCGTAGCTTGCACACTTGCATACCAGCTTCTTGCACGTGCAAGCTACTGTTATGTGTATACGCTCTTGCATGCCTGTAACATGCCAGCTAGCACAACATTTGATTTACCTACTTGCATGCCCGCTGAGGGAGGGGCGAGGCGTGTTGCCAAACTGACACGTGTGAACAGACGCGACAGTAGCTGGGCATGCCAGTAACTGAATCGATATGGCCGTAGTAGGCGCAAATTTTTTGTTTGTTTTTCGAAGGTCAAGTTTTTTAAAGTTTTTCTTTTGTTTGTTATTTTGTATTTAACATGGCACGATACAAATGAAAGAACTGTACAGTTCATTCATTTGTACAGAGAATACGAATGTCTGTGGAAGCCGACTAGCTCGCTTTATAAAAACAGAATAGCACGTTTTATCCCTCATCAATTTAGCTACTCATTCAATTGATAGTAACAACACGATTTTGTTTAATTCACTTCGATAGTTATTCTTCTTTGGCGCGCAAGAATAGGTACGAGTGACTCTTACGACTGCCCTGTGTATACGCTGGTATACTGGCATGCAAGGAAACAACTTGCATGCTAGTATTACTTGCAAATGTAGCCGCAGTGTGCCAATTACTCGTACATGCCCGTAACTATCATGCCAGCTACTTTCCCGATTTACTGGCATGTGTATCCTCGGCTGTCAAAATATAAGTCTGCGCTGCGCAGAACGGAGCATTCATTTCGAGTTTAATTTTTTACCTCTATGGTTCGCGCAGGACACTGGCCACAGAGAGAGGCGCAGGAGCACCGAGCAAGTTACAACAAGTCGCCGCAAAAATTTGAATTTCAAGAGTCGACGCGCCGTTTCTCTGTCCATAAAAGAAGTAAATATCGTAATTAAGTAATCTATCGGCGAGAAATAATCTACAATGGATCAATCTATATGTTTATCACAAAGTTTCGTAAATAGACAAAATGTGAGATCATTTACGAACATTGTACGAAGAAGTTTAATGAACAAAGGACACAGCGAAGATTTTCTTCTAAATATTCTTCACGATAAGGAAATGGTGAGTCAAATAACACCAGAATTGAGTAATGTACTCTTTACCATGAGGGATAATCTTCGAGAGAAATCCAAGCAGGACTTCAAAAACTATTTTCCCACCGAAAAGAACAGCAAGTTTCTGGAACCTGTCGCCAAGGAAATGGTGTTAAATAGCTGCTGGGCAGCACTGCACCAAATAATACCTAGAGAACTTTATGCTAACAATCATAATAGAAAAATACTTCAGAGGTTTGTGAATACTGTGATTTACAGTATGAGAGGCGAGCATGTTATTTTATCAAAATTGCTAGTATCATGGAATTTTACAGAGATACTATGGAAATCCATCCCAAGTGAGATTTCAATGAATATCCTGCACCATATATTGATGTGGATCAACAAGAACATAATTTCTCCAATGATTTGCCTGAATTTCTATGTCACAACAACCAAAATGAGTTGCGATGAATATAAACTTTATTTTTTCTGGAAGAATGAGTGGCAATGTTTTTACGATAAGGAAGTATCCAAAATGATAAGAAGAAATGTAATTGAAAGGGACGTGAAACATAATTTGAGTAAAAAAACAAGAAGACTGCTTAATTTAGGTGAACGTCTCAAGCGCAAAACTTTGAAAAAGGCCATACCTAAACTATATTTAATTTTGAAAGGCAATGCGGAATGTCGCCCTATAGTTAAATACAAAAGCGACCAGCTAACTCCAACACAGAAAAAGTTAATAAAAGAAAGATTAAATCTTCTAAAAATTCTAACTAGAAAACCTAAAATCAAAATAGAATCAAAGTACCATGAGTTACATAAAGCTTGGACAAACGCAGGGCAACCTAAACTATACTTTGTAAAAGCAGACCTCACTAACGCCTTTGGGTCAATAAGTAAACAGCTACTTATGCAGATACTGGCTGAAAAACATGTTATATTTCAGAAGACTGAAAAGAATCCAAGTCTAAAAAGGAATATTGCACAAGTTTACAGAGATTTTTTATTAGAATTGCAGAAACCTCTGTTGATTCGGGCTGGTTCAACCATTTACATCTGGAACCGAGGTCTAGTACAGGGCTACAAGTACTCGCCGGCCCTTTCGGAACTTTACTACAACTATATGGACGCGCAGTACTTTACAGAACTTTTGAACAAAGAGGAATCAACCATCAAGTTCTTTACCCGTGTGGTTGATGACTATCTTTTTGTCACAGACTCCTTGGACCTAGCAAACGCATTTCTCAGTGCCTTATCGAACTTCAAGAACGTAAACTATAACAAGACTGTTGTGAACTTCGATCACTCCACTATTCAGAAGAATACAGAAATAACTTTCCTAGGGTACAGTTACGACACTACTAATTTGCAAGTCAGCAGAGCCAGCAACGTGTTTTCCGGGCAGATGTGTTACAAGATTGCATTCACCCCAGCCATAGACAACCTCCATAAGTTCCTCGAGAATCGCATAGGTCAGTCTGGCATTCAAATCAATGGGCATTTGTTCAACTTCCGCTACAACGACGAAGTGTTCATGTGGCAACACGTGTTTACCACTCTATGTCTGTCCGCGAATAAATTCTGCACAATATTAGCGATCACGACTGAAGGGTACGAAATGGAGCGATATCTGGGGCTCTACAAAAGGCGAGTCACGGTGAAACTTTGTAATTCGATCATAGAAACGTTGCAGCGGAACAAACCGGCAGGCGTAATGTTCATGTACTGCATCAATCACTTCCGATATTTGTCTTGGAAGGCCTTATGGCTGTGTGCGCGGAAGACTCCTAAATGCAACAAACTGGTTCCATTTATCAGCGATGAAATGGCGAAATGCAATTGCTTGTTCGGGAAATGGAGGGAGCACGCTAGCGTCATTACCAAAGAAGGTGAATGTAAATACTCCGCTATACAAGAAGTGTGCCGAAGAACAGACTTGAGAGTGATTTTTAATGGCTTTAGTGAACTACCGACAGGATTTCAATTTTATAATAACAAGTGTAGATATAATGTGTGTCTGTAGGTAAACGTACTTTAAAGGTTGCTTGAAATAAAACGTTTGAGTACCTATTTAATAAAAAGCTCGCTTTTATTACGAAAATACGCCATAATCTAATCTAAAATACTCCAGTCTTCATTGAAGATTAGAAGAGTGAAAATAAAAAGTACAGTATACAATGAAAGTGTAATAAATGTAAAAGTAAACTTACATTCTAGATATTTAAAACTACATATTGTAAGGCATTTTGGACGGAAAATACTATAATAATAATTACATATTGTAAAGCATTTTGGACGGAAAATGTAATAATAATAATTACATATACAGGTAAAAAGGAATGTCATAAACATGTGAAAATACTTTAGTTGAGATTCTATAACAGTCACGTTGCTCACTAAAACCTAATTTGTAAAAATATAGGCATCAGCCATTTGACGCCCACTGGACATAGGTCTCTCTCATAGATTAAAAAATATAGCCATAAAAAACTTAAATTTCATTAGACCTTAGAAAGATATGTCATGATTTGGACTGAATCGAAAAAATAAATAAAAAAAAACCTTATAACTAAAAAGCTGCATTAATAAATTCATTGCTGTCAACCATGTTGAATGTAGATAGATAGATAGAGAACACTTTATTGCACAACCAGGTGAAAGATATTACAAATAGTTTCTTTTCTTTTCTTGTAAGCATTTTGTGAAACCACATTATTTTAGACTTTAGAGCAAGATAAATGTAAGGTTACATCTGTGATCTAAGCAGCGAGAAGTATATTCTCGATTGGTGAAGTAACTATTAACAGCACTTTCTTATGATAAATCCACCATTTAAAAGACCATAACCGAGGTCCCGTAAATCGGACTCTTACAATATTATTAAAAGGCCTCAAACGTTTCCGCATCATAAAGTTACCTCAAAAAGGCCACCAAAAAGAGTCCGAACGCCACCACCTGGCCCACGAAGCCCACTCTGTAAGCGTGCGACAAGAAATCCGGGTCAGAGGCTATGTAATAAGCGGCCCGGGGCGCGTCACAGGAGACTATTCTAGCTGCGCGGGTGAGCGCGGCGCCTGCGATGACGTCAGCGGAGCGCTGGCTGTGCGGGATGGGTTTGAGGCGGACCGCCGCGTCGCTGAAGATCAGATCGGCGTACGGGGGCGGCGAGTAGAACATGCTGAAGCTGCGGGGGAAGATTATATGATGAAACAGGCCCGAAACAGACTCTTAAATGCAGACAGGACAGCGGCCCTATCACGTAATTCTTCCCATTCTTCTCGTTTGAATTAGCCTAGTCTGAGCTGTCAAAAATGCGTTTTGTTTGTCTGTATGTATGGCCAACACAACCCTTCACGTCTATCTTCCCGCAATAAGTCTATTCTATATGTTCCCCGCGTTCATTATAATTACCGGCAAAATTCATTTCTCCTGAGGGCCGCCCGGTCATTTAATCAACTCTGTAGTGTAAACAACAGCAGCGATTTATTCTGTGACAGTATAAGTATAGTACGTAAATCTATTACCTCGGACTTCTGTAACTCTGCAATCAATTCCCTGACCGTTGAATATGGATTGATTGACCGTTACTTAATATATCTATTATTTGTTCTCTATTGTACACTATGAATTACATTTGAGACCGTGAATGTGTATTGAGTGTCTATTTATCTATTTGTTTTGAAGCGAGTGAAATATTGTGTGTACTTAGGCATTTTCTACTATAATATTTCTACCAGTGAAAACTTGTCATTGGCTCTCTGTGTCTATTTCATTTGTAATGTATCTTTTTCATAGCTGTAAGTTTTCCTATTATAATAAAATAAAATAAATAATTTGGAACTGACTTATACACAGGGAAAAATGCATTTCTACCACCTATTTACACTTAACATAAGATAAGAATATTCTTTATTGTACCAGGTAAAACGACGATACAAAAGTACAGTGCAATTTGCGGCCTCATTGCTTATAGCTATTTCTTCCAGGCAAACGACGATGGAGAGTTGTTGAAGGAAAAGTGAGAGTCGGCAATAAACGATTGAATTGAATTGAATATGGGAACTGCTCCTCCAAACTGATCTCACCTGAACTCGTCGGACGCCACAGCGCCGTAGAGCTGCTGCATGTAGACCATCAGGTTGGAGTAAGTGTCGAGCTCGGTGTGGTTGGGCCGGCCCATCATCACCGCGCCCGGGACCTTGCCGAGGTTGCAGTGCGCGTATTCGTGGACTTTGGCGCGGGTGCCTGTTGATTGTTGATGCGAGGGTATAAATAGATAGATCGAAACTTTATTTGTAAGTACTAAAAACACACACACAACCCTTAAGGATCGATTGCAGATCTTTTCTAAACGGAGTTTTGTTAAATTAAGTGGAGATTTTGACAGATCGTCCGTACATTATCTGTCAAAACCTCGATTTGAATCAAATTAAACTCCGTTTAGAAAGATCTACAAGTGGCCCTATGTGCACAAAAACTGAAACAGTATAGTGAAAAACAAAAATCAAGTGGACAAATGGCGTGCCAACTATGTATTATGTTATGAACTATAATATGTGTGTACACAGCATACAAAAGGGCACCACCTTCGTATTTGCCTGAGGGCAAAGCACTGACTGATGACGCGCAGCTTATTATAGGAAATAATTTGATAGGTATGGATATGCTGTGTTTTATATATTTATATAATTGTATAGAGTAAGTTCATACGTATGTAAACTCATGTATCCCAGTCGATAAGGCAAAGAACAGGGTTTGCCACCAATAGAATAAATATTATTTGGAAAAACATCCTGATACCACACGTAAAATGGGCTTTCCATTTAAAATATAACACCGTGTGCCTTTACTTGCTACTTTGGTACACAAGTAAGAGTTGTCTGCCACCGAAGTTGGTGCGTCAGGGAGGAATCTATTGCTCTTTGTTATAAATTTTTTCAATAGTGAAAAAAATCAAGCTTTAGGCTCAAACAGGGCAATCGAGCTATTTACTAATAGCGCGGGGTGTGCACGCACTTATAATTCATACACTGCACATCTGCAGATCAACACACAGTAACTAAAGGTCATCAGTCATCAGATTCCGCGCCCAACACTCGCGCTATCACTGACTGCGTTGTGTCCTAATACTGAACATCGACACACAGCCAGATGCAGGTCATCAGATCCCGCGCCTACCTCTCGCGCTGCCACTGACTGCGTTGTGTCTTAACACTCACCATCGAAACACAGCCGCTTCAGGTCATCAGATCCCTCGCCCACCACTCACGCTACCACTGACTGCATTGTGTCCTAACACGCACCATCGACACACAGCCGCTGCAGGTCATCAGATCCCTCGCCCACCACTCACGCTACCACTGACTGCATTGTGTCCTAACACTCACCATCGACACACAGCCGCTGCAGGTCATCAGATCCCTCGCCCACCACTCACGCTACCACTGACTGCATTGTGTCCTAACACGCACCATCGACACACAGCCGCTGCAGGTCATCAGATCCCTCGCCCACCACTCACGCTACCACTGACTGCATTGTGTCCTAACACGCACCATCGACACACAGCCGCTGCAGGTTATCAGATCCCTCGCCCACCACTCACGCTACCACTGACTGCATTGTGTCCTAACACTCACCATCGACACACAGCCGCTGCAGGTCATCAGATCCCTCGCCCACCACTCACGCTACCACTGACTGCATTGTGTCCTAACACGCACCATCGACACACAGCCGCTGCAGGTCATCAGATCCCTCGCCCACCACTCACGCTACCACTGACTGCATTGTGTCCTAACACGCACCATCGACACACAGCCGCTGCAGGTCATCAGATCCCTCGCCCACCACTCACGCTACCACTGACTGCATTGTGTCCTAACACGCACCATCGACACACAGCCGCTGCAGGTCATCAGATCCCTCGCCCACCACTCACGCTACCACTGACTGCATTGTGTCCTAACACGCACCATCGACACACAGCCGCTGCAGGTCATCAGATCCCTCGCCCACCACTCACGCTACCACTGACTGCATTGTGTCCTAACACGCACCATCGACACACAGCCGCTGCAGGTCATCAGATCCCTCGCCCACCACTCACGCTACCACTGACTGCATTGTGTCCTAACACGCACCATCGACACACAGCCGCTGCAGGTCATCAGATTCCGCGCCCAACACTCGCGCTATCACTGACTGCGTTGTGTCCTAATACTGACCATCGACACACAGCCGCTGCAGGTCATCAGATTCCGCGCCCAACACTCGCGCTATCACTGACTGCGTTGTGTCCTAATACTGACCATCGACACACAGCCGCTGCAGGTTATCAGATCCCGCGCCAACCACTCACGCTACCACTGACTGCATTGTGTCCTAACACGCACCATCGACACACAGCCGCTGCAGGTTATCAGATCCCTCGCCCACCACTCACGCTACCACTGACTGCATTGTGTCCTAACACTCACCATCGACACACAGCCGCTGCAGGTCATCAGATCCCTCGCCCACCACTCACGCTACCACTGACTGCATTGTGTCCTAACACGCACCATCGACACACAGCCGCTGCAGGTCATCAGATCCCTCGCCCACCACTCACGCTACCACTGACTGCATTGTGTCCTAACACTCACCATCGACACACAGCCGCTGCAGGTCATCAGATCCCTCGCCCACCACTCACGCTACCACTGACTGCATTGTGTCCTAACACGCACCATCGACACACAGCCGCTGCAGGTCATCAGATCCCTCGCCCACCACTCACGCTACCACTGACTGCATTGTGTCCTAACACGCACCATCGACACACAGCCGCTGCAGGTCATCAGATCCCTCGCCCACCACTCACGCTACCACTGACTGCATTGTGTCCTAACACGCACCATCGACACACAGCCGCTGCAGGTCATCAGATCCCTCGCCCACCACTCACGCTACCACTGACTGCATTGTGTCCTAACACGCACCATCGACACACAGCCGCTGCAGGTCATCAGATCCCTCGCCCACCACTCACGCTACCACTGACTGCATTGTGTCCTAACACGCACCATCGACACACAGCCGCTGCAGGTTATCAGATCCCTCGCCCACCACTCACGCTACCACTGACTGCATTGTGTCCTAACACTCACCATCGACACACAGCCGCTGCAGGTCATCAGATCCCTCGCCCACCACTCACGCTACCACTGACTGCATTGTGTCCTAACACGCACCATCGACACACAGCCGCTGCAGGTCATCAGATCCCTCGCCCACCACTCACGCTACCACTGACTGCATTGTGTCCTAACACGCACCATCGACACACAGCCGCTGCAGGTCATCAGATTCCGCGCCCAACACTCGCGCTATCACTGACTGCGTTGTGTCCTAATACTGACCATCGACACACAGCCGCTGCAGGTCATCAGATTCCGCGCCCAACACTCGCGCTATCACTGACTGCGTTGTGTCCTAATACTGACCATCGACACACAGCCGCTGCAGGTTATCAGATCCCGCGCCAACCACTCACGCTACCACTGACTGCATTGTGTCCTAACACGCACCATCGACACACAGCCGCTGCAGGTTATCAGATCCCTCGCCCACCACTCACGCTACCACTGACTGCATTGTGTCCTAACACTCACCATCGACACACAGCCGCTGCAGGTCATCAGATCCCTCGCCCACCACTCACGCTACCACTGACTGCATTGTGTCCTAACACGCACCATCGACACACAGCCGCTGCAGGTCATCAGATCCCTCGCCCACCACTCACGCTACCACTGACTGCATTGTGTCCTAACACTCACCATCGACACACAGCCGCTGCAGGTCATCAGATCCCTCGCCCACCACTCACGCTACCACTGACTGCATTGTGTCCTAACACGCACCATCGACACACAGCCGCTGCAGGTCATCAGATCCCTCGCCCACCACTCACGCTACCACTGACTGCATTGTGTCCTAACACGCACCATCGACACACAGCCGCTGCAGGTCATCAGATTCCGCGCCCAACACTCGCGCTATCACTGACTGCGTTGTGTCCTAATACTGACCATCGACACACAGCCGCTGCAGGTCATCAGATTCCGCGCCCAACACTCGCGCTATCACTGACTGCGTTGTGTCCTAATACTGACCATCGACACACAGCCGCTGCAGGTCATCAGATCCCTCGCCCACCACTCACGCTACCACTGACTGCATTGTGTCCTAACACTCACCATCGACACACAGCCGCTGCAGGTCATCAGATCCCTCGCCCACCACTCACGCTACCACTGACTGCATTGTGTCCTAACACGCACCATCGACACACAGCCGCTGCAGGTCATCAGATTCCGCGCCCAACACTCGCGCTATCACTGACTGCGTTGTGTCCTAATACTGACCATCGACACACAGCCGCTGCAGGTCATCAGATTCCGCGCCCAACACTCGCGCTATCACTGACTGCGTTGTGTCCTAATACTGACCATCGACACACAGCCGCTGCAGGTCATCAGATTCCGCGCCCAACACTCGCGCTATCACTGACTGCGTTGTGTCCTAATACTGACCATCGACACACAGCCAGATGCAGGTCATCAGATCCCGCGCCTACCGCGCTACCACTGACCGAGTTGTGTCCTAACACTCACCCTCGACACACAGGAGCTGAGTGTCATCAGTCAGTCGATCCCGCGTCCACCAGTGTTTCCGTACACTCACCACCACACACGGCAGCTGCATGTCATCAGTCAGTATTCAGTAAATCCCGAGTCCACCACAGTATATCCGCACACTCACCATCAACACACAGCAGCTGCAGGTCATCAGTGAGCAGATCCCTCGCCCACCACTCGCGGCGGCGGCCGCCGGCCACCTCGTGTGGCGCGGTGTGGCGCACGAAGGCCACGTCGCCGCCACCCTCGACCATACAGCGCAGCGCGCCCACGTGGCCGAAGTAGTCCTCGCTGGCGTCACGGCGGCATCGTCTGCAGAAGCGGTGCCTCATGTACAACTCGACCGAAGACAGCGGATAACATTTAATTAACATTCAACGAACTGATTAACTAAATCAGGGACGGCGAACCTTTGTTCCGTGTGGTGACGGATTAAGAATAGCGTCACTCCATTTCCTTCCGTGGATGTCGTAGAAGGCGACTAAGGAAAAACATTACCAGGAGTCGGGCAGTAGCGTCTTCCTGAGATTCCAACCGCATACTGCGATCGCCAACCCGCCTGCCTAGCGTGGCGATTATGGCAAAACCCTTCATGGTTAGGAAAACCATGAGGGAGGCCTATGCCCTGCAGTGTGATGAACCTTTGTGGAAGTAAGTGCCAATTTCTATAAATAAAAAATGTGTCCATGACATGCTATGCCAACATGGTCCGAAGAAATTAGCCAGAAATAGGAGCTGACGTGTAAATGTGACTGAAGTTAAACTCCACCATTCCATAATTTTGCAACTGACATTTTTACCCATTTTGCATTATTTAGATAAATTGTTGCTTTAATATTGAAATCAATAACATTTTGTCAAGTTTACATAAATTCCGTAATTATTGGCTTGCCCGAATTGTCATGTCGTCGACATCACTAACCTACATTCATACAAAGCAATATTTGTGGCTGATTATTTTACTGTTTATTTTAAAACACTTAAAAATCAAAATTATTCAACTAGTGACAAAATGCGATTTGCGGAACGTCGGTAAACTTCGGCAGAAATAGACGTAAGACAGTGATATGAAAGCAATATACAATAAAGTGTTATCTATCTATCAATCTATACAGGGTTACAATCACCCCAATTAAACAATATGCATAGCAAACAAAAATCAGAGCCGAAGCAGGGTTTACCCTGTAGGAAGAATTAAGACTGCAGTCTTGAACTGCTATTATTTTATTATTTATTTTAATTCTTTATTGCACTGATTACATTGTAAATGTACAAGGGCGTGCTTAATGCAAGAAGCATTCTCTTCCAGCAAACCTTTGGTATCGAAGAGACTGGCGACGGGTAGTGCAAGAAGAAAAAGATTAAATACAATAATAAACTTACGTAAACCTAGAGAAATACATTAACTTAGGAAGCGTGAAGACCGCAGTATGCGTTAAGACCACAGTATGAACCTGTAGGAAGAGTTAAGACAGCAGTAGGAAGCAACTCAACTCAGCTCCCTTTTGTCGCAACATAGACTCACCATTGCGGTCTATGGCATTGTTACCACAAGAACGCAGATGACGTTCTTTTGTCTCACGTTTACAACGACACGTTTTACGTTTTTCTTTTTTCCTTTCTACGTCCTTTCTTTCTCTCTTTGTTCGTTTTCAGCACGCACCTGTAGGAAGCGCCGTGGCACAGGTGGCAGAGGTTCTCGTGGGGCACCGTCCCGCTGTCCACATACTCGCTGCTGAGGGCGCCCGGCGCGCAGCTCTTGCTGAAGTATTCGCCCGCCGCGTGAGCGCCGTCGCAGCCGTACGATCTGCGGGGAAACTCGTATCTTATACACTGTGAAATTTGGGTGGTTCGAAAGCGAGGTCAAAGTACAGGTTAAAAAGTTTTGGTGACAGAATACAACCCTGCCTTACACCTCTTTCCTTGTGGAATAATCTAGTCAAAATTCAATTTTTTTTATTCAAAGTAACACAAAAACTGTGGTGACTTATTGAATGTTACAAGTAAAAATAGGCGTCCGTTTCAAAACCTAGATCATTTGAAGAAAAATCTCCAAACTTAGTCTTTTCAAATATGTTCCTTAATTAACAGAGTTTACATATTTTAATCTTCTAAAACCGAGTACTAAAGCTTTGAGCTGGTTTTAATTCCAGAAATCTTTGTCATCTAAATAATCCTTAATGCTTTGTACTGTAATCTGTATCTGAATTACACCTCTTTCTGTGTAAAATTATCTATAGTGTATCTTATGAGGCACTTTAAAAATCTAGGAGTTACCTGATCCAGCCATTGGAGATGAGGTAAGCCAGCGGGTAGACCCACCCGGCGGCCATTCCTATGCCGGTGTGGCAAGTGTTCTTTGTGCGCAGATAGGTCAAGTCTGTGTCGGGGTCTTGCTCTTTGGCCACCGCTACAGCGTAGTACCAATTGTCACCGCTGGAGTACACCTGGAAAGAAAAGGTATCAATATATCAAATACATTACAACCACAAACTAAAATGAAGACTACTTTGAAAATGAGCGGGTAGACGTGAGACTGAGCCAGCATGTATTCGGGTGGGTAAGAGTAGGTAGTAAGTGGCGCTATATATAATACCACAACTATCACAATTTATGTGTTATTTTCAATTTATCGCAATATTCCGCTCACTTTTCGCAGGAACAGAACGAGACGGTGGCTGGCGGCCGCGTGGATCAAGTCTGTTGTATCGAAAAGGACGAAGTTGCACGACACGTCCGCACACGTAACCTAGCCACGAAGCTGGGAGACAGTGTGTGTGTGTGTGTGTGTGTGTGTGTGTGTGTGTGTGTGTGTGTGTGTGTGCGTGCGTGTGTGTGAGAGAGAGAGAGAGAGAGAGAGAGAGAGAGAGAGAGAGAGAGAGAAAGAGAGAGAAAGAGAGAGAGAAAGAGAGAGAAAGAGAGAGAGAGAGAGACAGAGAGAGCTGGAAAGGCACGAGGATCATGTTTCCGCATTGAACAGAGCGAACTGGGAGAGAAAGAGTTGTCTTCCGCTGATCTTCTGCAGGAACAGGACCCGTCCCCACGTGTAAACTACCCTACCCACGAAGCTGGGAGAGAGAGACCAAGAGAGTGAGTCATGTCCCGGTCACCTCCTGCAGGAAAGGCACGAGGCGGTGGCTGGCGGCCGCGTGGATCATGTCGGCCGCGTCGAACAGGGCGAAGTCGCACGTCCCGTCGGCGATCGCGCGCTCGCAGTGCCGCGTGCTGTGCCCGCGCCAGCACACCAGCGTCGGCGCCAGGAACGCCGCCTTCAGCGCCACCTGCGGACAGGAAAATACACTGTGTACGGCCGGAATGTACACCGTGACGCAGTATCGGTGCTACTTTTAGCATAATCTCTTTGATTTCAATACGAAGAGCTTTTAGGATGGGGAAAACTTGGAAATCGCGAAAAAAAATTCAGGTGTTCCATTGATAGATAGAGAAAACTTTATTAGACATAAAAAAGCCGGCCAAGTGCGAGTCGAACTCGAGCACGAAGGGCTCCGTACCATTCTATACAACATTAGACACAAAGATCGGAAAAAAACGGCAAAAAAATTACGTTTGTTGTATGGGAGCCCCATAAAGGATGTGTTAACCTTTGCTAGCCTAAATTTTGGTTTGGTTTATGTTTATTTGTTGTATTTACATTGTGTTGGCTACCCTCTCTCAAGGCGGAATGTGTGACACACATCTTTCAGAAGATGTGTGTCACACATTCCGCCTCCCTTTATGGTAGTTTGACCGTGACCCACCCGCATCTTGACACACTTGTATCTCTGGGTCGCTGGTCACATTGAGTGCACTATGCGTTTCCATCCACAACGGATCGCGTGATCAGATTAGACGAACCTGACCGTGACTCACCCGCATCTTGACGCGCTTGTCCATCTCCGGTCGCTGGTCACCTTGAGTGCTCATTTGAGCTGGTCACTATTCTTTCCACCCAGAACGGAACCGTGACCAGATTCGCCGAACCCCGACCGTGACTCACCCGCATCTTGACGCACTTGTCCATCTCGGGGTCACTGGTGACGCAGAGCACGGCGCGCTTGACCGGGCAGTCGCGGATGCCCAGCACGGCCTTCTCGGCCTGGTCGCCCACGTACGGGTTGTTGATGATGTGTCTCGCGTACTGCTCCTCCTCTTTCAGTACGCGGAAGTTCACTGTTGCGTCCTGTTCGAGAGTGTATATATATATATATAAGGCCGAATTAGTTACATCATTTATTACTCCACAACGGCTAGATTTGTTTACATAAGCAGCCTATATACGTCCCACTGTAGGACACAGGCCTTCTCTCAGGAGGAGAATATGAGCTTAATCACCACGCGTGCCCGACGCGGATTGGCGATTTCAAGCGCTGAGGTATGTGAATAGCTCAGACACTCAAGTTTCTTCACGATTTGTTTGCTTTTTTGATATCTCGAGAAACGTTTATTGATTCTTAGGCCTTACGAAGTTCGCCGAGGCAGCTAGTTTCACATAAAACAAAGAGTTGTGTAGGGCGACAGTCTACTAAATGAACAGTTTTTCGATAGAATAGTGTTAACGCTGCAATAGGTTGTTGATTAGTATACCCTGTGCTATGGTAACCAGGCAAAAAAAAAAACACATATTCGTGTCAACGACAAAGGGCAGTCTAAGGGATGTCTGTTAGGAAAGATAGGAAATGTTGTGTCGATAGCACCCTTTGGCAATCAGAGGTGGTTGTTGAACTTTTTTTTTATTTGGTCTAGGGCATGGCAGATGCGGAATAATCGCACGACTTGTACTCTTGCAGACTGTTTAGAAGAAGAAGAAGAAAGACACTTATTATACCAACAAGATACATCACAGAAACAAAATAAGCAGATAAATAACATAATATGCACAACAGAAAGAAAACTAAATACACAACAGACAAAACGAATAAATAAAACAGGATCATAGATGTAGCCTGTGGTGTATCTAAGTTGCCACAAAAGGCAGCTGACTCAGCGTTGTGCTAAGGAAGTGATGTTTATTGTAGACATAAATTCGTAAAAAAAACTTACTTGAACCAAGAGATCAGTCGTCCCATTGGATTGGAAGAGCGCGAAAGGCGCCTCGATTCTGTCTCCGTTCTGGGTGACTCGGGGTCTGTAAGATGGCGCTAGCGTAGATATACTGTAATGGAAGAACATTGTCTCGTAATTTGCAGGCAACAAAATTGTAGTTATTATGATACTGCATTAATTTTGGGTGGTTAATAATACTCTTACTAAGTAAGTTACAGAGTGAGCCTAAAAATAACACGTGAAAAATAAAAATAAAAAAAAAGGATGATTTGAAAGACAACAAAATGAACGTGCCTGACAATAGCTATCGAATACGCTAGTTTGTTTTTTTTTAAAACGCACTTAAAAAATATCTCGACATAAACTCGAATCTATTAGAACCATTAGTAGCCATCCAGAGCGGTGCGTGGGTGCCGTGGGTCATTGTTCTGTTAGACGGAGAGGCGGTACTAATGAGGGATGTTCTTTTTTTTTAATTAGTCCCTATTCGCTGCATAGATGGCGCTGAACTTAGTAAGTAACGGAATGTCACATTATTGTTTGATTATTTCACTTGGATGTAATTTTTTGGATCATAAAACGAAACCTACATATTATTTCATTGTCACATCACAAATAAATATCGTTCCGAATTGATCCATTCGCTTTATCGCAATATCTGTTGACGTCCATTTCGGAACGGCTATCATAGACGCGAGCGAATTTTATTTTATTTTATTTATTGCATTACACAACAGATAAGTAACATTGCATGTTATAATATCATGATGAAAGCTTATAATTTAGTTACATATCCTTTAACGTGTGATGACAGCATGGTAGAATATGGACGAGAGCCAAAGCACATCAAGCCACACACAACCAAATACGACCACTCAGTGCAAAGTATCAAAGACACCCTACGCCAAACGGTCGCACCAGGACATAATTGTGGCCCGATCCGCTTCTACAAACGGATCCAAGAGCTCTCCTTACTCAAATAAGTAAGTATTAAACTAAGTAAAGAAAACCAAGAAAACTTTAATCAACAATTAACGATCTTACTTACTTATTAAATTTTTAACTTAACTAATTGTGATTTGAAGCGACTGAGGTTCACAAAAATGTCAAGAGCATCGAAATTTTTATTGGATATTTCATTGAATGACCGACACATGTGTACTAATGGTTCGTGTTGTGCCCTTACTGTTTTACACAGAGGTAAATTAAATATCTGGTGAGTCTTGGCTTTTCTGGGAGCACTTATCGGCACATTGATCCTCACTTGGCTTAGCAAAAATGTGTTAAGGGTACCATGAAGTATTTTGTGTAGTGTAGTTAGTGCTATTTTAAGTCTGCGCTTTTCCAGAGTCCATACCTTAAATTTTTCAAGCTGTGTTTTATATGATCGACACTCATATCGAAGCCTGGATCGAAATGTCACAATTTTAAGGGCCCTAGCTTGAATTCTTTCAATTGCATTGATATGTACCTTGTAATAAGCACAGTATTCTAGCTTACTTCTGATAAGGCTATTAAAGAGGGAGAGAAGTGAAAGAGGGTTGCGGAAGTCCCTGCTAATTCTTGACATAAACCCTAGTAATTTATTACAAGAAGCAATCAGATATTCGTAATGTGGTCTGAATGTTAATTCTTTATCCATAATGACACCGAGGTCCCTGACGGAATCAACAGTTTCGAGAGTTTGATTGTTAATGCTATATTCAAAGTCGTTAACATTCTTATGTGAGATGGAAAACTTCATAACCAAGCATTTATTAATGTTTAGATGCATCTTGTTGAGATCACACCATGTGACGAGGGAACGGAGGTCCGTTTGGATATTGTGGCAGTCTGTCACTGTAGAAATGGAATTAAATATTTTAAGGTCATCAGCGTATAACAGACAATTTGACTTTAATTTAGTTACAAGGTCGTTTATAAACAAGACGAAAAATAATGGTCCAAGGTGGCTTCTCTGAGGAACGCCAGATGTTACGTGTTTAGGAGCTGAGAGATAACCTTTAATCGCTACTAGTTGTGATCTATTTGACAGATAAGTAATAATCCACCTAAGTAGGCTACCGTGGATTCCAAATTGGCAATTAAGTTTATGCGTTAGTATGGAATGTCTTACTTTATCAAATGCCTTCCTGAAATCCGTGTATATACAGTGTAGTGGCTTTTTTGAGTTAAAGGAAGCATGTATATGATTTACGTATTCCATGAGATTTGAGACAGAAGACTTAAATTTGACAAAACCGTGTTGTTTTTCTGTTATGTAAGGTTTAACATGTGCATATATGTAGTCATAGACAAGCTTTTCAAACATTTTCGCTAGACAAGACAGAATACTGATCGGTCTATAATTTTCACATTTGCTCAGATCCCCTGATTTATGGATTGGAATAATGTATGCCTCCTTCCAGAACTCAGGAAAAGTACCAGCCTCTAATGATTTATTGTAGATAATTTGGAGTGGTGTTACTAGTTCTTCGGCTAATGCTTTGACAAAGTGTGATGGTAATTGGTCAGGCCCGGGGCCTTTATTAGGGTCAAGTGTTTTAAGCTTAGTTAGGATATCTTCCTTTAATAAAGTTATTTTACTTATGCCCTGTGATGATTTGGTTTGGACCGTGCTGGCTTCAATTTCTTGTGTGTCATCCATTTCATAAACGGAGCCAAAGAAGCTGGTAAACAGTTCACAGATTTCTGTGGGGTCACTAGATTTACAGTCACCGAAGGACATGTTTTGCGGCATTGTTGCTGTGGATCTTTTACTTTTTACAAAAGACCAAAATGCTTTCGAGTTACCCTGCTGAAGGGAATCCTCGACACTTGTTATGAAGTTATGATAGCATTCATTTAACATAATTTTAACACGCTCACGTAACAAGGCATAAGTGTCGTAATCACGGGGGTTATTAAACTTTTTAAATCTTTTATGGAATTTATTTTTATCGACTAATGTTTTTTTTAAAGCTTCTGAGAACCAGATGGGGTATATATGCGCGTCATTTTTTTTGTATGGAGTGGTCTGTTTGATTGCATTATACATAATATTATAAAAAGAGGATACACATTCATTAACGTTGTCATGCCGTAATGTATGGTACCAGTCTATAGAGTGCAACACTTTTTTACATTTTTCAAGATTACATTTTCTAAAGTTAAAAATACGACGGCTATTGTTTTGTTTCATTTGTTTGGTAGTAGAACTTTTTATTTGCATTACAAAAGGAGGATGGTGCCTATCCTGCTTGCTAATGGGATCGCATGGTAATATATCAACATTTAATGAATTTGTTAGGACTAGATCGAGAATTGTACCACTAGCCTTGGCTAAGTAATTCAGTTGTTTTAAGTCACCCAGAGACATAAGCTCTGCCAAGAGGTTACTTTTCTTATCATTTTTGGTAATTACCATATTCAGTCCGTAAGGCTCCAGGGATGTGCTCCAGGAGATGTTTGGCATGTTAAAATCTCCTAGAAATATAAACTGTTCATTCGAGTTCGTAACAATATCGTAACAACGTTCAAAAAAACATTCAATTGTTTCTGTGGATACGTTTGGGGGTAAATAAACCAAGCAAATATTGATTTTTGATGTGTCTGTACGTAATGTAAGCCAGATATCTTCTGCCCCAGTTTCCCAGCCTTTCTGGCGTTCGACTTGCAATTCTGCCTTGACAGCAATCAACACGCCTCCCCCCTCAGATTTTTGGCTATCAGATGTTTCCCTGTCTCTACGGAAAACATTATACCGAGCGTCTATCAATTCACTATTAAATACACCACCATTTAAATTAGTTTCGGTCATACAGATTATATCGTAATTTTCTGATAGTATATTCTTGTAAACCTCTTGCGTCCTAGATCGAATTCTGTTAACATTTTGATAATACGTATAAATCATAGGGAATTTTATATGTAAAGCAAAGTAACAAGCTTTTATATAATAATGCAACAATTTACCGCCTATATTATAAGATTAAGAGATGAGCGGTTCTTTATTTTGATGTGACTTGAATTTTCACATTTTCTGACATATATCCTACCAAATTTTACCCAGACAAATTTGTACTGCTTCTCTCTAGCCAGTTTTCGTGCCTCCGCCTGCAATGATTTTGTCTCGGAGGGGAGATGTTCAGTCGCGAAAATTTGCATTTTGTCGCCTGGAATTCCAATAGTCTTCGAGTTCAATTTGTCATCTTTGTTTGCCTTGTTATATCTGTGCACCGATGACAAAATGTGATCCCTGTGACGCGGTGAGGGCAGAGTCAAAAGAATGTTCCTGGGTCTGGAAGAACCGGAATTCATCTTAGCCACCCGGCGGCAGGAGATTATTGAGTCATCACTCAGGGCTGATCCAGTCGTTATCTCGCAAATTCTCTTGGCAATTTCTACAACATTTTCATTTTTCTTTTCAGGTACACCTTGGAATTCTATGTTATGGCTTCTAGAATTTAGTTCCATTCCAGTAAATTTAACGGACATCTCGTGCACTGAGTTTTTTAGTGTAGCGTTCTCCTTCAGGAGCTCCAAAATTGTATTCCTTTGTTCAGAAAACTCAGACTTCATCTCTTCATATTTTTCGGAGAGAAATTGTTGCGATTTCACCAAAGCCTCAACTTCCTTCAATATTAGAGCGTAAGATTCCTTTACCGAAGTAAGAAGAAACGATTTAAAGGCATCAAGTTTTTTGTCAAAGAGAGCCCCTATTGAGTTCATAATCGATTCAGTCACTTGTTCTCGATTCAGAATACGTGAGCAATCTGTAGTGCGTTCCGATTTATCCATGACCCCTCACGGTCGCAAATCGGAACGCACGGCTAGTAACGTAGTCAGTTCAGCGCCACCTACAGAGTTCTTGGAAACTACTTTTTTTATAGTCAAAAAGCAAACCTCCATCTGTTGGCGCATTTTCTTAAACAAGATTTCTCAACTCAAAACAGGATTTCTCAACTTTTTTTTTTAATTTACGTCTATACTTAAAAGGAATAGTCTAAACAGATGCAATTTTCAATTACAAATTACATAACGGCGGCTTTTAAACCACCCAGAAATAAGCCAGTATATTTACGGTTCATGGTAGAAGGCCAGTCTCACATTTGGGAGGTCGTGGGTTCGAATCCCGACATGTACTCAACATTTTTTAGTGCAAGTTCTCCATTGCCAATCCGCGGTGGGCGCGCGTGGTGATTAACTCCTGAACTGCCCTCGCGGAATGGAACGTATAGGTGGCCCATACTAAGTTGGACACAGATCTGTGTCGCGGCAGACGAGTGGTTAAGCCCGTATTCTCTCTCTAAGCGAAAGCCTGTACTCTGCAGTGGGACGTATAGAGGCTACATAAAGGAGGAAATGGTGGATGCAAGGACACTCCATGCGTTTGCTCTTATAGTATTAGCAACTCGCAGTAATATTGTAGTGACGTTACTTACCCCTCTAGATCATTGTCTTCATCAGTTGTCTTCTTGCCCAAATCAAGCCTTCGGTACGGATCAAACGGATACCTGCATAGAAATATAATCTTGTACTTACATATACATTGGACGGCAGATTTTTATTGTTTGTGAACCTATTAGTTTCAACTGTCTTTCTGACAACTAAACTCAAACACGATTTAGCTACAAAGTTGTTTCCAACCACCATTAAACCGACTGTAGAAATGACAGGGTTTAGTTAGAAATAGTCTTGCATTAACTAGCTCTATTCTGTTCGGCAAGCTCTATCCAGTGAATAAATAAATAAACGTCTTGCACAGCGACATTTGCAGAGTTATCCATGGGTAAATTCGATGTGTGACAAATCTGAGAATTAGCTATTTATTAATTCAGCCCTGGATTTAACATTAATTTACTAGTAACTTGGCTCAAGCTGCTCAAAAAACCTATCAGGCTCATTTTAAAACAATGTTTGTTTTAGGTACCTAGTGTCAGTTCTATTACATTACATAAACTCATGCCTGTATCCTGAAGGGGTAGGCAGAGATCAGGGTTTGCTCTTGCCTTGCCTTGCATGTTGTCTTTATAATGGCTTTATCTTAAATTTATTATACAAAACTAACCTCGGCTGCTCAGTAGTGGAGGTGAATTGGAACCGGTTTCCATTCAATTCATAAGGACGGTTTTGGTAATCAACAGAGCGGTTGGAGTTCTTGTTGAATGAGTTCGGTTCTCCATACAGTTCTAGTAGAGTTTTGAAGATGTTCTGGTATCTGTGGAACGGAAGTTGAATTAGTATAAATTGTAAGTCACATAAGCAAAGAAAAACGGTAAACAGGTTTTTTTTTATTAGTTTATTCGGAATTGTAAACACTCACTATTCGGTTTTTTAGACCATAAGCCGGATCACAATGACATATTACCAATATGCTTAGAGGACACAAATCAAGGTTTGCTCACCGTACTGGTAAAGTTTAATTGCTATCTGGCATATCATTTGTGAACTGGCACTCCTTCAGTCACCAATAGCACAGTACCTGCGACGGCGTCACCGGCATTTCTTCGGTGACCATTAGCACAGTACCTGCGACGGCGTCACCGGTACTCCTTCGGTGACCATTAGCACAGTACCTGCGACGGCGTCACCGGCACTTCTTCGGTGACCACTAGCACAGTACCTACGACGGCGTCACCGGCACTTCTTCGGTGACCACTAGCACAGTACCTGCGACGGCATCACCGTCGACGCACTCCTTGACCATTAGCAGCACAGTACCTGCGTCGGCGCGGCGGCGGCGCGGCGCTGCTAGTAACGACGGCGTCGGCGGGCGCGCGGCCCCAGTTGCACTCCTCCCAAGCGGTGACGGCGCGCCGCGAACCGTCGCGGCAGAGCAACTCGAATTGCTCCTCCGATACGCCGCCTGTGTTACGCAAAACAGGCTCATTTGCAGTCGAATCGCGGAAATCCAAACCGTCACCAATACCAATACGCCACCTGCGCAGCACAGTGCCGGATTTAGCACTAATAATAACAATAACGGCGTGACCGTGAAGAGGCCTATGATGCCCAACAGTGGGCGTCTTTCATGGGATAGATAGATAGATAGATAAAAATTACCTCCACAGAACACAATCACTTGTCCTGGTGCCCCAAACGAGGATACCCTGTGCTGTGCTGTGCATTATATACGGCAAAACTTAGAAAAGCAGGCAAGGAAATCACAAACGTGGAAATACACTCAGACTGAGGTCATTTGTAACGAATGCACGGCGGCCCCCAGTGGGAGAAAATGGCGTCAAATAACGTGTAAATCTGCACGTTATTTGTTGAGGAACTCACAAACCAAAGGGATCGCGGTCGCGATGGAGGTGACGGTCATTTACTGCAGTAGTATTTGTTTGGACGCTACTAACTGATTGACAGTTAAAGCAATGATTTCTGTGTTCGAGCTCAGAACGCGTTGGTTTCAAAACGTCCATACGAATAATACTGCAGTAAATGGTACAAAATACTACTGCAATAAATGGCCACCGCCGCCACCGCGTACGCGACCGCTTTGGTCTGTGAGTTCCTTTAGCTCAGTCAAATGTAAAAAGAAGATCAACATTTTGAAAATGTCAAATACAAATTAAATAAAAACCATACCCAGTATCTTCCCCGACAACAACGCGTGTTGTATGGTAGTGTCTCTGACAAAAGCAATCTCCCCGGTCCCGTTGGCCACGAGGCACTTGAGCGCTCCTTCGTAGCCGGCGTAGGGATCTTGCAGGGTGCAGCGGATGCCCGAGCCACCGGTGCAAAGTCGGCATAACCTGTGAGAGATGTACCCTTGTAAAAACAAAGTGTAATATACGAAATTAAAAACTTGTAATGGACATTGTCTTTATTTGTTAATTTGCCTAAACGGAAATCTCAATTCTGAGACACAATCTGCATTTACCGCCAATGAGACCCAAAAGACGTCTATACACAGTCAAAATAATTTGGGGAAGTTATGTGCCGTGGAAGTTATGCTCTTTCTAAGTTATGTACATTTGTGAAGTTATAGTAGCAATACCACTCGCTAACTGTGAAGGAAAACATCGTGAGGAAACCTGGGTGTCTGAGCTATTCACATACCTCAGCGCTTGAAATCGCCAATCCGCGGTGGGCACGCGTGGTGATTAAGCCCATACTCTCTCTCTCTCTAAGAGAAGGCCTGTGCCCTACAGTGGGACGTATATAGGCTGCTTATGGATGTGCCGTGCCACCAGTAACCCGATGAGTAGACTAAAGGACGAACTAAAACAAACCTTGAGGTTAGCAAGAACGTCATTGAGCAGGGGTCCGAGAAAGAGCTCTATTCATGGGCCGGATAGATAGTTAAGACATTCCGGGCACAAAATCATTGAATAGGACGTAAGATTGTGTAGCACTCACTGATCAGAGTTGTCGCCGAGCGGGTTGTACATATCCTTGAGCGAGTTAGGCGCGCACGACTCGCCGAAGAAGGCTGTGGCCGACTTCACATGGTTGTTGCAGTCCGTGATCTTTAGGCTGCCTTCACGCATCAGCTGTCGAGGGTTATTGTGAGAGTCGAATGGGCAATTTTCTTTTTTCAATTGTCTTTGAAAAATATATATAAAAAAAACCCGACTGCGTGAGAGTGTAAAGGGGCTCGCTAGTGTTTCTACAAATATAAATTGCTTCATTTCAAAAAATTAAAAAGCCGACTGCGTGAAGAATTGTAAGCATAAAATTTTCAGACTTAATGAACTAAAAAGTGTTTTTTGGTCTTGAATGATTACAGTTTACAGTGTACCTACATAAAAACGCAATCAGAGACAAAATAGAAATAATATGTGATGCTTCTGACTGTCTTTTTGTGAACACTGTAAACCTTTTTTCTGGCGCAGTCGGGTAATAAATAGGTCTGTTTTTATATTTTTTCGACAAAATAGGTAATTTTGAGAGTTAACGATTTCGACGTGGCGTGGTCACTTCAACAAAGGTTTCAAAAATAAAAATTTTGTCAATATCTGTAATGAGATTTATGACAAACAATTTATTTCTTTTCAGTGTGTTACTTTCTTATAGTCAGTATTTATTAATTTTTTTATTCATTACTTTGTGCTCCCAATCGCATTACAATGATAAATCAGTTTTACACTTAAGACTGCTCTTCAGCAAAACCAGTTTTACACTAAGCAGCTAAAGCAGTCTTACTGTTACTTCTGGGATCAATCGCGCTTGCAGATTACGTAATTTTTAAAATTATGTATTGTACGAGCAGAGGAGAGCGTTTGCCACTCAACTCTGTCGTACAGCAGATGTTGTAGATTGTAGGGCGGTGGTGGATGAAGAAAGTGAATGCTGATGTTTCAAGTCTTCATGGTGTTTATTAGATACTGTGCACAGTTACATTTTGGAAGACGTAAGTTGTTAATGAGAGGCAAAAGCCAACTGTTTGGCGCAGGCAACAAAACCCGTAAGTTAGAATGTGCGAGGTGCACCGTCAGCAACAGGGCGACCTAGAAAAGTGTACGATGCCCGTACATGTATGTTTCTTTTTTATTTGTAAATTGCCCAAGTACAGACGTGGTCTAAGGCGTTACTACAAAATAAAATTAGGTTATCTTGTAATACAAAAGGAAAGAGAAGCCTTAAGGAGAAGAAGCAACTCACAGTGTGTACAGGCATGACCCATCCGGCCAGCGCGCCGACGTTGGGGAAACAGGCCTTCGCCCCTCGGAGCGCCTGCAGCCCCGTGCCCGGCTGCACATTCGGCAGGCCTCCCTTGTTGATCACTGCTACTGCATATTGGTAGGGCTCGCCGCGCCCATATAGCTAGAAGCAAAACATAACTCAACAAGCTGGCCATCCGAAGAGGGAGCTACACAAGCATTCAGAGTTTCCTCTGGCCTGAAGCAAGTTATTTACTATTGTATAGAATCAGACGTTACTTTGCGGAAATCCATAATAGCATTAAAATGTAACAATTACTTTGCTATATTCTGCTAAAATTTTAATTGAAAATTTAATAAAATTTAAATTTTAGCGTAATTTAGCAAAGTAATTCTCACATTTTAAGTTATTCACTTGTAAAATAGGAAAATATGTAGCTTTTACTTTATTTTTTTAAAAGTTATTTATTCTATTAGTTTTTAAAGAAATATTGGCCCTTGTAAATAATGGTCCTAGCTAGGATACCCAGGGATTTTACCATATAGTAACATCTGGTCTGGCTACTACTAGACGAGATCTTCACAAGCTTTGATAAATCCCCAGACTGAGGCTCACTAGGATTTCTATAAGTAGAAATTGCTTCACTTAATTAACTGTCAATTCAATTCAATTAATTTTATTGCCATAAATTACAGTACATTATAATAATGATGTGTATAAAAATTGTGGTACAAGTGTAATTTTACCGATAGTGGCATAGCAATTTGATCCAATTATTTTTGTTTATAGACACAAAGTATAGGTCTTCAGATGAAGAAATTATCACAGGAAATCATAGTTCAGGTAAAAGAACTGTGCCAAAGACTAGACTGCTATTAGTTTTTACTAGAAAGAAAACGGCCAAGTGCGTGTCGGGCCACGCGCAGTGTAGGGTTCCGTAACAAGAGGGTTTTTTGAATCTGTTTTACAGAATTGACAACTTCATTAAAGTAATTTTCAATGGATTTTGTACGAAATTATCCTTTTATAAGTTGGTCGCCTATTTCTCGTTAACTTGCCTACTCAGCCGTTATAGTTTTCTTTTTAAGATCATTATATTATGTGCTACTGCCCTGAATTCACGCTTCTACGATCAACCGGGTAATTTACCAATACTGTGTAGCCGGGAGAGGGAGTAGGGAGGGGCAGTGGCGTAAACACTTACCTCCTGCAGTATAGGCACCAAGGAGTGAAAACGGCCTGCAATGTGCACCTCTCCAGCATCCAAAGCCACAAGGGTTGCCTCTCCTCTGTCCAGCCAAGTCATGCACTCTTCAGTGTCGAAAGCCTGTAACAAAAACTCTTAGAAGAACTTGAACATTGGCTCTGCATCTTCTATCTGTCGCCAGACTTTAATCAGATTTGTTCATAGAAGATTGTGTACACAATCCCCTTGTACCTTGTTGTAGAAGTATGGAATGTTATTGTATCTCTGTTTTTTAAATACGGATTACAATCACTGTTCAGTTACACATAAACCGTTACGTGCATGCACTTTACCCAGTTGCGTTACAGGTGAAAAAAAATTTAAAGGTTGGGCTGATGTTGTCAATCAATCAAATCAATATTTTTTTTTATTCAAAGTAGCACAAAAAGTGCGACTTAATGAACGTTACAAGTTAAGAAAGAGAAAAAATGGACAAAAAAAACTCCAAACTTAGTCTTTTCAAATTCCTTAATGAACAGTTAATATAAATATTCTAAAATGTTGACTGTACCACCAAGAAATCAAATTTCTTAAAATTACTGTACATTACTTACTAACCTACTTACTTTTGATTTTGAATAAGGCAAAGCTAATTAATCTAATTTAAATTATCTAATCATATTTGATTTGCTTCAGGAAAGAGGTGTTTAAGACTGTGGGATTGACTTGAGTCCTCAGAAAGTGACTAAATTTCATTACAAAAGTATCACTAAGACAGCAAGGTTTGAAAGCTCATTTTTGTTTTTACATGTCTGTTTTGTGTGCAATAAATTACAGATTAAAAACTCACCCTCTTGCATTGAAGCTCGATGAAGTCTTTTCCGAATAGCCCTTTGTCTCGTAGCATGGCCTGCGCCAGTTGCAGACATTTGTTTTGCTCCAGCACAGATATAGTGCACCAGGAAATCATGTCCACTCCCTCCACCTTCGGCTCAGTGAAGATGCTGTTTGACAGGCTCTCATAGCTGCTGCTGGCAAGTGCAAGGCCTGTAAAACCTGAGAAATGCAAATGTTGTACATGTAATCATGCATCACCATCATCATTCAGCCACAAGAAGTCCACTGCTGGACATAGGCCTCCTCCATGGATTTCCAAAAATACCGGTTGTGGCTTGTGGCTGGTCGTCCTACGCTGCGCTTGCCGATATGTGGTCTCCATTCGAGAACTTTTCGGCCCCATCGGCCATCAGTTCCGCGTGCTATGTGCCCCGCCCACTGCCACTTCAACTTACTAATCCGCTGGGCTATGTCGACAACTTTCGTTCGTCTATGGATCTCATCATTTCTGATTCGATCTCGTAGAGAAATTCCGAGCATAGCCCTTTCCATAGCTTGTTGCGTGACCTTGACTCTTCTTACGAGGCCCATAGTGAGTGAGAGACCCCGTTTCAGTGCTATAAGTCATCACTGGTAACACACAATGGTTGTATAATTTTGTCTTGAGCGATTGAGGTATATTAGACGAAAACACTTTTCTAAGTTTCCTGAACGCTGCCCGAATCACGCATAAGCTCTTGGATTTATATTGGCATGGAGGTAGCCCTCAATTTAGAATACTTTGTAACCAGGGTTGATAAAAATCATGATTTACAAAAAAAATTACATAACATAACATTTACATACAGGCACATACATTGCTTCTGGCCCCACACTAGGATACCCTGTGTCGTGGGAACCAGAAACAACGACATCACAAACATGTAAACATCCAAGACCTGGGGTTTTTTTTTGTCCCCAGCTGGGAACCCGGGACCTCTCGCATGGCATGCAGATGCACTACCGCTGCGTCACGAGGTCGTCTTATGACTTATGTCTTAACTTTGACTTATTAATCAGATTTATGTATTTGATTTAAATCAGATAATTTTTTAATGCTTGTGGCATTAAGTCCGCCACATTGTACAATTTCTTTAAGTGCAATAAAAGGATCAATAAATAAATATTTTTTTTAATTTAAATCGGATTTTCTTAACATTCTGCTCTTTTTAGGGTTCCATAGCCAACAAGTAACCCATATAGTTTTGCCATGTCCCTCCGTCTGTCTGTCTGTCTGTCCACGGCCTAGCTCTGAGACGATTAGTAAAGAAAGCTGAAATGAATAAATCTTAAATAAATAAGCATACCCCAAATTTGCGCTTTAAAGCTTAATATTTCGCAAACAGAACCCTATATAAAAAAATGGTCGTCCTCCACCCACATTATTTTTAAACGACCAATCCAACAATACCCCACACTATAGTGTATGCGAGAAAAAAAATGCATTCCTAATTTAAGTGTAGGGGGGTAGACTAAAAAAGGTATGTTGGTGTGATTAATATGTATATCTTTGCCAAATTTAGATTGATCAAATTTCAGCTTTCTTGTACTAATCATCACTGAGCTAAGCCACGGACAGACAGACAGACGTCAGAGTAATACTTTATTACTCGACCTTTTGAGGGTTATAGTTAGCTAAACTATAACCCTCAAAAGGTCGAGTAATAAAGTATTGATTTCTTTAAAAAATCCACTTTATTGTCATTGCTATATAAATCACTTGATTTAAATCAGTGATTTATATTGCGATTAAAATCAAGTGATTTTTCAACCCTGTTTTTAACCAATTTGTATGAAGCTTAAAGCTTTGATTGCTTTGATTTGCTTTGAGTGGTACATAGCTTCACTGTGTTATCTACAAGTACGAGTTAGACTCGCCTGCCGAGGGTTCCGTACAAATTTGTAGGTACTTGCATATTATAAATAGTTCAGGAATAGTCGCACAGTTTTTTCCAAGCTTTTCCCGAAGTGAAAGACCATTTTTTTTTTATCATTTAATTACAAATGAATAGTTTCAGATTTTTCCCGATAGATGATATTTGTAGTATACGACAATATTACTTGCCAAACGAAAACTACCCATAAATTTTGATTCCCCTGAGTATTGAAATAGATATTTTCTTGCCATACATTTTTTTAACGTTAACTTAAAGTATTATTTTTTGACTGCTTCAATGGACTGTAGACCTGAGAATATGGTTTTAATTTTAACTTGATACCTCCACGCGTTTCCGAGATAAATGGTCTTGACAGACAGACAGACAACAAAGTGATCCATTTTTCCAATTTTTTCTTTTGAGTTATGAACCCTAAAAACATGATTCCTTTGAAAAACTCCTCAGTGGAAGTTTAAATAATCTGTGGTTACGTCTCAGACTATTTAAACTGCATCTGAGGAGTGCTTTAAGGAATCGTGTTTTTTAGATACGACAGCCTGACTATATTTTGGCAAAATAGGTAACCAGACGATGTCAACTGTTTATGGAAGGAGGTATAGATGATAAAAGATGAAACAGGAGGTATAGCTATAGACGCTATAGCTAGCTTTTATCAATTTATACTACGAAATAGCTATGAAGAAGAACAGAAGACGAGTCGAGGCAAAGCGGAACTTACCGATGAGAATGCCTAAAAGGGCGTGTAAACTGTAGAACTTCATTTTGCTTTAGAAGTTTCGTAGTTTTTACAGTGTTGTACTTTAGGTCACTCCATTTGGAATTTATAAGTAATATTCGAGTACCTATTTCAAATTACAAAACCACACCCGAATCTCGTTGTTGTTGTCGACCGACTGAATGAATGAATGAATTATATTTGTCAATTAGTGTGATGAAATGTCAAGTTACAGTGGCTTCGCTCATTCAGTAACTCTCACTACACGGTCGGGCCAAAGACAGAAAAAAACAATCTATCGATTATGAATCAACATAATATCTTTGTCTTTGGCACCTTATCTGTGGTCTCACCACACTGGACCAACCATGTGGTGTGGTTATGTTTTTCTCTCAATGACGTTTGGTTTGGTTTTAAGAAATTGTCGGTACGTTTTCGCCCCTTTTTCACAAAAATTTACAAAATGTACTGGTTTTTTGTGCAGTAGACTGATACTGTAACGACCGTATATCCATCTAGACTTCTCAATGTTTCAGTTTGTAACTGTGAGCTTCCCAAAACACTTCGCAATTCGCTAAACACGAGCACTAGCAATCTAGCGATGGTTGTATTCACTTGCGGTCACTGCGGGGAGTCGGTGACAAAGCCCAAGGTGGAGAAACACTACATGACCAAGTGCCGGAACCGCAACCCCAACCTATCTTGCATGGACTGTTTCAAAGACTTTTTGTGAGTATCTAACCTTTACAGGTAATCTATGCAGACTGTGCAGTAGATGGCCTCAGTTTCTTCAGTGGGTGTGAGGCGGTGACCGCTGAAGAGATACTGCTACTTCTGTTACCACTAAAACTTCGAGTTACCACTTTACATCATCTCTTGTTGTGCGAATATCACTCAAATCAATAGAGTTCTCATTTTACCTTTTACTTTGTTGAACAATACCTAAAGGCCTTATCTTACAATACCTTATCTTAGTATGTAAATAGGTAACCTACAAGCCTGAAAATACCTACTAATCTGATTACTATTCTATTTCAGTGGGAAGGACTATGAGGAGCACACAAAATGTATAACAGAAGAACAGCGGTATGCAGCCAAGGGCTTTGTTGCCAAGGAAAAGAAGGGAGAACAAAAACAGAATGCCTGGGTCGAGATGGTCCAGGAGGTGTTAGATGAGCAAAAGAATGCCCCAGCTAATGTTCTCAGGATACTCAACACAGTAAGTAAGCATAATAACACCCCACGGAAGAAGCCAAAGTTCATTAACTTTGTCAAAAATGTCTGCGGACACAAAACTAACCCTAAAGACATTGACTCAGCCTGGGACATGATATCTGTGAAACTTGCTGCTTTAGCCCTTAGTAGGAATCAAAATACCAGTGCCAAACCTAATGAGCCAGAAACTAAGGATGAATCTAAAATTGAAGATGAACTAGAGGTTACATCTACCACTGATGCTGTTCAGACAAATGGCACTACAGAAGTAACAGAAAGTAGTGAGGCTGAGCCCCAAGGTGAGGGCAAAGGAAAGAAGTCTAAGAAGCAACGTAAGGAGGAAAAGAAACGTCTGAAATATGAAGCAGAACTTCAAAGTGCAGCCCTCATACCAACTGAAGAGGCTGACGAACAGCCAAAATCCAAAAAAGATAAGAAGAAAAACAAAGGAGATGCCAACGGAGAAGTCAATGCGGATGATGTAGAAAGCAACAAGAATAAGAAACGTAAACGACAAGACACAGTCAATGAAGTAGCCGCAGCAGAAATATCTGAGAATGCTTCAGACATGCCACAAATACAAAACCTTCAAGTGACAACAGAGAAAACTAAGAAGAAGAAACCGAAAATTAATCAAGAAGAGGAGGAAGCAGAAAGCTTGCATAACCAGAATGTTGCTCATGGTGAATGTAACAATGTGAAAGCTGAAAAATTCAACTGGCATGCAGTTATCATGTCTGTTCTAGAGAAAAAGGGTAATGAAGTGCCGTTCAAGAGACTGCAGAAGAAGGTGCTAGGTGAATACAGCGAAGTAACTGGATTGGATGTTGATGACAGAATTGCAGATAAATTCATTAAGAAATTGAAAAGTGCACCAAATGTTCGAGTTGACAAAAACAGGGTAATTCTTGTGCAATAGGTTTTTTATCTTAAATATAATTTGAAACCTTTTTGAGTAATAATTGTGTGTGTCTGATTAATTCTATTGAGAAAGACTAAACATGGTACCTACCACATAATGTTTTAAATCTGATTGTTTTATCAATCTGTAATGTAATGTAAGTCTACTTTAAATTAAATTTTATGTAGAAAATATGTTCATATTTCAATCATAATATCTAGCCATGTTCAATCTTTTACCTAGTGTGGAATAATAACAATTTATACGTTGATTTGGCTTTTCCCACAACTTGGTCCGCAAGGACTTTTAAATGGTTAAATGTCTGGTTCCCAACATCATATTAACAATGTAGTTTTGTTGCTATATACTCGGTCTCCATTATCGTCACGAGATAAAATCGTAACAAGATGGGATACATAGTGTTCAAAACTGACACTCGACGCGAATGCTACGAACTGGACACTAAAACAAACTACCTACCTACCATGTCATCATCTACCCATTATGTCCCCACCGAGGGGCACGGGTCTCTTCCCTGAGGAAGGTATAGGCCATACTCCACCACGGGGGCCAAGTCCGGATTGGTGGAGGCTTGTAGACTAGTGGCTCGTCTACTGTCAGAAGTTGTCAAGCCGCCCTAAGGCCTCTGACTTGGCTTAACGACTGCCATCTATCGACGGCAGCCGGCACCAACAGCTTAACGTGCCTTGCGAAGCACGGAACCGCTCGGAAAAATGCCACTAGCGTTAGGCATAGACGGCGACCCATCCATGCACTGAACGCGCCCTGTGTTGCTTAACCTTCGTGATCGTTTAAGATCACTCAGGCAGCCGGGGCTACGAGCGATACTTACTCCGATACTTATAGCGATACCTACCATGTACTTTATCCGTAAAATGTTGCTGGGAAATCAATAAAATTATTTGGATTACTAAAAAAAAAGCACGGAATGCAAGAATAACTTTTAGCGTTCATTGGGCACAGAGCATTAGGGCCTGTCCACGCAACGTTTTTTAAATGCGCCGGACTATTACTAAGACTTCACAGACGGACAGTGAAGTCTTAGTAATAGGGTCTCGTTTGGCACCCTTCGGGTACGGAACCCTAAAACTGGAGGATTTCGATGCAGAAGTCTTTATAATTCAAATTCAAAACCGGCCAATATTATGGAATTCACGATTGCCGGATTATTCGAAGAAAGTGTATCTCAATCATCGCGTCGTATTGATACACACGCGCGTTAGCATCGCTTCTGTATCGCTGCACACGCGCATCTGTATTGATTCAAACGCGTGCTGGAATTTATACGGTGTGCAAAGGTCTACATGCTGCGTCTGACTCGCGTGCTTATCGCGTCTGTATTGCTAGCGCGCGTCGCGACGGGCGCGTTTGAAAAACGTAGTGTGCACAGGCCCTAAGTATAAACTTGCTAAGAGCTGGCGCGTACGTTTTATTACTTGCTATCCCTCTCGCGCTCTTATACGCTATGCACGCGCAAGGGAGACAGGAATATAGTTTACGCACCAGCTCTTACTAATCTGCATACGCTTTTTAAAAGAAAGCTTGCTTGAAATGTCGACAAGGTTACTTAAGAAATGCGTGCATTTCTGCAAAATTGTGCAAAAGAAAAGTGCGACTTTAAACCTTCATAACTGCCAAACATGGTTCCTTATGAAAAAAAACCGGCCAAGTGCGAGTCGGACTCGCGCACCGAGGGTTCCGTACAAACCTGCAATGTCAACAAAATTTTTTCACGGGTTAAAGGCAATTAGATCTAAGTATTTGATATGAATTTCAACTTGATAGCTCTACGCGTTCATGAGGAAAAAAATAATAAGTTTATATTTATTAAAAAATATATATTTTGTAATGTAACTAAAAATTTAAGGTTTTCGGAATTTTTCCTTTATGTGTGCTATAAAACGTTGCTTCATGCCAAATTTCAAGATTCTAGGTCGACTGGAAGTACCCTTTAGGTTTTGATTCCCTTGCGAGTACTTGCGAGTTTCAAAATATGCAGCTTAAATTGCTGTTTCTTTTGATTGCGTTGACATAGAAGTTAGATTTTGTTACAGCTTAAAGGTATTATAGACCTGAGTATTTGGTATGAATTTCAATTTAATACCTCTACGCGTTTATGAGGAAATGGGTAGTAAGTTTAAAATTATTAAAAAAAAATATATTATGTGATGTAACTAAAAATTTATGGTTTTCGTAATTTTTCCTTTATCTATGCTATAAGACGTTGCTTCGTATCAAATTTCAAGATTCTGAGTTCACGGGAAGCACCCTGTAGGTTTTGATTCCCTTGCAAGTGTCGAAAATTTGCGGCATAAACGGCTGTATCTTTTGATTGCGTTGGCTTAGAAGTTTGATTTTTTCACAGCTTCAAGGGACAGTAGACCTGAGTAATTGATATAAATTTCAGCTTCATACCTCCACGCGTTCCTGAGAAAAAGGGTCTTGACAGACGGACGGACGGACGGACAGACGGACAACAAAGTGATCCTATAAGGGTTCCGTTTTTTCCTTTTGAGGTACGGAACCCTAAAAAGAAACATACTGGCGCATTTATACTCGTACGTGGTGACCACCATTTTACTGGTGCAGACAAAACGTGAGTTTTGGTAGTAGAGTAAGTAAATTAACCACTTTTTAGAAATAAGTCAGTCGAGTTCGAGTAGCATTTGCGGTGAAAATTGCCAGACGTTCAGTTTTTAATAGTAGAGAAGAAGACTGACTTGTCTCACTTTACTTGGTAAAGTGCTATGCATGCCGTGCTGAGAACCCACATGACTCGGATATTCCTAGGTAGGTATTGTAACGATAATGATATTGTAACACTGTCCGTATCACATCAAGAGTTGGCTGGAAGAGATTTCTGCTGAAATAAGCTCGCCACGTACCTATACTTTTAATTTTTTCTGTAAATGATGTGTTTTATTCATGTGTTTTATGTGTGCAATAAAATATAAAGTAACGACACCGCTTCATAATATCGTTAGATTTTGAATTGATGGAAGGTAGATTGAAGGGAAATCGTTGCGTCAGTCGATCCCTTGTTAGGCTAGGCATTCGATGAAAATAATTAAAAAGTAATTATCTGCAAATATCTGTTTAATTTAAATACGTCGCCCCAGTACCTATGTCATTTCACATATTTACATATTCATTTTAAATAAAATCCGTCAGATAAGCTTTTGTAACGGCAGCATCGCTCGTGGAATTAAGTTAACGCAAACAAGGTCGTTGAAAACATTCAACAGTGTAACGTTTTACGACACATGTACAGAATTTGGGGCCCTAAATCCAAGTACTATAAGTCATTGGCCATTAAGCAACTTGCTTTAGTGGCAGTTTCGAAAACATTTTGTACGGCCTCGTAAATAACTGTAAGCAGCTTGCAAGGCACTTTTAGCACAACGTGTGCACTGCCTGCTGCATGACTTTGTATGATTGTGGTTACTTATGACTCGTCAGTCTTGCAGGAACACCATGTAACATGCCTGATTCATCAATACAGGGGTTGTGTTTGATTCCCAAAAGGGGCGGCCAAAGGTACCTAGATACTTGGATTGTCTCTGTGTTCTATGTTTGCAGTGATATTGATGGGCTTTATTATTCGTAGTATGTTTGTGTCGACCTTACCTACTTGTTTACCATACCACAAGACATTCACATGCAATTCTTATGGAATCTATGTGGGTCCTCAATTTGTCATAGAATTCGGTATTTGACACGATAAACAATAAATTATTTCATATGCTCGATTAAAACAAAAATTACAAAATATCTCGGAAAATGTATCTCTTTTAGTCAATTACTAGTTATTAAAATTTTTAAATAGATTAAACATAAAAAGAGTGCTCTGAAATGTGACGTCATAAGCCAGTATTTTCATACAAAATTCCGTTTTAAAAGTAACTCATTTGATATTTTGTCAAATACCCAATTACGTAGGTAACGAATGATAGATACATAGAATATTCTTTATTCTTTATATATATCAGGAATTACATGTGAGACTTGAACAATAATTCAGCAGGCGGCCTGATTACAAGTAATTTCATCCAGACAATCATTAATGAATGAATGATTATGATCATTTTACAGTCACAGCGACTGCGATGGCCCCTAAGACGAGGAGCTGCCGGTAGAAAATATTTCACATCTGGGTCTGTTTCATAGAACTGCAATTCATGGTTGACTATGACAAATCGATGTACATTGCGTAGTCGGTTAACCCTCAGATTAATAAGTAGGAAGACTGCTACGCCATGTAGGTACATCGAACCCAAATTGTACCCCTCGTTTTATGAAACTTTTCGCAATGTTGCCTATAATGTGCATGTGTGGTGTGGCTTTATTTATGTTGTGCCACCAACTCGCGAATTACCCCTGCGACACTGAGGTGTAATTTAGCAAAATGGAGGCGAGATTGCAAATGAATGGCATGGGCGACGTTGCTCTATTTTATTTTGCGCCTTTTTTCTTTTTGTCCTATTTTTAGTCGCGCCGGTTTTTACCTTTACTGAATGGGACGATGACAAGCTAAAAGGTGGGTTTTTATTTTTAGCTCAAATCAAAGAGTGCGATAACAAATAAGACGTGATATTGACATAACGCAAACCCCGAAAACTGATACTTCAGTTGGTAATGGTATTAAATCACTTTCAATAAAGAGAAGTTAAAAATTGTCAATTAATTTTTCATACAATCGTCAACATTTGACGCGACGCGGCAATGTATGAAAAATACTAAGTAGGTCATGTTTGTTGCAAAGTAGCCCTTAACGTAACTAATTACCATAATATATAATGTTAATGTGCTGTTGACTGTACCTATGTAACTTACTAAAGTTTTCCAATAGCTGCCCAAACAACCACCCAAAAATAAGCTCTATATCCTTGAATGTCAATTGAAATGTGCTTACATCATTATCGAACCATGGTTTCGCGGTCGGAGCCCCTTGACTTTTACTTGCGGAAAGAAATAACACCATTAATCATACTTTAGAATATACAGAACACGAAATATAATGTAGGCGAGCGTTTGATGAATAAGATGATTAATCGTTTCCCCTTGCTTCTTGCAAATGAGCATGGGCAATAACTAGAAGTTTCGGTCACGAGAGACCGTGCAATAGTAGACTTACAATTCAATGACAGTAGGTACATTGTTACCCTAGGGGTGAAAGTAACTTATTTAGTCCCGAAACGGGGTTTGGCCAATCGCCAACAGTTTTAGTAACTAGATGAGTCTTTAACCCGAGGTAAACACGGCATTTCATTACGAATGTAAAAAAAGTAAAAATAAAAATATAAGTTAGCTAAAGAAAAAACGAGTTAATTTTATTTTAATTACTAATTAACTTTATGTTATTTAAATTTTACATCGCGCTGTAATGAGCCGTTTTCAGCACAAATTCACAAAGCACTTCATAGATGGCACTTATAGGCGTGCACATACAAGAACTGGGATACGTCTGTCAAATTATTTTGCTTAGCGCAGATTAATTTTGACAGCCGTATTCCGGTTCTTCTATGGCCACGCCTATAAGCGCCATCTAGGAATTGCTTTGTGAATTTATACTGAAAACGGCTCATTGAGTGGCTGTATAGAAAGCTGTAACATGGTTCAACAGGAATGTGAAAATAGAACAAGATTTTTTTAATAATTTGACACCTGTCTGTTGAAAACGATTCTCTCTAGGGCTGAAAAGTATTGCTTTCAACCCGCTTCCTCAGGCAACTTCAGACCCTCATGAAAAATAATTTTACATTTCATAAATTATTATTATTATGTTCATTTCCGCGAAACATGTGAATTAGAGTTTGTGTTTTACAACAACTTTCGTTCTAAGAATTTTCTTTTAAATGAAGTGGGTATATTGTTCGAATAATTGATTAAATTGGCGCTTTAGAAGCATACTTACAGGAATTTGTCCAGTCAATTTAAAAAAACATAGTTCTCGGTAATATCTATAAACAATGACTAACTCTAACTGACTTGTTTCAAAAATATTTTGGAATGTTTAAATTGCGTATTGCGTATTATTTGATATGGCATGCTGCGTTTATTTCAGGAAAAAATATTTTCGTCGTGCAAGCAATGTAGCCTCCGGGCTTGCGGCCATTTTTTGCATAGTTACAAACATGTCATGACTAAAATAGCTACGGGCAGGTATTATAATTATTGGGATTTTTCATGTTCGCATATGTATAACATAAACTCACGCCTGTATCCCGGAGGGGTAGGTGACCAAGCTTTGCCACTTAAAAACGTTTAAATTATGTAAAATATGTCTTTATGTAGGTATACATAATTTGTGTTTTCGACAATAAATGTAAGTATAGTTCACTTTTACTTTCACTTGCTATGATTCTGACAGACAAACCTTTTTCGCTTCCGGTGTGCAGGCGGGCAGCGATTAATGAATGTTGATGAAGCGAAAGAGGTATTGATGTTCATTTTTGCAAAAACGTGGTGTTATAAAAGAAGATAATATTAAACATTTTTAAAGGGCTGTGTGTTTTCGTTACGAGGCTCTAACAAAAATGTCGAAGCGCCTCGCACGCAGCCTGCTGCGTCTGAGGAGATGCAATGTGCGCATAGCTGGGGCACTTAGGACAGGCCACTGCCCACTTAACAAACACTTCTACACCAAGGGTCTGACTGACAGCACGTTATGCCGAGGAAGAAAGATTACCTCAAGGAAGATGAAACACCCGCCCACGTGACTATTCACTGTGTGAGCGTGGAAGTGCAACGGATCTCCACCATCGGAAAGCTGGGATACTTTCGGGAGGCCAGCAGTATCAAGGGTGCACTGCTGGCTTTCTGGACAGACATTGGGTGGCCGAAGTGATCTCACAGCCCTGCTACGTACAATGGCCCAATTATGAGGCTAAGTGCGGAAACCACAGGACTAACTAACAAAAATTTCTGTTCGATAACGATTTTGGTTTTTCCACAGACAGGAGTGGTTTTAGTTGAAAAGTTGTAAGAAGTTTAAGAGAACTTAAGGGAGCTTCTGGGACTCCTACGAGTCGTGCATGCAGTCGTTTTCAGCCTTCTTACGGAGATGGTAGGGTTTAGGAATTAGAAATCAAAACCACATCTATTTTGATAGCCAAGCGTAATGATTGAAAAATCTAGACTAACGAGAAAATCATAATAACTATAATCTTAGTAGGTTTATAAATGTAGGTTTTCTATTATAAACGCGAAAGTTTAGATGGATGGAACGGCTGAACGTAATACTGTCTCTACAAATCGTTTGCCTATTTGTGAATTGTAGGAAATACAATGCTATGTGGATGTAAGTAATCGAAATGGGCCTTCTCTGTATCTCCTCTTTTGTGACTTAATGGTTCCTTCGATCTTTGCTTAGATCCGCCTCAATGAGCAAGCATACATTCTGGCACAATACGTTTTTGCATTTAAGGTTTATTTTATAAACCTGCCCATGTTGTTGGTCCTTGTAATCCGCCCAATAAGGGAATTCTGACATATTTGCTCACGGATGTTCAATTGCTCATGGGAAGAGGTGCTCACCTGGTTTTCGGTATTTTGTCCATTTTTCTGTATCATGTTTTTCTTCAAAACGATGTAAATTGTAAAATGTACACCTAGTGTAACTTGTAACGTTCATTTCATCGCAGATGGTTATGCTAAGGTACCTATTAGATATAAGTCTCATACATTTTGCAATACCCGTAAAGGGTGATAAGCCCTAAGTTACCATAAAATGTATTCCTACCACCTGTTTACACTTAGTCAGCAATAAATGATTGAAATGAATGAAATTGACAGTTTCTGTCTTACTTTCAATAAAATCATTTTTAGTCAACGTTAAATCGTAAGCCATTCATGTCCACAACACTCTAAAATTATATAGTAAATAGGAACTTTGAATCAACCTTCCCAGTTTCCGCTTGTCAAACATCGTGCTAGGAGGAAGAGCGGAAACTAGGAAGTTTGATTCAAACTTGCTACAAGTTAGGATTAACCTTCCTAGTTACCGCTAAGAGGGCGAGCGGAATATAGAAAGTTTGATTTATACTTGATGGATGATGGATGTGAATGTGAATGGAAGGGCCGGTAAGGGACGACCCAGACGGACATACTTTGACCAAATAGAGGATGTATTAACAAAGGGCAAGATAAAAAGTACCCGAAACCGGCGTGCGTGCATGCAACGACTAATGAATGTTGAGAAAGCGAAAGTGATCTGTCAGGATCGTAGCAAGTGGCAGTCCCTGGTCTCTGCCTACCCCTCTGGGATACAGGCGTGAGTTTATGTTATGTGATTTATACTTGAAGCAAGTTTATTTTATTTTATTTGGTGTACAAAACAGATCAAAACCATTACACGATATAAAAGTAATAATATGACATGAGTACTAAGTTGTGGTCTAAAGCATGCACACACAACATTGCCACATGTTAATAAGCTTGCTGCAAGTTTAAATCAACCTTCCTAGTTACCTCTTGTCAAATTTCATGCTAGAAGCTAGGAGGACGAGCGAAAACTAGGCTTGATTCAAATTTGCAGGACAGAAATCAGAAATCAATAATTTATTTCAACGAAAAGAATTTACATTCTGTTTGCTGAATCATCATCATCAACCCATTATGTCCCCACCGAGGGGCACGGGTCTCTTCCCTGAGGAAGGTATAGGCCATACTCCACCACGGGGGCCAAGTCCGGATTGGTGGAGGCTTGTAGACTAGTGGCTCGTCTACTGTCAGAAGTTGTCAAGCCGCCCTAAGGCCTCTGACTTGGCTTAACGACTGCCATCTATCGACGGCAGCCGGCACCAACAGCTTAACGTGCCTTGCGAAGCACGGAACCGCTCGGAAAAATGCCACTAGCGTTAGGCATAGACGGCGACCCATCCATGCACTGAACGCGCCCTGTGTTGCTTAACCTTCGTGATCGTTTTAAGATCACTCAGGCAGCCGGGGCTACGAGCGATTGCTGAATGTCAATGTACTATGTTACTATGTTAGCCGCTGCCTTCGGGCCGTATTTGTAGTGGAGAAAAAGGCAGCGGGAAAAAAAACTCCACTCTGACCATCTTTTCTCAAATCATCTTAAACTTATACATCAAAGCCTATATGATATGATTCCGTGATAGCCACTAATAACTTTAAAAGCCAAAATAACACTTCTTACAAAAGTAGGAAAAAAAGTAATGCTGCGGCCAGACACACGAACAGCACCCGTTCACGAGCATAACGCAGGCGTCAGCCATCACCAGTCTCAACCATTTTAGAGGGAGATAGGTGACCCGGCCATCACGCCACCATTCGAATGACCTTTAGCAAACCTGCAGATTGAGTTCTTGTCAGCTATAAAATGTGTGCTATAGTTATTAATGTGCAATCACGTCGTCAGTGTGCAACCACATTTTAATTTAACCTCTTAGTGCCTGCTGGGGAAACTTCATGTGATCTAGGTAAATATTATTATTATTAAATTCTTTATGGTACCAGAAAAAAAATTACAATTGGCGGGCTTAATACTAGATAGCAATTTGTTCTAGCCAACCAACAGGTGACAAGGACGGGGTACGTAATATAATAGCTGTGCAGCGGTGCCACATTTGTCTATACCAACTTCAGGATATTGTGTTAACGCATACATGCATTGGGATTCAGTGTGATAGACCATAGCTTTTCAGGGACCATACCTGGAAAATAACCCTGGATATGCCAATTCCAGAAGACAGGCAGTAGCGTCTTCCTGAGATTCCAACCGCATACTGCGATCGCCAACCCGCCTGCCAAGCCTGGCGATTATGGCAAAACCCCTCATGGTTATGAAAACTGCGAAGGAGGCCTACGTCCTCCAGTGGGCGTCAAACGGCTGATGATGATTATGCCAATTCGGAGATATAGTCATGCCACGATTCTGACAAACCTCTTCTGCATCATGAACATTCATAAGTCACTTGAGGCTTCTGTGACCGGCCCCTCTAGGTACTCATATTTGCAAGATATTTATTACGTAATTGTTTCTTTCATTATCCTTTCCATATGTTTGTACTATGTATGTGCTCTAGTGTACAATAAAGAATAGTCTTATCTTATCTTCTTTCACTCCGTATCCCTGTATCCTATCACGCAAAGTAACAACACATACCTCTTTCATTATACAGGATAATTCATTCGATTCAGATCGATATGGAAGCTACTAAACGAGGCCTTGAATGGATCTAATTATTACCTATAGTGAAATTATTATTATTATTAAATCCTTTATTGCATTTAATACAGGCAGTTTTGCACATAGGCGAGCTTAATGCTACTTAGCATTATCTACCAGCTAACCTAAGTTTTGAAATCATTGGAATCCAATGGACTGTTGGATGATCGAATTCCCTTGGTGGCTCATTTCTGTACACGTAAGCGCATTAAGCCTTCCAGGCCAGTGATAGTTAAAGCTATCACTGTTAAAGCATTTTTTTAGTTTTCTTATCTCTTAGGTTACTTTTACATTAGCTTTTTTAAGACATTAGCTTTTTTATTCGTAGTTCCAGGCGACAGTGAAATAAAAAATTATTACAGTCACCAGTTTTACAACGCAATATAGCAGAAATAAGGTTCAGATTTGATTCTCATTGGAGTGGAATGCGCGATATTACCTATGTGCTAAAAATCACCGAACGTATTAAAACTCTTCTCTTCGCTTATGAATTTTTAAAGGCCTTTCTTAGCGGCCGGCCTTTGAAGCGATTTTCCCATTCAAACGGGATCTATTTTCAGGAGCCAGCCTTCTCGTAACTGATTACAAGTGAAGACAATAGACTTCTTGCTTAAGCGCCGCCGCGTAATTGTAATTCGACAGAAGCGTAGCGTAAGCTTAAATTTTATATAGGGGTACACACAATGACGCGGTACAAGCTGCGGAAATGTTGACACTTACCGACGCGATATTGGCGGCTGGCTAAGTCCTGTTTCATGAAACTACAATTCACAGTTTGCTGTGACAATTCGACGTACTAAAAGCTGAATTAGCACGGATATTTACTCGTTTATTTTTTCATTTTACAATTTTTCGGCCTAACCGAGACCACGGGACTTGCAAAAGTACTGAAACGTCGGAAAATTGTAAAATGAAAAATTCAACGAGTAAATATCCGTGCTAATTCAGTTTTTATTATATCTAGTGCTCGTGTTGACCTTAGAAAATACAATTCAATGTAGGTACATTGCAAAGTCGATCAACCCAAAGATTAAGTAAAAAGACTCTTCTACGCGTACATCGAATCATCATAATAAACCATGAAGTGTAGTTTTATGAAACAGGCCCCTAGGAGGGGATCTCAAAAAATGCGAAAAATAAAGTTACTCCAATAAAAAAAAAAACTTATTACATTTCGTTTATTCATTGAATTCTGAACGTTTTCTTATAAGGGTGTAGATGCGCGACCATAATTTAACATGGTCTCCCCGATTACATTAAAACATTTTTAGTGCATGTTCTCCATTATTGATAGTGTAGAGTTGCTATCCATCTGGATTTTGCGCAATAACCCAGATTTTTTCCTTCCGGATTTGTCCAGTAACGTCTTTTCATTTGTTTGAACATTTGACTTAAAATATCCCTATAATACTGGTTTTCAGAAAAACGACATTACGTGTTTGCAAAACGAAATCATGTTCTAAGTTTAAGAAAGTAGAAACTATAGTCTTTTTTATGTAACCTATATACGTCCCTTTGCAGGGCACAGGCCTTCTCTCAGACAGAGAGTATGGGCATAATTACCACGCGAGCCCACCGCGAATTGACAATTTCAAGCACTGAGGTATGAGGTTGTCTGGAAGAGATCGATCTCAGCGATAAGACCGCCAAATGTATACCACTACTTAGATATGAGAAATTATTTGTAATTCTTTCACCTGGTTGTGTAATAAAGTGTTCTCTATCTCTATCTATGTAAACACCTCAGACACTCATCTATCTATGTGAACACCTCAGGTACTCAGGTTTCTTCACGATGGTTTCCTTCATGGTCACAGTAAGGTGGCAATAAAAAAAATTCAATGCTTGGTTTCTTTAGTTTTGTGATAACCAAGTCTAGATACAGCTACACTGGGATATCATTAGATAGATAGATAAATAACACTTTATTGCACACCAGTAATTAGTAATTAGTCAGTGATTAGTCTATCAATTAGCTATTATTTAACTTTAAAGTATTTCGGAATGAAATGCTTATTTCTCACCGCATTAAAGTTAATAATAATAATGTGTTATTCGTTCGAAATAAAACTTTCGCAAGCACTACACATTATTAACTTAATACCGGATAAACTTACGTGTTATTTTTGCTCTGAAGTTTTAAAATTATTTTTACATCATCTACAAAAAAAAATCTTAAAAAGTTAAATGTGCCGCTATTGTTTCTGTACTTTTTTCTCTGTATCCCGATTTGTCTTCGGGCCTTGATTAACACGTAACAGTTAATAAAAACACAGATTTGTGAAGAGCTACTTATAAATAATTAATGAAGTACCTTTTGAGCTTTGATCCTCTGACTTTTGTTAAGAGGCGCAAAGAGGCGTACTCAGTACAAGATACCCATAGCAAGAAAACATCCTTGACTCGTAGGCACACTTTATCTTGATGTAAACAGGTCGTTGATGAAATAAAAGCGTAAGTAGACCTAGTAGTTGTGGCGCTTACGAAAGCGTCAGTTAAAAAAAACAGTTTTTCAAACCACATGTTAAGAGGGCGCCTGAGGAGGCGATTCTCATACAAACGAAGTTTTGTTTTCATTATTAAACGATGTGCCGGATTGCAACTTTGTCAATATGCTGAGAGGACACAAATAGAGGTTAGATGTTGTTTAGAATTGGGAATAAATCAATTAAAAAGAAATTAGAGCTTTGTGAGAAGTTTCTATGAGAAGGCTAATGAGTCTCTAAACTCCATTTTATCCATATCTTCAAATCTCAAACTTTGCCTTGTGTCCTCTATATATATATATAAAAAAATCGTTAATCGTTCAAGAACATACAAATGAATTCTAACTCTGGAAGCGAAATCTTCTAGAGTGCATCCCTCGGTTGCTCGTTGCTCTATATTAATGAATAGACGCTATTAAATACATTTATATAAGGGAAAATATAGGCATGTAGAAGAACACTGTGTACATTTTTTATGCAGCCTATATGCGTCCCAATGCAGAGCACAGGCCTTCTGTCAGAGTGAGAGTACAGGCTTATAATTACCACGCGTGCCCACCGCGGATTAGCGATTTCAAGCGCTGAAGTATGTAAACACGTCGGGCACTCAAGTCCTCACATTGGTTTCCTGTGTACATGCAAGTGATTATTTAAATTATACAGTAAAATATTAATATTAAATACGAGAAGTGGGGCGCAATACCTTCCCCTCACATTATTAGTTTTCACTGAGTATCCTGTGGTTATAAGCACACACTTTTTGTACAAAGCATCACGCATTAAGTCTTAAAGTACATAGAAGCATATGAGATGCCTCTAACTAGGCCACACGGACTGGCTGTTAACATACGTGTGAGCCTTTGTCCCAGAACCTCCTTACTCGAGTTAAGCAAGAAACTACGTAAGTATAAGTCTTATAAGTAGAATGAAGTTGATATCAAGCATTTTTGTATGGTTATAGTACACGAGGCGTTGATTGGGCCTATTAAGGAGTGGTAAATGGTCATACACGGCACTGAGTACCTACCTAAATAAACAGCTTAATATTTTTGAAAATAAAAATAATTACTTTTAAAAAACTAGGATTGAGAAAGGAATGTTGCGTTGGTTTCGACACGTGGAGAGGATGAAAGAAGAACGATTGACGAAACAAATATATCGAGCCAATGTGGGTGGAAGGACCGGTAAGGGACGTCCCAGGCGGACAAACTTCGACAAAGTAGGGGATGTGTTAGCAAAGGGCAAGATAAAAAGTACCCAAAACCGGCGTGCGTGCATGCAACGACTAATGATTGTTGATGAAGCGAAAGAGATCTGTCAGGATCGTGGCAAGTGGCAGACACTACCTCTCCCTCCCCTCCGGAATAGAGGCGTAAATTTATACTATGTTATGTTTTACACACGGTTTCCTTAATAATTCTTCTGATTCATACTATTTTTTCTATAATAATTTATGTGGTTACAATCATATAAGCCATTACATACACAGAGTGCGCTACTGAATCCCGAATGGCTGAAGCGCGACCCGGTCTCGCAAGACCGACAATTCTCAAGCGCGAATGAAATTAGTAACTCACCGCGTTTTACTCAATTTCGTTAACAAAGGTAAATATACAGCTTTACGTACTTGTCTATGTCTGTGTGTGCTATGTCTCTGTGTGTGTGTGTGTGTGTGTGTGTGTTTGTGTGTGTGTGTGTGTGTGTGTGTGTGTGTGTGTGTTTGTGTGTGTGTGTGTGTGTGTGTGTGTTTGTGTGTGTGTGTGTGTGTGTATTGATTTATTTATGATACTTTCTGATGGTCTTTACTTTTACTCACAATAATGTCTTATCCGCTCTCATTTCTCCGCCTCCGCCATTTTTAACCGACTTCAAAAAAGGAGGAGGTTATATGTTTTCATAAAGCCAGGTTCACTGACACGGTCATATCCAACATGATCCTTCGACTATATACCACATATACCACGTGATATGGTACACCCAACACAAACATCACGCAGGTGGACAAATAGCCAGAAACACAAACACGTAATTACATAGAGAAATACCTTTTAAGGAGTACTAAAATAGGATTTACATTATCACATTTTTGGTATTCAGGTGGAACAGCCTATTTCTCAATTTCCAGTAAGTACCTACTTAAATCAACCAAAGTGCCTCGACATTTTTTTCGTAGGCAAAGAGTTTTACTTTGAATTGACATCAAATGATGATGTAAACAAATCACGTCTTCTTTTTAAATGTTTCAACTGAAATAAGGAAAATTCTTGTATTAAAGCAACGAATGAAAGCCGAGGTTCATTTTAAACGTATAAAGGTAAGTGCCGACAGAGATTCCGGGAGTAAGAGGATTTATATTTCCCACTCTGCATCGTTTCTCACAGCCTAATCCGATTACGTACATCCAAAGGTAAAAAAAACCGTAATGAATGTGTACGAATTTATTGAAATCTTTTTCTGCTGAAGAACAAATTTGAGGTACAAGAAAATTATAAGTAAGTTTGCCTCTGAGTCCCGCATTTTGATCCTATTTGAGTAATTTTCACCGAGAAGTACACGCTTTGAAAGCCTTACGGTCTATTTCACTGTCCAGTACCCACGAATAACTTTATTGACGGCTTCCCGCGCATTACATAGACGTAGGCCCATCCGGAGCTTATTTCATAGAAGTACAATGATTATTCATGGTTTATTATGACAATTCGATGTACATTGCAAAGTCGAGTAACCCACAGATGAACAAGTACATTCTGCTACGCAATGTACCTTGAATTGTCATGATATATAAATAAAATAATAATAATATATATAAATCAGACATAAAAAAATTATTTCAACGTAAAGAAATGTACATAACTTAGAAAACAAAGTCATAGGTACATGTCCGCACTGGGAATCGAACCTGGGTCTCTCGCTACCGAGTCCAATGTTCTACCCCTCGATTATGTTATGTTCCCTCATAACTCCTTAATTAATGGCTAGATTTTTACTCGACTGCGGCGGAGCCCAAAAGGAGGGTAATGGGTTTAGCTCGTGTGTATGTATGTAAGTAAGTTTGTCCGATTCTATGTTCCTTCATAACTCCTTAACCAACGAACGGTTAGATTTTTACAAGTAAGGTCTACATCGATTCGTCTTTCCTGCGCGAGAGTCATAAGCTATATTAAATTAGTATTAATGGAACAGAAAAGTAACAAAAAACCAAAATCGCTGTTAAGTAACGTTATAGTTCAACCATGAGTCACTAGGTGGTGCTGTTATGTTTAATTTATTATACTAGGATCATAGGTTTTATTTAACTACGCCAATCACGTGTAATGTATGAAAACATCAGTAGGCGGGCTATATATAAATCACCATTAAAACAATCGCTAATAAAAAGACAAAAAAATATAAAACTGATATAAAAGAAAACCAACAACCCGACTGCTGAGAATTAACTACTAAGCCGGGGCCCACCCAGCCCGGTCGCGACACGGTGTACCTTGAATCATCCTCAACGCAGGGGTCAGCCATCCGCAACATTGCGTTGCCCTTGGAAAACTTGTGTGACGAGGTTCATGTCAGTTATCAGTAATAATAGCATAGTTATTGATATGCAGTCACAGCGTCTGTGACTTGTTACTTAAGAAAAAACTTTTTAAAAGTACATATAACATAATTATGTAGTATAACAATGAATAACTCTTGTGAGATTTGTTTATAAATTACGTAATAAACTATGAATTGCAGTGTATGAAGCTCGGCCCAGCAAGATTTGGAGAATAATTATGGCGGCGCTTTTATATGCTGCCGCTCACAATATAGTTCTTTTTATCCGCGCGCACCAGTGTTCTTTGAGGAAAACCTGCAGGCAAAAATACAAATTTTGTTTTAACTTAATACTAGAGATGCCACGAATAGTGAATTGGCCGAATACCGAATACCGAATATTCGGCAACGCTGTCGGCCGAAGCGCCGAATATTCGGCGCGAAGTACATGCTTGGTGGGGGCGCGTTAGCTGGAATAAGACAAGTCACAACCTGTTTTTCTCGTTGCTTCTTCACTGCAGGCCGAGCTAGAAAGGCGATTCAGCTTCGATGATAAAAAAAATATCTGGTTGCTACTTTTCTGGATCCTCGCTTTAAAACGAGTTTTCTAGGATTGGTTCAAGCAGAAAGAGCAAGACAAACAATTCTTCTAGAAGCTCTAAAAAAAGTTGTGATGAACCAAGTAGTACCGATTCTTCTCCAGCGCGTAAGAAAAGAAACTTGAATGAAAATGATAGGACTGTTGAAATACACGACAGTTTCTGGAACTGCTTTGAAGAAGTCGCTACAGATAATATGGGAAACGCTAATGATGAGGAGGACGTGGAGAAGAATGCTGTGGCAAACGAGTTGGATTTTTATTTGAAAACAGTTCGCCTAGATCGGAAGGCCAATCCTTACAAGTGGTGGTCAGCAAACGAAAAACAATACCCGAACCTTTCGAAATTTGCAAAAGTTTATCTTTCTTCGCCTGGAAGTAGCGTTTATAGTGAGAGGTTATTTTCTGAGGCTGGTAACGTTTACGATGAAAAGCGTAATCGTTTGCTACCAAAAAATGCTGAAAAGCTCGTTTTCATCCATCACAACTTACCACTGATTAATTTTAACTACTGAAATGTTGTAATTTGGAAATAAATACATAATTTTGAGTAAAAAAACATGTCTTTTTTTACATGATTTGCTATTCGGTATTCGGCCGAATAGTACGTACTATTCGGCCGAATACCGAATAGCAAAAAAGTGGCCGAATAGGCCGAATACCGAATAGTTGCCGAATATTCGTGGCATCTTTACTTAATACCACATACGTTTGTTTAGGTCATCTTATTTATTTTTATATACTTAATTTTTCCTTAAAATTCCTTTCATTAACTACCTGTTCTTGCAGCCAATAAAATAAATAAATACAGAAAAACATATAAAAGCCAAACCACCAGTTGCGCACTAGGTGGATCGGAACCATCAACATTACGTTAGCTATCAGCGTAATCCCTTAGTTCACAAACTTTAATTACTAAACAGCGTGTATAATCCCAGGCAAGCTTGGCGGGACTAGCTGTAAAGCAAAATGGCTATTCACCAAGTTATTACTATCTCGTCAAGTCGAAACTGCGGCGTGTACACAATATATTAGGCTGTTTAAACCCCGGGTCAAGGAATTCACAGCGTACAGTCGACGGCACATCGACCTTTACTAGCGCGCTCTCTCATCATAATAGGCCTTTTACGGGCGATTTAAGCAGTGCCTAGAGCTACACTTTTTTAAAATGACTAAAATGTCGGGAGCGGCCGGCCTTACTGCATATAGGACACATAAAAGAAAACTTCAAATTCGGGTCGGTACGGATTTGGTCTCCTGGCTCTTTTGTCCGCTGAGCACCATACTTCATCACAGGCCTTGTAGCGAGCACATGTCAATCCTGCGCGCGCACTATACATTCCGAGATATCTGCATCGCGCAAGTAAAGTGTTACCACATGGCATAATATAATAAATATAACGTCCGGCCAGAAACAGTCGGACGCACTGCGGCCGTCTCCAGGCATAAGATCTGCCTAGCGGGAAATTTCCCTTCATAGTGGAGAAACACGTTCACGCGCCCTTCTCTATACGGCGACGCGCCGTCACGCGCGCCTTTTACTCAGTTATACTCGTATTACGGTCGACTTTCCAACGAAGACGTATGGGTTGATCAACTGTCGACTGTACCCTGAGGCTGAAATTATTAAAGTTAGTGCCCTAATATCTAGCGGGCATTTTGTGGCCGGTGTAAATCGCTTTTACGACTTGTCGACTGGATCGAGACCGGATTGCGGTCGTATTATTGTGCCGTCAATTTCCTCTGGACAAATATATGTATTATAATGTGCACTAAGGGCTCTGACTATTGGCAACGTTTTTTTGTTGGATAGTCGTACTTATGCTTAGCAGGTTAAGAGCAACAGTAGGTTATCCGGTGGTGTAGTGACCTGTGGGCGTGTGGGTATTATCGGTTTTCAATGTTGGTTTCAGTTGGTCCGGCAATGTAGTTTTTGTACCTCTCTAACACGTGAGGAGGTGAGTGTATGCACTGCATTCCATCATTAGAGGTTTGTCTGCCGGTCTACATACCAAAACAGATATGGCATGACGGGTGTCAAACCGACGACCTCAGGATTAAGCGTGTTACCTCTTCGATTGGAACAATGAGGACGTCATTAACAAAAGTACAAGTGGCCTCAGTCTGGGTGTATTTCCATGTTTGTGATGTCCTTGCCTAGTTGCCATAGCACAGGGTATCCTAGTTTGGGGCCAGTTCAAGTGATTGTATTGTGTGGAAGTTATTATTATTAATTTATTAATGTAGATAACATCAGCTATGAGTACCTCTATGCGCTTAAACTAGAGTTAACCTTTTGACAACATAAGCAGCCTATATACGTCACACTGTAGGGCACAGGCCTTCTCTCAGGGAGAGAGTATGGGCTTTATCACCACGCGTGCCCACCGCGGATTGGCGATTTCAAGCGCTGCGGTATGTGAATAGCTCAGACACTCAGGTTTCCTCATGATGTTTTCCTTCACCGTTAGCGAGTGGTATTACTACTATAACTTCACAAATGTACATAACTTAGAAAGCCAAGTCATAGGTACATGCCCGCGCCGAGGATCGAACCTGGGTCTCCCACTTCCGAGTCCGAGGTTCTACCCACTAGGCTACCACCGCCCGACAAACCTTTTGACAAAGGCCATTTGTAATCAAGTACGGTAGCATCTAGCGGGAAACGAACCCATGACGTTTTTGTGTTACCGCTTAACGACGCGGCAGTCAATAATAAAAGATGAGGATACACGGCGTGACGACAATTTTTATTTTGTGATGTCATACGTATAAATTAACGAATTGAATTGGATGCAATAAAAAATTGCCAACTGCTACACGCTTTGCCTCGTAGACCTTGCTACGGCGTAGCACATGAGTTGCTACGGTTACACGTAGCCTTTTTTGGGATGAAGTACAATTTTATTGTAAACTCTGCTATTTTTTCGACAATTTGAAGCTTAACTTATTGTGTTGAGATCTTAAAAATACTCTTTGACATTTTAATACAATTTTAGCATTAGCAATAGCAAATATACAGTTATCTAGAGTACGCCAATTGGAGTCTAATATAATAACTCAAATTTACGAGGTTTTTCTCAGATTGACTTTTTTCGAAATATCGAAATTACTTACATTATTTTAAAAAAATCGATAAATACACGATCATACATAAAAGAATGGTCATACCGATGCAGAATAATGTGCATTTTACTGAACACCTATGGATTTAAGCAGTCTATCACAAAAAATGGAAAAACCGTAAAATAAAATAATATATTTACATTGAAAAATATGGAAATTCGAACAAACAATTTATAAAAACTCGTAGAATAAAAGGTATACATCACAAAATCTAATTGACATGTTTTAAGAACCTGCACTTTTTTAAGTTAACCCTGTATCACAAATATCTGTAACATTATAGCAAATAATAAGAAATTCCTCACAGCTTGGTCTTTGATATTTTGAATAAGATAAATATAAAGATATTTATTGAGAAACAAACATCGGTACATATGTAAAGTACATATAGTACTATAGTAGATATGGCAAATTTACAGGTTGACTTAAATATACGTATACATAACTTATTTGACACGTTACAAACCAAACTAGGTAAATCTTGTATTGTGGTTTCCAACACCTCCCTTTCGGTTACAGCAAATCTAAAGAAAACATTTTTTTTTACCATGACAATCAGATATCCAACTTTTAGTTGAAATTGGAAAAGATATTTGAAAGAGTGGGTAGAACAACATTAACAACAAAAGGATTTTCCAAACAAAACTATAACTAGTGAAACTAAACAACTGTGAAATCTCAACTCATATCGTAACTACGCCAGCTAAAATCTTATTTCTCCGAGAACCGCACAGCAGCGAAATCTTGCACCAGAAATGGTTCTAAAATCCCCTTTCAGCCGGGCCGCGCTCTCCTTTGTGCGGTCGGCAAATGGAGGCGGTAAAACCACGCAATGGTGTGTGGTCGGCTTTGCCTCCAATCACTCATATAAACATGCTGCAGACAGGTCGAGAACGGCTACTTACTTCATTGTGTCTATGTTACAAAAATGTTTAACAAACACCAAAACCCCTACGAGATTCTTCATATTAGTAATTTACTAATACGAAGACTGTCTAAAAACAGTGTCAGACACTGCAGCGTCCGAGTGGTCCCTTCACCCGTCTAGTTTGAGTGAAGGTGCCACTGGACTCTGTATAAATCATCTCATTACGTAGATGCAAAGACCACCTTATTATTTAATATGAAGAAGTTATTTAACTTACAGTTCGGGAGCAATCTGATCCAGTGTTTACCAATAGCCTGTTACGGGGGATGAACTGAGGGATAGATTGGGGGTTGAACTGACCTCCTTCCGTGGACTCCCTTTTTATAGAACTACAATTAATGTTTTACTATGACAATTCCATGTACATTACATAGCTGACCCAGGGCTTACCTACACCTTGCTACGGGGGATAGAGAGTAGGGGGATGGGGGGCAAACTGACTTCATTCTGGGCTCAATTTTATGTAACTACAATTCATGGTTTACTATGTCAATTCGATGTACATTGCATAGCTGACTTAGGGCTTACGTACACCCAGCTACTGGGGATAGAGGGTGTCAGGAGGGGGGGGGTGAACTGTGGTTGGTTGGTTTGCTATGACAATTCGATATACATTGCATAGCTGACCCAGGGTTTACCGATACCGTGCTACGAGGAATAGAGACTTGAGGGAGGGGGGGGGGGGGGGTGAACTGCTGAACTGTCGGTTGGTTTACTATGACAATTCGATGTATATCGTATAGTCGATTAACCTCCTCAGTCCTGACCGTGAAAATAACAATGATTTTCAATTGTTATTTTCAAGGCCAGGACTGAGTAGATTAACCTACAGATTATATAAGCACCCTATATACGTCAAGCGCTGAGGTATGTGAATAGCTCAGACACTCAGGTTTCCTCGCGATGTTTTCCTTCACAGTTAGCGAGTGGTATTGCTACTATAACTTCACAAATGTACATAACTTAGAAAACAAAGTCATAGCTACATGGCCGCACCGGGAATCGAACCTGAGTCAAGGAGGAAAAGAATTTTCCTAATCGGCTATACGCTGTACATCGAATGATCATAATAGACCATGAATTGTAATTTTATGAATTGCGGCCATGGCTACACCTGTGTGAGATTCCCACAAGAGTACAAGTCACCGTTAACAATAGCAATTTTAATCTCTTTTGGTCAGACCATTCGCCATATTCTGTTCGGTGAAACGGGACACAAAGAAACAAAACAAATATTTCACCATTTCTGCCACCCTAGTGAGTCTAAAAACTGTGGGAGTAAGAATGTATTTCCTCTGAAACTAGCAGCAGAACTAAAATGGCCGTTTTCCGAACAATATTTTCCACTTTGTTAGTTTTAAAGCTTCCGCGAAGGTACAGCTTCTAAACGAACGTTGCCGCCATATTTAATTTAGTACCCGCCTTAATGGGCAGTTTACAGTTTGGCTAATATTTGTTCGAGATTTATTTGCCGATTTAACTAAGCGCTCTCTAAACGCTGTGTTTAATACTCCACTCCACTGATTAACATGCATGTTCAAACATGTGGTAGGTAGAATATCGACGTACACATAAAATGTGGACATCTTTTTCTAAACTTAGTCGTGGAATAGAAAGATAAGACAAACAGGTATATTATACAATAGCAACAAACCCTATATTCTCTTTTGGTGTAATTCAACACGCAGGTACCTACATCGTGTTCCGAGTTAGAATATAGGTAATTTTAACACAAGTCGCGGGCACGAAAAATTACGAAAAGAATATTTTTTCCTAGTACTACCCACTTTTACGTAGCGTTGGTATTGGTACTGACTGCCTACTTATGTTTAGACTAATAGACCTTGTAGACAGGTTCTCCATAAAATTACTAGCTGACTCGCCAAACGTTGTTTTGCCAATTAACTAGCCTGCGACCTATTCTTAGACCTACCAAATATACACAAAAAAATTCATAAGAATCGATGAAGCCACATTTTGTCCACAAGTGCCCACGTAATTTTTAATAACCCACGAAAAATTGCATTAAACTTTTAGTAAAGCTGCCCCGATTGATTTTCGAACACGGGTTTCCTCTTAGCGAAGATTTTTAGTGAATTGATGAAGTTATCAATTCATTGTCACCCTCGTCGATTGTTTTGACAGGCTCTTTATCACGATAGAGGCCGGTCGGCGCCCGAGCAACAAACCAGACGGTTCACATTATCTGCATTTGAATTTTGTACTCATGGGATCTTGATAGGTACGTAAGGTTAGCTCGACGAAAATACCTACTTATTAGTGTAAAGCTCGCCTTTGTACAAATATGCTTATGGTGCAGTAAAGAATTTTCTAATCTACTTGTGTGTACCAACTATTGTATTATACTTAAGATGATTTCAGAAAAAAAGGGTCAGAGTGGAGTTTGTTTCACTGTCTTTTTCTCCACTACAACTCGACTCGAAGACAGCGATAACATTGTACATTCACATCAAAAAAATAGTAGGTACCATTGAATTCTTAAAATCCATACGTGAATTCTTTATGTTAAAATAAATTTTTTATTTTGATCGTGACTTTTAATGAGCCCAAGCACTCCAAACTTTATTTAACTTTACATGCGCATTCCTAAAACTGTACAATATTTGTAGCTAGAACCATTGACATTATATTTTGTTTTATTTCTCCTTCAAACGTCAGCCTCGTTCACAAAGATCCTCCTGGCACTGTATGGGCGATTTAAGACAATTGTATGGAATCAGGCGTTACTTTGCGGAAATCCATAATAGCATTAAAATGTGAAAATTACTTTGCTAAATTCCGCCAAAATCCCACAAGCACCATGCGGTTAGTTAATGCAACGCCCCCCTCCCACTTTTTCAAGCAGAAGCAAGACACAAACAGACCACCACCGACACTAATACTTGTGTGAAAAAATACACGCTTCGCCTCTAAAACGAGGCATCCTCAGGCTTCCGGTCAGTTGACCACCGGAGCCAGTGACCAAGACCAGAACATTTAGCCTTCTCTTCATTTCTAACCCGTTTTTGACTTTTTATCTGGACTATGAAGTATAACCTCTAGTAATACCTATTCTGTGTTAAAAGGGCGGAAGTCAGGGAAGATTACTACTGATTCATTACCCAATAGTCAATCAATCATGACACTTTGGGGACTCTGAATTTATCAATGAGGGCAGAACAGTCAACGTGATTCTGCTGCATACCTATAGATTCTAACAGCACCTTAAAATCGTAATTTTGTAAAAAAAAAAAATTTCATTCTGTTATTGGCTTTAAAAAGTTAATAGCGTTAATAGATTAATATTTTTCATCTGTGTATCAATCGATTTGGTAATGCACATCGAACTGTCATAGTAAACATTAATTTTGGTTCCATGAAACAAGCCCCAGGTGGTAACCGAGTGAATCGGTTGCTATGGAAACCTGTCACCATACTACTGTGGGCACTGGGGACATGATATAGTTTATTTTTATGTATGTCTATTAATTATCTCAATAACATTCGTTACAAAAAATAATCACAAATTCTATGTATATCGATCATATGCCTTATTAAAAAGTAATAGCAGATCCGAATTATCGGCGAAATTATCAGCTAGTTATGTGTATAGATTACTTAACTTCCGATTTCCGGTCAATATATTATACGATCAAATATACGGCCAACAATGTACGGCCCAATAATTCAACACATTCACAGATTAATGCACAGATAAAACCCAATCAACCATTTGAAAGAAATCGATTTTAATTTTTTAACCACGGTTTTAATTGATTTTCGATTATAACTCAATATAGGTACGTGGGACGAGGGTCCCACGTATATTTTTGTTTAGCAAAAATAAAATAAAGTGTACGTAAATATTTTTTTATTAATTCTTTTCAACGGATTCTCCACCAGTCTCTATACAAAGTTTCATGCGTCTGAACCAGTTTTAGAAACACTTTTTCCAGTCCGCCGCAGACACCTCGTTTACAGCCTACTCGAACGCTGACAGCGACATCTTCCGGCGACGAAAATTGTATCCTTTTGAGCTGATTTTTTATTTTCGGGAATGAAAAGAAGTCACGCGGTGCTAGGTCAGGGGTGTAAGGAGGATGACCCAGCAGGGGTAGTACGTTGACGCTAGTCGCGCGTTTTAAATGTCAAAAGTCGCGACTATCCAGTACATTAATTGTCAAATTCTGACACCACAAAACGCGTGATACGTGTCGCTACCCCTGCAGGAGTTTGACCGGCGTGCTGTCCAGGAAGTCCTTCGTTTTGAGCGCGTTATGCGCGGTACCGGCGCTGGTGCTTCTTTGATTCCGTAAAGGAATTGATACCAAATAGCCCGTCGAAAAAGCTTGCCATCAAAATGTTTTCCTTACTTATAGATCACTTCACTTTGGTAGGCGTTGATTTGTTTTGAAAAATACAAACCGTCGACTGGCGCTTCGTTTTGGATCTTATTGATAAATCCAGGACTCATCACCTGCAATGATAAACGTAAACGCCGAGACAAGCCTGCTTCAAATTTGTTTATCATATAATGACGCCATTCCACCCGGGCCTGCTTCTGAGCGTCGGTGAGGTTGTGCGGCACCAAGCGTAAAACTATCCTCCTCACACGAAGAAGCGCGTGTAGAATCTCGTATAGGCTTCCCGATCCAATCTGCAGTATGTGCTGAATCTCCTAATACGTAACTCGCCTATTGTCTTGGATTAAATTTTCACTGCTAGCACGTTTTCTTCCGACCACTTCTTTATTCATCTCCCAAAGTTAGTCGACCGCACTTGAATTTGCTATACCAACGATACACAGTTGTCTTGGAAGGGCCTTCATCCATGAATGCCGTTTAAAGTCTATGGTACTATTCGTCCGGTTTCAGGCGACACTTGAAGTGCTTGAAATCGTAAAAAAGCATAATGCGAAAATGTTCCCGGAGCAGCTCCGTTTTTCAATAAGACACAATAATTTAAATTAGCTTGCAACAAATTTGGAGAGAAAATCTAAAATTAGAACGTACATACCTACTTTACTTATCTTATATAATATATAAAAATGAATTGCTGTTCGTTAGTCTCACTATAACTCGAGAACGGCTGGGCCGATTTGGCTAATTGTTGTTTTTATATATTTGTGGAAGTCCAGGAAAGGTTTAAACGGTGAGAAGAAAAAAAACGGTTGACGTCGGTGATACGAAGTTCACGGGGTCATCTAGTAAGTTATAAATAATCATACTTTCAAAATAGATCATAGATCGCAATACTTTCTGAGTGGCCTGGTACATAAAATAAATCTGTAAGTTTGGTCTCATTGTTTCATATGTCTGACTCTCTCTGTTTCTTTATGCGCGCATAATGCAAAAACACTGAATGGAATTGAATAGGTACAACTTATCATGATTATAGCTTAGATTCCCATGTAACATTTAAGCTGCATAACATTACGCTTAAGTCCATGGGAGGTAAGAAAATCGCAATAAGGCGTGCGATAAGACCACTATAGCAGTGGTCTTACCACAATGAATGAAAGAAAGAAAACATTTATTTAAATTGCCACAAAAGCACACACATAAAAATAACATAATTAGTAAGAAGGATAAAATTAACCAGGTACGCACAACCCATTAGAAATCTCTATATGTGCCACCGTCGGTCACACAGCGCAGGGGACGTTGTGTACGAAGCAGTTTCTCTTTTTGTTGGAGATGAGGAATTGACGAAGGCAAGATCTTGTAGAAAACGGAAAACGGTTGTCCGATGGAAAAAAGGGGATGAGGGTATAAGTTCATGTAGCCCCTGTGCACACTCTCTTAAATACATCTTATAGAAGACGCAAAGGCAAAGGCAACCTTACGACAACCAGACGGCTGGCTCATATGCACGCATTTGTCGTGAAAATTCTGCGAATTCGCGCCGAACGATTCGCGAATTCTTTTATGCTGCAATAATTTTGGGGGGTTTGAAAGACAAAGATCGAATACGCCAGTTTGTTTGTTTAAAAAATGCACTTTTCTAAAATATATCTACACAATCTCTAATCTATTAGAACCATTAGTAGCCATCTAGAGCTGTGCGTGCGTGATGCGGGTCCGCGGGTCATTGTTCTGTTAGACGGAGAGACAAGATTTCTCAACTCTAAACAAGATTTTGCAAGGATTTTTTTTAAATTACATCTATACTTAAAAGTAACAGTCTAAATAGATGACAATTTTAATTACTAATTACGTAACTGCGACTTTTAAACCACGCAGAAATGCGTGAAACCCCGTCTTCGTTTACCATCAGGCGTGACTGGGGGCAAGTGTTAATCTGTCCCAATAAAAAAAATGTACGTCTGTTAATTGTTTTACTTACATCAATAGTAAAAGTAAACTGCCAAAGCAATATAAGTGAAGTTAGTACGGCACATATTTAAATGTGATTAAGGGGCTAAATTAACTACATACGAGATTTATAATTAAAAATAAAAACGTCACAAGTTGTTTACTTGTAATGTTTATTGTTTATTCATAAAAATGCTTATAAAAAACCTACCGATTGCTACGTACCAAAACTTAATATAGACAGATAGATGTAACGAATCTTTCAAGATTTTGTACGTTACGCAAAATCTCTAACTCTTGGGGTTTAACTCGATCAAGTTATTTTAAAAAGTAACATTGAAAAGGAGGAGAAAAACATCAATGTCTTTAATCGATTCGATTTATCTGTTCATTAAAGCGTAAATATAAAAACCGTAAGCCCAATGCGAACGAAGTCGTAGGCACAGCTAGTTAATAATAAACACCGCATACTTCAAGTACCTAGAAATTATCGTAGAATGGGTAAAGAAACATACAAAATTTGATGACAGTCCTTTTTTTGGGCAGTCAGACACCAAAGTACCCAAATAAGTAAAGTTTCGTAAAGGGAAAGCTTGCAAAATTATCTCGGAATCTTCTCCGTCTGCGGGCGGACTGTTGCGACAAATGACTCCATTGTTGCTAATTAAGAAACTTCTTTCTCCTCTGGGTACTTCGAAGAAGTTCTGCTTGGAGGCAGCTTGGCGTATACTCTAGAACTTGTTGTAAATGTTCTAAACTTCTTATACTGTACAATCTAGGTATGGTGTGACGTGAAAGTTTTCTAAAATATGGTTTCGTTAATCTTGTTAAAGCAGAAACTAGGTTAGTCTTTTGGGCCGTATTAATAAAGTACTTTTACTTTTACTGGGGTGGGGTGTGAAGTTGCTGTTTTGTTTCGAACAACATAAATGGACACTCAAGAGCGATCTCAGAGATAACCGCGCTGTATTAATTTTGCCCTTAGAATTCCTCATGGTAACACCGCAAAATAAATACAGTGTGTATAAACCAACTATTTAACCCATAAAAACTTGACGGAAAATGAATAAAAAAAATGTTTCATATACTGATGTTTTGTTTTGAATACATTGCGCTTAAAATATCAAATTCGTTTGCTAAAAACAAAGCTTAAATATTGGATAAGGTTACTTGAAACGAAATATACTCGTAGATGCGTTTTACCAAACCATATACTCAGACATGGTTCATTTGGAAAAAAATCGTTATCATGCAAATAATACGTGGGAAGAGCGTTAACAGTTCTTAATATATTGTACCCTTTTTAGGACTGAAAACGTCGTTTGTTTTTCCAGAGTGTTATAACCTGAGTATCCTTTAATCCAGAGTAAACAGGCTTTTAACTTAGAGTGTCTGCACTTACCATAAGGTGAGATCTCTGTAAATTGGAAAACTGTCTTAATAAAAAAAACCTTGATGCAGCTGATACTTTTTCGGCCGGTTGACAGGATGAAACAGAAAGAAAGAAAGAGGATATTTATTTAAATTGTCACAGAAACACAAAGTAAACTCTTCTGGCGATTGGATAGCTAGATGGTTCTGTTTAAACTGTTTCTTCAGAGTAAGCCTCCAAACGGTGCAGTGCAGTCACTTAATAAACCGTTCAAGTAAGTATGAAAAAAACTTCCGAGTCAATATCGATGCTACTGCGTAGATATTAAAGTGTATTTCAACTCGTTAGAGTTTCCAACGAAGACATTTAAAACTCAATGAATCGCTAATGACATAAGAAAGAAGACTCGTGCTGAATTTGTTCCCGTTGTCCACTTTAATTTTACACAACTACCAGGAGACGGGCAGCAGCGTCTTCCTGAGATACCAACCGCATACTGCGATCGCCAACCCGCCTGCCAAGCGTGGCGATTATGGCAAAACCCCTCATGGTTATGAAAACCACGAAGGAGGCCTATGTCCTGCAGTGGGCGTTAAATGGCTGATGATGATGTTTTTACACAAGGGTTCCAAATTCTATCAAGTTACGCAGGTTAAGTAATTTGTGCAAAGCATCGCAGCACTTTTGCCCTCAACATCGAGCAAACAAAGCGAATTGTCTTAGGATGAGGCTACACTGGTGAGCGACATCTACGCTAATGTGATATGGTTGGTTACTCGTAGAATTCATGTTTACGGCTGCACTGTACGCCAAATATCGCTAGAAAACTTTGTTCAACTTCGTTTAATATGTAATAGGGACATAATTAGTGTTCTCGGGACAAGATTTGGTCGTTTGTGAAAAACGATACAGCAGAGAAGTTACGTAGCGGCGCCCCCGCCCGCAACTGTCTATCGAAACTACAACACAATGTAACCACTCCAAGTTAATCTCATTTCCATCTTCCTGACACATCGCAAATCGTTGCCTTGTGTTGCCTCAGCCTTAGTGTCAGAGTAACGTGCCGTAGACTGCTGCAAACGGATTTGCACTTGGCTTTAGCCGTGCCGCTTCATAACGGAGAAATTCCGAGAGCATCGTGACTGAGAATTCCCACTCGGCAGGTCACATGCATAGATTTTAAAGGGCAGAGGATGGTGGTATGTATGAAGTGATAAGTTTTTAGAAATCGAATGTTTTCGATCAGGGATTTTGAAAGAAAATTACGGCTGGCCTAGTACGAGGTGGACTAGTGAACCGAAAGTTTCGTGTCTCAAAAAGAAAGTGTTCCGATTTACACTTGTCCGGTTTTTATTGTCTATTATTATAAAAAAGTGTTTTTGTACTATAATTACACCAAGTTTAACGCTTGTATCTATTACTGGTCCCACAGCAGAGCCGCTTTCACAACAGAGCGAAAAAAACGTAGCATAAAACGTGTTTCTGTTAATAGCTTTCAAAAATCAAGTTCCCCGTTCTTTTGGACTTTTTTTATTATTTACCAGGATATACGTACTATATATGAGTATTCTGTAAAATACAGTATTCTGTAGTTGCATAATACGCGTCAATAACATCATACAGCTCTGACGGACGGACGGACTGACGGCCAGATCAGTCAGATCATCAATCATATTAACAATGATTTTTAGGACCCACGACAAAGAACCTAGGATCACAAACCTGGGACTAGATAGCATTTATGCCAAAACGGCCGTTTTTGGCGTTAATGCTATCTAGTCCTAGGTTTTTTGCCTTAGGTTCACGGCCACGGATCCTAAAAGTCACTATTAACATGATTGAGAGATTGTACATACATACACTTTTTGCAAATTCGATCCGTAAAAAAGGTATGGCGCTAGTGTTACTCCCTGGAGTCCCTAAGTGTAAACAACTGTGTTGTCTTCCTGTGTTATGTTGTCTTTATTTGTTGTTTAAATGTCTTTCCTTCTTTCTTTCCTCGAAACCGGCCGTGGACCTTCTGTGTTCTTATGATTTCTAGGTGAAGTAAGGCGTTACTGAATAACTTATACGGCTGATGCACACAATGCTGCGTAGTCAGTTTCCTTCACAGATTTTGTCGGCCAGGGGAAATATGCTGTAACGTAGTATTCGCGGCTAAAGGCCGAGCACAGAGCAAAGGCTGCGCACTTAAAGTTTATCGACTGCCACGTTGGTCTAGCGGTATCATGTCTGATTCCCACGCCGGAGGTCGTGAGTTCGATTCCCACTGGGCGCCGCCTCGGTCTGGGTGTATTTCCATGTTTGCGATGTGCTTGCCTAGTTACCATAGCACGTGGTATCCTAGTTTGAACCAGGACAGGTGATTGTGTTGTTTTGAAGTTATTTATTATTTTATTGTTATCGCATACAGTTGTGTGCGAGGAGAAAAAAATCACTACCGCCTTAGAAGAAGAAGAAGGAGATGAAAAAACATTTATTATGAAAACAGTGCACACGTCATAACAACAAAACAAAAACAACAATTATATACGTATTATGTATACAGTATGAAAAATATACTTAAATTGTTTTCATTAAGTGACTGAATAAACTACGATATACATAAATAAAATCATACACAAATGAATAAAGGTATATAGCCAGCTTAAAGTATGCTTAAAAAAATTATGGTGTAATATAAAAATATAAGGCGTTATATGTATATTATATGCATTCCACATACCTAGTGGACATCGCAAACACTTGTGACGTGTGACAAAACGAATGATGTAAATTCTTAAGGGTGCAAGAGCTGATTTTTTTCAGTTGTTCGAAAATTGTCGCCAAAGAAAAAGTTATTGATATTTAACGAGTAGAATCCCCATCTTCGGTTGGACTGATGGAGATTTTTCTACAACCTGCATACACTGCGTTTTGCTACACAGAACAAAGATATTATAAAATTGATGTCTTACCCGAGGCGTTGAGAAGGGATTTGGCGCTCGATGTAGAAAAGCTTTAGCCTCTGTCACATTTTCCGGTTCTGTAGGCAATAAACCTAAAAAATCTATGAGTATTTGACCTTTCTGGAATAGAGATGTTTCTAGGTGAAAGAAGAAGAAGAAAAGAAAAAAAGTCAAAAGTAAAAAAAAAAATATTCTTTTTTTATTTTAATTATTGAGGTCCTGACCTCTTTGGATTCCTCCGGATTTGGCGCTCGGCGTAGGAAAGCTTTAGGCTCTGTCACATTAGCCGGCACTGCAGGCATTAAACATTAAACCCAGAAAATCAACGAGGATTTGACCTTTTTGGAATACACTGAAAACTGTCAGTTCATTTGGAAATGACGGCTCTGTAATCCTACTCTGTCACCTGCGATTCGCGCGAATATTGAAGTAGAAGGGACCCACATCAACACACAATCCGAATATCGGATTTTGAACTGGTCACAGGGTGTCTACCGATTGGTGTGGATTAGTTCTGACTCTCTTGAGCTCTCTTAACTCTCTCGATTCTCGATAACACTTACCGAGTACCTTTATAACATTGAAAAAAACCGGCCATGTGTGAGTCGAACGCGCGCACGTAGCGTTCCGTACCATATAATGCGTCTACATGTGGTCGTTATCAATATGTCCCCTTAAATATTTGTTTTATTTAAATTTAATTATTTATTTTTAAAGTAAATATACAATTGGATATTCTGTGAATATTTTATATAAAACAGCAAAAAAATCACGTTTGTTGCATGAGAGCTCCACTTAAATATTAATTTTATTCTGTTTTTAGTACTTGTTGTTATAGCGGCAACAGAAATATAAATCTGTGAAAATTTCAACTGTCTAGCTGTCACGGTTCATGTGATAAAGCCTGGTGACAGACAGACGGACAGTGGAGTCTTAGTAATAATCATAGTAAGGGACCCTTACCCTTTAGATACGGACCATAAAAAGATGGTCAGAGTGGAGTTTATTTTTCACTGCTTTTTTGCACTATAACTTGACCAGCGGTTAACATTGTACGTTGACAAGAACAGAATGTAAATTATTCACGTTGAAATAAATTTCATAAAGCTCCCGCTGATCGAAAATATCGATCCATCTACCTATTTGCCTAGCTTGGTACCGCCTCTATGCACTTATAGCTTACTGCTGGGTACGAGTCGCTTTTTTATATACCAACCCGTAGGTAACCAGCAACACCACCCCCTGTATCTCAGCTCCACGGTCGCGTCCGAGCGTCAATAGAAGTTGAAGTTAAGCCGGGCTTAGGTAAAACCGCGATCGAGACTGCGACCCTGCGATAAGGGCTCCATGTGAGGCGGACCCGCCTCTTCGCGGCGAATAAATTAACTCAGCCCTTTCGCTGGTTTGACTTCGCTGAACGACTGCGCTGAGTTTCAGATTGACAGTAAAATAGACGGCCAGCTGACTAAGGCAGCCACTGAATGGTGGCTAAGAACGCGTCGATGGTCCGTGGGTAGACCAGCAACCCGGTGGGTGGGCCGACGATATCGTGAAAGCGTTTGGACGTTGAAGCGAAGCAACAAATCATTGGAGGATACTAGGAAAGGACCGGGTTGGCGTGAAAGAATAGAGGTTAATGCCCAATAGTAACTGTTGGGCTGATAAAGCAGGTTGGATTGTACAATACAACATATTATTAATATTATAATTAATATTCTTTATTGCACTATTAAAACATTAAAAAGTACAAAGGAAAACTTAACGCTAACCTCATTATCTTCCAGTTAAACTTGGCGTTGGTGAACTTAAAATATATAGGGTAGTGCTTGCAAAAATATAATAAACATAAACAGATTCAAATTATATAATAAAGAACCTACATTTTAGGGCGTAGGGGGAGCTTATTATATAGATAAACCTACATGATATAAATATAAATAAATAAGAAAATACGTACTATACTTATCTTAACAACTCACTCCTGTGTCCCGGAAGTACTACTTTCCGGACAAACCTCTTTCTCTTCGTCAAAATTCGTAAGTCGCTGCATGCTCGTATTAATTTATCTAAGCATAACTCAAAACATAAACACTTCTTAACATCACCATCACTAGCCCACCTCTGTCCACTGCTATGTAGAGGCTTATTCTCCATCATGCTATTTCTTACCATCCGCATCCACGGGATCTTTGTCGACTTCATCAAATCGGGCATTGGGTCAATCGGGCTGTTGCCCTAATTGTCATAAGTAACCGTCCACTGGCTAGATTTACTCCGCCAGTGTAGTGATTATTGTTAGTCAGCAGTTAAATGTCACCAGCTCACACAGGTCCATGGCCACCTTGTGGGTGACAAAAGATGAATGTATTTGTAATAAGTATAGTTTTGCAAAGCTTAATAAGTAAAGTTTGCATCGTAGATTAACCTCCTTGGATAGCATTTATAGGTACCTATTCCGTAACTTACGTCGGTATTTGTGATTTTTTTTCTAGTCTATTCCCTTCTGTTCGACTACGCCATTTGTTACTTATCGTACAACGTTACCATACGAAGGAACTGTGTAAGGGAAAAGACACAGTTTGGTACAATTCAATAATAAAAAAAGAGAAAAGAACAAACACTGTTGGAGTCTTCTTAGATCTGGCCAAAGCATTTAATACTGTGTCCATTACGATGCTCTTGAAGAAACTCGAATTCATAGACATTAGAGGTATTTAACTAAAATTATTTGGAGATTACCTAGATGAATGTACCCAACAAGTAAAGATAGAGATATGTCATAGGTACTGAGCACAAAAAGACTTGTTTCGGAACACCGAACAACCCAAGGAAGCGTGTTAGATCCAACCCTTTTTTTGATTTACATAAACGATCTCTGTGACCTTGAAATGAATGCCGAAACAATTGTCTTATTCTGATGCTACTGCGCTACTCTTCTCAGCAGATACTAAGCAAGGAATTTTTGTTTTGGTACAGTTAGGCTTCAATCACGTAAACAGCTGGCTACATCAAAACTATTTGACACTAAATGCGGACTGTTTAGAGTTTTTGTTTAAAGTTAATAAATTTTTCCACGCGTAATACTTACTATATCGGTACCCCACCTCTGAAAACACATTTTGTTACAAAACTGGAATATCAAACATTGTGCGGGTCCTGTCATTTCGTGTACAGACAGCCTGAAATATTTGGGAAGCATAATTGACCAGAATCTTTCCTTTCGGCACCACATGCATACACTAACAAATAGAATCCGTAAGCTGATATTTGTGTTTAAAAACTGAGGTATGTTGCAGACACAAAATTAATAAAACAAGTATGTATATTATGCCCTGTGTCAGTTCGTACTAACATACTGTATATCATCATGGGGAGGAGCCCCTAAGCACGCTCAAAGAGCTGTCCTTAGTGTTGCGACTTTCCAACCTTTCCTATTTCCTACAGAAGTTCTAAATGTATGTTACCTAACCGAGCGATAACAGCGGCAGATAAACCTTTTGTGGTTTTCGCCCGCTGGTAGAATAAGATATTAGAAGAAGAAGAAGAAGAAGAAGAAGAAGAAAGACATTTATTATACCAACAAGATACATCACAGAAACAAAATAAGCACATAAGTAACATAAATTTTTCGTATTCCTTGGTCGTCCACAAACTAAAATGGTAATGGCACCTCCAAAAATCAACTTTCGGGTTATGGGCAAAAAACCAGGGAAATAAAAATATATGTTTTAATAACTATACATGATTTTAGTATACTTGAGATATTAAAAAATATCTTGATCTTTTTGAGTACTTTAAAATAGCTTTACCTTTAATTAGTAACGATAAATTCAGCTTAACAAAAATATATTTTTTGCGTTACCTACTAAACCCAATTATTATTTTAATATTTAATAATTAAACTAACTTGTTTTTTATCTCTGGAATAGAAAAGCTAAGCAAAACTGGGTTGGAGGGATCGATAAAGATTTTTCTTATGATTAAGATGTCATCAAAAAGTCAAAATGGTCGATAGCTTGTGAACGGCAGTAATAGGCTCAACTCAAAACTTTTAATTTTCCTACTTTCACCTATGTAAAACATCACCTATGAAGACAGAGAAATTATTAATTATTATAAGTTAGTGATTATTTACCTTAAAATTCGATTATAACTACTTATTAATGACTTTTATTTATAATGGCCTTTGGTACATTCAGATCTTTTATTGTCAATTTTAGCCTTTAAGACGCTTGAGATACCTACAGGTTATTTTTAACCTAGTTAAAGCATAAATAAGTTATTTTTACCAATTTCAGAGTTAAGCCGATTGTATACTGTTATGATTTTTTTTATTCGAAATAAACTTTATTATTATTATTATTGTCAGATTGAAACCACGTCATTGTTGATAATGTAGGCACTTTGGTTGGCTGGTGAATTTTTAAATTGATACGGCGTTTATCGGCTGTTTGCAGATGGAGATACAGTAGGTTACCCATAATATACGCAATTTCGTATTTTATGGTGTATTACCCTTGTATATTACGTAACGTCAGAGTTTGTGATTTACAACACGACTTATGATGACTGTCGTAGTCATCATAAGTCATCCTACGACTAAATTTTTCATTATTTCAAATGACATGTGTTTTATTCAAGTTTTCTGCGTTGTGGTGCTGTTTTATAGATATTGCTTAAGACCATAATTCTTCTATGTCGGACAATGTTTGCCTCGTTGGTCTAGCGGTTAACATGCTTGACTACTAAAGCAGAGGTCGTGGGTTCAATTCCCACTGGAGGCCGCCGTAGTTGATTTGTACAAATGGCCTTAGTCTGGGTGTATATCTATGTTTGTAATGTCGTTACTAGGATACCATAGCATAGGGTATCCTAGTTTGTTACCAGGACCGCCATTTTCGTATGAAAAATTTAAGTTATATGGTGTAGAACATTAAGAACATTTAAGAAAATAGTGCTAGTCGGCCTGGTCCCCCTTTTTTCATGAATCCCAATATTTGGTAAAAAGGATATGGCAACACTTAGTCGTCGGTTCTACCTACATCATCTTTGACATTACTGATACTTTTAATGTGGTCTCGGGAGCCTGGGGGTTGCTAGAATTTTGTAAAATAAAGGGGGTGGGATGAAGAGTTGTGCCGGACAACTCTGGAGACACTTCTGGAGACTAGTGCCGGTGCTGAACAGACAGGCGTGGTTGCACGCGTTGCTATCGCCGCAGTTGGGGACGTTGTTAGATAAAAATAAACGCGGATCGTCTGGGTCAACACGGGCTTCACTGCGTGCGAAGTGCAGGTAAGCTCTCACGGCACCATGCGATAAATGATATTGTCCGGCGAGCGTTGGTTTCGGCTGACGTCCCTGCGGCTCTTGAGCCACCAGGGTTGTGCCGCAGTGACGGTAAGCATCCGGACGGTCTCACCTTGGTGCCGTGGGAGAAGGATCGGAGCCTCTTGTGGGACGCTACGTACGTTTGCACTTTTGCCCCTTCCCATTTGGGTTTGACAGCTGCATCTGCGGGTGCCGCTGCTGAAGCGGCGGCTAAACTTAAGATAAGGAAATATAGCCAGCTTATGCTTCATTGTTTGTTCGTCCCACTGGCTGTGGAAACAATGGGAGTATGGGGCGATGAGGGAAGATTTTTATTAGAGAAATCGGTTGGCGCCCGAGGTATGATCATCGTTCCAGGGCATACCTGATGCAGAGGATTTCCCTAGCGGTGCAGTGGGGTAACGCTGCTAGCGTCATAGGAACTTTTGGATCCGGTGTGTCCCGAGGCGGTATTTTTGATTAGTTTAGTTTACTATTTAGTTTTACCTACTTAGTTTTATGTTGGTTGCTGAACCCTAATATAAGTAAGAAATTATTATAAATTGTAATTTATGTTGAGTGTCTGACTCATTTAGTTGTGTAATTAAAATTTACTTAATACTTTTTAATAATAAGAAATTGCATTGTACTTTTGAAATTAGTACTTAAAATGTTATCAGATTTTCTACTTTTAAACTGTAAGAGCACGTTGGCATTTGCATCTACGTAATGACATGATTTATCTCATCATCATCAGCCTCATGATAAACAGTATTTCTTTCCGTATTTTAATCGTTTTATTAACGGTTTAGTTAAATGACATAAGACATAATTATAGGACAAAGCTATACTATCAGCGTCGTCTGCAGAATTTTCATAATCTTTTTCAGTAATAAAAACTGATCTGCCAATCGCCCATAAAATTGGTCTGTCAGCCTGATGCCATTAAGTCAATAATTGCCCCAAGACAGATTCACCTCATAAAGCCGGGCCATGAAGCGAACCTGCTTCTTATTTACGACTTGCAAAATTATAACAAGATGGGCAATAATCTGTTATCACGTTGTCAGATTTTATTAATTCTTTTTTCGTTAGTAAGGTGACTACCTCAATGTTAGTCACATGTACATTTGGTCAAGATCTGTTGGTGGGATCTATTAGAAAATCGTCGAACTCCTCTTTTTAGTGCGTATTTTAAGAACAACAAAAAGTAAACTACTTTGTTTTTTTTTTCGTAGTGTTTTCTACTAAAAAGTTTTACATTCTTGGAGCTGAGGACAATTTGAGGACGGCCTGTACGTAATACAGAGAAGTTTGTAAAGAGGTTCGAAATTTCACCGATGCCTGCACTTGCCCATTAGCTCAGTTGGGAGAGCGCTGGCACGGTTTGCCGGAGGTCGCGGGTTCAAGTCTCGGCATGGGTGGAATTTTTTGCCTCTAAATAGGTTTTAAATAGTAGATTGTGTCTCTAGGGAGCAAAACGATATATTTACGGCGAGGGCGGTATATTGAATCCTGAGTGAAGCGAAAGATTCTACAAAAGAATCCCGAGCATAGCGAGGGATTCTAAAGTAGAATCTTGATCGTAGCGAGGGATTCAAGTCTTTACGCCCAAGACGGAAATAATTTGGCTACCGAGTGACACATACTGCTTTTCACACCTGCTGTAAGGAAAATTTAAATCAAACACAATATGTGCCGTGGAAGACAATTATGATCGATTGCAACAAAATAAAAATCGAATTGGAATTACATTTTGTGAAAATCTGCACACGGATCATGCTGAGGGCAATAAAATAAAAACTAGAATATCAGGGAAGAAAAGTACAACTTTGATCCCTCATTTGAGGGAATCAAGGGATCTTTTCTGAATAGCAGGTGTGAAAAAAGTTTTAGTATTTTTTCTTTATCTTACTTATAAACGTCCCATTGCAGGGCACAGGCCTTCTCTCAGAGGGAGAGAGTATAGGCTTAACGATCACGCGTGCCCATCGCGAATTGGCAATTACAGGCGCTGAGGAATGTGGACACCTCAGACAATGATGGTTCCTCACGATGTTTTCCTTCACCGTTAGCGGTGAAAATAATAACATTGGTATATGCCAGGATCCGAACCCACCACCTCCCGAATGTGAGGCCGGCGTTCTACCGCTGCGCCACCACTGCTCATTATGGCTCGGTCTCTGAGTGTTTAGTTTAAATTAACTATTAAGTCGGCTATCCCGACGTTAATAGAAGTAAGTGAAACTTGTGATTACTTTATTTTAATACAATAAAAAAACTTAAAGCTATACAAAAATGCATAGCATTTATATACTACTAGCAGACCCGGCAAATGTTGTTTAGCCATATTAATTAGCCTACAACCTATTCTCTGACCTACATAATATAAACAAAAAATTTCATAAAAAGCGGTGAAGCCTTTTCGGAGGAGTTCGATAACAAACACTGTGACGTCTATTACTTAACTTAGGTGTTATACTGGTTGTGACTTAGACATGTCTAAGCTACATACCTACTTACTCTATTGAATGTTGAAGAGCTCTGTTGAGATGCACCTCGTTCAGGCACGGAAGAGATTGTTTATATTATGCAGCTTTGCCTTTTGCCAAAGATATTGTAAATGTAAACAAAATGCTACTCGAGTGGCAGTAATTCTAGACACGGTTTTAACCATTTCTGTTGCATATTAAAAAAAAAAACATTAATTTAACTTGCATTATAAAAATTAAAAAATTTTGATTTAAATAAAAATCCGTTTAAACATTTTAGACACTTAATAAATAACATCAATAATATTTTAATAATAAAAGTGGTCAATGTAATTGGAATTTATCATTGGGACAGTAATTTACACTATAATAACATTTTTCAATTAATAACGATTTAAGTCTATTATATTACTATTAAATAGGGAAGTATTTAACTGTTTATAGCATGTTGGTATTTTATTGAATATGATAGGCGCCATATATAGGATGCTTTTGCCCAATAGCGCCGTTTTATGGGAAAAGAGGCGCAGTCTTTCTGTGTTACGTCTGTCACGTGTCATTGTTTCAGATAAGCGTGGAAATAAATGGGGGTTGATCTTTACAAAAGTAGCTAATTCGATTATATATAGTGACGGAAGTGTCAGAATTCGGTGTTTAGTAAATAAAGGCTTACATGCTTCGGTTGTTACAGGAATGTACATTTAAATTATGTTTCCTACTATAGTTTATGAGGTTGTCTGAAAGAGATCACTTTTAGTGATAAGGCCGCCATCTGGACTCTTAGGTTAAGAAATATCTGTATAATTTTCATTTTTAAGTACAATTAAGTGTTCTCTATCTCTAACTAACTATCTATCTATAAAATAAATGGTTTGCCCCCTAAATCTTAAAACAAGTCATCTTTAAAATTGCTATATTTAAATTAAGATTTTCTTCTATTAACTTTCGCTTTTAGCAATATGGCCGCCAGTTGTATACTATGTAACTTAGTTATTTAATATTTTTCGTGTATATTTGTAATGTATGGTGTGCATTAAAGAGTATTAATCTAATTTAATCTAATCTTTAAAATTAATTATTGGGGACTGCACCTGGACAATCCGGACATCATACATGTGTGCAGTTGTTTTATTGTTATGGCCGGATGAGTGATGGTAAAATACCGCATCATCATCATCATCATCAGCCGTTTTCATAACTATGAGGGGTTTTGCCATAATCGCCACGCTTGGCAGGCGGATTGGCGAACGCAGTATGTGGTTGGAATCTCAGGAAGACGCTGCTGGCCGTCTCCTGGTATTTGATTTCCTTAGTCGCCTTCTACGACATCCACGAAAGAAAATGGAATGACGCTATTCTTAATCCGGCGCCACACGGAAATAAAATACCGCCTACTTACCTCTAATTCATGAAAAAAAGAATCCAGTTATCCGACCAAACGACTTCGGATTATTATAGATCGTCGGATATTCAGTGAGTACCTCTACAATACACCGATACCGATTTCTCACGTTTTTATTTCTTGTTTTTATATGTTGATCTTAGCTACTTTGGATAATCAAATTTTTTATCCAAAGTAGTACAGAAACTTAATGAACGTTACAAGTTAAACTATGTGTCCGTTTCAAAATCTAGATCATTTTGGAGAAAAAGTGGACAAAAAAAAACTCCAAACTTAGTCTTTTGAAGTCCTTAATTTACAGGATCTATATAAATATTCTAAAACTTGGAACTCATGCATTGAGCTAGCTTTAATTCCAGACATCATTGTCATCTAAATAATCTTTAATGTTATAGTAGCTTTTTTGGCACAAAGTGTGCTTCACACATTTTTTGAACCAAGTTTCTGCCAAGCTTATTATATCCTCAGGGATCTTATTGTAGAAACGTATACAATGCCCCATAAAGGATGTATTAACCTTTGCCAGCCTAAATTTTGGGAACGAAAGTTTATGTCTATTCTAGTATTTACATTGTGTTGGCTACCTACAGTTTTAAAGTTACTGATATTTTTCCTAATGTACATAATATTTTCATAGATATACTGACTAGCAACTGTTAGGATGTTAGTTTCTTTAAGGAAATCTCATAACGAATCTCTATTGCCTAGCCAATGCTTACACGATAAACTAACGTATAATATCAAGATATAACCCGTACTGTTAGTGTAAGAAAAAACATCTCGTTGGTTTTATTTTCCAAGTAAAATATTCGAGTAGCTAGAAAAATACAATAGAATAAAAGAAGAAAATTTTTATTCAATAAAATTTTATGTTTATTGCCAAGAATTACATGCAAAATAAGAAACACAAAATGTTACAGCTAAACTTAAATAAAAAAATAATAAATTTAACTTAAAAAGAATGTAATTTTTTGGCAACAGAAAGCGCGCTCATATATGTCGCTAGATTTTAAAATAAAACTACGCTGGTTTTCAGCGTGTCCTTTTTATGTTAATTTTGTTAACGAAATACAGGCGTTGGTAGAGGGCGCGTGCATCTTAAAATTAACAAATTAAATCTATATATCTGTGAAGCAAAGTGTCCGCTCATGCACCCCGCTATCTAAATTATACAAGGTGTAACAGAATTCCCACATACATCCGAACAGGGGGTTCTAGTCGTCCGTACGAAAAAGTTTTACTAAGGATGGAGAAAACTTCATTTTGCATGGCTTGCATTTTTTTACCAGACGGTATATTTTAGTATAAAACAGCCAATATTTTTTTCGCGTTTTAAAAACCTCCCATTTAGGATACATAAATAAGGGGATTTTGTTACACTCTGTATAATTTAGATAGTGGGGTGCAGCAGCGGTCAGTTTTGCTTTTAGCCACTCCAATGTTATAAAGGCAAAACTATACTAACGAGCTAAGCCGGGCAGGTTCCATTTCTACAATAAAGTAGCCCGATAGCGCGATGCCAACAAACACCTTTCACAGCCCGAGCTTGGAGCCTACTTCGGATTACCGATGGGACTGTTGCGTTGGTTTATCTGTCCGTCCGTCCGTCAGTCGGTCGATTATTGCACAAAAAAAAACATTAGCATAAATAAAAACTTAAATAAGATGTGATAAGAATGACGTGCAAAGACGGACTTATTTCTACAGAAATATGTTAAATTGGTAGGTTTAATAATTTGGTTTGGACTTATGGAAAGAATGAAGAAAGAAAGGTTGACGAAATAAACATATCGAGCCAATGTGGAAAGGTGGGTAGGGACGCACCAAACGGAAATACGTTGACCAAATAGCCCTACATGGTATACGTATTTGCGTCTTTTTACGTCTATGTATTAGAGAAGGGCAAGATAAATGACTAATTAATACAGATGAAGCCAACGAGATCAGGATCGTGACAATTGGCAAACCCTGGTCTCTGCCTTCCGTTCCAAGATACCCATCTGGGATAAAGCCTTAAGTTTATGTACGAATGAAATCACCCCAATGTGGGCCCCAGCATTACAAAGTGGCAGGGAGACAAAGAGGAGAGAATATTTATGGTAACACTGTGTAATTTATGCTTCTATTTTGTAAATGAAATTCAGTTATTAGTTAGCATGTACACCATCTAGGAAGTAATGCAGCTGATACACTTGCAAGCAACGCAAAACCCAAGAACAGTTTCTTCAGTACAGATTAACAAGTACTTCCAATAAGCGAAAAATAGAACATTGCTTTTCTCACAAACAGACCACGTCAAGTTTCAAGATTGTTCGAAAGATTAAAAAATAAAATTGGTAATTTCAAAGTGATACTTATGGGGAGGGGTTCTTATTCTTATTCTTATTTGTTACGCCGAGGATGTGGGATCACAGAATTTGTAAAGGCGGCCTCAAAACAATACAATGGTTGAAGTTGAGAGAGTAGGGCGCCTCTGCTGCGGACTGCGAGCGAGCGTCTGTTATGACACTTGCTAAAAGCCCGTCACTTTCGCGGTGTTATTCTCGTAAATTATACCAACGTCGAAACGTTGCCGTTGCAAATTCTAGGTTATGTTTAGACACAGACAGTCACGCTCACGCGATATGCAGCGTGGACGCTCCACCACCGCCCGCTAGAAGAGAAAGACTGACGCTAGTGATGGGCGAGGGAGAGTGTTCTCACATGACGACAACTTAAAATTAATATTTTATATCAATCAGTCCGTATTCATTCACTGTTGGACATAGGCCTCCCCCAAGGAAATCCACTTCTTTCTGTCCTCAGCCATCTTCATCCAGCAATCTGCGTCAGATCGTCGGTCCAGCGAGCTGGTGGACGTCCTACGCTACGTTTGCCTGTTTGTGCCCCACCGACTATCATTCGTCGGCATTATGTGGTCAACCCACTGCCACTCACCTTGGTAATCTTAAAGGTTATGTCATTCACCTTAGTTCTTTGGCGAATTGTCTCATTTATGATGTGATCCACCAAAGATACTAAACGCAAAGCCCGTTTCATAGCACGCTGAGCGACTGGAAATTATTGTTATTCAAATAATTGATAGTAAACTTAGTGTATTCTTGGATAACATGATTAAAAAGTGCCGTATAATTAGCTCCTTTACGTGTGTGCACAAGTGTCACTTTGCGGCACGGAGAAGCACCTGTTGTAGCATAAGAGCATTAAACCAATGAGAAATAAGCCTTGTTTGGTTTATAAAGAGAGGCTAACATTATAGCCATAGATTTGAGAATATTTTGAGAGTATTTTGAGAGGCGTTTTTCATAAATATACTGCGTTGAGTGGGAACTTTGAACTACACTAAATAGGAAAAGTGGCCACTCAGACGCTGAAGTAATTTTATTATATGCACCAGGTTTAGCCATGCCTAGTACTCACAGCATCCTTTCACCTTAGTTGGCTTAATCAATCAATTATACAATCCCTGTGTAAATATCCAATTAAGTCGTGGGTTTCTTCACGTTTCTTTCCATTACAGCGTGTGGTGTTGCTACTACAAATTAAAAATATGTATAATTTCGAAACTAAAAACCGGGATTCGAACCCAGAAACACACGTATTTAGGACAATAAGTAGAGATTGATGAGGAAGACAATATTTGAGTAAAATCATAATAATATGCATTAACCAACCAAGACAAATAACAACAATGATAATCCACCTTGTAGATAGATGGTATCGTAGACGGATGGATGTGGGCAAGATTGAGGGCAGAACAGCGGCCCGATGTTCAGACGATGACGTTGAGTCGGCGGAGGGTCCGGGGATGCGGATGGCGAGGGACCGTGAGAGATGGCATTTGGGGGAAGCAGCGGTGGGCTCTTGATTATGATGATTTATTGATGAACAACTTCTACGCATGAAAATAATTCGTTGGTGAGTAACAACAGTTTTCCATTGCAGAATACATCCTTCGCAGGCCTGTCGAAGCGTCAGCGCTTTCCACAAAACCCCAGCCGGCGAGGTGTTGCCTGCACTTTATATTTTTAATCCGGCCGTATATTTTTTTCTGTCTATTTTTGGCGATGGCAACCCCGCTGCATTTGTTATTTGCTTTGGCTTAGCACACCGTGATCCAAGTTTCACGTGGGGTTAATGTTCGGACTTTTATTTTGTTGCAGTGTACACTTTGGTTTGGTTGTTACTTAACTTCGAAATTCCGCGAACACGCCGATTAGAATTTGTCATTTGCAAGAACTTTTTTTCTGCGACGCTTCGATTTGATTTGATTTTTATTTTACGCCAATTTGATGTTTTTCTGGTTAATAGTGGCATTGTTTGATATTTAAACCATTGCTTAAACCTGAGTGTGTTAAATATACGGACATTTACCTATGCAGGCCAATTATTACCTGAAGCTTTGGCGGATCGTCTACGCAGACGCAGATATTTTAAATACATAATACTCCTTTTTTTATTTCACAAAAATACAATATTATTTTACTAACCATAAGCCCTACACAATACACCCTGTATCACAAGGGCTTGGGTATTATTATTATTGTACAGTATTATTATTAGTATATTTACAGCCATTCCCAGAAGACTTATTTTAGCAAACACATCGCAGCCAGACCAGGAGGCCGATGGTCCGTGGATGCGGATGGCAAGAGACCATGAGAGATGGAATATGAGAGAAAAAGGCCTAGGTATACCCAGCAGTGGGCAGCGGAAGCGAAAGCGTGTACCATCAACCCCACATCAAAACCGCCGATTGTACCCCAAATCCTAACTAATACATACAACAAACCTATATACAGGCTAAAAATTCCGCCCATGCCGGGACTTGAACCCGCGACCTCTAGTTAACCAGAGTGCCAGCGCTCTCCCAACTGAGCCAATGGGCAAGTGCGGGCATCGCCGGAATTTCGAACCTCTTTATAAACTTCTCTGTATTATGTACAGGCAGCGACATCTGGCTGAAGTAATTTACATTTTTTGAATTTCTGTTAATTTAATCTTTGTGTACAATAAATAATATTCTATCTATCTATCACTTGCAGCCCGAGTACCCACTTGTATGCAGTTAGGTTTTTTAAAATTGTCCACAGCACGGATTAGTGCTACAAAAAAGAATATAATAGTACATATAACAACAGAATATTCGAAGAAACTTTCCCCTCGAGCGCTTTATCCATATATTATTACAAATAGATAACTATGCTACGGTTGCCAACAGACATCACAGTGGGAATTCTCACGTATCGTCGGATATAACATTGACAAGCTTTGTGAACCTATCAGTAGCATACATCGTCAGCTCATGGCTTCGAGCGATGAATTCCGAGGGAAATATGGATTACACAGGGTTATTTTTAAAAAGAGAATTTTCTGAAAAACCTCAGATTGAGTTTGTGCCTCACAAAAACTTTTGTGCTAAAAGCTTTTATCGCAGAGTGATATTTTCTTTCGAATCGAAAAATCTGTGTATGTCAGTACAATGCTTATAGTATACCAATGTAGCGGCTGCTGGTAATTAATAACATAACAACAGAACATAAACTCACGCCTATATCCCGGAGCGGTAGGCAGTGACCAGGGTCTGCCACTTGCCACGATCCTGACAGATTTCTTTTGCTTCATCAACATGCATTAGTCTTTGCATGCACGCACGCCGGTCTCGGGTACTTTTTATCTTTGCTAATAAATCCCCTAATTGGACTAAATATGTCCGCCGAATATAGTAAGGGGGACGTCCTCCTTACCAGCCCTTGGTGTCATAGTGTTTGGTATCGAACTTCTCCGAGGCGGCTTTACCGATTTAAAAAAAATAGAGTATATTTGGTAGAACTGAGAATAGTTCGTAGGCTAATTAATTAATATGGCAAAAAAACGTGTGGCGAGTCAGCTAGTAATATACAGAAGAATATCTTGTCTATTTAACATATAATGTTTTCAGCGTTATCAATAAGCATTATTATTATAATATTATGTAAAGGTGCGCCAGGGCTACGCTCGGGGTTTCTCTGAAAGATCGAATTCGAAACGAGGTGATCCAACAGAGAACCAAAGTCACCGACATAGCCCACCGAATTAGTATGCTGAAGTGGCAGTGGGCCGGCTATAACACCTGAAGAACTGATAACCGATGGGGTAGACGAGTTCTTGAGTGGAGACCGCGGATCGGTAAATAAACATAAACATAAACATTTACATACAGGCACATACATTGCGTCTGGCCCCACACTAGGATACCCTGTGTTGTGGGAACCAGAAACAACGAAATCACAAACATGTAAACATCCAAGACCTGGGTTTTTTTGTCCCCAGCCGGGATTCGAACCCGGGACCTCTCGCATGGTATGCAGATGCACTACCGCTGCGCCACTAGGTCGTCTGTAAATGTGTTGTAGGACGTCCTCAGACTCGGTGGAGCGATGATCTTCGCAGGGCGGCTGGCAAGAGCTGGATGAAGAGGAAGAGTAGCCGAGGACCGTGCTCAGTGGCGAGCAATGAGAGACAAGGAGAGGCGGTCCAGCAGTGGACAAGCGCCGACCGATGATGATGACGATGATGAAAGGTGCGCCACTACAGAATATAAAAAAGGAAAAAACCAAGCAAAAACTATAGAACAAAAATAGAATTGGAGAAATAGAATTGTAAAAGAATAAAAGTTTTCAAAGATCAACTCTAATTGCGTGTTCCAAAATTACGTTTTTAGAAAATAACTCCTAGTCGGTTTTCCGTTAGATCGGATTTCTACAGCAACGATATAGTGGTGATTTGGGTGATATGGAATATGGAAAGTCATTGTAAGTTTATTTAGATCCGCTATTTAGGGAATTTTTGTAAGGATTTGGAGCAGAAGTACAAAGAGAAAAGTCAAATGAAATAAAATAAAAGCGTAATTTTTGGTGTTCCCAACTAAAGCACCGGCAAAGGGATAAATAAGTTTCATGAAGACCGTTTATTAGTTGTAGTATAAAAAATAAGATAAACTTACTTAGATATAACAATTTAGAATTTCTACAACCATCTTCTACTTGTATGTCATCATCATCATCAGCCATTTGCCGCTGTCAGTATATCAACGAGCGTTTTGTCCTGCAGCACAGTAGCACTTCGTAGCAGGAGTGCTACGGCGTAGCACACTAACGCCAGTGGCATAGTGCTGATTTGACCTCAATATAAATCTCATGAGTATTTTAATTAATTATCCTACGTCATTTCAAAATATCTCAGGTACTACAGCGTTTTAGTGGTCATTAATCTAGGAGTTGCCATTAGACACATTAGAATATTGCCTAACTTTTTTAAACAAAAGCCAATTTTTTGACAAATATATCAGGCTGTAGATATAAAATGCATGAAATAAAGGTTTTTGTCTATTTATTCTTCTTTCAGTACCCCTCTACTGTTGGAGGTTTGCCGTCAGCTCTGCATTTTCCCCTCTTCTTTTCGCTAAGCGGAATAGACCGACGCTGGCCACTCCAGTCCATTCTCTGATATTACGGAGCTGTGATTCACTTTTTTTGCCGACGCACCTCTTCTAATTTATCTGCATAGCTTATGGTAAAGATCGACTGTTGAAAGCTGGTAATTACGATAGCTTGTTATACGTTTTTCAATTATCTGCACTGTGCGTTGGAAGACGGGAAAAAAACAATTGCCATTTTCACAATCTGACATTCAATTGTCGGGGTGCCATAAAAAAGGAATGAATTGAAGATGGTTTATAAAGCAAAGTAATATTGTTATGTCGGTGTGTGAATGTCAGATTCATTCAACAAGCAAGCCATTGCGAAATATTTATTTCTGTCACATCGTAACTTGAAGCCTTGGGTGGAAAATAAATAGTAACTTTTTGGTGCAATAAATAATTTTAAAATGATAATAGGAACTGCATAAACCAAATAATAGTATTTGAGTTACTTGCTAAATAAAATCTGTCAGGATCGTGACAAATGGCAGCCCATGGTCTCTGCCTACCCCTCCGGGAGATAGGCGTGAGTTTCAGTATGTTATGTGTTAAAGCAGGTAACTCTAACTGGATAAAATTAGTTAAACTTAGGATAAGAGATAAGATGATGCTCACTGATGTAAACAATGATGAATATAATGAATCAATAGGTGATAAATTAATAGGGCATGCACCCGGTTTGAAAAAAGTCCATTTATTTAATCTTTATTTACTTTATTCAGTTAACTTGTCTATTTCGCGGTTTTAACAGGTCAAGTCTCTTTGCTACCTGTAGGCATTCGTATTCTGCCTATTCCCACTGCTGGTTACCATCACAGTTACCATGAAACAATAAACGTTACACACTAATGAAACTGGCATCTCCTTCCAGTGACGGGTTGTTTATTGCATTCTCACAAGATTCACGGCTCACTCGGTTGATGGGGGATTTTATTGGGCTCCGTATTTGTCAGCTACAGGAGGTTGCAACATTGTAGAGCATGACCATCGCTACTTAAAGATTTGAGACCATATGCACCAGACACAATAAAATTGAAAATGAAACAGTTCAGGTAGAAGAGAAAAATGTTTTTGGGGTTACTTACTTTCAAAAAGAATAAAAAACCAGCCATGTGCGTGTCAGGCCACGTGCACTAGTTCAGTAGAAGGAGAGGTTTTTTACCTGCTCTACCTCGTCAAAGCAAATTTAAGTGGAATTTGTACGAAGTTGTCCTTTTATAAGTAGGTCACCTATTACTAGTCAACCTGTGAAGCCTAGCTATATACCTATATAGCTGTAATAGCTTCCCTTTTAGGTTAATTATATGAGCTTTTTTTTAAATTTCTAAAATCAACCGTTTAAGTGAAAATTTTTTTAAACAACCAATCCAACGATTCTTACTACACAATAGAGTGCAGGTGAAAAAAAAGAATGCATCCCTAATTTAGGTGTAAGGAGCTGCCAAAAAAATTTGTTGTGAAAAAAATGTTAACATTTCAGTTATTTTGAAAAAAAAAGCAGCTGTGGTATCGCAACGGCAGCACGCCGGCGTCACATTTGGGAGGTCGAGAATTCGAATGCCGGCACGTACTCGTACCAATAACTTTGTTTTCTAAGTTACGAACATTTTTGGAATTTGTAGCCTAAGGTGGCCACATACTTTAGCGCTTGAAATCGCCAATCCACCGTGTTGTTTTCTTTCTTTCAGATATAGGTTTAATCACCACGCGAGGACCCCGCATGGAACGTATAAATCTGCTTGTGTATGCGTGTTATGTTAATAAAATGGACTTGTTATTTGATACCACTGATTTATTATTAAAACGCCGCAATACTCTAGAAGATGAAAAGGAAACCATTATATCATACTACAAAGGCGGCCAGCCACTGTCGTACTTAGCGGCGCACGTGAGAAAAAATAGAGTGCTTCGACATAAAAAATACGTTTCATAAGAAGCCTCGCCGTAAATCATACACCGTCGAAGACAATGGACGAGCTTTCTACAATATCCAGCCAGGCCAGGCGGTGCCAGGAGTTCAATACGATGAAAAGAGAACATAAAGCTGTCGACAGGAAAAAGCAAATTGAAGAATGCGACACCCTGTAGGATTCTGTGAATAGGTCGATTTACGATTGAACTTCGCATTTTCTCTATACGAACAGTTCTTTCGTTGTGTGCTGAGATTTATCTTCGTGTGAGTCTATACTGAGATAAAGTAGGTACCTGATATCTGATCTATACATGTAACAAATCTGTAAACTCTGTCTCTGTCTAATATATATCTGCCTCACTCTGTTTCTTTGTGCGCGCATCACGCAAAAACCACTGAACAGAATGAAGTAAAACTTACGAGAATTATAAGTACCTTAGGTTCCCGTGTACCTCATTTACTTGAATCTTGGTATAAGTGTCTTGTAGACCTTTGCCTACCCTTTACGGGAAACTAACAAAACTGCGTGAGCAATCATAGTTTTAAAAACCTATTTAGAGGCTAAAAATTCCACCCATGCCGGAACTTGAACCCGCGACCTCTGGCTAACCGTGCCAGCGCTCCCTCAACTGAGCTAATGGGCAAGTGCAGGCATCGGCGAAATTTCGAGCCTCTTTAAAAACTTCTCTGTATTACGTACAGGCAGCGACATCTGGCCGAAGTAATTTACATCACTTACCTACAGCCCCGAGTAACCCACTTTGCAGTTAGGTTTTTACATCGGAATGATATCGGTATACCTACATGATTCTAGCAGTTAACATGCTTAACCAAAATAGGTCATGGGTTCGATTCATACTCGAGGCCGCCGTAGGTACTTGATTTGTACAATTCTGCAGTCTGGGTGTATTTCCATGTTTGTGATCTCCTTGCCTGGTTACCATTGCAAAAGGTGTCTTAGTTTGAGACCAGAACAAGTGATTGTGTTGTGTGAAAGTTATTATTGTTATACTTCTTTGCCATGCGACTCACCATGAATTGGTCATTGGTCAGCGCTTAGCTGAGGTATGGGAACATCTCAGGCACTCAGGTTTCCCACGATGTTTTTTTTTCACAGTTACCGAGTGGTTTAGCTAAAACAAATTATTATTGTTCGTGTATGTGTGCAACTGTGAATATTTTTCTCATCCATCTATATACATTCACAAATCTACGTAACTTGGAAAATAAAGTAATTGAAAGAAAGAAAGAAGACATTTATTCAAATTGTCACACAAACACAAAGAAAACACATAGGTAAACAAACAAAATACACGGAAGGCAACAAAACTAAAATAAAAACAAAACAATCGTGAAGAGAACATGTGAGGTATATAGAGTCGAAGGCGACCGGGTGCCATACAGTAATGTATGGCACCCGGCCACCCCCGACTCAAACGCCTCAGGTGCTTCCATGTCAACAAAAGGGGCTCGAACTTAGCATACTTTACTGGTGTGTGCTATAGATAGCATAACACCAGCAAAACTGATTTTCAGTTGGGACCGTATGATTTTTTCTTTGGCACCCGGAACGTAATACATTCATGAATGTAATCATTGGTACATGCCGGTATCGCAGCGAGGACTTCCCAAATGTGAGGCAAAAACGCTGGAAGCCTTGCTACCACCGCTAGCAACTCGCTAAGTGGCTGTAGAAATTAATTTCCAAGGTTTTTCTTATAATTATGTTTACCTATGTTAGATGATTTTCACGTTTATATAATTAAGACTGTACCTCCCGCTGGCATACCTCCCCCGCATATTCTAACAGTTTTCAACGACATTTCACATGAATAAAGTTTTTACATACTTACAAAGTGTTTAGTCAGTTTTTTCTCCAAAATGATCTAAATTTTGAAATAGACAGCTATTTTTACAGTCTTACTTATATATTTTTTATTTTATATAAAAACGCATTCCTTAAGATACTCATCAAATGCACTTTAAATAGTATGTATATAGTATGTTGGTGCCGGCTGCCGTCGATAGATGGCAGTCGTTAAGCCAAGTCAGAGGCCTTAGGGCGGCTTGAAAACTTCTGACAGTAGACGAGCCACTAGTCTACAAGCCTCCACCAATCCGGACTTGGCCCCCGTGATGGAGTATGGCCTATACCTTCCTCAGGGAAGAGACCCGTGCCCCTCGGTGGGGACATAATGGGTTGATGATGATAACTTTACCACAGAATATTTAAACTGCATTTAAGAAGTGTTTTAGAGGAATTGTTTCTTTGTACATGACACTGTTTTGATTCATTCAGAACTATTTCTTTTTCCTCTTTTCGTAGATCTCAATTTTCACCCAGCAAACAACTGCACATACAACATTTATGTTGCTGCACAACATAGGTAGCATCGCAAATACATTTTAGAGATCTACTTAGAGCTACAAAGTAATCTCGCTGAAACAGTAAGCTCTGTCCAGAGTTCAACAGCGAAACGTAAGTTTAAATGCCTGCGCTCGAATGCATGACTGCAAACGTTGCCTGGACACAGAACAAAATAGAACAGAATTCGGAACACACACATTTCCTCTCTCTTACACATACACAATGACTCCTGAATATGAGTGTAGTCGATATTAATTATTAGGTACAATGCAATTACCTTAATTCCCGACCTTTCGGCAACGTTGCAGTTGCCGTGGTCAGGGGTAGATGTTGCAGTTGCCGAAATAATGATCGCGATTAGACCCGTTTAATGAGCATCGCGAGTCATTAAAATTACTATCATGAATATGAGTTTATCCTAAAATCTCAAAATGCGAAACCGCGATAGATGTACCTAATTAATATTCTTTTTTGACAAGTGCGAAAATTTTCGTAATCTGACACTAACTCCCGGTTTCTCGTACACTGTTCTCGAATGATAGCAGCTGTCAATGTTTCTTTCTGTATGGACTTTAGTCAACTGATAATTGTTAACGGTACTAACCTTGAATATCAGTTATCATTGTTGGTAAAAAGTCACTAAAATATATTAAATAAAAATCTTCACTTTGGAAGCTTGGACTGCGGTTCTACACTTTATAATAATTCTATGCCTTCGACTGTCAAGCTTCGGTCACACACAGCCACTAGTCGCTGCGAGTGCACTCGCCGCGATTACTAGTCCCAGCGACAATGCGCTGCCTGCCTGTCACACACCGAGTCCTACACGGGAATTTCGACACTGATTGCGCATTCGCAGCGAGCAAAATTGAACGTGCTCAATTCTAGTAGCGGCGACTTCAACTCGCGGCTAGTGAATCTACTCGCAGCGATTAGCCTGTCACACATAGCGAATACACGCGACAAGTAGTCACTCGCAGCGATTAGTGGCCGTGTGTGACCTAAGCATTACCGCCGCCTGCCCAAAACGAGGCGGAAGCGCACTAAAAATAACAGTTAAAACTACTTAGTAACAATCTCAGTTTCTTTGTACGAGACGGTACGAAAGCTGAAACGTTAAACGGAAACAATGTTGCTGAAATTGTTTTACTTCGGGGCGGGTTCTGTTGGAAGAGAAGGGCAATTTTGTTGATTTGCATGGAAAAAGTTCTGTGTTTGTTTTAATTTGGTTTCACTGTGAGGCCGGTGGCTTTGAGTTTGGAGTTTGGATTTAATTGTTTCATGGATTTGTTGATCCACATTAAAACGCTGTACAAAATCAGCTGTGCTTGAGAAGTAACTCCACTTTTTGTTTTAGTGCTACTGATTGAAGTAAAGCCGCGTTTTCACAAACTTAGTACACTTGGAATGTCTGTTTACATCAGAGTGTACCAAGATCGCCGGTATACAAGATACACGTAACATCTTTAGCTAAAGTTGATCACTCTGTCCGAGCGTACTAACATCGTGAGAACGCGGCTTTAGCAAGTAAATTTATTAACTCGTAAAAAGACAATACAAGAAAAGTATTGCTTATAAATAAACCGGGAGGTTATCCCGGCTGGGGGAAAAAAACCCCAGGTCTTGGATGTTTACATGTTTGCGATGTCGTTGTTTCTGTTTACCACGACACATGGTATCCTAGTGTGGGGCCAGAAGCAATGTATGTGTCTGTATGTAAATGTTTATGTTATGCTTAAATTCCATTGGCACAAAAGGGGTATTGCAGTATGCTGCTTCTCAGGTACATGATGAAATAGAATACAAAATCACATCAGTGGGTACAGACTTTGATAAACGTCCTGGGGATCCCTGACGGTGCCTTCTTTTAAGGATGCTAATAAATTCTCGAATTTACTGCACCACGCTCGCTTCCGAAGCTTTCCCCTTTACTCGTCAAAGTTATTTCCTGCCACGCCATATCGGTTTCCTCGCTTGAATCTGGGCTTGGAACAAACTTCGCGCTGTTTTGTTTGTCTCTCTATTATTTATTTAAGTGGCAATCTTTTCTCTGTTTACCTCGAGTCACAAAATATGTAGGTGTAGAAAGTCCAAGGTCCAAGCAGAGACCATGCTAACCCCACATTCAGAATGGGCGAGGTTCCATACTCATGGGCCACACACAAAGAACGTGAGGCGAGGGCGCGGAAGGGACGCGACGAGTCACAGACCACAGAGCGACCACAGAGCAAGGATGTGGTCTGTGACTCTATACAAAGCGTCGCATTTTTTCCGCTCCCTCGCCTCACATTCTTTCTTTGTAGACCACGCTTTATACAATAGATGAAGTAAGAGAAAAAATTAAGTTTGCTTTCATTTATTACGTAAGGGTCCCGCGGGTTAAAAAGATTTTCGACGAAATCGAAATGTGGTGGTGTCGGAAATGGCCAAAATTGTCTTTGCGTAATTAATGAATCGTCACGTAACATCGCCGGCCATTGATTTCCAGTCGTACCTAGTAGGTACGACCCATGCAACGTATTTAGGTACTTATAAAATTGTACTTTTGGCACAACAGCGAGGTTATGGGTTCGAATCCCGGTTTATACCAATGTATTCTGTGGGGTATGCATATATTATTTAGGTTTATGATGTGTAATCTATGTTATATGATGTATGTATTAGTGTGTTTCAAATGATTCTTTAACATTGCCTCTTATTACCTGCACATAAATTTGATAATGGAATCTGATCAATTCAGCACGGGCTTGCCTAGTGAAGTGATCAGGCACATTCTGCATTCTAAAACATATACTTTGTGAAGAAATAAATAAATAAATATGAAAGGTGTGTGGAAGATGTGTAACAATCACGGCCGTTGGAAAAGGACGTCGAGCCCTCGCTCACACCATATGATTTATTCTTTCAGCCTAGTCCGATTGAGATCAAAACACGTCGAGTATGTACATAGACAGATAGGTAGACATATCATCATCATCATCATCATCAGCCATTAGACGCCCACTGCAAGACATAGGCCTCCTTCGTGGTTTTCCTAACCATGGAGAGTTTTGCCATAATCGCCACGCTTGGCAGGCGGGTTGGCGATCGCAGTATGCGGTTGGAATCTCAGGAAGACACTACTGCCCGTCTCCTGGTAATTGATTTCCTTAGTCGCCTCCTACGACATCCACGGAAGGAAATGAAGTGACGTTATTCTTAATCCGGCGCCACACGGTAGAAATATATAACCTACCTTTAGATATATACCAACGTGCGTGTGGACAGGGCATTATGGTAAGCTACGATTCGCTTGCATCGGCTACGTTTAACATTATTGCAGTAAATGCTCACGCCAGGTGGGGCTGGAAGTCATTAAGGCTGGGTTCACCGACATTACCCCTAAATCAGGTGTTTTAAAATACATTCTGTTCTCTGATGGTTAGTATTTAAAATCAGAAAAATACTACTTTTCAATGTCTTATCTAGGGCCGCCAGTTATCATTTTTATGATTTTTTAAACTTTATAGCATTGAAACAATCGCGAACGTGAGTCTAATTTATCGCTATAGGTATATCGTTTTATTTGAGCTGTACTGAGTTTTGGATAATAAATAATTATATCAAAATGACTATCACTGAATGTGTTAGTGACGTCGGACGTCAACATTCTATTAATAGGATTTGTATTTCCGTAATTTTAAGAAAGCTTACTTTTTCCCCAACTATTTCCTCACGCAGCGTAATAAGTCCCATACAAATCAGTGGCCTCGGACAACCCAGCATTAAGTCCAAAGGCAAAATCCTACACCGGGTTAAAAAAACAAGATAGTTCGCCTTTGTTCCCTCAAACCCTTCTAATACAAATACAAAATTCTTTATTCGTCATCCACTACATCTTAGACTACGTACATTGACGGTATCTACGTATAAAAATACCTGTAGCAGTAGACACCGCTCTACCATAACTAGAATGGTGATAAAACAGAAATAAAACAAAACAATCGTGAAGAGAACATGTGAGGCATATAGAGTCAAAGGCAGCCAGGTACCATACAGTAAAGATTATTTTTTACCACTAGCTGGCCTTCAAATAACAACTTATTTGAAATTACTTCACAAAGAATATCACAATCATAAGCAGATCATGTTATTCCTCATTAACAGTGATCAGAATAAGATGGTGTATAAATAACTGCAGTTGTCGAGGAGTCTCCGTAAAGTTCTTAAGACTAGGTGGTTTACAAGCATAATTTTGTTAATTTTTGGCGATAGTGACCCGGTTATTTGTTTGTAAAGCCAAGACAGAAATAGCTAAGCGGAGTTCTCATAAAAGAAAAGGGTTAATAGTAATAATTTACATTTGCATCGCGTAACGAAATTGGTTCTCAATAAAACCTTACTTTCAATATTAGAACAACAGACCAAGACATTTTCATTTGTCCCTTAATACGACATAATACGCATTCTATTATTCGAAATGAATACAAGAGGTTCACCAAAAAGTTGGCATTAAGGCATAATTTGGAAACACTCGTAAAGGAAGAAGAAAATTGCTACTTATCCTACTCAGGCAAAATAGCAAGTTGAAAACGTCTCGCCTCCATTTGGTCCGTGAGTTTTGTCCAATTCAATTCTAATCTTCCTGTTTTACTTACATTAACGGAATATTAAGCATTACTTTTTATGTAAAATAATGGTACAACTATCTAACCAAACAAGCAAAGCTGGCTTTAAAATATGTTGCTTAATTTCATCAAAGCCTGGCATGCCTGTATCTCATGAAACGAGGTAGTTAGAAAATTTTCACAGATGATATTAATAACGGCAACAGGTACGGAACCCTTCATGCGTGTATCCGACTTGCACTTGGTCGGTTTTTTTTTCTTTATTGGTATTCAACCTACAGAATGTTAATAATTAGGTCGAAATCAAAAAATACAGGCGAGTCAAAATCCAATCGGCCAAGCGGCCCAAATAAAAAAAACTTTTCCCGAACATCATCAAGAAACTTTTAAGTGGTAAATTCGTCCCTTTGTTCGTCTAGCGAAGGCCTTTTGTTGCGGGAGTTGCAAGTTCTTATTGAGTCCGAAGTTATTTGGCTACAAAATGGAGAAGCTACGTGTTGTACTAGATACTTAAAGAAACTGAAATAAAAATAACCAACAATACGTCTACATTGTTGAATTTGGGTCCCGGGTCACTGATTAACAATATTTAACTTTCAGTCTGTAAATTTGTGGGTCGCACAAAAACGTATTGTATTGTAGACTAATGTTATTATATTAACCTTCCGTGTGGCGCCGGATTAAGAACACCGTCACTCCATTTCCTTCCGTAGATGTCGATAGAAGAAGACTAAGGAAATCAATTGCCAGGAGACGGGCAGCAGCATCTTCCTGAAATTCCAACCGCAAACTGCGATCGCCAACCCGCCTGCCAAGCGTGGCGATTATGGCAAAACCCCTCATGCTTATGAAAAATACGAAAGAGGCGTATGTCCTGCAGTGGGCGTCAAATGGCCGATGATGATGATATAAGCAGCCTATATACGTCCCACTGTAGGGCACAGGCCTTCTCTCAGAGAGAGAGTATGGGCTTAATCACACGCGTGCCCACCGCGGATTGGCGATTTCAAGCGCGGAGGTATGTGAATAGCTCCGACACCCAGGTTTCCTCACGATGTTTTCCTTCACCGTTAGCGAATGGTATTGCTACTATAACTTCACAAATGTACATAACTTAGAAAGAAAGGTCATAGGTACATGCCCGCACTGGGAATCGAACCTGGGTCTCCCGCTTCCGAGTCCAATGTTCTACCCACTAGGCTACCACCGCTTACATGATGATGATGATGATGAATTATATTAACGTTTTTACTTTGACGACGCGTGTTGGAAAGCGCTGAATAAACTTAACGAGAAGCAGAACTTAATGCTGGGTGCTCCGGCGTTACCCATATATATGAGTAAAATGTGTTTTAAAACACTTGATTTAGGGGTAATGTCGGAGCACCCAGCGCAATAACAGTATCATACAAATCCATGCGCGATGCTCTTATAATACCAGACCACACATTCAATTTCTTGCTATACCTACATATCTCTCTGACAGCATTCAGCGCGGATTATTATTAAATGGAAGCGCACAAAAAGGATCGAAAATACATATTCAAAGCTTTAATATTATTCTTTGAAGGCGAGTTGAAATAGGATACGTCCATTAAAACGTGTTGTTTAAACCTGAGTTTTACTCGTTTTATTTTTGAGCCGTCGAGTATACTGACGTATTCAAAGTGCTCCTTTCTAGGGTTTAATTCGCGAAAGGTAAGTGCCTAAATGAATTATGATAAAATTATGTGTTCACCAGAGTTGAGGTTTTTGTTAAATTAATGCTTCAACAAAACATACGGCCTTACAAGGTCGTGTTTAAGAACTAAATGCCCGTAGTCACTGAAATTAGCACGGAGTAAGACAACTTTCTTTATCTGCCCTCCCATACACGAAATGGCAGTATCAATATTTGACAGCACATTTAGCTTATCTTTTATCCAGCACATTGAACTTTATATTGTAATCTTCTTTATTATAAGAATGGAGCTTATTCGCTTTAAACCAATCCGCAAAACTCACTTGGGAAGGTGGAATAACAAAAGCAACGTTTCAGCAAAAGTCAATTTATTATCTCCGCAAAACATTTTTTGTTCCACAATCAGAACGTATAGCTCTATAAAAAAATATGTGGAAGGGCTACCATTATCCTATTTGACACGATCCACTCAACTTCTTTACTAAATAAACTTAGCACAATATATTGAATAATAGAGGACCTAATCCATACATCAGAGCGTACACTTCCACTGCTGGACATAGGCCTTCCCAAGGCACGCCATTTCTATCTGTCTCCGGCTATCCCTCATCTGCCTCAGACCATTGAACCAGCAAGCTGATGGACCCCTACGCTGCGTTTGCCAATTCGTGGTCTTCGCTCGAGAACTTTTGTACCCCATCGACTATAGAATAGAATAGAATGGAATAGAATGGAATGGAACGGAACAGAATGGAACGGAATGGAATGGAATGGAACGGAACGGAATGAAACGGAACGGAACGGAATGGAATAGAATGAAATAGAACGGAATAGAACGGAATAGAATGGAATAGAACGGAATAGAACGGAATAGAACGGAATACAATGGAATACAATGGAATAGAATAGAATAGAATGGAATACAATGGAATAGAATGGAATAGAATGGAATAGAATGGAATAGAATGGAATAGAATGGAATAGAATGGAATAGAATGGAATAGAATGGATTAGAATGGAATAGAATGGAATAGAATGGAATAGAATGGAATAGAATGGAATAGAATGGAATAGAATGGAATAGAATGGAATAGAATGGAATAGAATGGAATAGAATGGAATAGAATGGAATAGAATGGAATAGAATGGAATAGAATGGAATAGAATGGAATAGAATGGAATAGAATGGAATAGAATGGAATAGAATGGAATAGAATGGAATAGAATAGAATAGATGCACAGACGTATAGACACGTTAAATATAAAATTATATAAAAAAATAATTATGCATTAACTCGACAGTTGTGTTGGTTCTTTGGCAGATGTGACCAGTCCACGGCCACTTTCATTTGCTAATCTTGTGGGCCATGGAAGACCTAAAACTACGGCCAGTGTTACCTATTTCTAATTTTCGATATCTCACGGCAGGAAGCCCGGAATGGTGACGTAGTTCACATTTGAATGGCTAGACACGGAATGATTATCTGCCTGAAGTATTTTGGTCTCCTGTTGAATCAAGCGTGTGAACATCTTAAAAAGTGACGTTTTTGTCCGATATGCACCGATTGCATTAAGGTGGATCCAAACTTTGGTCAACATCATTCTATACCTGCGTGGTACCTATGCATTGATAAACATAGGCGAAAACACGCTCCAGGCTTAGGGGCAACAGTTCCGAGAACGCAATTATTGTAATAACCGGGTCTGAAAATGGAGGTTCGTTGTCCGAAATGGTTGCCTGTCTATTAAAAACTTCGGTCAACCTAGACAATGTATGAATGAAATGGTTTAGTCCCTGGTCTGCTTTCAAATTAGTGGCATTTACAACTTTACGCAACAAAAACGAGCCGTCAACTTTGAAGAAGAAGAAGAAGAAGAAAGACATTTATTATACCAACAAGATACATCACAGAAACAAAACAAGCACACAAGCAACATAATATGCACAACAACAGAAAGAAAACTTAATACACAACAGACAAAATGAATAAATGAATAGTTGTGTCGGTCAGATAGTAATTCGTCTTTTATATCAACCACACAAAGCTATGAAATACCCTAGCCCTAAACTGGGATACCCCGTGCTATCTTCTTGGCGTGTCGATGGCAAAACAAGTTTTAATAAATTATTATTAAGGTGCCCCAGCAGTGACACTAGCGTTAGCAATGGAAAAAAAATCATACCTTTTTTTACAGATCGGTTTTGCAAAAACGAATCAGACCAATCTCTCAACCATGTTATAATAGTGATTTTTAAGATCCGTGACCAAGCCAGTGTTGGGCATAGGCCTCTTCTCTTTCACGCCAACTCATCCGGTCCTTTGCTGGTCTCGTCGAATGTTTCCCAGCCGCTTTTGTCAATGTATCGTCGGCCCACTGGGCTGGTACTACTTAATATTTTGTTAATATTTTTCGTGTTAAAGGCCGTAGCGTAGTACCGCTGATGAGGCAAAGTACGAGTTACGACTGAGCAGAGCGGAACAGAGGACACTCCGCCCCTCGGAGCGGATGCAGCGCGCTGCACTCTCTAGTGCTACTCACAGTTCTCACAGAGCTCGTTAACTGCCTCAACTTACAGCTGCACTCGGCGAGCGAGAAGCGTTGTAAAACAAACTTTAATCTCTTTTGCATAAGTTCAGTTTTTCTGTCAAAGTGCAGCGGAAAGGAAAACGAACACTAATTGCTTTAGTGTAAGATTCGTTTCCGAATAAGACTGTTGAAATTGATGTAGGTTTAGTTCGTGTATCGAAGTAGTTGAGTTAATTTTACAACAGATTAATTTTACAATTTATCTTTGAACAAAAGACGTATTAAAATTTTTCGGTCGAAAAAAAGGTCACTAGTAAAATCTAAAACGAAAATAACAAAAAACGCAATTGATGGGGTAGGACCCCCTACCCGACGAGACGAGACGAGACGAGACGAGACGAGACGAGACGAGACGAGACGAGACGAGACGAGACGAGACGAGACGAGACGAGACGAGACGAGACGAGACGAGACGAGACGAGACGAGACGAGACGAGACGAGACGAGACGAGACGAGATGAGATGAGATGAGACGGACGGACAGCGGAGTCTAAAAATATTCATACATACGAAATACGAAACCCTAAAAATATTCACTACCGTTCAGCTTTTTATTTTAAGCGTCTCTGGGCAAAGTCGGGGACAGACAGACAGGTGGACGGATGACTGACTGACTGACCAACGGTGACGTAGTCAGTAGTCCGTAGAACCCTAAAAACGAACGAGCTGGAAGTGTAAACTTTAGCATCACCGACGGACTGGAGCCGAGTAGTTAACCGCTTCACCAACCCAAGCTTGTCGGTTCAATTTCGTTCACAGTGGTTTAGATGCCTAATTATGCGCACCGAAAACTTTGGGAACCTGACGTTTGCGTTTACATGGCAATTACAAGGGAATTTCAGAGTTGGACGATTGGAATCGTTCAGGATTTGATGCGCGTAATATATTAGCAGAAAAGAGCGAAAACTTCACCTACACAAGTTTCCACTTCAAAACTCCTTAATTGGGTGTGTGGCACATAAATATTTTTTAATTTTTTACTCAATATTTATTAATTAGATTCCATTGTTTTTTACACTGCCTTTGTGCAATAAAGAATTAATAATAATAATAATAATTGTTCAGTTACATATTAAGTTAAATAGTAAAAAAGTCAAGTCAAAGTAAAATTTTTTTATTCAAAGTAACACAGAAACTGTGACTTATAAAACGTTACAAGTAAAACTAGGTGTCCGTTTCGAAATCTAGATCATTGGGAGAAAAAACGGACTATAAATTCATTGCCTCCACTTGAAACTCCTGTGAGTTGTATTTTAGCCTTAAGCCGTCAAAACTAAAACGGGCTAGGTACGAAACACCAAAAAGCCCCGGTACCTACATGTAAATAACGTTGAATTTAGACGAGATTATTAGGGTGGTCGCAACTGCTAAGGGTCCTTTTTACGAGGCACTCATAGTGGAAGTACACCCTTTGTTTTTACGATGCGACGTAAACTATCTTTTGACTTTAGGGCGCGTTGTAACGCGGCGATGTCTCGAATAAATCTTGGACGAGTGCCTCGCGATCAAATCGTGTACATAGAAGGCAGGGTTTTGCCCAAAAGTTTGCTGACCCTTCTGTGAATGTCGTTATCGAATGGTACACTCTCGTAAGCCTTTTTGTGATACTTTGAAAAGGAGTACAATTAAGCTTATTTATTCGTAAATCGCTCGTAGCCCCGGCTGCCTGAGTGATCTTAAACGATCACGAAGGTTAAGCAACACAGGGCGCGTTCAGTGCATGGATGGGTCGCCGTCTATGCCTAACGCTAGTGGCATTTTTCCGAGCGGTTCCGTGCTTCGCAAGGCACGTTAAGCTGTTGGTGCCGGCTGCCGTCGATAGATGGCAGTTGTTAAGCCAAGTCAGAGGCCTTAGGGCGGCTTGACAACTTCTGACAGTAGACGAGCCACTAGTCTACAAGCCTCCACCAATCCGGACTTGGCCCCCGTGGTGGAGTATGGCCTATACCTTCCTCAGGGAAGAGACCCGTGCCCCTCGGTGGGGACATAATGGGTTGATGATGATGATGATTCGTAAATTCACCGTAATTACTATTATTCGTAAGTGCTCAGTGGCGTGCTATAGGAGAGGCCTATGTCCAGCAATGGACAAGCATAGGCTGATGATGATGATGATGATTCGTAAATTGCTACTATAACTTCACAAATGTACATAACAAAGTCATAGGTACATGCCCGCACTAGGAATCGAACCTGGGTCCGAGTCCAATATTCTACCTACTAGGCTACCACCACTAACGGTGAAGGAAGACATCGTGAGAAAAACTTGAAAGTCTGAACTATTCATATACCTCAGCGCTTGAAATCGCCAATCCGCGGTTGGCACGCGTGGTGATTAAACCCATACGCTCTCCCTGAGAGAAGTCCTGTGCCCTACAGTGGCTGCTTATGTATTCCTAAATAAAACGTTAGGTTAGGTTACTTGGCAGAACTTGGCCGACTTCTTGTATCGTAATGTATTTTGCGAATTGTATTTTGTGAATTTAGCGTTAAACCGGCGTGCGTGCATGCAAAGACTACTGAATGTTGAGGAAGCGAAAGTGATCTGTCAGGATCGTGGCAAGTGGCAGTCCCTGGTCTCTGCCTACGCCTCTGGGATGCAGGCGTGAGTTTATGTATGTATGAATTTAGCCAGATTTTTCACATTTACGAATAATAAATACGAGTAGTAGGATATATTTTATAGTTATAGGATATTTATAGTTATAGAGCCTATTATTATGGGTCACTATGATGTAGAAATACATTATGCTGTAGGAATTTTGTCAACTTCCATATCTAAGAGTGATAGCAGTGTTTTGGTAAATACTGAAAAAACATTGTGTAACCTTGAAAGGGATTTCTGTGGGCTCCAGGGCTCCAAGAACGTTCCTTTGCTTAAACTGATTGATGATTTAAAAAAAAAAATTGATTTTGATGTCAAATAGAAAAAAAAAAAGAAAATGAAAATGTATTTATTATCGGTTTAGGATTACAGAAACCAATAACTTTATTACACTAATTATTAGATAGATAGATAGAGATAAAGAACACTTTTATTGCACATAAAAATGGAAATTACACAGATATTAAGCACACAAATATTTGCCGTTCTAATTATAAAAGATTATCCCCCGGTTTCTCGTATATTAACAATCTGTTAATCCACTGTTAGCAATTAATGTAAGATAACCAAAGTGCATATAAAAAACCACTAACTACTGTTAAAAGTAGATTAAAAGATACATTAAAAGTGTATGAGAAGCTGGGGTTATCGACGTAAAAAAACAACATGGCGGATAAGTAAACGTATTTTTCTCGATTTCTGACTTTCCTCTAAAATTAAACGTTGCTATTAAAGTTGAAACAAATTCGAAATGAAGAATTAAGTATATAACAATAGGCTTGTGGAGTGATTTTACATTTTGCAATTTCATGTCATGTCAATGATGTTATAGACAGAAATAAATTAATATGGTGTTGTAGGTAGCGTTATTTCGAGACTCGTTAGCACAACAATAATTAAATCCGTGCACTCTACTCACTTACTTCACGGGCGTATTTGCAAGTGAAATGTAAAGGTCGACGTGCTCTCGACTGTACTAATATTTTTGCCTCAGTTCTTGTTGGTTTTGCTTGTTCATACGCCTGCGGTGGACTGGTGATGGACAGGCGGACATTCGGCTCATAAATGCGATGCTGGCCATCCAAATTGGATAAACCGCGTGTATTCCGATTTTCTACAAACTAATCTTCCTTTAAATTTTTTTTACAAAAAAAATATCACAATAATAATAACTTCGACAAAATACAATCACTTGTCCTGGTCCCAAACTAGGACACCTGTGCTATGGTAAGCAGGCAAGGACATCACAAAAATGAAAAAAAATTCAATAAAAAATACAAACCGATTTCTACTACACTAAAAAGTTAGAAATAATTCTGACTAATAATTCTAAGAAATAATTCTAAGTTTTTAGTGCTGTAGTGTTTTGAAGTCGTTTTTTATTTTTTATTAAGAACATAAACATAAACATAAACATTTACATACAGGCACATACATTGCTTCTGGCCCCACACTAGGATACCCTGTGTTTAATTTTAATTTTTTGTGGGGGAGCGGATCAATTCGAACAAAAAAGAATTGTCGAAATCGGTTAAAATTTGATGGAGTTATGCGGGAATATAGCAAAATATAAATATATACATGTACAATGGAATAAGCGTCGAATTGATAACATCCTTTTTTTTTTTGAAGTCGGTTAAATATACACCCACACTGAGGCCATTTGTTCGATAATGACAAGATTGGCCATTATGATAGCTGTCTAGAGTCCTAATTCCATAAGCAAATGAGAAACAGCTTCAAAAGCTACATTTGTTCGAGCGGACCGCCATTTCAGAACATTGTTTTTGGCAGGTTTTTCCCTGATGTCGGGCAGATTCGCCATTTTTGTGATGGTCGCCATTTTTCCATAGCTACTGTTAGTGATAAAAATTCTTCGTCTGATGGTAACTCAATATCCATATTTTTGGTTAGAACACTTGTAACCGCCGGTAAAACCCAATTTCGTCCTTGACGTACTAACGATCTCGCAGCTGTGAGTGGGATCAAATGCGTCCCAATTCAAATGTTCTAAGAACTCATATCGGAATATCGCGGGACGGAGGAACGCAGGCGCCTTACTTCTACTGCGTCGTTATTATCGCAGCGGTGTGTAACTTCGTAGCCGTCCTAATGGTTCTCTGCCTTTTTGCAGAAACATTTTTGGCCGATTTTCATTTGGCAACTAACGTTTCGAAGAATATTATTTTGCGGAATAATCATTTGCCAACTTTTCTTATTATTGTTTTTTATTTCCCAACCTCGCAGTTGCCAACTGTTTGTTTGGTTTGCTTTTTATAATGACATTTTTTCAAAATGCCAACTTTTAAGTAGCGTATGTTTTACATAGCGTAATATTCATTCAGTTGTTTATTGTATACCAAATGTTGCATTAAGTTTCTATTGGTAAGAAGGTTAGGGCAAACCTATAGATTAACCTAAAGGTTAGGAAAACCTAGTAAAATGGATAGAATTTTCCTAGTGTGTTGGTCACAGTTCTAACCTAACCTAACCTATAGGTTTGCAAAAAAAAAAAACTGTATTCAAATAGCACCCAATTTCATATCAAAATTTTCAAATATCTATTTACGAAAAGGGAACTGTTTCACAGACGAAACGTTATTCATCTAATAGTTGTTTGGCCTAGTAAAAGATTTGAAAAATAATAAATACCCAAAACGTTTTGTTTCATTATAATAATCAGCTTAACAACAATCCTACCAAATGAAACGTTGCCATACAAAAATTTGTAAATCGTTTGTTGTCAAAGTGAAAAATAGGTGAAATGTTGGTTGGCAAGTGATAATCAGCGTAACAATTTTCAGCGAAAAGGCAGGATCCCCGTCCTAATACATAATGTACTAAAAACAGATATGGCAATAACGCATCCGGTGTTATCGACCGATCTAGTTCTAGTTCGACTGGAGATTTCCGCACTTAGCCTCATAGTTGGGCCATTGCACGTAGCAAGTACGTATGTAAATACCTCAGACACAAGGGTTTCCTCACGATGTTTTCCTTCACAGTTTGCGAGTGGTATTGCTACTATAACTTCACAAATGTACGTAACTTAGAAAACAAAGTCATTGGTACATGCCGAGATTCGAACCCACGACCTCCGAATGAGAAGCCGGCGTTCTACCGCTCCGCTACCACCGCGTATTATCGACCGATAATAACGCGCCTATGTGGGAAAACCTTAAAACGTTAAGTAGCCAGCCTTTCTACGGTCACTGGCTATAAATGTGTATAAAAAGCAGCACGTGATATTAGAGAACCTGAAAGATAGTAAGACGACACGACTGCCTTAAACGGAACAAACCAACGCACTGGTCACCTTAAGTTCCATAATACTTAGTTAGAGGCTAGGTCGCCAGATCTGACTTTGAAGAAACAGATAAAGAGGTGTCAACGCGGCTATTTGTTGGTTGTAATCTTGATCTAGTTCCGAGGGAGTAAAAGTAAAGAACGGAAGATCCACAACAAACAATCATTTGTCACGATTTCAATTTTACCCGAAGTGGATTCTAATATGAATGAATGAATGATTTATTGCCATAAACATACTTACATAAGAATAATCGTAGTTATAGACAGTATGCGTGTGACAATGATGCTATTTCAGCGTTTGCTGTTTCTATTCGAAACAGCGCTGGTTTTAAAATATGTGACTTCTCCACAGTATGGACTCGTCCGCTTAATTAAACCTACTCTGAACTGTCAAATACACCAATATTTTGATATTTCGGGAAAGTTAAAATGGACAACATTAAGCATTAAATCAGCCACGTTGTACCATTTTTTAAATATAAATGAAATTAAAGTATCAATAGTTAAATAAATAGATAACCCAATACAGTGGAACGTTACGGAATATGCTGGCTGGCCAACACCACCAGCATGTGATTTAAATTAGTTCAGTTTACCCCTAGAATTAAATAGTTCCTTTCCTTTAAATAGTTCAAGAAATATAAACCCAAGTTATTTCTTTTTCTTGACATTGATAACATCTCATTTATTTATGTATGTAGCCTATATACGTCCCACTGCAGGGCACAGGCCTGCCCTCAGGGAGAGAGACTACGGGCCTAATCACCACGCGTGCCCACTGCGGATTGGCAAATTCAAGCGCTGAGGTGTGCGAACACCTCAGACACTCAGGTTTCCTCACGATGTTTTCCTTCACGATTAGCGAGTGGTATTGCTTTTATAACTTCACAAATGTACGTAACTTAGAAAACAAAGTTGATACATGCCGGGATTTGAACCCACGACCTCCCGAATGAGAAGTCGACGTTCTACCGCCCCGCTACCACCGCTCTCATCTCAGAACTTTGATAGTATACCTATTTGAAAAAATGTTTATATCCAAGGAAAAGCTGAACGAAATGACATAATATAGAAGCATTGTTTAGGTTGAAACAAAGGTTTACCGTTACTAAACCAAGGATAGCATTACGAACTCAAGTCGTCTATTATATAGCCATAAACATGGGTTGATGATTTTATATTGAATGTAATTTAATACGATTTAACGATTAATCCTAAGTTTGTCGTTTGTTAGAGTTTTAGTACATTTCCCTTTCGATTTGGCGGTCTGAGTAAGAAACAAACAGTTATTCTGGAGTGGAACTTCTCTGCCTTCATGAGATGTGTACCAGGACACCTATAAAAGGAAACGTGCGCCCCATAACAACGTTGAAGGCGAAGACAATCTAGAAAACCCTAGATCTTGCAAATTGTATCTCATACATACAAAGGACGTGGGCACATCTGCATGTCTGGTATTTTTCTTGAGAAAGTGTGTCCCTACATTGACGTGTCACGATAAAATAGCTAGTCCCTACTTACTGTGGTGATATATTTCTGCATTCATTTATTCAAAAAATACGAACAGATGATTTATGATTGAAACAGAGAAAGAGATATTACCTATACACAACTTGTTATTTACATCGCGTGATATTACTATTGTTGTTGAAATAGTAATATCACGCGATGCTCACACATCGTCATACTCGTACGTGTAGTGTAACGGGTCTATTCTTAAAATCACGGTGTGTGAAAACAGTTGGAAACAGTGTGTTTTTGCTTCTAGAACTTTCATTGTGTGCCAAAATATATCTTCTGTACAAAACAGCGCAGCAGTTCCGCGAGTTGCGCGTTTTGTAGGGCCAAAATTTCACAATTAATGTACGTACCTACTGGAAAGTCAAAACTTTGGACATTTGAGCACTTTAAAACACGCGGATCACGTACTTGTAGGTACATCAGAGCCGCTTTTATAGATGGCGATATGATAACGCTTGCTTTACGTTGCGAATAAGTGCTAGAGTTAGGTAGTGCCCCCGGGCAGATTGTGTTCTTGTTTGGAACACACATCCCTTCAAACTCATTCGTTCTGGAACCGTGGCTTTGACCACCGCTCCGGGGTATTTCTAATGGCGAGGGTCTCTCTTGCTGTGCAGCCTCGTAACGCTGTCAGTGTTGTGGCGACCTTTGGGTCGGAGATGTCTCATTATTGTCTGAAATACAAATTGTCAGTTAAATAGACCACCCTGAGAACCAAAGTCACCGACATAGCCCACCGATTTAGCATGCTGAAGTGGCAGTGGGCCGGCCATATTATCCGAAGAACTGATAACCGATGGGGTAAACGAGTTCTCGAGTGGAGACTGCGGATCGGTAAACGTAGTGTGGGCCGCCCTCAGACTCGGTGGAGCGATGATCTTCGCAGGGCGGCTGGCAAGAGCTGGATGAGAGTAGCCGAGGACCGTGCTCAGTGGCGTGCTATGTCAGGAGAGGCCTATGTCCAGCAGTGGACAAGCATAGGCTGATGATGATGATGACTGTCTAACTTGATGTTATTAATATTGTTGTTAAGATAAGATAAGAATATTCTTTATTGTATACTGGATAAAATGTTACAGAAACAGCAATGACAAAAGAAAAGTACAATTGGCGGCCTTATTGCTAATAGCAATTTCTTCCAGGCAACCTCATATCGGAGATTTGCCGAAGGAGAAATAGACACGGGTAGTCGGTGCAAATACGAATATTAATACACATACATATACGTAATAATAATAATAAACTTACATATATCATACTTGAATACTATACATAACTACACGTACTTACATAAATAGTGGCTTATAACAAGTGTGTGATCTGGACAATAAAAAGGTGATATACCTACATATATATGAAGAGAAGTGAATAGACACTTACAGCAAAACTACTTAATTAGACAGAAAGAATTCTTTTACTCTGGCTTTAAATAACGTTGTTTAACTAACGATGTTAGTTAAAATAAGGTGTCTTCCTGTTAAATTAATGATGTTGTTATTTATGACGATACTGTTTTAGTTTAGTTTCTGATTTCTGGCATGTAATATTTTTCAATCATTTAATAAAATTTATATTCGTTCCGATACGTCCTTGTTTGTTCAATATCATAATTTTTGGTCGACAGCCAAAAGTTTACGCTTCCTTAGTACTTGTTCCCTTTCCACCCTGAAACTAAAATAGTGACACAATGTTGGGGGAACAATTGAAGCAAGAACCTCGTTGACTTGGAACACAATATTTTTTCCGAATTGCTGTCAGTTTTGTATTGAATTTTCAGCTTATTCTTCTCTTCATATAAAATGATAAAAAATAGAATTTTTATTCGCAGTAGTAAAAGATTTCCATAAAAATAGACAATACTTACAATAAAACCGTTATGCAGACAAACATATCAAAGGAGACAGGTAAAAAATAATCTTAAACGTATTGGTCTTCATTTATTTAAAGAGTCCATAAAGTTTGATATAATACTTTTTGTGTTTCAAGTAATACGTTAGTAAATCATGTTTCATTTTGGATTATATCATTCAAAATAGCTTTATTGCCCAAAATGCCTGATTTGCATAACACACAAGTTTTAAGAAGACAATGCACTTGCGGTTGCTTAAAAATTTAATCATTGTCGATTCGCCGTATACCTGTCACCAAAAACTTGTTTTCATTATAAAATAGCTTGGTTGCCCAAAATGGCTGATTAGCGTGCCCCAAATGCTTTTTTAGGGAGAAGACGCACTTGCCTGCGGACGAATGCCCGCAAAAACAAAACGTATGGATATGTATAGAGGCTCGCACACTTGCTGTCCGATTTTCGACGTAAAATGTATGTGGCTTGAATGCTCTAAATTCTAGGTAGAGTTTTATGGGTCCGTTCGTGATTTTAAGCCATTTGTAGACGTACTTAATAAAAAAGCGCTACCAGCTGATACTTGTACGAAAGTAAATACGGTCCACCGAAGTGGCGATTCTAATCGCATCTGATACAGATAGCTTAAGCTGAAGCTATGCCACTGTGAACCTTATAGTGTTTATAATAAGATAATGTATCGAGTAGACGAAATAGATATATCTGGATATTGTTGATCTCATAGAAGACGTTGGAAGTTGATGCTTTTTAGGGTTCCGTACCCAAAGGGTAAGAGACCCTATTACTAAGACTCCGCTGTCCGTCCGTTGGTCCGTCCGTCTGCCACCAGGCTGTATCTCATGAACCGTGATAGTTAGTTGAAATTATCACAGATGATGTATTTCTATTGCCACTATAACAACAACTAGGTACTAAAAACCGAATGAAATAAGTATTTAAGGGGGGCTCCCGTACAACAAACGTGATTTTTTGCCGTGTTTTGCTCTATATTAATAACGGAAACAGGTAGACTCTCAAAATATTCAAATATTGTATAGATAACGGTATGCAACACTTGGCCTATTTTTTTACTCAGATACGGATTTATTCTTTTTATTGTGAAGTATACATAATTTTTATTGGCGCTTGTTAGGACATCGAGGTGCCGATTTAAGGCTGGATTCTCAGACATTACCCCTAAATCTTAGTCTGTAATTAGTTTTTATGATTTTTTAAATTTTATAGCAAAAGAGAAAATCGCGAACATGAGTCTAAATTATCACTTGATATGGTTTTATCTGAGCTGTAGAGACTTTTGGATAATATACAAAAAGAAAACCAAAATGACTATCACTGAATGTGTTAGTGACGGCGGTCGTCGTTAATAAAATTTATTTCTATTTCTATGAATTAAAAAAAAAGCCTACTTGTCCCCCAAGTTTTCGCTCGCGCAGCGCAATAAGTCCCATACAAATCCGTGCGCTCGAAGAACCCAGCCATAAGAAGCAGGGGTTACACCATTGAAGTGCCATCTTGAATGGCTATAGAGTCTGTAATCGTTAGATCGCGAATTTATGGTAATTTTTTTATCGATAACACAAAATAAATTTTAGTAGCTCCTTTATTAGTACCTATTGACGTAACCGTATTCTATTATTATTATTATACTTTATTGCACACAAGACATTTAACAGGACATTACATAAGAAATTACATGTACAAAGGCGAGCTTATCTCTGTAAAAGATTTCTTCCAGCAAACCTTCGGGGAGAAGCAGTAGAAAAACGGGTCTATATATGTGCACAAAATAAACTACAAAAAGCCTAAATAACACAAAGTAAAAAGGAAAACAAAAACTACATAAACTAGATATCAGAATAAAAATACATACCTACTTAGATATACATAAATTATATATATATATATATATAGCTCAATGTTATTACAGGGATAGATAATGCTCTTTCAACCGCTTCGTGAACGGATCCAATAGTTTTCACGTAGAAAACTATTGGATCCGTTTGTATAAAGGAATCAAGGCATATTCACTACATTATTAACTTAACACCGGGTAAACTAACTTGGCTTAACAGTTCGAAAATATATACTACAGTTATAAAACTACGTTACGACATGCTGAATGGTCTTGGAATTGTGTAGTTTATTTCTGTGGCTGTTCAGTATGTTGTGTTAGTTACTCAACTTATCTTGTATTTGTATACATGTGGCTTGATGTATTTCGGTTCTTGTATATATTTTAGTACGCTGTTATCACACATTAAAGGATATGTAACTAGATTATAAGCCTTCGCCGTGATATTACAACAAGCAATGTTACTTATCTACCTAATGTTGTGTAATGCAATAAATAAAAAATTCAAAAAATTCTAAGACGACTGTACCTTATCGACGTGGAACATTCTCGCTGACCCGCTTGCATGTAAATGTGTGTACAACCATCACCTATTAGCGAGCGAGCGTATCGTATCGTGCGGGGCGCGCGGATACACGGAGGAACTATTTTGTACGAGAAAGAACACGCGATAAGGAAAGTTGAGGTATCCGGCTGTAAAGTTTCGGTCACACACAGCGACTAATCGCTGCGAATGCTTATTCGCCGCGAGTATTCGCTGTGTGTGACAGGCTATTCGCTGCGAATAGATTCACTCGCCGCGAGTTGAAGTCGCCGCGACTAGAATTGAGCATGTTAAATTTTACTCGCTACGAATGCGCACTCAGTGTCGAAATTCTCGTGTGGACTCGCTGTGTGTGACAGACAGGCAGCGAATTTTCGCTGCGACTATTTATTCGTGGCGAGTGTACTCGCAACGTTTAGTCGCTGTGTGTGACCGAAGCTTAAAGGGGTGCTTGTAAGAATCAGTATGCGAAATATATAAAAAAATACACCTATATAGTTTTTGCGACGGTCTATAAGGATATGAGCGACATGTATTTGTTACGATTAAGTGCGATTGAGTGCGAATATGTAAAGAGTTTAGTCCAACACTGCGTGGGTCGTAAAAAGGTGAAAAATAAAATTAAGGGACCCAGTTTTATAAGTCACAAGTTATTAAGGCAGCGGCACATAAATCGTCCCAAATGTGCTCACAGTAGTAACAAATGAGTAGGTCATTTGCTACATTTTAATTAAGTCGTCCAAGTAAAAGAGGTCGATACTCCATCCACATTTTTTTTTCGGTGAATTTCTTTTAGCTCTACCCTGGGCTTCGCTTAAACATTCATTCGATGGAACTTTTTGCGATACGATATGATACCGGTGTTCAAACTTTACATTGCAAAATAGAATTGAATGATGAGTAGAGATAAATTTATTATAGTAATTAAAGGGAATTTTAAGAATGCCGATGACGCTTTATGTGACAATACGGTTATAGGCAACCTAAACTCAGGACTATAGTTGAACGTGCGATTTGAGATACTAATATCTATAAAATTGACTAGCTGTTGCCCACGACTTCGTTCGCGTGGTAATTTTGATGTGTATTTTTCCGGGATAAAAATAGCCTATGTGCTAATCCAGTCTATAATCTATCTCTGTGCAAAATTTCATCCGGATCCGTTCAGCCGTTTTTGCGTGAAAGAGTAACAAACATCTATCCATGCATACAAGCTTTCGCGTCTATAATATTAGTAAGGATTTTTACCAAAAGGGCTAAACTATGCCACATTATGCCATAGCTGGCTATAGCATAAGCAGCCTATATACTTCCCACTTTAGGGCACAGGCCTTCTCTCAGGGAGAGAGTATGGGCTTAATCACCACGCGTGCCCACCGCGAATAGCTCAGACACTCAGGTTTCCTCACGATGTTTTCTTTCACCGTTAGCGAGTGGTATTGCTACTATAACTTCACAAATCATATCTTAGAAAACAAAGTCATAGGTACATGCCCGCACTGGGAATCGAAATAGCTGGCTATGCGTGCGTGTTATCTGTGTGTGAAGAAGAGATTATTACATATACAATAAAATTAATAAATAAAATAAATGAATTAATTGAAGTGGCAGAGAACTGGCCGATCCGCCAAAGAACTTAAGTTGACGGGGTACTAAGATTCTCCAGTGAAGATTAAGAACTGACGAATGTAGCGCAGGTCACCCACCAGCTCGCTGCGTCGACGATTTAATACAGATTGCTGATAGTGTCTGGATGAGTATAGTCGTGAACAGAAAAAAAGTAGCGTGTCTTTGGAGAGGCCTATGTCCAGCAGCGGACGACCAATGTCTGATTGATTGATGTTACACTCTGTATTACGCATTTATAAGTGTTCAAAATCCGAGGGTCAGAAAGTTTGGGAGGTTCTGAAGTCGGATCGGAGTATTGGAAGGTCGATTAAAATTCAGCGGCTTCCCTTAGACTTCTTGGGCCATCGAGCCGGTATTAAAATGTAAGGCGTACTTTTTATGGGGACGCCGCTGAAATGAAAGTAAATGGAAATTTGTATTTAGAGTGAACAAAGCCGTAATGTTTATTATTGTTTGCCTCGACTGCCACATTGGTCTAGCTGTTAACGCGCTTAACTACCAAAACCGAGGTGGTAGGTTCGATTTCCACTGGAGGTCGCCGTACTTGATTTGTACAAATGGCCTTAGTTAGGATGTAATTCCATGTCTGTGACGTCCTTGCCTTGTTGCCATAGGTACAGGATCGGTGATTATGTTGTGTGGGAGTTATAAGAAGTTATCTCTAGGGATTTTTGGAAAAGTAAGCTGGTTTTCAATCTGTGTTTCCAGGAATTTTCCGCGAATGAATTGTTTTTAGACGGATTTTTATTAAAATACTAAGTGAAAGAATATGAAAATGTGTTTAAAATCTTCGTAATTTTATTACCTATTCAAGCACTCAGACTACATTTAATAGAAACTCTTTTTTTACAATCATTATAATTGCTAGATTGTGCGAGCGGGACAGCAACAAATTTGGGAGTAGTTTATTAACGGTCAGCCGAAAAAATAAAAGCTTATAAATATAATTAGATTCCATTTGGAACACCAAAATAAAAATTAACTGAGAGCAGTAATATGATTCATTCATTCATAACAAGAGGCGGCCTTTTATAATGTAGCAGTAATGAAATGCTTCTGTTTGTTTAATTTCCTTCGTTTTCGAGATAATAAAAGACTTTTTCATCCCCCCATATCGGAAAGAGTATTTTGCTCTTCAATATCTGAGTGCAAAAGCCGTTTTTATCCGCTGAAGGATAAAGTAAATTGAATTTAGAACATCGTGTGCACTAAGTTTGTAAATTCAAAACATCAATAAACCTTGTTTTTTAACCGCGTGCTCAATTTTTATGACCGAGCAAGCGAAGGATTCTGAAATTGAATCACGAGCGCACCAGGTGATTAAAAAATTAGAATCCTGAGCGTTAGCGAGGGAATTAAAAGAGCACGAGGTGAAAAATCTTTGCACTCGAGTGCAACACGTAACTTTTCATCCCACCTCAGCGAGGAAATGACTAAATGCAAAAAAAACACAAAGGAGGTTCCGACTCTGACTTTTTAACAAATTAAAAAAAGTAGTATGATAAATTCGGCATCATGGAGGTAGAAGTAAATAGGTTTAATGATGTTTTGAATTTACAAACTTAGTGCACTCGATGTTCTAAATTCAATTTACTTTATCTTCTAGCGGATAAAAATGGCTTTTGCACTCAGATATCGAAGAGCAAAAATACTCTTTCCGAGATGGGGGGGATGAAAAATACTTTTCAATGTCATATCTAGGGTCATTATTCATTATTATTAATTTAAAAAAATCAAACTTTATAGCATAAAACAAATCGTGAACATGAGTCTAATTATCACTAGATGTAGTTTTATTTGAGCTGTACTGATAATAAAAAAATATACCAAAATGACTATCACTGAGTGTGTTAGTGACGGCGGTCGTCAAAATTCTATTAATAAGATTTGTATTTTTGCAATTTCAATAATGCCTAATTTTCCCCCAAGTATTCGTTCGCGAAGCCCAAAATCCCCATACAAATCCGTGCGCTCGGAGGACCCAGCCTTAAGTAGTGCTGACTTTTAGTACTTTATACAAAGAAGCTAAGTACTTCAAGTGGCTCAGCTCAGGGATCTCTCAGACTTCATTAAGTCTTCGGCTGTTTTTGTTTATATTATGATTTAAACGACTTTGTGACTTACTTCGTACTTCGTTGTGTTATAAAGACTACATTTAGGTGCTGCGGCAGGAACAATATTGTTGATGTCTTTTGTGAATAATGGAATTATTCTATAGGAATAAATTACGAATAATTAAGACAGCCTTGAGGCGACATAGTAAGTTGAAGTGGCAGTGGGCGGGGCCGATAAGTTCTCGAATGGAGACCACATATCGGCAAGCGCAGCGTAGGACGACCAGCCACAAGATCGACAGATGACCTCAGCCAAGTGGCAGGAAGACGCTGGATGCAGGCCGCTTCCAACCGGTCTTTTTGGAAATCCATGGAGGAGGCCTATGTCCAGCATTGGACTTCTTGTGGCTGAATGATGATGATGATGAGGCAACATAAGGATAGTATGCGAATAATTATAATAATAGGTACTTCTAGATGAAAATATAAAGTGTAAATGAATGTTAGTAAAGAATGGTGTAAAGATACTACAGGGTTACATTGAATTCTGTTGACAAATATTAAGGGGATCTGGTTAGAATCATGAATTAGAAACATATCGCGCTAATTTTGACAAAAATGGTGTCAATTTTTTTTTTAGTTACATACATACATAAACTGACGTCTGTATCCCAGAGGGGTAGGCAGATACCAGGGACTGCCACTTGCCACGATCCTGACAGATCACTTTCGCTTCCTCAACATTAATTTTTTTAGTGACCCAAAATTACTTCACTAAAGCAATATCAGGACGAAAAGTTATAAGAATCGAAAAAAAAGCTATGGGTCGAGCGTCTTATGGTTGGCGCCGGCCAACTCAATGGTTTTTTTAATTGTTGATGCATATCGGAGGACAGACTCTTATACATTAAACAAATTAGAAAACATTTTCAACGTCATGGTGTTTCTTACCACTTTGAATTTGGATTCACGGTATCGAGCAAAAAGTCGGAAATCACGAATACTTACAAATATGTTATACCATTACCGATAAATCATTAATAATACTGTTTTTCACGATGGAAAGACCGTTCTCTTAGACGCCCACTGCAGGACACAGGCCTCCTTCATGGTTTTCCTAACCATAAAGGGTTTTGCCATAATCGCCACGCTTGGCAGGCGGGTTGGCGATCGCAGTATGCTGTTGGAATCTCAGGAAGACGCTGCTGCCCGTCTCCTGGTAATGTATTTCCTTAGTCGCCTTCTAAGACATCCACGGAAGGAGGAATGGAGTGACGCTATTCTTAATCCGGCGCCACACGGAAATATAGCTAACGATTTCTAGATGACTCGCGATGCTTGTACATAGGTATATAATCGCTATTAGACCCGTTAAGTGTATATACCACTACCACTCCACACACACACCATATACCACTAAACACTATCTTTGGTTGCCAATTATATTATCATTATTTCATTACGAAAGTTTAATGGAGATAGAATTAGATTTTTTGAATATACAAAGCGACATCGTTAGCAATATTTAAAGAGCGTATTCTGAACTGAAAGGTGACTCAAAAAAAAAAAAATACTTCTCTTCATCATAAACAAACTATATCAGCACAAAAAGCGATAAGAAACCAAATAACATATTATTCGAGAATCTTGTGGTCGGCATCGGCCATCTCAATTGTTGTTTTACTTGTTTACGCATGCTGGACTCCTAAATATTTAACGTAAAAGAAAACATGTCACAATGAGACGATAGTTCGTACCGCTTTGATTCACGATTATAGTTTCGAACTAAACGTTGAAGATCGCGATTATCAATTATCTTAATACTTTTCAATTACTAATATAATTGTTTACCCAGTCGAAAAGAACATACCCTTACAATATTTCTAATGATTTCAAATTCACCCTGTATAAGGTCAATTTAAACATAAACAGCACCATTACACAGAAACACACAAACTAATACTTTGTAGGATTACATCATAAAGTTTAATGAGAAAGTGAAATGAGAAAAAACGAAATTCACAACTCTGTTGGCGGAATGATAACTTTTTCATCACTGACTGGAGAGGAAAGTGAGTGAATAAAATAAAATAAAACTGCGTAATCTCAGGCACCCGTCTAACTGGCTGGAAATCATTTTTATGGCGAAGAAAATTGGAAATTCGACATTCAAATCAAATTCCTTCTTGGGTACATACCGCAAAGCTAATATTAAAAAGGCGCCGGAATGTGAATTCAACACATTGTAGATTTTTAACCTAACATATTAGTTAAAAGTCGGCGTATTTACTAGTAGTAATTACCAATAATGTCAAGAAATTGTTTACCAAAAATACAAAAGTTAAAACAAAACACAGTCAATAACAAATCCAATACAAATTACACCCGCAGGTTTCATGAAAATCAAATTAATTTCAAAAAGTACAATACAGTAAGTACCTATCATCTGCAAAAATGTGTAATTTCTGTACGGCAAATAAATATGTTTCCACTTGTGCAAATTATTCTTTATTATTACAGCTATTTCTTAGAGCTATTTCTACCTAAGGAAAACGTGGCTAGACTATTTGTACCAAATAATAGCTTCAAGTATTTACAGATCATACGTGGCAAGTTTTGATTATAGAATTAAATTTCATACAATATTTTGCCGTGTTTTTTACACATACATAAATAAACTCACGCCTGTATGCCAGAGTGGCAGACAGAGACCAGGGACTGCCACTTGCCACGATCCTGACAGATCACTTTCGCTTCCTCAACATTCATTAGTCGTTGCATGCACGCACGCCGGTTTCGAGTACATTTATCGTATTTTTTAAAACTGAAAATTCCGTAAATGCAAGGAGATTTGTAAGTTCCTACATAAAACGAATTTTTTTGAGACGAGAAGTTGACCAGTTTTTAGTCTTTTTTATTTTTTTTATTTATTGACTTACGTTTGTATCGCAGAGTTTTAAATTTTATAAATTATTCGCCAAACTGCGTGGCAGTTTGTGGGCGAATTAATCGCACTTCCGTACCTCAAAAGGAAAAAAACGGAACCCTTATAGGATCACTTTGTCATCCATCCGTCCGTGCATCCGTCCGTCCATCCGTCTGTCCGTCCGTCCGTCCGTCCGTCTGTCTGTCTGTCTGTCAAGATCCCTTGTCTCGGGAACGCGTGGAGAAGCTAGAGTCCCTTGAAGCTGTAAAAAATCAAACTTCTAAGTTAACGTAAAAGAAAGATACGGCCGTTTATGCCGCAAAAACACATATACTTAGACACTCAAAGGAATCTAAATTTATAGGGTACTTTCCGTTGACCTAGAACTATGAAATTTGGCAAGTAATATCGTCGTATACTCCAAATACAGGGAAAAATCTGAAAGCTAAATCATAAAAAAAGTGGCTTTGAACTTAGGAAAATGCTCCGAAAAAACTTCGAGACTCGATTTTTTATCAAATTGTGTAGGTAATTTCAATTATACAACTTTGTATACCTACAAACTTGTGTAATCGAAAATACCTACACAATTTTTCTTGGGTTAGAGAGCTAGGTCCTCGGCTCTAGAAATCTCTAGTGTAGTAATTAAGCCCATACTCTCTCTTTGAGAAGAGGCCTGTGCCCCTTTTATGACGTACGAAGACTGCGTTACCACCGTTTTCTCGTACACTAAGTACCTGACTGTTAATTTTCTGTTAACAGCTGTCAATTGTTTTTTATATGCACCTTATTTTCATTTAATTTTTACTTACTTAGTTCAATATGAAATTAGTGGTTATAGTAACCACTATAGATTACTAATAATACGTGTGTATTAATTAGCAAGTATCTATTTATAGCTTGGATAGCTATACCCACTCATTGAACAAATATCTACTTACTTATTAAATCAAATATACGTACTTCTACACATAATTATTTGCAGGATAATAAACAAACAAATGTTACATAAATAAAAAAATCTGGCTGCAGTATTTTATTTCAATTAGAAAATAGGGTTTAGGTTTAGATTACCTTATTAATTTTGATTTTTGTAAATATTGTAAGAATATATTTAATATTCTAATATTGTTGTATTGTAATAATATTAATATTGTAAGATAATATTTAATATTGTAATATTGTTGTGTTACAATAATATTGTAAGATAATATTTAATAAACTAAAACTTTTATCCGTGTGGCGCCGGATTAAGAATAGCGTCACCGTGGATGTCGTAGAAGGCGACTAAGGAAATCAATTACCAGGAGACGGGCAGCAGCGTCTTCCGGCGACCTCGTGGCGCAGCGGTAGTGCATCTGCATACCATGCGAGAGGTCCCGGGTTCGAATCCCGGCTGGGGACAAAAATAAAACCCAGGTCTTGGATGTTTACATGTTTGTGATGTCGTTGTTTCTGGTTCCCACGACACAGGGTATCCTAGTGTGGGGCCAGAAGCAATGTATGTGCCTGTATGTAAATGTTTATGTTATGTTTATGTTTATTCCAACGCATACTGCGATCGCCAACCCGCCTGCCAAGCGTGACAATTATGACAAAACTCTTCATGGTTTAACCCTACGCCCTGCAGTTGGCGATGATGATGACTTAATATTGTTGTAAATAAATTAAACAGTTTTACTAAAACTAGTTATTAATAAAAATAATAACAATATTATAAACCTACTTTTAGAGGCTAAAAATTCCACCCATGCCGGGACTTGAACCCGCGACCTCTGGCTCACCGTGCCAGCGCTCTCCCAACTGAGCTAATGGGCAAGTGCAGGCATCGATGAAATTTCAAGCCTCTTTACAAACTTCTCTGTACTACGTACAGGCAGAGACACCTGACCGAAGGTTTTTAACATTGTCCTCAGCACAGGTTAGTGCAACAAAAAGAATATACTCGTAACAATAACAATATTACTTATATATTGGAAGAGCTCTTTTAGTTTTACACGGAACTGTAACACAGGCGGACTGTCTCGGCTTTCCTTAGGCAGTAGGTTTCACTAGCGAGCAGCACGCGCAGAGAATGAGGTGGGATAGAAGTCAGTGTTGCAGACTGGGACTTGCAATACTCTAATATGTAATATGTGGTCTGGTTCGCGGCTACAACAGTAAAAATCTCTCCCGAATGTTGAAAACGTTTCCGAAGAAACCTGCTTTGTAATCACCCGGCAACAAACTAAACTTTTCGCCGCATACAACAATATTTCCTCGTAAAGCGATTTGTCCGATAACAACGAAAAGGGGTTGGATCAAGTTCTCTGAAACGTTAATGTGTTTGGCTATACCCTGGGCGTATGCGCCGATACGATTTACTTCGGCGGCGACGTGAGGGCAAAAATCTGTCGGTGACAGCGGCGTAATCCGTCCTAGGCGTGTCGTGAAAAAAATGGTGGGCAGGCCTCCCAGTATTTTTTCTATGACTTAGCCACGTCCGTTTGGGGACCGGCGGAGGTGCGGCGCACAAGTCTAGTATACACAATACGGTGGGCTCTATAATTCACTGCATTGCAGACAACGTGCAGTGATTTAGGGATTGGTGCAAGCGTAACGTCTTCTAGTCTGAGATTCTGGAGGCTGGAGGTCGGGCATTATCGAGTAACTCAACTAAATGTTGTGTAATCTAAGAGCTTATGTATGAAACACCATTTTTTGCAAATGTTTTGTCACATATCAAAACTATGGATTAGACGTCCCAAAATAAAAAAACCAATAAAACACACGCGCACACACACATACACACAATTTATAATCAGTCAGTCAATCAAACTCTCCCGCCTCCCGAGACATATTCAACCCAAAGGTTCCCAAAACGCTGGCAGCATTACCGCGCTGCACAGCAAGGTAGATCCTCTGCATCAAATACGTCCCAGAGCACAAGTCCAACTCACGATTCCTCAGACGAAAGGCTTTCCCCTGAAAACCCCAGAGTTGTTTATTAGGCAACTTTTTTCTGGCGTCTTCCAACCTCGCAACCTCAAATTTTTCCGTCACCTATGACTTAGGGCACCCCCCCGCTGGCCAGACTAGCCGTGATTATATACCCGCAGCCCACTATTGGCGGCCATACTCGTAATTTGCCGTAATAAAACCGAACACCCTTTATCTATCGCGCGGCACGGCAGCCTGTGATTTTCGCTGTAAACTAAACACAATTACTAGCGACCGCACGCCAATCATTGTGTTTGCCCGTAAATTTAGGGTAGCCATCGTCTTGCGCAGGATAAATAAATAAACGATAAATGATAACTTCCACATAACACTGCGCTACGGTAACCAGACAAGGATCAAATGTATATTTTCCATTTAGTATGTTCAGCGTTGTCAATCGAACTGAAATAAAGTCTAAGGTACAAATTAAAGTTTGTATTCAATTACTTTGTCTATCGCATTAGAAAGAAAGAAGAAAGAAAGACATTTATTGGGATAAATTAACACATCACAAGAAAGAAAAGGCATAACAAGTAACATAAATACAAAGTGTGTGTCAAAGTTGCTACAAAGGGCATCTGACTCAGCATTGTGCGTTAGGGGTAAACAAAGATATATTACTTTATTGCGTGGGCATTAAATGTGATTAATGGAAGATTTCGAATTATTAGTTAATAAATTCTCAGTTGCTTTAATGAATTGCGTTAGAATTGCATGAAAAATTCTTTTGATCTTCAGTACAAATATTAACTTTTCGAATAGGTTTCATTTTGAGACTCAGTTATAAGATTGATACATTATTAACATCATCATCATCATCATTCAGCTACAAGAAGTCCACTGCTGAACATAGGCCTCCTCCATGGATTTTCAAAAAGACCGATTGGGAGCGGCTTGCATCCAGCGTCTTCCTGCCACTTGGATGAGGTCATCTGTCCATCTTGTGGCTGGTCGTCCTACGCTGCGCTAGCCGATATGTGGTCTCCGTTCGAGAACTTTTCGGCTCCATCGGCCATCAGTTCTGCGTGCTATGTGCCCCGCCCACTGCCACTTCAACTTACTAATCCGCTGGGCTATGTCGACGACTTTCGTTCGTCTACGGATCTCATCATTTCTGAACCGATTCGGTTTCCACTATAACTACGGGGTATACACATTCTATTCGGCCAAACACGAGCTCCCTGCCTTAACAAACAAACATCCATTCATCCAACTTTCGTATTTATTATAGTATACATTGGAATAAGGTATCAACCCTGTGCAGAGATTTTAAACACAGATTTTTGTATCCGGTATACTGATCCTGAATCGGGAGGTTCGCTAGTTAATCAAGGGGTGAGGGGGGGGGGGGGGGGTTCACAATAAGATATAATTTTAAGCCACCTTGTGGGAAATGTCATTTATTGCATAATAACCCGCATTATCAAGCATATCATATCATAAACAGTTTTTTTCATTTAGTTTTTTGCCTTTTAATAATGGGTTTGCAATCGTTTAGCAAATTAAATAGGGGTAAGTACGTAAAACTAAAAATTTTAAATATTCTGAATTAAATATTACATCACGGAATTAATTTAAAGTGATATACGACAACAAAAGAACGTGAAAGACTGTAACATGTTTGGCGTACGAAATGTTCGTTTTACAGCCACTGCAAGATTTCTTTTACAACATAACCTCTTATGTTTGTGGCTGCAGGAAAATTGTTTCAAAAGGGGAAAATAAACGGTTAAACAGTCCCCTTTGGATTTACATGCGCCTCATTCCGGTACAGACAACATTTGAACAAATAAAGGGACCCGCGTAATTTCGCTGCATAAAGGTGTTCCTGCTGCCTACCACCAACCTAGGCTAAAAGTTACAATGTGAGAAGATAAGAGATCAGCTTTATTAATACTTCTCCAGCTGAATAAATGTATAAGGGGTAAGCAGAGACTAGTTCGCTACTTTGAGCGATTCTGAATATACCTCGTTCAGGAGGTGGAGTTTATGTTTTTACTGAGATTTACGAGTATTGAAGTAAGTTTAATATGTCTCGTCAGAAAGTATACTTAGAACAATCAGACAGCATGATGTAACAGGATATTTTATACTACACCTGCTTGGAAAGTACCTTGATACTTTATCAAATTTACGGTAGAAAGTACGTCATTGCATATCGAACAAATATGCGGGGAGAAAACGCATCTGAGCGGGAGAGAAAAGTGTATGAAAATCCATTTCTTACGTGGTTTTTCTTTTTTAATTTTGGGTAAGACTATGCGCCGGTAACCTAAATATCAAAAGTCAAAAAGTTTTTACAGTGAGTTTTTATCTCCAAGTTCGCAAAATGACACTGGCCACTAGCTGTGTGTTGGATGGTGTCGGGCTGGCAGTGCGACCCTGCGGCGGCAGGATAAACAATTTGAAAAAAGAACATGTGAAAATTGCAGACGCCATTGGCGCCATTTCCAATTTGTGTGTTGTTTGAGGATTCAGTTTTCGTAGAAAGTAAAATAAAACTATCAAGCAGGTGTAGTATAAAGCACTATGTATCACTCGAGAGAAACTGCGATTCCCGATCTCGGGTGTTTTAAAGCCCTCGCCTACGGCTCGGGCTTCAAACGACACCCTCGACGGTAATCGGTCACTTTCTCCTCTCGGTGAACAATGTACTATAGAATCCTGTTACATCATGCTGTCTATCTTGGAACGGGTCTAACTTTATCTTATGTTCATAAAATCACTGAAATCTCTGAGGTCGCTTTTGAATGCGCCGTCAAGTTGCTGTTTTGTTTCTAACAGCATCTTGAAATTGATGATTAAGAGCGATCTCACAGATAAGAACGCTCTATTAATGCGGCCCTTAGTGATATAACCATATTATATAAATGAATACATCATCATCAACCCATTATGTCCCCACCCAGGGGCACGGGTCTCTTCCCTGAGGAAGGTATAGGCCATACTCCACGTACCGTGCCTCTAACGTGCCTTATGAAGCACGGAACCACTCAGAAAAATGCCACTAGCGTGAGGCATAGACGGCGACCCATCCATGCACTGAACGCGCCCTGTGTTGCTTAACCTTCGTGATCGTTTAAGATCACTCAGGCAGCCGGGGCTACGAATGAATACATATTTGGTTCAAAATAATTTTCTGTTAGGTGGAATTTATTTCATCATCATCATCATTATAAGCCATTTGACGCCCTCTGCAGGACATAGTTATGGTTTTCCAACTTTGCCGGTCTTGTGTCGCCCGCATCCAGCGACTCCCTGCCACCGTAACCAGGTTGTCCGTAACTGGTGGAGGGCCTGCCCACGCTGCGTCGTCCAGTCCACGGTCGCCAGGCTAGAAATTTTCCGCCCCAACGGCCGTCAGTTCTCCAAGCTATGTGCCCTGCCCACTGCCACTTCAACTGTCGGGAGTCGCTGGATGCGGGCGGCACAAGACCGGGAAGCTTGGAAATCCATGAGGGAGGCCTATGTCCTGCAGTGGGCGTCAAATGGCTGATGATGATGATGATACATGCACTAACAAAATTGAGTGGATCGTTTGGTGCGTATTTCCTATAAACAATGTATCTACTTTTAAACAACTGCGATATACCTATAATCTATCCCTAGGCTTGTCGATGGATTGATTATTTAGGTAACGGATATATTTCTCATTATTAAAATTATAGCGTCATATTTCAAAACATATTTCAGTTACGTTGGAAAGTAATAAAAACAAAAGCGTCAAATAATAAAATCGGTTACGAAGTTAGTAGAATAATATACTAGCTACGGCGTAGCAGTTTGCTACGAGAGGGCGTGCTGCGTAGCACTCATACGGTTCGTTACAAAGAATGGAGAACTTGCACACAAAATTGTTTAATCTCATTGGCGGGGCCATGTGAAAAGAAAAATAACCGTGCATTTTTTTTTTCTGTGACTATTACTTTTCATGATATAACCTGTAGAAGTCATTCTAGGTCAACCCGGGCTTCAACTACGACGTCACAACTTGAAGGTAACCCTTTATAATTTATGAAGGATTTATATTCGAGTTATTTCGTAATATTATGATTTTGCCTCTACGCCCTGTTAGAAAACTTTACAGTTTCAATGAAAAAACTAGATCTTACGAGTTTTTTTATTATTAGAGTTACATTATATTTCGCATTTTTTGAGACCTGTAAAAACCCCAATAAAATATTTATATGGTTCTATTTTTTTCTGAGGTTGTCTAGGTTTTCTACGGTATTAAAAGAAAGCCACTTCAACCTAAGTTTGATGCAAGTTCTCCGTTAAATAAGCCCGGCTGGGGCTTCAGGATACTTAAGCCGTGTGGGTCACCGTGCTATCCGCATTTCAGCGGCGGCTAAGTCTACAGCTTTACTGATTACGCTAATTGCGCGCATGGTCTAAAAATACACACAAAAGCAGTAATGAAGCGTACACAATGTAAATTTGAGTTTCTAGGGGAATCACCTTAGAATTCATTTTGAAATAGATAGAAAAAACGCAGAACAGGTTATCCTCTGCCGGCCCGTAACAAGTAAAAAATTAGAGTCATTTAAAGTAGACCTTGAAAGTAGCATAAGAAACTAAATATATCGATTTGATTAAATTAAAGTAGGAGATATGTAGACATTCAATTAATAGATCTTGTTTTTAATTTTAGTTTTGAAGCGCCGATAACGCTATTTACAGTAGTTGTGACGTCACTAAGTTAGTAAAAATTCGAATGACCATGGTTACGTCCCAGACTAGTTTGAAAACTATGTCACGTCAAGGCATAAGTAATCTTAGGAAATCACAGCTGACAGCGTTTTCATATGTCCATGAATTTAAATTTGAAGTTTTGTAGTTTTCTAAGACCAAGATTTGTTTTTGTCTAATAGAACAAATATTAACAACTTATGATTTATTAATAAAGCTTCCAATAGCGTATGCTAGTAAATACGCATTATTTCCCAGGATTTCACTGCGGTAAACATTCTGTATACTCTTAAATTAGCATTGTTTGATTGGAAACGAAACTCCATAACAACAAAATATTTTTATCGGCGCCTCCACGTCGAGTTAAACCCCTCCAAAGTTAATTTGTTTCAAAAGTGTACACTTCAACAGTTGCCTCAAGCTGCGAGCTTGTAGCTGAGCCGTGGGCTTCAGAATGTACAAAAAAGGTCCTACGTCAACCAAAATAAAAGAGAAATCAAGGATTCGGCCTAGATAAAAACAGAATGTCCACAACCAGATTTATAAAAGGAGCTGGTCGGTTATTGTGGTCTTTTATGAAAATACATAATCTCAGGTCTGACTAAGTTATCTGCTGTACTATTTAGGTAAGTCCGAATTCCGGCATGACCAATGACTCTTAGAGTTACGTATATTTGTAAAGTTTTAGTAGCAACCACTTGCTTACTGTGAAAGAAAACTTTGTGAGGTTTGTGAACACCTCCGACACTCGGTGAGTGTCAGGAGTGTCGGAGATGTTATGATTATTATAAAAATTCTTTATTGCACCAGAAAAATTTACAATTGGCGGGCTTAATACGAAATAGTATTATATTCTAGCCAACCAACAGTTGACGTGGAAAGAGTTTTCTCGTACCTCATCACTAGAAATTGCCAATCCGTGATAGGCACGCATGGTAATAAAGCACATACTCTCACTGAGAGAAGGTTTGTGCCTTGCAGTGTGTCGTATATAGTACATAAAAAGTCTTAAGTCAATAATTTTTTTTTTTATAAAAACTGATTTTTATCACTGAATAAAATTAAAGAAACACGTATCTCTCAGTTCATCAAAATTGAACCCGTAAGAGGGTAAAAAGGGGTGCCATAGTTTATAAGGGGAGTAGAATATTTGTCGTTAGACTTTATTGAAACTTAGATCGAATATAAGCATAAGCAGCCTATATACGTCCCACTGTAGGGCACAGGCCTTCTCTCAGGGAGAGAGTATGGGCTTAATCATCACGCGTGCCCACCGCGGATTGGCGATTTCAAGCGCTGAGGTATATGAGAGCGGTGGTAGCCTAGTGGGCAGAACATTGGACTCGGAAGCGGGAGACCCAGGTTCGATTCCCAGTGCGGGCATGTACCTGTGACCTTGTTTTCTAAGTTATACCACTCGCTAACGGTGAAGGAAAATATCGTGAGGAAACCTGAGTGTCTGACAGAACGAATATATTTCAATAAAAATTACAAAACACGTATTTCTCAGTTTCTCAAAATTCAACCTGTGAGAGGGTGAAAAGGGGTCCCAAAATTTGTACGGGGAGTAGAATATTTGTGGTTGGATGTTATTGAAACTTAGAACAAAGTGTGTATTTCAATGAAATGTATGAAATACGTATTTCATAGTTTTTACAAGTTCAACCCCTAACAGGACGAAAAGGGGTGTCAAATGTGTATGGCAGCAAAATATTTATGGTTAGATTTATACGAAACTTGGTCTAAATATATGTCAACACAATTAAGAAAACATATGTATCGCCAATCCAATTCGGAAGGTACAGTTTTTGTAAGAGGTTGATATTATATTTTTTTCTTATACTGTAAGTAAACTATTTGCCCGCTCGTATTTGAATCGCTCGTAGCCCCGGCTGCCTGAGTGATCTTAAACGATCACGAAGGTTAAGCAACACAGGGCGCGTTCAGTGCATGGATGGGTCGCCGTCTATGCCTAACGCTAGTGGCATTTTTCCGAGCGGTTCCGTGCTTCGCAAGGCACGTTAAGCTGCTGATGCCGGCTGCCGTCGATAGATGGCAGTCGTTAAGCCAAGTCAGAGGCCTTAGGGCGGCTTGACAACTTCTGACAGTAGACGAGCCACTAGTCTGCAAGCCTCCACCAATCCGGACTTGGCCCCCGTGGTGGAGTATGGCCTATACCTTCCTCAGGGAAGAGACCCGTGCCCCTCGGTGGGGACATAATGGGTTGATGATGATGATGATGATGATGAAACTATTTGAATCTCTTAACGTTTTTCAGAAAAATTTTTGAGGAAGTTAAATTGATTTACCTGCAGTATCTTGATCAGTAAGTTGTTAACTATAAGAATAAAATATAATATCAACCTCTTACAAAAATTTTACCTTCCGAATTGTACTGTGTATTTTTAAATTTTTTTACGTCGTGTGCTCTAGTGTACAATGAAGAATATTCTATCTTATCGTATCGCAGTTTTTTAAAATTCAGCTCCAAAGAAGGGCGCCAAACTTGATGCGGGGAGTAACCGCTTCAACCATTCTTTGAAGCATTTTCCAGCGAGCTTTCTATATAAATCCGCTTATAAATTAATTGGTAAGCTGTGGACAACTGTTATTGGCCTTATTTTTAGTAATTAGTTAATAAGTAATTATAATCAGATTACGCTGTTGTTGTTCCTATTAAAGTAAAATAAATAAATAAAATATGAATAGTGGCTGTTTCGTTGTAAGTGAAAGATTCGATTGTGGACTGTAGTTTTAATGAATAAACTGTTATTAACAATGTGATAAAGGAAAAGGCAAAATTGCGTGTTGTCTCGACGTTACAAGTAAGAAAGTGAACCCCGCTGCTCGGTGTCCGCGGGGGAGGTGAAGAGGGAGAGCGCCAACAGTGGACCGTTTTGCTGCTGCGCTAACAGTGGGATTTTATTAAACCTTAGTAAACCTGCAAGTCAATAGTCCCGAATGAAACACGTATTTACTTTTAAAGTTCAACCCATGTGAGGGTGTAATAAAGATGTCAGAAGTCTTTGGTCTCATTTTAGGTCCCTAACCTCTGCTGTGTCACCCGAGATGGTCTCCTAAGGATTCAAATAGCAGGAACTCATTTTAAGGGGGACTGATTGTCGCAGGGCAAGTTTAACGTTACCTGCTCTAGAGTGAGCTCTCCTATAAGCATGGCCATGTTTGCATCTAAGGGAAGAACGTGTGAAAAGGTTGTACTTTAAAATAATATAATCGAAGAGATTAGTTGTACGAGAGCCGATTGTATGTAATAATTAATTAGTGCAATAAAGTTATGGTTCCTGTAATCCTGAACCGTAATAAATACATTTTAATTTTCATTAATATTCTAAACATTGTGATTGCTAAACACGTAGTTAAAGCCCCATTTTTCGGATGTTACAGTAGGGCCAGTCGTTTTAAATAAAATTAAAACGCAACGAAAGCTAGGCAAGATAAAGATACCTATATGTAAATGAACACACAATTTTTTTGTAATATTTATTTCACATGCGCTAAAAGTATCGAATCTTATCGATGCCGCTATTTCACCTCTTATCGACACACATGGACTTGTCTATGTCGGCCGACCATCTACGTGTCGACCAGGGGGCTTAGAAGTATCTTTTTTAGTACAGATCTTCTGTATGCTTCTGTTTACCTGTTTATTGAGCAAGGTATTTTTTAGGGTTTCATAGAGTAAACATCTTTGGGAAAGAACCGTCATGAGCGTTTCGTTACATGACATCATGATCGTAGGACAGGCTTGTTTGGAATCTGTGGTACGGTTTTATGTAAAAAAACAGTAAACATTCGTTTATTAAAATCAATAGTTTTTAATAAGCACTAAGCAGCTCAAGTACGCTCAACGCACGTTCTCCCAGAGAAAGAGATAGAGAAAGTATCTCTACTACACTCAATTATCACGTGGCTACCGCGTATTGAAGATTTTAAGCGTAAATAGATCTACAATAATATAATATTTGATCTAGATATATTTGGGCTGTCAAAAAATGAATTTATAAAACGCATTTTGTCAACGTTATAACAATTAATTAGATTAGATTAAAGTTAATTGCCAAGTACAGGTACTTGTTATGAATAGCTTATAAGTTTCTTACTTAAGAGTTCCATTTCCTGGTTTATTTACATAATTTAAGGTAAACCTGTAAGAGAGTGTTAGAAGTAAATTTAAACTTAATAAATGAATTTAAGAGCCTGTTGGATTACTAAAACTCTTGTTCTGTTATTAGTTTATACATACTTTTACTTCAAAGTTACTATTTGTTAACTCCCTCAGAGTACCTGCAATACAGGGTTTCTTGGTACAGAGTTTTTTGTTCTGTATTTCTGGCAAAACTGTTGGTAAATAAAGCATTTTAATTTTTTTTACTAGTATCAAAATTATTTATTTAAACACATAGTCTTGTACATAGGTCTACCAGCTAACCTAAATTAATCTATTTACATGTGGAAGTTAGAAAATAAAGTCACGCCAGTATCGAACCCAGATGCTCTTGAATCGCTCTTTTCTACCACCATAAGATGCATACAAGTAAGACAAGAATATCCTTTATTGTGCACCGGAAAAAAAAAACAGTTATTTGTTAATTCTGATGATAAAGCTTATACTCTCTCGCAATGAGAGAAGGCCTACACTACACCTTGCAGTGAGACGTATATAGGCGGATTATGTCGTTATGTGTTTTGATTGGTCTCAATCGAGTAGTCTTTTGAGGTTGGAGGTACTACTGAACCCTAACATACGGGGATTCGCTAACAACGACTTGTTCTTGGTCGGTTTTCTTTTCATAATCTCTTCATCCCAACTTAAACAGTTCTGGGGGAACTCATTAAAAGTTATAACTGATTTTACCTTTGCGGAGTGGAGGAGCTTAAATGGTGCGCTCTCCGCATAATATAATGAATCTTCAAACTTCCCACACGCTTTTGTATGAACTTGTACGGTGCAATCTTAGGGTGTTTACATGCATACACACACACCCACACCCCACACACACACACACACACACACACACACACACACACACACACACACACACACACATACCTTATTCCTCTATATAGGGGGGGTTGGGGAGCGGTAGAACGCCAGCTTCTCATTCGGGAGGTCGTGGGTTCGAATCCCGGCATGTACCAATGAGTTTGTTTTCTAATTTACGTACATTTGCGAAGTTATAGTAGCAATACCACTCGCTAACTGTAAAGGAGAACGTCGTGAGGAAACCTGAGTGTCTGAGGTGTTGGCATACCTCAGCGCCTGAAATTCCCAATCCGCGATGGGCACGCGTGGTAATTATGCCCATACTCTCTCTCTGAGAGTAGGCATGTCCCTTTCATCATGTTACTTTTAGTCGATGGTTTTCCTAAAACCCACTAAATAAAGAAATAAAACAAATAACTAACGTTGATAAAGCGAAAGAAGTTTGTCAAGCGGCAATCGGGAAGCCCTGATCTCTGTCTACCCCTCACGGATACGAGCGTGAGTTTATGTAAGTATATGTGTATAATTAATCTGTACAAAAATAAATCTGTAAATTTTGTCTCTGTCTGATATATGTCTGTCTCACTCTGTTTCTTTGTGCGCGCATCACGCAAAAACCACTGAACGGAATGAAGTAACCAACTCACCAGAATTATAGCCTAGGTACGCGTTTAAAATATAGGCTACATAACATCACGTTTAAGCCTGTGGGGGGCTAAGAATATCACAATAAGCTGTGAGGTCATTGAACAGTGGTATTACCACAATGACATACATTTAACCAGGTTATGAAGAACCAGTCAGTGTACCCGTCGGAAATATCTTTATCTGTCTCCGTAGGAATCGCCATATTGCAATGTGCCTAAATAATTCCGCCGGGTTATATGGTGCGCAAAATTGTGCCTCTTTTTGTAAGTCTCTTACCCCCAGGTTACCGTACACTAACAAGCTGTTAATCTACTGTTAACAGCTGTCAATTGACCAAAGTGCATACAAAAAAAGACACTGTTAACACAAAATCTACTGCAGCAGCATGTTAGTGTACGAGAAACCGGGGGTTAATTGTTTAACTCACAAGAATTATAAAAATAAACTGCTAACAGCTTTTAATTAAAATTAGTACTGAAATATTTAAAGGTGATAAAAGAACTGAATGAACTAAACATAATTTAACCGAGATATTAACGCAAACTTAAAAACTAACTGTCGATAATTGCGTTCCGAAACGTAATAGGATTCTGAGTCAAAAAAACATTACCTCTTTAATAATATTATGTACCATTTTAACTATGTGTAATTATTCGTGGTGGATGGTGGAAAATGTTTCAATTGTTTAAATTTATTAAAAAACATTTGTTTTTTAATTTCGTTGTTTGTAGCACCGGACAAATGGGGTTCAAATTTTTACGTTTCTGAACTTTTTTATGTTATTAGTATAGTTATGTTGGCTATATTAACTTGTAATTTCTGACATTTAAAAAAAAGTTTAGGACGAATGAGGCGGTAAAGTACGCGCCAACACTTATGTCCCACGGAGAACACTTTCCCCGTATTGCCATAAGAACGAAAATGTCTTAGCTCAACGGACTTTGTGCTTCGGACTCTACGTTTGAAGACCTTTGTTTACCCTTTACGAAAAACTAACAAAACTTCGTGTGCAAGACGGCGTGCGATCACAAACATTTTTATCCAATTATCTGTTTTGTCATAAAAACACAATAAACCATCTTCAAAATGCGCACCAAATCCTGTCAAATTTGTCACTATGACTGTTAGAGAATAGCACGATCTTGCGACGATGTGGAAAATATTTTATTGCACAATAAGCTTATTTGTGCAAAGGCGAGCTTATTACTAAAGAGTATTTTCTTCCAGCTAACCTTGGGTTGTGTGGACAGTGGTGTAGTGCCAGGAAAGAGTTATTGTGAAAAATTAAGTAGGCCATAATAATATTATAAAATAGTATAATCCTCAACATGCCAAATACATCAACATAAAAACCTAGAATACATACTATCTAATATATATAAATTACAGTGTCACGGATTTTTATGTTTTTTTTTGTATATGTCGTAGGTCTGAGAATAGGCTAATTAATATGGCAAAACAACGTTAGTAAACAATACTCCACAAAAGTGTAGACCGGCCTGAATGGCTGTAGCCGTCTGCTGTTTAGACGTAATCTGACAGTGACAGAGCACTTCCTTCCGCCATTGTTTTGATAGCCCTAGCGTGCACGGCGGTGGTAGAGAGTCGGTGGAACCCGTTCCTCACATGCGTGAGGCTTTGGGTTCGAATCCCGGCTTGTAGCAAACTTTGTTATTTAATTTACGTACATGTGTAGAAGCAAATACCACTCGCTGACTGTGAAACCATCGTAATATCCTATTCACGTGCCTGAGGTTTTACATACCTCGGTGCTTCCTACGTACAATGGCTTCATTCTAACTAACTGACTAACTAGCACTTGCGAGCATAAAACAGGGAGTAAATATTCGAGGGCCAATGTAAGCAGAACAACAATTTTCAAGCAGTTTAGTTGGAATGTTACTGAGATTTTAAGTCAGGAATATTTTTTCCAGGATTTTATGAAATAATTTTATTAGAGCAGTGACCGTACAATAGTTGCATGTATGCATGGATTTTACTTTGAAGAGTTTTTGCCAAAAATGGCAGTCTTAGCGGAAATAGAAATTAGTCCTAGATTCTAGGATGTAGGTTCTAAAAATTGCGATCACGAAAAAGTTGTTGTGTTATTATTGGTACTACCTACCTCTGGATTGCCTCCGACGTAACGTCTAACGAAACTTACCGTGACGGAAAATCAACGATGCTATTACCGCCGCATTAAGGAAGTTCATCTCCTGCCGCGCGGTTTGCGCAGCTCACCTTGTTATACACCATGAATTTTGGATGCTTTGAGAGCCACAGCGAAATGAATGCGCCTTTACAATAGAATGCGCTGGTTAGTTTTTGTTTTTAAAAAAGCACTTTATTTATTTTCATTTTCTAAAAATGTCTCGACATAAAGTCGAATCTGTTGTAAAAATTTCTATCCCCATTATAGAGATTTATGTTGTTCACTTTTTACAAAACCGTTCTGTAAAAGAAGCAGATACGGACAGGGGCCTAATTATGCGCACCAAATCCTGAGCGATTCCAATCGTCTAACTGTCAAATTCCATACTAATTTGACAGATAGACGATTGGAATCGCTCAGGATTTGGTGCGCGTAATATAAGGGCTGATCGTTATCTCCTGCCGCGCAGCTTACCCTATTATAAACCATGAATTTTGAGTGGTTTGAAAGCCATAACAAAGTAAACGTGCCTTAACAATAGCTATCAAATACGAAAGAAAGAAAGAAGACCATTCAAATTGTCACAGACGCACAGAGAAACCAAGCAAACTACACGAAGAGCAATAAAAAGAAAAAACAAATATTATATAGGATGTGAAGAGAACAATAATGTATGGCTCCCAGCCCCCTCCGATTCCAAACACCTCATGTGCTTCCGTGGCAACAAAAAAGGGCAAAAATAAAAAATACGCTAGTAAAATTTACAATACTGAAAGGATAAGGTAAATGAAAGAGTATTTTGGACACAGAGAATGGAATATATTAATAACGCACGTACACGAACGAATGCCGAAATTACACGGAAATTACAGGCTTGGGCTATGCAACGTTGTAGACAGTTGTACTCCAGGAGCGGTGGGGGCGCGACTGACTGCACTCAACATAACTACTGACAATGCAAAACGTGTGCGCTCAGTCGCCACACTGTCACTCAAAGTAACACCACACATACTTCTCAAGGACCTCATTTCTACCGCATTAATCCTACGAACATGTTATCGTATCAATCTAACTCTATAAGTAAACAGACTTGCTTCTTATAGAGTTAGACCGGTTTCTCATACACTAACAATGTGTTAATGTACTGTTAACAGCTGTCAGTTATTTTATTTGTATGTACTCTGGCCAAGTGACTTAACTTATTAACGGTAGATAAATGGATTTTAGTATACCAGATGTAAGGTTTTATAGTACGCAGAAAATATACAGTGTGTTACAAAATCCACGAATCTATCCGAAAAGGAGAGTTCCACTCGTCGATAAGAAAGTTTCAAACTTTTCAAGACTATAGCGGAGAACTTAACGGAGAAAAAAATTGTATTGTGATGGGCATAGTCCTAAATCTTAAAAATAGTTACAAATTATACTTCGTTTTAAAGGTATAAGGTCAGTAAATAAAATGCTACAATTATAAATTAAAAATATTCACTGAGGCGTTTGGGGTCCGAGTACCCGGCTGCCTTTGACTCTATAGGCCTCATACGTTCTCTTCACGATTGGTTTGTTTTATCTCTGTTTTGTTGACGTTCGTGTCTTTTGTTTGTGTGCCTTTATGTTTACTTTGTGTTTCTGTAACAATTTAAATAAATATCCTCTTTCTTTCTTTTATCTTTTCTTTCTATTTCTTGTATTTTCGTGAATAAATGTGTGATGAAAACCCCGAAAAATTTATTGTTATGATTTTTTTTATGTCTTAGATGGTATAAAAGCAATGCCACTTCAGTCTAAGTTTGAAGCAAGTTCCCCATCTAAAGAGATAAGGTTTCCACAGGTCTGTACTTAACGCCACACTCTGTGTACGAAACAGCTGATATTTGTTTCCTGATTTTGAAGTTCTCGATTTCGAACTCTCCTTGAGTAGATGTAGGGATTTCATTTTTTATTTTTTTGCTTTTTTTGTTTTTTTTATTTTTATTTTTTTATTTAGCTTATTTTTTTATTTTTTTTTATTTGTTATATTACTAGTATATTATAATGTATAATTCCCAATAGTACTGGTACAAAAAAAAATTACATCCTATATAATAGAAAACTTCGAATTCAAGAAAAAATTATCCTAACACAGAGTTTGGCGTAAAGAATGAATTAACTGTCTACGGACTCAAATAGGCATAGTACAAAGTGCCAAAACAGTATGCGCAATAGTTTGATTAGTGAATGTTGTGGACTGAAATACGATGTAGTGATTAGAATTGAGAAAGGAATGTTACGTTGGTTTGGACACATAACATAGGATATATGGAGAGGATGAAGGAAGAAAGATTGACGAAAGAAATATATCGAGCCAATGTGGGTTGAAGGGCCGGTAATGGATGTCCCAGGCGGATATACAGCGATCAAATAAGGGATGTATTAGCAAAGGGCAAAAGGTAAAAAGTACTCGAAACCGACGTGCGTGCATGCAACGATTAATGAATGTTGATGAAGCGAAAGAGTTCTGTCAGGATCGTGGCAAGTGGCAAACCCTGGTCTCTGCCTACCCCTCCGGAATACAGGCGTTAGTTTATGTTATGTGTCATGTTTCATATTCATAATTTGCCCTCAAACATGCAAATGTCTTAATTAGTATCGAAAGGGTACCAGCAACGATCTCGTTTAATGCATGGTTCAAGGTATAAACGGAATGTCATTTATTTCACAGACACGTTTATGAAAAAAAATTGCAATAAAAACTTTATAAACATTTTGGAGGCGCTTTAATGCAATTTTAATTAAGATTATTATATTAATTTTCTATATACCTAGAGAATAAATGTCTATAAGAATAATATTAATAATGCAACCTATGCTTCCCACAGTAATCCACGGCTTTCTCTTAGAGAGAGGGTATGGGCTTAATTACCACGCGTGCCCACCGCGTATTGGAAATTTTAAGCGCTGAGGCACCTACGTGAACATCTCAGTTAGTCAGGTTTCCTTATGCAGTTTTCTTTAAACGTTGGCAAACGTAAGCGTTATGTAAAAAATAATATAATGATAATTCTTGTGATCACTCTGCCACACAGCAGTACATAGCTAACGTTTGTTTTTTTGTCGTTTTCGTCAATTTGTCGATTGCAGCTTAAACGCACAGTTTCACAAGCCATCATCGAAACAGATTTATCAATCTGTTTGCAGGTACGGATTGATAGCTCTATCACCACCTTTCATCACTCAGACCGCTTCCTAGGAAACCTACACGGAGCAAAGTTGGGCGAGGCCGCGCCTCGAGGGAAGAAATTTTAAATTATTTACAGTGCTGTTAATATTTTACTAAGTTTAGCGCTTACGCATTCTTCGATACACATCGGCGTGTTGTGCTATGTTTACATTGCGCTCCTTGTACTGCTCGAAGTATATTTACTTCACAAGCGGAGAATCAAGGTACGCTTTTGCACAGCAGCGAGACATGGAAATGGCTTCACGCTCTTAACGCCCCCCCCCCCCCTCTCCTGGCTAAACGGTTAATTGTAGAAACGGGAAAAGTATCACGGCTAAGTAGGCTTTACTAGTTAACGAGTAATAGGCAGCCAACTTATAAAAGTAAAATAATGCAGGGATATTTAAAAAAAATGTCATTATGGAATTAGTAGGGTTTTCATAAATCATCTTGTGGTCTGAAAGAGGATGTGACTGGAGTTGAGAAAAAAATATTGCATTGGTCTGGACATCATTATGAAGAGAATGACGGAAGAAAGATTCACGAAAAAAATATATCCAGCGAATGTGGGTGGGGGGGCCATTAAGGGACGTCCCAGGCAGATGTACTTCAACCAAAAAGAACCAAGGCGAACCAGGAAAGTTATATTAAATCATGTACTTTTTCCACAGCCTTGGTAGCCTAGTGGGTGGAACATTGGACTCGGAAGCGAGAGATCGCCAATGTGCGGTGGGCACTAGTGGTGATTAAGCCCATACTCTCTCCCTGAGAGAAGGCCTGTGCCCTACAGTGGGACGTATATAGGCTGCTTACGTATGCACTTTTTCAGACGGGAAGTTGGAAGTAGGTTACCGAACTAAAAACCTATTTCCAAGCTCTCGTAAAAAATGCATGAGAGGTTAATCAACTGTTGGTTCCGTCGTTCAAATATGGTTTAACTCTAGAAAATAATACAATTATGTTTACTTATATTGTTGCTTGTTAAACAAAATGAAATAGATATGCTTATTCTTTACATTATATATTGAACTAAACAGTTGTTACAACCCAACGAGTTTTGTTGTGGTTTGGTTATTTCAAGCAAGTCTTGCGCTCGAAAGCTTAGGAAATAAAATCTAACTTGAGCCGGGTACTCATCTGCGAGCCGTAACTGTAACGGTTGCATGCTCTGTATCAAAAAACAATAGTGTGTGCGTGGTTCGCGAACCTCTTGCGAGCGGTACGCGTGCCGCTAGCAGCGAGCCGTGAGTACTCGGCTCACGGCTCCTGTCACGCTTACACACTAGAGACTGGTTACTGTATCTGCTCTGTTACAGTTACGGCTCGCAGACGAGTACCCGGCTTTGCAAATCAATGAAAATACTGTTTCATATACGAACTTGCAGAGTTTTTATTCATAGTTCGATTATATACTTTTGCACCAACCCGTGCTGAGGACAATTTTAAAAACCTATTTAGAGGCTAAAAATTCCACCCATGCCGGGACTTGAACCCGCGGGCGCTTAGCCAGAGGTCGCGGGTTCAAGTCCCGGCATGGGTGGAATTTTTAGCCTCTAAATAGGGTTTTCATAGTTCGATACCATATTTTTCTTAAGCCAGCGACGGAACTCTGATAAATTGTGAATAGCAAAAATTTTCTGAGGGTGAATATTTCCTTCCCGAAGATTTTCCAAGCGATAAAATAACGACTTACGACTAATGGCAGTGACAGTTTGCGCAAGCTTACGCAAGGACTGCCGATTGAAGCTAACATGCAAGATTTCTTCTCAAGATACTTGTTGCCAAAAATTTTAGGACTGTTTGATAGTGATTGTCCCTGGATGCAAGGGCTGTTTTGCAAGATTTATTATTCATCATCAGCCATTTGACGCCCACTGCAGGACACTGGCCTCACTTATGGTTTTCCTAACCATGAAGGGTTTTGCCATAATCGCCACGCTTGGCAGGCGGGTTGGCGATCGCAGCGTGCGGTTGGAATCTCAGGAAGATGCTGCTATCCGTTTCCTGGTAATTTATTTCCTTAGTCGCCCTCTGCGACATCCACGGAATGAAATGGAGTGACGCTATTCTTAATCCGGCGCCACACGATTTATTATTATTATTATTAAAATTCTTTGTTGCATTTAAACGCATAGTTTGGCACAAAAGCGAGCGTAATCCTACTTTGAATTATCTTAGATGTTTTCATCTTTTCGTTGATAATTTTAATAGTCGAATAACAGCTTCCGTTGTGGTGCTTACGACACTGGTACATTGGTGAATATATAGATGGCGATGTGTGTTTTTAACTTTAACTTAATTTTAACATGCAATGTTGCCCTAACTGTATCTCTTAGAACATTATTTCAAAGACAACTATTATTTAGTATTCGATAGTTTTGCAAATTCTTGATTCGAATTTGTGGGCATATACGTAAAATATATATAGTCTTCACATCACATAAGCACGTGATGTGGTAACCAGATAAGGACATCTTTAACATGGAAAAACAGGCAGACGGGCTTTATCAGGTAAAATCATACAGTTATGAAATGAAATCATGGAAAGCGATGACTGCCTGGTTGGACTAGCCGCTAAGGCGCTTACTACCAAGATAGAGGTCATGGGTTCGATTCCCACTGGGGGCCGCCATACATTTGTACACAAGGCCTCAGTCTGGGTGTATTTCCATGTTTGTGACGTCCTTGCCTGGTTACCATAGCACAGGGTATCCTAGTTTAGCACCAGGACAAGTGATTGTTTTGTGTGGAAGTTATTATTATTATTATATACTTAACGCTTATAAACCGCTAGCAATTTATAAATGACTCTCAATTTACGTTTCGAGAGCCTGAAGCTAACAAAGCGTATAATGTCCGGCAAATAACTTGAGCAAAATCTGTTGCAGTCGGGATGAGGTAGCGATGGACACTTAGGAGCAATTCTAGGGTCAGCGGACTAAAGCACATAAGTCAAATTGTTATTAAATTATTGTGTTCTATACAACACCAGAAATAAAAATAGCATGTTATGTTAATGCTCCGTTACTGTAATAAAGGTAAAAAATATGTTTTAGAATCATTTTATAACAGGTTTTTTTCACTGTCTCAAAAATTTGTGGTTTGGACTTATGTGCCTTATCCGCTGACCCTAGAGTATTTTTTTAAATTATATGCTAATTTGACTAAACTTGAGACCTACCAAGGCTAGGCCGAATAAATTGTCAGGATGGTTCAGAAAATGGGCAAGCTTCAATACTCCACCTAAAAACAATGTCCCAGGCACTGCAGCGTCCGAGTAGTCACTTCATCCATACAGTGTGAGTGAAGGTGCCGCTGTATAAATCATCTCATTACGTAGATGCAAAGGCCAAAGTGAGTCCGAAGAATTCTAAGTCACAATGTGCGTTACCCGCCGATAACACCGGAAACACGTCCATAAAAAGTCCAAGCCACATAACCCCTATTTCTCGTACACTAACAATCTGCTAATCTATATGACGCGCACCGAATCCTGAAGAATTCCAATCGTCTAATTGTCAAATTCCATACTAATTGTTATCGCAAACGTCAGGATTCCGACAGGATTTGGTGCGCATAATTAGACCCCTGTTCACGGATGTAAGCTGTTTCGGTTGTGTTCGGTAGTAGGGGGTCACTGCTGAACCCGCGTGCAACGAAAATATGTCGCATAATTAGACCCCTGTTCACGGATGTAAGCTGTTTCGGTTGTGTTCGGTAGTAGGGGGTCACTTGCTGAACCCGCGTGCAACGAAAATATGTCGCATAATTAGACCCCTGTTCACGGATGTAAGCTGTTTCGGTTGTGTTCGGTAGTAGGGGGTCACTGCTGAACCCGCGTGCAACGAAAATATGTCGCATAATTAGACCCCTGTTCACGGATGTAAGCTGTTTCGGTTGTGTTCGGTAGTAGGGGGTCACTGCTGAACCCGCGTGCAACGAAAATATGTCGCATAATTAGACCCCTGTTCACGGATGTAAGCTGTTTCGGTTGTGTTCGGTAGTAGGGGGTCACTTGCTGAACCCGCGTGCAACGAAAATATGTCGCCTCGTCGAGGGCAGTAACTACGTATCGTGTTCAAATCCTCTTGAATCGTGCCGGTATACAGCGCCAGTGCCACGTAACACATTACGTAATTTGACCTAAAAGTAGAAAGATAGGGAACACTTTATTGCACAACCGTAGGGGATGCACGGGAACCGTATATGGGACCCTATGTATGGGTCAGCAAAGTTGGTCACTTTTGAGGATGACTTCTACTCTGCCGCAACACAGTTTTTAGGATTCCGTACTGGAAAGGTAAGAGACCCTATTACTAAGTCTTTGGTGTCAGTCCGTCCGTCCGTCCATCTGTCACCAGACTGTATCTCGTGAACCGATAACGGTTCTACTATCAAGGACTATCAAGTTAGACAGTTGAAATTTTCACAGACGGTGTATTTCTGTTGCCGCTATAACAAAAATACTAAAAACAGAAGAAAATAAATATTTAAGGCTCCCACACAACAAACGCGACTTTTTTGCCCAACATTAATAACGGCAACAGGTAGATTCTTGAAATATTCAGATGTTGTATAGATAATGGTACGGACCTTTTCGTGAGCGAGTCCGACTCGTACTTGGCCGGTTTTTCATCTAGCGCGAAGGGTAGTTGTTGCTGTTAAACTGTTGTCGCTTATTGTTTGACTTTGCAAAATATGTACCTACCCTCGAATGTTCACTATGAGTTATACTTTGATAAGTAATTTTAGAAAGGTATCCTAGCGCATTAAGTCTTTATACATGTATAAGTATCACATAATTCTTATACCAAATAAACTATTTGTATTTGAACTGATAACTATTAACAGTAGATTAACAGCTCACTATAGTGTTCGAGAAACAGGGGGTTATTCAAGCTATTTGTCGGGTATTATAACAGTGGCGCTACGTGGGTGTTTGTATGTACCCTTAACGCGAACTGGCTCAGGTGTTTGTCAGCCAAACGACGAGCGCCGCAGAGTGATTCCGCTAAATTACGACTGCATGTACCTATGCTGGAGAATAATTATACTTACTCGAGGGGAAGTAAGAAAAATAGGGCATCTAATGTTACTTCTAAATTTAGGAAATACATTAACTTTGTTCTACGACTTACAACAATTTTTTGTTCAATGTACATACATACATAAACTAACGCCTGTATACCAGAGGGGAAAGCAGAGACCAGGGACTGCCACTTGCCACGATTTCATTCATTCATTATTCTAAAACAATATATAAAATAAAATTAATTTAAAAACAGACTTGATAAAAATTTTACAAGTGCACGGAAGTGATATACATGCATCAGCTTAGAGCTGTTTGTCTATTAATAAATAAAACAATAAAATAAATAACTCCTACACAACATAATCACTTGACCTGTTCCCAAACTAGGATACCCTGTACTATGGCAACCAGGCAAGGACATTACAAGCATGGAAATACACCCAAACGTTCTTTAACGATTTTTTTTAAATATATGAACGTTTCTGTGGGCACTTCGGGTGAATGATGTGACAAAATAGTTGCGGCACTGTTCCAGAACCTTTTCTGCACGAGCTTTCGTACATTTTTATACATTCTAAAAATGTGTGCATTTCAGCCCCTACAAGTGTCCATCCCGTCTGCCAATACCCCAGGAGGCTTCAGGCACTACTCACGCTGCACATCAGGGATGCTATCCGTTTCCGAATTATTGGGTGGAATTATTGGAACCATCCGTTCGACAGAACAGCCGATAATTTTTTCACGATTTCAGTATTTTCCTAATCGCAAAAGTTCGTATTGACCCCTATTTTTTGGATGCACATGGACATTTTGTTAAATCGGTGTATTAACACTGAATTCCACGCTGGCGCAGCCTTCTTTACAGTTAGTTTGTCGTGAATAATCCGGTCGGTTTGATACTGAAATAAACTAAAAATAAGCAATAAACGCATTTATACTTAACTTTTTACTTTATTTATGGCTACGTACAGCACTTGATCTAGAAGTAAAAAGCTTATATCGGATTTGCAAGTTTAAATAATGTTTTCCGACCCAGCCTTTCTTTAAAGCAATCCATATTGTCCTTACCTCGGCCTTCGACACAGTATGAAAATACTACACTTAGAAGTACGACCTAAGTACGGTTCACTATACACCAATTCACTACGTAGACTAGTTCTAGTTCGACTGGAGATTTCCGCACTTAGCCTCATAGTTGGGCCATTGTACGTAGCAAGTGCTGAGGTATGTAAATACCTCAGACACTAGGGTTTCCTCACGACGTTTTCCTTCACGGTTAGCGAGTGGTATTGCTACTATAACTTCACAAATGTACGTAACTTAGAAAACAAAGTCATTGGTACCGGGATTCGAACCCACGACCTCCCGAATGAGAAGCAGGCGTTCTACCGCTCCGCTGCCACAGCTCCTTGCGTAGACTATTTAAGAGCCATATCACAGCAGATACTATTGCACAGGACATAAGTGCGCGTTTTCAATAAAACTATAGCTGACAATATCCAGCTGACCTCCACTAGATATATCGCTGTGATCGACACCGCAAAAAAAAAAACAAAATGGCGGTCCGGTGCGTGTCCGAATAACCCAATAAGCATCCTATCCAGAAGGGTCTGCCGAGGTCAGACGGGGCATGGACCGTGTCACTGATAAATGATCTTCTCGGGTACAAAGACATCCCACTGCATAAATAGAGCAGTAGTTTAGCAGTTAAATAGGTAAGATATCTACTTACCTAGTATCCTAGTTTGGGAACAGAACTTGTGATTGTGTTGTGTAGAAGTTGTTTATTCATTTCACTCATTATTTTTTCATTTCAGATAGTACAGCAACTGAGTGGCCACTTAACTGATAGTTTATAGTGTAGCGCAGTCTGGAGTAGTCATTTATGTTGTTATAATATATTTATGGATAAAATCGCGATTTTATTAATTAGATAAACTAGTTACCTTAATTACCGACAGTTACGGCGAGACTATAATGGTGACTCCGTCATATTGTAGTGAGGCTAAGTGGAATTAGGCGCATCAAGAAAACCAGGCGAAAGAGATCAGTCCAAATAGAGTTCCAGCAACTGGCACAAATAGGGGCTAGCATCAATGACCTGGCCCAAAACAAAGGAATGGAAGAAGTTTATGTTGGCTCCAAGCCCCTCGGAGTAGTAATAGAATTTGAAAAAAAGTTAAATCCTTGAATGAAGGTAATTAATTACTTCACTCAAGATTTTTTTTATAAATAAGTACAATATTAAAACTTAATTCACTCGCAAAAATTTTCGTCAACCAGAAAATGGGAAAATAAATACAAAATATGCACAAAAACACATAAAAAGATAAATTTAATTGCGATTAAATATATACGTATGTGTGACAGATTCCGATTCATAGGCAACTCATAGTGTTCCAGCGTGATTATTGGTGACGTCACATCAAACAATGTTGAAACACCCCGAGGTAGCCTCGTTTAGGCCTCGTTTTCACTTGCCATAAGCTCTTATATTACGCGTACCAAATCCTGAACGATTCTAATCATCCAACTGTCAAATTAGTATGGAATTTGACAGTTAGACGGTTGGAATCACGGGAGGCCAAGTGCGAGCTAGTTCAGTGTAAAGAGCATCGCGAGCCGCATTGCAGGAGAAACTACTGCTTTCCATTTACACTTGGGCACAATGGTGGGTGTATCTAGACAATAGACACGTATGCTCTGGACGAGAATAAAAGAGGGGAAGATATCTTCACGCGAAACGCGCCATTGTGTAAGCGGAACATGATTGAGATGACACTTTAATTAAGAATGTGTCCCGCGTCACTTGATTAATAGAAAAGCTTTTTAGCGATTACATCTGCAGTACAGAATCATAAAAAAGAGAGATAAAAGGAGTAAAAAAAACGCCCAAGTGCGAGTCGGACTCGCGCATGAAGGGTTCCGTACCATTATCTATACAACATTAGACAGAAAGATAAAAAAACAGCAAAAAAAAAAACACGTTTGTTGTATGGGAGCCCCCCTTAAGTAATTATTTTATTTTGTTTTTAGTATTTGTTGTTATAGCGGCAACAGAAATACATAATCTGTGAAAATTTTAACTCTCTAACTATCACGGTTCAGCCTGGTGACAGACGGACGGACGGACGGACGGACGGACAGACAGAAGGCGAAGTCTTAGTAATAGGGTCCCGTTTTTACCCTTTGGGTACGGAACCCTAAAAAGGAGAGGGAACGGGAAATAATTTGTGATTTGATACATCGAGCTAGCATAAATGCTGTAATAAATTTGATGGTATTAATAATTTTTAATTACATTCATACTTCAAACGTATATAGGAATCAAGTTCATTTTATACTAGCGCCGCAATTGAGGATAATTAGTTCAACTTCTTTCGATAGCTATTGCAAAGTTTTAGTGACTTTCAATATTTGAATGAAGAATTTACTTTAAAATTTGATACAAGTTAGTAACACACAGAAATGTACCTATAGGTACCGACCTATTTTACAATACCTGTAATCAGCCTTTCTCATCTAATCGCTGCCGGCGGGCGAATCGAACTCTGCTGATTCCGTAGAGACCAAACACTCGACCAATACCAACTTGTAAATCATACAAGATTAGGTACATTTCGTAATCTAAGATTTTGGGGTTGCAACGAAACTTTTACAGGTTTAACATGTACCTAAGTGTTTTTGTAACACAAGATGGCTGCCGCGTTAAATTTATTATTTTACAATATAGGAGTAGTTTTATTTTAAGGTAAGTACCTAAGTAGTTCACTTAATTTTTTAAAATATTTTACTCTCTTTTTTCCATGAGAATGTATTACAAACTTCGTCTTTCTGTTACATTGTGAGTAGAAGCTAGACATATTATTTCGGGATACCGCCGTTTAGCCAAAGTATTTTTCGCCAAATTTTACTTCCCAATAAACTTATGGCATCAGTTTCATTTCCCAAATGAAACTTTAGCAAGTTTTCATTTCGCATTTTATTCATTTGGTCAAATTATCATTTCGCATAATTTTACTGCGTCAAGTTTTATTAAGACAAACGTTTATTATGCTAACGTTTTATTTTGGCAAGTATTATATAGCAAATAATTGTTTGATTAAATTTATATTTCGCATTTTGTTTGTTAGGTCAGTACACATAAGCAAAAATAGGTTCGAAGTTCCTTCGGGTGTTAGTTCTTTTTTTTATATAAAAGCGAAAAAAAATATTTCACTAAAAAATTTAGTTTTGTGTCAAACTTAAACAAGGTTGGTGCATGGAAAAGTCATAGGTACCCTACATTATGATATGGCAAAACGTGGGATACCGCCGTTTTTGCCAAACGATACTTTTGACTGAATAATGCTTGGTAAAATGAATTTTGACCAAGTATTTATTTGGTAAACAATAACTTGCCATAATAACTTTTGCTAACTGTTTATTTGCTTTAAGTGGTTTTGAGAAATGTTTTTTTGCCAAGTGATAATTTGCGGAAAATAGTTTGGGAAGTAATACTTTGGGAAACGATTTTTGGCAATACATTAGTAAACCATTATTTCGTATCAACTTATTAGACTTCATACTAAACAAGCACATAACATAAATAAGTACATACAACTCTCGAAATACCTGATAAATGAGACGACAATATTTAAATGTGGCAGTATGTATCGAATTCGAAACACAAGCGCGGCAACCCTGTTACGCTTACTCCGATAGGTAGTAGGTAGTTAAATCCGGCGGACGGCCAAGATTGCATACTGGATGTTCCCGTAGTGTCCCTATATCGTCTGTGGGTGTTCCTTATACGTGGTAATATTTGTTTCGTAACATGCCGTCTGGGAGTTTAGTGCGTGTTGGCGACACAAATGATTGATTCATTTCCCTCGACTATACAGACAGCCTGCATTGTTCCGAACTCATTTGTCAACGACAGCCGTGACCTCCGATGGACTACAAGTCAAGGCTGCTCGATGTAACATACCGATCGCCGAGCGTTTTCTAGTTGACGCCTGTTTCGAGGACGCGAGCGTTGTGCGCTTTGATCGATCCTCGAAGCAGGTCATCAAACGACGCCGCTACAATGCAGAAAAATCACGAAAATGCATAATTCATAAACAACCTTCACAGACTCTTGGGTTTTCCAACGGACGACAGGGTTATTTATAAAATGTGCAATTCCGGAAACGTGTCGTTTAGAGTTTTTCATTTAAAAACACTTTCATTTGTTTTTGTTAAATTTGCCATTGATGGTAAATATGAAGTGAATTTTCGCGGTTTTTCTGATTTGTTGTATTGTATATGATAGATAAACCTTAAAATCACATAGAATGGAGAATATTCTATGTAGAACCATTTCCTAAAGGCTGCGACATTGGCAGAAAACGTGAAGCACAAATTTAATAAAATTATGCATCGCCCTGATATAAACAAAAATATAATACTGAGAAGAACTCGTAGAGCAGTGTTTTTGAGTTGTAAAAAGTAGTTTTGTCCTCTGCATATCAACGTTGTCGCCCTCACCCATACAGTAGGAAAATGATTAAACGATATGATCAAAGGCTGTGTTTTAATTCACCGTCTAAATTAAAATAATAAAATACTTTCCGCAATAACTTCCACACAACACAATCACTTGTCCTGGTTCCAAACTAGGATACCCTGTACCTTGGTAACCAGGGAAGGAAATAGCCAACAAGGAAATATATCCAGACTGAGGCTATTTGTACAAATGTATGACGGCCCCCAGTGGGAATCGGACCAAACGACCTCTTGCATGGTAATCAGACGTGAAACCGCTAGACCAACAAGGCAGTAAAAAAATGTGTAAAATAACGGTCTTATTTTCTTTTTAAAGTTTTCTAAAAAACTACTACGTTTGTAGTCACCACGGGCCTCCCTGCGCGATTATCTCTTTCTCTGAGTTCTTGACTCTCTTATCATTTTATTGGTAAAAATGTTTAATTCCATAAGTCCAAAATGTTTTTATTCTTCCTGTGTTTTGTCATAAACCGGCTAAAAAGTAGGGCTGTTGTACAACTTATGTGTAACTTGAATCTAGATGTTTCGTTTTATTTTTATTGCCATGATCGCTTTGTTTCTGTTTTGTCAGTCAAATACTGCCATTATTAATTAACTTCTCCATTCCTAATAAAGAAATAAATATTTTGATTTGAAATCTATTATTCAGGGCTCTTATTGTAAAAAATGCGACATTATCGGAAGTAGCGAGATGGTCGCAAATCCGTATCTCAAGATATGATATGACGTCATTGGGCTAACAAAGAGCCATAAATTTCTAGCGTTCATTACTCAGCGGCAGGAAATTTCGAAACTATTAAAAAAAGAGCCGTATTTGTCGCTAGATTCGAGTGAATTCGGGCTCAAGCGCGACGTTGACGACCCTTCCGAACATATCGCTGCTTCATAATAAGAGCCCTGATAAATACAGTCGTGTTTCTGCCAAACTGCACAACAGTTTGTTGGCAGATTCTCTTAGTTTTTATATTACAATTTATATTTCTCTTGAATATTAAGTACAAATACTAAAATTTGCTGTCGTGGAAGGTATATGAAACTCCCTCACATTACCCGCTTCCTTGCCCTACGCCTGTCACAGTAGGTACCAAAACTTCATGCCAAGAAGTAGTGTAAGCGGAAGAACTACGAAACGGAATTCTGACCCAAGTTTTAGCATGAACTTGTATAGTGTAATAGGCCCTTCACTCGGCTCTCCGCCCTGAGGTACGAGTGAAAACTCCTAAAAATCGCCGACTAATTTTGGTACTTGTATTTTAATTTACTGCTTCCCGATGATTAAAATTTTTAAGGTTTGGGGAGTACAGTGGCCTAATTCGGTATTTGACACGATCAACAATAAATTATTTCATATGCTCGATTAAAACAAAAAATACAAAATATCTCGGAAAATTTATCTCTTTTAGTCAATTACTAGTTATTACAATAATTAAATAGATTAAACATAAAAAGAGTGCTCTGAAATGTGACGTCATAAGCCAGTATTTTCATACAAAATTCCGTTTTAAAAGTAACTCATTTGATATTTTGTCAAATACCCAATTACGCTCACCAAATCCTGAGCGATTCCAATCGTGTAACTGTCAAATTCCACACTAATTTGGCAGTTAGACGATCGGCGTCGCTCAGGATTTGGTGAGCGTAATATAGGGGCTGGGGAATAAAGGCCTACCCTTTATCAGAGAGATAGGTCGCCGCTTGAGTGACTGTGGCTATGACTGCCGCTCTGGGGCCTATCTTATGCATAGGATCTCCCTTGTAGTGCAGCGAGGTCACGCTGCCAGCGTAGTGGGACCCTTTGCGTCGGATGTGTCCCGGGGCGGCTTATTTTCTTAGTGTTATATTTTCTTTGTGTGTATTATCTTTTGTGTGTATTTGGTATTAATTTTACCATTGTATGTTTGACGAAAATTTTTGCGAATTAATTTAATTTTTATATTGATAATGTTAATATTTTATGTGTGATTACGCGTATTAAAGCAACTTTGCAATAATTAGAATTTGTCCGAACACTGCTAAGCTCACTTCTCGGCAAACATGAAGTGCGTTGAACTTGAAGTTTCAACGTGACTAATTGTTGCTTTAGATACCCTGGAAACTTGCTGGGTGTTTTTGAGGTAATTTCTTCCGAGCTTAGCCATAGTAAAATATCTAAATAAGTTGAGGTGGTTTCTTTCTACATTTTTGACAACCATCTAAGTCTTCAAATGGGCACGTTTTTAATTTGTTACTTTCATTAAGTCACAGGATAAAAAAATAATCTTTTCTTTATGTAGCCTATATGGCACTTACTTTTTTTCTGTTTTGTACAATAAAGAGTTCTAATCTAATAATAGGGGTTAAAGTATGAAATTGCCGTTTGATTGCAATAGGTCCTTTGAATTGACATAGAATCTTCATGGTTTGAGGTTTTCGAATGAAACTTTTTTCAAATGGTTTCTATGATGTTCTTTTTTTAAAAAATGTGAAACATTTGAATATCGACTTTCAATTGTTTTTGTTATTTAATTTAGACAAGAAAGATGGATACTGCGAAAATTCGAGTGATTTTTGAATACGAGTTCCGACGCGGAACTAACGCGGCAGAAACAGCCCGCAATATCAATGCTGCGTTTGGAGAGGGGTCTACTAATGAACGCACCGTGCGATTTTGGTTTAAACGCTTTCGTGATGGAAATTTCGACTTAAAGAACGAGCCACGAGGAAGACCGCCCACACAGGTGAATAAGGATGAATTAAGAGAGATAGTGGAGTGGAAGCCGACCCTAGTCAAACTACCCAGGAATTAGCGGCATGGTTTAACGTTACCTTACCCACAATATTGACTCACTTGCGTCAAATCAATAAAATAAAAAAATACGAAAAATGGGTGCCTCATAATCACTCGAATTTTCGCAGTATCCATCTTTCTTGTCTAAATTGAATACCAAAAACAATTGAAAGTCGATATTCAAACGTTTCACATTTTTTAAAAAAAGAACATCATAGAAACCATTTGAAAAAAGTTTCATTCGAAAACCTCAAACCATGAAGATTATATGTCAATTCAAAGAACCTATTGCAATAAAACGGCAATTTCATACTTTAGTCCCTAATATATGTCCCACTGCAGGGCACAGGCCTTCTATCAGAAAGAGAGTATGGGTTTAATTACCACGCGTGCCCACTGCGGATAGGGAATTTCAAGCGCTGAGGTATGTGAATAGTTCAGACACTCAGGTTTCCTCACGATGTTTTCCTTCACCCTTAGCGAGTGGTATTGCTACTACAACTTCACAAATGCACGTAACTTAGAAACAAGCGTCACAAACGTCATTGGTTACGAACCCACGAACTCTGGAACGCGAGGCCGGCGTCCAAAAAAAGAATTAAAAGAACCTTATACTTAAACATAAACATAAACATAAACATAAACATAAACATAAACATAAACATAAACATAAACATAAACATAAACATAAACATAAACATAAACATAAACATAAACATAAACATAAACATAAACATAAACATAAACATAAACATAAACATAAACATAAACATAAACATAAACATAAACATAAACATAAACATAAACATAAACATAAACATAAACATAAACATAAACATAAACATAAACATAAACATAAACATAAACATAAACATAAACATAAACATAAACATAAACATAAACATAAACATAAACATAAACATAAACATAAACATAAACATTTACATACAGCCACATACATTGCTTCTGGCCCCACACTAGGATACCCTGTGTCGTGGGAACCAGAAACAGCGACATCACAAACATGTAAACATCCAAGACCTGGGGTTTATTTTTTTTGTCCCCAGCCGGGATTCGAATTGGGAACCTCTCGCATGGAATGCAGATGCACTACCGCTGCGCCACGAGGTCGTCAATTATAAAATAGAATCTACTCTTATCCACAGATTAAAAAGACCAACTCTTATATATACATTGTGTCCATTTAATAATTTAAAATGGGTTTCATTCTATCACTGTCGGTTCTATCGGCTGTCTGTCGATTCTAACACTTTCAATTTTATTTTTCCAATGCCTGTGACAGGCGTAACGTAACAACGTATCGTACAAAATTCTACATGTAGAGGTATGCAAAACGAAAGCCATTAACACTTTTGGCGACCGGCGTTATGCGTAAAACCACACACATGTTCGTGACACAAGGCAACCGCGTACCCGGTAGACAACGCAATTACGGCTTGAACAAAATTGTCTCTTAAGTCTTTGTGCCTTTTCGCAGACCTCTTTGTCTGCTTCAACATTTCAGACCCTAAAAGAGGGCGTTAAGAGCGACTTTTGCGTGCCCCTGGGCAGGTCTTACAACTAGAATTATTGTAAAACTTTTCCATTTCCTTTTCTTCACCTCTTTTTATCTGATTCATCTTGGAACAAGAAAATCTAGTTATACTTGAGATTTTCGCATATCGTGCTCACATTTGGATATGCCAGAATTTTGTTTGGCCTTAGAAAAAAAAATGGATTCGTTATTATCGTACTGAATAGATTGATATGTACCGTAACACGGTCACCTAAAAATGCGCCATTCCTAAAAGACAATAGTAGGCTTTTGAACGAAACATTTTTTATTTGATGGGTTAATATAAACAGGAAAACATCGTGAGAAAACCTAAGTGCCTGAGGTGGTCAAATACCTCAGCGATAAAGCCCATACATACCCTCTCTCGGAGAGGAGGCCTGTGCCCTGCAATGGGAAGACTATAGGGTAAATAAAAAAAGTTTTATGTATATTTTTAAGTGGCTTTACGGTTTTCTGCTTTGTGATAGCGCTGTTTGTTAGATGATGCTTAAAACGAAGTATGTTACATGGAATGAGCATTCTTCTATATGTTGTTTTACGGACATTGATTTATTAAAGGCTGCAACATTGGTAGAGAGCGTACCTTGAGCAAGAATTTAATAAAATTGTGTAAACCGAGATATTAAAATATATATATAAATCTGAAGAAAATCTCATAAAACTAATGTTGTTGTAAAACACAAACTCTAACTGGCATGTTCCAGGAATTGCACATTTTATAGGTAACTCAGCAGATAAGTTATACCCGAAAACAATTCTATTTCAGTACGACAAGATAAGAAAATGCACAATTTCAATTTGCCTTGGCAATGTTCGTCGTACAGTAGTAAATTGAAAGATTGTTCAGCTGGTGATATGCGCCGGTCTCGTGGCACTAACAAGAGTTATTATTCAAAGTCAAAACATTTTTTATTCACTATAAAAAACTAAAATCTTTACTTCACGAACGTCAAAGCTGTTAGTTCCACAATTAATTGATTATGCGGAGAAGAAGCTAACAAAGAAACTTTTTTTTATCAATAACTTTCACACTCACTTGACCTGGTCCCAAACTAGGATAACCTGTGTTGTAACCAAGCAAGGTTATTTTTTGCAAAACAGGTTTGCTGTTTTGTTGTAAATTTGTTTATTGTAAATACCAGACATCTTTGTCTTCCAAATAATCCTTAATGTTACAATGGGCTTTTTTGCACAGAGCTTAACATGTTTTTTAAACCGCGTCGGTAAGTGTAATATATCTTGAGGAATTTTATTGTAGAACCGTGTATATTTCCCCATAAAGGTATAGGATATATTTTTGTTTAAGGCTCCAGAATTGGTCAGGAAAAATATCAGTAACTTACGTAAGGCGCGAATTTGGTTACTCTAATCAACTAAGACTTTCCACGGACTCGTTTACACATGTCCGTGGAAAGTCGTAGGTGCTTGCAGTGGAGAGAAAAAAAATCCCCTGAGTTGCGTATGAATATTATTCTGGATACACAGTGATGAGCTGCTGACGCGGGCTTTCGGATTAAATTTTAAATAATTTGTACAATCTACAATTTAATATTACAAGATTTCCGCACATTGCCTCTTAGTTGCACTATTGGACGCAGCAAGCGCTGAGGTACCTATGTGATCTCACGATATTTTTATTTGTTCACGTGAGCCAGTGCTACAAATTCACAAATATACTTAACTTATAAAATGAAGTTATTGATACATGCCGGAATCGAACCAAAGACCTTTGGAATGTGAGACAGGCTTTCTACCTGTGCGCTGTCACCGCATTACTCTCCGTCATTGAGATCTGCGGATCAAAACGAAACTGGCAAAATTCATCAAAATTACATTCCCTTGTGTACCAAGTTTTAGTTAAATATCCGGCCGCTGGTTTAACGTGAAACGTCTATAAGTGAACGCAAATTTTTAGCTCAAACTGCGTAATATGTTACGTGGGGCTGGCGCCATCTAGCGGCACAAATCAAAAGGATCTGAGTAATGGCTACTTTGTTCTACTCCACGATGCATAAATGAATTGCACACAACACGGAGTTGCAGCCCTCGGCGCGGCAACAAGTTTTCGTTGCATGCGGTTTTAGCAAGTGACCCCCTACTACCGAACCGAAAGACGAAAGAAATTTCTCAGTTTATTACTGGATACGATTCGTTACGTTATTATTAGAACTCTTTTCTATCGAACTCCTTAGAGCGGAACACTTCATATTAACTTTCCCGTTGTATGTAGTTCGAAAAAAAGAAAAGCTTTTGTTTCCTGTTCTCGGTGCCTACTCTAGTAAACATTCGATGAGATACCTCTTTTATCTGGTGCCAAGGATTGTGGTGTGATGGTTTTGGTCGTTGCTATAAAATACTGGGTAGAAGATTTGTGCTCAGGGACTGAGTGCACTTGCGGGCACTTAACCGCAACCTCGTGGGTGAAGGAAATAAAAAAAATGTATCGTAAGTGCAATAAAAATGTATCGTAAGTGCGAAAGTGTAAACGAATGCAGGCATTTCACCGATCGCTAAGTGACTGCTACTGAGAAAATCACATGAGCTAGCCCCGTCAAAAATGTGCCCAGCATTGTGTTTTTTTTTAAATTAATAATAACTTCCCCACAACACAATCGCTTATCCTGGTCCCGCAATAGCCTTTTTTCCCATGTCTACAGAATCTCATTTCTACAGATTTTTATTTCTACAGAATCTCATTTCTACAGATTTTTATTTCTACAGAATCCCATTTCTACAGATTTTTATTTCTACAGAATCTCATTTCTACAGATTTTTATTTCTACAGAATCCCATTTCTATTCATTTTCAATTCAACAGAGTAACATTTCTACAGATTTGCATGTAAAGGTACATAATTACAATTTTAGGATTCCGTACCAAAGTGTAAAAACCGGCCAAGTGCGTGTCGGGCCACGCGCTAGGTAGGGTTAATTAGTATGAATAAATGAAAAAGTACTCAAACTGCATAGCTGATAAAATACAGGTTAAGGAATGTATACAGCGTTTAGCAGCGTTACATTAATGTTAAGTTTAATATTTAAGTAACTTAATTTTTAGTTTATGTTTTTCAATTTCAAATGTAAGAGATATTATTAATAAGTATTAATATAGAATAAGAAAATTGAGCTGGAATAAAAATGATTGAAAAAGATAGTTTTTTTTTTTACCAAACCATAATCAAGTTTATGATTTGTTCCTTTCAAAAGTGGTTAAACTGTGAATCAATTTGATTGTAATGTATGTCTGTAGAATTGGGAATCCGTAATGTTGGGAATTTGTTAAAATGGAAATCAATAGAAGTGGGAATCTGTAGAGTTGGTAAACTGTAGAGTTGGTAAACTGTAGAATTGGGAATCTGTAGAGTTGGTAAACTGTAGAATTGGGAATCTGTAGAGTTGGTAAACTGTAGAATTGGGAATCTATAGAATTGGCAATCTGTAATGGAAATCTGTAGAATTGGGAACAATCCCGGAATAGGATACCTGCACTTTGGTAGCCAGTAAGGACATTGTAACGAGGTAATCGCCTCGTTGCTTTTTTTATCATTTTCGGCCATCTACTATTCCAAATTTAACTATTTTATGACATGTGCCGCAGTGTTCGGACGTATGTAGACCGATATTCCTCAGCCTCCGAACTAAGTGGACGTAAACGAGATTCTATTTTTATTATCAATTTTATTATAACACGTCTGTCACCTTATCCTGCGTATCCTGTATCCTTATCTACGAAATCACAAATATTCAAAAGGCACATTAATAAAATTAATGTAAGTGTTCTTCCCTTCAACTCCTCATTGTATTTTTATATTTATGTTTTTAGACCGTAGTTAAGCTTTTCTATTTTATTGTTCTCAGGTGCCTTTCCATTACATTATAAATTTACCGTGCCCCTGGATAACCTCTTTTATTATCTCGGATCGCACCCAACCTAACCTCCTGCGACAACATCATATGGGCACATTGAAAGATAGGCTGTAAACACATACCTACTCACCTATATGTGTACTTATCTCATATGAGAAATGTGCTGAAAGGATAGGTTCCACTTTTATCCTATGACATTTCTTCTCATAATTTTTTATTGCTATCACGAACTATGTCGATTTCTTCAAAGATTCTTTATTCTTCCAACAGAATACTCACTGCTGACATTCAGCAACTCAGTTACAGTTCGAGTGACAGCAAAAAATTAACCCGTATTTGACTCGCTGTTCACGCAATCCAAAATTTTTGTGAATTTTGTAAGCCAAAGCTTACCCGTGAGATCAAATATGTAAAATTAATAAATACGTGTTAGGTACGCGAAAGCCTGCCGAAGGAATTGAAGCGAAATAACGTGAAATAGTATTTCGTAAGTCTGTGGGTGAATACAAAATAACTCCCGAGATCCATTAAAAAACAAAATATACACCATTTATAGGACTGCGTGTTATCCATGATGGCTGCCTTATGGCAGAGTACAAAATAATTGGACCAGAAGCCCAGATTCCAGTAATAGAAGGAATCTGTGCTTCTGATCATTAGCCTACAATCGGTAGAGATTCTTAGGGTAGATACCTATCTATCCAATCTAGAGACTGGTTAGATAAGTGTCTAAAAATCCAGTGAAACTTGAGAGGATTATTTAACTCATCAATATAAACAATTTCTGTCATATATTAGAGCTAGAGCAGATATAAACATGTATTTGCTTGTTACGCTGAACGGCACAGAAATAAAAAAATAAAAAATGTACTAAGATGGACTTATTTCGAAAGAAATTTCTTCCAGCCAGCCTATGAGAGTTTCTGAATTATAAAACAGAGACGGGTAACGGCAAATAAAGCTCTATAATTAGAGAAAAAAAACTAAAAATCACCTATTTATTATATCACTTATTTTAATTTTACTTTTACGTACTAAGTTTAATATGAGAAATTTATTTATGGAACATATAGCTATAAATATATACTTACTAATATACACACTCGTTGTACACATACTACTTACATAGTAAATAAAATATATATACGTATTTCTAGACATAACATAACATAAGCTCACGCCTGTATCCCAGAGGGGTAGGCAGAGACCAGGAACTGCCACTTGCTACGATCCTAGCATTCATTAGTCGTTGCATGCACGCACGCCGGTTTCGGGTACTTTTCATCTTGCCCTTTGTTAATACATCCCCTATTTGGTCGAAGTATGTCCGTCTGGGTCGTCCCTTACCGGCCCTTCCATCCACATTCGCTCGATATATTTGTTTTGTCAATCTTTCTTTCTTCATCCTCTCCACATGTCCAAACCAACGCAACATTCCTTTCTCAATTCTTGTCACTACATCCTCTTTCAGTCCACAACGTTCTCTAATCACACTATTGCGTATCCTGTCATTCAAAGTAACGCCAGACATACTTCTCAAAGACCTCATTTCTACTGCATTAATCCTACTTTCTTGCTTCTTTTGCCATACCCAAGTCTCGCTAGCATACATAAGTGTTGGGACCAGCACTCCATTATGGATAGCCACTCACAAAGGAGTGCCATGCACTGTTTACACAATTTCCTGCTTTTACTCTTCTTTCTATATCACCTTCACACTTGCCATCCCTGGTAAGGAGGCTCCCCACATAGACAATTTTTTTCACTTGACATAAGTATTTATAGGATAATAAACATACATAAACAAAAGTTACATAGATAAAAATAATAGCAACATTACTTACATAATGGAAAGGAAGTCCTCAAAATTCTCAATCTTTCGAAGTTGATCTCGATATAAAAGTTGTCTGTGTTCACCGGACCTTTTTGAAACATTTTCGGTTTTATCTATAAAAACACTGTTTCTTAAAACACTCCTCAAAGACAGTTTAAGTAGTCCGTGGTAAAGGGAAAGACGTAACGACAGATTGTGTGAACTGCCTCTGAGGAGTGTTTTAGAGGAATCGTGGTTTTATAAATTAGACTAAATTGTCCGTAAATAGTGAAGCTTCTGGCGTTGTATTTATTTTGTGGAGAAAGCGACACAACGTTGTAGCATCACGTCGCGACCCACCGGCCGCGACCGCTTGGATGATAAATGATAACATTCATAACTTTGCTACTAAACATGACTACCCATAGATAGGGCAGGTTTTCGGGTACTTCATTTTGGTTTTCTGGGACGGAAATGTTGTGAGTACAACTGAGTGTTTGAAATTGACTGGCAGAACTCCAACAACTAGCACAGGCGCGCTTGAGCCCGACAATTCACTCCAATCTAGCAAGAATAGTTTCGAAATTTCCTGCCACTGAGTAATGAACGCTAGAAATGCATGGCTCTGTTAGCCTAATGACGTCACGTCATATCTTGAGATGCAGATTTGCGACCATCTCGCTACTTCTGATAATGTCGCATTTTTCATCATAAGGGCCTAGAGAAGAATGGAAGAAGCTTTTGTTAGCCCCGAACTCATTGGAGGAGTAATGAAATTTGAACAATAACAGTAATATAATCTTCTTCTTCTTTTGGTGCCATATCCTATCGGGGGTTGGCTATCATTGGTGGCTACTTTGTCCCGTGATGTTGCGGCTTTGTCCAGCGCTGTTTAATAATATGTAGTTATTTATTTCAGGCATAGGGACCAGAAATTATTGCAAATAACTTAGAAACAAATAAATAAAAAAATATCCAACACAAAGATACAGTGTCTATTATAAATAAGCCGTGGAGGGTTTTTATCAAGGAGCCGTTAGATACATACTATCCTTCTCTGAGAGAAGACTGCACTAAAGTGGGAAAAATGCGTGTAAATTTTTATAAATTACAGTACCTCAGCGTAGATTTGGAATATCTAGGATACATAGGTGTGATGGGTCATGCGGAAAGATCCGGTAGAACTTAGGGACCGAGTGCTCTTGCGGGCACTTAGGGGTCATCCATTAATCACGGGACGGTTTTAGCAACTTTTGTGAAGCGTGAGGTTTTCCGTGTGGCACCGGATTAAGAATAGCGTCACTCCATTTCCTTCCGTGGATGTCGTAGAAGGCGACTAAAGAAATAAATTACCAGGAGACGGGCAGCAGCGTCTTCCTGAGATTCCAACCGTATATTGCGATCGCCAACCCGCCTGCCAAGCGTGGCGATTATGGGAAAACCCCTCATGGTTATGAAAACCATGAAGGAGACCTATGTCCTGCAGTGGGCGTTAAATGGCTGATGATGATGATGATGATGAGGTTTTAGACCAACCAGTGCCTCACCGCAAGTAGCGGTGCTTGTTATGGGATGCGACGTTTATTTGCGCGTTCGCGCCTTCGCATGTCGGTTCGAGGACCGTAACCCCTGGCCCTGCTGTGGAAGTGGCTGTGCCACGTACGTGTACACGTTTACGGGATGCGTCGTGTGTGTACACGTTCGCGACTTTGCACGTGGGTCCGACGGCCGCATTCCGTGGTGCTGCTGCGGAAGTGGCATTTCCACGTATGTATACACGGTTATGGGATGCGGCGTGTGTGTAAACGTTCGGACTTCGCACGTGGGTCCGACCCTGGTGCTGCTTCGGTGTTATGTTCGCACGCGCGTCGCATTGAACTATGTGAGAACTAACTACATTTTTACAAAAAAACCGGTTGCAAGAGTAAAAGAAAAATATTTCTTAAGCCTCTAAGTGATTTAAGGACAAAACAACTTTGATCCAATACCGGGTTAACTATATCATAGATGCAGGAAAGTGAATTTTTTTACTAAATAACTGAAAACAAAATAAAAGAGGAAAACCCGACTGGTAAAAATTTAGTTGTAAGCAATTAGGATCCGAAATCTATATTCCACGTGTTCCGATATCTTTCGCCTAAGGTTTTGTGTTCGGTAGGTGATGTTTTGTTTACCCTAATAATAAAATAATAAAGTTCAAATACGTGTTTTAAAACTTTAATTATATTTTATTACATTCCATGTAGGTACCTATAGGTAATTAATCTTGTGCAAGTAGTCAATACACTTGAGAACAAAAATGTTTTGATCCCACTGGAGAGACCATGTTAAAAGATAAATTATCTTGGTAAACATTTTTTTACTACGATTAATACTTTTCATAACATAACCTGCCGAAAAGTAATTCCAATCATGTGTTACAAGAAAGCTTGATACAAATCGGACATAAACAGTAATGTCACAAGGATAATGGCGCCTTATTAAGGGGCTCCATGGACACTAGCGCCATCGCCACCGGGAATAAATCATATCTTTTCTTACAGATCGAATTTGCAAATAGTGTCTACAATCTCTCAATCGTGTTGACAGTGATTTTTGGGACCCGTGGCCGTGAACTTAAGGCAAAAAACCTAGGGCTAGATAGCGTTAACGCTAAAAACGGCCGTTCTAGTCCTAGGGTTCTGATCCTAGTTCGCGAGTCATCAAAAATCACTATTAATATGATTGAGAGATTGTAGACACTTTTTGCAAATACGATCTGTAAAAGAAGATATGTTTTTTTAGTTAGCTAGTTAGTTAGCCCACTGGATCCTCTTAAGGCATGAATCATTAAAATTTATCGATATTTGACATTATTTTACAAGATAACTGTTATCTCGTAAAATAATGTTTTTGTGTCATAATAAGGTCATAAAACCCCCTTATAAGTTATTTAGGTCTTTATAATTTTTTTTTATTGGAGGAATTTGATTTTTCACAGAAATCAGAAATTTATTTCAGCGTAAAGAATTTACATTCTGTTTATTTTCAAAACCCAGGAAAAAATATTTTACGGCTTCATTTTTTATTTTTCTGAGTTACGGTAAAAATCCTTTATGGTAAAAATAAAATGTCATTCCAATCTAATTTTGATTCTGCAACGTTATTTGTGACATTGCTACAAAAATATATGCGTTAATTTTGAGTTGACTGTACTGTCGTATGGCAAAGACCAAATTAGACTGAGTGAGTGAATCATCGACTTACTTTGTCGATTTGAAATACGGTAGGAGGGAAAATTGAAAATTGGGGTAAATCGGCAATTCGATTGAGATGGATCGTCAATTTCGCTTGAGTATTACAAATGAAGACAAAGTGTCCCATTCGTGAAATGTCAAAGAATTGTAAGTCTCGACTTAATACTGCAGGGCGTATTGAAATACCTCAAAACCTGAATGGGCTTAATAGGCCCTAAAGGTTCTTTAAAAATAATGGCTCTAACATAAATAATGCTGCTTTACGATGTGGAATTACGCTGGAATAAAGTAAACCCCCAAAAATTAAACATCTGACTACAAAATAATTTAGGTCTACATAGATTAATAAGCAGCTCTATAATGGATGGTTTCGTGGATAAAGCTTCAATGTTTAATGGCACTATGTAAACTTTAATAAATGAAAGTAGCCTTAAAATTTGTTGTTTAATTTCTCCGAAATCTCATGTTCAGTGGTAATCTGTCAAGATCCTGATTCGGCGATCCATGTTTCTCCTCAACTATTAACAGAAGAATTTTTTAAGTTAAACGTATAAGTCTAAAGATGATTTTTTTTTGTTACTGTCCGCATAATTATAGAGCAAACTATAAATTAAGTTATAGTTAAAAGGTCTTATTTATGTATCGTCAATTCCAATAAAACACTCTCTGTACGTAAGACCCAATCACAATTCACTGAACGATGTTCGTCTTCTCATAATAATGTTGCAGATTCCACCAGTCGTCGAGCCACCGCCGGGTTATGTTTATGTCGACGTTCCCTTTAATATCTCCGGAAACAATGTTGAACTGCTTGCCTAATATTCCCGAGTAGTGACACACGCCATACCCCAAGAGCCTCCAGTATCCTGTAAAAGTAAAGAGGAATATTTCATTGCGCATAAAAACTTGGGGCAAAAAAGTTCTGACCTGGCGACCGCGGGCCGGACGACGCAGCGTGGGAAGGCCCCCCACCAGATGATCTGACGACCTGGTTACGGTGGCGGAGAGTCGCTGAATGCGGCACAAGATCAGGAGGCTTGGAAAACCATGAGGGAGGCTTATGTCCTGCAGTGGGCGTCACATGGCTGATGATGATGAAAAAAAAAGTAACACACAAACACAAATCAAATCATAAGATATCAACAATATTAGTTGTTTATCAAAAATATAAATTGCATATGAATTGCAAACAAATTATAAGTAAATTTACTCATAATTTCTTTTGGTGCGGTAAGTGTCATGTGCAATTATTATTGATAGAAATCTAGTACAATTTTTATCAATAAACAAGCAGTTTCCGGGATGCAGTTAATTTTAATAGGTGTTAGATTCTAATTAGTTTAAAATTTATGTTTGTGCTGCACTAAATAAAATTGGTATGGGTATGCATTAAGTTATTAGGATGATAAGAACGCATTAAATAATTATGCTCTGTTTCATTTTTGCTACGTGTAATTTGACGTGCTGCTTGTATTTCTGAAAATTTTCGTTAGCAGCTAAATACTACCAAAATTTTTATTGTACTGAATAAATATGTTGTTGGATAAATATTTTTATTAAAAAATAATAATATTTTTTTTAATACTTTTTTCTAATCTCATCTATTTTGTAGTTTTTATCAAGCCAAACATGGAACTCATGGTGTAAACCCGTTAAAACAGTTCCTTTCTCGAATTACTCACTCATTCCACGGCGGCAATTTTCGAAGAACATGTCGCAGTAGGAGGGGAACGTGAATTGTCCCTTCGGATAATGCGAGGTGTGGTAAGCGCAAATTGGTGTCGGCAAGTTCCTGAAGTAGATCAATAGGCAAAATATTATATACAATATGCATTTTTTTATGTAATCTATATAGAAAGAAAGAATGAAAGAGAAGCATTTATTGCAACAACAGAAAACACATATTAATTAAAACTTTAAACAGAACAAAATATGGAAAGTAAAAAATATATAATAAAGACACTTGACAAAATTTGTCGCGGTGTGTCGCTGCTGCTGCAAATGGCAGCTGACTCAGCAAAGTGCTGAGGGTGTGAACCCTCAGCGCTGATTTTCAGTCAGTGCCGATAGCCCTAGGTGCTCTAGAGTCAAGTGTGGCCTTTTGCTAACTAATAAACAAAACAATATAGGTAACATAATAAACAGATTCAACATAATAAAATTTACATTTATATAGTTGTATATAATACTTTTTTATCTTATCTCATCTCAAATTATCTTATCTTAATATGCATATACCGTTGGCATATGCATTTTTATGTAGCCTAAATACGTCCCACTGCAGGGCACAGACCTTCTCTTAGAGAGATAGTATGGGCTTAATTACTACGCGTGCCCACCGCGGATTGGCAATTTCAAGCGCTGAGGTATGCAAACACCTCAAACATTCAGTTTTTCTCACGATGTTTTACCGTTGGCGAGTGTTATTGCTACTATAACTTCACAAATAAGTAGTATAGTAATGGGCATTCTAGGACACTTTTCCAGAGAGAGTGGCTTCGCCCCTCCTCTTCCAAAGTGTCCTAGAATGCCCATTACTATACAGGAAAATAACGAATTGATTCGATATCGTGAGTTTTAGGTTGGATAAAAGAGGAGGGACAAAGCCATACTCTTTGGAAAAACTGATATTGTATTGAAAGAAATGTTCAGGTTCCACGTCCAACGAAATGCATTTTTCGAAATTTGATCTATTCTACGACGTTTTGGGTATAATAAATATCAAGATCGTAACACTTTAATGGCATTACAGAAACAGCGGCGTACCCGGCTAAACACCTGAAGTTGTTAAAAAATGAAATTTCTAAAGCAGACGACTTCACTACAACTCGATAAAATCTGCGTTAGTTCTTCCGAAAAAGGATCTCGTCATGGAAAGCTCTTACCTAATTCAATTCGTTGTTTAGTGTGCGGACCGTCCAACTGTGGAAAAACTAATTTGGTGATTGGTCTTCTTCTTCATCCGAATGGGCTCACTTTCCATAATGTTTACGTGTATTCAAAAACTCTTTACCAGCCTAAGTATTTATTTTTAGAAAAGGTATTAGAACAATGTCCTGAGGTGTCCTACCATAAATATCACAATAATGAAGAAGTTTTAAGTTCAAACGAAGCGTCTCCGAATTCCGTGATAATATTTGATGATGTTGCATGTGAAAATCAGAATAATATTCGCGACTATTTTGCAATGGGTAGACACCGTTACATAGATTGCTTTTATATCAATCAAACCTATAGTAAAGTACCAAAACAGCTTATTCGCGATAATACCAATCTCATTGTTCTTTTTAAACAAGATGATATTAACTTGCGTCATGTCTACGATGAACACGTCAACACAGACATGACATGGAAACAGTTTCGTGAAATGTGTTCGAAAATTTGGAGTGATCCTTACAGTTTTTTGGTTATAAATAAAGATTGCCAAAAAAATAATGGGTGCTACAGAAATAAATTTGACACATTTATTAGTTTCGATGAATGAAATATAAAGAACGCTTTAACCTATTTATTTAAAAGTTTTTTTGACAAATTATCATTATCACTTTTGTCGTCCTCTCAAGAAGTTGTGCATTCAACCGAAGATGAGTGACGAAAAAGCAATGAAACAACAGATAGTTAAAGCTGCAAAAGCTGTAACAAAGAAGATTAAATTAATGAAAAACAATAAACTAGAAAGTGAAATGGTGCTAGGAAATATTCTGAAACCGATAACGGAACCCCTTAATATATTAGCTGCGCACAGCAATAGCGCTGTCAATAACAACTTAGAGTTCAAAGAAAACTCGAACAGTTCCAATGATACAAAACCAAAAAACTCTCCTAGTAGTTTTTTAAATGAGTCAAATACAACAAAAAAGAGGAAATTTTCTGAAGTAAGTGAATTGTCAACTGGAGAGAACAAGGATGATAACAGTTCACATTCAAATGATACGGAATACAATGTAAGTGATCAATTTTTTGAAGCTGATCTTGATTCGGTATCTACTCCAAACGAGAAATCTGTATCTTCTTGGTCGATGTCATCTGAAGTATTCAAAGATGTTCCTTATGGAGTAAGAACTGAAAATGGAAAATTAATGATAGGCTCAAAACCACTCTTCATGTCCGGCGACAAATTGAGTATTTCAGGAAAAACTTACAACAAAACCAGCGGCCTCATTGAGTTGTTGTTTAAACCATCTCCAGATTTGAGCATCGTTTCCAAGAATGATAAACAGAATTATAAATTAATATTGCTAGATACTAATGCCCATCACCGCAAATACGATCCCCAACAACCTATAAACGCAAATCGAGGAAACAAATATATGCATGTAATAAAACCTCTATTTAACCAAAAAAGTCATGAAAATGTAACAAAGGGAGGCGGGATACCTATATTTAAAAAAGTTAAAAAAAACGTTGATTTTATTTACTGGGATGACCCGAATGAGTTAGTAGAAAGACTAAAATTACTCATTGCTTCTCGTGATGCTGGTAACACTGGAGTGGATAATGAAATCATCTCAATAATTGAAGAGCTGAGGGAATGTGGAATAATAACACGATAATAAATACTTAGCAAAAGATATTTTATTTATTATTACGACAACCACCGTCGAACTTACTTCATTCAAAATGAATGTCGATAAATTTGGACACTACGTGCATAAGAGGCTGCGTAGGTCAGAGACTTTGCCTGACGTAAATACTATTGACAAGGCCTTGGTGGTCAACGATTCCGGTGACTATGATTTAAAACAAATAAATAGATTAATAGGTTTGAAATTACCTCATGTACCTGATGAGGCAGCAAACAAAGAGTATGTTGATCAAACTTGTAATTTTTTTTGCAAGAAACAAGATATTTCTACCGAGCTCAAAACTATAAAGGGTCAAATACAGCTGCTTCAGAAACAGTTAGAAGAAAAGTGTACAAAGGTGGATGTGAGTAATATTGTCAAAAATCATATAGTAGCGATCAGAGACATCGACGAAAAATATCATGAGTAAGCAGGCTGTTGTAAATGAAATTCATAAGGCAGCTAGAAAAAATTTTGTTCGACGACATGTTACACTAAAAGGAATTGATGATCTATGGCAAGCGGATCTGATTGACATAAAAAAATATCAGAAAAGCAACAAGGGATTCAAGTTTATCTTAGTTGTTATTGATGCATTTTCCAAATATGCTTGGTTAAGACCTTTGAAGACTAAGACAAAAAACGAGGTGTCTCAAGCATTTGAGACCATTTTAAATCAGGGGCGTTCGCCATCAAACCTACAGACCGACATGGGTACTGAGTTTTATAACGATGTGTTTAAAAAACTCTTGAAAAATTATAAAATTCATCATTACTCCACATATTCAACAAAAAAGGCATCCATAGTGGAAAGGCTGATAAGAACATTAAAAAATAAATTATTCAAACACTTCAGTCTAGTGGGGAACTACATTTGGCTTGGAAAACCTTTAGCAGATATTCAGTATAGCTATAATAATACAACTCATAGCACTACAAGGTATAAACCATCTCAAGTAAATAACAAAAACCAGTCATTTGTAGCAGACAATATCAGAAACTCTCATAAACCTTTGCCTACGAAGAAAAGTAAATTTAATTTAGGGGATTGCGTCCGTATCAGTAAATATAAGGGAGAGTTTCAAAAAGGTTATACTCCAAATTGGTCTACAGAATTATTTACAGTGACAAAAGTAAATAAAACAGTACCTACCACATACCTGGTTCAGGACCAGCATTGTGTTACAATTAAAGGCTGCTTTTACGAACAAGAACTCCAAAAAACTAACAATCCAAATATTTATTTGATAGAAAAAATTATCAAAAAACGTGGAAACAAGTACTTTGTTAAGTGGCTTGGCTTGAATAGTAGCGAAAATAGCTGGATTAACAAGAAAGCCATAGTTAAAAACTAACTTTTGTATATTATAAGACGGTGAGAATCATAGTATTCATTAACCTATGAGTCATGAAAGGTAGAGGACTTCTCAACACATTAATAAACAATTTACCTGTCGAATTACATTTACCTGGATATAACTACTGTGGACCTGGAACCAGATTAAAAGAACGATTGCAAAGAGGTGACCGAGGTATCAATCCTTTAGACAACGCTTGCATGCATCACGACATTGCTTACTCTAAGTACACAAATTTACAAGACCGTCATAAAGCTGACTTAGAACTACAAAATATGGCGAAAAGACGTCTGAGATCAACAGATGCTAATACAGGAGAAAAAATTGCATCGTGGTTAGTGAATAAGGCTATGAAAGTGAAGCTCAGATCTGGTGCGGGTGTAAAAAAATTTAAAGTGGGGGTATCTAAACTCAAGTCAAAACTGAAAAAAATAAGCCAAAAAACAATAAATCGGCAATTAAGTTCGCTTATTCGGCGGCTAAAAAATTATTTTCCAAGAAGAACGTTAGCCTTCCTAGAGTAATTCCTATTCCGAAAACAGGCGGAATTCTCCCACTTATACCTATCTTCGCCGGGCTGTCTGCATTAGGAGCTTTAGCTGGAGGTGCTGCTGGTATAGCTAAAGCAGTAAACGATTCAAAAGCAGCACAAAAAAGTTTAGCAGAATCTGCTCGACATAATAAAATGATGGAATCAATAGCACTAGGCAAAGGCTTATATGTAAAACCGTACAAAAAAGGGCATGGGTTATATCTACATCCTTCAAAAAACTAGTAACCAGGTTACCCAGGAGAGCGCTCACTAATATTGATATAATGAAGTATGCTCATAACATCCCCTACTTTCGCGGTGTTTATATGAGAAACGATTTCCCTAAAAAACCGAATAAAATTGAATGTGCTGTTGTGAATTTAGATAGTGCTGAGAATCCTGGAACGCACTGGGTAGCCTACGTCAAAATTGATAACTATTGTGAATACTTTGACAGCTATGGAGATTTAAAACCGCCTTTGGAATTCATAAATTATCTACCGAAGAATGTTGACATTTATTATAATTATGTTAACTATCAAAGAACAAATTCATTCAATTGTGGACATTTATGCTTAAAGTTCCTTTTCAATTTTTGGGAGAAGCATTTATATTAAGACTATTTCACTAACCATTTCATTTCCAAAATGTCCTTCACACTATCGATTACTGGTTGTGAAACCGCTTTATCAACAAATTATTCGCCTGCCTTACAACTAAGTGAGGAATATGAATGCGGACTGATCTATTTTTCTACATTTAACTCAATACCGAATATTGACAGTAAGAATAATAGATTTTATTATGGTGATAATGACATGATTGAAATACCGGAGGGATCGTACGAACTTGAAGACATCAATGATTTTTTAACGAAAAATTTAAAAAACTGTGAATTCAAATTGAATTGTAATAACAACACTTTAAGTACGCAAATATTTTGTTCTGAAGATATTAATTTTGAAAAACATAGTTCAATTGGCAGAATGTTAGGATTCGGTCCAGAGTTGCTGAAAAGCAATATATTACATGACTCTCGCTTTCCTGTCAGCATTTTACCTACAACCATCATACGAATAGAATGTGATATCGTGAGCGGATCGTACATAAACGGGAAACCCAGTCATATTATCTATGAATTCGCTCCCAACGTACCTCCGGGCTACAGAATAATTGAGGTTCCGAAAAACTTGATATATTTCCCCGTAAATCAAAACTCTGTGAGTGAGATTAATATACGATTATTAGATGGAAATAATAATTTAATAAATTTGCGCCACGAAGAAGTACAGCTTTATTTGCATCTAAGACGAAAATGATAAATTTCAATAAAATATCTGAGCCTAATAAAAATGTTGTCAGTACGCCGCATGCAGCGCAACCGAGGTCATCTATAAGGAGAAAAAAGTTAACTAAAGAAAACAGACAGTTTCTCAAGTACATCAAACTATTGAAATGAATATGTTGAACATTGCAGACTCGTTCGGTCATGACAATAGCATTGAAAGCTATCAAATTCATTCTTACAAACCTTACGTAAGCAGTTTTAATGCGAACGATGAGATTCGTATTCCTATTAATCAGCAGGATTTGTATGTGCTGCCCTCTTCAAGTACATTGTATATAGAGGGTAATGTTACAGTTCATCGAAACACCGCAGAAAAAGTGGAGAAAGTACAAAGCGTTGAATTTGTGAACAATGCCATTCTGTTTTTATTTCAAGATATTCGTTACGAATTGAACGGGATAGAAATAGACCGAATAAAAAATGCTGGCATCACGACCACTATAAAATCGTTACTATCCATGAATGAGAATGAATCAACGATGTCTAGGTTATGGGGTTGGGATACGAATGGTATGAAAAATACTACAGGTAATTTTTCTGTCTGCATACCTCTTAGCAAAATTCTTGGATTTGCTGAAGACTACAACAAAATTATTATGAACTGTAAGCATGAACTAATCCTGTTACGCAGCAACACCAATATAAACGCTATAAAATTAAGCACTGATGAAATCATCTCCAGTCTTAGTATAAATAAAATCGTATGGCGAGTTCCGCATATCAAAGTTTCAGATCGTGAGAGAATTAACTTGTTGAAGTATTTGGAAAAAGACAGACCTATTACTATAGCGTTTAGAAACTGGGATCTCTATGAATACCCCCTTTTACCTAAAACTACAAAACATACTTGGTCGATAAAAACCACGTCGCAAATCGAAAAACCGCGGTTTGTTATTATCGGCTTGCAAACCAACCGTAAAAACATTGGAACAGGAGACATGTCACAATTTGATCATTGCCATTTACGCGATATTAAAGTGTTCTTAAATTCTACCTATTTTCCATACGAAAGTCTTAATATTAAATTTGCAGAAGACAAATATTTATTAATATACGAGCAATACGCTAGGTTTCAGCAGTCTTATTACGGTCGCCGTTGTGAGCCATTGCTTAGTTTAAAGGAATTCAAAGAAAAGGCTCCCTTATTCATGATAGATTGCTGTCGGCAAAACGAAACCTTAAAAACCGGTCCTGTTGATGTCAGTGTCGAAATTGAGAGCGATTTAGAAATACCTGACCAAACCTCTGCGTACTGCCTCATATTGAACGACTGTATTGTGGAGTACAAGCCATTGTCGAATATTGTCAGAAAACTAATATGAATACAGAAAGTATTTTTGTAGATTTACAAGGTTTTAAGGATTACAAAAATAACTTCATTGTTAAAGAGTTCGCTTTGGCAACCGCTGATTATACGCAAGTGTTTTTAATAAAACCCCCGTTTCCATTTCGTAAATTAACTGATGCCGAAAAAAAACAAGTGCTATGGCTCGGAAGAAATCGAGGTATTTACTGGGGTGAAGGATTAATCGGCTATAAAGAATTTCAACAGTTTATAAAATCACATTTGGTAAATAAAACATTGATTGTAAAAGGGCTTGAGAAAGTGAAATGGGTGGAAAAACTATGTCCTAGTTGCACTGTCAAAGATATAGGAGATAAAGAAATTCCCAATCTCAAAAAAATTATAAGTTATTACTATACAAATCAATGCAGCAAGTATAATTGTCTTACTCACAATGATTACTGTGCTTTGAAAAATGTTTTATGCTTAAAAAAATGGTGTTTTGAAAATAAGCTAGTAATTTAAGGTTAATTTTAGAGTACTATTTTGTTAGTTAATAATTTTATTGAATGTATTTTTTCATGGGTAATAAATTTTTTATGAGATTAACATTGGTTTCATTTAAGAGATATATGAGTAAAAGTAAAAAAAAAAAAAAACACGACACAATTCCTTTTTACACTTTATTCATTCGCATATTAATACCTAGCAACAGTAACATAAAAACTGTACACTAGAAATATTAAGTAAAAATCATTAATCACAATTTCTGTCACTTATTTTTTTTCCAATTACGCGTATTAAATTTTCTGTCATGTCTAAAACATCGTCATATGAGTTCGTTACCACATATTTAACACTTTTTACTTCACTTTGTTCGTCCTGTATAATGTCACTCACTTTAATTTTGATGATACGCTTGCCTCTTTGCGCCGTCCTGTTTATGACGTATGACGCCAGATTCAGCTGCTTTTTCTTAGTCACTTGAGGTCTTGTGGTTGAGGTTTCGGGCTGCGGTTCTCGAACGAGAACTTCTTCGACTTCGCTGTCGTACCCGGTCAGCATATTATGCTGAGTGTAGAAGTAAGGTTCAAACATCGCAGGGCTATATGTCATGATGATCTGAAAAGAATAAAACGAAATTAGAATAATATTTCAATGTAGTAAATTATTACGGGAGAAAAGTCCGGATATACATAACCACTCACCAATTAAAATGTGTGTCGATACGTTACTCATTTAAAAAACTACTAGGAGAGTTTTTTGGTTTTGTATCATTGGAACTGTTCGAGTTTTCTTTGAACTCTAAGTTGTTATTGACAGCGCTATTGCTGTGCGCAGCTAATATATTAAGGGGTTCCGTTATCGGTTTCAGAATATTTCCTAGCACCATTTCACTTTCTAGTTTATTGTTTTTCATTAATTTAATCTTCTTTGTTACAGCTTTTGCAGCTTTAACTATCTGTTGTTTCATTGCTTTTTCGTCACTCATCTTCGGTTGAATGCACAACTTCTTGAGAGGACGACAAAAGTGATAATGATAATTTGTCAAAAAAACTTTTAAATAAATAGGTTAAAGCGTTCTTTATATTTCATTCATCGAAACTAATAAATGTGTCAAATTTATTTCTGTAGCACCCATTATTTTTTTGGCAATCTTTATTTATAACCAAAAAACTGTAAGGATCACTCCAAATTTTCGAACACATTTCACGAAACTGTTTCCATGTCATGTCTGTGTTGACGTGTTCATCGTAGACATGACGCAAGTTAATATCATCTTGTTTAAAAAGAACAATGAGATTGGTATTATCGCGAATAAGCTGTTTTGGTACTTTACTATAGGTTTGATTGATATAAAAGCAATCTATGTAACGGTGTCTACCCATTGCAAAATAGTCGCGAATATTATTCTGATTTTCACATGCAACATCATCAAATATTATCACGGAATTCGGAGACGCTTCGTTTGAACTTAAAACTTCTTCATTATTGTGATATTTATGGTAGGACACCTCAGGACATTGTTCTAATACCTTTTCTAAAAATAAATACTTAGGCTGGTAAAGAGTTTTTGAATACACGTAAACATTATGGAAAGTGAGCCCATTCGGATGAAGAAGAAGACCAATCACCAAATTAGTTTTTCCACAGTTGGACGGTCCGCACACTAAACAACGAATTGAATTAGGTAAGAGCTTTCCATGACGAGATCCTTTTTCGGAAGAACTAACGCAGATTTTATCGAGTTGTAGTGAAGTCGTCTGCTTTAGAAATTTCATTTTTTAACAACTTCAGGTGTTTAGCCGGGTACGCCGCTGTTTCTGTAATGCCATTAAAGTGTTACGATCTTGATATTTATTATACCCAAAACGTCGTAGAATAGATCAAATTTCGAAAAATGCATTTCGTTGGACGTGGAACCTGAACATTTCTTTCAATACAATATCAGTTTTTCCAAAGAGTATGGCTTTGTCCCTCCTCTTTTATCCAACCTAAAACTCACGATATCAAATCAATTCGTTATTTTCCTGTATAGTAATGGGCATTCTAGGACACTTTGGAAGAGGAGGGGCGAAGCCACTCTCTCTGGAAAAGTGTCCTAGAATGCCCATTACTATACTACTCAAATAACATATGCATATACAGGGTTATTTCTAAAATGCACAATTCCTGAGACACCTTAATTAGAATTTGTGTTTGGTGACAACTTTTGTTCTTTGACTTTTTTTCATAGATTATTTTTTTAAAATATTAGTGTTTATATAATTTTATATAATTCAGGTTTACTCACTCTACCAATGTCGCAGCCTTTTGTGAAACATTGTCCCACTTAGAAGAATGTCCATTCTATTTAAAACAAATGGTTTTAAGCGTTATCAATCAAACATCGCCACTACGAAGCCAGAAACACCGTGAAAATTAACTTTGTTTTTAATTATGTAAATAAAATTATGTTGAGCATATACCACAAAAAAATCTGAGAAAAAGTCATAGAAGATGCTGTAAAACACAAATTGAGCATACATTTAGAAAAACCGTGAAAATAAATTTTGGTTTTAATTATGTGAATAAAACTATGCTGAGTATACACTTAAGAAAACCTGAGAAAAAAGTCACAGCAGTCAAAAAAGCAGAAACACCGTGAAAATTTTTTTTTATTTATTTTTTTATTTATTAGAGAAAACAAACAGTTGTAAAAACACGTTAATGTGACTTAGGAATAACATAAACACTATATAATTGTACAAACAGCAGCGTTTTCTACACAGAATAAGCATAGACGCATAACATTGAATGTTTAAGTGGGAACTGAAATCAAACATTAGGTGAAACCAACAATTTTACAGGATAAAGGACCTAGTCATCACTAAAAATACAAAAATACAAAGCAAAGGAATAAGAACAACCAATCAAACAATATTTACCAAGAAAGCTAAAATCATACAATGTCAGAAATAGCACTGATCACTGACTTTTTGAACAAGCCAGGTGATAATATAAATAGATCAATGTGGTGAAAGGACTCATTGTAAGTGCGCATAAGTCTATAAATTTTGTTTTTAATTATGTAAATAAAACTATGTAGAACCTATACTTAAAAAACCAAGTGCGATCCAAACTCGCGCATGTTCCATACCATTATCCATTATTATTACACAAAGATCGAGAAAAACGGCAAAAAATAACTTTTATTGTATGGGAGCCTCCCTTAAATATTTATTTTATTTTAATTTAATTATTTATTTTTGAAGCCAATTTAGAACTAAATATTCTGTGAATTTCAACTGCCTAGCTATCACGGTTCATGAGATACAGCCTGGTGACAGACAGACAGACAGGCAGACAGACGGACAGTGAAGTCTTAGTAATAGGGTCTCGTTTGGCTCCCTTCGGGTACGGAACTCTAAAAACACATTGTGTCGTTGTGCGCTCACGTCCCCCTTATTGTACTAGTATAGCCAACATGTTCGGCATATAATCCAAACTCACATGATCGATACGAGGCATTTAACGTAATTGTCTTCGCAGACATCAATCCCTGAACCGGAGAACTGAGTGTTGATGCCCATGAACTTCTGGTTCTGGTAGTCCCCGTCGTTGTAGACGTTTTCTATCATCTTGTACTCTGCAGCAGTCGGCTGGTCTGGGTTGTCACCTGCACCGGATACAATGAGTTATGCCTTATATATAAAGCACTTTTTTTTTGGGTAATCGAAAAATTTGACACGCTCACAACTGTGTCAAATATTTCGATTTGGGCTGCTTTAATTTTTAAGGCATAAAAAAACAAATCTTAGTCTATGGATACGTCACATATGCAAGTACGTTATCGAAATAAACAAAACTATAACGAATGCTAATCTGTGCAAATCATCATCAGCCACCTAAAGTCCACTGCAGGACAAAGGCCTCCTTCATGGTTTTCATAACCATGAGGGGTTTTGCCATAATTGCCACGCTTGGCAGGCGGGTTGGCGATCGCAGTAGGCGGTTGGAATCTGAGGAAGACGAGAAGAGGTAATTGATTTTATTAGTCGCCTTCTACGACATCCACGGAAGGAAATGGAGTGACGCTATTCTTAATCCAGCGCCACACGGAGTGTGCAAATGTATTAAAAATATTATTTTCAGATCTTCTTAAATAAAAGTATCTATAGAATAAGTTGATCATTCATTCGATTTGTAGTCTAGTTATGAGCAATCGTTAGTTGACTGCTGGTCATAGCCGTTATAGACGATTCAACAAAACCTCAAATCACATTTTATTTTTTCAATATTTCTGAATTCCGTAAACCAGTGTTCCTGATATTTTCTATCTAGTGATATTGAAAGGCGTTGTAGAATTGGGTAAAAGTTATATGATGAAGACCTAAAAATGTTGAACCAATACATTTGTGTACGAGCTAATGGGCATTCTCCTTTGGCATAGACATACTAATCACGCCGACAAAACGGTAGAATAAAATCATTAAAATAAATGTTTTAACCTCCCTAAACCTATATTAGGAATGCATTTTTTTTCTCGCCTACACCATAGTGGGGAATATCGTTGGATTGGTCGTTTAAAAATATTGTGGGTGTAAAAAGATCATTGTTATGGTTCCGTTTAAGGTAGTAGCACCACAGGTAGCACATAATAATGAACTTAAAATTAAAACTATCACGGCTAAGTAGGCTTTACAAGTTAACGAGTAATAGGCGACTAACTTATAAACGGAAAACTTCGTACAAAATCGTTGTTAAAAAAGTTGTTAGTTCTACAAAGCAGATAAAACGTCCCCTTTCTATGGCACCCTACACGCACTTGGCCGGTTTTTAAATTTCCCGATGAAACCTAACCAAACGGGTAATAAGAATAATAACTTCCAAGTAAGGTCGTTGATCTCATATGCTCTACCTATTTATCCGCATCAAGAGTGATCCACAGACTATAATAATTTAATTTAAAAGTACCAGTAACATCATAATTATGGAAACTGTATTCACTGACCGAATATTTAAGTAGATATCGGTTTTCTCAGAAAATAGCAAGACCAAACGAGACTCAGGTTAGCGAAATGTTCCATTCAGAGACCAGCAGTATTAGTGCTTAATAACGATTGAAGAGCGGGCAAACCTAGTGGGTAGAAAATTGGACTCGGAAGCGAGAGACCCAGATTCGTTTCCCAGTGCGGGCATGTACCTATGACTTTGTCTTCTAAGTTATGTACATTTGCGAAGTTATAGTAGCAATACCACTCGCTAACGGTGAAGGAAAACATCGTGAGGAAACCTAAGTGTCTGAGCTATTCACATACCTCAGTTCTTGAAATCGCTACTCCGTGGTGGGCACTCTCCCTGAGAGAAGGCCTCCGCCCTACAGTGGGACGCTTAAGAACGGTTGAATTAGGACATAATAGTTATTTAAGTTTTTTGTGCAATAAAGCGTAACAAACAAACAAACAAAAAAATAGAGGTATTACAATAACTGTCTGTATATTTCAAGATTTGTAGTAAGGAAACATTTTAAAAACCTATTTAAAGGAAACATTACTTACCCTTTGTACATAAGCCGCCGTATGTTAAGAGAAATGCAGATAAAAACGCGTTAAACTTTAGAGGCATGGCTTTGCAATAGACTAAAGCCATTTATGGGGATAGCGTTTGTGATTTCGATGAACAAAAGGCAATTGAAATGTTGATTGGACACACTGGTTGAGTCAGTTAATTAGTGAGCTAAGTATCATGGATTAAAATCTTGAAATTCCAATTTCGGCTGCACTATATTTCTAAATTAGCAAAGGATGATCGAATATCCTAAATTTCTTACAACATTTTCATAAGCAGCCTATATACGTCCCACTGTAGGGCACAGGCCTTCTCTCAGAGAGAGAGTATGGGCTTAATCACCACACGTGCCCACCGCGGATTTGCGATTTCAAGCGCTGAGGTATGTGAATAACTCAGACACCCAAGTTTCCTCAGGAGGTTTTCCTTCACCGTTAGCGAGGGGTATTGCTACTATAACTTCACGAATGTACATAACTTAGAAAACAAAGTCATATGCGGTACATGCCCGCACTGGGAGTCGATCCTGGGTCTCCCGCTTCCCAGTCTAATGTTCTACCCACTAGGCTACCAGCGCTTACGACATTTTAGGATGAGATTATTATTTATATAACAATCTGGGGCCTGTTTCATAAAAATACAATTTCTTCGTGACAATTCGATGTAAATTGCAAAGTCGATTAACCCACACATTAACGAAACGACTCTGCTCGCCTGTACCTTAAATTGTACTAATAATCTACGAATTGTAGTTTCATGAAACCGAGCCCTGCCTTTTAAAAAGTGCCAGCGCGCAATGAACGGATAACTTTCAGCATTGCTGTGGCACGGAACGTGAGTATATGTATGTATAAAACAGCGCTTGCTTGTCTGAGATTCCCACGTTTTGAATATATTGTGCGATGAAATTTGAAATTAGTGCTAATGCGCTTAAGATTTCTTGGAAAAAAAAATTAGGAATACGTCACTGGATGCATTTTTGAAAAAATATGCAAAAAGTGCGACTTTCAACCTCAATCTCTTATAAGCCGTTGATTCCTAAGGCATGATTTCACTGATTTTTTTTTGTAACGATTCAAAGAATCGAGCGAATGTGGGTGGAAGGGCCGGTTAGGAACGTCTCAAGCGGAAATACTTTGACCAAATAGGAGATCTATTAGCAAAGGGCAAGATAAAAAGTACCCGAAACCGGCGTGCGTGCATGCAAATACTAATTAATATCGAGTAAGCGACAGAGCTCTATCTGACAGAATCATGGTAAGTGGCAGACCCTTCTCTCTGCCTTACCCTTCGTAATACAGGCGTGAGTTGATCCTATGTTATATCACAGAACAAGGGGGTTTCTGGCAGGACGTTGGTAAATAAACACCCGATTTAAGCTGCTATAAGTTTATGACTCGATGTGTCAATGGAATGCTAACATCTGTCTCCCGATAGTCTATTGAATACCAATTGAAATCCTATTCACGTGCAGAATTTAGGTCTTCGGCTGTGGGAGCGACGGACCTCCTCAGTGGCTACCCCACTGCAGCTCGTATCACTGACAACATAAGAGCGAGTTCCGTTCGAAAGGAAGCTGGCAATGGGATCCACTCTGCCAGTAATAGGTGCGTTCCAAGACAGCGGATCGTGCGCGCAGATCTCAATTAGAGATGCCGATCATACCACCCCTGTCTGCAAGACCGGAACGTGTTAATTCTAGCTAGCTTAGCTGTTGCACATATATAGCTGGCAGCAGATTGTTGTTACGGCTGGCATTCCGCCTCGCTCGCACATAATAAGAATTTTGATGAATATATAAAAAAAAATATTCTTTTTAACCGACTTCAAAAAATGAGGAGGTTGTCAATTCGACGCGTTTATTTTTTTTGGCTATGTTCCTCCATAACTTAGTCAAACCTTAACCGATTTCCACAATTCTTTTTTTGTTCGAACAGATATAACGTCCCATTGGTCCCACTTCAATTTGGTGAAGATCTGATGAAGACTTTCAGAGATGGAGAACGGAACTCTTCAATGGACAGCAGTAAATAAGGCCCAATGGAGCATATCCTTTAGTAATATCCGTATGTTTCATAAAAATGCGTAAAAGTTGCGTAAAAACTTTCGGAGATGGAAATTGAGAACGTCAAATTTTAAAGCAGCGAATTAAGTAGAGTAAATTATGGTTACAAGGGTCTTCTTTACTGTTCTCCCGCTCCCCCACTAAAAATAAAAAATTTAAATAAAAACCGACTTCGTAACACTACAGCACTAAAAAGTTAGAAATAATTTAAGTAATTAGAAGTATGTATACATGTAGGTACTGTAGAAGTATAATTTGTAGTCGGTGCCCAGATGATATCTAATCTAGTGTTGGTAAGAACGTTTAGCGAGTCGTTTAGAAGGGACGTAGGGCGAGGGCGCGTAAAGACGCGATGCGCCGTTTAGAGTTCGCGCCCTCGCCGTCTCTTCTGGGTGGGTTTCGGCCCGTCCCTTCAGTACATTTTGTACGAAAGTGAATTGAAAAGGCGACACGTTTTCCGCGCCCTCGCCCCACGTCCTATCTGCGTGGCTAGGGCCTTAGGCTGACGGGTGCTCCGTTCATGAAATGACGCATTTCAAACGGTGATTTTGACTGAATGTTTCGGAGTGCTGTACTCATTGATTACTTGCTTCAGTCCATCGAACAATGAGTACCTATCTAAGTAATAATATCTAAATTTGTAGATGGACGAACAGTCGTTCAGTTTTCACTGCTAATATCCATTGATAAAGAGAAGACAAACGATGCGTCTTTGTAAATTTCGTTTCTGTTGCTCAGTCGACGACATAGAAATCTATATATCATAAGCAGCCTATATACGTCCCACTGTAAGGCACAGGCCTTCTCTCAGAGAGAGATTATGAGCTTAATCACCACGCTAGTGCCCACTGTGGATTGGCGATTTCAAGCGCTGAGGTATGTAAATAGCTCGAACACTCAGGTTTCATCACGATGTTTTTCTTCACGGTCAGCGAGTGGTATTGCTACTATAACTTCACAAATATACATAACTTAGAAAACAAAGTCATAGGTACATGCCCACACTGGGAATCGAACCTGGGTCTCCCGCTTCCGAGTCCAATATTCTAACAACTAGGCTACCACCGCTTTCTACGTATATATATGCGTAGAAAGCGGTGATAGCCTAGTGGGTAGAACACCGAAATCTATATATGCGTGCACTCTATTTAGTTACGTTACGGGTTAATTTACACCAAAAATGTAAAGGGTGAACTGCTGTTGACTGTGCAATAAATAAAATGAAAATCTTATCAGTTCTTATCATAAGATGTGGCTCAACTGTTGGACGGATTGGTTAGGTAAGTAGGTAGTTACGTATTTCAAAACTCAATTTTTTTTACTAAATTAAATATACAACTTTAATTACGAACTGACCTCAGAGAAATGGTATCAAACCTGTTTAAGTACGTGATTCTTGTGGGCGTTCTCTCAAGGATACATATGTCTTTATATATTGGTGATCAATCACAAGAAAAGTGGCCAAAAAGTTCAACGAAGGCGCAATTTTTTTCACCGTGTAAGATAGAGGACGCGGCATATATCAGGATCAATTCTCCGATGATGGATGGGGCTGTTAAAGGCACGCGCTAACCTGGGTGAAGGTGTGAAGGTGTTATATAAAAAACCAAAAAACAGCTATACCCGTTTTAGTCCCATTTTTTAACAGCGTGCCGGATGAAACGACGAATAAAATTTAATGACTAATGAATGTTGATGATGCCTACCCTTTCGGGATACAGGAGTGAGTTTACGCTATTTTTTAAATTATTTATTTGATGTTTGAAACAGATCACAACCATTACTATAGAAGTAAGACTTTAATATAAGAACTAACCTGTCACTCGCAGTGACGTACGGATAAAAACACTTTTCAATCGGTTCAAGCATTTAAAAGTTACGGTTAAATAAAGAATAGGCAAACATATACTCGTACATGATCCCTGAAAACAAGAAGAGTTTATATAAGATAACACTCTTTTTTTGTGGGTAGTCGTGTAAAAACGCGAGGAGCCTACGTTAACGTTCTAGGTAAAGAGTTGCGCTCACTGTTTACCTACCATTAAGACCTTGCGCACGAAGGGTTCCGTACCATTATCAGTACAATATTAGGCAAAGATCGATTTTGAGAACAGCTCCATCTGTCGGAACCAACAAGAGGCTTTTAAACATTAACATATAACAACATGACATCGGCGCTGTGAAGATTACGTAGATGGCCGCTAGATGTTGAGTTGTCTTTAGACAACGTTTGTTGTATGGGAGCCCTCCTTAAATATTTATTTTATTCCGTTTTTAGTACTTGTTGTTAAAGCGGCAACAGAAACGCATCATCTGTGAAAATTTCAACTGTCTAACTGTCACGGTTCATGAGATACAGCCAGATGACAGACGGACGGACGCGTCCGTCTGTCATCTGGCTGTATCTCTCGACGGACAGCCGTTTCTTTGTAATAGGGTTTCCCTTTGGGTACGGAACCCTAAAAATTAATTGTTGGTGTTTTTGTCAAAGTTGCGTCATAAAAATTGAGTTGCAAAAGTCTATTATTATTGATACGTTTATTGCACATAAGCAAATATCACAATGGCAATGCGGCGGAAGTTTAGTATTTAATTGTTTTATTATTATTGCATTTAATGGTGACGCAATTTGAACGCAATAACGTGGAAAGTAGAGGGGCAGGTATTGTATCGCGGAAAATAGAGCTACACACGTATAAAGTAGAAAGTAGAAAGATAAAAAGTACCCAAAACCGGCGTGCGTGCATGCAACGACTTATCAATGTTGAGGAAGCGAAAGTGATTCTGTCAGGATCGTAGCAAGTGGCAGTCCCTGGTCTCTGCCTACCCCTCTGGAATACAGGCGTAAGTTTATGTATATATGAAAGGTAGAAAGAAGTTGGAATATTTGATCTCACAACAAAGTCGTCGAATAGCCAACTAACAAAAGTAAACTAACGGCAGTCATAAAAGTATATTATAAGAGTAACCCATCCAAAGCCTTTCAGTGCAAGCATAAACCCTTACTATGAAAATGCGAACATTCCCGCCGAATTTTGCAACTTTATGTAACATTTTGTGACTCGTGCGTGACTCATTTACACACGTCAAGTACGCAAGTTGTTAACTTAATTTTAAGTCAAAATATACATGCATTGCGCTCAATAGAGCGCAACTTCAGACGATCTTGTCCAATCATTTGATAACATTAAAATTAGTACAAGACTATATTGGCGAGAACCCTATCCTGGAAAAAAAACATTAACCTGAGGGTAACTCGATGTAAAGGCATTACAAATTTTCGACATTTTATCGAGTTTTTTTAACACCTAGTTAGTGTATACACAACACTGTGTCACGTCAGTGTGTCTCATAACTTTCCGTGTTTAATTGAAAGAATTTTAATTTAAGATTTAATTATTTTTGCAAAAATTAGAGAGGTTAGATTCTTTGCGCAAATTTTTTAGCGACCATTAGGTAAACAAGTGAAATAGTTACGAGTCTATTTTTCGCCCCTCGCACCGCACAGTGTGGCATTTGTATGGAAGTATACTAAATTGTGTGTGAACGTTTAAAATTAACTTAAAATTCTGTTGCGTACTAAATCACTTAACTTGTGTAAACTAAGCATACGCACGCTATATTTTAACTCTTCGTGGGTAAAGAGTTTTTCTGAAAACTAAGCTTTGCTTCAGTTTTTGGCGGGGCGGTGGAGGCAGATTCTGATTCGTCTATTACAATAACTAGTTCTAAGGTCTATGATCAAATTGGTGTGAGCATCGTTAGTCAAAGTTTCATTCCAATTTTATCCACCAGCTCCTATTCGTCCATTGCTAAAATCCGTATTAATTTTGACGGGGGTAAAGGATGTGGGCATCCTGCACAGTATTCCTATGAGTAGAATAGTTGGAGTACCTGGCGTAGTAAGAATGTTACATGGGGTTTCATAAAAGTTGGAATCTCCATTATGTGACTTTGGTACCAGTTCCAGTGATGCACTTCAAGAGGCTTATCGACGGAAATATTGGGAATATTAAGTCTGACGTAAAATTTACAGCTTTAATTATGTTGTAGTATTTTTTAGTTGTGTTTATTATGTTCGTTGGTACTCCAAATGAATTAGTTATTTTTCATTCTCTTTAACACAAACCGCTGGAAAAATTACTGACATGGCGGAGCACCTAGCATTCTGACGCAGGAATATCGACATTGTATTTAAAATTTCTATCTGCATGAATAAATCTCTTACACTTTACAGGAGTGGAGGAATTTAATATTATGTTGCAGCAACATTGGTTTGCAGAACATTGGTTTGGAACAGAAATTAAATAGAACGCTCAAGCAATCGTTGCTTCAAAAATAGTTTGACTAAGTTGGATAGTTAAAACTGTGATTTCCGCACTTAGCCTCATATTTGGGGCATTTTACGTAGCAGGGCTGTAAGATCACTTCAGAAACTATCTCTCAGTATATCTTTCCAGAAGGCCAGGAGTACTCTAATGGGATCCCAGCTTCCCAATGATGGCAATCCGTTATTTTTCCACGCTCTCACTGTAAATGGTCATGTGAGCGGGTGTTTCCGCTTTCTTGAGGCATCCCCGGGAAAAAAAATTAAAAATGGTTAACCAGAATAGCCCACATAATTGTTTGTCACTTGGCGGTTATTTTCAGTGAGCGCAGCAAAATAGAAACATCACCATACCTAACTTGTAAATAAATCGGATCGCTCTTTTCTGTAAGACAAACATCGATTCAATTTCTGCTGGCCGACCCCACAGTAGTATACCGTATGACATAATACTATGGAAGTAAGTTAAATAAACAAGCCTAGCAGTTGCAACGCCAGTGAGCTCTCTAATTCTTTTGACTGCATATGCTGCAGAGCTAAGCCTGTGTGCTAGTTGTACAATATGAGGACTCATTGTAATTTTGTGTTATAGTTTTAGTTTACTTACGAAATACTACATACATGTTTAGGACAGAAAAACAAAATGCTGAATGTATTTCTTTTTACCCGACGCAGAAATAGTCACAAAACCTAATTAAAAATCTTATTCCGATGAATGATCGTTTTGTTTGATGACAATCATCATCATCATCAGCCATTTAAGGCCTACTGCAGGACATAGGCCTCCCTCATGATTTTCATAACCATGAGGGGTTTTGCCATAATCGCCACGCTTGGCAGGCGGGTTGGCGATCGCAATATGCGGTTGGAATCTCAAGAAGACGCTGCTGCCCGTCTTTTGGTAATTGATTTCCTTAGTCGCCTTCTACGACATCCACGGAAGGAAATAGAGTGACGCTATTCTTAATCCGGCACCACACGTTTGATGACAATGTGTACGCACAAGTATTATTAGTTTAAGATAAAAATAGTAGAAAAGTATTTATTAGTATAAGTGGGCCGAAATTGCGACTGACTGGGTTCCGCAAAACGGATACCGACATCGGGGTAGACGAAGGCGAAGATGGCGGGAATGCATCCTTACCAGGATGGTGTGAGGTGGCTTGGGACAGGGAGAGATGGAAAGCAGGAGAGGAGGCTTTTCCCCAACAGTAGGACACAAAAGAGGCTAAGTAAAAAAAAAAAAATTATTGATTGGAATTGGAATACCACTCAGCGAGCGAAAAAGCAGGCACAGTCCTTTTGCGCCATTTCATCAAAAGGATGAAAAAAGATGTAGATGAAAAACCGCAAAGTATTTTATTCAACAACAAAACTTTTCTTATTTCCATCCCGCCGCAGGCTTCGCTTGAATATTGATGTAACCGACGGAAAAGGGATTTGTGTACTTCTCTTTATTAATTAACTGCGGCTTTCATCCCTTTTTTTATTGGAAAATAAAGTATTTCGTGAGAAAAGCAGTAAAGTTTTTTTATAGCTCTTTGTGGTCTTGAAGAAAGAGGCTTGAGTTTCTTTACATTATTCGCAAAGAAAATAATTAACTCACATACTTACAGACTCGAAAAGTCGCAACACATTTAAGTTTTTGTTCATTATAGAAAAAAATGTTAGAAAATGAAAAAAAATCTATTAATTATAAACATTTTACTCTGTTATTGTTTTTAATAAAGTAAGATAAAATTAATAAAAGGAAACAAAATCTAATGATCGTTAAAGTGGACCGTTTGGTCATAATATGCACACACCCCCTTTTTTCATTGGAATTATCATCATCAGCCCACCTCTATCCACTGCTGGGATAGGCCTTTTCCCCGTTACGCCATCTTTTGCGGTCTCTCGCCATTCACATCCACGGGCCCTTTAACGACTTGATCACATTGTCTGACCACACCTTAGGCCGGGTATACCCTGGGATCGGTATACCGAAAACACAATCGAACATGATTGATGTGAATTCTCGCAGCCAATATTATATTTTTTCCGGGTAAGTAGAAGCATGGATTCGGATATTACTGTGGCTGTTCTCCAGGCTATTCAGTTAGTGGTAGAAGGGATAGTGAAACTGTTTACCTCTAAACTCTAAAACATTGATACATAATCCCAGTTTCGGGTGAAATAGCCCGGAATATTGACGCCGCATTGAGCTTTCAATTGCTTATAAACTACAGCCTCTTCCTCAATGACTCGATTTGAGTCAGATGTAGTAAATTACTCGAGTTAATTATTATGACTGTATTCCTTACAATAGATAGAGCGAACGATGATTTATGGTATTGATGATGATGATGATATTATTAGCACACCGTGATAATAATAATTATAACTTCCACACAATACAATCACTTACTTGTGACCAGGTAATGGCATCATAAGCACAATACACGGAAACGGACACAAGTGTGCTGTCATTTTACTTCATTTCACTTCACTTAACAGCCAGGTCACCAGGTCACCATGTAACTCCTACCCCGTAATATTAAACGTATGAACCCCGTTAGTAAAGAGAAAAGGTACTATGATGCAAAACACTCCAATGGCCAACTGTGATCGTCTAGTCTAGTGAGAACCCTTCGTTGTGAACGTATTAGTAACCCAAGAACTTTTAGGATATGAGATTGAGTAATGAGTGTATGTAAAAGATCCGTTAAAATAATAAAGTGGGACTAAGAACATTCAATACAAACCAAATGTTTATTAGAAAAGGTAAATTTTGGGAAGATTCGAAGAAACTAAAATAGCAATAAAGCAACATTAAATAAGCAGAAGCGAGACAAAATTGGGATAAAAGAAGGAAATTTAAATAAAGAAGTTGAGTTTAGAAGACAATAAATTAAAGGTTGAATAAAATAAATTCCATCTAAATAAGATAAGATTATAGTAGCAAAATATTTGAAATAAATAACTACTTGTCATACTACTACACATGTGAGTGTTTTAGTATAACGTCCCCTACCAAAGGCCGGTTAAGGCAGACATTATTAGCCAGCTAAGTAGATAATATTGGATAAGAAGAAGAGAGTGCAATACTCAATTATCTACTAGCTGATAGTGCTAATTATATCTACCGTGGATGGGGATTGGCCACCACTACGTTATACTGTTAATATATACTTATAAATAATAAAACTATGACTGACTAGAAATAAGAATACAATGATTCATTATTCCAAGTCTATGCCTTAAGAAAACATACATAATTAACGCAAGAATTGGCAAAGAGACGTTCAGCAGTACAATGCATTGGCAGACGGGAGTGAGAGAGGTAAAAACCAAATGCACAAAGTACGTTGGAATAAGACTTCATCGAAGCTTACCAACACTGAAACAGTCCGGCCAAACCCACGCAACCATGAAATGTCACCCAAAGACATAAGTCATACAAATAAATATAGTAAAAGCAATAAAAGCTTTGAGCAGGCATAGACATATTAAAACTCAAGTCACTTCACACAATTAACGCAAGAAACGGCAAAGGGATGTTCAGCAGTACAATGCATTGGCAGACGAGAGTGTGAGAGAGGTAATAACCAAATGCACAAAGTACGTTGGAATAAGACTTCATCGAAGCTTACCAACACTGAAACAATCCAGCCGCGCTCACGCAACTATGAGATGCCACTCAAGGACAAGTCAAACATAATAAAAGCTTTAAGCAGGTATAGAGATCTTAAGACTCAAGACGCTTCACACAATTAACGCAAGAAACGGCAAAGGGATGTTCAGCAGTACAATGCATTGGCTGACGAGAGTATGTGAGAGGTAATAAGCAAATGCACTAGGTACGTTGGAATAAGACTTCATCGAAAGCTTACCAACACTGAAACAATCCAGCCGCGCTCACGCAACCATGAGATTAAGCAGAGTATTAAGCCAATATACTTGAAATGAGAATACTACTACAAAGCCTATAGTGGCTCTTAACTACTCCCTAACGTCCCATAACGTCTTTCAATTCCTAACAATAATTCGTGTTTTGGCCACCCTAAATATTATTCACCCTATATTGCGTCTAAAATGCAATAATACTAAAGAAACTACTGTCGGCAGAAAAGGTATATACACACCTACATAAATTGTCCCTACCTCTTTGCAATAGTGGAATGTCCCGTCCGAAGATCAAAAGAAAGGTACCTATGAAGCTAATACTTTCGTTACGTTTTACCTATTCCTTAGTTTGAAATGATTACCGTGTGAATGAAGCGCACCAACCTTTACGCCTAGTTTTAAGGTAAGGACCAGAGACATAGATAAACAGTAAGTTTAGCAGCTACTAATTCAAGGCTCGCACAATTAAATAACGATCACAATCTTTTAGTCAAACAGAGTTTTGCAGGTTTACATTAGCGCCTCCGTCGAGCCTTGGTTATTTGACAAAAACTAGACACACAGATTATCCATAGTAAGTAAGTAAGTAAGTAAGTAAATTATAGCATAAGTACATACCCTTGTCACCGGCACCTGCACAAATTCACTTCCGCATAAACGTAGTAAAGCGCAACAGACGTATCTACTTCTCAATTTTCTGTTCGGAACCAGCCCTGAATAGTTCCCGAACCCCGCTTTTATACCCTCGCGGCCCCCTTCTAATATGGTGCCACTTCACCCTCTCGCTAAACCAATAACGAAATACCGCCATCTGAAGAATTTTATTCCTTATTGCTCTCAGTTTAAGGACTTCAACATAAGTAATTTATTTTTATTTGTCTAACTCATAAATTACGTTCTTTGTCATTTGTGTTTCTTTGATATTCACCGCCTTAGCATGCCGCGGCTTTTTTCAAAAGAAATTTGCCCTCCCGCTAAATCAATAACGAAACACCGCCAAATGAAGAATTTTATTCCTTATTGCTATTAGTTTAAGGACTTTAACATAAGTAATTTATTTTTATTTGTCTAACTCGTAAATCCCATTAGCTGTCATAATATCCCTTTAAAATTTACTACCTTAACACGCCGCGGCTTTTAACAAAAGAAACAAAGGAAGCCGACGCGGCCCACACACGCGGGTGAATTTTGAGGAAACGACAGCGAGAGTCTATGTTGTTTTGTTAAAGTTTTATATGATTTAAATTGCCTATTTATTTAGTACCTGGATGACCGAGCTTTTCGGATGCAATTTTTTTGTTTTGTTTTAGAGAATGAATTAAGAAAGTGTCATCTATGAACAAAGTGATGAACTGCCATGTATTGTAATAGGTTTAGTAACAGCTTTCTTCAATCCGAAATTTATTAGTTGTGCTATTTTGCAAGAGAGATGTCATTGTAATTAATCTCAATTATCGTAAAAATTTAATCTAGAAAAGACAACGCAATATTTCACAAGGACTGCTTAAATGTTTACAAATGATACAAACAAAATATACCTAGCTTTATTTTATGTTGGGGAACCAAATACGTTTTAGCGCTTTATCCGATTCTATAATACGCTCTTTAAATGTTTTACAATCCCTATATAAGTATACGATTATCATTTCTCGGTTTCTTTTAGCTTCTATCCTTAATCTTCTCGTGCAGAACACAATTCAACATGATATTAACGATCGTGAGCACTTGTACGGAGCTTGGTCCGTCACAACCAGGTAGCCAGCCATGGAAACTGTTACTGACAACTTATTAAAAACTTTTGGCAAAAAACCGACTTCGAAAAAATATGCTTTAAAAAGAAAAGTTCAATGATTTTCTATTGGATCCCACCAACACAACTCAACCAAAAGAATTAACCAAGGCGGACAGGCAGCGTGGTATAGAATTATCGCTAAACATACATGAAAGCGGTGGTAGCCTAGTGGGTAGAACATTGGACTCGGTAGCGGGAGACCCAGGTTCGATTCCCAGTGCCTACATGTACCTATTACTTTTCTTTCTAAGTTATGTACATTTGTGAAGTTATAATAGCAATACCATTCACTAACCGTGAAGGAAAACATCGTGAGGAAACCTGGGTGTCCGTACCTCAGCGCTTGAAATCGCGGTGGGCACGCGTGGTGATTAAGCCTGTCTGAGAGAAGGCCTGTGCCCTACAGTGGGACGTATATATGCTGCTTATGCTTATGCTATACATGAAAAAATGTGCGAGCGAATAGAGAACCTCCTTCTTTTCTAAAGTCGATTACAAGACACTGAATTTAATATTCAACCCAGCATTTAGTTGGAGATATCGAAATAACGTGAAATTTGATAGCTATGAGAACAAGAACCATTACGTAGTTTGATTTTGAACGAGGGTGTTCAGACGGGACCAAACCGCAGCGTACCCGCACTGGCGAAATGAGAGAATCAGCTGGGGTCGGGCGGGCCGCCTTCAATAATTGAACGGCTTTTGAGTTCAAAACTATCCATCCAACTTGAGCCCGGGCGGTGGGTTTAGCGCCAGTTTGATTTGTGAACTATATCGCCCCGTGCGAGTCTGTGAAAGTTGTTTGTTTCATGTTCTACATTTTGGTAGGAGCTGTATAAGGGGCTACACGATATTATTAAAAAATAAACCGATATCTTATAATATATATGTATGTACTTTTATTTATTTACACTATTTTATTTTTAATCCACTTACCCTAATAATATTATGCAGCCTGTATACGTCTCACTGTAGGGCACAGACAGGTCTTCTCTTGGAGAGAAAGTATGCGCTTAATCACCACGCGTGCCCACCGCGGATGATGCGTTAATAATCATAACAGTAACTGTCCACACCACACAATCACTTGGCCTGGCCCGTGCTAGGATACCCTGTGCTGTGGTAACCAGGCAAGAACATCACAAACACCGAAGTACACCCAGATTGAGGTCATCTACATTTTTTTCACCAATTCAAGAACGGCCGCCTCCCGTGGGAGTTGAACAAATGACGTCTCCATTTTGATACGTTCTTGCAAAAAATGAACAGAATAAATCTCTGTGATCGTAATTGCTATTTGTAGAACCTACAGCCTCTTTGGTAGTGAAAATCAGCATTGAGAACCAATTATTATTGGTGGTAACTAATATGTCAGCTGAGCTCTCTCTAATTACCAAAATGGTTGAACAAGGTCTAAAATTCGTAAAATTATCTCTGTTGTATGTTGTTAATTACTAATTAATAGGTATAATTGGTTTGTAATATGTGTTGTGTGTGTGTGCGTGCGTGCGTGCGTGCGTTCGTGCGTGTATGTGTGTGTGTGTGTGTGTTTTAGTGATAACGTATTAGAAATCCTTATAAATCAAGTGAAGAATGTTGTACCATACTTGCTTTTATGATTTACTAGCTTTTGGCTGCGACTTCATCCGCATGGAATGAGTAATTTTCGAGATGAAAAGAATCAAATGTCCCTTCCCTGGGACTCCAAATATCTCCATACCAAATTTCATTTCAATCTGTTCAGCCATTCCAATTGCGTGATTGAGTAACAAACATTTATAATATTAGCAGGATCTAAATTGATGACTTTCTATGGAGATCTTAAAAACTTATCAATTCACATAGCAATTGTCAAATTAGCTAAGCCGACAATTTTGCACTTCCTTTGTGCCGAATTTGGCTCCTTTTTCGCTAGTTTCTGGTGGGATATTACCAAGTATGTAACTATATGTCAAAATGTACTCTACAATGTTATTGTACCATAACCGTGTATTGATGAATAAATCTTATCTTATCGATATTACATATCTATCACTATTTACCCAAAAAAAGTAAATTACAGTTCTCCTTTCTATATATGTCTGTCTCGGATCAGTACAAAAACATCTCGACTACACTTAAATCTTTTACAGATTCTATGCCATAGATTTACGTAACTGGAAGGAAATAATATATGTTTTTCAGTCTTGCGATTCTTGTGAATATTGCATTGAAGTGTAATAATATAATCTATGTTTGGGCAGACTATCTAGCTCTCTTTGCCCTTTAATTGAATTTAAATTATAATATTGCAATAAAAAGCTCGTGTGGTTTGTTTGACACTTTTTACTCTGACTTTATTTTTGAAGAGATAGATTATAGACGAAATAGGTACAGCAAACTAAAAAGGTGTATATCTAACCAAACAATCTAGGTACGGTTTCATGAAGAAAAACGTAATTTAGTCTCTTCGTTCTGAGTTTCAACAGGATTCCTTAATAATTAGAATGAAAATTCAGCAACATAGTACCACAGATAGTACTATGAAAATGACAAAGCCAAAGTGAAAAGAAATATTGGATTTTTTCATTCTATTCCACAACTATGACACGATATTGACACGAACTCTCTCATAGCAATAACGTGATACCGCTAGACCAACGAGGCCGTCAAATTAGTATTAACAGAATGTAGTCCCTGGGCCCTTATCACGGAGCAGCGATATATTCGGAAGGGTCGTCAGCGTCGCGTTGAGCCCGACATTTCACTCGAATCTAGCGACAAATACGGTTCTTTTTTTGAATAGTTTCGAAATTTCCTGCCAGTGAGTAATGAACGTCAGAAATGCATGGCTCTTTGTTAGCTCAATGACGTCATATCATACCTCGAGATACGGATTTGCGACCATCTCGCTACTTCCGACAATGTCGCATTTTTCACAATAAGATCCTACCACAGTTTCTGCGTGCCTTGCACCGTACGAAAAGGGCCTTAGCAGCAAACGAGGCTGTGCCACAAAGGCGCTCGCTGCTTCTTTGTGGCCTGCGGTCTGAGGGAGCTAATTGTGAGGCACCTAAATTACGACACAAGTAGCCCATTACTGCACTAGAGGGTTTAAATGAAAATATGAGGCTGACGAGAGTACGAGGATAGCGTAAGAGTTATATTTTAATGCGACGATTAAAGAAAGGAGAACTCCTGAACTTGAGTGAATTCACTGATATGATATATGGTTTCTCGTTTGTTTGAAGAAAAGTATCTTTAAAATGCGACTTACGAAATTCTTCATTGTTATACAAGTGCTGTACTATGTGTTTGATATAATTAATGCCCATCTAATCGCAAAAAGAAATTGTAATGAATTGAATTGATATTCATTGTTAATGTAACTCTACTAAACTCTATTCCACGAAACGAGCTACCAAAGAAAATCGTCCATGCGCGCCCATTGGTTAGTGCGCGTGACTTTCGATACCTCATAAACTTACCCTATGAAGCGGACCGTTTTCGCTTATTGTTTCGCTTGTCTCTAGCCGCGCGCATTGACCAATAAGATACGAGTGTTTTGTTCCCTAGGAGTTCGACTAGTGGAACGGAGTATAAGTGTAGAAAAAACTCTACAAAGGGAATTTTCTTTTCAGTTTTAAAGCTGTTAGGATTTGGTTGATCGATTTAATTGATTGACGGCTGTTGATTTGTTTATTGATCCAACAAGGAAGGCCCCCCCCAGATTGCCCCTGATTCGCCCCTGGTTACGATAGCGGGGAGTCGCTGGATGCGGGCGGCACAAGACCGAGAAGCTTGGAAAATCATGAGGGAGGCCTATGTCCTGCAGTGGCAGTCAAATAGCTGATGATGATGACACTTATAAATTATTTACTACTAGCCAATTTCAGATGGTAGCCGCATGCACACAATTTTATACTAAAAACAATTTTTATAGTATTTTATAAGGTTAACACGAGCATTAGACATAATAAAAACTGAATTTGCACGGACATTTACTCGTTTATATACTGAGTCTACCGAGACCCGTGGTCTCTTGCAAAAGTAGGTACTGAAACGTCAGAAAATTGTTAAATGAAAATGAACTAGTAAATATCCCTGCAAATTCAGTTTTTATTACTATTATCATAAAAAATAAAAATATCATGTTGAGATTTTAATTTGGTACGTTATTAGTGGCAAATAATGATTAGGTTCTTTTCAGGTTCCAGCTGACGACGCTACACCTAAAAGGCAACCACGTAACATCAGGTGAGACAGAAGCCAATTGGGAGCCTGCCAGTATTCAGGCACAGGAAAGCTCTTAATGTGGCTTGTAGGTTGACACAAGGGCAAATTACCATCAAAATGTTATCTCTACTATAGTCATTGTGTATCGCATATGTCGCGAAATCCACGACTTTGCCGCTCAGACCCTATATAACGCGCACAAAATCCTACAGGTTTGCTAAAGTGTAATTGTCAAATCTCATACAAATTGGTATTGGTAGTCACGATTCCGACAGGGAATTGGTGCGCATAATAAGCCTCTGAGCAACAGTTCAGCGCGGCGCGACGAGCTGCGAAAACATAGTACCTACCAAAATATATAAAGCACGTTACGAGGTAACGGTCTAACTAAGTGGCAAGCGGCATTATCCTTCAATGCAGCCGACGGGCCAATGCGTCCTGGGGGACGATATGGGGTTGCTAAATAGAGTTATTAGTATCATTGACATATTTCATTAGTCTACTAACCAATCGCATTCCAATGGTATTACCCGTGCAAATTTACTCGTGATTCGATCTCCATCGTGAGAGATGCCTATTTAATATGCGCGGGTTATACCATTGGAATGACATTGTACTGCTATTGCTTAGTACAAGTAGACTACAAAATGCAGATGCAGATAATAGCTATTGCCATGCCAATATTATTCCTAGGCCCTACACCGCACGGGTTTGTCCACCTTCGAACCGATTTAGAAGTGTGAGATACTGTTTGAATTCGTATCGGAATTCTCACTACTTCGTTGGTTTAGCATTAGCTGGTTAGGATTTGCGCAGTTTATGTCACTAGAGTGACATTAGAGTGCTAGTTAGTAGGAGTTAGTAGACTACGAAATGGAGGCAAATAACAGCTATCGTATCCATACTGAATAAACTATGTATTTATTAGAATCAACGCTCTGGTAGCCGCGCCGACTCCACTTAACTAAGCGCAAAGTTGTGGCTAGGGCGTAATGGTGGTCAGTCGTGCCGCGTTTCATGATGCTACTATACAAAGTTTATTATGACAATTCGAGGTACATTACACAGCCAAGTCTTTTTACCTGTTAATCTGTGTATTGATTGACTTTGCACTCTACATCGAATTGTCCGTAGACCAGAACAGGCCCCTGATAGACGCGAGGCGACACTCGGTTGGCTCGCCGTATTGACGTACCACTCCACTCTAGATGACTGCGGGCGCTTCGCAAACTGGCTACTTCGTCTAGCGAAGGTACAGTAACAGGGCCTCGATTCTGTTGGTGCATAATAGTTCAGTACACAGCAGGTCAACCTTTACATTTTTTTTTGTAAAGTCGTCCTTAACCTGACAGAATAAAGTGCACGTATGTAAAGGTTGATGTGCTGTCGAATGTAAAATTACAGGTTCACGGACGGGTCAAATGACGTGGTTTTTTTTTTTATTTAATCGACGCCTATATAAGAGTTGGTACGTGTGCGCGCGTAAAATTAAAGCGGCAGTGAAATAAAATCGACGCTTTCAAGCCCTTGCCACTGGACAATAATACATAAGTAGACATAGTCTAGGCCCAGATTTTGTATAAAAAAAGTTACACTTATTGAGCTATACAGATCAGAAGACGCCTGGCCGGATACTTCCGATAAAATAGCAGGGAAGTGTATCCGGAATTATATCTATATTATCCATAGATTTTCACTTCAACGCTGTTTTTGATAGGCTATTTTTGGCAAAAATGCTTTGAAGCCCTAGGCTCTTATATCGTCTATAGTTCTCCAGTAGACGATATAAGAGCCAGTATAGTATCGTCTATAGGTTTTAAAAATAGTTATCAATTCATTGCTGAGGTTTATGAGGTTTAGGTTTTTGCGGTTTTCGCAAAAAATATTATGAAAGAAGATTTTTGCTTTCCATTGGTGGTGCTAGTCAGCTCCGGGTCGCCCTTTAAATAGTCGTAACTTCGCTATGGGCTGTTCCGAAGAGCCCTCCACAGCTAGTGTCCAGTTACCTTTGCAAACAAGAGCAGTTTAAGAAAAATACCGTACCAAAACTATGTAACAAGCTATCGTTGGATCAACTTGTCCACTTTGAGAAATATGGCGCGCTGCGGGGTCAACGCTCACTGAAGTAAGACCTCGTCTAGGGATAGTTCATGTCCATCGGTCCGCCAAAATACTTGAATTGTAGCCTCTCTACATACATACATACATACATAACTAAACTCATGCCTGTATCCCAGAGGTGTAAACGATACCAGGGACTGCCATTTGCAACGTAGCCTCTCTTTGCATCTTATTACGCGAATGAGCTCCATATTGGCTTGAAAGCGGGAGCCAATTAGAAGCACTTTAAATATAGTTGAAATCAGTAAAAAGGGTTTAATCCAAAAACGCTACTTCGCACTTTGAAAAACATTCATCATCATCATCATCATCAGCCATTTGACGCCCACTGCAGGACATAGGAATCCTTCGTGGTTTTCATAACCATGCGGGGTTTTGCCATAATCGCCACGCTTGGCAGGCGGGTTGGAGATCGCAGTATGCAGTTGGAATCACAGGGAGACGCTGCTGCCCGTCTCCTGGTAATTGATTTTCTTAGTCGTCTTCTGCGACATCCACGGAAGGAAATGGAGTGACGCTATTCTTAATCCGGCGCCACACGGATGAAAAAATTGAAAAAATTGTTACACTGCAATAAACTGAACCCCCTATAGTAAAAGTACATCTGACTACCAGAAGATGTTGGAACTGATAAAATCTACTGTTAAAAACTGTCAGTAGTTATCAATAGAATATCAGATTGTTAGAGAACGAGAAACAGGGGGTTATACAGTCATTAAAAATGTTAGAATGTGCAAGCATCCCTCTGCCAAGAGAGTAAACACTCTTAAACATAAAAAGTAATCAACTCACTGATCCCGTCCGATTAAGACGGTAGGTTTTTGTGTATACCAGGTGGCATTTTAGTCAACTTCCAAACTTTAAAGGGGCGTTTTTACTCATAAAATATAAACAACTTTTACTATGGGGCCAAACAAATCAGAGCAAAAAGTAAATGAGCTGTTCCATACATAAGATAGAAGCAGTACTGCACCAAATGTATGAAAAAGCTGATTTATTTTTTGCTCTGATTTGTTTGGCCCCATAATAAAAGTTGTTTGTTTTGACGAGTAGAAAGATCCCTCGAAGTTTGTCAGGTGACTAAAATGCCGCCCGGTATATGTCCAAAGTTTGTCTGGAATAGAACATAATGGAATAAAAATATTTTTTTTAACATTTCGTTTACATTTTCTGTCCACTTTGCGGTATAACATTATGTCGTTGAGTGATAAGACCACCGTCTGCAATCTTATCTTAATCTTATATCTGATTATTTCCCCTTTTTGGGTACAATGATCTGTCCGCAGTCTATAGAAAGCAAAAGATAGGCTGATATACGCACAACCTTGTCCTTGCGTATGATAAGCAATTTTCCCAAAAGACACTCAATCTCCAATATCAATCTCGGGCAGGCCATGTGTGCAGAGGAATTGTACGACATATTTTCCCATGTCAAGCATACGTGATAAAGGTAACCGGACACTAGGATGTTTGCGGAGGACCGGAAGGCCAGAGTACCTACTGGGGGATGAAATTGAAATACGGAGAAGCTCCTGACGGCATAGAAAATCGTACTACGGTTCGACAACACTTTTGATTTAACCATTTTTTTTTTTAAGAAATCAGAAATCAAATAATATATGAATAATAAAATATATATCAGTTGGAAGAGCGCTGGTACGGTAAGCAAGAGGTCGTGGGTTCAAGTCCCGGCATGGGTGGAATTTTTAGCCTCTAAATAGGTTTTTAAAATTGTCCTCAGCACGGGTTAGTGCAATTATATATTTCAACGTAAAGAATTTACATTCTGTTTGCCGAATGTCAATGTACTTTCTTACTATGTTTACTGCCTCCGGGCCGTATTTGTAGTGGAGAAAAAGGCAGCGGGAAAAAAACTCCCCTCCTACCATTTTATTGGATTCCTTAGGACTCTGCCATAGATTTGGTAATGGCAGCTTAGAAAGGTTCAGTCCATCAGCCCGTATTTGTCCACTACTGGACATAAGTCAGGCCTGGCTAGGCCTCCTAGGCACGCCACTTCTTTCTGTCCTCGGCCATCCTCATCCAGCCGCTGCCAGAAATCTGCATCAGATCGTCGGTGCAGCGAGCTGGTGGGCGTCCTATGGTATATTTGCCAATTCGTGGTCTCCACCCGAGAACCTCAAGGTTAAAAAGGTTATGTAAACTTAAAACACAACAGGTATGTCGATAGTCAAGACACCTAAAATAAAATAAATTAGGTACATAAGTAATTAAATTAACCCCGATATTTACAATAATTTCTATGTATACAGAAATATCTCCAGACCACTGCCGTGATGCAGAGTTCCCAATATGCTGACAGAAATCCCCCTGTGAAGGCTGTCCAGGCTGATTTTGTGAATAAAATAAGAAAAAAATAACATGCAAAAAAATTTAGATAAATAATTACTAAATTTAAACAAAACAAACACAATCTATAAAAAAAACCTTTTTAAAGCTTTCGTTTTTACTGTAATTGTGGTAATAATCCCGTTTCGTTTACTTTGTGTAATTCTAACTACAGACGACGGTAGTAAGACAGGAGTCAGATAGATATATTACGCATTATCGACAATAGTTACACCGAACCCTTTATGTCTTTCTAGTTAGCGAAAGGGCCTGAAGGCCTTCAGCTGGAGGGCTCTATCAATAGCCGGCCCCGTCCGCTAAGCGCTACTCAAAGTCACTTGGCTAATTTGTCTGCTTTGCCAAGGGATGCAGGCTGTGTGTTTTGGTCACAGTGTCGGCTATTAACACTGTTCTGATGCGAGCGTTATAGCAATTATCGGTTTGGCAAATGTTAACAAAGTAGGTATATATAACAGCAAACAGTCTCTACAAATTTTCTTTCATCTCTTGCTTTTCTTATGTTTTCAGCGTTCACGTTTAATTTTTCCATTATAACTTCTAAATGTTTATCCTGATTTAGACATGTCGTACGTGGTTAAAGTCATTATGTGGGACTTAACTGGCAGTCGTTTTTTGTTTTGTATATTTTTTTTGTAAAAGCTGTGCCCTTACTACGTACGAGAAACCCGGGCTAAGCTACTCAAAACGAGAGGTGTAGTACACAGAGCCCGTCTGTAAAACACTTAAATGTCAATATGCCTCTTGAGAGTAGGAATGAGCGATGTTCATCGAGACATTGATGTTTTTGACCATGTGTCAATAAAGGGATGTTTCAAATTTTTATTTCATTTTAATTACAATATCACCGCTACCGACCACTTTCTCCAACGTGGCCTCTTAAATTCTTCATAACAAAAGTCACGTTGGTACGTTGTAAGAATATTTTTTTGTATGAAAGTTAAGGCTATGCTACCGTACCATGTCACGCAAAGCTAGAGGTATAGCGCTCGTCTGTAATGAACTTAAATGTCAATATGCCTGTTGGGAATAGGGATGAGCGATGTTCGGATGAGGAGAGTTTCAAATAATAGAGTACGTGCGCCAATTATGGACTAGTTCCGTAATATGGACTACCTACATTTCTCAAAAACCATCGGTCGTATTTAGCTATCGGTCTCCGCAGACTAAGTTCCACCCCTCCCGCGGTTCGTTAGTCGCTTGCCGGTCGGCAGAGAGTGCTCACGCATTCACGACAGCCATATTTCGTTTTTATCATCGGGCGATGTAATTTTTTACTTAACTTCGTAAGGTCATAATTTCAGCAAATATTACTGTTTGGGAAAGTGGATTAAACTAGGGGAAAGGTGAGTTATTTTACAATTATTCACAATAAGTTGATATATCCAATAGTTTTGATATTTTTTTTTAGCAACAATATTAACCTAGAAATGTATGTGTATTATAATATGACATGTTTTGAATATGGGCTAGTGGTCCATATTACAAACATTCACTTATATTTTAATTTGATTGTTTTAGGATGGCATCTACAAATTCTACAACCAAAGAAAAGTCCAGACAAACATGGGATATTTAAACATGCAATGGCTAATGCAATTAAAGCTATACGAGATAAGCAAATGGGTTTTTAAAGCATCTAAATCGGAGTACCCAAAACTACGCTTATAGTTGGATTGGAAGAACAATCACTTAATTTTTTTGTATTTGAATTGGATACCAGCAATTAGTTTAATCTTAATAATTGACTGATTTAATTTTAGGCAACACGTCCTTTTTTCTCAATAATTTTGAACCAATTTGACTATGGTCCATATTTAAAACCATGAGGTCCATATTTTGTACACTTTTTGCTAATGCACAATAATGACATATTTTAGAAAATGTTGATTATTTCTAAGATGTTCATGTTCCTTAAGAATTCTAACAATCGTTTTTGATACCAAATAATTATCAAACCGTTCAAAATATATAAGGCTGATTAATCTTTATAATTCTGAGTTTTATTACACAAAATCCTTATCATCATCATCATCATCATCATCAGCCCTTTGACGCCCACTGCAGGACATAGGCCTCTCTCATGGTTTTCATAACCATGAGGGGTTTTGCCATAATCGCTACGCTTGGCAGGCGGGTTGGCGATCGCAGTATGCGGTTGGAATATCAGGTAGACGCTGCTACCGGTCTCTTGGTAATTTATTTCCTTAGTCGCCTTCTACGACATCCACGGGAGGAAATCATCATCATCATCAGCCATTTGACGCCCACTGCAGGACATAGGCCTCCCCCGTGGTTTTCTAACCATGAAGGGTTTTGCCATAATCGCCACGCTTGGCAGGCCGGTTGGCGATCGCAGTAATCAATGATCGCAAATATCGATTTTTTCTTGTTTTTTATTTATTTAAAATTGCCGAACTGCTATTGGAATTTATCGGTTTTCCTCGATGACAGTCGACTATCGATGTTTAATCGACATGCGCCAATGGTAACATCGATGTTTTTGCGACATCGCTCATTCCTACGCGAGAGTATAATTTTGAGTTGGTAAAGAGTTGGGAACGTTTTGCTAAGTGACATTTAACTTACTCGGAAACCAGCTAAGCGTCTCTTCACAAATCTACTTAAGCACCACTCTCAGCTTCAATTGAATTATACAAGTTTCTTTAAGATTGCCTCTCCCTCCCCTATCATAAATAGTGAATTTGCTGAGAAGTGCGAGTTAGAGCTCGTTGACTAGAGCCCTTTGTACGTGACGGTTATGTCGCGCTGGTTAAGAATTTACTCAGTGCTCAATTTCAAAAACGAAAAGTCACTACCGTGGTGGCACGTTTAAAAATCCCGTTTTTCACCCCCTCACAATTAAATACGATGTGTTCAACACATTCATTATTAATATTTTAAGTTGAAAACTCTGTTAAATAAGTTAAAACGTGTTTTGAAAAGAATAAATGTGGAGTTTCTTTGTTAGCTTCTTCTCCACATAGTCCATTAATTGTGAAACTAACAACTTTGACGTTCATTAAGTAAACATTCTGTTTTTATAACGAATAAAATTATTTGAATTGAATATGTTACAGTTAATGGTTACTGTTTATTGAGCAATAACATCTAAGGTAGTGTGGGTTACAGGGGTTAGGTAAACATGCCCTCTATGGTAGTGACTTTTTGTGTGTCAAAATGAGAATTACCCATTTAGTCTCTATTTTGATGAGTTGATGGACTGTGTTTTATTTTAATGACAGATAGGTCGATAAGTATTACCAGAAAATCTATTTATTTGTTTGATTGTAATGGCTGCGTAGGTACTTTAACATAGGTACTATACGGTTGTATAGTCAACATCTCGACTTATATATAAATTTGTATTGTCAAGTAGCCCGCAACGTAAATGGGTAGAGGGCACATGTAAATATGGATGTACTGTCGACTGCACTGAAGCACTCTGATTTCTTGCGAATTCGATATTCACTTAGTCTAACTTTTTCTTATCTTGCAGTACGTACCTTCTGCGACCGTTAGTGATTATAATATTAATTAATTATAGGAATTATAATTAATTAATTATAGGAGTGAGCGGTGGTAGCCTAGTGGGTAGAACATTGGACTCTGAAGAGAGAGACCGAGGTTCGATTCCCAGTGCGGGCATGCACCTATGACTTTGTTTTCTAAGTTATGTATATTTGTGAAGTTATAGTAGCAATACCATTCGCTAACTGTGAAGAAAAACATTGTGAGGAAACCTGAGTGTCTGAGGAGTTCACATACCTCAGCGCTTGAAATCGCCAATCCACGGTGGGCACGCGTGGTGTTAATCACCATACTCTCATACTCTCTCCATGAGAGAAGGCCTGTGCCCTACAGTGGGACGTATATAGGCTGCCTATGTAGTTATAGGATGGAAAGTACTGTGAGCAAACCTGAAAAAATAACACATGAAAATGTAGTTGCAATACCATTCGCTAACTTTGAAGCAAAATTATGAGAAAACATGAAAGAATAATGTATAAGAATGTGGTAGCAATTCCTTCACGTTAAGGAAAATATCCTGAGGAAACTTAAGTCTACACTCGTATACACTATATTTGAACACAAATACATTTATAATTTACACTTTTACCACTTTACCTAATAAACAATGTAATTGTGTTTTTTACAACATAAAGTTAATTGCCTTAATTCCCAACCTATAGGAAAATCGGAAAAAAAACTACAGCTACATTTAGATTTTTTGTTAATTGGTCCATTAACAGCGGTTACATTAACTTCTAGATTATTTATGTGCTATATTAGCTACTATCTAATCATTGCTCAATGTGCCTCAAATTACAGATACATAGGTACCGCATGCATAAAAAATTTATAGTACATATGGTGCTACATTACCGCACTAGTGCGATAATGAGCACTTTACGTGCCTATGTCGAAACTTCAAAGGGCCATATGTACTATAAAACGTTGTACGATACACGTGCGAATAGGTGATCCGCAACTCGTGTCGATTTAAAACACTCCCTTCGGTCGTGTTTTAATTTATCGCCACTCGTTGCGAATTTCCTACTTTTCGCACTAGTATCGTAATGTACTAAAAATATAAAGTTTCTAAAAGAGAACATAACGCTTTTTAAGTTTTTGGATTTACATACATAACAAAATTATTATTAGGTTGATACATGGATCAGCGACAAACAACTACAAAAATTGAAATAATAACATAACATAAACTCACGCCTGTATCCCGGAGGGGTAGGCAGAGACCAGGGACTGCCACTTGCTACGATCCTGACAGATCACTTTCGCTTCCTCAACATTCATTAGTCGTTGCATGCACGCACGCCGGTTTCGGGTACTTTTTATCTTGCCCTTTGTTAATACAGAAATCAAATTACATTACAATTTTATTCAACCTATATCCGTAATTTGAAATTATTCCGTGAAACATTATTCAATGTTGACGCGAAACGACTTCCAGTTTGGTAGTAGGGGGCCACTTGCTGAAACAACACGCAACGAAAACATGTCGACGTGGCGAGGGCTGTAACTCTGTAACTACGAGTCGTGTGCAATACATTTAAATATCGTTGAGAAGAACAAAGTAGCCATTACTCAGAGCCTTTTGACTCAGCCCGCTAGATGGCGCCAGTGCCGCGTAACACAGTTTGAGCTAAAAATAACGCTTGCTTATTTACGTTTCAATTTAAACCAACGGCTATGTAACCCGACACAGCCCCACCCTCTTTTGTTTCTAATTTTATAAACAATATATCTCCACAACACACGCAATACTCGCCACGGTCTATGCCATCGTTTAGGTAACCAAACAGAGAGCGGAACAAGCAGTTACGGAGACAATTCGCATTGATTGGCAGTTAAGAGGTTGCATTGTCCGCGTTATCGGCCAGGCCGGGATGGCTTTCGTCTCGTTCGGAGAAGTGTGTCTTAAGTGCCAGTATCGGCTATATTGCATTACATTGAAGTCTGAAGTGTCAGTATAGGTTACGGTGCTACTTGGCCTGATAGACGTGGGGCACATAGGAAAGACTTGGGATGACCGCGCCGAAAAGACGCGGCGTCCCTTCAAATCACTTACGCACAAAATGTACTGTAGCGATGGGACAAGCCCACACAGAGGCAAGGACGCGAACTCTACGCAACGCGTCGCGTCTTTTCCGGCGTCCTTCCTATGTGGGAACTAAGATATGATATGATATGATAAGTAGTGCGACATGAAAAAATCATATCTTCATTTGTAATACTAGTAATTGCAAAAAGTGAACACCATAAATCTCAATAACGGGGATAGCTATTTTAGGACCTTGGTTCCATTTTTAGTGTAACTCGTTTATCCTTGGTTTTAGGCATAACAATAGTACGTGACCGATTACCGTCGAGGGTGTCGTTTGAAGCCCGAGCCGTAGGCGAGGGCTTTAAAACACCCGAGATCGGGAATCGCAGTTTCTCTCCAGTGATACATAGTGCTTTATACTACACCTGCTTAAACATCACTATCACTACTTATCATTTTGATAGTTTTATTTTACTTTCTACGAAAACTGAATCCTCAAACAACACACAAATTGGAAATGGCGCCAATGCTAATGGCGTCTGCAATTTTCACATGTTCTTTTTTCAAATTGTTTATCCTGCCGCCGCAGGGTCGCACTGCCAGCCCGACACCATCCAACACACAGCTAGTGGCCAGTGTCATTTTGCGAACTTGGAGATAAAAACTCACTGTAAAAACTTTTTAGCTTTTGATATTTAGGTTACCGGCGCATAGTCTTACCCAAAATTAAAAAAGAAAAACCACGTAAGAAATGGATTTTCATACACTTTTCTCTCCCGCTCAGATGCGTTTTCTCCCCGCATATTTGTTCGATATGCAATGACGTACTTTCTACCGTAAATTTGATAAAGTATCAAGGTACTTTCCAAGCAGGTGTAGTATAAATTAAATAAACTACTCAAATTGGCTTCTTATCCTCATTACATTTCGGCTGTGATGGCATTCGGGTCGGACACGGCTCGAGCGGTATGGGGAAGTGCGTTTTAAGCGACAATTCAGTTTACGCTGCATTGAACTCCCGGCTATTTTGCGTTGAATCGAAGTCTTAACTGTCAGCATCTGTTACGCTATATTGAATTTAATTCTTCAGTGTCAGTTTCAGTTACGTTACATGGAACTAAATTCTTAAGTGTCAGTATCAGTTACGTCACGTTGAATTGAAGTCTTAAGTGTCAGTATCGGTAAAGCTGCTTTGCATTAAATCTTAATGTGTCAGAATCAGTTACGTTGCTGCTTGTTACATTGAATTGAAGTCTTAAATTGTCGGTATCAGTTACACTATATTGAATTGAATCTTAAGCGTCAGCATCAGTTAGGTTACATTGAATTTAAGATCTAATAACCGTGGTAGCTATTTTGAGAACCTACAGTCAGAACCTAGGAGTTTAACAGATAAAAAATGTTTTCGGGTGACTCGGAGACAGAGATGTTTTCTGAAATATAATATGAGAATCACTATCATCATCGACCCACGCTTGTCCACTGCTGGACATAGGCCTTTCCTTTAGCATGCCACTGAGCACGCTCCTCGGCTACTCTCATCCAGCTCTTGCCAGCCGCCCTGCAAGACATACACTCCGTTTACCGATCCGCGGTCTCCACTCAAAACTTGTCTACCCCATCGGTTATCAGTTCTTCGGATGATATGGCAGGCCCACTGCCACTTCAGCATGCTAATTCGGTGGGCTATGTCGGTGACTTTGGTTCTCTGTCGGATCACATCCTTTCGAATTCGATCTTTCAGAGAAACCCCGAGCATAGCTCTTCTATAGCGCTTCACGCTGAGCGACTTTAAATTTGTGAACCGGCCCCACCGTGAGTGTCCACGTTTCGGCACCGTATGTCATAACCTACCGGACGCACTGATTGAAATTTTTTTCTTTAGACTCTGTGGGATTGGCGACGTGAAGACTCGACATAGTTTCCCATATGCCCAGCCCAGATGTATTCTTCTATTGGCCTCTTTCTCGAAGTTGTTTTTACTTAACTATATGTTTTGCCCGAGGTAAACATACTCCTTAACAACTTCGAGAATACTGCCTTGAACTGCAATTGGCTCCGGATTTACGTGTTTATTGAACATAACCTTGATTTTATCCAAGTTCATCAGGAGACCAAGGCGTTGGGAAGAATCAGCTAGGCCACTCAGCACATGTTGTAGATCTTGCAGCGTTTCCGCCATGATAACGATGTCGTCTGCAAATTGCAAGTGCGAAAGGTACTCGCCGTTTATGTTAATGCCGTACCCCTTCCAGTCCAGTGTATTGAACACATCCTCCATTGCATTTGAGAACAATTTGAGGGAAATAACATCCCCTTGTCTCACACCACGATGTATAGGGATAGGCTCAGACTGCCGGTTCTGGATTTGGACGGCCATAGTAGTGGCGTTGTACAGACCTCTCAAACAAAATACTTTCGAAACTTGTGATCGTTTTTTTGCAGCATTATTTTTTTTTACTCTCTCAAAATTTGAGACTTGGAAATTGGAAATGTCTCAAAGGAATTACCACCTCATCAAACTTTAAATACTGAAACTTATAAACAATAATCACTCTCAATTAAAACGGAATTGCTCTATGCACGCTGAAATATTCTGTTTTGAGTGATACAAGTGACAAAATAAATAGAACGTCAACAGGGGCGATGGAAACAGAATTTCATGAATATTTCATTCAGTTAATAAAAGGTGTCATGTTGTGTTATGCTAATGAGGGTATATTCAGACTGTTTTATGAGGTTACGGGTCCGTTTATTCAACGTTTTAATCATCATCAGCCATTTGACGTCCACTGAAGAAGAAAGAAAGAAAGAAGACATGTATTTAAATTGTCACAGAAACTGCAGGACATAAGCTTTCATCATGGTTTTTCAAGCTTCCCGGTCCTGTGCCGCCAGCATCCAGCGACTCCCCGCCACCGTAACCAGGTGGAGCGCCTGCCCACGCTGAAAGCAAAGAAGCGTGTTAAAAATAATAATTAAAACAGAAATAACAAAAAAACACATGGCTGAACATCAACTACAGCAAGCGGGACTAATATCACAATAAAATTTGGGTTCCACCTGCTCAGTCAGTAATGCTCAGCTTTCGGTGGTTTTTTTTGGTATTTTTGTCTCTTAGTGTTATTTATAATTTTAGCGCCATCAAATATCTAGCAAGACTAAAAATTTGGTACACTCTAGTCAGTTTAAAGAGAACTTCTGAAAAGAGAGAGAAAATGGTCGGAAATTTTATTATGTTTACGTCAAATGCCAGATTAATGTTCATTTAATGTATGTTTATGTTACCCTCGCAATTGATTGAGTCGATTGAAATCCTATTTGTCAAAATCTAATGATTGGTTAATAAGTAATAAAGGCTCGTAGAAAAGGACTTAAGATAAGATAAGAATATTCTTTATTGTACACAGAAAAAAACCAACAACCTATTTTAAAGCACTTACTTTCTTACATTCTTATGAGCTCAACATAATAACCTCGTTTCGGTCTTAACCGCAGTCGGGTAGCGAGTGTTAAAATGCCCTTGATGATTCAATAACTCGGCGAGTGCGAAAATGTCACCTAGCACAATTTGTTATATATTTTTTCATAATGTTGAAATGGCTTAAATATCGTTTTGAGACAACCAGATTTGTTAGGGAACGGTGAACAAAACAACGGAATTAAAAGTAAGCAAAATCCTGTCCATTTACAAATTACACACGAAAAGTAGAATTTGTTTGAATCAATATTGATCAGTGTGGTGTGCGGACGGTGATGAAAACTTTACTCTCGCATCTCGAGTATTGTTCGTGGGACTTAGCCCGGTACGGGAACGTTTTTCACTTGATTTATATCGCCTGTATTATTCGATATACTTAAGTTAAGAATTGAACACACTGAGCACAGTATTTGTATTGAGAAAAAAAACTGTTTTACAACAGATATTAGTGCACTCATCATTAGTATTAACGGTAATTAAATTTACAATAATTGGTACTAATAATAATAACTCCCCCACAAGACAATCACTTGTCCTGATCCCAAACTAGTATACCCTGTGCTATGGTCCCCAGTCAAGGACAATACAAACATGGAATACACAAACAGTGAGGCCAGTCTGTTTTGGTAGTCAAGCATGTTAACCGTTTAACAAACGAGGCAGACAAATTGTTCTTTTTGTTTTGAGACCGGCATGATTTCTCTTGTGTTTTTCATTTTTCATTGTTATAGAATCCGGTTATGGTAATAGTGGTAGAGACAGTTCTTAGTACTTTGTTGTTCTTTTGAAATTTCTAGCGTAGAATACCTGTCTCTCCGTGGCACACTATGATACAACAACGACACTATTTATTGATGAAAATTATCAATAAATGATGTCTACGTCTGGGTCTATTCGCGTTTTCATAAAAAAAGAAGTGCAGGTCGAGGTTTTAATTGCGCTGCAATCTGAACATCTCAGACGGTCGGCTTCCTTCGGACCTTTTCCTTTGCCGTTCGTGCGTGGTACATACCAGAATGAAAGCACGAGCTCTCGAATGTGAGACAAGCGTTTCACCGAGGCGCTGACACTGCTACTGCAAGTTTTTTTTAAAAAAAATTCTTAATTGGAGCTACAAGCTGACCCTGCTACCCTGATGCATGTATTTTAATCATATATTTTCATAGGAATGCAAATAGTTATGTTCTCGCATACTGCATGCGAATCTCCGCACGTGCCACGCAAATGATGATCAATACTTTTTCATAAGCTGTGCATAATTTGAGCTTGCTACCCGGACGCACGTATTTTAATCATGCAGCATCACAGGAATACAAATGGTTACGTTCTCGCATACTCCATGTAAATCTCCGACACTCTACATAAATAAAAACAAGACTTATTGGGGTTCCGTGAGAACCCAAAAGAATAAGTATAGATTTTAACAATGCCAACAGGCGCCTATTAAGGGTTTCAATCTGCCGTAGGTCCTAAACATGACTGAAAGAACATACAGATACTTTAGCAAATATGGTCTTTAAAAATAGATATGTAAGCTTTAGTGAATCTACATGTTCGCTTGTCACACTTATAACATGATTTATCTCTTGAACTGAAATAAGTAGCTAGTTATTTTTTTTACGGCATGTGCTAAGGCGGATTGCCAAGCAAACTATAACAAATAAAAGGCTTATTTTATTTTTTCACTATTTTAAAAGGATTAACCTTCGAAGATAGAGCACTTACAACTACCAAGAAAAACTCAAACTTAACGCATTCCTTACAGAGTAATAAGAAATAACAAAAACCGTATAATAAATACAAAAAAAGGAGACACATTTTTTGCTGAGTAAGACTTACGTTCGGAACCCTCGGTGTGCGAAACGGACTCGCAGTTGGCAGATTTTTGCGGATTGGTTTTTATGCAACTACTAGATTACTGTGTTTATCTGTGTTGTGTTTTGTCTACTCAGAGTACTTCAAAATGATACATAAATAATTCTGTGTACCGAATACAAAACTTTGGCTTTCCAGTAAAAAAAAAAATGTAGCGGCTAACGATAACGAACCATATTTGCAGCTTATGGTTAAATAGAAAGCTTATTTAGTGGTGGAAATTACGGGCTGGTTCAGACCTTTCTCACCACAGTGGGGGGTGCGGGTTCTTATAAATTCAACGATTGCTCAAGTTGAGGGCTAGAGTGGACTGTATTTTTGCGGCTAATTAGAATGATATTACTTAGGCCTAGCTGTGGTAAACCAATAGCACTTGTAACAACGTTCTAATGGGTAGGACGAACGACTGCTGCTTGTGGAGAGACACAGGATTATGATACAGCAGCCTTATAGGAAAGGAGCACGCACGTACCTGGTGCCTTCTGAAGTTCAGGAGTTGAGGAATCAGCGCCTAGGTCCAGTTCTGACCTGGGCGCACCACGTTGCAACGCAGAAGTTCGAAAACGGCACTAAATTGCACTTAATTCACTAGTATTGTCACACATATAGGTTTCTTATACAAAATAGCGGTTAATTAATGTAGGATTACATGGATTTCATCCTTGATTGAATCACACGCAGCAGATACAATCTGACCTCACGCACGGTAGGAAAACGTCTGTCTTTTGGTTCGGTGAGATAATCGTAGAAAATCGGCCGTCAGAGAGAGACGGCGCTACGTGTGTGCGTGCGTGTGGGAAGGAGAAAAGGGATAGGAACACGATGTTACAAGTACTGGATTTAAATAGTCCAATCATAGAGCTACAATATCCACCATCTCCCCCTCCTTGAAGGAATCCTTCAAAGCGAAATTAATATAAAAAGAGTTTAGCGGATAAACATAATGGATAGCGAACTTCAATATAAAGCGGAATGTATTCTATATAACAGCGGAAAATAAAGTATTAAATAGCGGTTGGATAATAATATCCTAAACTTCTACATCTTATGGACACCCTACTGTGTTGGAAGCGGAGACAACTTTGTTGTCGGGCGAACGTATGACGAGCCAGCACCCGTTTCTACTCTCGCACAGCGAACGACGCCATCCTTGCCTGGGAAAACCTCGGAAATTCTACCGATTTTCCAAGACAGAGGAGGCGCGTTTTCATTATTTAAAAGAACTATAGTACCTACAGCTATTGGATTACTAACTGTATTCCACTTCTCGCGCATTTGCAAGTTATGAAGACATTCATTCTTGAATCGCTTCCAGAACGTTTGGACAAGCGAGTTCATTAATGAATGACGCGATAAAAGATTTGCCCGTTCCCCACTAACATCAGCAGCGGGTAAAAAAGCTAGCGGTTTTGTTGAAAGAAAGTGCGCCGGCGTTAAGGCGGTTGGCTCCGAAGGGTCGGGGCTCAGGACGTACAGAGGTCGACTGTTAAGTACAGCCTCAATCTGATTAAGGACTGTAAGCATTTCCTCGTAAGTGAGAATTTGTTTGCCAATAACGCGAAAGAGAAGAGACTTAATACTCTTTATATTGGCTTCCCAGATTCCACCGAAATGACTTCCTAAGGGCGGTGACCTTTTCCAAATTATTTGATGCTTAGAGAGTTCGTTGTTAAAAAGCGTGTAGTATTCGTTAGACTTTAAGAAGTCAAATAGTTCCTTTAGATAGGATTGTGATGCGACAAAATTTGTTCCGTTGTCGCTATATATAAAACTACAAGGACCACGTCTCGACAAAAAGCGTTTTAACGCGTTAAGAAAGGTAGCTGAACTAAGGTCAGAAGCTAGCTCTATATGCACCGCTTTGGTGACGAGGCACACAAACACGCAGATATAAGCCTTTTGGCTACGCACACCCCTTTTCCTAGACGTCGTTACATACAGAGGACCTGCAAAATCTATCCCCGTGTGGGTAAAAGCTTTACACGATTCTACGCGACAACTGGGCAAATCTGACATAGCGGGAAAAGTAGGCTTAGGATTAAGCCTGAAACAACGAATACATTTATGAATGCGGGAGCGCACTAAGCGCCTAGCGGATAAAAACCAATATTTTTGACGCAATATTGAAATTAATAGTTGCGGACCAGCGTGACTATTTTCACGGTGGTACCAATCCACAATAAGTTCAGCGATGTGCCCATTTTTAGGCATAAGAGCGGGGTGTTTCTGATTATATTCTAGACTTGAATATGAGAGGCGACCTCCGACTCGCACCACACCATCAGCGATGAATGGAGATAACTTCCTGAGAGCGGTCGAACAAGGCTTGTTCTTTTCAATGTTTCGTATATCACTAGTGAAATAGCTCTTCTGGACAGCCTGAATAATTTTGTTTTCAGCAGTGCTCAAGTCTTCGGCAGTGATTGATGCACCACGAGGAAGAACCTTTAAGAAGCGAAGCACGATGACTGTGGATCTGAGGAACTTCAGCCAAGAAGAAAACTTGGATCCTAGCGAGATGAGAATATTCTCTTCATCTGACACAGTGACGTGAGAAATAGTCTTCTCTTCGGGCAACTGGATTTGAGCGGGAGTAAATTTCTCTATGGGCCAATCTTCAAGTGGCGAAGACATCCAAGGAGGACCTTGAAGCCACAGGTCATTGTTTAAAATCTGTGAAGGCAACAAGCCACGAGAAACGCAATCAGCCGGGTTCTCAATACCAGCGACGTGATGAACATTTTGTGATGGCGAGGTGCACTGAAATTCTGATATGCGGTTTGCGACATAAGTATGGAACTTATGCGGAGATGAGGTAACCCAACAAAGGGCGACGGTCGAGTCTGAGAATATAAAAACGTTATCAATATGACAACGAGCGGAAAGCGAATCATAAACAGCCCGTAGTAACTTTGCGAGAAGCACTAGGCCATTTAATTCAAGCCGAGCCAACGTAATTGTAGGCTTGGTTGAAGCGACGCGGGACTTGGAGCACAACAACGAAATCGACGGTGGCTGGTGGTCACCATTGTAGACGTAGAGGTAGATCACAGCGCCGTAAGCCCTTTCGCTTGCGTCCGAAAATGCTATTAGTGATATTTTAGAATTGTTTTCCTTAATTCCTACATAACGAGGAAACTTGAGTTTTGAAATTAGCGGTAGCTCAGATAAATATCTTTGCCATAAATCGGTGATGTCACAGGGTAGCTTGTCATCCCAGTTAATGTTTAAAGCCAGAGTTCCCGGATTATCAATTTTGCGTAAAGAATTACAGGTCCGACTAGACCTAGGACGTCGTACAGACGTGCGGTCATGGACAAGATTGCCCGTTTAGTTAGAGCAAATGGCGGAACAGACGTCAAAAATGTGAAATTATCAGAAGCAGGGAGCCAGCGCAGCCCTAAAATCTTGAACGCGTCATCGTCATCGAAAGAAATTGACTCAGATTGTCTATGTGACACGGGTATATGTTTTAGAAACTCAGGCGAGTTACTAGTCCATTTAACTAAGTCGAACCCACCAGCTTTAAACATCTGAATCAATTCCTGCGCAGTCTTGACCGCCTGTTCGATAGAACAAGCAGAAGAAGCTAGATCGTCCATATAGACGTCTCGTTCGACGACATCAGCAGCAATAGGCCACCTGTGTCTTTCATCTTGCGCCAACTGGCGTAAGGTACGCAGCGCCAACATTGGGGAAGACCTGAGACCGAAGGTGACACGCTCAAACTGATAAGCTTCCAGTGGCTCGTCTGATGAGAAGCGATATAGAATCCGTTGATAACAACGGTGAGCAGGATGCGTATATATGCAAAGATACATTTGCCTAACATCGGCGAAGAACGCTATGCGATGTATGCGGACGTTCAGTAAGATGTTAAATATGTCGGCTTGCAGATTGTAGCCTTTATATAATAGGTCGTTTAGAGACAGCCCTGAGTCAGTCGTTGCACTGCCATCTAAAACGATGCGGACCTTCGTCGTGGCCTTATCGTCACGAACGACAGGGTGGTGCGGTAAATAATAACCTGGAGAGGTACATTCATCGGGAGAAACGCGTGTTAATATACCCTTGTCGAGATAATCAGATATAATATCATTATATTTTTTATGTAAGTCCGGTGACCGTGAAAACTTCTTCTCGAGGTTAAAAAATCTCTTCTTCGCGGTTATGAAAGAGTTACCTAACGCCTGCGGATCATCCTTGAACGGAAGCTGTACTACATAACTGCCATCTTCATTTCGCGTGGTGGTCGAGGTATAAATCTCTTCGCAACGTTGGTCATCGGGACTTAAAAACAACTGAGAGGGCGGTTCCTCAGTAGACCAGAACCTCTCCACAAGTTGATGTAGCGGGTCTGCGGTAAAAGCACAAAATGCGTGCAGAGACGAGCGCGGGCTTACAACGGGTGCGTTCCCCATAACTATGTAGCCCAAAGTCGTTTCTAAGGCGACAGGCAAGTTATTATTATTTGCGGTAATTTTATTGAATAGGAGGATTTCACAATACAAATTCACTCCAAGAAGTAGGTCAATGGGACCAGGCTCGGAAAAGTCATCATCCGCCAAAGGTAGATTACGCAGGTAGCCGAGAGCGCCGACGTCGACGCACGAGTCGGGAAGCTGTGACGTAATGTTGTCTATAACCAGAGGCTGGATATGATATACGTGACTGTCGTCGAAACGTGAAGTAAACCTGAGTGATGTAACTCCCAAAATTTTCTGAGAGGCACCTCCTATGCCTTGGACCTTAGAGAAGCGGCTTTGCGTGGAGATAGGAAGCGATAAGCGCTTGCTACATGCAGCGGAAATATATTCACTTTGAGAGCCGGGGTCAATCAGACATCTCAAAACGTGAGGGCGGTTTAGGCTATCGAAAACCTTTAGTTTAGCGGTGGCCAATAACGCAGTTGTTATTGTATGTGAATCCTGATCATAAGAAACAGTACAAACTGACGTGTTATGATCGTTAGCGGGAGTGGGAAAATCGACCTTATGCGCATGGGGCGCAGAGTCCTTAGCGGGAGCACGAGTATTAGACTCGGACGAAACATGTTTCAGCGCTGAGTGGCTAGAGACATGAGCAATAGCGGGCGAATTAGCGGGCGGATTTTTATTAGCGGGTTTTGTTTTCACAATTGTACTATTATTAGCGGGCGGATTAAAATGCAATAGCGAATGGTGCTTGGCCGAGCAATGAGAGCAAGTGTGCTTGGAATCACAAGCCATCGTTTTGTGTTTTATACTTAAACAATTGTTGCAGAACGAATTACCTTTTATAAATTTATACCTATCATGAGGCGTCAATTTCATGAAAGCATAACAGCGGTACAAATGAGCATGTTGGTCGCGCTGACACAAGGCGCACTTATTCTCATCACTTGCGCCACACACGCTCGGTCAGTGTTTACGAACGACTTGGTTTGTGGCTGCTTAGTGCTAGGCATCGGGACGTGCGGGCCGCGGGTTTTGTGCTGCGCTTGAGCCTTTATAAACGGAACCGCTGAGCGCGATAAAACCTTACTCTGTTCCTTTACAAAGGTAATCAGATTAGAATAAGTGGGGATCTTATCCTTGCGATGCGTTATTTCAAATAACTTGACAGTCTCCGAGTCCAGCCTTTGAAGAGCGAGGTGCAGTAGCATAAAATCGGTCAAGTCGCCAAGACTCAGTTGTCTAAGGGCTTCTACAGACGTGTCAAAATTATCGAGAAACGATTCAAGTCCCGTAGCGGAGTTAGTGGTCAGTGGTTTAAAACTTAACAACTGATTAAGGTACGAACTAGCGAGAAGTCTGGGATCGTCGTATTTTTCTATAAGTGCCTGCCAAATTATGGGGTAATTCTCAGCGGTAGGGGGTAACCGGGCGCAAACCGACGCAGCGGGTCCAGACAGTTTACCTATCAAATAATACACCTTGTCACTATTTGACAACGAAGTATTTTCGTGGACGGTGCATTTGAACTGTTGGTAAAACAATGGCCACAAGCTGGCATCACCATTAAAAGACATTAACTCCATAGGAGGAAGTCTAGGTTTTGATTTTTGTACCTGGGAAGGCGCTTCACAATTATTAGACGGCAAATGAGTCGCGATGACCTGCTTAATAAGACAGTACATGATGTCGAAATTACTCCATTCCTGGTACCTAATAGCGTGCTTGGGGTCAATCTTTAACGATATAGCGTTATATGAATCTAAAACCCTTTCAAAGTCTTTATGCAATTGATCAACATTAAACGCGCTGTTTAGCAAAGCCTTAATGTTGGAAGGATCGTCCTCGACCTTTTTAGCGAGATCGTAAATTCCTTGCATGCGAGCAAATAGAATTTCACGTTTAGATTGGAGTATAACTCGCTGACCTTGATCCTCATCATAACTCTCATCATCGGAACCTTCCTTCTTATTTTTCTTACTCATCGTAATTAATTGTGAAATAGACGCGAAAACAAAGGGAACAAACCTCTAAAGCGTACAGATAAAATGAGACGCGGTACTTAGAACCAAAACAAACCGATAGCGCAGTCGCAGGCGCAGCGGACTGCTATACCTACGTACTGAGTATAGCGAGTATCTATTGTAGTAAAGCCGAGCGCGCAGGAGCTAGCGGAGAACGTACAAATAACGAGAAATAGCGGGTAGATATAAGGTGAATAACTTCACAACTAGCACTCGAATATTCTACAGAAATTAATTGATACTAGCGATGCGGGTAGACATGTATTTATGTATGCAGAATAGGCCTTACGTGCGATACAAAGCGGGGTTACAAAATAAAGTTATAACGTGTAGGTACAAAGTTCCTAGACTGATTTTAGCGGATAATAACATGAATTGAATAAGTTGACCGTGCGGAATAAAAGCGGATGCGGGGCGGAAATGGAACAACTTATTGAATTTATCAGTAGGATTTGACGTACAAATTAATTAGCGGGGAAATGAATACCTACGTGTGACATTAAGTAGATACAGTATGTAGTGACGTTATATAGAATATGGACACTGAGATACAACACAGATCCAGCGGTAGATGCAATTTACGTAGAAACAAACGGATATTGGGCAGATGGTTTTATACAAACTACCCAAGATATCCGTGCTCGTAGGAACAAAACTTATGGTGGAAATTACGGGCTGGTTCAGACCTTTCTCACCACAGTGGGGGGTGCGGGTTCTTATAAATTCAACGATTGCTCAAGTTGAGGGCTAGAGTGGACTGTATTTTTGCGGCTAATTAGAATGATATTACTTAGGCCTAGCTGTGGTAAACCAATAGCACTTGTAACAACGTTCTAATGGGTAGGACGAACGACTGCTGCTTGTGGAGAGACACAGGATTATGATACAGCAGCCTTATAGGAAAGGAGCACGAACGTACCTGGTGCCTTCTGAAGTTCAGGAGTTGAGGAATCAGCGCCTAGGTCCAGTTCTGACCTGGGCGCACCACGTTGCAACGCAGAAGTTCGAAAACGGCACTAAATTGCACTTAATTCACTAGTATTGTCACACATATAGGTTTCTTATACAAAATAGCGGTTAATTAATGTAGGATTACATGGATTTCATCCTTGATTGAATCACACGCAGCAGATACAATCTGACCTCACGCACGGTAGGAAAACGTCTGTCTTTTGGTTCGGTGAGATAATCGTAGAAAATCGGCCGTCAGAGAGAGACGGCGCTACGTGTGTGCGTGCGTGTGGGAAGGAGAAAAGGGATAGGAACACGATGTTACAAGTACTGGATTTAAATAGTCCAATCATAGAGCTACAATATCCACCATTTAGAAATCCTTATCATAACTTGTAGCACCTTGATACCTATGCCATTAGAAAGGTCTTTTGAAAATACGTATTAGTAAATACGAATTTACCCCTCGTACCATCGATTGATGCAAAAATAAATTACGTAACTTGTTTTTCAAATACATTCGAATAAACGCTCCTTCATTTTTGCCCGATTCAAATATACCTCCTTTAAATGACATCCAGTCTATAATGCTATAAGGGTGGGTATGGGTCCATACAAAATTAGCCATTGTTCTTTGTATTTACCAGCCACTTAGGACTTGAATGTCTTGAAAAAGCCCACTTTCCAATTGCGTGTTAAATGTGAAATTGGAAAAGTTTTCACTTTATTAACAAACTCTGAATCATCTCTGTAAACAAGAAAAGAACTTTTTCACCTCATCGAACAGTCATTAGGTACGTCTTTTCTTTCCATCACTCGCAGTTTGCCAAATTTATTCTCTTTTAACTTTTAATTATCTTTAAATTACGGCCAATTTCCGTTTTACCGCTGGGAACCATAATGGTTTTCTATATCAACAATTTTACTAAGGAAACACCTTTTAAACACTGCGAAAAAAACTACTTAAAAAAACGAAACGCCTCTACCCCGAAGGGGTAGGCAGAGATCAGGTTTTACCACTTGCCACGATCCTAACAAATCTTTCGCTTCATCAAAATTCATTTTGTCGTTGCATGCACGGACGCTGGTTTCGGGTACCTTTTACTTGCCCTATTATTTAATCGCAGTTTGTCTAATTGTATATAACCAAATAAATATGACTGCTATTAACTCGATTCGGCGCATGTATTCTACTTACAATAATATTATTTTGAGTAATCATATTATTTTAAAATAAAAATAAATTAATTTAAAATAAAAATAAAAGGCATTTAGTCGAAAATGTAGAAAAATTTTGGTTATTAAGTTTTATCAAGTATGCATGTTAACTATGGATTCATAATTTATTTGTTTTAGGATGTTTAATTAGATATTTCAATAACGATTATGTTTTGCTATTTTTAAATGATAATTCAAATCAATTCAATTCAATTCTGTTCAATTCAATTCAATTCAATGCAATTCAAGTCCATGCCATTCAATTCAATTTAGTTCAAGTGAATTGAAATCCTGTCAATTCTACTTAGTTCAATTGATTTGAATTCAATTCAATTTAGCTCAATGCAATCCAATTCAATTCAAGTTTTTTATTTCGGAACGCGTCCATGGTGTTTGTGAGCTGTTCTATGGAATTGATTGTGATATGAATTATTATTAATGTGTGTTTGTTTGTATTGTTTTTTGGCGACCGCTGAAAATCAGCGTCATGGTCTTCACCGATCATGGCAAAATGCTGAGCGGCGGCCATTTTGGGTGCCATTTTATACTTTTTTAAGGTACTAAGTAAGCGAAATTATGTATAACGTAATTCACACGCTAAACCATAACTGTTTTTTAGATTGATTGTGTTGGTCCCAAATAAACGTTTTCTATTCTATTCTATTCTATTCTATTCTAATCCGGAGAGCGTGCCTGACATCCATCATGAGTCTCTCATAAGCAGCCTATATACGTCCCACTGTAGGGCACAGGCCTTCTCTCAGAGAGGGAGAGTAAGGGCTTAAATCACCACGCGTGCCCACCGCGGATTGGCGATTTCAAGCGCTGAGGTATGTAAGTACCTCAGACACTAGGGTTTCCTCACGATGTTTTCCTTCAACGTCAGCGAGTGATATTGCTACTATAACTTCAGAAATGTACGTAACTTAGAAAACAAAGTCATTGATACATGCCGAGATTCAAACCCATGACCTCCCGAATGAGAAGGCGCGTTCTACCGCTCCGCTACCACCGCATAACTTTTTTCACTTATCAAAATTAACTAATTTCAACATAAATCTATTTTTAAATCGTAATTGTGACTATAATCGTACTTGTATTTATATTTCTTTCTATTAAAAATGTAATTGTAAAGTAATTTATCATGCTGTATGCACATATCTTGGTGTTAGGGTTTGATTTAAACGTTTTTATGTCATTTAACGTTTATAATTTATGTCCGTATTACTGTTTGGTGTATCTAATAGATTAATTAATTAGATTTCTTGTACCTTAGTTAGTTTTGATACCGCCTGGGCCCTATTTCATAGAACTACAATTCATGGCTTACTATGACAATTTCATCTACATTGCAAAGCCGATTACCCCATAGATTAACAAGTAGGAAGACTCGCCTACGCAATTAACATTGAATTAGCATAGTGAACTATGAATTGCAGTTTTATGAAAGGTGGGTCTGGTAAGGTTCACCGATTTAACTGAAAATCGGTCATGCCGTCTGGTCATAAACACATATTTTATTCATACAAACAAACACCTTCATATGCGACGAAAACATAAACCTCCTTTGCTCTCATAGTTCGGTTAAAATGACAGTTTTCGTTCCCTTTCCTTCTTATTCAGCATTTGCATTTGTTTGTTTGTTATTTGTTGTATTTACTTTGATGGATGTTAAATAATAATGATAACTTGGGTATGGCAAAAGAAGCAAGAAAGTAGGATTAATGCAGTAGAAATGAGGTCCTTGAGAAGTATATCTGGTGTTACTTTGAATGACCGCAATAGTTTGATTAAAGAACGTTGTGGACTGAAAGAGGATGAAGGAAGAAAGATTGACGAAACAAATATATCGAGCGAATGTGGGTGGAAGGGCCGGTAAGGGACGACCCGGACGGACATACTTCGACCAAATAGGGGATGTAGCAAAGGGCAAGATAAAAAGTACCCGAAACCGGCGTGCGTGCATGCAACGACTACTGAATGTTGAGGAAGCGAAAGTGATCTGTCAGGATCGTGGCAAGTGGCAGTCCCTGGTCTCTGGCTACCCCTTTGGGATACAGGCGTGAGTTTATGTTATATTGTGTAATGATAACTTCCACGCAACCAACACAATTACTTATCCTGATCCCAAACTAGGATGACCTGTGCTACGATAAGCAGGCTATGCGATCAATGACATCGAAATATAGGTAACTAGCCTAGTTGTATTCTAAGTTATGTAAATTTGTGAAGTTATAGTGGCAATACCACTAGCTAACGTTAAAGGGAAACATCGTGAGGAAACCTGAGTGTCTGAGCTTTTCACATACCTTGAAATCGCCAATCCACGGTGGGCACGCGTGGTGATTAAGCCCATACTCTCTCCTGTACCCTACAGTGGGATGTATATAGACTGCTTATGTTATATTATACCCAGACTGAGGCCATTAGTAAAAATCATGTTCGACCGCCTCCAATAGGAAGGATAGGTGGGTGGTGGGTATGGGATATACTGAATTAATGATGATTACATTTTAAACTCTTACCCTTTAAAGTCGATTAAGTACAGCACTTTTTCATTAAAGGTCAAAATATGCACGTTACTTAAATTTATATAATGCTGCGTGCTACAGTTGGTCAAGTTAGAACAGGGCCCCATGCAAGCAAACGCTTAGCGGTCCCCTAATTGATAAGGGCGGTACAAATAATTAAGTACACTAATGAGAATGTAGAAGCTTGAGAAACGAAACATGTTCGTCTTAAGTACTTGTTTTTTTTAATAGCCTATACCCTATACGTATCACTACAGGGCACTGACTACTAAAACTTCTTGTACTTGTAGAAAAAATGGACGCTAAGTAGGCTTTACAAGTTAACGAGTAATAGGTGACCAACTTATAAAAGGAAAACATCGTACAAAATCCATCGAAAGTTTTACTTGAGATGTTAGTTCCATAAAGCAGATAAAAACCCTCTTTATAAGGAACCCTACGCTGCGCGTCGCCCAACACGCACTTGGCCTATTTTTTTATGACGGTGAAAATTGTTGGCTTCACGGATTTAAGTTCGACTAGAGAGCGTGGGAGCAAGCCTCGACGGAGATAATTCAATACGTTGTGTAAATAGATTACCCGGTGCACTCTCAGAGAGAGAGTGTACGGGCTTAATTACCACGCGTGCCCACGGATTGGCAATTTCAAGCGATGAAGTATGTAAACACCTCAGGCACTCAGGTTTCATCACGACGTTTTCCTTCACCGTTAGCGAGTGGTATTGCTACTACAAATTCACAAATGTGCGAAACTTACAAAACAAAGTCATTGGTAGGTACATACGCTGGGGCTCGAACGCACGCCCTCCCAAATTCTACCGCTCCACAACCAACGCTATGTAAGATAAAGATAAGAATATTTTTTACATCGAATTGTCATAGTATTTACAGATTTTCACATAAGTAGTAGAACTGCCTCGCGTTTCGGAGGGATAAACAGGGTTCGAGCCCCGGCGCATGTCCCAGTGACTTTGTTTTCGAAGTTACGCACATTTGTGAATTTGTAGTAGCAATCATCATTACCATCATCAGCCATTTGACGCCCACTACAGGAAATAGGCCTCCCTCATGGTTTTCCAAGCTTCACGGTCTTGTGCCGCCCGCATCCAGCGACTCCCCGCCACCGTAACCGCAATACCACTCGCCGATGAAGGAAACATCGTGAGGAAACGTTAGTAACCTGAGGTGTTCACAAGCCTCAGCGGTTAAAACTGCCAATCCGCGGTGGGCACTCGGGGTGATTGGTGATCTCTCTCTGAGAGAAGGCCTGTGCCCAGCAGTGGGACGTATATAGGCTGCATTATTACTATTATTGAGTCGTGTAGCTTTATCCGAATAAGCTAAAATTCATAGAGATTTTCTATTACTCCCACCTACACGTAGCTTAGCTACAAGAGTTGCTGCTAAGCCCTTTGGGGGAGCACTCCATTAAGTGCGAAAATAAACAGGCGAAGAAACTTACGTTTCAGTTTTATCAGGGGCCATAAGATAAACTAACAACTATCCTAATAGAACTAATTAACAACAGACTGTCTTGTTGGTCTAGCGGTAAACGTCGGATTACCATGCCGGAAGTCGTGTGTTCGATTATCATTGGAAGCCGCCGTAAATTTGCACAAATGGCCTCAGTCCGTGTGTGTTTCCATACGTTAGGATAAAACCTTGAAAAAATGTTTTTTTGTATAAAAAAACCCGTCCTTCTACGGAACCTTACACTGCGCATGGTCCGAAACCCACTTGCCGGTTTTTATTTACAAACGACATGAGGGATTGCAATGAAACTTTACCAATACGTTTGGAGGACACAAATCGACGTTTGGTTGTATTTAGAATTGGAAATAAAGTTATAAAAAAAATATAGCCCTGTAAATAGTTCCTATGAAAAGTCTTATGAGGCTATAATAAAATTTCTTTTTTATTCTGCTATTTTCAGGTAGTAAGTACTATCCAACCTCCATTTTTGTCCTCTAAAGGTATTGGTAAAGTGGCATGTCGTATGAAAAAAAAATACAAACTATATTTGTATGGGAATGGCTCCTTGAGAGGCCGCCTTAATATGGGATTTTCTTTTTGACTACTATGACTCACTACTCACGTCGTATTCGCGACTATGATAGCCGTTCTGAAATGGACTTCAATGGATATTGCGATAACGTGAATTGATCAATTTGGAATGATATTTATTTGTGATGTGACAATGATATATGTAAGTTTCGTTTTTAATCGACTCCAAAAAGGAGGAGGTTATCAATTCGACGCGTGTGTTTTTTTTAAATGTTTTTTTTGGTTATGTTCTCGCAGAACTCCGTCAAATCTTAACCGATTTTGACAATTCTTTTTTTGTTCGAATACGTATTATTGTCTCCCATGACTGACTCGTCATTGGCAGAAGTAGTCGTCCAAAACAGGACCAATTCGAGTTGCCATAAAAAAAAGTCCCATTAATCCCATTTTAATTTGATGAAGATCTGATGGAGAATTTCGGAGAACGGAACTCTTCAATGGACAGCAGTGGAGATGGCCTAATGGGGCTCCATTTTTATTCCATCCTTTATCAGCATGTTTCATAAAATAGCATAAAAGTAGTCCCAAGGTAATTTGGTGTTGTGAAGACTTTCGGAGATGGAAATTGAGAACTTTAAATTTTAAAGCAACGAATTAAGTAGAGTAAACTATGGTTATAACGGAATTGTTTATTTTTCTCCCGCTCCCCGATTAAAAACCAAAAAATTTAAATAATATAATAAAAACCGACTTAAAACACTACAGCACCAAAAAGTGACAAATAATTTAAAAGAATACCTTTAAATTAGAAGTATGTATACATGTAGGTATTATTAAAAAACACGAATTTTCATATTATAAAATTAGTGGGACTCGTGTTTCAAGGTTTGTAAGCTGGTATTGCTATTCGTGTTGTTTCTTGTAGTCGTTACTTACGCTACGGTATAAGAACGTTTAGATATTAGAACAAATATTATTATGTATTTTGAGACGTCACTCCTTCAGCACAGGCACGGCACAGAACACGGGTTGCCAAGATCCGTTAAAGCCTCGCCTCACACAAGTTTCAAAATCTAGTGGTCCTTTTGAGCGACAAAATTGAGACGCCAAGAGCCGATTGCCGATTGAATCTAAACGAAGAGTGTTTCATGAAATTTTCCAACTCGTTTACTCGCGGGTCGACCACGAAACAGAGAGGTAAAGAACGGTCATGAAAATTAAACGAAATTATTTATTTCAGACCGAGATCCGTAGTTTCATAATACATGTTGTGTCAGATTGATTCACAAAATTTCGGTATAATTGTTAGGCAATCAGATATTGATAATTGGAAAGTCAATTTATGTTACAATGAAAAGAATATTTGTATGCTGCTGATAGTAGCAGCATACAATTATTCTTGCTAGTCTTTTTTTGCATAATGAAAATTAAAACTTTAAGCAAAGACAAGTTTAATTTTTTTTTTATTACTCCTACAGTCTCGGATCTTGACGCGGTTAGGTAGTTTATTTGAAATATTAACGAAATATAATTTGTATCATTACATAAGCAGCCTAATATACGTCCAACTGTAGGGCACAAGCCTTATCTCAGGGAGAGAGTGTGGGCTTAATCACCACGCGTGCCCACCGCGGATTGGCGATTTCAAGCGCTGAGGTATGTTAATAGCTCAGACACTCAGGTTTCCTCACGATGTTTTCCTTCACGGCTAGCGAATGGTATTGCTACTATAACTTCACAAATGTACATAACTTAGAGAACTAAGTCATAGGTACATGCCCGCACTGGGAATCGAACCTGGGTCTCTCGCTTTCAAGTCCGATGTTCTACCTACTAGGCTACCAACGCTCTTCAATCGTTATTAAGGACTAATACTGCTGGTCTGACCTAAGTCTCGTTTGGTTTTGTTATTTTCTGAGAATTTAAATCATTATAATAATAATATAATATAGCCTTTTATTTCACAAATTATTTTACATTTCATAAAATATCTATTAAGTATTACTATCCAATTATGTGCATGTTTGAACTCATAATAATTGTAGAAGAAATTACTTTTAAATTAATTTTCGTTTCAATAAATGTTACATTTCGTGCATTGATAATAATAATATGGTTTAAATTCGAGAAAATTCGATTAGGTTCTTATACAATCAATAAAATCTATTTAAGTTTCATGCATGTATTAATCAAACTTTATATCAATATTATCAACAAAATTCATGATTAGTAGCAATTAAAAATTAATATTCAAATTAAAATTAAAAATTAAAATGTCCATATAAAAAATTCATTCAATCGATAAAATTAACTAGGTATTTATGTTATTATATTTATAGCTTTATTTTATTTATTTAATATTTAACTAAAATTATTGTGATGTCCACTTTAGGACGAAGGCCTCCTCCATCTGGTGCCAAGCTTCTCTATCTTTGGCCTGTCTAGTCCAGGTTTTACCCGCGATAGCCTCTATGTCGTCTCTCCAACGCCGAGGCGGTCTGCCGCGGGGACGGCGCGCGTCGTGGGGGTGCCAGTGCAGCACTCTCTCACTCCAGCGACCATCTGTGGTGCGGGCGATGTGACCTGCCCATCGCCACTTCAAACGACATACTAGGCTAGCGGCGTCTATAATTTTGGTTCTTTTTCGTATGTGCTCATTTCTTACTCTGTCTTTTATTCTTATGCCCAGCATACATCTTTCCGTAGCTCTCTGGAAAACTTGTACTTTTTTCATGATTTCTTTTGTAAGAGCCCAAGTCTGGCATCCGTATATGAGAGTAGGTGTTACCACCGTGTCCATCGCTTTTTTCTTGAGGCTTGTTTTCATTTTGGATTTGAAAATGTATTTCATGGACCAAAACGCGCCCCATGCCTTTTTGATCCGTCGCTCTACCTCATGTGCCGTTGTTTGTGTGAATGATATGTTTCTTCCGAGATATACATACTCTTCAGTGTAAGACATTTCTTTTTGTTGGACCTCGATCTTCACTTTTGATTTATTTGTCATAACGCACGTTTTGTCCGGATTCATCTCTAGGCCGCACTTTCTGCTCTCTATGTCTAAAGTTTGTAACATAAATTCTAAGTTTTTGGGATCTTCGCTCATAATTACGATATCGTCGGCGAAACGGAGATGGTTTATGTAGAGTCCATTTATATTTAAGCCAAGTCCAGACCATGTAAGTTTTCTAAATATCGTCTCAAGTAGGGCTGTAAATAGGTTTGGGGATATGGGATCCCCCTGTCTCACTCCACGTTTAACTTCAAACGGTTCTCCTGCGCTCTCTGTTTTGATGTAGGCTTTGCTCCTGCTATAGATATGCTTCAGTAGGGATATATAGGTTGTCTCTATTCCTTGTTCTTTCAGTGCGTTCCATAAAGCTTCGTGTGATATTGTGTCGAACGCTTTCGAATAGTCTACGAACGCTATGTAGAGACCTTTGCCGTATTCACAGTACCTTTCTATAATTTGGGTCAGAGTAAATATATGGTCTACTGTAGAAAAGTTTCTTCTAAATCCAGCTTGCTCTACCGGCTGGTTAAATTCCAGCGATTTAGATATTCGTGTTAGGATTAAATGCGTAAAGAGCTTGTATATCGTTTGTAATAAACTTATTGGTCTATAATTGCCGATGTTATTCGGACTTCCTTTTTTATACAATAATTTAATCACTGAGGTTTCCCATTGTACTGGTATGTGACCGGTCAGTAATATTTCATTAAATAGTTGTGTGACGATTGGAGTTAACGGTTCTTTTATTGCCTTGAGTACGTCGTTCGTTATGCCGTCTGGTCCAGGGCTCTTATTTGTTTTCAGAGAGTTTATTCCATTTTCTACCTCTGAAGAGATCAGCAGAGGTATCGAGATTTCGTCCAATGTTCCAGCTAATAAATTATTCGTAGAGTCGGTGTCACCGAGGCTTCTTTCGTAAAGTTTTTGATAGAAAGATGTAGCGACTTTAAGAATATCTTTTCTGTTAGTACATGTAGCGCCTTCTACATTTTCCACAGATGATATCCATTGTTTATTGTTATTTATTCGTTTTTGGCCTCTTTTGACCGAGCTTCTCATTTCTAGTTCTTCTTGTATTATTGTCATTTTATTAAACTTAATATTAGCTTTGATTTTCCGCTGAATTTTCTTGTAAAGGTTGCTTAGTGTTTTCTTCTCTTGCTTTGACTTATTATTTTTTGTTTTAAGTTCTTCTCTCTGCATGATTAGGTTTTCTATGTCGGGCGTTAACACGGTGGGTTTTTCAGGTGGCAGTATATTAGGCAATTTACTGATACTTTTATTAATAGATATAACTAGGTTTTCATAAGTTTGTTGCACGTCAGATTTTTTACCTTTATTTTCAATTTGTTCTGTGAATATATTTTTGAGAGACTCTTGCTCTAATGGATTAAGGTTTGTTATTCTTTTTGTGTATGATTTTCTCGAGTTTTTTTGTAGGCTAAGACTTATCTTCGATCGAATAAGTCTATGATCGGTCGGGTGTGTAGTATTTATAACTTGAATATCTTGTGTGTTATGTCTGTTACTTTTCCTTGCTATTATGAAGTCGATCTCATTTCGTATGTTACCGTCTGGTGAGAGCCAGGTCCACTTTTGTTTTGGATTTTTCTTGAAATGTGTGTTCATAATATACAGTTCATATTCCAAACAAAACTGGATCAACATATTTCCTCTATCGTTCCTTGTGCCATAGCCCCATTTTCCCATGACGGTGCTGTCTTCTTTAGTTGGGTGTCCGATTTTCGCGTTAAAATCGCCCATTACAAAAGTGTCTCGGTTTGTCTTGTGTAAAGCTTCTCTGACGTGTTCGTAGAACTGGAGTATATCTTCTTCATTGGACTTCTTATGTGGTGCATAAACTTGTATTAAATTGAAGATGCGTGTTCCTATTTTAACATCCAACCTTACGACTCTATCTGAGATGGTAATAAAGTTCAGTATTCCGGTTTTCAGCTCGTTTTTAATCATGAATCCAACTCCATTTTTTCCAGCTTTTTCACCGTAGTACAAAAGAGTGTAATCTTCGTATTCGATTATCTCTTTGCCTTTCTTTTTAATCTCCGAAAGTCCAATAACATCCCATTTTATATTTTTTATTGCATTATCAAGTTCTGTTTGTCTAGATTCCTGAGCAAGTGATCTTACGTTATACGTGCATATGTAGAGATTTTGTGTTAGATTTATTTTTGTAGCTTTTTTAGCATCAGTGATGGAGGGTGATAGTCTACTACTCCCGCGGAGACTACCCGTATCGGGAGAGATAGGGGTAATTTTTCTTTCATTGTGTATTTGTTTCGGTTTCAGGGGGGAGGCCTGTAGTCGTTGCTATTTGTAAGAAGATTCTGTAGCGCATTGATTGTTTCCAGCTGATGAAGGGTTTCGGTTGAGATATGAGTCTAGAGTTTTGGTTTTATTTTTTTTGGCATTTGGGATACAATCTTGAGCGGTAAGTAGAGTTTCGGGCGGTGATTTTGGCTTTCTTTTATTGTTTCTTATGTAAGAAGTGGATGCCGACTGTTTTGGCGAAGATGTTGGTTCTAGGATTTTTATTGGTTGTGAGCTTTTACTTTTAAGCTCAATTATTTTGTCGTATTTCAGCATCACGATTTCACCCTTTTCTCTCCTGTTTTGAAGCTCGTCCTGTAGCTCTTTCCTCTTCTGAATAACGTTGTAAGGAAAGTCCTCTTTGACGTACATAGACGTGTCCTTCAGGTTTTTCTTGTTCTGTAGTATTCGTATTTTAAGACCCAATGAGATGACAGTTAAGACAATTGGTCTGATTCTCTCACCTTTCTTTCCCAGTCTTCTTACTGACTCTATTTGATTCTTTTCGCAATTAATTTGCATAGTGGTGTTTAGAAGTTGAAGTATGATATCTTCTAATTCATGGTATGACTTTTCCTTTTCTTGTACACCAAAAAATATTAAATTTTTTCGTTTCATTTGCCTTTCCATCGTATTAATAGTGATTTGTTGTTGTTCAATTTTCTTTTCCAATTCGTTAGTTTTAGCTTCAAGGCTTGCAAAAGTTTTATTAGTATTTGTATTTATGTCTTTTATGATTTCTTCTTTAATTAAGTTCATTTCTTGCTTCTGAATCTTTAACTCTCCTTCAATTCCTTGTAACAGTTTCATAATTTCCTCCATTTTCTTGCACCACCCTCTAGATTAGTTGTAGTTGGATACAGATATGGTTCGAGGATAAATATTGTGGCGCCACCTAGCGTCAAGCAGCACGGTTAGGAGGGCTATATAGTGATAGCTTCAATATTGTGGTCGATATGTAACCTGTGTATTAGTTCATACGATATTCAATAGATGGCGTTAAAACTGGTTTTCCTCAGGAATTTAGTAATCTTTAGTATTTAATTTTTCTAGATTACGATTATGTATTAGCACAATAGGTACTCATAGACTTGTTTTCTGTGCGTAAAGCCGAGTATTATACATGTTGTTTTTTAGGTATCGTTCACGGTGTAGTAATCAGCACTGTCTGTTCCACACTATTGACACTAGATTAAGATAGTATGAGATTGTACACTTCCAAATTATTCTGTCCACATTCGGCACTACTTTATCTTTATTTATGACACTTTTAAACACTATTTATGAACTTTTGATCGTAGTAGTCCGTTGGTCCGTTACACTTTGGATTTCACAAATATTGTGATAAATAGTACTTAAAACTTTTAAATAACATTTGTCTATTTTAGGCACTGTTAACTTTACAATTTTAACACTTTAAATCACTGTTTACGATCTTAAAAACATTTATTTACTTTATTATAGGAAGCCGAAACATCTTCTTTTTAAATCATTGGGAATGGTTTAATATTGATACCTACTGAAGAAACGATTTTCAGATTTAGCGTTATTTCAACAATACTGTGTCTTTTCTAGGCATAATTCAAATTAGATTATATTCTTTTTGTTGCACTAATCCATATAAATCTGTACGTAATACAGATAACTTTGCAAAGAGGTTCGAAATTTCGCCGATGCCTGCACTTGCCTATTAGCTCAGTTGGAAGAGCGCTGGCACGGTTAGCCAGAGGTCGCGGGTTCAAGTCCTGGCATGGGTGGAATTTTTAGCCTTTGAATAGGTTTTTAATAATTCAAATTAGGTTTAATATTTAAACGCTGACGGCTCCCAGTTATTTCATTCGACCGTCAATTTAATGTGGTGTCGACATCACATCAACTTCAACATACGTGCACTCTAATCGGTTACATTAAGCGCGACTTTGCAACTAAACGTAAAGGTTGTCCTGCAGTCGACTGCACGTCGCTCCAACTTAAGTAGTCTTTAGTTGAAAGCTTGCATTATATTTATAAAAAATGCGATTCCTCAAAACACTCCTCAGATGCAGTTTATTCAATCTGTGACGTGTTTTCCTTGTAAAATCTCCGCCACAGACTATTTTAAGAGGCGTTTGTCGAGTGTTTTTAGGAATTGTGTTTTAATAAATAAGACCGTGACTGTGTTATTTATAAAAGCATGACTCCTCTAAAACACGCCTCAGAGACTTTTTGAATAATCTGTGATTACGTCTTTCCCTTTACAACATAATATTGAAAGTGCATTTGTATTTGTATTTGTACGGCGTTTATGCAGTGTTTACAGGAATGGAGTTTTTTCTAGTTCCCTCTTCTACCGTTCGATGTAATCTCATCAGAGGCACCCCTGGTAATCCTAACAAATAGTGACCGGACGTTGATATAACGACCGGGCATTTTTCCAAGCTGTTGGGCTGTTCCTATCGTACTTGAGCTGGAAATAAAGTGTGTGCAGGTTTATCCAGCGGAACTATCGGATGTGGTGGATTGCTTTACTAAATAATGGCGTGCGATGGCCTTCGGTTGATGCGTGCGATTAATTGGGAGTAGTTTAGTTTAGGCTGACGAAAATATGTGTTACCAAAATTTCTAAGGGCGGCTTGCGCCAAGTCAATGGATAAGTAAGCAGACAAATACGTATCCAGAGATAAACGTTTGAAAAGCTAATTGACAGGGTTATCAGTCATAGTTTATCTATGGATTGGTTTGCAAATGTCATTACGCAAGACGTGCTTGGATTTATTCACATGGATAAACAGAGAGATAGATAGTGTTGGCGCAAGTGAGCCTAATAAGGGAAAACACAATTACTTGAAATTTCAGATTGGTGGCTGGATATTGGTTTTTTTATCAGTTTTTTTAATTTTTTACCGTTTTCCTGCTTTGTAGTTTCGTTATCTGAAAAGTAATGCTATTGTGAATGGACTGAATATATAGAAAGTACGTTCTTGTATGTAGAACCTATTGGTCGGAAGCTGCGCTGTAGGTAGAGTGCGTAAAGAATGCATTTAATAAATAATGTAAGCCCTGATATTATGAAAAATATGAATCTTAGAAAAAACTCCTAGAACAAAATTTGTTACAAAAACTCTTATTGACGTAGGTAATAAAACTGAATTTGAACTGATTTTTACTCGTTTAGTTTTCGATTTTACAATTTTCCTACGTTTCGGTACTTTTGCAAGTGCCGTGAGACACTTATGTTTTTTTTCAATTTATGTTTTCACTTTTTGTTTTCTTATTGACGTGTTGCGCATTTGAGCGGTAACCCTGTATAATTTTATCACTTTTCACAGCATGAATGTAATGTCGCAGATGAGGTCTGTTAGGATTGTGTACAGTGGCAAATCCTAGGGAGACCAGTCTGCCAACCTTTCCAAGGTACAGGAATATCATAATAATACATTGAATTCAATGTATTATTATTATAATTATTTTTTAATTTTCATGTAAAATCGGGCTTGAAATAGACAGATTGACTTTTTCAGAGAGTTCTCCTTCACAGTACTAACTTTTCTCACAAAGTTTTTTGAGCAGTGATAAACCCAGCCACACAAGAAGCGCCCTAATGACAAATCTCGAACATGCAATTTCTTACAAGGCAGCAGATTCCGTACAAAAACCCTTCTGTCTAAGATGATTTTGATTTTAATAAGAATGCGAAAGTAAATTCGGGCTATGTTAGGCCTATGTCTCTTTATAACCACGGCTTAACACCAGTTCAGTGGTGTATCGGAGTTGGCCGTCAAAAATGGTAACTTATAAAGAGGAGTTTTTTTTCATAGATGCAATAATAACTTCCGCACAACACATTCACTTGTCCTGGTCCCAAACTAGGATACCCTGTGCTATGATAACCAGGCAAATTTATTATCTATATTATCTTTGTATAAAATAATCAATTGCTGTCCGTGTGTCTCGCTAAAACTCAAGATCGGCTGGGCCGATTTGGCTTATTTTAACATTTGTGGAAGTACAGGGAAGGTTTAAACGGTGAGAAGAAAAAAAAGGATCGATGTAGGTGATACGAAGTTCACGGGGTCATCTAGTTATTAATATTAAATGCCGTTTTCTTTATCATACAAATGTTGAACGGAATTTGTAAAGTTTTCCTTTTGGTTGATTATTACTCGGTTACTTATTAAGCCTGCGTAGCTTTCGTACAAAACCTTAGTCTCTGAATTTTTACACACTTCTACAAATAACCGTTTTGGCGAGGAAAGAGAGGGGGAATCAACTCTTACTATGCGACTGCTAAGTCTTTTTTGCATCTCTCGGCTTTCTCTCAGTAAGCATTAACGCACCGATTAATTTTCTTGACTTTTCCTTATGTATTATACTTGTTCATCTGGCTGAGTGTCAGTCAGAGAGTGAGATGTCATATCAAAGTAAGAAGGCAACGATTTATTAAACATGGCTATGCAGACGATTTGTTTTGCGAACTATATTTCGGGAGCATAATTTCATGAAAATACTACCAAAATAAGGAAGGTACACAAGAAAAATTATACGATAAACGTACGTACAAAATAAATGAAGTTCGTATCTTATGTGATTATACAAGACGTACACAAGGAAATTTATGTTGTTGGCTAATTAAAATAAAAAGGTTTTGCTTTCTTTCTTTATTTAATTGTTAGTTTTAACGTATTCTTATATGATTCTTATAAGAGCAACATATGATTTTATACCACACCCACTGAAAAAGTGTCTCATTGCTCGTTCTTAAACGAGTTACAAAGTTCGTCATTTCTTCCTTATAAATGTGCGACGGAAAGTTATGGGGAATTTCATTCCTGCCCTCCGTAGCAGACAGGAATGTTGTATGAAAATCCATTCCTGCCGTGCTAGCGTTCTTTTGTGTTTTTAGCAGCGAACATAAAAAAATACAATCGTCAAATCTCAAAAAGCTTTTGTATCAAATAATTAGATGAGAGGTGGGAGTTTTTTTTGTACTCGATTTTCAATGAAAGGAGGCTGGCAACCTTTTCCTGCACTACGAAAAAAAAGAAGCCCGGAAATTTGTTTTGTTTTGTTAAATTAAATTTTTTACTAAATTGGTAAATTAACAGTACGCTTTTAATTACTCTAAATAATTTTATTTTCCTCGTAGGTATAGTAAAAAAGCACTATTATCACTCGGGAGAAAGTTCTATTTCTGTTTTCGAGTTGAGAAGAGATCGTTTTCTCTCCTCGGTGTACAATGCATTTTTTTAATAAACACATCCATAAAACATTTTATATGCGTGCGTGCAACGACTAATGAATGTTGATGAAGCGAAAGAGATCTGTTAGGATTGTGGCAAGTGGCAGGCCTTGGTCTCTGCTTCTCCCTCCGGGTTACAGGCGTGAGATCATGTTATTTAATTTTAATGTTTCATTTTCACCCGAACATTATGGTCCTTCGAGCCCGTTAACTAAATAAGCCGGTTCAATATACTGGCACGGTAAACGAATGCCGTGTGAATGCCGCTCTTTCTCCCACAACGGTATCCAGGGGCTGAGTCTACGAAGTGCGTAGTTGTTCAGTAGAGTAATAATAGAACTGTAAAGACTGTTTTGCTAACTCTATAGTCTACTAATATACGAGCCAATTTACAATCTACTTTGCGTGAGCTTCCTATTTAAAATGACAGTTTAGTGATGGGCCGGACAGAATATTCTCGCGTGAAGAATATTTAAAAGTAGAAAAAAGTGGGCATTACCTTCGTTGAAATAATTGACAGTGAACTCGACATATTTGTGGGTATCATTGGATATTGTAGCCATGTGAGAAAATGCTACCTGGCCGATCTCTAGTTATGCTATTCGTATGTCATACAATAGTAGGCAATTTACTAGCATCAAATAAAAGCCGTAGCCGTGCTATCATGAGGATTTTTTGTCAGTCAAGTTTTTATAACAATACTCGGCTGATAAAAAAAATCATAATTAGGAGTGACAACCAAAGTGGAAAATTGATATTTTGACGTGAATCCCACGTAACGTTTAATCCACTTTTTTGTTAACGAGAAGCCTGGAAGGTCTTGGCCTTCCAAGCTTGAGATTGGCAACCCAATATACTGGATACCTTTTTGCAGATATACAACTTTAAAGGTCTCATCGTGGTAATGAATAACGTAGGATTACTTACGGCTGGCTCACAGCCTTTATATCCAGCAGTGGATTATTGTGGATTGTTTTGTTAAAGCACGGCAAGATTGAGATACTTCACACGTCACTGCCTTTGACAACGAGAATATTACAGAACAGAATATTACGACGTCTTTCATCGCTTTACAGTGAAGTCGGAAGTCATCTTCCCGGATCGCCGCATTCGAATCGAATCGAACGGCACTTGAAGACATGCCTGAGGTGCCAATAAAAATGCAGAATGTAGTTGAATTTTGATGTCAATCCTGTTGAAATGGATGTAATTTTGAAGAAATCAAATATAATATTCAAAATAACACAGACAATGTGACATAATGAACGTTTCAAGTTAATCTAGGTATCCATTTCCAAATCTGGATCTGCCCAAATAACTCCAAAAAACTTAGCATTTTCAGATATGTTCCTTAATTAACAGAGTTTACATATTATTTTAAAACTAATGCATTGAACTGGAGTTAATTCCGGAAAAAATCTTGATTGAAAATATCACGAATAACATTTTGTTCATTGACACAGTAAGCTGAGCGCCGCGCCGCGGCGAAGTTGTATGTTTATATCTAGGTTGATACTTTCATCACAAAAGTGAGCTTTAAAAGGGTACTTCAAAAAGGTCCGGTGAAGCGGGAAAAAGGTTAAAAGAGGGAAATTATAAATTAAACAAATTTTGCTGCGGAACCTATATTCTACCTATTAAATATCGAGAAAATATTGCTGTTCCCATACAAACTTGTTTGTGTTGACAAGTATAATAACCGCCTTAAGTTTTACTAGATATTTCTGAAACACCTTGTACAAACGTACTCCGCGTGAACAAATATTTCTTTTCGGTTGAGCTCTTTCGACAACAATTCAAGTCAGTGATTCCGGTATTAACTCAACAAAATATTTCTCATTCGCTTTAGCAGTGGGGTAAAGAAACAGTTAAAAATATTAGAAATACAACCTGTCGAAAAGTTATTCTAGTTACGTGGTGTAAAAACGCTACATACAAGCATAAATATCGGGCATAAACAGTGATGCCTGAATGATGCCAGTGATGATGAAGATTACCTTAATTAAAAAACTTTTAAAATTCAAAGAAAAAACTAAATCTCATAAGTTTTGTATTATTAATTTGATTTTTTTTTGCATTTTTTGAGACCCGTATCTCGAAAAAAGTATTTTGATGGCTTTATTTTTTGTTATTTTTATGGTGTAAATACAATGTCTCTCCAATTTTGTTTTAATGCATGTTCCTCATTACCCGAGTTCAATTCCGATCGAGATCATACTACCAAGCCTTTGTGTAACAATCGCTACAGCCGCTGCTACGCTGCTACACTGCTACGAATACTCGTTTGTGCTACGGGCTACGACGCCGTCTGGTAATATTCTTGCTGCATTCTGAAGAATCGGTTCTATTGTCTGACACAAATAGCGAATAGCATTCTAAGTATGTATTTCTTGAGGCATGTTAATAATCCTGGCAAAGTGTTACAGAAGAGTGATCCTATTAGTTAGAAAGGCAATTTGGCAATAACAATGGCGTAACCCATGGCGTTTTCCACATAGTATCGTAAAAAGTATTAAATTGTCGCAGTGATTAGATAATTATGAATAATGTCTAGTTTATTATTATTTTAAGGTTTATGCATGCAAAAAAATTATCGTAATCGGGAATAAATCAATCAATCCGACCCACAGACACGAGCTAGTATATATAGGTGGCTAAACCTTATGTTCACATACATACACGAGCATTCATACACACACGTACACACACATTCACATTCCTATTCATGCTTGTGGGTTACCGGTAACCATTTTATAGTCGGTTACCATTTTAAGCAACGCTCCTGACAAATGCAACGGGCAAACTACTCGTATGTAAGCTAAATAATAGGGAATATGTTGACTGATCAATGTTGATGACGCGGTTTGTCAGGATCCTGGCAAACAGCAAACCTTGATCTCTGCCTACCTTCTGGTTTATTCCTAGTTTAGGCTACGTACTTACTCTACTTACCTATGTTAAATTTAATTCTTATTTACACTTTATACCTACGATTTTATGAATAATTTTTTTTTAGAAGAAGAATAAACATTTGTTATAAAAACAGTGCACACGCCACAATAACAAAACAAAAAAACAACCAATAAAATATTTCAACGGAAATGTTATAAAAAAGAAAGGAAAACGAAAGGTCACGACACGTCACTGCTGCTATAAATGGCAACTGAATCAGCCGTATGCTGAGCTGAGGGTCAAGCCTTCAGCGCTGATTTTCAATCAGTGCCAGGAGCTACCCCGTGAGCGTCACATACCGCGGTGTGGTACAACCGTGAACAAAACTATGTAACACAGAATAAGAATAAGAATAAGAATAAGAATAAACTTTATTTGGCAACATTACAAAGAATTACATACAGTAGGCACATAAGCCAATATCCTTACAAAGAATTACAAACAATAGGTGCATAATTATAAGTTAGTAAACCATAGGACACATTTGGCGAAATACCTGTACCTACATGAAACTTAGACACACAAAGTTGCCAAAAATGGGCCAGTCTCAGCATGATGCCAAAGCAGGGCTTTGGCGCTGGTTTTCAGACCGAACCATGAATGAAAAAAAAAATGGCTTGTTTTACAAATATGTTATATTTTGCAAATACTGGTGTGCAATAAAGTTCAAACAATATAATTCTGAAGTTTCTATTATAGCTGAGTACATTTTAATTTCAGTTAAGTTCTTAATTACCCACTTGATACGTAATGACCTTGAGCAAGCAGGTGAGGGTGTATTAATATTAATGCTTGATAATACAAACACTTCATTAAAAAGGGAAATCGCCGCTAATTTGCGCGCTGACAACATATTCTTTAATTTTTTGTCTGAAAGTTCCAATAGATGTAAGATTACGTAAAGGAGGTGGGATGGTATTCCAAATTTTAGCGGCAGTATATTTAAAACATCCTTTATATGCGGTGGTCCTGTGTGAGGGAATAGCAAGGCGAGCAAGTCGTGTGCGAGAACACCAAGTAAGTTTTTCATAAAGATAAAGGGGTTTGCGACTCTTTATAATGCCAAAAAGAAGTGTAGCAAAATGAGTGAATCTTCTACAATTCATATTTAAAATTTTGGCTTGAATCAGGAAAGGTGAGACATGACTTCTAGGCGGAACATCAAAGCAAAAACGGGCACAAGCATTTTGTACACGCTGTATCAAAGATTTAGTCTTAGCTAAAAGTCTGGGCCCGTAAACAGTATCTGCATAATTTAATTTAGAAAGCACAAGAGAATCGACAAGGTTTATACGAAGTTCCTTACTTAAATAATCACGAATCCTGTAAAGCAACTTCAGACGAAAGAAGCAGTTGCGAACTAATTCCTGAATGTGCTTCTCAAATCTAAGCTCGGAATCAAACATTACACCTAAATTTCGTGCTAATGTCGTCGAACAAATAGTTTCGCCATTTACTACAATACTCGGATTCTGGCATGAAATACTAGAAATCTGCCGTTTAGAGCCTAAAATCATGAATTTGGATTTGCTTGGATTAATAAGTAGACAATTTTTATTGCACCAAGTTGAAATTCTGCTCAAGTCTCCGTTTATCCTGTCGACCGAAGAGTTAATTTCACCCGGTCGACAGGACAAATAAAGTTGCAGATCGTCAGCGTAGATTTGATATTTACAATTCTGTATAACACCTATGATGTCCGCACAATATAGAATAAAAAGTAGAGGGCCCAAAATAGAACCTTGAGGTACACCCCGAGTGACAGCGGATAGAGCTGAGGCGGAGTCACAACCAAGACCATTGTAAAGCTGAACATACTGAGACCTATTACTCAGATAGCTGTGAAACCATTTTACAGTAGGAACATCAAAGCCATAATACGTCAACTTTGAGAGTAACAAGGATATATTAATAGTGTCAAATGCACGAGAGAAGTCTAAAAGAACTAAGATTGTACCAGAGCCGCCGTCCTGCGCCTCGAGAATATTGTTTGTAACGTCTAATAGAGCGGTTGCAGTACTTCTATTTTTCCGGAATCCGGACTGAGCCTGTGGAAGGATATTTCTACTTTCCAGATAATCAATGAGCTGAAGGTGTACTACTTTCTCCATAACTTTAGAGATACACGGCAGAATACTGATTGGTCGGAGATCTTTGTAAGTTGATGGGTTGGGAACCTTAGGAAGAGGCTGAATAATGGCAGTTTTCCATTGTACTGGGAAGCTGCATAGATCTGTTAATTATAGAAGTAATTACATCCAGCGTGTCCGGCAATGACAGAAGAAGCATGTCCAACGAAACTAAGTCAACCCCTTTTGCATTCGATTTTAAGGAGTGAATGATCCTCGAAACAACTTGTCGGCTTACACATTTTAGACTGAAATTAGACTCATTAAACCTATTAGATTCAAAGTACGTTAAATCAGACAAACTCACACGGCTAGAACCAGGCAAATCAAGAAAATGTTTGTTAATGTCTTCCGCGGAGCAGAGATGACTGGGTATGTCTTTTTCCAGTTTAGGAGGAAGAACAGTGGATTTGAGATTTGTCCATAAAAATTTAGGGTCTCTAATATGACGATTAATATGTTGTTTGAAATAAGCACGTTTTTCATTGTAAAGAGCAGAGTTAACGAGTTTTTTTAGCTGTTTGTAGTATTCTTTGTGAATAATAATTATATACTATAGGATACGTATTATGTATACGGTATGAAACATATACTTAAATTTTTGTTATCTTTATCTTTACCCCTCCATGATGCAGGCGAGAGTTTAATCTGCAGAGTTCTAAATGGCCCGATCGGATCACCATAACAATGGTTTTTAATGGTTCTTTTAAATGTCATAATCTGACAGGCTAATGTATGTATAGGTATGTACACAGACTCTCTCTAAAATAAAGCAAAGTTATTTACAGTACTAATTCTGCGCAGATTAACCGTAGCTAAAGCATAGTATTAAGCGTAGTGTGTAGTATTAGTGTAGCTAAAGGCTTACAAATCCCCAGATCTTTTAGCACAATTAATTTTAATTAAGCCAAAGCGGAGCGTCTATAGCGGGCCGATCCGCCAGTTACTCTTAAACCGCCCTTATTGCGTTCAGCATAGATTTTACTATCAAACAAGGGCTGTCGGTGGTAAATACCACTGTACCTGCCAGCGAGGCCCCCGGGTGCAAAATTTACTTCACACAATCGGTAACAAATCAGCCATTGTACGCCCTTCTACAGTCAACTAAGTACCTTCAGCGATATCGTTTATTGTGTGCGTCAAGCCCCCCGCACTAATTCATGCGGAAGTCATACAAAATTAATACTAAATTAAATGACTTTTATGTACTGCGATCCCTGTGGGACTTTTATTTATACTCGGCCTCGCTCGCGTGGAATTCAGTTTGTGTGATTATGAGAGTATCAGCAAAAACGGTATGGGTACAATGTTTGTTCTAAAAATTAACGTAAATTATAATTTTAATTATTGACTTTGTCATCAGCGTAGGGTTGGTCTGTCCGCGTGGCGCCGGATTAAGAATAGCGTCACTCCATTTCCTTCCGTGGATGTCGTAAAAGGCGACTAAGGAAATCAATTACCAGGTGACGGGCAGCTGCGTCTTCCTGAGATTCCAACCGTATACTGCGGTCGCCAACCCGCCTGCCAAGCGTGGCGATTATGGCAAAACGCCTCATGGTTATGAAAACCACGAAGGAGTCCTATGTACTGCAGTGGGCGTCAAATGGCTGATGATGATAATTTTAATTGTTCAAAAAGTCACAGATAGATAGATAGAGAAAACGTTGTACATAATAAAGGAAGTTAGACAGATATTATCCAAAAAAATTGTCCGCTGACCAGATTCCATATCCATATTCCAAGCCCAGCACCAGATCCTGGTCAAAGATTTCCACCAAAATTCTTTCAAACTGAGGTTGTGGGTTCGATTACAACTGGAGGGCCGCCGTAGTTAAATTGTACAAACGGTCCCACTATGGATGTGTTTTCATGTTTGTGATGTCCTTGCTTGGTTACCATAGCATAGGGTATCCTATTCTGGGACCGGACAAGTGATTGTGTTGTGTGGAAGTTGTTTTATTTTGAATGATATAGAATTTCCTATTTACAAGTGATAAACTTGTCCCAAGTCGGTGTTCCTCGGCAGGGAGCCCAGAATGCTGGCGACGTTCTTTGGCCACTCTTTGCTTTTCCAGACTTATTCTCTGACTGAGGTGCAGTCGACAGCACATCAACCTTTCCATACTTACACTCTGATCAGTTACGTTAAGGCCGACTTTGCAACCAAAATGTAAAGGTCGACCTGCTGTCGACTGTACATGCTATCTTTCCGGTCTGGTTTTATCAATATGTTTAGAGAACACAAATAACGGTGTTTGTTAGAGAGTCAACGCACTCGTGGCCCCACGAGCCCAGCATCTCAATGCCAAAACTTGCCCCAGGTGGATACCTGAGGCAAGTTTTCACTTGGAATTAGGATATCATCAATACTCTATACTAATATTGTGAAGTGGAAAAGTTTGTAAATTTGTTTGTGTATGGAGAAATCTCCGTAAGTACTTATACGATTTTCAAAACTCTTTCACCAGCATTTGGAATTGACCTTCAGGGTGGACATAGGCTATAGGCTACACCGTTAACCAAGCAAACGCATTCTTAGAGCACTGTTGCTTGGTGAACAAACTTAAAATGGTCAGATAAAAGTGTCAGTAATAGATAATAATAGTAACTTCCACACAATACAATCACTTGACCTGGTTCCAAACTAGGATAGCCTGTGCTGTGGCAACCAGGCAAGGACGTCACAAACATGAAAAAACATCCAGACTGAGACCACTTGTACAAATGTGCGGCGGCCCCCAGTGGGAATCGAACCCTCGACCTCTATTTTGATTGCTTAGCGCCTTAACGGCTAGACCAACGAGGCAGTTTATAGATCGGTTGGGCGGAAATCACTGACAATTGTTGTTCATTTATTCGTAATTGTAGCTTTATAAAACTTTGTCCTGGACCGCGTTTTATAAAACTGTAAAACTAATTCGTAGTTTATTACCTCAATTTGATGTACACTGCGTAGCAGATTTTTACAAATAGTCTTCCTACTTGTTAATCTGTGGGTTAGTAGGCTGAGCAAGAAATATCGAATTGTCATAGAAAAGCATAAATAGAAATAGGTACATTGAAATGGTGATGCCAAACCTAACAAGAAAGCACGTAACAACTTAGGTCTCGTCTTCACTTGCCGTCAAGCCAATTGCGAGCCTCTATTTCCACGTAACGTATTACGTACATTAAAAAATAACGTAGGTATGTAATGCCATTATAAGGCCATCAATCTTGCGGGCACCGTACCAAATTTTGCCGCTTGCTGGCGTTTTGACGCGCACAATTATATTACCCGACTCCGGATCAAAAGCTTTTGTGTCTGTAAGTATACCTACCGCAAATAGGATTGCGTGGAAAGGACTAGTGGCCTATTTCGGAGCGAACGGGCTGAGCGTCAAAGAACTTAGCCTTAACGAATGTACCAGACGAGCAGAAAAGAAAATACGTTTCTTCAATAAGAGCCCTGAAGATATAATAAGCTTGCCAGAAGCGCAGTTTGAAAAATGTGTAAAGCGCAGTTTGTGCTAAAAGGGCTACTATAGCATTAAGGATTATTTAGATGACAAGGATGTCTAGAATTAAAGCCAGTTCAATGCATTAGTAGTTAGGTTTTAGAAGATTAAAATATGTAAATTCTGTTAATTACGGAACATATTTGGAAAGAATAAGTTTGGTTAGTTATTTCTCCAAATGATCCTAGATTTTGAAACGAACACCTAGTTACGAGTATGTCACAGTCTCTGTGTTACTTTGAATTAAGTTTTTTGAATTTTGAATAGAAAGGATTGGCAAGACATCGTGAGGCACGCAACATCAGCCCACAATAAAGCCTCTTCATGAGGACCACGACCGCTCTGTCAAGAAAGTACCGACCAAGAAGAAGAAGAAAGAACTTAATAAAATAATAAGAGATTTATAAGCCGCAACATGCTTTTACACAACACCTAAAAGTGGTGATGAGGTGATATTGTTTATAAGGAAAAGTGGCAATGTTAAACGGAAACTAAGAATTAACTTATAACCTATTTCACCCCGGTTTCTCGTACACTAAATATGTTTTAATACACTGGTAACACTATTAAATTGGAAAAAGTGCATACAGAAAAAGAAACAACTGACAGCTTTTAACACTAATCCCCGACGGCAAAAGAAATTAAATTAAATTGACTCAATCGGCAGTTTAATAAAACTTAATATATTTATTTTAGACGTAAGTTCATATAAAGTAAAATACATACCTATAACTAAATTAATAATAATGCTGACACGGAGATGAGCCGCTCGTAGCCCCGGCTGCCTGAGTGATCTTAAACGATCACGAAGGTTATGCAAAACAGGGCGCGTTCAGTGCATGGATGGGTCGCCGTCTATGCCTAACGCTAGTGGCATTTTTCCGAGCGGTTCCTTGCTTCGCAAGGCACGTTAAGCTGTTGGTGCCGGCTGCCGTCGATAGATGGCAGTCGTTAAGCCAAGTCAGAGGCCTTAGGGCGGCTTGACAACTTCTGACAGTAGACGAGCCACTAGTCTACAAGCCTCCACCAATCCGGACTTGGCCCCCGTGGTGGAGTATGGCCTATACCTTCCTCAGGGAAAAGACCCGTGCCCCTCGGTGGGGACATAATGGGTAGATGATGAGGAGATGAGCCCGTGTAACGCTGATTTTCAGTCAATACTTTTTACCATATTTGTTGTGCGAGAGTTATGTAATGAGGGCTGTAATCCATACAATATTTAATAAATCTTTGAATTTTGTCTCTGTATGATATATGTCTGTCTCAGTCTATTTCTTTGTGCGCGCATCACGCAAAAACCACTAAACGGAATGAAGTAAAACTCACCAGAATCATAGCTTAGGTTCCCGTGTAGGCTAGAATAGACTTACAATAAAATCTGACTTAAAATCTGAAAAAACAAAACTGTAAACAGTGTACAGACAGTAAACAAAAATAAGTCATTTCAATCCATTTGCTTCACTTAAATTCAACGCATCAGTCTTAAAAAGGGACGACACTCATTCCTGGGCGCCTTTGCGTGTAACTGTGTTTGTCCATAGGTATGTGTTGTGTATGTGTGCGTGTGCGTATACGTGTGTGAGCGTGCGTGAAAATAAGGGATGCATAGTTTTAGAATTAATGAAGAGCGCAGAGGGTTTAGTTTTTAAATACGTATGTGGTTTAGCTATTAGAGAATAGGCTCCCACAACGGTCTGAGACCCGTCTACACGTTTTGATTCGCTTGACATTCTGTTGCGGATTAGGCCTAATTGAACGCACGCCTGGAGGGCAGCCGTTTTGGTGCGGTTGATTCTGCGAAATTAATCATTTTGGCATGTATCATACATCACGCGACGGCCAGTGGAATGATTGAGCTCTCTTATCTGCGATCCTGCGCGACTGAGCCGGGGATTTGTCATACGGACGTATGGGCACATTTTTTGTGCATGCGCAATCTTCTACACCCTTTTTGAAACGTCAGGATGAAATGATGTTAAATCTATTGAGGATGAGTTATAGCCGAGTCAAAGGTGAGAAGTTGTAAATACGTAGGTAACAAAGTAATCGGCTTGTTGTGTCCCTGTACTAGGTACGTGTTCGACACTGTATTAGAGGGGTGATACTGATTATTCAAAGAAGGTACAGTGCATGCGTGGTCGTTATTTCACGTAACTATCTTATCTTATCTATTTACAATAACTGGTTACGTGGCATGTACATTTTTCACAGTTTTAAGTCACAATGCCTGCACTTGCCCATTAGCTCAGTTGGGAGAGCGCTGGCACGGTTAGCCAGAGGTCGCGGGTTTAAGTCCCGGCATGGGTGGAATTTTCAGCCTCTAAATAGGTTTTTAAAATTACCCTCAGCACGGGTTAGTGCAACAAAAAGAATATAGTGCCTATAATTCGTAAGATTTTGTGACTAGCAACTGTCTAGTTTTTAATTAGTAACTGTACAGTTCATTCCAAAAATCTTGAGCCTCCGGGCTTATGCCGGAATGATGGGAAACGTCCGGACGGCCTCAGTTTGGTTCATTGGGAGAAAGGTTGCAGTTTGTTGTGGGATGCATCGTGTGTGTGTATGTTTGTGCCGTCACATGTGGCGTCTACTGCGGCTGCTGCTGGTGCCGCAGCTGAACTGGCTGAAAAGTGCCTAAAGTATAGCCAGCTCATGAATAATTATATTTTTGTGCTACTGGCTATCAAAACCACTGGTGTATGGGGAACTCAGGGCAGAGCTTTTATTCGGGAGCTAGGCCGTGGCATGGACGTTCGCTCTGGGGCATATCTGAGCCAAAGGATTTCACTCGCTGTGCAATGCGTGTCATGTCATGGGGACTTTTGGGCTGGATGTGTCTCGGAGCGATTTATTTGGTTAGGCTATATTATTTATTATTATTTGTTTCCAATAGTGTTTTGACATTGTATTATATTTTTGTAACTAACTGACGAAACCTGTGTATTTCGTATTGATTATTATTATTCCTTTGTTTGTATTGTGTTTAACCTAATTTGTAACTGAACAATTGAATCATTTGATAAGATTTCCAAACGTTGCCTTTACAAAAACTTCATTAAAGACACTACTGAGATTCTATTGTAAAAGTAAGTTTATTGTTTTTGGTTGGTGTTTTAAGAAATACAGACTTATTCTGATCTCGTGTGATTTTGCTTAAAAATGTTACTTATTGTCTTAAATGTAAAGTACGTCCCGTATGCCCCATTAGCGCTTACTTTAAGAAAAAACCACGCCAGTAGCTAAAGGTTAAATATACCCAGTATACCAGCTGTGCGGTAGCGGAGCGGTAGAACGCCGGCCTCACGTTCGGGAGGTCGTGGGTCCGAATCCCGGCATGTACCAACGACTTTGTTTTCTATGTTACGTACATTGTCGCTAACTGTGAAGGAAAACATCGTGAGGAAACCTTAGTATCAGAGGTGTTCCCATACTTCAGCGCTTGAAATTGCCAACCCGCGGTGGACACGCGTGGTAATTAAGCCCGTATTCTCTCTGAGAGAAGAGCTATGCCCAGACGTAAATAGATAGATAGAATATTATTTATTATACGTATCAGGCTATATAAAAAAAACGAGTATCTAGTAATGCTATGTGTGAAACCCAGCACTTACTGGATATAATTCCACAAAAGAAAACACGACCCCTCGGTCAACACGATCGGTGGCCGACATTCCTTTAGGTTATTTATCAGCATTCATATGCCTTCATTAATTTCACCCGAAATTCCCTAATTGAGGGTCCAAATTCAGACATTCCCCTTTTAATTGAGTGAGTGACGTTAGGAGGCGATATTATCTAAATATGTAATTGAGACTTGAGTTACGGTACAACATTCTCTACCTATTTATGCAATGCCGACATTTCCAAAGCAATTTCCCATTATAGGCCCAGCGTTGACTGTCGGTAACTCTAGGTCATAGGTTAACGCCTTGAGATCATATTTTGGATTGTATTTATTCTGAATAGAATTTTTATTTTTTTATAAAATCTCGAAACATTACGCGGACATCATCATCAGCCATTTGACGGCCACTGCACGACATAGGCCTCCTTCATGGTCTTCCAAGCTTCCCGGTCTTGTGCTGCGACTCCCCGCCACCGAAACCAGGTCCTCAGACCATCTGGTAGGGGGTCTGCCCACGCTGCGTCGCGGTCAATTAGTATAAAAACAATTAAAATTGGGAATTTCATTTTATTGGAAGGGGCTTAATTGTTTTTAGGTTTTGTGTTTTGTGTGCAATAAAGAATATCTTATGTCAATTACACTTTATATAGGGTGGTAATTTGAGATGGGGCGATCCAGGAAACTATCTTTACACTTTATATAGAGTGGTAATTTGAGATGGGGCAATCCAGGAAACTATCTGAACTGTTTTAGCGATAGAAAAAGGATCTTCGACGACCACAAATGTCACTTCTGTCGATGACTGTACCATATTTCCAAAATCAGTAAGCACAGTTTGTAATGTAATAGGCCTTTTAAATTTGTGCAATAAATAAAAGAACTTGAAAGCTATTTTTAAAAGCATGGATGACTTTTTCAGCCAAGTTTTATGTTTGAAATTGAAAGTTGGCTGAAAAATTTCATGATTTTATTTTCTTACACCTTGAATGGTTTAGATATTAGGCCAAATTTCGACCATTTTTGCTGACCGCACGGAATGCTCCAGAGTTGGGACTGGTGACTAATACACTTAACACGATGAAACTAAAGAGACGTGTGTAGTTTGCAAATAAATTCTTCAAACGAAGGAATTTACTTCGTAAAACAACACATTCATTTATTCACTGCAGATGTTATTGTATATCTTCGTTGCTGTACATCACCTTATCAGTTCACATAGTAGTTCATACGTTACATATTGGAGCTCACGCTACAAATGAAGTCCATCGGAAAGGTCCTTAAAGTTATTGAACTACCAACAAAAATTCTGTGACAAATTTTTTCGTCGTCGCTGTTCATCGTTGTCTCGTTCTCGTAGTAATTTGTGATGAAAAACGTTGCATCCATTCATAATCTCAGCACTCTATTTGTTCTTCCTCTTCTTCTTCAGGTGCCTCTTTGGCTAGCGAAGTTTGGCAGCATACTTTTCTCTGTCTCTCGCTAAGTGAAAAAGTTCTGCTGCACTTGCAATTCCACTCTATTTGTTAGTCATTCATTTTACTACTTATTCATTCAGTGGTATTCGTTAAGTCATTCATTTAAAAATTCATTCATTCATTGTCATGCCCAAACTAACGCCAGTTAAAAAATATAAGAGTTGTAAATAAACGTGAGCCGACAACTCATAAATTTATTGTCATTCGCAAAATAACACGAGTTCAAAGATACAAGAGCTAGAACGAGAACTAAGAACTACTATGAACTACTAAGAAGAACTACTTCTTTGAAAGAAATTAAGTGAATCAAACTTTTATTTGAAAATAAAATTAATTGAAATGAAGCGTTTTGCGCACGACTAGAAACTAATTTAGCATTAGCATCGAGCTGTATTTGAAAATATATTTCAGTACTAAAGAGCTACGAAGATTTTTGTATGGGGCCTGGCATAGTTCATAGTGGCGCCCTCTATATTTTTTTCAATATCGTGGAGCATGATGAAACCTAGCTAGATCGATAGAGGACAAAAAAGTAAACAAGAAATTATTAAGGTCACCATGTCCTAAAGTGGCACATTTAGGAGTTATTGAGCTTTGAAGTTTGTATGAGATTTTTATAAAACTTAACTTTTGAATCATTTTTCACTAAATACTGGACTATATGCTTGGCATCTGTGACTCGATGCCGATTCTTGACTAAATTGCTAAATAAGTCGTAGAAAAAACACCCAGTTTATTATAGATACCGTATATTAAGGCACCCGAGCGTAGCATTACTTATCATTAAATCATTCTACCGAACAGTGAGCGAGTTATTGATCGGAGAAGTAGGTACCGGAAGAAACATTTGTACTTAAATTAAGTTTTATGGTGGCTGAGTTTAGTTATAAGCATTATCTGATTAAATATTAGCAGTTAAACAATAATTAGGTAGTTAGACCTGAAAATATGATTAATCCCTGTTTCTATGTTTAATATGGTTTCATAGTAAACATATCAACGGGGAAGAAGCAAATACTTCTATCTTACACAGACCTAACTTTACAGGAGGAGGAAAAAACTGAATAAAATTTTTGTTTATAATTTTAGCGCGACCTCATGTTCTGAAGGTTGTTTTATTATTTCAATAGCCTTTTTTTTAAACTAATGTTAATTTAGTAGACATAGAGGATTCAAAGTTAGTGTAAGATAGAAGCTATTGATTTCTGTGTTATGTTGAAAGTTTTGACGTTAGGCGGTATTTTAACTTGTAAATATTTCTTCCTTGTAAACTATTCTCTGTAGCATCAGAAAACTATTATTAATTTAGAAAAAAACAACAAGTACTGAATAACATGCTTTTGTAAGATAGTAGGTATTGCTTTAAACGAATTTCAAATTGAGTTCAAGTTAGGAGATATTATAAAGGAATGGGGCAAGATTTAGTTAGTAAAATTTTAACTGCTAACTATACAAAACATGCAATAAATTAACAAAATATTCGTATTTTATTAAGAAAATAATGAAATTATTCAAATAAAACTACATTTTTGCATTTACAAATTCTTAATCTAACATAATAAAGTAGGTACCACCTAATTAGGTAGGTTTCAAAAAATTTACTATAAAGTAAGAATAACAAAAACAAATACTCTCCGGCTTTACTGCTGGTAGACTTACCCCCTGTTTCTAGAACAATAAAATATGTTAATCTTCTATTAACAGCTGCTGGACGATTCAAAGATTGTTCGTGTACGAGAAACCGCTAGTTAAGCTGAGAGTGTAGCGTAGGCGCTGGGAAAGCCTACCTAACGTTATGTTAAGGATAAATGATATGAAACTAACATTATGCTAAGAATAAATTATATGCTTTGAAAGCCATCTTGATTTTTAAAAGGTGGAAGTGTAAAAATCTTCTTTTTGTTTGTTTATTTTTGCGATGGTGGACACATCGATTTTAGAGATTGTAAATCCAGATACATTTTGGACCGTATTTTTTAAATCTGCGTGAGTTTGTGGACAGAAAAGTGGAATACAATTGACTTGACAAATACAGAGATTAGTTTCCTTTTGTATAACATATTAGGGGTTAAAGTATGAAATTGCCGATTTGTACTGAAAATCTAAATTGTTTATTTTTTAAATTTTTAACAAATTTATTTAATCAAAATAGTTGCCATTATTATCTATACATTGCTGCCATCTAATGGGAAGGTCATTAATGCCTTTGCGATAGAACTCCAACGATCTAGACTGCACAAACTGTGTGAAAGCATTTTGTACTGTCTCCTGGGAAGAAAACTTATTGTCACGTAGATAATTGTCCAAATCACGAAAAAAATGGTAGTCCGTTGGAGCAAGGTCTGGTGAATACGGAGGATGACAAATGGTTTCTAACTGCAGTTCCTGAAGGGTCAAAATGGTTTCTCGTGCTGTGAGGTCTCGCGTTGTCATGGAGCAATAATGGTGAAGATCGATTCATGAGTCGGGGCTGTTTATTGATTTGACGCAAGTGAGTCAATATTGTGGGTAAGGTAACGTTAAACCATGCCGCTAATTCCTGGTTAGTTTGACTAGGGTCGGCTTCCATTATCTCTCTTAATTCATCGTTATTCACCTGTGTGGGCGGTCTTCCTCGTGGCTCGTTCTTTAAGTCGAAATTTCCATCACGAAAGCGTTTAAACCAAAATCGCACGGTGCGTTCATTAGTAGACCCCTCTCCAAACGCAGCATTGATATTGCGGGCTGTTTATGCCGCGTTAGTTCCGCGTCGGAACTCGTATTAAAAAATCACTCGAATTTTCGCAGTATCCATCTTTGTTGTCTAAATTGAATAACAAAAACATATGAAAGTCGATATTCAAATGTTTCACATTTTTTAAAAAAAGAACATCATAGAAACCATTTGAAAAAAGTTTCATTCGAAAACCTCAAACCATGAAGATTCTATGTCAATTCAAAGAACCTATTGCAATAAAACGGCAATTTCATACTTTAACCCCTATTAATATTAGCCTTGTCCTAGTAACGTTTCACTTGAATTTTTCTCTGGAGTGTTTGCTCCAGAATGCTCGAGTAAACACGCTTCATGGCGAAAATAGGAGCTATTGTCAGAAAAAAACACGCGCGAACGAGATAGGAGTAATTTCTTTTCGTAGAAAGGAGATATTTTCATTAAAATTATTACAACATATTAAAGCTTTATTTTAAGAGCTATTTCTATACATTAAAAATCTCCCTAAAACTGGGAAATATAGATAGGAGATCTTTCCAGCTAACGTTAAATTTAATTTTGCATCCAACTACATCTAAAAGTCAATTTGCCCAAAAATGTAAGATAGAAGTATTTGCTTCTTCCCCGTCGATATGTCACTTCAATGTAGGTTATTATTGGCTGACAGAAGTCATTTTTATACATATATCCTCATTCCCCAAGTCAAATTACAGTCTATTACACCAGGTAAGGGAAAGGTTTTGATCTTTTTGGTTCATCCATAGTCCATCACACCCCACAAACAAGATACATAAAGCCGCAGTCTTCACAGCTACGAGTAAGACAGCAGACAACTATGAGAGCCACCAAAAACGAACATCTACGCCCTAGGTAAGATTGTGGTCAAGGGTAAGCTCATATCGGAATAAAAAAACTTTGGACTGAGCTGAAAAAAGATAGAATTTGTTTGATAACAATAAGCACCAACAAAATGTGTACGAACTTTGAGCGAACATGAAAAGAGTAAACAAAACAGTCGATTCCACGTTGAAATTCCGTGGTGCTTCGTTGACTAAAGACCCTCGAAAAGAAGATGGACATCTCACCTGAATTAGCTTTTACTTATTTTATTAATTAATTATTAATTACTTACTTTCCAAATATAAATCAATGTTGACAACGTCACTTCAGTAGTTTACCCACTCACCAAAAAGATTAATCTCAAAGAAGTTTGTAATAGGTAGGTACCTCAGTGGGTAGGTCCGTAGGTTCTTTCTTTGCCCAACTGAAGATGAAGGTACCTACATAATTATTGGATATTGCCTACCTACTACGCTACGTCAGGAAATGGTATTTATGTTAAAAACATGGTTGAACATGGTTTTACACACAGCAGCGGTTTAAGTTTCTAGCGATATGTACCTATCTACATTATTTATAGGTACCTACCTACCACCTAAACCTATCTATATTAATTAAACTGTAGGTTTTGAATTTTAATCGAATTGAACGAATTGGATGCATGAATAATACTATAATTTCATGTATATGTTACAGCCAAAGTGATTAAATAGCTATTATACATAATGACTGGTCATTATATATAATAGCCAAATTCACTAGACAAAGTAATAAATTATTATGCTAACGTTTTATTTTGGCAAGTGTTATATAGCAAATAATTGTTTGATTAAATTTATATTTCGCATTTTGTTTGTTAGGTCAGTACACATAAGCAAAAATAGCTTCGGGTGTTAGTTCTTTTTTTTTTATATAAAAGCGAAAAAAAATATTTCACTAAAAAACTTAGTTTTGTGTCAAACTTAAACAAGGTTGGTGCATGGAAAAGTCATAGGTACCCTACATTATGATATTAATATGATATTAAATAAAATTGCTAGTAAATGTGATTAATTTTGTGTTAATTATCACTTTATCTAAACTGAGTAGACATTATATATAATTACCAGTCATTATGTATAATATCCAGATTTATTACTTTGGCTGTAACATATATATTATTATGTATATAAGTAGGTAGGTACCTACTAGACATAGCTACCCAGACTTTAAAAAACATCAAAGTAGGTTTGAATCCCCGAAAAAACTCATATCAAGTGACAAATTCAGTGATGAAACTCAGTTAGTGGAAATTCCATACAAACTTCAAAGCTCAATAACTCCTAAACGTGCCACTTTAGGACATGGTGACCTTAATAATTTCTTGTTTACTTTTTTGTCCTCTATCGATCTAGCTAGGTTTCATCGTGCTCCACGACATTGAAAAAAATATAGAGGGCGCCACTGAGACTATGCCACTAATCTTCGTGGCTCAAATGAGATCGTGATAACTTACGACACGGGCTTACCTACCGGCCCACAGCATAATAACGTTTTTTTAGATGATATGTTAGGTCTTAGCTAAGATTTTATCTAAAAAATGTGAAAACGGCAAGGGAAAGTTAAAGTATTTCATCATCATCAGCCTATGCTTGTCCACTGCTGGACATAGGCCTCTCCTATAGTACGCCACTGAGCACGGTCCTCGGCTACTCTCATCCAGTTCTTGCCAGCCGCTCTGCGAAGATCATCGCTCCACCGAGTCTGAGGACATCCCACACTACATTTACCGATCCGCGGTCTCCACTCGAGAACTCGTCTACCCCATCGGTTATCAGTTCTATGGCCGGCCCACTGCCACTTCAGCATGCTAATTCGGTGGGCTATGTCGGTGACTTTGGTTCTCTGTCGGATCACCTCGTTTCGAATTTGATCTTTCAGAGAAACTCCTTCCATAGCATAGCCCTTTCCATAGCAAGCTGGCGTATTTACCATAAGTAATTACTTAAAGAGATATTTTTATTTTATTTTATAGAAAATACTGGTCGAGACAGATGTGCGCTTATAGCAAGACGATTTTTCACTTGCTTCTGTGAATTTAATAATAATTTTCTCGAGGAGCACCTATTGTTAGCCGGAGGATTATTAAAGGAATATCAGCATTGTACTAGTGTTAATTAAATGTAGCATTGTTGAGTGCCCCGCTCGCGCTTTGAAGTCGAGATTACCTTTCTTTCCTCACCTTTTAGATTCTTTTTGCAGTTTACATTTCCTTCAATTCCTTCGCCTAGCTTCAGCTGTAATAATTAGCCATTTGAATTTCAAATAACTTCCACACAATCGAATCACTAGTCCTGGTCTCAAACTAGAATACTTTGTGCTATGGTAAGCCAAGGACATCACGAACATGGAAATCAACCAGACTGAGGCCATTTGTAAAAATCAAGTAGAATAGAACCGACCACCTCTGTCTGTGTTTTTTCCAGATTAACGATGCTCAGCGATTATTACGAAAATTTGTGTAAATGTTCATACTATTTCAGCGTAGTATATTCCAATATAAGTTTCCACATAAACTTCCACGTTGTTCGATTCCAAGAGTAACAGAGAACTTTTTACAGTTTTATGACTGGGTTTTGAGACCTTTGAGATGAATACATGTCATAAAATATGTAAATATAAGTTCTCAATCAGAAATCAATAATTTATTTCGACGTAAAGAATTCACATTCTGTTTGCTGAATGTCAATGTACTGTGTTAGCCACTGCCTTCGGGCTGTTTTTGTAGTGGAGAAAAAGGCAGCGGGAAACAAAACTTCACTTTGACCATCTTTTTTCAAATCATCTTAACCTAATACATTAAATCCTATATTATTCCATGATTGCCATCAATAACTGTAAAAGCCAAAACATTAGTTAAATTTCTTACCAAAGTAGGAAAAATAAACATAAACATAAACATAAACATTTACATACAGGCACATACATTGCTTCTGGCCCCACACTAGGATACCCTGTGTCGTGGGAACCAGAAACAACGACATCACAAACATGTAAACATCCAAGACCTGGGTTTTTTTTTGTCCCCAGCCGGGATTCGAACCCGGGACCTCTCGCATGGTATGCAGATGCACTACCGCTGCGCCACGAGGTCGTCTAATATTAATGCATTAATGCTGCGGCCAGACACATGAACAGCACTCGTTGACGAGCACAACGCACGGGTCAGCTATCATCAGTGTCAACTATTTTAGATGGAGAGAGGTGACCGGGCCACCACGCCACCATTCGAATGACCTAGCAAACCTGCAGATTGAGTTTTCGATTCCGTTAGCGCATTATAGTACAAAGACAGTTACACGGTCGGGGCATGTGACGTGTTTCTTCATACCGTTGACGCGTCGAAGCTTTGGTTAGTGTGCGCGCGTGGACTTGAAACGGCAATGAAATTCAATCGGAAATCAATCGAATCAACTGAAATTGCCAATCCGCAATGTCGCGAAATGTTTTTTTTATTAACAGAAATTAATCGAGGGATGGTGGCAAGTGGCAAACCCTGGTCTCTGCTTACCCCTCCGGTATATAGGCGTGAGTTTAAGTAATGTAAGATAAGATAAGAATATTGTTTATTGTATACCGGGAAAAATTAATTAATTATTTGTAATTAATTATTTGACGGGAATAGTAAAACATATTTAATATTTGACCTTAGTTTTTTCGATTTTTATTACATTTCGTTTCTGTTTGTTTGTGTTTGAGTGATGTAATTCTGGGTAACAAAAAAAAATTTGAAGCACCAAATTTTTTTTACATTTTTGATACATGTTTCTAAATCATCCTGTTTGAAAAGAACAATTAAAAACCATTGTTGTGGTGGCCCGATCACGTTCTTAAGAATTCTACAGATTTCAGTATCGCGTCGAGTATGTTCTCGTTTATGTTAGATACTGTTATGTCTTATGTATTGTATAAAGTATAAAGGGAGTAAGTGAGGGAGGCCTATGTCCTGCAGTGGGCGTCAAACGGCTGATGATGATGATGATGATGATGATGAAAGTATAAAGTGCCTGCCCCCTTAAAAAAGATGGTGGAATTCGAAGTCACCATGCCCAGTCTAGTGTAATATGGTCTTTATAGTTATAGTCTAGCCATTAGGTCATAGTCTCTTTCTATTGCGTGTCATTGCTACCGCCACTGAAGGTGCCAAGCTTATCTTAAGCACGGTGGTGTTCATTATACTGTGTCTTAAGGTGGGACGATTCCAATACAAATAATTATTTCCAAATTTGTTAAAAAAGTTACGTAATTATATGCTGGAATTATGTCTGAAATTATGCGCCAACATATATTTCCTTGAATAAAAATGTAGTTTAATAGATTAAATAAGATCGATAAAGTTTTGTATATTTGTTTAACGGTTTCACTTACTTTAACGTCGGGATAGCCGACTAGTTTCGAGCTCGTCCGGAAGTCTTAATCATGGAGTAAAGGTAAGTGAAACCGTTAATGTATAAAATCTGCAGTGCTTACGAAAATTGAAGTTCGATGATGTTTGTGTGGACTAAATTGACGAACTCATTTAAGCTACTAAAGCACTGTGTTTTTTAAGAAACTGTTATTGGCGCAAATAAAGATCTAAATTAATGCAAACAGATTTCATTTCACTGTATAATTTTCAACGAATTTGAAAAAGTTCATTTGTATGGGACCTCACCTTCACAGCCGTCGCCAGAAAGTGTAAAGAGCATCAGTCTATTTCTGTGATAAAACGCAAAGTTCAATGTCACCGAGGACACGCCACGGGCGCGGAAAAAGAGCGATGAGTGAGGGTTGAGTGACGGCTTAAAGAATCGTTAGCCGACACGCAATTTGGCAATGTGAGCTACGCATAGATACGAGACAGAAAGTGCGATCTGGGGCGCTCTAAGTAAGTCCTCCACAGTCTGGAGTGGTCCGATTTAACCTACGCCGAACTGTCAAATAAATACATATTTTGACTCTTCGGAATTTTCAAATAGATTAACCGAATAGAGTGGACAGTTACGTGATAGAAGGGCTGCCCTCCTATTAGGTAACTGTCTATTAACACTGTCTGGTAACGGTGTCTGGTAACACTGTATTGGGTGATCGATATCACGTTTCTGAAGTGTCAAAATAAGTGTGTCTTTGACAGTTCGGAGTAGGTGAAATTGGACGAGTCTATACTGTGCAGAAGTTATTTTCATATTACGTCACTTATCTGTTTGTTTTTTTCTGTGATGTGTCTCGTTGTTACAATAAATGTCTTTCTTTCTTTGGGTTGGGAGGTAGCGCCCCTGTTTGACTGTTATCTTCGTGGCTGCTGTTAAGTCTGACATCCGTCTCGCTTGCACATTCTACGCTTAGAATAGAATATAATATTTATTGGGCAAAAACATTAGTACAGAGCTTTTAAAAAAAAAATTACACATTTTTTATTTATACTCAGGATAAGTCATAAAAAAATGCGGTCCTCGTCGTACTTGCCTAAACCAGTGTTTTTTATCTCATTGGCTTAACTAATCTGCGATAACATAAAAATGCAAACTAATTCCTGTGAAAGTGAAGTTCTTTTATAAAGGCCGTATGTTCTTGACACCCTGATGAGTTATTCCATAGAAAAAAAGTTGCAGTCCGCGTCTTCGACTCTGATGTAACATTAATATTATGTCCTCTTTTCTTTGCCTCGTGATCAGCCTAAGGGTGCTTGCAGACGGCCTATTTTATGGGCGCAGACGACGCGTATAGAACGCAAATAATACGCGCTGTAAACGCGATACACATAAAAAACTTTTTATGACATTTTACAGCGCAGATAAAATGTCTAAAAGGACGCTTAAAGAATTTATGGTTACTGGTGGTCATACTATACGTTCACCACCTCGATCATCGCTGATAGAAATGATCGGAAAAATGATTGGAACCGTTGATGAAACATTTGACCAATTCCTGACCCGCTACGGCTCGCAGCACTACGGCTGTCCCAAAAATAAACATAGTAAGCGACCTTTTTTTCAAAACCGAGGTATTACCACTATTAGTTACTGGAACCAACTAGCAACCAATAGTGGAAATATCCCGGTTTTGAAAAAAATGTTAATGTGTTTTTTTTTTTTGGGACAGCCGTGGAACCGAGATATTACCACTATTGGTTACTAGAACCAACTATTGCTAGTTGGTTACCCAATAGTGGAAATATTTCGGGTCTGAATAAAAAGGTCTCTTGCCTTGTTTATTTTTGGGACAGCCGACCAGTTGCGGAAACCATCACAAAAACTCGAAGTAGAGCCTCGAAACGATGACACACTGGGGAGCGAGTCTATAAAATGCATTGGTCAATAGTCATTATTATATTCTTTTTGTTGCACTAACCCGTGCTGAGGACTATTTTAAAAACCTATTTAGAGGCTAAAAATTCGACCCATGCCGGGACTTGAACCCGCGACCTCTGGCTAACCGTGCCAGCGCTCTCCAAACTGAGCTAATGGGCAAGTGCAGGCTTTTCTAAACTTTTCTGTATTACGTACAGGCAGCGACATCTGGCCGAAGCAATTTACATAACTTGCAGCCCCGAGTAACCCATTTTGCAGTTAGGTTTTTACATCGGAATGATATCGCTGTACCTACATGATTATTTTCTTTTTGTTACACTAACCCGTGCTGAGGACAATTTTAAAAACCTAATAACAAAGAACATTAACGTTTTATCAATGACATACTTTTCAAAGGAATATGGTGAAGGTTCAGCTGGAAGTTTCCCGGTAAAAATGCAGTTAGCTAAACATGATGTATTATATGTATGTAGGCATAGGAAAAGTATTTTCTTAAATGATTTTAGTAGTTACTCCATATAGGAGATGAATTAGTGAAGGGAAAGATAAAAACCGGCCAAGAACGTGTCGAAACACGTGGATTGTAGGGTTCTGTAGAGGGAGGAATTTTTTACCTGCTTTGCGGAACTAACAACTTCATCAAAGTTATTTCCAATGGAATTTGTACAAAGTTTTCCTTTTATAAGTTGGTCACCTTTTACTCGTTAACTTGTAGAGCCTACTTAGCCGTGGTAGTTTCCCTTTTAAGTTCATTATGTGCTACTGAAAAGAATTTTTTCACGTTTCTACAATCAATCGGGCTAGCCGGTAGAGGGCGGGCAGGGGGGGGACGCTCTATTGTCCCGAAAATTGGCGCTTTAAAGCTTAATATTTCACAAACGGATCGCTAAATCGAAATATGATTTTCATATACACACAATATTTTTAAACAAAATGTCCAACGATACCTCACATTATGGTGTAGGCGAGAAAAAAAATTGCTTCCCTAATTTAGGTCTGGGGGAGGTACACAAAAATTTGAAGATTTTATTCTACCGTTTTGTCGGCGTGACTAATGTGTATAACTGTGCCAGCTCTCATTTTTTTCTCAAGCTCTCAATTTCTGCCCTCTAGTTCTAATCGTCTCTGAGCTAAGCCGGACAGATGGACGGACATGGCGAAAGTATAAGGGTTCCTTGTTGACTACGTAACCCTAAAAAGTACACGAAACCAGCGAGCGTGAATGCAACGACTAATGCATGTTGGTGAAGCGGAAGTGGTTTGTCAGGGCCGTGGCGAGTGGCAGACCCTGGTCTCTGTTTACCCCTCCAAGACGCAGGCGTGAAGTTATGTATGCACAATTCGTATACAATTATTGTACATAATAGCTACCCTAACGTCACTATGCCGCATATTTATAATCTTGATTACTATCGGTAGCAATACTGCTGCCAATAGTAATAAAAAGTATTTTTTATCACACCTGCTCTGAAAATACATACTAATTATACCAATTAGAGGGAAGAAACGCCTTTATCCCGCCCTTCAAATCCTTTCATCCCAAGGTATGGAAGTTTGTATGAAAATCCTTCCGACCCAAGGGTGGGAAGTATGTATGAAATTCCATTACATACCCGGTTTTTTTTTTATTTGTCAGCAGTCATACTGCAAAGAGACTTTAACTGTCTACTAATTAAATTTCAAGTAAATTGTTACTGGCCACATACAGTTTTTTTTTTACCAGTTACCGAACCGTCATTGCAACTTGTTCTGACTGTCAACTCTCACCTTCGTCTGCGCCTCGGCGCGGGTAGACATTTGTCGGATCTCTTTGCAATGACAGGCTTTCCGCACTCGTAATGAAATATACTATGAATCGATACCATATGGGTTTTGACAAAATTGCTGTTTTTTGCTGGCTGTCTTTTTTAAAACTCTGTGTATGCATTATTAACTTAATTTCGGATTCACTTACTCGGTTTTCGGTCTGCGTATGCAGTTCTAGGTAGGTCAAACCAACGCCTTAATATAAATAACTTACAAGACCATTAGTGCACGAAACAGCCGATTTATGATTATTATTAATCCTTTATTGCACAAAGGCAGTGTACATAAGGTGGACATAATGCTAATGGCATTGTATGTCAGACCGATTTATTTTTGACATTCCTACTCCTGTAGTGTTGCCGCACGATTTGCCTGAACTTACATTCAAGTGAACTTACCGCCGCCATCCGAATTGCGCTAGGTTATACTTAGGTATCAGTCCGTCTTTTCTGTAGAACGTAACGAAGTGTCACTACGTAGTTAGAATACATTTGTATCAACTTTTTGACAAATGGCACCGATAAAGAACGTAAAGATTACTCGGCTTGGAACGCATGGTATGTAGGATCGGATCCGGTACTATATTCTCGGGCGCTACTACGTAAGTCCTACACTGCATGGATTTTTCCGATTTGACCTACTCCGAACCGTCAAATAAGAGTACATATTATATTTTGACCTTTTGGAATAGTCAAATAGGTTAACCAGATAGAGCGGACACTAGACAGTCACGTGATACAAGGGCAGAGGCAGCAGCCGCGTAGATTAGACGCAAAAGTTGTGAATTATTAAGAAGACCATAGGATAGACCAGATATGGCCTGGCCATAAAAATTAATGTTTCTAGAAAAAAAAAAAAAATCGAAATCAAAAGTAAGTTACTTCGTATGTATACACAATTATGTATTTACTGTATACACATTTTTTTCTATTAAGTTGAAAGTAAACTGTTATAAATTTGAAATGAATGACATTATTTTGATTTTAAAATTGTTTGGAATCTCTAATATGAAAGCTGATATTGAAGTTTTATTTTGATGTATAGAATTTTTGCGCTTAAAATACACACAATGTAACTAACTGTTTGTGTTAAGAGTAGTTAAATTTAAGTATTAAATAATGCATCTACCTCATTTTTGATCTACATTGAATTAATTTTGACCTAGATCGTAGGTATTCTAGTTATAAAAGTGAATTACTGTTAATTATCAAAGAGACGTGAACGTGCAATATAAAGAATAAGTCATTGCTAAATGGAATGGAATGAGTATTATTTTCTATTACACTTCAGATTTCTCAAAAAGAACCAGATTGAAAGATACTTAAGTACCTATTTACTTAAGGAAATTCTTAATTTAGAAACCGGGGGAGATTCCCCCGGATTAGTCTAGAGTTAATTATTTGAAGAATTATTTGTAGCGCTCGGAATACTTGTGTGCCCAATAATGGGTTAGTGGGAAAATAAAAATTCGTTATATCAAAATCTATTTCTTTATTTTATTTGACCGCCTGCATGGCATGACACCTACAATAAGAAAAATACAGTGATGGAAAAGGATAGAAGTTAGATTTTTTGCTACAACTTATTTCTTATTACCATAGGTACTATATTTTCACAACAGTTTATTTATACGATGAAATTGAGAGATTTTTCTCTACTTCCAATATTATAAATGTACCTAAGTCGTTTGACATTAACACTGAGTCTGCATAGACTCAAAAAGCTGAAAAGATACGTATACGTAACACAATGCCAAAATGATATCCAAACCTTTTAATTGTAGATTACGAAGTTCAATATTTTACTTATTTTACAATGTATGTATCTACAACAATTTCTTAAAAAAAGGGTCTTCGTAGATTAACATGCACCAAGTTCTTAAATGTGGTTTAAGTGGCAGTTAATAAAATTGTTTTGATATAATTCAAAGTAAATGGCTACTTGACCGATGTTTAAGAAGTGGCGGAAGAAGGTCTTAAAATGTTTGTAACACCTTTTTGTTACTGTGTTAAAAGGCTTATAAGGAATTTATTTCACCGAGAAATGCTACATCTTCAGCCTTAAGAGTTCTCACTTTCAACAATGTCATTCATGATTAGTACTTAGATTGCACACTGAAATGCTAAAGCCGTTCCTCAACTGTATTGCTTTAGTCATATTATTTTATTTTAATTTACTTCCGTAACAGTAGTCACGGAACATGATTTTTTTTTAATTTGTAGACATCTTGTCGTAGATAAAATAAAGTCTAAGGCGGTTTGACGCAGTAGGTGAAGAGCTTTAGTTGAAAATATAACAAAATAATAAAATATTGCAAAAAATAATTTAATATTGGGGAATAGTTTGCACTTGTCAGCTCTTTTTTTCATATAAGTAGGTATAAATTACTTACGGAAAACAAGATAATGTAAGTGTAAAATGTGGCATGTAACATGTGAGCTTGTTGTTGGTAATGCAGTAAAAAAGTTGCAAAACTTTAAAATAAAATAAAATACACATTTGATGCACTATGTACGTAGTAGACGATTTAAACAGTAACATTCACTATGGAAAAAAGCTACGTAAGAGCAGTTTTTACTATTTATTTATTTCCAATTAATTAAAACATCAAATCGAACTTTCAAATATTATTTCCAAGCGTAGTTTCCCCACACGGTTACTGCATTATATAATATATAATTTATTCACCTACATTTACTTATTAATAATACATACAGTAAAGTCTGATCACATTTGTATCAATATTTAATGAGCCCGAGCAGCTTCAGTGATTATGATCTTCAAAACGTAAGTTAGTTTAAGCAACAGCTACTCTCTTTACTAACTGTGCTATTAAATTCTGTTACAAATGGAACCAAAAATTGTACTATTTAATAACAATATTTACATCTTAGAATTGGTTTACCTACTATTTTTAATTTAATTTAATGTTTATCTAGTTTGTTTTCTTATGAATTTAGTAAATAACGTAATCTGGTAAATGTTTACTATATGCAAAGCTTATGATATGCAATGTTCAAGACCTCCTATCTCAATATAAACTTTTATAAATTAATAATTTGGGTATTTCGGCCTGTTTCCAATAAATAAAATTGAAAATGTTACATCAATATTATAAAAAAAATATTGAAGTACTTGCATGTTTATTACTATAAATAGTTACAAAATAATACGCAAGAAATACCTAATACGTGAAAATTTAAATACTGACCGACGAAACTAAATAAATGTCGGAATTAATATGAAACATTAAATGGTTTTTAATATATTTGAATTAAGTTGTATAATATTTAGTTTTATGTTTGTGACATGTGGCTATAATAATCCTATTAGTTACATAATATATTATTTAATTTTAATTGGCAGTGCCATGTATTTGTATTGTAACTATTTTATAATTTATATAAATATTTTAAACTCTCAATTATATAATAATTTTAAAAATATTACAATAATACACATAAGTAAAACATTGCAATAAAAAAATTACAGTTACAGTATGTACACAAGATGAAGTTATGGCAAAATAAATAAATATGACTAATGCTACTATCACATGGATTTTTAATAGTTATTCAAAAGTACTACGTGATTCAAACATTTAATTATACAAAAATTAGGAAATTCATTACAAAAAGAAAACTATAATATGGTATGCCTACCTCCTTTGGATAAATGAATAGAATTTTTATAAAATACAATATTAAATTGATGCTGTGATATTTTGGATTGTTTAATACCTATCACAATAAGCGCTTACAAAAAAAAAATACTAAACGGGTTTCATTATGCTTCTTAACTTGTATTCCCGCCATTCTGGCAACATTGCAGCTGTCGTAGTCACGCGTAGATGAAGTGTCAAGTATTATTGTACTTAGAGTAGATGCTTCGCCATCAATTCACTTGTATTTTACGCAACAGATAGACCCGTAATATGTAGAACTTTATAAAATTTACTATTGCAAATTACTCACAATTATTTCTTTGGTCATTCAGTAATATTTTAGACAGGTATTGAACATCACTCGTTTTGCGAGATAAGTCTTATACATAAATTGTGTAAGGACATTTTAGCCCATTTGCTATCACTAATATTGTTTTTATTTTCAACCAAAACCACAAATTGGGCAAATTACACTGAACTCTAATCTTTGCACAATATTACATATTTTTATCTACAAATCTTAAACACTACACAATATAAAGCGATGGACTAGGTCAAACATTACCAAAGTTATACATTGTCCATTTAAAAACAACTCCTTTCATTTAGTACTAAAATGTCTCTTTGTTAATCTAGAAAACTCTTAATTAGATCACAGTATCCAGGTCTCTGTCAACGACCTCTAGCATTGACGATCATAGAAAACTCTCTGACACTCTAGTCTCATCTCGATCGATGGCCGAGACAATTTCTACACCTTCTTCATAGTTCTGCACTTTGGCCGTATGATGATTCACACAGTAATGCTGATCCGGATCACCGTACTGACTGTGGTAGAACTCCTCGCGCATCATGAGGTTCAAGTTCGAACACCTAAAGAATAGAATTTCTTGGAAGGGCTTTCTAAAGTCTCTGTTTAACGTCGCGTAGATTATAGGATTTAGTAAACTGTTTATGTACCCTAACCACAGAAACAATGCACTTACTGCATCTGGAATCGCTCCTTCTTCCACAAATGGCCTGATCAGTGCCAAAACAAAGAACGGCAGCCAGCAGAACACAAACGCTGACATAATAATACCGAGCGTAGTAGACGCCTTCCGCTCCTTAGCCAGTTGAAAGCGCAATTTCTTCTGGTGAGGTGACACAGTAGAAGATTGCAGCAGGTCTTTGGCAAAATGGCTTTTATGAGCAAAGTTGGACAGCGATGATCTGATACGGTTCGCTGTAGATTTGTGACTCGTTTCCGAGGAGAGTCGTCTCCGCTCGTCTTTTGGTTGAGGTTTCACGTCACTGTGCGTGACGTGGAGATTAGATCTGTTGATCGTGTGGATGGGTTTGGTGGGCGTCTTTGGTTGCTGAAGCATAGGGCACTGGGACTCGTTGGACTTGCGTTGCCCACTGGAGAAGCACCGACCGATCGTGCTTTCGGTTTTGTCGACGCTGCACTGCAAGAGAAATAAAAGTATAAATATTTGGTGACATCTAAAATCTAACATTTGGTGACTGGCTGTGTGGTCCCTGTCATTGAAAGAAATAGCCTTGTCATCAACGGGTGTGTTTGGCCGTAGCATTAATGTTTTCCTGCGTAGTTGATGGTACTGGTATGGTAAAAATAGTTGATGGTACTCATGATATCTTATTATGTAGGTAACATCTGATGTATTATGCTGAATATGATTTGGAAAAAGATGGTGAAAATGATTTTTTTTTCTGTCATTTTCTCCTTTACAAAATCGACTCAAAGGCAGCTTACTTATATTGTAATGACATCAAACAGAATTAAATTTCTTTAAGTTGAAATATATTTGTGATTTCTAAGCAAAATAATCTTTTTATCTGCTCTGACCTAGTAGGGTATTGAAAGACTGGTTGAAAAATATACCAGTGTTTGTACTTACAACGGTGTTCGTGCTAGCCGTAGATCCTCTCGCCGTTGGCTGCGTCGGTTGTCCGCCCAGAAGTTTGGCCTCCGCTCCGCCTCCATTTTTCACATTGATCTCCAAGTAACAGTGCGTCTCAAGATGAGATTGCGCCCTTCTCTCATCCTTTACTATCTTCCGCGCTGCACTAAATATCTTATAGTATACCACCATCATCACAGCCAGTGGCAGGTAAAAGGAACCCATAGTGGCATATATCTGATAAGCTTTATTCTGTGACACTGAGCATGAAGTATCCGTTTTCTCATTGCCCAATATTAGCACTGGAGGTAATGAGATGAAGGCTGCACCCATCCAGACCATGAAAACGCAAAGCAACATCCGTCTTGGAGTCCGTTTTACACCGTACTCTAAAGGCTTTGTGATTGCATAGTATCTGTCCACCGATATCATGCACAAGTTCAAAATACTGGCAGCGCAAGAGAGCACGTCGCACGAAACCCAGAAGTCACAAACCACAGGTCCAAACGGCCACGTTCCCATTATCTCGTAGACCATAGCTACTGGCATCACCATCAGTGCCACACACAAATCACTGACAGCCAGCGATACTATCAGATAATTGCTTGGCCTTCTTAGCTTTCGCACCAGACACACCGCGATACAGACTAGAATGTTTCCGACCACTGTCCCGAAAATAACCACCATGAAAACTATTGAGAGGAATATTGAAAGGGCGGTCGAGTATCGGGGATGTTTGATGTGTACATTACTGAAAGTCGAGTTTTCTTCGAAGAGTGTCCAGTTGCTCGACGCGTTGAGGACGGAGGCGTTCAGTTCTAGGTACGTATCGTCGATTTCACTCACGACAACCGGCAGGAATACCAATATCAGAAGACACGAAGGTAAAGCAACAAAGCTAGGCAGTGGACAGTGGGGTCTATGACTTGTAGTCGCCATACGAGTCCCGGGCAGCGGTGACGAGGATTCGTACCGTTTTTCTGACGTTACCATACATTGAGTTCGCCGTTTCTTCTATTGATCGGACTGTTGCAACTAAAATTAATCTTATAATTTACTTTCTTCTAATGTAATCCATTCAAGTTTGAAATATTACTTCGTCGTGCAGCTTTTTGTTCCTCGATTGGTGAATGTGATAGCACTTGTGGAACGGTTTTAATTGATATATTACAGCAAGGGTTTCTTCAAGCATAGCCATTGGAGTTCCGAGCGGGTGATTTTATTCTGGTCTTTATGGGTTGGTGTTAAGTGTGAGCTTCGCTTGTTGGGGTATTCTGTTTTATTTTATCGCCGGCAGTTCAAGAGGCAGCCACCTCAATATCCCCTCTTTCGATTGCTTCATTAGCGAGTTGATTGGTTCCAACAGTTTCCAGTCTGTAAAGAAAAGAAACAGGGTTTTAGTATACAGTCTCGGGGCCTTTTTATTGTGGCGGGCCAATTGTTGTTGTTAAAAAAGAGTAAGAAAAGGGAACCCAAGCCACACTTTACTCTCCTATAAGAAAAGTTGTTATTACGTCGTCGCAGTAGTTTTTACTAAAACATCTGGCCAGCAGTATTGTCCTCAGCAGATATTTTAGTAAAACTCGAGCTTTAGAAGTATCAAGGTCATAAATCCTTATATTTGCAAAAGGGAAATTGTGTTATTATTGTACATAAGTAAAAAAAAACAATTAAATGCTAGGTTAGAAAACTGTTTCCACTCTAGACTTTATGACACGTGATATAAGTGCGAAAATACAGTCATCACCTCTACTGTTTTTATTGTATGCCTTGCAAATTCAACTGACAAGAGTGCACACAATTTTGAAGGTTGATGAGCTGTCGAATTTATGACTGGCTCATTTTCAATAGGAAACATTTCCCTTGCACACCCTCTTATCGAATTTATCTATGGTGGAGTAAATTAATTGTAAGATTCCGAAACATTTTTTGCAATCTCTGACTACGTTATCTGACTGAATGCAGGTGCTAGGTCGAGATGAGAGGTAGATCATTGTTTGAAGAGTAGGTTGTTAGGTAGGGTAGGTGACCTCACAAGCAGTTCCAAATTAGTGCCACCTGTGAATCCCCGCCTGTGTTTGAATATCCTCCTCAGTCCTGACCTTGAAAATAACAGACCATTGTTATTTTCAAGGTCAGGACTGAGGAGGTTATTATCCTTGCTTCTGCCGATCTGCGTCCTCAGTCGACTTATCTACTTTCATGTTATCCGTGGCAATTTGTGCCTAGGTAGTTCCTCAGAGATATTAATTTTATCGAATGTGGGTGGAAGGCCGGTAAGGGACGACCCAGACGGACATACTTTGGCCAAATAGGGGATGTATTAGCAAAGGGCAAGACAAAAAGTACCCGAAACCGGCGTGCGTGCATGCAACGACCAATGAATGTTGAGGAAGCGAAAGTGATCTGTCAGGATCGTAGCAAGTGGCAGTCCCTGGTCTCTGCCTACCCCTCTGGGATACAGGCGTGAGTTTATGTTATGTTATGTTTATTAATTTTATCTCTAGCCACCATTATCATCATCATCATCAGCCATTTGACGCCCACTGCAGGACACGGGCCGCATTCGTGGTTTTCATAACCATGAGGGGTTTAGCCATAATCGCCACGCTTGGCAGACGGGCTGGCGATCGCAGTATGCGGTTGGAATCTCAGGAAGACGCTGCTGCCCGTCTCCTGGCAGCTCCTCTACGACATGGACGGAAGGAAATGGAGTGAAGCTATTATTAATCCGGCGCCACACGGGAGACACCATTATGAGACGGATAAAAGTGATATTCATATTCCCAAAAGCAGCATGAAGAAACTTATGGAAGCAGAAATTCGACGTCTCTTTTACAAATGACACATTATGAAACGTATAAGGATCTAAAGCAGTTAACCCAAATGATAAGTATCGTACACAAATAAGTACATCGCAGCGATGGCTCTTGTAATCCTTTCATGGGAGCTTGTGACGTCATAAGTAGCCATTTCTGGGGTTTTAATAGGCTCTGCCGCTGACAATAGGCTACGTTTGGAATAAAGTCAAGCCTTAGCGTGTTTTATGTGACAATGACATTGCTATTATATAACGACACAGATATTGTTGCAATTAAATCAAAGTGCCCTTTTGGCGTGAAAACTTGAATTTGAATATATTTTGGTGCATATTATTAATTGAAATTTAAGTTTATTTAAACAATAAAAAATAGAAGTACCCGTCTCACTTTTCCTTCAACAACTTTCCATCGTCGGTTGCCTGGAAGAAATTGCTATAAGCAATAAGGCCGCCAATTGTACTGCATTTTTGTAAACATTTCATGTTTGTGTTTTTCCTGGTACAATAAAGAATATTCTTATCTTATCTTATATTTAAGAATTGCATCCGGAAGGAATCAATTTATAATTAACTCGTGACTGGCGAACACAGCATAACAAGTTATACCAAACTAGTTTTAACATGTTTATTAGTACCTACTATTAATTCAATATCCTATTATAATGTTCGTACTTGTGGCTTTTGTACAAGAAGTGTCCTTTTGCAGTTTTTGTTTAACTTATTTGTGCTTCTACTCTGTTGGTGCACCTTATAAAAATAAAAAAGGCTGTTCGCTCCTTAAGTACAGTGATAATTGATTTTTTTTGTGTTACAAAATAATGTAATTAATCACTAATAACTACGATACTTGACCGCCTCGTTGGTCTAGCGGTATCATGTCTGATTACCATACCGCAGGTCGTGGGTTCGATGCCCACTGGGGGCGGCCGTACATTTGTACAAACGACCTAGATCTAAAATCTAGACGATGTTGGAGAAAAAATTGACAAAAGAACTCAAATTACTGATTGAAATTCAACAATATAAGTTTAAAAAGAAGCGAGAACAGTTTTGGCACGTAAATGGGAACCATATATTTCACAACACCTATTAACGTCATCATAATCATAAGCAGCCTATATACGTCCCACTGTAGGGCACAGGCCTTCTCTCAGAGAGAGAGAGAGTATGGGCGTAATCACCAAGCGTACCCACCGCGGATTGGCAATTTCAAGCGCTGAGGTATGTAAATAGCTCAGACACTCAGGTTTCCTTTTACATTACATACGATGTTTGCCTTCACCGTTAGCGAGTGGTATTGCTAACTTCACAAATGCACATAACTTGGAAATAAAGTCATAGGTACATGCCCGCACTAGGAATCAAATATAGCTTACTTTTTGGTTAATACCTATTGAAGCAAAAGGTTGATATTAAATTTTTTTTAATAATTTTTCTATTTTCATATGTTACGATACACTATTTCCTTAGTCGCCTTCTACGACATCCACGGAAGGAAATGCAGTGACGCTATTCTTAATCCGGCGCCACACGGAGTGTATTATACAATAAAGTACATTACACTGTTTGCAGCGATCCAACGATTGCCTGAGCCATTCATTATTTATTTCATGCAATATCATGCAAAAGGTTGATATCAATTTATTTTAATTTTTTTTGGTATTTTCATATGTTACGATACACATTTTGTAGCGATCGAAGGCTTGCCTAAGCTATTCAATTCATTATTTGTTACATACAATGATTTATCACCACGGGTTGTCAACATCGTCATATTCCTTAGACCCACATCACGCAATTTCAATGGAAATACTGTTTATGCTTGTGCTTTGCTTCGAACATTTTGTTAGGACTTGGTCAGAGAGTGACCGATAAGAATGTGACAAGACAAGCGACTTTACGTCGACGTTTTGACAAAGGGCGAGGACGTAGTACCGTTGTAAGGAAGTACTTGTTGCGGTCTGTGTAAAGAAATCAACTGCCGTGATTGCGTGTTGAGAGTGAAAATGGTGTATGTTTCGGTGTATGGTGTATGTAACTTTATTTTATCGAGCAAGTGTGGGTGGAAGGACCGGTAAGGCGGACATACTTCGACCAAATTTATTTTATTTGTGTTCAAGTAAACGTATATCTTATCTTAGGGGATGTAAAAATAAGTTCAAAGATAAAAAGTACCCGAAACCGGCGTGCATGCATGCAACGACTAATAAATGTTTATGAAGGTCTGTCAGCATCGTGGCAAGTGGCAAACTCTAGTCTCTGCCTACTCCGGGATAGAGGCGTGAGCTTTGTGTAATGTTATTTGCTTACCGGCATAATTAGATTTATTTATTTGTTTTACAATTTTATGAATGGCATTTTAATAGAGTCGAATTAAGGTTGCTTGAATGCTTGAAATCACCTATTCGCGTGAGGCACGCGGTCTAATAATATAAGCCCATACTCTCTGTCCAAGAGAGAAGGTTTCAGCCCTACCCAGTGGGACGTATACACGCTGAAATCGGGGTGGTTTGAAAGCCGCAGTTATGTAATTAGTAATTACAAATGCCATCTATGTAGACTATTACTTTTACGTATAGACGTAAAATAAAAATAAAAAATATTGAAAAATCTTGCTTAAATTAATTCGCGAACTATTAGTACCTACAGCTATCTCCGTCTATCAGAACAATGGCCCGTGGACCCGTAGCACGCACACGCCACTGTGGCTGGCTGTCTACTAATGGTTTTCATAGATTCGAGTTTGTGTCGAGAAGTACTTTTAAAAAAAAAAACTAGCGTAGGTATTCGATAGCTATTGTTAAGGCACATCCATTTTGCTACGGCTTTCAAACCACCCAAAATTCATGGTGTATAGGTGTTATGTATGTCACTTTACTACCTAGAGTGTGGCAACCGAAAGCGTGACCTGAAATTGTCTTTAAAGTCTTTACACTAAACGACTGTCAGTGCTGTCGGACAACTGTTACCATTGTAATTTTATAATTTTGATACTTGTTGGCTGATTATTTATATTTATTGCGTAGATAAATGGATTTTGTGAGTTTAAATTTTGCGAACACTATAAGAAGACTACCTAGTTGCCGATAAATGGTTTGAATGTAAATAGAGGGCAATTGTGAGGGCAACAACTAACTATTGTTCAATGTGGTTCAATATGATGAATTTAAATTTTATTTAATTGTCTAGAATGTAAATAAAGAATGCCGTTGGTGTGCCGTTTCATATAAATAAATTAATAAATGATCAGTTTTTTACTTGTCCCTAGCAAAAATCTGTCTCCTGGAGAGTATAAAAAATTAAATATGCCTAAGCAGCAACAAAGGATTTTGTATTCTTGAAGACGCAGCATAAAATATAAATACTTACCTTCTAAACAAGTACCAAATCTTTTTTTTCCTAGTATAGCTAATGATACCATAGGAATATTTTTTTAATTTCCCGCCAGTTTCTCAGGTTACGCTTTCGTTTGCCAGACTCTAACTCCATATTGCTCTAAACGGTGTTTAGAACATGACAGAGTATGCCCCTCTGGAGTTTCGAACTTTTAGCGTAGTTTGAAATAAAATTGTGTTATTAGGAACTTATTACAACGTACCAACGAACTAGCCAGCTAAAATTTGTTTTTAACTAGCCAGTTAAAACTGTGCTCAAATTGCAAATAACTCGCGACGTGCATTTTGAAAGTGATACCTACAATGCCAGTTTTTGTAAAACTTTTAATGAAGTGTTCTGTAGTGGCTTTATTAAAACAACAGTTAACGCAAGCGCAAGTTTTAATTGAAACGTCGGCAGCTAAATATTTCCTAGTAACAGATTTAAAAAAGTTCTAAGTTGTACATACGTTTATTTATTTGCACTGTAGACAAATTCTGTGTCGCCTGGAACTTCACATCCATACAAAAAGTTCTTATTTCAAATTTAAACTTGACGTTTCTTTATGCCGCGTTTATTTGTAAAGAGGTGACGGCCAGTCGAACTCTTAATTTCAAATACAGTGTAGATTCAATGCACTCAAAGCGCGCGTGATTGAGCGGGGTGTGGGAGCGCTAATTTCATAGCAAGAATAAAAAGCGATTCTGTAAGGTGAAATTAAATTAATTCTCATTTTATGGAGGCTTTTTGAACATGATTAAGAAGGTTTATATTTATTTATGATATTTTTTTATATGCAAAAAATACTTTTCTATATAATGAGTCTGCTTATTAGCACAAAAATCAATACGATATATGGTTTGAGCTTCTTATGGTTTAATTGTTACTTTACTCGTTTACGCATACCGGACGACATTTCAATAGGCACCCAGTTACACATTTTTCAATGCGACGCTAATTCGTACCACTCTGATTTGTGATTACAGTGTTGATGAACCAAACGTTGGAAATCGATTATGTATAAAAATGGTGTTGGGAGTACTCAAAGGAAACAAAAATGACATTCCATTAAAATATTGCTAACGATTTAAAATTAAGCCTGTATTTTCTCTATATGCAGGTTACATGGAAAGTAGCCCACTAGGGCGACGAGTATACCCGATAAAGAAGACTACTTCAAACTTCACTGTATATTTTCACATATATTCTTATATACGAAAGCACTTGCTTTTTAGTACCTACACCGGGCGTTACAATAAAAATACAATGGAATAAAGTACGCTGGCGTCTATTTCCAACGACGATATACTTGTTCATCATTATCAACCCATTATGTCCCCACCGAGGGGCACGGGTCTCTTCCCTGAGGAAGGTATAGGCCATACTCCACCACGGGGGCCAAGTCCGGATTGGTGGAGGCTTGTAGACTAGTGGCTCGTCTACTGTCATCTATCGACGGCAGCCGGCACCAACAGCTTAACGTGCCTTGCGAAGCACGGAACCGCTCGGAAAAATGCCACTAGCGTTAGGCATAGACGGCGACCCATCCATGCACTGAACGCGCCCAGTGTTGCTTAACCCTCGTGATCGTTTAAGATCACTCAGGCAGCCGGGGCTATGAGCGATTCACTCATCGTATACTTGTTGCTAGTCAATATATATTAATAATTTATTGTTAGGCAACAGTTTAGGGCCAATGTTTTCGGCCCTGCTGGAAATCCTATCCTATCCATCCTAAGGTTGTCTAAAAGTGATCGCTTTTAGCGATAAGACCGCCAATTGTATTCGGTAAAACTAAACTGACTAACTAAACTACTGTGATATGTAAGCCTTTTAATGTACATATTTTGTTTTCTGGTGTGTACAATAAAGAGTTCTAATCTAATCTGATCTAAAATCCAATAATAAGTCACCCGCCGCAAAAACAGAGGATGGAAGCACTCCAGCGTTCCCCGATAAGTGATAGCGTACTCAAATGCTAATTTAATCAAAAATATTCCCCAATACATTATCGGCTAACCTACTGCCTGTGCCCGTAATATTGTGCCGCTATCATGCCACTACGCCTACGTATGTTTTAGTGTTCGATTGGTGCGGAAAACTTAATGAAATATACAGCTGCATGTAAAAAATTACTTGGCATGTACCTATAACTTTGTTTTCTAAGTTATGTACATTTGTGAAGTTATAGTAGCAATACCACTCGCTAACGGTGAAGGAAAACATCGCGAGGAAACCTGGGTGTCTGAGCTATTCACATATCTCAGCACTTGAAGTCGCCAATCCGCGGTGGGCACGCGTGGTGATTAAGCCCATACTCTCTCTCTCTCTCTGAGAGAAGGCTTGTGCCCTACAGTGGGACGTATATAGGCTGCATATGAATGAATGTAAAAAAATACTTGGCTTAAATTTTAATCTATTCCATGTCCGTTTGTGATTGCATTTTCATGTTAAAAAGATATATTAGTACTAAAAAGGGTTATTAAACAATGGGATCCAGTTAAAGCCCTCCCTGAGTAGAATATCTTGCCTGTGCTGTGAAAGGTAGCCTCTAGCATATGAAGTTGCCTTTTGACGGTAGGACAGAAATGCAAATAGCAACTGAAAAGATATATAATTTTTGTTCTAATATTCGTCCGTAACATTGGGTGGATAATTGGATATACTATAGATTATACTTCTTCATACTTAGTGAGAGTCATACAGTTTACTTTGATTAGTAAGTACCTTTTATATCACGGATAAGTGTGCAGGGCCCTTATTATGAAGCAGCAATATGTTCGGAAGGGTCGTCAACGTCGCGCTTGAGCCCATTAATTCACTCGAATCTAGCGACAAATACGGTTCTTTTTTTTGGCAAGCAGGAAACTATTCAAAAAAACTATTCGAGTGAATTGTCAGGCTCAAGCGCGACTTCATAATAAGGGCCCAGGATCATACACGGTTTTATACAGATATACTAGGAAAAACATAGACAGGAAATAGACCTCATGTTTTCAAAACCATGAGAGGTTTTGCCATAATCGCCACGCTTGGCAGGCGGGTTCGCGATCGCAGTATGTGTTTGGAATCTCAGGACGACGCTGCTGCCCATCTCCTGGTAATAACATCCACGGGAGGAAATGGAGTGACGCTATTCTTAATCCGGCGCCACACGGAACGTGGAAAGCATAATAAATTGAAATTAAAACTGAAATTGACCTTTTTGATGAATGTATTCAATGAGACAATTCATGAATAGCCCCTATTTGCATGTCCGCCGATAGACCGATAAAAATTTGAGTCTATAACGGACGGTACCACCCACGCCGTTTATTTTTAGCTCAAACGTCACTCTGTAATCAAATTTACATATCCTGTTAGCATACGCTGCCTATATACCTGCAGGGATGTATACTGCCGGGCATAGGCCTTTACTCAGAGAGAGAGAGAAAGAGAAAGAGAGAGAGAGAGTATAGGTGTAATCACAAACAACGCATCCCCACCGCGGATTAGCGAGTTCAAGTGCTGAGGTGAAGTGCGATGGGATGAGGTAGCCACATTCGTTTCCTCACGATGTTTTCCTTCACAGTAAGTAAGTGGTATTGCTAAAAGAACATTTACATACATACATTTATATACATTTACATACAGGCACATACATTGTTTCTGGCGCCATACTAGGATACCCTGTGTCGTGGGAACCAGAAACAACGACATCACAAACAAGACCTGGAGTTTTTTTTTGTCCCCAGCCGGGATTCAAACCCGGGACCTCTCGCATGGTAGGCAGATGCGCTACCGCTGCGCCACAGAGGTCGTCAGAAATTTTGGGAACACATGACATTCTTGTTACTACGCAGAAAATATTTCTCGGCCCTATGGTTGTTGCATACTGGTAAAAGATAGAAATGTCTGTTTGACGTCTTTTCCTTAAAATATAAGGAATGTAAAGTTAGCTCTGTACCGGAGCGAAGGAGGATTTTTGTACAGTACTAAACAGGCCTCATTTATTTTATACAAAGAAGTTTCGGTATGTCAATATCAATTATATTACCTAGAAACTGACAGAAACAAAAACGCGATTGGGTAATAGTTGTTGAGCCGTGTGACTCATTTTATTGGCAGAAATTTATTCCGAAGTAGAGCCTTTTATTTCACTTCATCACGCTCAACTCCGTACTACTTAACTAATTTTTTTTTTCAATAATAAATTCATATAGGCGACTTGACTGATTTATTTTTCGTTGTAGATATTGTTGTTATTAATCAAAAGCGTCTACATACACATGACTTTATTTTATCAACTTTCACGTGCGCTCCCTCACATTCTAGTGATGTCGAATCCAGATGGAATGCAAAGAACTCTACGAATTGTGAATATCAAGTGAAACTATACTCGCGTGCAATTAATTCGGGTGGGTTTAATCTTTAATAGGTATAGCACCAATGAAGAATGTTAACTTAAACAGATAGATAGAGAACACTTTATTACACAGCCTGAAAAACAGAAGGGACATACGGAACACCTCATTGCTTGAGTGTGATTCCCTGCACCATTCATATAACTAACTTCCTTTAAATTTAATTAAATTTTCTTTCAGCCACGTAAATCGGCAAGGACGACGTTCGGGGCCGTCATTCCCTCTAATCTTTTAAAGTCACTCGGCGATGGTAATTGGCACGTTCACTTTACAAAATTAAATCGATACAGTGATGGAGTGAAAGGGGCTAGCCCAATCACACCAAATAAAGGGAAGACATTTTTGATCGCCATTTGTAAGATACACCCCGAAATTTAAAGAATTAAACCCCGTCGAGACAAATAAAAGTTACTATGATGCAAAACACTCTAATGGCCAACTGTGATCGTCTAGTTTTAATCGGTAGAACCCTGCGTTGTGATCGTATACGTAACCCTAGCCCTTTTAAGGTATCTGAGATTGAAAGCAAATGTTCGAGCGCAAAAGTATATAATTAACAAATAAAGATCTAGTTAATTTTCTTTAAATTGAAATTAAAGGTCGAGTTAACTCGGTTTGATATCAAAGTTAAGTAGAGAGATTGAGTTAATTCCGTCCTATATTGAAAAGGTTAAGTAAAGCCCTAACAAGAATGAAAATTAGAAATTTTAATGTTTAAGTGTTGAATAAGTTTGCTATTTAAAGTAGAATATGAAACAGTTTAAACCGGTATGGAACATTGTGTAAGAACAGATAAAAGAAGTAGATCATTACAACAATATTATTGTTAATAATATTATTATAATGTTCAACAGATTTTCGTCACTAAAGTCCGCTAGTAATTTGATTGAAGCTATGGCAAATAGAAATTATAAGCATGAAGCGCAGTTAATGCAGAATAAAATTTAAATTTATAATATAATAGATAAAGTTAAAGTTAACTAACACAAATCTAGTTAAAAGTACTTGACTCAGAGACGGGATCCGGACTAAAAGAAACTCAGTTCTCCAACCAAAGGCTGGGTCTTTCACACCGTATGCTCATCATTGTCCCACTGTACATAGTTTTATCTATAACTAGATTCATGGATATACATAACATTTCAATTGCGTTTGCCAAATGCAGGCAATTCAGTGAAAACTGACCGTAGGAAGATTTATAAAAGGTGCTTTCAACGTATGAACAGTCATCAGGTCGTAGAATAGTATGGGGTTGTGATATCAAAGGCATGGTACATCGGAGAAAATTCAATCCGGAAAGCCTGGATATAATGGATGACTGGTCAAACGAAGTTTTAGCAACTAGCGAATAACGCTCATTGTGAAGAAGTGGTCAGCCTCACTAAAGATTGCAAGCATTAATAGCAGCAATAGCACAAATGTTTAAAAATAAACAATTCTAGATTGTTTGATCCAATGAAAGGAAATTATTCCTTGAAACTCTGAATAGGTAGATAACTTTCGTATGGTCCAGCCATTATACACAAAACTCAACGGTATCAAATACCTAGGAGATAACTCTACTAAAAGTATGTAACCCGGACGTGTATGTTGGAAAAAGTCTATTCAAGACGTCACAACAATGGACTGAACCGACGAAGTCTATTAGAGCTCCAAGCAGCAAGTATCCCAAATACCATTAGATCAAACAAGGCAGAGCACAAAATATTATTGAAGTAAAGAGATAAGCAAGTTTAAATATTATTCAAATTAAAAAGGTTTACGCCTTAAAATCTAACAACCACAACATTCCATAACGGTTTTTGTCATAATGTCAATAAAGACTATTTTATTCATCGGATCCTTCGCCCTATAGCATACTCATTTCCATTGCTCGATAGATTGTTAAACTCTCAATATAAAACGGCACTCAACCTCAACGCTATAAGGATAGATTCACGTAAGCGGGATGCGGTGCAAAATATTGAAGGTAGGTGCGTAAAAAGATAATCAGTAATACGTAGGTTGTTAATCAAGGCTTCAAAAGACAATGTCGATGCATGTTAGGTTTCATTACATCTAGGTTTTATATTAATAATAATTTGATGTCATTTTCAGACCTCCCAAATCAAAGTTTCGATAGGCGAGAAATCAAAGTTCAGTAGTTAATTTTAATGTAAGTAAACAAGGCACGAACTTACATCCTTACTTATTAGATCTTCGTTTACAAGTCAACGCTAACATGGTATCATAGTTTCTAACGTCCAACAGGACTCGAACCACTACGTTTTCATTAATAAGATGCCGTAGCAACCTAAGCAGCGGAAGAAATTAGAGCAAGTAACTAAACGTTTCATTGATTTATGTTTGAAGGGTTCCGTAAGCGAAAATAGTAAAGTATTAGTTAAATTACGAGTCACTTTTAATAGTTGGAGTAAAAGGCTAGAATAGTAAGGTGTTAGATAGTTAAGAGTCACTTTTAGTATTTTGAGAATAAAAGCTAACTTACTGAAAATATTTTATTTATACACAAGAAATTTCTCTGTTCATAATGAGAATGGAACAATAAACATCTAACACATTTGGCACTTCTGATTAATTAAAATTTGGTTGTCTACTTTAGCTTTTACGTAATTAGTTTATAGAATTTTGTCAGAGCATTTATTTTAACGGAATTTAATGTTAGACCTTTGCACAGGACGTTACAAAATATTATTGCTGTCAATATTTTAAAATAAACCTATTGGATTACTTATTTTTTGGTACGGAAATAAATCGCTATTTATTGTCCTACTTAATGACCGCATTGCTAAGGTGGGGAATCGGGGAAATACTTACGCTCATCATACAACTGGATACCCTGAAAGAAAAGGGGGAGCCTGCCTAATTCTTCCCAACCCCGTAAGCTAATTTAACCACCCATCAATTGTTTCAGCAAAGCAAACCCCATTTACATTTAATCGCGTATATGTGTGAGTGCCTATGGTGTCTCCCTAGTCACAGCTATTTCCTACTTCTATCCTCCCTAACTCCGGAAACCCAGACTGTTTCAAATCACTCGGTAACTTGACACAGTTAGCTTTCAGACTTTCTGGCCGGCCAGAGTGTGTAGCCTAGGATGTGTATGCGCGGGTGGTTTTATGGGTTCGGTAACCACCCGCAAGGTAAGAATACACGAAATATAATACATGAATATGTTATGGGTGCAAAGTGCCAGAGGGCTAGAATCGTCTGTCACTCAGGGTAAGCAGGGGGAAAATTGCTACACCACGAATGCTAACGGAAGAAGATCTAACACCGCATTCACAAGAAGCGTTTTAACCCAATCTCCAAACAAGATAATTAATCTCTGATTATCTCAATTCAAAATTAATATTATAATAATTATTTTTTTACTAAATTAAATTGGGAACGCCTCCGGTGAAGGGATTCTTTAAACCTTTCGACCCAAGCAGACTCAGATTCAGCCGTAGCATAGTAAGCAGAGCTAGATTTTGGGTTCCTTAGTCCATTAATTTAAACTTCTTAAGGCCCCCAAGTGAATTCGCTCTAAATTCACACGTTTGTATACTGAAACTCAATTACCACTAGCTAGTGGAATTAAGTTAAAGTAATAAGTAGAATTAAATTCGAACAAAACTCTGAAAGCTATGACGCAAGCATGATACGAATAACCTCGTGTGGCCTCACCGAGCCTTGGTTATTTGACAAAGGCTGGACACACGGACTATCCTTAGCATACCTTTGTCACCGAGAGTTTCCTTTTGTACAAATTTATTTCCCATAAACGTAGTACTGTGGAGAAAAAGGATTAGTTCACATTTTATTACGCGAAAGCTACCCTAATTACTAAAGCTGAAAACCCTATTTTACGCGGAAAACTTCTAGCTAAATGTACGAAAGATTCAGGAACCGAAAACCGTTTCTAACCTTAACAATTTTACTTTCAAATCAACTCCCTAGCTTCGAGAGCAACTCTAAACCTGAAACTTCACACCAGAGCTGATAGTCTGGGACGCAATGCCCACAGGTGATGTTAGGTAACAAATCCAAAGCCACTCTCCTATTTTCGAAATTAAATGCAAACGAAACTCCCTAATGCTAATAAATTCGCTGAAAATGGCGAATTTCCCTACGAGCGTAACGGATGTATTTACTGTTCAATTCTCTAGTCTGGAATCGTCCCGCGCGTTTGGCCCTCGGCCTTTTTATACGATTTCACTCAGATTTCACCAGTCGACCTGACACATGAAACAATAGTACGGGTTCATAAATAAGTATCATCCTTATTGGTTTTAGTCGGGTGGCGTGATGTTTTATTGGCGCCGCTCTGTCGGGGAAAAAAAGTAACTTCTGCGCGAATACCCGCATCTACGAGCGGGTAGGAAAACATTTTCGGTGCCGGCTCCGACCGCTTGTTATTCTTTGGATATAAGTTCAATTTATTTAACTAACTCGCTATTTCTTAAATATTCCCCACCTTTCAGTCTTAATTATACGTTAAGAGTATGCTACACAGGCAGGTCCGTTACAATCAACCCCCAAAATTTGTAGAAGAACCGACGAATACAAATTTTATACAAACAAGGACATGGTACCTGTGATAGCTCTCACAATGGCCCCTACCTTCTTCTAATATACCTGTTGCAATATTGTCCCACATGTCTGTCATGGTGTGTGTGTATTTAAACCAAATACTTCAGATATTTTTCAGTTACAAAGTTTAGATAACGCAGCCTGAATTAATTATCTCAGCATCCATGAATGGCCTGTCAGTCAAAACTCCGTAATCAACGACCCTGGTTGCGAGGCAGAGTTACCGAAAGTCAATCCGGTATAAATTACGTCCTTTGGCTGCCCCAACGTCAGGCACGGCTTTCGTGTGAGAGAGGACGCACCCTAAAACGTAATTTCCGTCTACGAAATTCCGATACTAACAATCAGCAAGCTTTCCAAGTCCACCGATCTAATAACCAAACAGTCATTATTTCTAATCTTTCCATTTCAAATATCATTATATTTGGAGAATGTGCAGTGTTTAATTCCCGTGTAGAGTGAAGGTTCCAAATACTAAATGATACTATTTAAACTAAATGATGCTTTGCATCCAGCAAAGGAAAACGGTATTTGAACCCTTTTGAGGTGCGTGTATGTCGGCATGGGACCGTACTACGACAGGCTATCTACGTTTAACACTTCGCCAAACCTTAGGCCTCCCAATCATTCCCCACTTTCACACTCTTCTTTTGCACGCCATACTTCAATCATCTATCATCGACTCAAATAAGCAATATCATTCCCTTCTGCATACCTAGTATTATTGTTATTTGTTTAATTTTACAGCGAAGATCTAAAGATTTAGCGAACAGCGATAACCGTGGATTTATTTTATTTTGTTGTAACCTAGCGAGTTTAATTTATTTTATAGGCAATACTGAATATTATTTATAGGAAGTAGTCGGAAGTACTTATCTCAATAACCGTTTTGGAATGGATTGTGATAGAATTTAAAATTAAAGTAAAATACCCTTAATTAACTTATAGTTTAACATGCGGTTACCTCTCAAAACCAATACCTTATTACCTTTCAAAACCGTTTTAATTACCTGGTTTAAGAAATACAGTCAACGACGAAAATTAAATAATCAATTTTAAATCCCGATTAGATTGATATGCTTCCGTATTTTATTAAAAATAAAATTTACATAAATTAAAATCAAAAGTTTGGCTTAATGAGAATGTTCAATTATCTATTTTTATCGTTTACTGTACGCGGATGGTTAAATAAAACGAAGTGTTTATTTATTATTTTTTTTATTTTGTTTTTTTTTTTTCTATAAGTACGCTAAGAATTAAAATAAAACAAAGGTTTGGTTTTTTTTTTAGTTTATTATTTAATAAATTAGTCTATTATATTTATTACGAAATTTACGAATTGTCGTGAATAAAATATAGGAAATCCTTTTAAATCAACGAAACTTAAGCAAATTGAAGAAATCCGAACTCTAAATGAATCATTATAATGAATGAATTTATTTACGCAACCGCTATACGAAGACTACCTAATTACGCAATGCTAGATTCTTAATAATACTGTAATAGCAACTCTCCGTCGAGAAAACTTTTGTTAATTTTATATTAAGTTTTATTGCAACCCCCCAAATGAAAAGCTAGTTTCCGCGAAATGGAATATTATATCAAATGTAAAAATTGATATCAATCCCCAGCATGAAAATATTTTGAAAATTAATTATAATTATCAACAAATTAAAATAATAATGATCTCTCTCAATAACAAATGTTAATTAATATGCAAAACAAGTTTTATTAAAGTATTAAACCGAAAATATTCCTTAAGTAGATTTAAAATCGTGGAAATATTTTTAACAACCCCCCATAAAGAAGAACTTTGGATAATTAATGTAATTTTTTTTTTTATTACTTTTTACATTTTTTTTTTTTTTTTAACTTCCCGTTGAAATGAAATATTCTCGATTACTAATAAAAATGAAATATTCTCGATTACTAATAATAACAAGTTAATTAAATGTTGACTCAATTTTCATTCAATTCCTATGATCCGTGCGTAGTGCTACCTCTCGACCAACTGCATCCTACTGAGTACTGTGGTCAAGCAACAACGTCCACTAGCAGTCTATGAATGGGTGACCACCAGTAGTATACGATACAACCTTATTTCCCCGTTTTCATCTCGTCAATATTAAATCCTCTCAACTTAGTTTGGAGCGTATTGTGTTTTAAATCGCTTAGTTAAATTATTTTCTGTAAACTACATAGGTCATATTATTAATCCCAATGTTGATTCAAAATTAAATTGCATATTAAATACATTTTTTTTAGATTATGTAAATTTGAAATACTGATTTAACTCATACTAATTTTTAACAGTACTACATAACTATTTTTTTTTTTTTAGCTCATATTATAAAATATAGACGATATAAAAGCCGTATAAAAGCGCCATCTAGTGCATGTACCATGACCCTTTTCAACCCTACAATCGTCAATATGTCTGATGTATTGACCTGATTGCTACGCGAAAGAAGTGCAGGTTTAGTCGTACCTACATAACTTTCCGATAGTTAAATTGTTATCTTCATACGGTTCATATCCAAACTTATTTTTATTTAATTTTAAATTGACTCCAAAAAATGAGGAATTTATTAATTCGACCTACGTTTATTTTACCATTATGTTACGCGATTACTTAATGTAATAAAATTATGAATTAAATTTAATGGTTCTATTCCCGTTTGTCAGACAATACTTCAAAAGCGATACCATTAAAACTTAACGAAGTATATTTAACGCTTTTTGAATAATCTTGTAAATAAAGTAGGTAACATAGGTACTCAGAATGATAGGTATCCTTTTAGGTAAAGTTTGAGTCGCTCGGCAACCCCCCGAGTATAAAACCTTTAGGTAGATACTATATTGAACTATTTGATTTAAATTAGCTACCTAAATCCGATATAACCTTAGTTCAAAGCTTAGACAATAGAAATAGAACGAGATTGACAAAGTCATGATAAGGGCAACCCCCCACACATAATACTTTTGTTGCAATTTACTTAATATTCACCTGTTAGTTTATTTAGATAAAATGATTGCTTACTTTTAAAACTAATGTCATCATCAGTAAGAAATATTGCTTTAAACCGGGCCTATTAGGTATTTTGTTTAACGCGGAACTAAATTTAGACTGATTTGAAAAGTTGTCTTAAGTAGAATGTACAATTGTACATACCAAGTAAGGACCGAATAAATAAATTTTGAATTGTTTTATTACTTGTTTTCGCTCTTTTTACTACGTTTTCCTATGTACTACATATTTCTAAAAGTTTTAGTTTAAATCAAATTTTATTGGTTTTTATTTTTAAATTCTAAGTAATTAATCTAATTTTGTTTTAAAATTTGAACTCGTACATTAGCTGCCAATCCCAATGTTTCTACCTTTTCCATTTCACGAACAACAAATTGTGGCATAAAGCCAACAATTATTAAATGAAATAAGAATATTCTGCATCATAAACATAAACAAACTACTCAAACTCGTAATAAATTATCATGGTCACGGTAACACCATATTGTAAGATACACCCCGAAATTTAAAGAATTAAACCCCGTCGAGACAAATAAAAGTTACTATGATGCAAAACACTCTAATGGCCAACTGTGATCGTCTAGTTTTAATCGGTAGAACCCTGCGTTGTGATCGTATACGTAACCCTAGCCCTTTTAAGGTATCTGAGATTGAAAGCAAATGTTCGAGCGCAAAAGTATATAATTAACAAATAAAGATCTAGTTAATTTTCTTTAAATTGAAATTAAAGGTCGAGTTAACTCGGTTTGATATCAAAGTTAAGTAGAGAGATTGAGTTAATTCCGTCCTATATTGAAAAGGTTAAGTAAAGCCCTAACAAGAATGAAAATTAGAAATTTTAATGTTTAAGTGTTGAATAAGTTTGCTATTTAAAGTAGAATATGAAACAGTTTAAACCGGTATGGAACATTGTGTAAGAACAGATAAAAGAAGTAGATCATTACAACAATATTATTGTTAATAATATTATTATAATGTTCAACAGATTTTCGTCACTAAAGTCCGCTAGTAATTTGATTGAAGCTATGGCAAATAGAAATTATAAGCATGAAGCGCAGTTAATGCAGAATAAAATTTAAATTTATAATATAATAGATAAAGTTAAAGTTAACTAACACAAATCTAGTTAAAAGTACTTGACTCAGAGACGGGATCCGGACTAAAAGAAACTCAGTTCTCCAACCAAAGGCTGGGTCTTTCACACCGTATGCTCATCATTGTCCCACTGTACATAGTTTTATCTATAACTAGATTCATGGATATACATAACATTTCAATTGCGTTTGCCAAATGCAGGCAATTCAGTGAAAACTGACCGTAGGAAGATTTATAAAAGGTGCTTTCAACGTATGAACAGTCATCAGGTCGTAGAATAGTATGGGGTTGTGATATCAAAGGCATGGTACATCGGAGAAAATTCAATCCGGAAAGCCTGGATATAATGGATGACTGGTCAAACGAAGTTTTAGCAACTAGCGAATAACGCTCATTGTGAAGAAGTGGTCAGCCTCACTAAAGATTGCAAGCATTAATAGCAGCAATAGCACAAATGTTTAAAAATAAACAATTCTAGATTGTTTGATCCAATGAAAGGAAATTATTCCTTGAAACTCTGAATAGGTAGATAACTTTCGTATGGTCCAGCCATTATACACAAAACTCAACGGTATCAAATACCTAGGAGATAACTCTACTAAAAGTATGTAACCCGGACGTGTATGTTGGAAAAAGTCTATTCAAGACGTCACAACAATGGACTGAACCGACGAAGTCTATTAGAGCTCCAAGCAGCAAGTATCCCAAATACCATTAGATCAAACAAGGCAGAGCACAAAATATTATTGAAGTAAAGAGATAAGCAAGTTTAAATATTATTCAAATTAAAAAGGTTTACGCCTTAAAATCTAACAACCACAACATTCCATAACGGTTTTTGTCATAATGTCAATAAAGACTATTTTATTCATCGGATCCTTCGCCCTATAGCATACTCATTTCCATTGCTCGATAGATTGTTAAACTCTCAATATAAAACGGCACTCAACCTCAACGCTATAAGGATAGATTCACGTAAGCGGGATGCGGTGCAAAATATTGAAGGTAGGTGCGTAAAAAGATAATCAGTAATACGTAGGTTGTTAATCAAGGCTTCAAAAGACAATGTCGATGCATGTTAGGTTTCATTACATCTAGGTTTTATATTAATAATAATTTGATGTCATTTTCAGACCTCCCAAATCAAAGTTTCGATAGGCGAGAAATCAAAGTTCAGTAGTTAATTTTAATGTAAGTAAACAAGGCACGAACTTACATCCTTACTTATTAGATCTTCGTTTACAAGTCAACGCTAACATGGTATCATAGTTTCTAACGTCCAACAGGACTCGAACCACTACGTTTTCATTAATAAGATGCCGTAGCAACCTAAGCAGCGGAAGAAATTAGAGCAAGTAACTAAACGTTTCATTGATTTATGTTTGAAGGGTTCCGTAAGCGAAAATAGTAAAGTATTAGTTAAATTACGAGTCACTTTTAATAGTTGGAGTAAAAGGCTAGAATAGTAAGGTGTTAGATAGTTAAGAGTCACTTTTAGTATTTTGAGAATAAAAGCTAACTTACTGAAAATATTTTATTTATACACAAGAAATTTCTCTGTTCATAATGAGAATGGAACAATAAACATCTAACACATTTGGCACTTCTGATTAATTAAAATTTGGTTGTCTACTTTAGCTTTTACGTAATTAGTTTATAGAATTTTGTCAGAGCATTTATTTTAACGGAATTTAATGTTAGACCTTTGCACAGGACGTTACAAAATATTATTGCTGTCAATATTTTAAAATAAACCTATTGGATTACTTATTTTTTGGTACGGAAATAAATCGCTATTTATTGTCCTACTTAATGACCGCATTGCTAAGGTGGGGAATCGGGGAAATACTTACGCTCATCATACAACTGGATACCCTGAAAGAAAAGGGGGAGCCTGCCTAATTCTTCCCAACCCCGTAAGCTAATTTAACCACCCATCAATTGTTTCAGCAAAGCAAACCCCATTTACATTTAATCGCGTATATGTGTGAGTGCCTATGGTGTCTCCCTAGTCACAGCTATTTCCTACTTCTATCCTCCCTAACTCCGGAAACCCAGACTGTTTCAAATCACTCGGTAACTTGACACAGTTAGCTTTCAGACTTTCTGGCCGGCCAGAGTGTGTAGCCTAGGATGTGTATGCGCGGGTGGTTTTATGGGTTCGGTAACCACCCGCAAGGTAAGAATACACGAAATATAATACATGAATATGTTATGGGTGCAAAGTGCCAGAGGGCTAGAATCGTCTGTCACTCAGGGTAAGCAGGGGGAAAATTGCTACACCACGAATGCTAACGGAAGAAGATCTAACACCGCATTCACAAGAAGCGTTTTAACCCAATCTCCAAACAAGATAATTAATCTCTGATTATCTCAATTCAAAATTAATATTATAATAATTATTTTTTTACTAAATTAAATTGGGAACGCCTCCGGTGAAGGGATTCTTTAAACCTTTCGACCCAAGCAGACTCAGATTCAGCCGTAGCATAGTAAGCAGAGCTAGATTTTGGGTTCCTTAGTCCATTAATTTAAACTTCTTAAGGCCCCCAAGTGAATTCGCTCTAAATTCACACGTTTGTATACTGAAACTCAATTACCACTAGCTAGTGGAATTAAGTTAAAGTAATAAGTAGAATTAAATTCGAACAAAACTCTGAAAGCTATGACGCAAGCATGATACGAATAACCTCGTGTGGCCTCACCGAGCCTTGGTTATTTGACAAAGGCTGGACACACGGACTATCCTTAGCATACCTTTGTCACCGAGAGTTTCCTTTTGTACAAATTTATTTCCCATAAACGTAGTACTGTGGAGAAAAAGGATTAGTTCACATTTTATTACGCGAAAGCTACCCTAATTACTAAAGCTGAAAACCCTATTTTACGCGGAAAACTTCTAGCTAAATGTACGAAAGATTCAGGAACCGAAAACCGTTTCTAACCTTAACACTTTTACTTTCAAATCAACTCCCTAGCTTCGAGAGCAACTCTAAACCTGAAACTTCACACCAGAGCTGATAGTCTGGGACGCAATGCCCACAGGTGATGTTAGGTAACAAATCCAAAGCCACTCTCCTATTTTCGAAATTAAATGCAAACGAAACTCCCTAATGCTAATAAATTCGCTGAAAATGGCGAATTTCCCTACGAGCGTAACGGATGTATTTACTGTTCAATTCTCTAGTCTGGAATCGTCCCGCGCGTTTGGCCCTCGGCCTTTTTATACGATTTCACTCAGATTTCACCAGTCGACCTGACACATGAAACAATAGTACGGGTTCATAAATAAGTATCATCCTTATTGGTTTTAGTCGGGTGGCGTGATGTTTTATTGGCGCCGCTCTGTCGGGGAAAAAAAGTAACTTCTGCGCGAATACCCGCATCTACGAGCGGGTAGGAAAACATTTTCGGTGCCGGCTCCGACCGCTTGTTATTCTTTGGATATAAGTTCAATTTATTTAACTAACTCGCTATTTCTTAAATATTCCCCACCTTTCAGTCTTAATTATACGTTAAGAGTATGCTACACAGGCAGGTCCGTTACAATCAACCCCCAAAATTTGTAGAAGAACCGACGAATACAAATTTTATACAAACAAGGACATGGTACCTGTGATAGCTCTCACAATGGCCCCTACCTTCTTCTAATATACCTGTTGCAATATTGTCCCACATGTCTGTCATGGTGTGTGTGTATTTAAACCAAATACTTCAGATATTTTTCAGTTACAAAGTTTAGATAACGCAGCCTGAATTAATTATCTCAGCATCCATGAATGGCCTGTCAGTCAAAACTCCGTAATCAACGACCCTGGTTGCGAGGCAGAGTTACCGAAAGTCAATCCGGTATAAATTACGTCCTTTGGCTGCCCCAACGTCAGGCACGGCTTTCGTGTGAGAGAGGACGCACCCTAAAACGTAATTTCCGTCTACGAAATTCCGATACTAACAATCAGCAAGCTTTCCAAGTCCACCGATCTAATAACCAAACAGTCATTATTTCTAATCTTTCCATTTCAAATATCATTATATTTGGAGAATGTGCAGTGTTTAATTCCCGTGTAGAGTGAAGGTTCCAAATACTAAATGATACTATTTAAACTAAATGATGCTTTGCATCCAGCAAAGGAAAACGGTATTTGAACCCTTTTGAGGTGCGTGTATGTCGGCATGGGACCGTACTACGACAGGCTATCTACGTTTAACACTTCGCCAAACCTTAGGCCTCCCAATCATTCCCCACTTTCACACTCTTCTTTTGCACGCCATACTTCAATCATCTATCATCGACTCAAATAAGCAATATCATTCCCTTCTGCATACCTAGTATTATTGTTATTTGTTTAATTTTACAGCGAAGATCTAAAGATTTAGCGAACAGCGATAACCGTGGATTTATTTTATTTTGTTGTAACCTAGCGAGTTTAATTTATTTTATAGGCAATACTGAATATTATTTATAGGAAGTAGTCGGAAGTACTTATCTCAATAACCGTTTTGGAATGGATTGTGATAGAATTTAAAATTAAAGTAAAATACCCTTAATTAACTTATAGTTTAACATGCGGTTACCTCTCAAAACCAATACCTTATTACCTTTCAAAACCGTTTTAATTACCTGGTTTAAGAAATACAGTCAACGACGAAAATTAAATAATCAATTTTAAATCCCGATTAGATTGATATGCTTCCGTATTTTATTAAAAATAAAATTTACATAAATTAAAATCAAAAGTTTGGCTTAATGAGAATGTTCAATTATCTATTTTTATCGTTTACTGTACGCGGATGGTTAAATAAAACGAAGTGTTTATTTATTATTTTTTTTATTTTGTTTTTTTTTTTTCTATAAGTACGCTAAGAATTAAAATAAAACAAAGGTTTGGTTTTTTTTTTAGTTTATTATTTAATAAATTAGTCTATTATATTTATTACGAAATTTACGAATTGTCGTGAATAAAATATAGGAAATCCTTTTAAATCAACGAAACTTAAGCAAATTGAAGAAATCCGAACTCTAAATGAATCATTATAATGAATGAATTTATTTACGCAACCGCTATACGAAGACTACCTAATTACGCAATGCTAGATTCTTAATAATACTGTAATAGCAACTCTCCGTCGAGAAAACTTTTGTTAATTTTATATTAAGTTTTATTGCAACCCCCCAAATGAAAAGCTAGTTTCCGCGAAATGGAATATTATATCAAATGTAAAAATTGATATCAATCCCCAGCATGAAAATATTTTGAAAATTAATTATAATTATCAACAAATTAAAATAATAATGATCTCTCTCAATAACAAATGTTAATTAATATGCAAAACAAGTTTTATTAAAGTATTAAACCGAAAATATTCCTTAAGTAGATTTAAAATCGTGGAAATATTTTTAACAACCCCCCATAAAGAAGAACTTTGGATAATTAATGTAATTTTTTTTTTTATTACTTTTTACATTTTTTTTTTTTTTTAACTTCCCGTTGAAATGAAATATTCTCGATTACTAATAAAAATGAAATATTCTCGATTACTAATAATAACAAGTTAATTAAATGTTGACTCAATTTTCATTCAATTCCTATGATCCGTGCGTAGTGCTACCTCTCGACCAACTGCATCCTACTGAGTACTGTGGTCAAGCAACAACGTCCACTAGCAGTCTATGAATGGGTGACCACCAGTAGTATACGATACAACCTTATTTCCCCGTTTTCATCTCGTCAATATTAAATCCTCTCAACTTAGTTTGGAGCGTATTGTGTTTTAAATCGCTTAGTTAAATTATTTTCTGTAAACTACATAGGTCATATTATTAATCCCAATGTTGATTCAAAATTAAATTGCATATTAAATACATTTTTTTTAGATTATGTAAATTTGAAATACTGATTTAACTCATACTAATTTTTAACAGTACTACATAACTATTTTTTTTTTTTTTTAGCTCATATTATAAAATATAGACGATATAAAAGCCGTATAAAAGCGCCATCTAGTGCATGTACCATGACCCTTTTCAACCCTACAATCGTCAATATGTCTGATGTATTGACCTGATTGCTACGCGAAAGAAGTGCAGGTTTAGTCGTACCTACATAACTTTCCGATAGTTAAATTGTTATCTTCATACGGTTCATATCCAAACTTATTTTTATTTAATTTTAAATTGACTCCAAAAAATGAGGAATTTATTAATTCGACCTACGTTTATTTTACCATTATGTTACGCGATTACTTAATGTAATAAAATTATGAATTAAATTTAATGGTTCTATTCCCGTTTGTCAGACAATACTTCAAAAGCGATACCATTAAAACTTAACGAAGTATATTTAACGCTTTTTGAATAATCTTGTAAATAAAGTAGGTAACATAGGTACTCAGAATGATAGGTATCCTTTTAGGTAAAGTTTGAGTCGCTCGGCAACCCCCCGAGTATAAAACCTTTAGGTAGATACTATATTGAACTATTTGATTTAAATTAGCTACCTAAATCCGATATAACCTTAGTTCAAAGCTTAGACAATAGAAATAGAACGAGATTGACAAAGTCATGATAAGGGCAACCCCCCACACATAATACTTTTGTTGCAATTTACTTAATATTCACCTGTTAGTTTATTTAGATAAAATGATTGCTTACTTTTAAAACTAATGTCATCATCAGTAAGAAATATTGCTTTAAACCGGGCCTATTAGGTATTTTGTTTAACGCGGAACTAAATTTAGACTGATTTGAAAAGTTGTCTTAAGTAGAATGTACAATTGTACATACCAAGTAAGGACCGAATAAATAAATTTTGAATTGTTTTATTACTTGTTTTCGCTCTTTTTACTACGTTTTCCTATGTACTACATATTTCTAAAAGTTTTAGTTTAAATCAAATTTTATTGGTTTTTATTTTTAAATTCTAAGTAATTAATCTAATTTTGTTTTAAAATTTGAACTCGTACATTAGCTGCCAATCCCAATGTTTCTACCTTTTCCATTTCACGAACAACAAATTGTGGCATAAAGCCAACAATTATTAAATGAAATAAGAATATTCTGCATCATAAACATAAACAAACTACTCAAACTCGTAATAAATTATCATGGTCACGGTAACACCATATTGTAAGATACACCCCGAAATTTAAAGAATTAAACCCCGTCGAGACAAATAAAAGTTACTATGATGCAAAACACTCTAATGGCCAACTGTGATCGTCTAGTTTTAATCGGTAGAACCCTGCGTTGTGATCGTATACGTAACCCTAGCCCTTTTAAGGTATCTGAGATTGAAAGCAAATGTTCGAGCGCAAAAGTATATAATTAACAAATAAAGATCTAGTTAATTTTCTTTAAATTGAAATTAAAGGTCGAGTTAACTCGGTTTGATATCAAAGTTAAGTAGAGAGATTGAGTTAATTCCGTCCTATATTGAAAAGGTTAAGTAAAGCCCTAACAAGAATGAAAATTAGAAATTTTAATGTTTAAGTGTTGAATAAGTTTGCTATTTAAAGTAGAATATGAAACAGTTTAAACCGGTATGGAACATTGTGTAAGAACAGATAAAAGAAGTAGATCATTACAACAATATTATTGTTAATAATATTATTATAATGTTCAACAGATTTTCGTCACTAAAGTCCGCTAGTAATTTGATTGAAGCTATGGCAAATAGAAATTATAAGCATGAAGCGCAGTTAATGCAGAATAAAATTTAAATTTATAATATAATAGATAAAGTTAAAGTTAACTAACACAAATCTAGTTAAAAGTACTTGACTCAGAGACGGGATCCGGACTAAAAGAAACTCAGTTCTCCAACCAAAGGCTGGGTCTTTCACACCGTATGCTCATCATTGTCCCACTGTACATAGTTTTATCTATAACTAGATTCATGGATATACATAACATTTCAATTGCGTTTGCCAAATGCAGGCAATTCAGTGAAAACTGACCGTAGGAAGATTTATAAAAGGTGCTTTCAACGTATGAACAGTCATCAGGTCGTAGAATAGTATGGGGTTGTGATATCAAAGGCATGGTACATCGGAGAAAATTCAATCCGGAAAGCCTGGATATAATGGATGACTGGTCAAACGAAGTTTTAGCAACTAGCGAATAACGCTCATTGTGAAGAAGTGGTCAGCCTCACTAAAGATTGCAAGCATTAATAGCAGCAATAGCACAAATGTTTAAAAATAAACAATTCTAGATTGTTTGATCCAATGAAAGGAAATTATTCCTTGAAACTCTGAATAGGTAGATAACTTTCGTATGGTCCAGCCATTATACACAAAACTCAACGGTATCAAATACCTAGGAGATAACTCTACTAAAAGTATGTAACCCGGACGTGTATGTTGGAAAAAGTCTATTCAAGACGTCACAACAATGGACTGAACCGACGAAGTCTATTAGAGCTCCAAGCAGCAAGTATCCCAAATACCATTAGATCAAACAAGGCAGAGCACAAAATATTATTGAAGTAAAGAGATAAGCAAGTTTAAATATTATTCAAATTAAAAAGGTTTACGCCTTAAAATCTAACAACCACAACATTCCATAACGGTTTTTGTCATAATGTCAATAAAGACTATTTTATTCATCGGATCCTTCGCCCTATAGCATACTCATTTCCATTGCTCGATAGATTGTTAAACTCTCAATATAAAACGGCACTCAACCTCAACGCTATAAGGATAGATTCACGTAAGCGGGATGCGGTGCAAAATATTGAAGGTAGGTGCGTAAAAAGATAATCAGTAATACGTAGGTTGTTAATCAAGGCTTCAAAAGACAATGTCGATGCATGTTAGGTTTCATTACATCTAGGTTTTATATTAATAATAATTTGATGTCATTTTCAGACCTCCCAAATCAAAGTTTCGATAGGCGAGAAATCAAAGTTCAGTAGTTAATTTTAATGTAAGTAAACAAGGCACGAACTTACATCCTTACTTATTAGATCTTCGTTTACAAGTCAACGCTAACATGGTATCATAGTTTCTAACGTCCAACAGGACTCGAACCACTACGTTTTCATTAATAAGATGCCGTAGCAACCTAAGCAGCGGAAGAAATTAGAGCAAGTAACTAAACGTTTCATTGATTTATGTTTGAAGGGTTCCGTAAGCGAAAATAGTAAAGTATTAGTTAAATTACGAGTCACTTTTAATAGTTGGAGTAAAAGGCTAGAATAGTAAGGTGTTAGATAGTTAAGAGTCACTTTTAGTATTTTGAGAATAAAAGCTAACTTACTGAAAATATTTTATTTATACACAAGAAATTTCTCTGTTCATAATGAGAATGGAACAATAAACATCTAACACATTTGGCACTTCTGATTAATTAAAATTTGGTTGTCTACTTTAGCTTTTACGTAATTAGTTTATAGAATTTTGTCAGAGCATTTATTTTAACGGAATTTAATGTTAGACCTTTGCACAGGACGTTACAAAATATTATTGCTGTCAATATTTTAAAATAAACCTATTGGATTACTTATTTTTTGGTACGGAAATAAATCGCTATTTATTGTCCTACTTAATGACCGCATTGCTAAGGTGGGGAATCGGGGAAATACTTACGCTCATCATACAACTGGATACCCTGAAAGAAAAGGGGGAGCCTGCCTAATTCTTCCCAACCCCGTAAGCTAATTTAACCACCCATCAATTGTTTCAGCAAAGCAAACCCCATTTACATTTAATCGCGTATATGTGTGAGTGCCTATGGTGTCTCCCTAGTCACAGCTATTTCCTACTTCTATCCTCCCTAACTCCGGAAACCCAGACTGTTTCAAATCACTCGGTAACTTGACACAGTTAGCTTTCAGACTTTCTGGCCGGCCAGAGTGTGTAGCCTAGGATGTGTATGCGCGGGTGGTTTTATGGGTTCGGTAACCACCCGCAAGGTAAGAATACACGAAATATAATACATGAATATGTTATGGGTGCAAAGTGCCAGAGGGCTAGAATCGTCTGTCACTCAGGGTAAGCAGGGGGAAAATTGCTACACCACGAATGCTAACGGAAGAAGATCTAACACCGCATTCACAAGAAGCGTTTTAACCCAATCTCCAAACAAGATAATTAATCTCTGATTATCTCAATTCAAAATTAATATTATAATAATTATTTTTTTACTAAATTAAATTGGGAACGCCTCCGGTGAAGGGATTCTTTAAACCTTTCGACCCAAGCAGACTCAGATTCAGCCGTAGCATAGTAAGCAGAGCTAGATTTTGGGTTCCTTAGTCCATTAATTTAAACTTCTTAAGGCCCCCAAGTGAATTCGCTCTAAATTCACACGTTTGTATACTGAAACTCAATTACCACTAGCTAGTGGAATTAAGTTAAAGTAATAAGTAGAATTAAATTCGAACAAAACTCTGAAAGCTATGACGCAAGCATGATACGAATAACCTCGTGTGGCCTCACCGAGCCTTGGTTATTTGACAAAGGCTGGACACACGGACTATCCTTAGCATACCTTTGTCACCGAGAGTTTCCTTTTGTACAAATTTATTTCCCATAAACGTAGTACTGTGGAGAAAAAGGATTAGTTCACATTTTATTACGCGAAAGCTACCCTAATTACTAAAGCTGAAAACCCTATTTTACGCGGAAAACTTCTAGCTAAATGTACGAAAGATTCAGGAACCGAAAACCGTTTCTAACCTTAACACTTTTACTTTCAAATCAACTCCCTAGCTTCGAGAGCAACTCTAAACCTGAAACTTCACACCAGAGCTGATAGTCTGGGACGCAATGCCCACAGGTGATGTTAGGTAACAAATCCAAAGCCACTCTCCTATTTTCGAAATTAAATGCAAACGAAACTCCCTAATGCTAATAAATTCGCTGAAAATGGCGAATTTCCCTACGAGCGTAACGGATGTATTTACTGTTCAATTCTCTAGTCTGGAATCGTCCCGCGCGTTTGGCCCTCGGCCTTTTTATACGATTTCACTCAGATTTCACCAGTCGACCTGACACATGAAACAATAGTACGGGTTCATAAATAAGTATCATCCTTATTGGTTTTAGTCGGGTGGCGTGATGTTTTATTGGCGCCGCTCTGTCGGGGAAAAAAAGTAACTTCTGCGCGAATACCCGCATCTACGAGCGGGTAGGAAAACATTTTCGGTGCCGGCTCCGACCGCTTGTTATTCTTTGGATATAAGTTCAATTTATTTAACTAACTCGCTATTTCTTAAATATTCCCCACCTTTCAGTCTTAATTATACGTTAAGAGTATGCTACACAGGCAGGTCCGTTACACATTGCCCTTTGGCGTCTTCACTTGCATATAATAAAGGTATCAGACTTGGGCAACGCGTGACTTTGAAGAGAATAATCATATCTTTGGCCGTCTCCTTGGTTAAACAACTACCAAAATAAAGGACGTGGGTCCCATTCCTACAAATGTATGTACAAATATTATACGTGCTGGTCATGACATGCAAATTCTTCGCGATTGTAGTGTGACTCGGTACAAACAAAAACAACAATGCTTGTTCACGAGAAAGCAGTGGCGTTGAAATGTTTTTGACATCTCAGGGAGCAGCGTGTATATTAATCACGGCATTGTTTACGTCCTTGGAGCTAAGCAAACTCTATATTGAGTTATTTGTATTGTTATTGGCGCCGTCAAGAGCCCGGCAGTGATATCAGACTACTGCTGGCTTTCTGAAAAGAGATAAGCTGGCTGGAGTTATCTCGCAAACCTGATACAAGATATTTATTTGCGTCAAGTATGGTACATTTCAGGTGTTATAACTAAATAGTGTTTCCAACATATTTCACCTATTCTAGGCATGGTAATGTCAATAATTAGAGTTATGAATTTCTGAGTTGAAAGTACTCATGATTAAAATTAAATTATACATTAAATCATTTCATTTTTAAGACAGTCACAAGCAATGTCAAATAAAAACTTCAATGGAATGTAAAATTATAAATAGTGTCAGAACTTTCAGAATTTTATAATAATAATAACTTCCACACTATACAATTACTTGACCTGGTCCCAAACTAGGATACCCTGTGCTATGGTAACCAGGCAAGGACGTCACAAACATGAAAATACACCCAGACTGGCACAAATGTACGGTGGCCCTCAGTGGGAATCGAACCCACGCCCTCTGTTTCGGTAGCTAAGCGCCTTAACGGCTAGACCAACGAGGCAGTCAACAACGTCAATGTTACCCTTTTTTACGAACTACAAGCTCTCACCTCCCGCGACCTCCTACATTTCGCCTTGTTTGGACAAATAACAAATATCATTGAATATTCAGAGAGAGAATTTGCATAGCAACGCTCAGAAGGAAGTAGCGTAAACAAATTATTTCCGACGCAATGCCTTTACCTTAAATGTTGTTTGAAAATTCGGACAATAGATATTATAACCATTTGGGCCGGACAATGTATAGTAGCTTGCGCAAGTGCTTGTACTATAATATTCTAGTAGCTTGCGCAAGTACAAGAACTTGCGCAGGCTACAAGCTATGCTAAGTAAATTGTCGTGGTAAGTAATTTACTTAATACATTGCCTTAATAAACTATCAGTTATGTACATTTGTGAAGTTATAGTAGCAATACCACTCGCTAACGGTGAAGGAAAACATCGTGAGGAAACCTGAGTGTCTGAGCTATTCACATGACTCAGCGCTTGAAATCGCCAATCCGCGGTGGGAACGCCTGGTGATTAAGCCCATACTCTCTCCCTGAGAGAAGGTATGTGCCCTACAGTGGGACGTATATAGGCTACTTATGCAATAAACTATCAATTGTAGTTTTATGTAACGGGCCGCGAGGAATAAACAAATTGCACAAATTGATAGAAAGTTTGTCACGACTGTTCGATGGATATTGCGTAGCCGATTAGTACAAGTACTCTTCCTACTTGTAAATCTGTGCGTTATTCGGCTATGCAATGTACATCAAATTGTTATAATAAACCATGAATTGTAGTTGTATGCATCAACCTAAATGAAACAACAGCGTTCGCCGAGATTTAGCTTTCAATGAAATTGCGCAATAGAAAATTTTTAGACGTCTCTATGCCATCAAGGCAATGAAATGAACGCAGTATTAAACCCAAATTGAACCGTGTAATATAGCTTGATGTTGAATGATTGCGAATATTGCACCAAAATAGAACCGTTTAATATCGCCTTAATAAACAATACCTGCGTGAATTACATGTCGCTGCTCCTTGAGTTTGCTTAACAATAGAAATTGACTATGGAATTACGAAACTAAATTGCAAAAAGAACACGCTTTTATTTTAAAATAATATCTAGTTTAGGAAGGTAACCTAAGTGTAGGTTAGTAGTAAAACAAGAAAAAACATCTAGATTGTACTATAGTAATAATAATTGACATTGACGAATAAGAAAGATTGACCAAAAAAATATATCGAGCGAATGTGGATGGAAGGGCCGGTAAGGGACGACCCAGATGGACATAAATCGACCAAATGGGGGATGTATTAGCAAAGGGAAAGATAAAAAGTACCCGAAACCGGCGTGCGTGCATGCAACGACTAATGAATGTTGAGGAAGCGAAAGTGATCTGTCAGGATCGTAGCAAGTGGCAGTCCCTGGTCTCTGCCTACCCCTCTGGGAAACAGGTGTGAGTTTATGTTATGTTAATAATAATAACTTCCACACAATACAACCACTCGACCTGGTCCCAAACTAGGATACCCTGTGCTATGGTCACCAGGCAAGGACGTTACCAACATGAAAATACACCCAGACTGAGGCCATTTGTACAAATGTACGGTGGCCCTCAGTGGGAATCGAACCCTTGAACTCTGTTCTGGTAGCTAAGTGCCTTAACCGCTAGAACAACGGGGTAGTCAACCACTCCTTAAAAAAACCGGGCATGTACAAGTGAGTTTTTGCCATGTACCAATGACTTTGTTTTCTAAGTTATGCATATTTGAATCGTGTGATTTTAAAACGACACATGTTCTTTCATTACAACTTTGCAGGAAATAGAAAAAACTGTTTTATTCAAATACTAATATCTACAACAGCAATATTTTTGCATATTATATTGATTTCTGTATGAATAAACTACAATTTTTTTTTCTAATGTAAATCAATAGGTAGGTGTAAATAATTTAATAAAAAAATTGGACAAGTGTTATTTTAAACACACATGTGACTTGTGTTGTTTTAAAATCACACGATTCATTTGTGAAGTTGTAGTAGCAATACCACTCGCTAGTCGTGAAGGAAAACATTGTGAGGAAACCTGAGTGTCTGAGCTATTTACATACCTTAGCGTTAATCCGCGGTGGACACGCATGGTGATTAAGCCCATACTATCTCCCTATATGTGTCCCACTGTAGGGCTCCAGAGAAGGCCCTACGTGGGACGGATATAGGCTGCTTATTTTATGTTACGTTATGTCCGCCTGGGACCAACTGCTAAGTATTGAAAAGAGGTAATTAGCCCCAAATAGGTCACAGAGGTTCTATTACGTTAACTTTATTGAAATTCACTTATTATAACGGCCTCTCCGATGTAAATTTATTGCCATCGGACTGTATTTCGTTTGCTATGGAAATCGCGGGCCCATTTATATTATAGAGTTGTGTCGACATCTAGAGAGGCATGGAAATTCGGAAATTGTGGCATAATCAAGTTAATGAAACTTAGCGTCGGTTTTTGAACTACGAATTTCACTAAGTAAATTCTTAAGTAACGTTCTGTCACGCTCTTTTCCGAGAAATTCAAAGAGACAGCACTACAATTAACTAACTAACAATTTGACGCTGAATCAAGAGCTGAGGTATGTGAACAGCTCAGACACTCATGTTTCCTCACAATGTTTTCCTTCACAGTTAGCAAGTGGTATTGCTACTTTTACTTCACAAATGTACAGAATTTAGAAAACATACTCATGTGCTCATATGCAAAGTCATACAAAGTCATATCTATTCATACTCCACGATAATTCCTCTTATGATGAGATTGCGTATTTGTTATACTGTAATTTTGTAGTATAATCACAATAATTGCTTCTAGCAGACTGATCAAAAGCTTTGCGTTTTGCTTTAAGTTATTGAGACGACCACTGAAATTAATATTCAGCTAATGAAGTCTTCATTGCACTCCACGCTAATTATATATTTATTCAGTGGAAAATGTAATACGAGTAGGACTAAATTTCATAATTCAGATGGATCGGTTTTCGGCGCAGATGACTTTGGGCCAATTTCGCAATTAAAATTAAACGGGCGCCGCTCACAACAGCTACGAAAATCATCAACAAAGTCGCAGAAAAAAAAATTCTTCTTTATGTGAATGCCCTAAAAAAGACCATAAAAAGAACTTTGTTGTTAAGGTTTGTTAAGATAAGATAAGTTAAGAATATTCTTTTTGAGCTGTCTTAGCTGATGAAGTTCGCCGCTTCATACCGTCACAGAATCCGTTTATACGATTCTATAATATCATGCCATCCTTATGTACCACGTTCTAAGCAAATAAAATTATTTTATTTTATTTATTTTATTTTAAAACACAGCGTTTGCTCGCACAACGCCATCTATTTTAAACTGAAAATAAATATTATCCCACGGGAACGCATTACCGGGATATCAAGTATCATCATAATCATAAGCAGCCTACATACGTCCCACTTTAGGGCACAGGCCTTCTCTCAAAGAGAGAGTATGGGCTTAATCACCACGCGTGCCCACCGCGGATTGGCGATTTCAAGCGCTGAGGTGTGTAAATAGCTCAGACTCTTAGGTTTCCTCACGATGTTTTCCTTCACGGTTAGCGAATGGTATTGCTACTATAACTTCACAAATGTACATAACTTAGAAAACAAAGTCATAGATACATGCCCGCACTGGGAATCAAACCTGGATCTCCCGCTTCCGAGTCCAATGTTCTACCCACTAGGCTACCACCGCTCCTCTTTATCTACATCACTATATCAAGTATGCTATGTCTCAATTCAGGTCTTTGTCTATCTGGTCGCCAAGTTTCATGTAAATCCGTTCAGCCGTTATTGCGTGATTGAGTAACAATATTCCAAACATCTTCACAAACTTTCACATTTATAATATTACTAGCATTAGTAGGATTATACTCTGGAAAAAAACAACAAACACAAAATATTTGCAAAGGTCCAAGGTTAACTGTTTGTTATATATTTTTTTATTGTTAAATATTTTCTATTCAGAATATATTTTTAGAATATACTAGAATATAGTACTCATTTAACATGACTTGAATTTAATTGTGCGACTCTTAAACTGTAAAATAACTTTTTAATGTAATTTGTTTTCTGGTGTGTACAATAAAAGTGTTCTAATCTAATCTAATCCAAAATAAAACTAAATGAAAACTGAAGTTCAACAGGACAGTCGGTTCGTAGAATAGTCTCGGTTGACAGCTGATCAAGCTTTACATTTTCGTTGTAAAGTCACCCCAACGTTACTGATTAACACGAATCATTTGAGTCAACTATATTGTATTGTTTAATACTACCCTTTTTTAATACTGCAGTACAACCTGGCTGACAGAGCTGTTATTATTAGAATGAGGAAATAACGCTAGATTGTTTTGTATAGAAGTCAGTCAAGAGCAGTGCTTGAATTTGATATGTATGTGTATTGTATTTTGTATTTATTAATATAAAAACTATGTTACATTTGTTATTGTCAGAAACACTCTTTGTTTTGTATGATTAAATCCACTATAAACCTTTTCTGCATGATTTAAAGTAAAAGCATCTGGTTTATAAATATTAATCTGTAAATTGTTTTCGCGATGTTACAAAGTTATTACAAGCATTTTAATGCATAAGATAGAATTGAATCATGCAATCATAAATGTTAATTATGTAAATTTATGTTTTTAATATTTGTTGATTTTACGCAGTAATTGTACGTTTAAAATGAATAAAATTATATATTGTGTTAATTGTTCCGGAAGTAGTAACTTCCCGCGTGGGAAAGGATGGCGCCACCTTGGTGTGGGCGCCATCTTTCTGAACGATGGGCAGTCTGCTACGATCGGGTGAAGTGTTTAAACGTGTAACGTGGAATAAACGGTGGATTACTATTTCAACTGTAAGTACTTGCATTTTATTTGAATGTCTGTCCTAATCGCTAGGATAACCAATGTCCTAAAAGTTCAACGTAATGCGCGCTAAATTCACAGCCACCTCAACATTATAATAAGACCCCACAAACCCACGGATAAAACCAATTGCCTGGTTTGATTGTGGGAGCAGTCTCGTGATCCGTGTTGAAAAAAAGTCTAAAGTATTGCTGCCAGTAGTTTTTTATTACAATGTGGGTCTAAAAGCTAAAAAAAACCGGCCAAGTGCGAGTCGTCATCATCATCATCTGTGAAAATTTCCACTGTCTAACTATCACGGTTCGTGAGATACAGCCTGGTGACAGCGGAGACTTAGTAATAGGGTCCCTTACCATATGGGTAAGGAACCCTAAAAAGAGGATTTACTCGACGACTGCGTCGTTGGTCTAGCGGTATCATGCTTGACTTCCAAACCAGGAGCTCTATTTTTGAATCACTCGCATCGCGTTGAGCGCTCCTTTTCTATTGATTTTCGTTCGACATCTGAAATTCCATAATTTTGAATCACTCGACTGCAACGACCAATCAAATGGTCCCTACCACTCGTCTCGTATGGCGATCGGTAGATTAATTGTCAAAATTTGTATTGCTCTGAGCACGCTATAAATGTGGGTATTACTATTTGTCATTCTGAGTGTCAACCCAACCAAATTTTATCAAACTTTTGTGTGGAATTAATTTTTTGTTTCGACATTTTCGTTAGAACAAAAACAAACCAATGTGGCTGTAGTGTTTTGTTTGTAACAAAAGACAAAGATTTTTCATTTAAACAGCCAGTAAGACGAATTATTTTAGTTCCGTTTCTTTTACGGTAGTTTCCAGTTTTTTTTATTTCTGCGTGAAACGGATAAAATACAATACTTCAAATTGTACTAGCAACACTTCAGGCGAACGATTAAAAAATACGAAAAAACGAGATCATGCGACTTAGAAGACGAGTGTGAAATAAGCCGTATTCAACGATACAATTTCATACAAGTGATTCAAAAATAAAGCTCTAGAGGTTGTGGGTGGCCTCAGTCTGAGTGTCTTTCCATGTTTGTGATGTCCTTGCCTGGTTACCATAGCACAGGGTATCCTAGTTCAGACCAGGATAAGTGATTGAATTGTATGGAAGTTACTATGGGAGTTACATAGATAAATAGACTATCGAATATTATTATCATGGAAGTTAATAATACTCTAAGGGAATGTCATCACAATAAATTTTAGTATTTAGGCAGTCCGAGCGAAGTATGGCGTCCCGTGTGACGCCGGATTAAAAATAGCGTCACTCCATTTCCCTCCGTGGATGTCATAGAAGGCGACTAAGGAAATCAATTACCAGGAGACGGGCCGTGGCGATTATGGCAAAACCCCTGTGGTTAGGAAAACCGTGAGGGAGGCCTATGTCCTGCAGTGGGCGTCAAATGGCTGATAATGATGATGATGATGAAGCGAAGTAAACGAAAATATGTTCAGGTTTTTCTGCCTACTAGAATGATAAATCGAGGTTGCCACTAGGGTCTAATGAAGTATGCCAGAGACACACAAAAAGCCGACTCATTGCATTATTTATGCACGTTCAGAAGGTCTTTAAAAAAAAGAAGAGACGAAGAGCGAGAATACTACACTGCCTATCATCTATCTATTTTTCTGACCGGACTTTACGAGGAATTGGATAGAAAAAACCTTGGAAAAATGTGCAGGATGAAAAAACAGTGCATAAAACAATGTAGCCTGACACCACTTACATGTATTTTTTGTTATTTATTTACATAAGCAGCCTATATACGTTTCACTGTAGGGCACGGTAGTTAATGCTGGCAATTTATTTACTCATCTTGTTGAATGATACTATTATTAATATGTCTCAGGTCAAAGTGGATAACTGCTCAATTATTGTACCAAAAATTTTACATCATAGTTTCGGGTATTTCTTGCCCACCTCATAGCTGGTGTAACAATTTCTTACCTCATTCACGCCGGATTAACCAAACATAACATAAGCAGCCTATATACGTCCCACTGTAGGGCACAGGCTTTCTCTCAGGGAGAGAGCATGGGCTTAATCATCACGCGGGCCCACCGCGGATTGGCAATTTCAAGTGTTAGCGGTGGTAGCCTTTGAGAGAAGGCCTGCGCCCTACGTATATAGGCTGCTTATATTATGTCTGGTTAATCATTCAGCCGGTCAACCAGTCAGCCCAGACTCGTCCACAGCTAGAGGTAGCTCTTTCCCATGGCACGCCACTTCTTTCTGTCCTAGGTCACCCTCATCCAGCCGCTGCCACCAATCTGCATTAGATCATCAGACCAGCAAGTTGGTGAGCCTACTACGGTGCGTTTAACAGTTCGTGGTCTCCACCTTTCTACTCCATTGACTATCAGTCCTTCAGCAGATGTGACCAACTCACTGCCACTTCAAATTGCTCAGCTAGGTCAATCACCTTCGTTGTTTGAATTTTTTTATTTCCGATGTGATCCATCAAAGAGACTCCAAGAATAGCCCGTTCTACACGCTGAGCAACTTTGAATCGGTGTTCTAGATCTACCATCAGTTTCTGTGTTTCGACCTCGTAGATCTTAGCCGGCAAGACGTCTCTAGCCTCTGAGGGATAGCCAAGGAAAAAATCTGGCTTAGTTTTTCGACTCAGTCATTGCTCAGTCATACTCAACCTATCCAACGACACCAGTCGATATCAAGCAGTCAATATGAATCCGATTACCTAAGAAAAATAAATGTATGGTGGACTTTCTACACATTTCACGTACCTTATACTTCACGATATAAGTGAGAGTAGTGTAGGTAAACAAAATCCGCCTGGCGTCACATCTTTTCACATACATTATTCATAGCGCTCGGCTGACTGTCTTGTAATAAGGAATTAACTTTGCTAGGCTAGATTTACTAATGTTACAGGGCGTTAGAGGGGAAAACGTTGTTTCTACCTATTTTGTATCTAAGTGCTTTTGATGTCCCAGAGACAGGGAGAGAAAAACTCTTGTTTCACTAGTTACACTTTCATTTAACTTCATGTGTATGTTAGTGTTGAGTGAGTGAGGTTCATGAATTGTCCGTGTGGCGCCGGATTAAGAATAACGTCAGTCCATTTCCTTCCGTGGATGTCGTAGAAGGCGAACAAGGAAATCAAATTACCAGGAGACGGGCAGCAGCGTCTTCCTGAGATTCCAACCACATACTGCGATCGCCAACCCGCCTGCCAAGCGTGGCGATTATGGCAACACCCTTCATGGTTATGAAAACTACGAAGGAGGCCTATGTCCTGCAGTGGGCCTCAAATGGCTGATGATGATGATGATGTATGTAAGTGTTGGGATGGGAAGACGTCGAAGTCGTCGCAGCAAGTGGAGATCTTTTACAAAGGCCCTATGTAACTGTTGAGGGACAACAGGATGTAAGTCAGTATGTTTAGAATTCCAAGGCGAATTCAAACCACTTTCTGTAAACTTAAGACTTTGAAAATTTGTTTGCTTGTCTTAGATGATAACACAGTGATATGACAGAAATACGGACACGAATCTTTGCATACACGTTTAATTTTGCTAGCTAAACATGATACCGTGAACTGATGAGGCAGCCAGGATCTCATGACGCTCCTTAGCAGATGGAAGGATGGTCATTAAATTTAGCAAACCAAATATGAATTTGACTCTACGTATACAATGGACATACATATATACATAAACTCACGCCTGCATCCCAGAGGGGTAGGCAGAGACCAGGAACTGGATGGATTAACGACAAAAGTGTTTTTTATTAATTTTAAACTAAAGATAATTTATTTCAGTTGTGGATGAAAGTAAGTATATTTTGTAAATAGAGAGCTCAATCTTAGATTCGCTTGTGGTAGGTAATCATGTAATAGACTTGCGCGTATCCTGTTTAACTAATCTAGGGTCCATCCACAGTAGTAATGCTCTTACTGCTGAGACAGATCATTTCTACATCAAGATGCTGCTTTCATTCGAATATCATCATAATAATATGCTTAAGAGTGATTTTAGCTATTTGAGAGTTTAGTTATTACGGGCCTGGGACGTTTTTTACTAGATTTTATACTTAATTTCAGTCAGTTCATCGAAACAAATTTGCGTAGGATTCACTTTTGCGTGTCGACTCTACCTCTCTATATGAATAACTTATGACTTACTAGTCACCGCATAATAAATTACCATAATAACTACGTTCTGTAAGTAAAAAAACGAATAATAAAGAGTGGCATACATCACCTGGAGGCTACTGGAGACATTTTGCTTTGCCTTAGTAAATTTTTATACTATTTTGTAGTAATTTTAGCTCTAATAAATTTGTGAATGTGTTTCGGCAGTAAACTTGCTTAGAATGTCTTCGATCGTTTAAAAACATTTGAAGATCTTTAAATCAAGTTTAATGTTAAAACGGTGCAGTTTCAGTTTCAGTTATCAGGCTGCATTATTATGATTAGCAAAGAAAACAGGATTGTATGTATACAGGGTGAAACAAAAATATACATTCGAGAATACGGGATTGTACCAGTCAAAGGTATGGAGTTGAACTTTTTTGATCATTTTTTCTCCCAAATTATCTTTGATATGAACACCTAGTTTAACTTTTAACGTTCATTAAGTCTCAGTTTCTGTGTTATTTTGAATACAATACTTTGATTTGATTGATTTGAAACCTTCCTCTATTCAAATCACCCATGGTTAGCTGGAAGAAAATACTTTTAAGTATTAAGCTCGCCTTTGTGCAGATGTATCTCTTGTGCAATAAAGCTTTTTCAAATCAAATCAAAATTTTACCAAAATAAATAAATTCCACTTTCAAGGACAAGTATAAGGATGGCTGACCTTCCTCATCCAGCCATCAACTGTTGGTTATGGCTAGATCTACGGCTCTATGGCTCTAGATCGACGATCTAGAGAGAGTACAACGCTGCGTTGTAAGTTAGTGGTCTCCAAATGGGAACCTTTTTTTCGGCTGTCAGTTCTTGGGCTGATGTGACCAGCCCACTATCATTTCAGTTTCCTTCAAGTTTTAAACTTGTGGTTACAGAGTAGGGGTATCAAGGTTTTTAAAGCGAATGATCGGTTGCACTAGTAATTAAAAGAGTTTCCTGAAACTTTGTACAATAGCGTTGTCACGGCACAAAACTTTTTTTGTTATGTTTAAAATGCCTTTAGTTTGCCAAAATGCCATTTGTTTTAGCCAAGATAAAATAACGTAAGGATTTCGGTAAAGTTGGCGTGACCGTACTGTCGACAGCAATTAAATATTTACATTTTGTAGCAAATTTGCCCTTAACGCAACTGTTTAGAGTGCACGTATGTAAAGCTTGACGTACTGTCGACTGTACCTATGACCAGCAGTGCGCTCCATGAAATATTTGAATTAGTTTTTAATGTAATTTTTTTAAAATAAGTATAGAACCCCCACCAGATGGTCTGACAATCTGGTTACGGAGGCGGGAAGTCGCTGGATGCGGGCGGCATAACACCGGACAGCTTGGAAAACCATGAGGGAGGCCTATATCTTGCAGTGGGCATCAAATGGCTTATGATGATGATAGAAATAAATAAATAAATATTTGTACATAGGCATGGTCAAATGCCCTTATTGTGCAATACATAATTGTTAATAAATTAACTCGCGAGTTCTCCAATTAAAACAAAGTAAATTGGTAATAATATTTATTTTATTATCATTTTCTTTTTACACTAAATTGGAACCCCGACCGAAAAATAATTCTACTTTCATGAAAAAAAAATTAAACACGAGAAATAAGAATTCTTAATTCGAATTAAAAAAAAACACAATTTTTTGTTGATTCAAATTTGAAAAACACACTCCATCGCAAACTGAAGAGGAAAACATCACTCAATAATCGGATCCCGTAATAAATTCAATAGCGGCCAAATTAAAACAGTCCGAATTTATTGGATTCACTCTGTTAGCATTGATACTAATAAACATGAAACGTCGGCAGTCAAAACAATTTTCATTCAGCAGCGGCATGCTCACACATGAGTGCCTGCTACATTTGATGCAACAGTTGCTATGCGAAAATGCACCTTATGTCGTAACATGTGGATCCTAAGAATATAAAGTACGATGTGTGGATCCCGACTTTTATTGTACCAATAAACCGCTATACGAGTTACGACTAAGCTCGTTTTGCAAAATTTTCTTATGTCCTAGAGTCGAGTTTCCTTCGCCATGCGCCAGCTCGTTACTGAGTGTAGCAGGTTAAATTTATGACATGAATAGACTTGAAATACGATATACTATACTTTGTAGAATACGGCCTCGTATCGCTGAAGTCGCATTTCTGAAACATTTTTAGGGTTCAGAAATCAGAAATCAATAATTTATTTCAACGTAAAGAATTTACATTCTGTTTGCTGAATGTCAATGTACGATGTTACTATGTTAGCCACTGCCTTCGGGCCGTATTTGTAGTGGAGAAAAAGGCAGCGGGGAAAAAAAATCCACTCTTGCCGTACCCAAAGGGTAAGGGACCCTACATTTGCGACCCGACTCCGCTGTCCGTCCGTCCGTCCGTCCGTCTGTCACCAGGCTGTATCTCATGAACCGTGATAGTTAGAACGTTGAAATTTTCACAGATTATGTATTTCTGTTGTCGTTATATTAGTATTTAAGGGGGGCTCCCATACAACAAACGTGATTTTTTTGCCATCTTTTGCTCGATATTAGTAAAGGCAACCTACCTGTTGCCGCTTGAAATATTGAAATGATGTATAGATAATGGTACGGAACCGTTCGTGCGCGACTCCGACTCGCACTTGGCCGGTTTTTAATCTACCTTTGTTGACTTTGTTTTCGAAGTTACGTACATTTGTGGACTTGTAGTAGCAATAACAGTAGCTAATTGTGTAAGAAAACCTCGTGAGGAGACCTGAGCGACTGAGGTGTTCACATATCTCAAGTTAGTTTTGTTCACTATAGTTAATAAGAATTCTTTGGGACCTTGAAAAAATATTGGCTCTCGCATAATGCTAATTGGCACTGTGCAAAAAAATATTACACTGCAGTAAAACCACCAAAGAAGCCACCTATAATAGAAATACATCCGACTACAAAATAATTTCCGTTGCTGTAAATTAACTACCAATTACAATTGGCAGTTTCCACAAAGTCCGACAAGGGATAATAACAATATCTCTAAGGTTCCTTCAGGCAATAATCCTGCTCAGTTTCACATAAATTCTATAATGAGCTCTGTTTGACTCGGAGGGTCGTTCCCACATGGTCGCTTGTTAAATAAATATTACGCTGGAGTTTTAAGACAACGATTAGAGCGATTGTTTCTTTTTAATCGACATCGAAAAAAGGATGAGCTTCTCAATTCAGCGGAATATTTTCCTCAGTGTTGGTCCCATACAAACTTTGAACTGCTCAATACAAACCGGCAAATCAATCACAACGAATAAATAAATCAACCACAATGAATAAAACAAATAAATAACTTCCACACAACACAATCACTTCATCAAACATGGAAATACACAAAACTGAAGTCCAGTAACTGCCTGAACTAATAATAAATAATTTTATTTTCTTTTTAAGCCAAAATAAAATCCAAGTTCTAAATGCGCACTAAAAAGGCATAAATCGAGGTCAACAGACATACATTATGATAATGAACTTAATAACCTTATAACAATAGCGATTTGCGAGCAATTTGAAATCGATGCGATTGCGCGGCGAGCACGCCGCGCTGACGCTGCGCAATCGTCCGTCGACGCCATTTTGTACAATCTTGATTCATATGAAAGATACGTGTGTAAGCATACGTACCATTATTTAGAGGTACAATCGTCATCGATACAATGGATATAAAGTTATTTATAACTAAAATTCAAAATCGTCCCGTTACATGGGATATATAGTGGTCACTCTCTCCCAGTCGATTACTTGATAATGAATTCTCCCAGATTCATCATTGACTTGTAGCTGCTGCGTCTTTGAAGTAACCAAGCCAGCAGTAGTGTTTTCTCATCAGCTTAATACATTTTGCTACTGAGTATCCAAAACGCGGCGAGCACGCTACAAGCTCGCCGCGACGGCGTAGCGTTGCAATCGCAATCGCATCGCTTTCAAATCGCTCACAAATCTCTAGTGTGATAGGGCTGTTAGATAGAATTATGTTTAATGATGATTAGATAGTTTCAGGAAATCAAAAAATTAGTTTCATTAGTTACAAAAAAAAATTATTGCAATTTTGGAACGTGTTTCAAAGTCAGTTTTTATATTCCTTTAAGGTTTTTTTCTCACTACTCCGTTTACTGCCTGCTACTAATATATTTAATCCTCCTACTAATAAATTTTGGTTTATGCCCGAAATTAATACTGTCGAATAGTAGATATTTCTGTACATTTTAGGGCTGTAGTAAAAAAAAATTTGCAGATTTATCATACTTATCGGGTTAATTTTTACGGCGTTTCTTTTTTATTTTAAGATTTCATTCGCGTCGACGCCTGCCTTCGACACTCGTTGACTGCAGGCGTCGACGCGGATATTCGACGCTGACATGTTGGTGACTACCGTCGACAAGTGTCGGCGATTGCCGTCGACGAGTGTCGAGTGACGAGTGTGCAGCCCGTGTATAAGCACCGTTAGACTTAGAATAAGATAATCAAGATAAACCGTATTAAAAGTACTGGCCTATTTATAATAATTATTTGTTTGGTCAAGTGATTGTGTTGTGTGGAAGTTATTTATTTATTTAGTAAATTATTAATGAAACTGACTTATAAGTGTCAATGTTTTGTAAGAGCCAATGGCGGCAATGGTGCGCGCTACACTAGACAATGCGAAATGCAATATCAGCCACGCTGCAATATTTAGTGTTTGCTCCATACACCTTAAACGTTCATTGTTTGCTCCATACAAATGAACCAACTTTAACGCTCATAATTTTGGGCGGCGAGAGCCAACTTGGAAGAGACCGAGCAATAACACAAAGCTCGTTCGGAGGGTCTCTTGTTTCGGCCACTTGGGAAGCTATACAGTCGCCGTACTGTTGACCTCTGCCGGATCTGTTGGCAGTTGCTGCGCCGGGAGTTTGCTGACTGTTATATCTCACTCATTATTATTCATGGGTAACATACGGACGTTTTTACATGACTGCTCAAACAAAACGACCTTAGTTAGTTACACCTGAGATTTCCGCACTTAGCCTCATGGTTGGGCCATTGTATGCAGCAAAGCTGGGAGTTCACTCCAGCCAGCCTATCTCTTTCCAGAAAGGTAGCAGTGCTCTGATGTCACTGCAGGCCTCCTGAAGGGATCCCAGCCTCCCAATGATAGCGGTCCGTTGCTTTTCACGCCTTCACAGTGAATGGTCGCGAGGGCGGGTGTTTCCTCTACCTTAAGGCATCCCCGGCAAAGCGGGCAAAAAGACCTTACAATGAAAGACTCGACTGCTCAGCTAGGAAGTCTTGAACAAGACTTATGTGAATCTGTTGAATTTTTCGCGGGCAACAGCTAGTATTTTATAATAGATTTCAATATGATTTCAATAATAGATTCGCGTGGTAATTTTGATGTGTATTTTTCGGGATAAAAATAGCCTATGTGCTAATCCAGACTATAATCTATCTCTGTGAATAGTTTCATCCGTTCAGCCGTTTTTGCGTGAAAGAGTAACAAACATCAATCCATACATACAAACTTTTGCGTTTAAAACATATACAACTTGCTGTAACTTACTCTCAAAAATTGTAGAGACTACTATAAAATACTATGTACTTAGTATTTACATCTTTAAAACGTAAATATGTAAATCTATTACATAAGCAGCCTATATACGTCCCACTGTAGGACACATGCCTTCTCGCGATAAGTTTCTTTAACGCTGAAATATTATAGTATCATTGTCACACGCACACTCCTTAATTTTTCTATTATTGCATGTTTGTTTGTGGCAATAAATCATTCATTCATTCATTCTTTGGTCCCGCCGTTACTGCGGTTGAAAATTCAACCAATTTTCTTAAGGTCTAATCGCGTATATTTATTAGGTAAAGATTACCCTAGTTCTTAACGAATCAACAACATATGTAAATATAATAACGTGGAGGAGTTTGTATGACCATCGCGAGTCATTAAAAATACTATAACTCTAAATTGACAGTTTCGTTGCTTTAGCGGTAACACACCGACTAACAAAACAGAATTCGTGGATTCGATTAATGCTGAAAGTGGCCGTATTTAATTTGTAAACATGACCTCAGTCTGGGTATTGTTCCATGTTTGTGATGTCCTTGCCTGGTTACTACACAGGTTAGCCTAGTTTGGGAGCAGGACAAGTGATTGTGTTGTGTGTGTGATTGTATTACATAGTAGTAGTACCAAGATTATAAAGATACATGAAAAATCTTAAATATCTAATTTACATACTATACAACCTGGCCGTCTTACTAAGCTCGCCTTACCAACACCTTTTTGTGCAATAAATATTTTTTCAATTCAATTATAATGCTGCAGCCTAGGACCTTCTGTCAGAGAGAGAGAGAGAGAGAGAGAGAGAGAGAGAGAGAGAGAGAGAGAGAGAGAGAGAGAGAGAGAGTATGGACTTATTCACCATGCATGCCCACTCCGGATTGACAGTTTTAAGCGCTGGGTACCAGCGTGCGTGCATGGAACGACTAATTTATGTTGACGAAGCGAAAGAGGTCAGTTAGGATCGTGGCAAGTGGCAAACTCCTGCCTGCCTCTACGGGATACTGGCGTAAGTTTATGTAATGTAATATAGGTGTATGTGAACACCTCAGACAATCGGGAGCCTAATTATGCGCACCAAATCCTGTCGCCATCATGACGTTTGCGATAGTAATTTGTATGGAATTTGACGGTTAGACGACTGGAATCGTTCGATTTGGTGCTCGTAATATAGCGGCAGGCTTTCTCACAATGACTTCCTTCACAGGTAGCGAGTGTTATTGCTACTACCAATTCACAAATTATCCTAACTCAGAAAACAATGTCATGAAATATGGAACGATTCATATGTCTAAATAAACCTTATTTAAACTCAATTGAAGGAAAAGTAGGACTTGCCCCGCTCTCCCCATATAGTCTTATGTGAAAAGTTAATAGCCCCTTTGTTTACCAGTCCGTTTGTTTACGATAGACTTTTATTATTTTTATATACGATACGGGGATTAAAATGTGAGGCGAACCCTTTGTTTCGTTTTGATGGGACACTTCTACAGTGACGTAATTTCCGTAGATTTATGACTTAATTTCCAGCCGGTGTTGTTTCATTAAACGCCCGACGTTCGTTCACAAATTGACTGCTATTGTAATTGCCGCGTCGCATAACTTTGAAATCTGCTAAGAAAATGTAAATTACGATCACTTTTTAACCTACTTTAGCAGAAGGAAGTAGTTCTTAGTGCCTTCAAATATGCGATTTAATGATCATTGCTGCTCGCCGGGATTCGAACCCACGGTCTCTCGTATGTTAGCGTTTTACCGATCGCGCTACCACCGTTTCCTACTTCATATGTATAATAGGCATTTTAAAAAGGCTTGCTGGAGTCAAGTAGGCTCACAGCCTCGCCACCTAGATTGGCACAATTAGCGGATCTATTCTTTAGAAACAAACCGTGGGACGCACATACAGCCAACAACATGTGGACCTTTGTATACGTGCACTCTACTCAGTTACTTTACGAATTACTCTGCGACGAAAATTTTTATTGATCAGCTTTCTACTCTTCTAATGATACTAAGGGGCGTATTACGACGGAATTCCCATACAAACGTAGTTTGTTTTTAGGTTTCCTCACCGAAAGGGTACGGCTTATTATTAAGACTACGCTGTCCGTCCGTCCGTCTGTCACCACGCTGTATCTCATGAACCGTGATAGGTAGACAGTTGAAATTTTGACAAATTATGTTTTTTCTGTTGCCGCTATAGCATCAAATACTAAAAACGGAATAAAATTAATATTTAAGGGGGCTCCCTGTATTGGAGCGACTACCTGTTACCGTTATTAATATCGAGCAAGAAACTGCAAAAAAATTACGTTTGGTATATGGGATCCCCCCTTAAATAATTATTTAATTCTATTTTTAGTATTTTGTGTGATAGCGGCAACAGAAATACATCATCTGTGAAAATTTCAACTGCCTCGCTATCACGGTTCGTGAGATACAGCCTGGTGACAGACATACTGACAGACGGACAGTGAAGTCTTAGTCCCATTTGGCACCCTTCGGGTACGGAACCCTTGAACACAGGATATGACCGATAGATGGAAAGAGTTAAACTATAAAGGTTTTGTTATTCATCCAATGTTGAGAGCTTTAGCAATATTACATCATTCAGGGGTCAGAGTCACCTCCCAGCTTTTTGCATAGGGCATCGATCACCCGTTTGTTTCTGACAGGCTTTTATTAAACGAACAATCACCTCCATATATGACCCGAAATATAGCCCGTTAGTGTGATGACTGTACGCTTTTATTGTGAAACGTGAGACTGGCAGTCTGCTATGGGTTGCTCGCGACTGATTTCATGGGAAACACTAAGGAGTTTGTGCTAAATGCAGTTGTAATTATTAATTATAGTGTAGAAAAAGCAGAGCCTCTTGGTCCAGGCAAATATTTACTTATAAAAAAGCTTCTACAATTTTCTGAATGTGCATGTTCGGTTTTAAAAAAGGCATTTTCTTTATATACTTGTGCGGTGGTAGCGCAGTTGATAGAACGCTTACATCACATTCAAGAGTCACATACATTTGTGAATTTGTAGCAGGAATCACAAGCAGCCTATATACGTCCCACTGTAGGGCACAGGCCTTCTGTCAGAGAGAGTCTATGGGCTTAATCACCACGGTTAAGACTATGGGCGATTTCAAGCGCGGAGGTGTGCGAATAGCTCAGGCAATCAGGTTTCGATGACGATGTTTTCCTTCACCGCTAGCGTAACTTCACAAATTTACGTAACTTTGAAAACAAAGTCATAGGTACGTGCCCCCTCTGGGAATCGAACCTGGGTCTCTCGCTTCCGAGTTCAATGTTCTACCCACTAGGCTATCACCGCTAGCACTTGAAATCGCCAATCCGCGGTGGGCACCCGTAGTGATTAAGCCCATACTCTCTCTCTCTCTCTCTCTCTCTCTAAGAAAGTGAGACGTATATAGGCTGCTTATGTTATGTTTGGTTAAACTGGCGTGAATGAGATAAGAAATTGTTACACCTTACTTAGAAAGAAAAGTCATAGGTACAAGCTCGCACTGGGAATCGAACCTGGGTCTCTCGCTTACGAGTCCCATGTTCTACCCACTAGGCTACCACCGCTAGTAGGTAATTTCTGTAGCAGGTATATCACTCGCTAATTGTGAGGGAATACGCGGTGAAGAAACCTGAGCACTTGAGCCGTCATCATAGCTCCGCTTGAAATTATCAATCCGTGGTGGGCACGCTTGCTGATCACAAGCTACTCTCAGGGAAAGCCTGTGCCCTACAGTGGGTAGGCTGCGTTATTATGATTAATATTGAAGACTAAATGACCCAGTGAACTTCGTATTACCTACATCAATCTTAGATATAAGAAACTATTTGTAATATCTTTCACCTGGTTGTGCAATAAAGTGTTCTGTGTCTATCTGTCTATCAATCTTTTCTTCTCATCGTTTACACCTTCCCTGTACTTCCACAAATATAAAAAAGAAAAATTAGCCAATTCGAGAAAGGTTCTCAAGTATTAGCGAGGCAAACGAACAGCAATTGATTTATATATACACATATAGATTTCTCAGTGCTTAAGGCAAGTTACTGTTTGTTGGTGTCTTCTCTCCAGTTCAATGTATAAGATATAGGTTTTACAAATAATAATAAATTATATATCTAAACATAAACATAAACATTTACATACAGGCACATACATTGCTTCTGGCCACACACTAGCATACCCTGTGTCGTGGGAACCAGAAACAACGACATCACAAACATGTAAACATCCAAGACCTGGGTTTTTTTTTGTCCCCAGCCGGGATTCGAACCCGGGACCTCTCGCATGGTATGCAGATGCACTACGGCTGCGCCACGAGGTCTCAAAGAGTGCTTCACCTATCTTAGTGATTCTCACAGCCGGGCATTGCGGTCTGATCAGAAGCTGTTGTCCCTGAAGACGCCTACTCACTCGACGAGGTTTTTCAGCGACTCATCTACTGTAACGGCCGCTCGGCTGTGGGATGATCTGCCGGTTTTAATAAAGCGCTCTCCCTCCCTAGCTGTCTTTATGAACAAAGTAAAGGAATATACTATGTAGGTATAGTCTATTATTTATTTCCTCTTCGTGTCGATTTTTATTATAACTTGTATGTTTATCATAACTACATATGTTATGGTTTATGTAGGTATATTGTTGTTTAAATAAGTATGTATTTTAATATTCATAATTGCACCTACTACCCGTCTCGCTTTTCCTTCAGAATTTTTCCATCATATGGTTGTCCGGGAAGAAATTGCTATTAGCAATAAGGCCACCATTTGTACTATATCTTTGTAAATGTTTTATGTTGTGTTTTTCCTGGTACAATAAGGAATATTCATGCTCTGAGTTATCTTATGTTACAGAAAATAAAAATACACACTTTTAATTAACATCTTTCTTCTACCGGTAAGGGACCGGAAGAAGAGGCGTACCCGGCGGACATAATTCGACCAAATTTAGGGGAATTTTGATGAAGCGAAAGAGGTCTGTCAAGTAGTAAGCCCCGGTCACCGCTTACCCCTCCGAGATACAGGCGTGAGTTTATGTTACGTTATGCCTTAAAAATAGTTGAACCCCCAATTGACGAGTAGAATCCCTCATTTTCGGATATGAAAATATTGTTACACCGTGGGATGAAAACTGTTTTTTTTTTCCTGATATATCTTACCTTGAGTATTTGATTTCCCTTTAAGGCTTAGTCGACACTGATGCGAAGAACCAAATGTGAAACAAAAAAGAATACATTTTAGTATGTATGTAAAGCTTAATATTTCGAAAACGGAACACATTATGGTGTAAGCGAGAAAAAAAATGCATCCCTATTTTAGGTGTGGGGGGGGACGGTAGGTCGTATTGTATATTCAAACTAAATATGATAAAAAACTGACAATCTACCACCGGACGCGAGATTGCGTTACTTGGAATACAAAAATGGTACGGAACCCTCCGTGCGCGGGTCCGACTTGATCAGAATAGGTCTACTGTAAATACATGACTGGAGTTGTTAAAACCACGAAACCCCTAGAATTGTTGCACATCAAAAATACTGTTAGCATATTATTGTCAAAATAATATACCTACTATTTATGTATAAAATTCACTTATAGTTTTTGGGTGCGGAAAATTTTAAGTTCAATTAGTATTTTTAACAGAACTCTAGTTTTATATTTTATTCGAAAAAACAAGCATTTTCTGGTGTGTGGATAGTCCTTAAGAATCAGCTCCTTGTAAGGGTGTTACCTTTTTTACACAATTCATTTTTACTCCATCTTTCGTTATTTCTTATTCATTCTGTTCTGTAACATTTTTAAATCAGAAAAATTTAACTACGTCACCCATTCCTAGATTTGCTTTGATTTCGACGGACTACTACTATAACCTTGAACAAATAAGTACTGTTGTCATTACTTACTAAATTACCTTTCTATCTCATTTCGTTTCTATATCTACTATCTATAATGAAATAAAACACAGCATTTGGGAAGTATCATTTACACCAAGAACCCGACAACTGTATCGTTAGGCACGCCTGTCTACGTTTGGTCTACGGCGCGCTTCTACCCTTGTCAATCGTTTTTTCTGACCGTTCAATAGAAAGTTCGATCTGACCTGATGGATAGAACTTCGATATCCGAAGGAATTAGGGAGCGCCTAGGGTATGGAATTCGTATTAACATACCCTGGAGTTTGACGTCCATATACGTCCCACTGCAGAGCACAGACCTTGTTGAGAGAGAGGGCATGGGGTTAATTACCACGCGTCTCCACCACGGATTGGCAATTTCTAGCGCTGAATATATATGAACACCTCAGACATGGCGAAAGGGCATTTTAAATTCGGAAAACTATTTTTCTCTCTGTCTCTTTCTGAAAGCCGTAGGAAACAACACTATGGAATTGAATAGAAATGTCCGATTTTAAGTGTCCCTACAACAATGCCAGTCCATGCATATGGACAAGTGAAAATACGACAACACCCTTGTGGAAATCGAACCTACAACCCATAGATTGGTACTTTATCTATGGTGTTACAGCTAGAACAACGGACTATCTGTGTCTTTTGTGTCTTATCTAATGATATGAATGTTGTCCATCGTTTAGTCTGACCGGCCAATATTAGAGTCATCCTGACGGACGGGACGTCCGATATCCGATCTAATAAGGGAGACTTTAGGATGTGGATTGTTAAATTCATATTACCGTTACAACTCTACGTATGACGGAAACATACTGGCACTACCTGGTTTAAGTAGTTGTTGACCAATGTTATAAAACCTTAATGTTGACATTGTACATCCGTACAAGTTCACACTTTTAGCCGTAGGTAGCACTTTGAGCAGCAACAACATTTAGATAACAAATATTTTTGGCAACTTGTATGTCTATGTTCTGAAGTAAACAATAGGTAACTTTTTAGTGATAAAAATAAATAATTTTATATCCGAAGTTGGACGCATCGTTAGAGATATTCAATAAAATGTGTGTGTTTTTAGAATCCTTCCCATAAAACATATTGCTGTCGGATTTATATTTTTGTGTGTTTTTAAAATATTTATAAGGGTCGGTAAGAGACGTCCCAGTCGGACATAGTTCCATCAAATAAGAGATGTATTAGCAAAGGACATGGTAAAAATTACCCGAAACCGGCGTGCGTGCATGCGAAGACCAATGAACGTTGAGGAAGCGAAGGTGAGCTGTCAGGATCGTGGCAAGTGTAAGACCCTGGACTCTGCCTACCCCTCTGGGATACAGGCGTGAGTTTGTGTATGTATGTATGTATGTATGTAATTTTGATATTTTTACTTATAACTTTTCAGTAACTTTTGATCATACTCTTGTAAAACATTTCGTTTTAAGAGATTTATCGTCTAAATTCTATGACATGCCTTTCTTCCATGTTTCGTTTTTCGTACCTACAAAAAAATCGCTCTATCTAACCCAGCCCTTACTTCGGATCGTCTTCAGAGAACGAACCGGTATCTGCAGACAATTACAGTTTACACACTCCGCTAAATCGTTGTGAAAAATACCGATTGGACGTCTGTTGCGCCGTCGACAGTGTTATTTCACGGGCTAATAGGATGTCGGTTGACTGGCATGGTGCTGCTTCTCCAAATTAACAGATGGACGTAACTGAGAAACTCTCAAGACATCGCTTACTGCGAAGGAAAACATCGTGAGGAAACCAAAGGCATACTTGACTAATGACTATGTATAAAGGTTGTCTTTTCTGTTAATGTCGATTTTGCCGGGAAAAATAGTGATAGGTTCTGAATTAGACTGCATAAATCTATAAAAGAAAAAAAGGGCGGCTTGCGCAAAGACAATGTTGATAAATAAGTACATGAACAAATACACGTACATATACATACATACATAAACTCACGCCTGTATCCCAGAGGGGTAGGCAGAGACCAGGGACTGCCACATGCCACGATCCTGACAGATCAATTTCGCTTCCTCAACATTCATTAGTCGTTGCACGCACGCACGCCGGTTTCGGGTACCTTAAAATTTGTGAATGCTTTAATATACAATGGCAATCGCATGAACACGTCAATTTCATCAATTTTGTGACCACTTAGAGTCTACGCGGGCAAACATATCAGGCGTCAATGGAATGAAAAAAAAAAACCGGCCAAGTGCGAATCGGACTCGCGCACAGAGGGTTTCATACCATTCATTATCTATACAACATTAGACAAAGATTTAGTTTGAGAACAGCGCCATCTATAGAAACCAACAAGAAGCGTTTAACATTAACATTTAACGACATGATATCGGCGATCTAAAGGTTACAAAGATGGCCGCTAGATGGCGAGCGCTGTCTTTAGACAACGTTTGTTGTATGGGAGCCCCCCTTAAATATTTATTTTATTCTGTTTTTAGTATTTGTGTTATAGCTGCAACAGAAATACATCATCAGTGAAAATTTCAACTGCCTAGCTATCGTGGTTTATGAGATACGGCCTGGTGACGGACAGACAGCCAGACGGAGAGACAGACAGACAGACGGATAGTGAAGTCTTAGTAATAGTGGCCGTTTGGCACCCTTCAGGTATGGAACCCTAAAAACATGTTATGTAACCCAAATGTAAAGAAATAAAATAAATTTCACACAACACAATCGCTTCACCTGGTCCCAAGATAGAATATACTGTGTTATGGTAAAATTATGTTGAAGCAAATCTGTCATTGACCACCAACACGAACAGAATAGAGGCCTTGTGCATACAGTCAGAGAAGTGAGAATGATAGTTGCTATCCTGGCAATATTTATTCGAAGCCATATTTGCCGGCTGCTTTGAGCTCATACAAATTAAAGTACATAAACATAAAACAAACATTTACATACAGGCACATACATTGCTTCTTGCCCCATGCTAATAATATTAGTAATATTTTAAAGTTATTTCTATTTCTATTATTATTTAAGATTGGGTTCTTTTATCGGAAGAACACATATTTTTTAAGAGGGCAAAGCTAACAAAAAATATCACTACTTTCACTTATTCGGTTATTCAACTAAAGTAGAAATTCAGAGAAAAAATCCCACTAGCCCGTTGGTAAAAATGTGCTATCGAATAAGTAAAAATGAAGGATCCGATGCCAATTCACAACTCACACCATTACCTCCAGTTTCTAGTTCAAACGTTCGTGGATTGGCAACCAAAGGTAATTCTTCTATCTGGGCATTATCCAGGTGTTTACCATCAAAACAGATGAAAATCAGAAATGTTTCGTGAAACAACATCATTTTGAGTACGACGACAGATGTATCCGGATGCTAATGGTTCCAACAATATTCACTGAACCAGCGCCAAGGAAAATGCAGCCGGAAAATAGCGGTCGGAGATGAGCCTACACGGAAAATAAAAACCGAACAAGTGTTAGTCGGACTCGCCCACCGAGGGATCTCTACAAAGTTGTAGGTACTTACATTTTATAAGTAGTTCAGAATCACAAAAAATCATGTTTGTTTTATGGGAGCCGAAATATTTATTTTATTCTATTTTTAGCGGCTACAGAAATACATGTTCAGTGACAATTTCAACTGTCTAGCTATCACGGTTCATAAGATAGAGCCTGGTGACAGACAGACAGACAGACGGACAGTAGGGTCTTAGTAACAGGGTCCCTTACACTTTGGGTACGGAACCCTAATTAACCACGTTTATTTATCTTTTAACATGGCCTCTCCGATTATATTAAAACATTTTTGTGCAAGTTCTCCATTCGAATTAATTTAATCCAATTCATATACTGTTCACTCGATCGAATAGGGTCGAAAATATATTTTGGTGTTATACCCAAGCAGTAACAAAACCAGACGAAGATTCAATCGTCTCACTTCACGTTCGAGCACGCAAATGGATCCCTGTAGACCACAATTCAACGACTGGTGCAGCCGCTTTATGTTTCCAAGTTGTATTTTTTCCACAATATTATTTTCTACCGGCAACGTCCGACTTGCGTCAGGGATTCATATTTCATTGCGCAAAGGGATATTTATTCACCGAGGCGATGATAATAATATGCGGCTCGCCTAGGGCTGATAGAAACAAGTTTGACGATGGACGGTTTAAATAATTTTCAATACGCACATAGTTATAAAATAGTTGTTAGTTGGGTAGGTACGTAACAAATTTTTTGACAATATCATCCTATTCAAAAAAAGTTTCAATGCACGTATTTCCACAAAAAAAAAAACTTCCTACGTGTGAGGTAACAAATTTGTAGCCAAATTGGCATGCTTGGCGGTTGTCAGTGTTGCACTATTAATTCGAATGTGTCCGTGTCTACCAACGTCACTTACAACAATCCGCTTAGGCACACACGTGTCACATTAAGGGGCTCTAGGGAGTAATCGAAACTAAAAAATGTGTCTGTACACTCTAAATCATGTTAATAGTGATTTTTACGACCCATGGCCGAGAACCTAAGGCAAAAAATAAATAATAGAGCAGATTATACGGTTCGCAAAATAAAATTAACAAATTATAGACATGCCAAGGGACTAAACGCTCTTAAGAATTGTATGCATGAGATTTCTAGTAAATTAACTACTTTTGTATATTCAAATCTGTTCAATTATTTACACGTGAGACCCGTGCCCCTCGGTGGGGACATAATGGGTTTATGATGATGATGATTTACACGTGATCGAGTGACATCACATCTTAAAGTTTGGTGCTATTATACAAATGGCACTGGCAATAAAAAGTAAATAAATATATACAAACGTAACATAACGTCACATCTGTATCCCAGAAGGGTAGGCAGAGACCAGGGTTTTCCATATGCCACGGACCTGACAACCTCTTTCGCTTCATTAACATTTATTATAGTATTTTCTGAGCTTAACACGAGCACTAGTCATAATAAAACTGATTTTTAACTCATATTTACTCGTTTACTTTTCCATTTTACAATTTTTCGACATTTCGGTACTTTTGGAACATTTATTAGTCAAGCACACCGGTTTCAGGTAGTTAAAAAATATAGAATTGCAGTAAATAAAGAAACTTTACGTAGGCTTCATGCCTTGAAAGGTCGTCCTAGGTGAGGTAATCAATAAAGGTACGATGTCAACACGTCGCAAATTACCAAACCAATATTTGCTAATCCAGCTAGTATTATAGCAGGTATATATAGCCAGTAGTTATTTAGTACATGATGCTGTTGGTCAAACAATGACCGGCAGGTTTAGTCATCGATCGCACGATGTTTTTGTTATTTAGGAAACAGAAAAGCACTGACCACTCTAATGTTATTAGCTGTTTGTTATTCGATGACATATCCTATGTTGTTATGTACGTCTATAAGACATTAAATTAATGTAAATTTGTTCTGCCTTCCTTCTTTCTTTCTTTATTTCTTATCTTTCTTAAACGGTTCAAACCACACTTACATACTATTACTATTATAATTATTTATTGTTGTTGCCTATTTATTTATTATTGTTAGTGGCGGGGAGTCGCTGGATGCTGGCGGAATAATACCGAGAGGCTTGGAAAGCCATGTCACGATGATGATAATTTTTATTGCCAATAAAACAAGTCAAATTCCGACATGCACGACTTTTTAAATGTTAAAGTATACTGGCTGTACTTTATTCGCTACTAGATAGAACCCGCATTTTTGATTCGCGTTATGTAGTTGGCGTTGTTAAAATACGCATTATTCTTAACAGCCTCAAGTCCAAAATTATTTGAAGTTAGCTGAGTTATTTATTCCGATGAAAAAATGATTTTTCTCGCAAGGTATCTATTTGGCACAAGACCTGCGGTGACCTAAACTTTCTCGGGTCATTTATTACCCCGACGTATTTGACATTAAGTTGCTAAATCGAGCGACCCACGCATAGAGCCTGCTAGTAGGTAGGCGGTAGGAGTTGGCGGATACACCATTACTTTCCATTCAATGCCTCGATCGCTATGGACCGTGCCATCGTGCCACTGAGAGGGTCTAACATGAGTTTTATGCAAGATGAATTTTATTTAGTTATAACATCTGAAATGTACCATCATCATTCATCATCATTCAGCCACAAGAAGTCCACTGCTGGACATAGGCCTCCTCCATGGATTTCCAAAAAGACCGGTTGGAAGCCTGCATCCAGCGCCTTTCTGCCACTTGGATGAGGTCATCTGGCCATCTTGTGGCTGGTCGTCCTACGCTGCGCTTGCCGATATGTGGTCTCCATTCGAGAACTTTTCGGCCCCATCGGCCATCAGTTCTGCGTGCTATGTGCCTCGCCCACTGCCACTTCAACTTACTATTCCGCTGGGCTATGTCGACGACTTTCGTTCGTCTACGGATCTCATAATTTCTGATTCGATCACGTAGCGAGATTTCGAGCATAGCTCTTTCCATAGCTCGTTGCGTGATCTTGAGCCTTCTTATGAGGCCCATAGTGAGAGACCACTTTACAGTGCCATAAGTGTTTTACTGGTAATCACATATTTGACGCATATAAATATCTTGTATCTTGTATCAGACTTGCTAGATAACTCCAGCCAGCTTATATTATATTTTCAGAAAGCCAGCAGTAGTCTGATATCACCGGGCTTTTGACGGCGCCAATAACAATACAAATAACTTGATATGGAGTTTGCTTAGCCCCAAGGACGTAAACAATGACTTGATTAATATACCTTGAGATGTCAAAAACATTTCAGCGCCACTGCTTTCTCGTGAACAAGCATTGTTGTCTTTGTTTGTACCGAGTCACACTGCAATCGCGAAGAATTTGCATGTGTACTTTCAATTTACGGGTGTTAATTTCAATACACGATTTTAAGGGTTCCGTACCCGAAGGGTGCCAAACGGGACCCTATTACTAAGACTTCACTGTCCGTCTGTCTGTCTCCAGGATGTATCTCAAGAACCGCGATAGCTAGGCAGTTGAAATTTTCACAGATGATGTATTTCTGTTGCCGCTGTACCAACAATAGTAATTTATTTTTCGTTTTTTGCTCGATATTAATAACGGCAACCGGTTGACGCTTGAAATATTCACAGAATATATAGTTCTATATTCGCTACAAAAAATTTTTTTTTTCTCGATCTTTGAAGGCTTCGAGGCCGGTTTTTTTAATTTTATATATGCTTAAAACTATTAGCCTAAATAGATGCCATTTTAATTATTAATTACACGGCTCTCAAACCACCCCGATTTGAGCATGTATATACCACAGAACACAGGAATAAGGTAGAAAGCGCATGTGGGCGGGGCGCGCGTGCCACGAACTTGTACAAATGATGATATTTTAGAAAAACATACCCAGTCGGTCGCGTAGTCTTACCGAGCATGTTACTGAAGAAAAACTGTTAAAAAAAGGATAAAAATGCCATCGTGCGCAATTATCACCTGCAGAGCTCGAAGCAGAGACGTTAGTCAGACTAATGGAGGAATTTCTTTTCATCGGTACGTAAATTAAACCTTTATTTTGAGTGATTTGATCGAAAATATTGAAAAGAGTATGTTTTCCAGCAATAGTGAAAAATATCGCAAGATGAAGTATACATTGCCGGTGTTGTACGTAAATAATTGCTACACCAACGTATTATGTACGCGAAGAGCAATGCAAAGCATGTGTGTCTGCGTGAACGATTGACTTCACAATATTCCGTGGTACTCCCCAAAAAGAGTAGCGAAGGGAATAACTTATCGATAGTGTTGGGTCAGTTTGTCGTGGTGTCGATATTGTCTCAACTTTGTTATTACGGAATATTTCATTGCTCTTAGAAACCGGCTAAGTGCGAGTCAATGCTCTATTGAGCACCGAGGGTTCAGTACAGACTTGTAGGTATGTAAATAGTTCGTCCATTGCAGGAATCTAGTTTCCAAGATATTTTTTTGTAACTACTAATTTACGAATTTCGGATTTTTTCCCTTTCATTTTTTATTATAAATACATTTATTTGCAACTACAGTCACACACACAAAGCGAAATAACACAACATGAAATAAACATAACAAGAAAAAATATAGGCAGACGTTAAAAGGTAAAACTTTTTGCACATTCTGAGACCTACAATACACCGAAATTTGGTTTTATGACTCTTTGCAGTCTGAATTTGAGGCGAGTTCCCCATTTAACCACTTCTGACACACTTGTCACAAGTATTTACGAAGTAAATAATGAAACCTAATCTGATAGAATTAAGCGCTAAAGAAGATTAGAGACACACCAGTACATGCAACAATCAATAATTACACACAAAATATCAAAATTTTAAAATTACATTCGCAAAAAGCTTCGCCAAACAAATATCGATATCTTTTAACTTTTTGTCAATCCCTATGGCTTTGATTGTACGTACAGGCGCACGCACACATCAAAAGTTGCGTTGGTGTGAACTGCATTGGCCAATTGCAACGCTTGCTTTCGCGGCCTCCGACTCACGCACACATGTATAAGCCTGCGTGCGTATTGCTTACATTAGTAGTAGTAAAGAACGGTGGGGGTGAAGCGGCGACAGCGGTTCCCGTACAAAATACTATTCTAAAAATTCTAACTTATTTTCTCTGTTCTGTGGTGTATACAGATGAGCCGGGGAGACTTTTCTCCGAGAATATCTCGAGTCTTCCCGGCTCATCTGTATACACGCTGAAATTGGGGTGGTTTGAGAGACGTGGTAATGTAACAAAAAAAAAAATCTAGTTTTAGGTCTGGACCGTTTTTGTTTTACAAGGAACACTATCAGAATGCATATACACATTTTACATTAATAGTCACAATTTATTGGTTTTATATGCCTTCTTATTAGTCATAAATAAAGCGAAATCTTTTCTTTATTTAATAAGATCATATAAATTATGTCTTCAATCAATCAATTATTCTTGGTAACTGTTTGTTATCAACAAATATACTGAATTCACCGTAAATTAATTCAATATAGACAAATTTAATTTATTTTTTTCAATTAAAAGAATGCTCTCGCTTCCTTGAGAATGATATCACAACACCATACCGCAAAATCCCAAGGCTATTTTAAATGCATATCAACAGCGTTTTAGAGGAATCGATTGCTGTAAATAAAACTGTAAGTATACTGTCACGGTCAACAGTTGTTGGGGACTGAAGGAAACTGGTGGCAAGGGGTGGAATCAATTAAAGGGGTGCTGGGAGTAACGCTAGCGCCCGAGGACAAAAATTCATGTCTTTTTTACAGATCAAATTTGCAAAAAAGTATCAGCAGGTACAATCTCTCAATCATGTTAACAGTGACTTTTAGGACCCACGACAACGAACCTAGGATCGCGAACTTGGGACTAGATAGCATTTATGCCAATAACGGCCGTTTCTGGCGTTAACGCTATCTAGTCCTAGGTTTTTCGCCTTAGGTTCAGGGCCATGGGTCCTAAAAATCACTATTAACATGATTGAGAGATTGTACAGACACTTTTTGCAAATTTGATCTGTAAAAAAAGATATGATTTGTTTTCCTCGGTGACGCTAGTGTTACTCCCACCACCATTTTAATATTTTGAGCTCGATGCTTGCAGATTTGTAAAAATGCCCAACTTCGAAATGAAAAACTAACATCTAACTTCCCGGACACATGTCCGAACAATACTCGTGGTAATGTTACCAGACCCATTTGTCTATACTGCCTTGTCATGCTACCTCAACTGCCTCTATTGGTACGACGAATCGATACCAGCCTACAGAGCTAAATATAATGGATTACACAAGATTAACTGGCTATTTTACTGGAAAGAAAAAGTTATTTGATTATTAATTTTCCACATGAGTTCCATTATAGGTCATAGATTTACTTTCAAATGTGTTATTAAGATAAAAGGTCTCAAATTCCAAACAAAGGTAGTTTTAGCAGACATCACGTACTCCAAATACTTAGTGGTGTAGCGGTCAGATTAACATGCCGGAGGTCGCAGGTACGATTTCCATTGGGGGCATTATTCAGACTCATCATCATCATCATTCAGCAACAATAATTTCTATCCGGACGGCAAGCTCGCGCTGCGCTGTATATTTGCTTAATCATCAATTACAGCGGGTACACAAAAGGCGTTTTGCGCGCGCCTAATTCCATCCCGTAATTAAAAGGGTGAAAGGTGATTTACTAAAGCTCCTGAAATATGTATTTTATTAGTATCTATAACATGGAGTCTTTTAGAGGAGTTTTCAAAATCAAAATTTGCGGCAGTCTCATACAAATTTCCATCCCCTAGTTTAAGGCCGGGTTCTCCGAGTGGACGGATTTGTATGGGACTCTAGACTGCCCTCTCTAGGTGGAATGTATATGATGGCAATGAAACTCGGATGACGATCGGAGACCAGCCCCTATATTACGCGCACCAAATCCTGAGCGATTCCAATCGTCTAACTGTCAAATTAGTTTGGCATTTCACAGTTAGACGATTGGAATCGCTCAGGATTTGGTGCGCATAATTAGGCCCCAGGTAGACGAGCGGATGTTGGGGGAAAAGTAAGCATTTTTGAAATTACAGAAATACAAATCCTGTTAATAGAATTTTGACGACCAATGTCACTAACACATTCAGTGATTCAGTGATGGTATATTTTTTACTATCCAAAACTTAGTACAGCTTGTATAAAACCATCTAGTTATAATTTAAACTCATGTTCGCATTTTTTTTTATGCTTTAAACTTTAAAAAATCATAAAAAAGATGATCGACAGCCTTAGATATGACATTGAGAAGTAACATATATATTTTCAGAACTTAAATACTAACAATTAGAGAGTAAAATGTATTTTAAAACACCTGATTTAGGTGTAATGTCGGCATTTTACAATATTTTGTTATTTGTTTACTAATAATAGATTAGATACCAAATTTCAGCTTTCTAGGACTTAAGGAAGTACCCTAAGAATTTTGATGATCATCAATAAAATCTTACGAGTAAGTATAAGAGATGTGAAATTACAACTTAATATGTTTAATGAGTCGACTATTGACATCAAATCCCGAGAATTTTGTTTATCCGGTATAATCCAAACCCAAGTTATGAGGGTTCAAAAAACCGGCCAAGTACGAGTCGGACTCGTGCACGAAGGGTTCTGTACCATTATCTATACATCATTAGACAAAGATCGAATTTGAGAACAACGCCATCTATAGAAACCAACAAGGAGCGTTTAACATTGACATTTAACGACATGACATCGGCGCTGTAAAGGTTACAAAGATGGCCGCTAGATGGCGAGCGCTGTCTTTAGACAAAGTTTGTTGTATGGGAGCCCCCCTTAAATATTTATTTTATTCTGTTTTTAGGAACAAAAATACATCATCTATGAAAATTTCAACTACCTAGCTACCACGGTTTGTGAGATATAGCCTGGTGACAGACAGACAGACAGACGGACAGTGAAGTCTTAGTAATAGGGTCCTGTTTGGCACCCTTCGGGTACGAAACCCTAAAAACGACGAAGCGCTTCCAGAAAAGGTAGTAGTCGCTTTGCTTGGTTTATCTTGGCGGGGGCATTACCGTGCCTCCAGATACGGAACATACTGATAGACAGAAAAATAACGGTCTTGTTTATAAAAACGCCATTCCTTAAAACACCCCTCATAGGCAGTTAAAATAATCTGTGGTAAAGGGAAAGACGTGACCACTGAGGAGTGTTTTAGAGGAATCGTGTTCGTATATATAAGACCGTAACTTTTTTAATTTATAACGCTCCACTGGTCTTACATGATATTATGTCCTGACGGGATATTGAAATTGAAGTATGGGACGGCCGTCAACACTACGAACTACTATGCATAACCACAACATAGCTACCATGAGTACTTCCAATAAACTTTACTCGCCACAATATCGGGCTCACATTATTCATCCGACTATAATAGATCATGAATGACAGCAGCTAGGCGGCGATGCGTGCCAAAACACAGTTCAAGGGCAGAATGTTCCACAAATATGCGCGGAGTCTTTCAACTTTTCCAATACGAGCGCAGTTAGGAATCCGATAGCGGGTAGAAGGTCATTGAGCGTGTGGAAAATGGATCGTATTATGTATAAAACAATATAAGCAGCCTGTATACGTCCCGTCGTTAGGAAACCCGCGGCTTGGTTGGCTCCGCACGTATTGACTTGTCTTTCCTGTGGGCTGGGCTGACTAAGCTGTCAGGATGGGATAACTACTGCGCAAGCCTAGATATTCCATCTAAAAAAAAAACAATGTTCCAGGCACTGCAGCGTCAGATTGGTCCCTTCACCCATCTAGTGTGAATGAAGGTGCCACTGGATGCTGTATAAATCATCGTATTAAGGAGATACGTCCCACTGCAGGGCCTAGTGTTTCTCTCAAACAGAAAGAGCCGTGATGGGCTTGATCACCACCTGTGCTTTACCGGTGCTGTACGGAATACCGATTTCTAGCGCTGAGGAATATGACTGAGATGTCCGAGGTTCTGGATCTCTCACGAATACGAGACCAGCATTCTACCAATTGTCTATCGCTCTCACTATATGGATAAAACTTCTTATTCTTATATTTTATGTATAAAGCTAGGCGAGGGCGAGCTAAATCTCAGTTTATGTTATCAATAAGAGCTTAGACTGATTTTCGAACTGGTATTTAATAGGTAATAGTAGAAGGCGAGCTAAATCCCAGTTTGTGTTATCAATAAGAGCTTAGACTGATTTTCGAACTGGTATTTAAAAAAAATATGTACTTTTACTATTACTTTTTAAATTACCAGGAGACGGACAGCAGCGTCTTCCTGAGATTCCAACTACATACTGCGATCGCCAACCCGCCTGCCAAGCGTGCCGATTATGGCAAAACCCCTCATGGTTACGAAAATCGTGAGGGAGGCCTATGTCCTGCAGTGGGCGTCAAATGGCTGGTACTATGTCTGGTCTGCGATAAAGAGAATTTTTACTTATTCTATTCTAATTTAATTGAAGTGTATGTTACAGGTACGCAACATTCCAGGTAACTAGGTAACGACGTTGTTATCTTGCTATTAGTGCACCCACATCGTTTTTACCACTTTTACCACGTACTGAAAGTCAAACTGTTGCTCCACAGTAAGTGTGGATGCACCATAAGTCTAATCGGTGGACACGTCAAATATAGGAAATGGCCGTTACTGGTGAGACCCTAAACAATACATTTACCTGACTGGCATTAAGCTGGCACCCCACTTGGCTATTTGTATTCGCGTATTCGCCGACGATTTGGTTTAACATTGCAGTTTTAACAAAAATAAGTGCTGACAAGTCGTCAGAATACCCGGCAAAGGATGGTTAATATTTTCCAAATACGCAAATGCGAGTGGCCAAGTGTGGTGCCGGCGTGACACTTGCTATAACAAAGTCGTTGCTGACGTCACGACTACGACGGTGAATAGAGGTAATTTCCAGCCAGTCTCCGCTTCCAGTCGGTTGAACTGTCACAGTCTCGACTTCCGTTTTCGGGCGTGTTTGAAACTAAGTCGTGATTGAACACGCAAGGATGCCAGAGACATAAATCCGACATTTTTTTTATTTAGCCTATGTACAGCCCACTACAGGGTACAGGCCTTCTCTCAGAGAGAGAGAGAGAGAGAGAGAGAGAATGGGCTTAATTTCCACGTACGTCCACGGGTTGGAAATTTCAATCGCGAACTATATAAACACTACAATACCATGAAAATTATAATACCATGGAAAAATATGTGTAAGTACAGTAGTTCGGTTTTATACACGGTCAAATGTGGACCAAATTCAGCGAGTTAATTTTGCTCTCCTAGCTTTCTTAGTAGTGTATGGAGTTTTAAACGATTAAGTTTGTCGAAGATATCAGCACTTAGCAAAGACAAGTTGGTGGTTTTTGTACAGATTAACGACAAAAATATTGCATCTCACAGACTGATCCGGCTCAGACTCAGCTCAATGAGACTGGGATAAGCTAAAATCCGTGTGGCGCCGGATTAAGAATAACGTCACTCCATTTCCTTCCATGGATGTCGTAGAAGGCGACTAAGGAAATCAATTGGAGATGGGCAGCAGCGTCTTCCTGAGATTCCAACCGCATACTGCGATCGCCAACCCGCCTGCCAAGCGTGGCGATTATGGCAAAACCCCTCATGGTTATAAAAACCACGAAGGAGGCCTATGTCCTGCAGTGGGCGTTAAATGGCTGATGATGAAGATAAAAGACTCAATCCGTGTCAATTGACAAACAATAAAAGAAACCGGAAAGAATGCACTGGGAAAATACATACAGAGGAATAAGATAGAACCTATGTAAGTAAGATTTCAAAGTAGAGTAAAACTTTTTGCTTAGGTTTTTAATTATATCTGGCCACTAAATATTATCCTTTACAAATCAATTTAATTATCTAAATTCCCGCCGACATGTTTAACTTTGTACGTGCTACACAAATAAAAATTCAATTAAGTTTATTTAGTAGCCTGCACTTTTACTAAAATATTTTTATTAGCATGTCATATTACGTATTGTTTTCTGTTAGTCTGTGTAACGGTTATGGTAAGCAGCAAGGCAAACTAATTGAAAGATTGAATATTATGATGTTCTATTTTTAATCAAAGTAAAACGCGCGACGTCGTTGGAATTTCACCCGGACAGTTGACATCGGAGGCTGAGCCATTTCTTAAGGCTTTTATTAATTATTTTTCGCGCCCGGCTCCCCATTTCGTCGATTAGGTGCGTTCCTAGTTGGTCCATAGTATATCTCCTTATATTTATAAACATAACACAAACTCACGCCTGCATCCCGGAGGGGTAGCCAGAGACCAGGGTCTGCCTTATATTCATGAAAGTTTGCTATTTTATTTCACCTTTTTTTCTTGTACTCTTTCTTTTCTTTGCCAGCCTTTACAATACCAAAAGTTTGTTGGAAGAGAATACTACTTGTTGTACTAAGCACACCTTTGTAAGTAATGTAATTATAATTAGATAAATAAAGAGTTAAAATAAAATTAAAAAAAACTTTGGCCTTTGCACCTACGTAATGAGATGATCTATGCAGCGTCCAGTGGCACCATCACTCATACTATATGGGTGAAGGGACCACTCAGACGCTGCAGTGCCTGGGATATTATTTTAGATGGAGTAGGCTTGCCCAGCACCTATACCATCCTGACAGCTTAGTCAGCCTAGCCCGCAAGAAAGACAAGTTAATACGTGCAGAGCCAACCAAGCCGCGGGTTTCCTCACGATGTTTTTCCTTCACCGATAGCGTGTGGTATTGCTACTACAAATTCGCAGATGTACGTAACTTTGAAAATAAACAAAGTCATAGGCACAAAAAGATAAAGAGTTGAAATAATAATAACAATAATCCTTTGGAATAAAGCTCGTTGTCAGCGAGCTTCATTCTGATGAGTAAACGACAGAAAAAGACAATTTCAATGGCTTTGATAGTAGACTGCATTTGTCCTGAAATTAAAAGAAAGGCTAGAGAAAGGGGAAGAGAAAGAAACTTAGAGACAGATAAAGGGACGAAAAACGTAATTACATAAACTGACACCTGCACTCTGGATAGAAGGCTTGCCACTTGCCACGATAAGAAAAATCGTTTATTTACTTAACAAAACGTTTACAGTAACATAATCAGGCAAGAACTTTCATTCAAGTATGGAAATACTTGTATCAGGAAGCTCCGCTCTCCCCACACTTCGACGTGATAATGTTGGTCTCAAACATAAATTGATTGACATTACCTAAAGCATATAATACTAATCAACTTAGTTTTCTAGGTAGGCATTAGCGTAAATGGGTGTGTATGGTGATGAGTGTGTGTGTGTGTGATCAGCTGATTTGCCGGGATTCGTTAGAAGAACCTATTTTAAAATGGTAAGTGCATGTTTCGTATGGCGCCGGATTAAGAATAGCGTCACTCCATTTCCTTCCGTGGATGTCGTAAAAGGCGACTAAGAAAAATACCACAGAGACGGGCAGCAGCGTCTTCCTGAGATTCCAACTGCATACTGCGATCGCCAACCCGCCTGCCAAGCGTGGCGATTATGGCAAAACATGATTATAAAAAAACCACGAGGGAGGCCTGTGCCCTGCAGTGGGCGTCAAGTGGCTGATAATGATGAATGATGATGATGAAGTGCATACTGAACTCAGTACCTACTTAAGGGGATCCAGTGGGCAATTAGCGCCACCAATTAATCGTATTTGCAAAAAATGTCTGTCCAATCTCCCAATTATGTTAACAGTGATTTTAGACCAACGAAGAACCTAGAAACACGAACCTGGGACAAGATACCATTTATGTCAAAAACAGCCGTGTTTGGCGTTAACGATATCTAGTCCTAGGTTTTTTGCCTTAAAATCCTTAAAATCACCATTAACATGATTGAGGGACTGTACAAACACTCGTCGCACATTCCATCTGTAAATAAAGATAAGAATGTTGAGGAAGCGAAAGTGATCTATCAGGATCGTGGCAAGTGGCAGTCCCTGGTCTCTGCCTACCCCTTCGGGTTAGAGGCGCGAGTTTATGTATGTATGTATACAATAAAATGTTTTTTTTTCCTCGGTGGCGCTAGTGTTACTCCCCCTTAAGATAACGCAGCTTATGTTATATACGTCCCACTGCAGAGCACAGACCTCCTCACAGAGACTTTGTACTTCATCATCATCATCATCAGCCTATGCTTGTCCACTGCTGGACATAGGCCTCTCCTATAGCACGCCACTGAGCACGGTCCTCGGCTTCTCTCATCCAACTCTTGCCAGCCGCCCTGCGAAGATCATCGCTCCACCGAGTCTGAGGACGTCCCACACTACGTTTACCGATCCGCGGTCTCCACTCGAGAACTCGTCTACCCCATCGGTTATCAGTTCTTTGGATAATATGGCCGGCTTGTACTTAATCTCTTTTATTTAAATTCGTGTTTTCATACAACAGTAATTAAGAGATTAGAGAAAAAAGGGAGCAGAATTAATTTGATTTGTGTATAACTTAAAAAGAAGTGCCTACTACAGACCGCCCACGGAGTTAGCTAATCAAATTATTTACCCACAAGTATTTCAAATAAGGTCTAATCCAGATTACTCTCGAGCCTCAGATTATTGTAGGTAAGGTGGGGTACAGTGAAACGAAAAAGTCATTTTGATTTTTATAAAAATCTGTATTCATTTAATCAACAAAAGGTTTATACTCTCATATACCATACTTAATCATCTAATAATCAGTCAATGAAAAGAGATCAAAAGTTACTGGTTACTCTATTATTTTTCAGTTTTTCGGAGACCCTGATTCTGTTTCATTGTGCCCCAGGTCTGGGGTACACTTAAACACACCCTGGGGCACTCATTGTGCCTTACGTTATGGGGCACAACGAAAACCATATAACCAATCTACTCCTGCCATTTGATGGTCTTTCCATGACTGTGGAGTCTCAAGGTTAATAATGTGTGGCTATTTCGTATGCGAGTTTTCTAGCATATTCTATTGTGTTCAACCCATACGACATTTTAGCACATGTGAGTAACGCACTCCTGGGCTTCCAGAAACACTCTTCGCACTTTGTAATTCGGTGTATACCTCATAATGTTTCTCTCCCCTTCAGGATTAGCCTTTTTTTTCTTGTAGTATCTATACCTACAGTGTGTGTGTGTGTGTGTGTTCATATTGGCTCCTTCTCTTAGTCTTTCCATTTTCAACTAATTCTATTGCTTCTCTCATATCAATTTCTGAATGAAGCCCTATGCTTGTTTTTCTTATTCTATTTCGCATTGCCATTGCCTCCTCCCTAAAAATAATGTAAAGAAAGAAAAAAGAAAATAAAAACGAAAAATATTGAACCCAAAGCTACCTTTAAGGGACACAGTAAAACAAGTTTCATTGTGCCCCGTTTCACTTTGCCCCACGGGTACCTCAAATAAGAATCATGCACATAAAATTTTTAGGTTATAGATACCGGCACTTGAATAATCAAAATATTAGGCGAAATAAGTAAGAAAAACAAAAAAAATACGCACACTCACTACAATCAAGTTGTCGCAAAGTGAAAACGAAAAGGTTTTTTTCAAAAAAGCCCCGAATGACCACCCAAAAAAATTTTTTTTTAATAAGTCAACAAGCAACAATGCAAGGAAACAATAACAACGGCACATGATGGTGGCTTGGTCGCTTGTCAAAGTAGTGTTACCAGTTTGAAATTTAATTACTAATTGGTAGAAATACAACGTTTGTTTTACTGTACCCCGTGTGTCACTGAGCCCCACCTTACCCTATAGGTATCTTGTTGAGGGTCTAGATTTTTGCAGGGCACCATGACTGCTATCAGAGGGTGAGTATGGCCTTAATAACTACGCTTACCCATCGCGGATCGGCAATTTCAATCTTTGCGGTATGTAAGCACCTCAGACACTTAGGTCTCCTCACGATGTTTTCATTCAAAGTTAGCGAGTGGTATTGCTGCTATAACTTCACATGAGAAGTATGTAACTTAGAAAACAAATTCATATCGGGATTTGAACCCACGACCTCCCGAATGAGAGGCCGGCGGTCTACCGCTCCGCTACCATCGCTTCCGCATTGAAGGTCTAGATTAGTCTGATATAACATTTATATATATTACACATTACATAAACTCTCCCGGAGGGGTAGGTAGAGATACGGGTTTGCCACTTGCTACGATCCTGACAAACCTCTTTTGCTTCATCAATATTCAAGGACAAATACAACTAACATAATAACTCTTTCGTTGAGTATTAATAACAGTTGTGCAAGCTTGAAAAATGTCAAAAACTTAAAATTATTTTACCGTAAAGAATGTACATTATAATAATATTGTACTATTCGATTTTAAAAAAGAAAAATTGGCACTGAAATTATTAAGTTTAAAAGCAAATTTCTTCAATCATAAACTAAGTACAGACAAAAAATATGCCTTAAATGTCTGAATGTTATTATCTAGCAAAGCCTCAGATGACACCTACTTATACTCATTCAAAATGTTACAAAGTGCGAGCGAGATGGATGCCAGCCGTAGCCGCAGCCTTAATATGTTTATCATCATCATAGATTTGCCTTATTCCTTCTTCAATCCTTATCTCTCTCTCTCTCACGCGAAACGTACATGCTGAAATCTGGGTGGTTTGAAAGCCGTGGTTATGTAATTAACTATTGAAAATTAATTTAAAAAAAATTGTTTAGGATTCTTGTTTCGAGTTGCCTCACTGTCTATCAGAACAATAACCCTCAGACTTATATTCGCATATATACGCAGGCGTAGATTCGAGTTTGTGTCGACATATTTTTGGAAATGCCTTTTTTAAAAGAACAAACTAGCGCATTCGATATGTAGGCAGGTTCATTTTACTATGGCTTTAACCATAGCACCTTTAACCCAATATTCATGGTGTATACGTATAAAATGAACTGCTGCTCGTTAGTCTCGCTAAAATCGAAAACGTCTGGACCGATTTGGCAAAAAATTTTTTTCTTATATTTGTGGAACTCCAAGGATGGATATGATTATATGATATGGATGAAAAAAAGATAGATAGATGTAGGTGATGCGAAATTCATCGGGTCATCTAGTAGGTATACCACTGCAAACATCGCCAAAATTAGCTACATTAAAAATTATATTTCAGCCCTCCGTCATAATGTCCAAAACGAAAAAGCCCGGCAAAGGTACGCTTAATTTATTAAGAAGCCCTGTTATTCGGGGGCTTAATTACTTAATAATCCGCGTTAGCTCGCCCCAGGAGTTTCCCTTTGACCCTCCGGCACAATTTGGCCTGCGGCCCAGTTCCACCAAAACGGAAGGCGCAGAAAGTCATCTAAAGACGCCTTTCACTCCGAAGCCTTTTAAGATTCCATAACCGAAGAATGCGAACAGCACGCTGTTACGACTTTGATTACCTGTTTGTTCTAGCTGTTAATGCGCTTCACTATCAAAACAAAGGCCGTGGTTTCGATTTCCGATGGAGGCCGTCGTAATTGATTTGTACAAATGGCCTCAGTCTGGATGTTATTTCGTGCTTGTGATGTGATTGCCTGATTACCATTGTTTGGGACCGGGTTCAGACCAGATTCTTATTCTTATGCATAAAGTTCTAGTGGAAGTTGTTATAAAAATTTCATCGATCTATCTGACATGTAAAGGGTTTTTTCTCTTAAACCGTCAAATGTAGCATTAATATTGCCTCAACACGGTCCCGGCCGGTGTAATGTGGATTTACCTTAATGCATCATATTTAAGTCCTAACTATAAGACACGGGCCTGTTCTCAGAGAGAGAATTTCTCCGATGCTAACCAGAGCTAACAATGGAAAAAAATCGTGTCTTCTCTTATAATAGTGAACATAATAAATGTCTAGAAAGGCGATAGCCATTTTTAGAATCTACAGCAAAATCAAATCAAATCAATTTTTTTTTATTAATTGTAGCACAGAAACTGCGACTTAATGAACGGTACAACTTAAACTGGGTGTCTATTTCAAAATCTAGATCAAAATGAGAAAAAATGGACAATAAAACTCCAAAGTTAGTCTTTTCAAGTCCTTAATTAACAGAGTTTATATAAATATTCTAAAACCTGGAACTCATGCATTGAACTGGCTTTAATTCCAGATATCATTGTAATCTAAATAATCTTTAGTAGCTTTTTTGGCACAAAGTGTGCTTTACACATTTTTTGAACTGCGGTTCTGGCAAGCTTATTATATCCTCAGGAATGTTATTGTAGAAACGTCTACAGTGCCCCATAATTGCAAGCCTACATTTTGGGAACGAAAGTTTATGTTTATTTCTAGTATCTTCTTGAGTGGACGTTCTGTACTTTCTTAAGGTGCACCTAGTTGCCCCACTTTGACTGGGTCGTGGCAGTGCGTCAAATGATGCCCCATATTTTTATCAGTTTTCAATTAGGTCTGCAGATCTATATTATTAAGTGGAAATACGTCGACTGCTGATTATTCAATTAGCGAACAAAAGTTTTAATATATTTGTCTGTGTGAAAACTTTTGTGTAATAAACTCAAGCATATCTGTCCAGGGACTGGGTTCTGTCACTTGCCACGATCTTGATAAACCTCTCAAAAGTTCTCATTTAGCTTATAGCTCAAGGAAATAAGGACTAATTTGGTATCTTTCGTATCGAGTCATATTTTCATCTAAGTTTCAATTCAATCAATCAGTCAGTCCGTATTTGTCCACTACTAGACATAAGCCATCTCATCACTTGTATTTGAAGAAGTGGCGTACTATGGGGGAGGGCCCCCCTTGTACGCCACTTCTTCAAATACAAGTCAAATTAATATAGTGTCTACCAGTCGTGCTCCAAAGACGTGGTGACCGTGATACCGCAATTAAAAAGTTATGTCTAACTATTTGGGTCATGATAGTAGTCAAAGAATTTCTGAACTTCATAACTACTTGATGTCTTTTGCTCACACAAACTGGCCACAAAAACGTTGGTCCGTAACCCTCAACAAAGTATGCCAAGTGACTTTGTACGGACAAAAGATACACCGTGCGAGTTGGTACCTACCCGCGTGTGTGTGCGGTTAAAATGTTCTGTGAAAAGACTTCTCTTTGTCACAACATTTTGTGGTTTGTATGAAGCTTTGTCGCAGGTAGGGAGAACAGCTGTTTTGTTGGAATATTGGACGGAGTGTAGAGTTATAAGTTCTAGAACTGCAGTCCATAAGTGCGTGTTTTGTTTGTTTTTTAGGCAATAAATACCCATTCATTAAATTTGATTTCAAAGCTGGGACTGCAATTTTAAATCTTATAATTCTATGAAAATAAAAATAAACAGAGAATGAAAACATTACAAACAATATTATTTAAACAAAGAAATCGGCAAATGGAGGTATCTTAGCTATTTTCTGTCCAGGATGGGCTTTCGAAGTAAGGCAAGAAATTGAGAGCCAACTTGGCATGCCTAGCGTAGACAGTTGTCGGTGTTGCGATATTAATGCGAATGTGTGCGTGTCTGTGAACGTCACTTACTACATTAAAAGGATCCAATAGATTCGAGTTTGTGTGGAGTTATTTTTGGTGCCTTTTTAAAAGAAACAAACTACCGTCTTCGATCGCTATTGTTAAAACACGTTCATTTTGCTAAGGCTTTCAAACCACCCAACATCCATGGTGTATGGGAACGGTGCAACAGAGCTAAGCAGCTGTTGCTACCATAAAGGCAACAGTCTTTGCGGTGGTTTTCCGTCGGTCGTTCGCCGAGGGAGGGTCGATCGTTAAAGGTCTATGATTTTGCCGACTCATTACGCTGGGGCCGCAATTTGGGCCCCTTCGCCCCCAAACGCACTTGTTGACAAGCCGCCGCTACGGTAATGTCTTACTGTAATATTAAGAGAAGGGCTGTTATTACGTATTGCGTGACCCGTACTTAGATATTTAATAGCGGTCAGTGTATATAGAACGCTTTATAAATAAGTTTAATGCTGCGTACAGTCGACAGCACAGCGACCTTTACACCCGTGCACTCTACCTACTCAGTTAAGTTACCGAGTTTGCAACTAAAATGTAAAGATTGATGCGCTGTCGAAAGAACGGTGGGTGTAGCTAAAGATAAAGTCCCTGGTTATGTGTTATATAATAACCTTCTCAGCCCTGACCCTGAAAGTAACAATGGTTTTCAATTGTTATTTTCAAGGTCAGGACTGAGTAGGATATTTTATTAATGTAACTGTTAACTAAGCTAGAGGACCTCAGTAAATGTATATAAATTACAAATGATAAAAGATTAAAGTAACCTATTTGAATATGAAAAGCATTTATTTTGAGAGCAATCACGAGATATTAAAAAAATACCAGTTGTTTTTTGCAAAAATGGGACTTAGGTCTTCGTCACGTAGTCATTATCCTCTAGGGAAATCTCGCGGTTTTTCGAGCTATGTTCAAATTACGTTCAGCGTTTTTTACTCAAACAAATTTTCGCGTCTCAAATTCCTCAGTGTCTCAGGACAAAGGTGTATAACCAATGTGTGTTGCCAGTGATGACTTATAGATGTGAGACCTGGTCGCTGACTATGGGCCTCATAAGAAGGCTCAAGGTCGCCTAACAACGTGGTTACGGTGGCGGAGAGTCGCTAAATGCGGGTGGCACAAGACCGGGAAGCTTGGAAAACTATGAGGGAGGCCTCTGTTCTGCAGTGGCCGTCAAATTTCTGATGATGATGATGATTTTTACTCACACGTGGTATAGAACAGATTTAAACTGACAGTTTTATCCTTTTATTGGAATTGTAGTGAGTCATTTTTTTTACTTCTTGTTTGCAAAACACTATTCAAAATCATATTTATGAATTACTACGTGAAAACAAGGGGGGAGTCTTGGCATATACTACGAGTGGTCATCGAGGTGAGGAGGGGGATAAAAAACGTAACAAATACGTCACGTAGTTATGGCTAAGTTCTTGACTGTGTCTTTTGACAGAAATAAAAAATAACGTGAAGCGGGTACTTACTCAATGCAATCTGATGCCTTTTATCTTTAGGGCGGCTTCACATTAGGTCGCAAGCAGCACTGTACTGATCGCACGCGGCGGCCGCGCTGCCGTCCGCTATGACAACCATGTGTCGCGCGGCTATAGCGCTACTCTTTTTAGTATTGAAGTCAGCCGCTTCTGAGCATCGCGATAGCCGCGCTGCTACTGCCGCGCTGCTTGCGACCTATTGTGAAGCCGCCCTAAAGATGAAAGGCTCAATTATTCAATTCAATTATTTAATTATGTAGTGTTTTTGAACTGTTAATAAAATTGGAAATATAATGGGGTAATTTTGATTATTTTACAGGGAAAAGGGTTTGCTCTAAATCACCATCATCATCATCATCAGCCATTTGACGCCCACTGCAGGACATAGGCCTCCTTCGTGGTTTTCATAAACATGAGGGGTTTTGCCATAATCGCCACGCTTGGCAGGTGGGTTGGCGATCGCAGTATGCGGTTGGAATCTCAGGAAGACGCTGCTGCCCGTCTCCTGGTAATTGATTTCCTCAGTCACCTTCTACGACATCCACGGAAGGGAATGGAGTGACGTTATTCTTAATCCGGCACCTGATTTACTTATTTGTAAGCAATAATGTCGAATCAGCCGGTGCACTCTGAAGAATTTCCTGTGGAATAATTTACAACATTCTGTCATTAAACTCCTACGTGAACAAAAACACAGGCATCTTGAGTTCCATGACATAAAATACCAAAGTTTAGTTCTCCCTGGGCATACGTATATCAAATGATATATGATGTTGCTAAACTGATAACGAGGAAAAACATTTCCAGCTTACTCGAGCCACCTTCATAGATCGTAATAAAAGGAACATTTCCGGCTTTTACTTTGCGGTCAAGTTCTAACTCGCCCCACAGAAAACTTGTTCCAACATGACATTAAAGATTGTCAGTGATTTTGTGACTATAGATATACATCCCACTGTAAGGCACAGGACTTCTCTCAGAGAGAGACGGTAAGGCACAGGCCTTCACTCAGGGAGAGATATGTAAATACCTAATATTTACATATTAAACATGCTGATACAAGAAATAATAATACATTCACAACGGTTTTGTAAGAAAATAATAATAAAAATAGAGAAAGAACTTACAGTTTCATAAAAACAAATATTATTTTATTATTTTCAAAGATAAGCCTCCGACCTCCGAAAATTAAATCAGGCTTTGTCAGGCTTTTAAAATTCAAAATTCAGGATACCTCCTGAATTCTTGTTGCTGGGTTAACCATTTTGACGATTCCAAAGTGTCAAAACCTGCATGTATTTGACATTCGGAGTAGGTTAAATGAGACAACTACATACAGCGGAGAACTTACGTAGAGCGCCCCTGAGGTCCTATGTTAAAAATATCATACCGTGATATTATTTCAGGGGCGAGATTATCGTGGGACGTGTAGTCGCTTGACTTTCTCAATTTATTTAATCTCTACACGTTCAGACACCTCCGTTCGGATTTGGGGCTTAAGTTATTGCTTTTCGGTGATGTGAGGATGGTTACCCAATATTTATATATGGTGTTTAAAAGACTAAGAAAACAAAAATAAACTTTGTTGTTTAGTCTTTGTCATGGAAACAACACGGCCGTAAAAGCGTTCTTTGGTTAAGACGATAACAGTGTACGTATTATGGGTCAGCTTAATGGGTTTTTTTGGGTCTGGGCATAAGCGGATGAAAATTTTGTTCAAATTAAGATTTTGTAATTTCAAGATTTTTAAGATTTCCCACTTTTATATAAATTACTTGCCAGAAGACATGTTGCTGCTGTTGCTGAATGAAAAATGCTGAAGACGAGCTAAGACAGAAGAAATCGTGAATAACATCTAGTTATTTGTAATCCTATTCGTAATGGAAGTATTGAGTCAACTATTATATATAACCTTTTAAAGATAGTTAAAGATAAAGATAAAAAAGTATTTAGTGCCTCATCAAAAAAATAAATGTAATCTACATTTAAGAAAGCAATGTACCAACATACTGTATTGACAGTTTGGTGCTATTAAATAGTGAAAATTGTTTTATAAATTAAGAAACTAGATAAAAAAGCAGTTCAATAAAAGATTGTATTCCATTCACTAAAACGGGCATCTTTTGCGTGCATGAAAGTCGCGTAAAATATTGGTATTACATACAACGTGCATTAAAATGACGCAAACTTGGAAACCATTTCTTTCAGTATCGATTAATAATACCACTACAAGAAGTACGCGGATCCGTACTTTAATTATCAATTCAAACCACTTCCATTCCATCATTTCCATCAAACATTTAAAATGTTGACTCCTAATTTTTGTACAAACTTCCTCTAATGCTCTATCCTAATGCGGTCAATTTGTGACAAACCCTGATAGAGACCAATGTTTGCTAATTATCCCAGGCAGGCAAAGGTCTACCTCTGTGGCTTATAGGCATGATATGTATCATACATACATTCGTACATATGTTCGTATGTATTGTACTTCTGAGACGTGGTTTAACTGTCGATACTCGCTTAACCGATAAACCATTTACAATTTTCAGAATATGCGTAAATTCAGTAAGTTGATGTACAACGATTAAAACGTTCGCCTAACTGCGTGGCTATCGGCGAATTATTTACTCACTTTTTACTTAGCTTAAGTTCTAAGATTAATTCCTTGGCTGCCACTTCTCCGCTCGCGGCTTGGTAACGGTACTGGCAAGGGGCAATGTCTGTGAATTCTGTTATCTATTTTTAAACACAAGTCTACACATTTAAATAATTTGCCTTTTAAATTTTTTTCATGAATATGTTTTTACTTCCCCTTAATTTTATTTTTGAATCAATTGTGCTGTTTAGCAGTAAAATCTGCATAACTGCACGGGACGCAAATTGTTTATGGTGGAGAAGATATGCGATATGGTATTAATGCGCGGCTCGTCAAGTAAATTTTTGTTGTCTAAATGCAATTTAGACCTGAATCGCTCGTAGCCCCGGCTGCCTGAGTGATCTTAAACGATCACGAAGGTTAAGCAACACTGGGCGCGTTCAGTGCATGGATGGGTCGCCGTCTATGCCTAACGCTAGTGGCATTTTTCCGAGCGGTTCCGTGCTTCGCAAGGCACGTTAAGCTGTTGGTGCCGGCTGCCGTCGATAGATGGCAGTCGTTAAGCCAAGTCAGAGGCCTTAGGGCGGCTTGACAACTTCTGACAGTAGACGAGCCACTAGTCTACAAGCTTCCACCAATCCGGACTTGGCCCCCGTGGTGGAGTATGGCCTATACCTTCCTCAGGGAAGAGACCCGTGCCCCTCGGTGGGGACATAATGGGTTGATGATGATGAAATGCAATTTCTCTCACTATGAGCCTCATAAGAAAGCTCAAGGTCAACGCAACGAGCTATAGAAAGGGCTATGCTCGGAATTTCTCTACGAGATCGAATCAGCAATGACGACGACCGGAAGTCGTCGACATAGCCCAGCGGATTAGTAAGTTGAAGTGGCAGTGGGTGGGGCACATAACACGCAGAACTGATGGCCGATGGGTCCGAAAAGTTCTCGAATGGAGACCACATATCGGCAAGCGCAGCGTAGGACGACCAGCCACAAGATGGACAGATGACCTCATCCAAGTGGCAGGAACACGCTGTATGCAAGCCGCTTCCAATCGGTCTTTTTGGAAATCCACGGAGGAGGCCTATGTCCAGCAGTGGCCTTGTTGTGGCTTAATAATGATGATGATGACGATTTCATTCTGAAAACTGTATCAAAAGGGAGACCCTTTTCAAGCACCAATTCTCATACAAACGTAGTTTGATTGTAATTTTATAAACGACTTCGAAAGTTTTATAACAATAATTGTTCTGAACATATTTGTAAAGTTTAAGTATGGAACTTTAATTATGTTTAATTATTAAACTTTACAAATATGTTTTGAGGATAAAAAGGTTGAAGTTTTATCGTAATTGGAACTTAAAAACCACTAATAAAAAATAATCCTTATGAACCTTTTTATGAAAAGGCTTATGACACTCAAATTTATTTTTAATTGCGTTCAAAACGGAGGACATTCTCGGTTTGTCTGTATATTTTTTATATATATTTAGCGATGGATGTTGGAAGCAATGTAAACGGAGCGATAGAATGCCAGCCTCACATTCGGGAGGTTGGAGGTTCGAATCCTGGCATGTACCACTGAATTTGTTTTCTAAGTTACGTTCATATTGTGAAGTGGTACTCGCTAACGGTGAAGGAAAACGTCGTGATGAAACCTAAGTGTCTGAGGTGCTATATACCTCAGCGCTTGAAATTGCCAATCCGCGGTGGGCACACGTGGTAATTAAGGCCATACTCTCTCTCTGAGAGAAAGCCTGTGCCCTGCTGTGGGACGTATATAGGTTACATAAAAAAATGTTTAGTGATAATTATTTACCACGTTGACCGATTTAATTTATTTTAAGATATTCCTATATGAATAAAGTCGAGATCTGTGGAACGAATCCACGATGATATTGTCAAATACAGCCATACCGCGATGAAGGATACCGTCAGCGCCACCTAGTATTAGAATTGGCGTACTATAGTTTCTTTTTAGTTTGTAATTGGAGGGCGTTTCTTTTCTTTCTCAACTTGCGTAAGTCTATCTTAAAATAATGTAAGGACGTACCACCACAGCAACATGAACGAGTCTTAACAATAGCTATAAAATGGGACTTGATTTTTTTTAAATAAGCACTTTCCAAAAATATCCCAACACAATCTCGAATCCATTAGAACCATTAGTAGCCAGCCAGAGCGGTGCGTACGTGCCGCGGGTCCGCGAGTTATTGTTCTGATAGACGGAGACCTGGTACTATTGTTCGCGAATTTTTTTAAAACAACATTTCTCAACTCGAATCAAGGTTTCTTAAATTTTTTTTTTATTTCATTACTTAAACTTAAAAGTCTAAATAGATGGCATTTTTAATTATTAATAAGATAACCGCGGCGTCAAAACCAACCTTAATGCAGCGTGCGTATAATCACATGTTAGCTTTGACAATGATTTCATACAACAGACGGTTGAAGGCTGATCACGCTTCTCGTACAAATTAATAGGGACGAAATTTAATTATGTAAATTAGACACCAATAACGTAGCTTGGATTTATCATTAAAGTAATTGATAAGGGGTAATTATTATTGTGTCAATTTAGCCTATGGTTTCGAATACAATTTGTTATTCGGCTGTTAAAGTTTTCAGTTGCTTCTTTGGTACAAAAAAATTAACAACCAACAATTATCAACAGTTTGTTAACGCATAAGAAAGTGGGACCTAGAACCCAAAAAAAAAAACCAAGGGCTGGTAAGACTCGCGCACCGAGTGTTGCCTACCACCAGCGTAGTGCTGTCTCTTCGAATTTCTCAGAAAAGAGCGTGACAGAACGTTACTTAAGTATTTATTTAGCGAAATTCTCAATTCAGAAAAGTTTGAGATGCTTGGTTGGTTATTATATTTTTTTGTAATATTATAGAGCCTGTACTATGATCAAGTTTGACATTCTGCCATAATAACATATCCTGATGGGAGAAACGCATTCTATAAAAACCGGCCAAGTCCGAATCGGACTCGCACAAGAAGGGTTCTGTACCATTATCTATACAAAATGTAAATATTTCAGGCGTCTATTTGTTGTCGTTATTAAAAGACAGCAAAAAATGGCAAAAATCACGTTTCTTGTATGAGAGCCCCCCTTGAATATTTTTTTTTGTTATAGCGGCAAGAGAAATACATCATCTGTGAAAATTTCAACTATCTAGCTGTCACGGTTCACGAGATACAGCCTTGTGACAGACAGACAAATGGACCCTTTGGGTACGGAACCCTAAAAATCAACGCGTTACCAATCACGGTTCACGAGATATAACAGACAGACAGGATGTCCGAGGATGTAAGAACCTTTTTGTACCAGTCGGTTGCGGAACCCTACGAGTAAAAGTGAGCCTTCGTTACCTGACTTTATCAAAATATATCGCTAACGACATTTTATATTTTCATTCCACATCGTAGAAACGAAAACCGTATCTTTGACGGAGAACTCTCCGTAAAAATACGGCCTAGAAAAACATTCCCAACATCCGCAGGGAATGCCTAAAACAACACAATTTAAAAGAATTATGTTGTGTAAAAAAATTAAACACGAAAGACAATAAAGTCCACTGGATTAGCCTCGGGACACATTTGCCGTTTGGCCAACCGCATCGCCAATCCACTGTTTTAAAAATCTCGTGGATGTCTTTGGGGAGTTTATTTTACACGAACCCCTGCCTTGTCGAGAACAGCTTACAAACATAAATAACATAATATAAACTCATGGCTAATATCCCAGAGGGGTGGGCAGATACCAGGGTTTGCCACTTGCCACGATCCTGACAGATCTATTTCGCTTCATCAACATTCATTAGTCCTCGCATGCTCAATTCGGTTTCGGGTACCTTTCGGAGCGGCTTATATGAGGTGTTAATAAAATCAAACGAAACATAAATGTAATTTCGTCAGAAACGATACTAAGCCATTTTTAATAAACAAAAATAAAAAATATACGTAAGTTTTTATTTTCATGTAAATCTCCTCTATTTGGTCGAACTATGTCAACCTAGCACGTTCGTCACCGACCAAATAGAGACGTACTAGGGAAGGGCAAAATACAAAGTATGTACCGTGCATGCAGCTACTAATGAAATGAATGTTGATGATGCGAAAGAGGTTTATCAGGACCATGGAAAATCCTAGTCTGTAGGCAGAGACAAAAAAAATTGCATGTACAAAGGCGAGTTTTTTCCAGTAAACCAAGTATGAAGATCATAGTAAAATTATTCAATTATTTACATAAAAACCATACGCGTGTGGTAGGATTTACGCCCAGATTTCGAACAAAATATTACAAACTTAAGATTGCAGTGGAAGAGTGTACGTTCTCTCTTACAACGCAATTCAAATAAAATTAATTTCCTACACCGACAATATTTTTAAACGACCAATCAAACGACAACTAATGATAGTCGAGAAAAACATCCCTGATTTTGGAGTAAAATCTTATTTAATTTTTCATTTTAGAATTAGAATAGAGGATGTATAAAAGTACCTGAAACCGGCGTGCGTGCAACGACTAATTAATGTTGAAGAAGCGAAAGCGATGTGTCAGGATCGTTGCAAGTGGCATTCTCTGGTCTCTGCCTGCCGCTCCGGGATACACGCGTGAGTTTATGCATGTATGTATTAGTGAGAATTGCATGCCACGGTAGCGGTCTAGTTTCTGATAAAACAAGCCATTAACAACAAAGATGCACTAAAAAATAAAGGTATGCACTTAACATTGTTTCAACACCATCAATTTCTTTCGAGTGGAAAATAAAAAGAGAGTGTTGAGCAAATAGTTTCCTTTGAGAGGAAAGTTTCCGAGCGTCGCGCAACGTCCCGAGTCTTGTTCTTTTGTTTTGTTTCTATTAACGTACTTTTTACGGTACTTTAACTCAAAAGGAAAAAAATTGCCAGGTCTGTCTATCTGTCTGCTGCCCAGCTCAGAGACGATTACATAAATAGACATACATGCAGCCGCGCCGACAAAACGGTAGAATAAATTCTACATACATACACACACATAAACTCACGCCTCTATCCCAGAGGGGTAGGCAGAGACCAGGGACTGCCACTTGCCACGATCCTGATAGACCACCTTCGCTTCCTCAACATTCATTAGTCGCTGTATCCGGTTTCGGGTACTTTTTATCTTGCCCTTTGCTAATTATGAAATGAAAAATAAAATAAGATTTTACTCCAAAATCAGTGTTGTTTTTCTCATGTAACATTATTTGTCGTTTGATGGTCTTTTAAAAATATTGTCGGTCATCATCATCATCATTCAGCCACAAGAAATCCACTGCTGGACATAGGCCTCCCCCATGGATTTCCAAAAAGACCGGTTGGAAGCGGCTTGCATCCAGCGTCTTCCTGCCACTTGGATGAGGTCATCTGACCATCTTGTGGCTGGTCCTCCTACGCTATGCTTGCCGATATGTGGTCTCCATCGCCCGTCAGTTCTGCGTACTATGTGCCCCGCCCCGCCCACTGCCACTTCAACCACAGAACAGTATGTTCTGTGACTACAACTTACTAATCCGCTGGGCTATGTCGACGACTTTCGATTGTCTACGGATCTCATCATTTCTGATTCGATCTCGTAGAGAAATTCCAAGCATAACCCTTTCCATAGCTCATTGCGTGACCTTGAGCTTTCTCATGAGGCCCGTAGTGAGAGACCACGTTTCAGTGCCATAAGTCATCACTGGTAACACACACAATATTGTCGGTGTAGGAAAAAAATAAATTTGAAATAAAAAATATTTTAGTAGTTGCGTTGTAAAAGTAAAATATTGTAAAAAAGCAATCTTAAGTTTGTAATCGTTTTTCAAAATATGAAGAAGAAGAGGAAGAAAGACATTTAATATACCAACAAGACATATCACAACAACGGAAAGAAAACTAAATAAACAACAGACCAATCAAATAAATAAAACAGGACCACAGGTGTAGCCTGTGGTGTATCTAAGTTGAAACACAAGGCTGCTGACTCAGCGTTGACTCAAATCTGGGCGTAAACCCTACCGCACCCGTCTGGTTTTTATGTAAATAAGTGAATAATTTTACTATGATACTACCTACTTGGTTTGCTGGAAGAAGCTCGCCTTTGCACATGTTATTTCTTTTTGTATTCTCCTGTCAAATGTTTCGTGCTCAATAAAGTATAATAAATAAGAACTACTGGTATCTATTCAGCTCACAAATTGATCCCATTGATGGGTAAAGGCCTTTCTGTGATAGAAAGGGGGACTACATTGTTTCGAGTACCTTTTGTCTTCGATAGTACGTCCAAGAAGGATGAAGGAAGAAAGAGCTAATGTGGGTAGAAGGGCCGGTAAGGGACGTCCGTGGCTAACATACTTCGACTAAATAGGGGATGTATTAGTAAGGGACAAGATAAAAAGTACCCGAAACCGGCGTCCGTGGATGCAACGACTAATAAATGTCGAGGAAGCGAAAGTGATCTGTCAGGATCGTGGCAAGTGGTATCCCTGTTCTCTGCCTACTCCTCTGGGATACAGGCGAGTGTTTATGTAGGTATGTATGTATGTATGTATGTATGTATGTAGTACGTCCACGTTTTGGACAAATCGAAAATTCAATTTTACTAAAATAATTTCATTTAACACTATTGAAAATAACGTACTTAACTATTAATATCATAATAATTTGACACCCTTTAATTAATTTTTATAATAATTGTCAAAAACTTATGAAATGGAAACCGAAGAATAACACGACAAAATACTATTGTATGTTAATAATCTATGGACAGAACTATTCAGTCCCTCTACCCTTGACGTTACAATTGAGTACATTTATTTAATAATTTAGTGAAAATAAGCTTTCAGTTTCCGATGCGCTCTGAAGATTTAATAAGATTAATGCTATTTCTTACAATTAAAACGTTTACTAAGTCGTTATTTCTGACTTATTGCTTTTATTTGGACGCAATTTGAATACAATAATGTTGAGTGAAGAAGAGCAGGTATAGAAAAATAAACTGTTGACTCCCAAAAACAGAGTAACTGAAAGTCTTGCCTCGTAAAACATGAAAATTCGAGAGCGCTGCCAAATGTTATCTAAAATAAATTTTCTGTTTTATATCGAAATTACGGCGTGATCTATTTACAACAGCTTTGCTGGTTTATTTCACATTGTAGTTATAATTAACGTCACCTAAGTGTTTTATTATAATTCATAAGCTTATATGAGTCTTTAAAAACAGAAGATTCAGATGTTATTTTGATATTGAAATCGCATAATAACCGCATATTTATCTTTCCTCAGCTTAAAGTACTTCACAAACCAAATATTTTATTTCGAGTTTTTAAGGTTCATAATATAAAAGAATATTCTAACCCGATCTAAATCTGGTTAGTCTAACCAATAAGACGGGGACAATAAAACGTCATCAGTTGGAGCACGGGACCTTAGAAGTCCCCGTGCTTCACCCAGGTGGAGAGCTTAGGTGAAGCACGGGTCCGGACCCCATATCATGTTCAAAATGGTTGTTCAGAATTACAGATTGATATTAGTTTTAAAAATAAACCGCCTGCCAAGCGTGGCGATTATGGCAAAACCCCTCATGGTTATGAAAACCACGAGGGAGGCCTGTGCCCTGCAGTGGGCGTCAAGTGGCTGATGGTGATGATGATGATGATTAGTTTTTAATGTTGAAGTATCTGCAAATAAAATATAAAGCGACGCGTTTTATCGAGCACTCATTAAATATTTTATTGACCAGATAGAGCGTCAAGAATTTCAGTACAGTATGAAAAATTAAATCAAAATTTCACATGTAAAGCATGAAACACACCAACGGGGTCGCGGTGACAGTGGCGGTGGCGTTCCATACAAAATACTACTGCCGTAAATGCCGTGACCGCGTTGGTGTGTTTTAACCTTAAGAAAGATTTGCGATAACCTAAAGTTATAGCTTTAGAAAGGCAGTGATCAAAGAAAGACAATGAATGTTAGAAATCATCATCTCCATTATCATCCTCTTCATGCGTTCACCATGCTCTACCCTTTAGGAATACGGTATTTGACACGATCAACAATAAATTATTTTAAATGCTCGATTAAAACAAAAATTACAAAATATCTCGGAAAATGTATCTCTTTTAGTAAATTACTAGTTATTACGATTTTTAAATAGATTAAACATAAAAAGAGTGCTCTGAAATGTGACGTCATAAGCCAGTATTTTCATACAAAATTCCGTTTTATAAGTAACTCATTTGATATTTTGTCAAATACCCAATTGCCCTGACTATATTTCACCTCTATCATCAGATCGGTGGTAGCAGAGAGGTAGTACGCTGGCGTCTCATTCGGGAGGTCTTGGTTTCGAATCTCGGCATGTACCAATGACTTTGTTTTCTAAGTTACGTACATTTGTAAAGTTATAGTAGCAATACCAATGGCTAAACGTTTAGGAAAACATCGTGAGGAAACCTCAGTGACTGAGGTGTTCAAGTACCTCAGCGCTCGAAAGTGCCAATCCGCGGTGGGCATGCGTGGTGATTAAGCCCATACTCTCTCTCTCTCTTTCTCTAAGAGAAGGCTTGTGCTCTACAGTGGAATGAATATAGGCTGCCTTATTATCATTAGATCAACTCCAGTCTTCCATTTTAGTCCTACTAGAACTACTTTTGTTTGCCAAGATTTAAACAATATTCACAAGGGACATTTAGTACATGAAAAAATTTGTCATACCATATTTTCCTAGCCTATTATCCTTAGGGGTGGTTTCTATTTATTTTAAACGAAAAGAAAAGTAGAGGAAACCTTTCCAATGAAAACAAGATTTATCAAAATCGGACTAGTCTGCTAACTAATGCGTAAAACAAACAAATATATGTGTCAAACTTCGAACCTTTCATTGTTAACAAAAATATATTTTCCTCGTATAAATACCAATCAGTATTTTGTGTCTAAGCCGTCTTAAAAGTGTCAAGAGTCTTCTATTGTATGTAACTTGTGTGAGTGAATGAAATGTTTAGGTAAGTATCAAAAACCATCAAATATTTTACGATAAAATTTTTAATAAAAAAATTGAGCGATATTTCAATAAGAGTCTGCAGACAAAAACATTTTTATGGCTAAAGTTTTACTACTCGGCGTGCACTCACGGCCATCGCTTTTATAGCCTGAACTTTTAATAAAAATATTCACTATCATTTTGATAATAGAACGATCATTTCATATGAAACGGGTGTCTACTAGAACGGGTTCCATTATCTCAAAAAAAATACTGCAAAGTTAAAGTATTCTATACCTACTAGCCGACGCGGCGTACCGCCTCAGAATCATAGATACGTGTTGTGTTAATTACAAAATTACGCCTTGGGGCCAGTTTGGCCAATAGTTGGGTCATCGTACCATTGCAAGCGCTGTATGTATGGGGTATGTAAATACCTCGGACACTAGGGTTTCCTCATGATATTTTCTTTCACCGTTAGCGAGTGGTATTGCTACTGGAAATTCACAAACGTACGTAACTTACAAAACAAAGTCTGTACGAGTAGATATGCACAAAATAATTAAATACCTAATACTCACTTACGGTGAAGGAAGACATAGTATGGAAACAAATTAAGTAAGATGGCTTCCAGTGGAGAACGAACCCACGAGCTCTGTTTTTATAGTCAGGCGCTTCACCAATAGACCAACGGAGCAGTAAAGTTTGCTTAACCCTTTATATCTATCCTCCTAAGTGCTGACCTTGAAAATAACAATTGAATACCATTGTTATTTTCAAGGTCAGGACTTAGGAGGTTATGCCTACCCCTCCGGGACAAAGGCGTGAGTTTATGTGTAATCTGTATCCTGAAACAGAAACTCCAAATACGACGGTGTATTGTAAAACTTGAGCTAAAAATTAAATTAAACACCAAACTAAAAGGCCAACGATAAATACGTAACCGTTGTATAAAACATTGTTGTTATCTGAACAATAAATAAAAACCATGCTGACCGGGGGTTATCAAAATCGTAATTGTATGTCAACTTTGAGTAAGGTCGGCAACGGACGAACGCGTTATCAAATACATAATTATGTGTATCTATGCTATTATGAGTTCCCATTCTCAGTGACCCGTTGCTCAATATATAATATAGTAATGTTATAATCGTTTTGACTGCCTCGTTGGTGTAGCAGTAAAATGTATGATTACCATGCTAGAGGTCGTGGGTTCGATTCCCACTGGGCGCCATCGTACGTTGATTGATTTATTTTTCATGACATATTTTCGTATGTTAAGAACCCGATGCATAAGAAAATTTTTCATACACATAACCTAATATACATCATGTTCATTAATACTAAAGACATAAATAAAAATTAAATAGTATCAAGTTCGGATCCCCAGCTTTGCACACAACAATTTTTTATTTCCCTATTTGCCATGAGATTCTGGCAGACCTAGAGTATCGATGTTTTATAACTTTTAAAACGTAATAAGTACCCTATGGAATTTAAGACTCAATTGCACACTATGCTATGAAGAATTTTGTTGAAAATTGATAACATTTTCGGACCACTACATGTCCGAATCCCAAACAATCACGCGTTTGAAGTGAAGTGAATCACTGGTTTAAATATCTATTTATAATCTACCAGTAAAAAACTAAAATATAAAACTTAATATATTAAAAACGCATTCGCTGGATTACGAGCACAAACCTCAGTAGGCAGTACCTGTTGTTCAATTTATTGTATATTAATTTGGTACCGTCTGGCTGAGGTTTTAAATTTAACGAATGCATAATTAACCATGTTTAAGACATTTTAGCAGTCGGCTTTTTGATTTTATTTTTTTTCTGGTTCGAAAATACAAAATGGCGGAGGTCAGCTGTTACATTGTGAGTCATCAAAATGATTCTTAATGTGACATCTGACTTCCACCATTTTTTTTGTGATGTCATATAGCCAGAGAATAATCTCCGAAACTAGGTACTTATCCGATTTCAAATATTCTTTCATTATTTAGAGTATTATTCAGAATGGACACATAAGATAAGATAGCATAAGAATATTCTTTATGGTATACCAGAGGACAAAATTTGAAAAATGCACAGTACAATTGGCGGCCTTACTGCTAAAGCAAATTCTTCCAGTCAACCCTATGTCGGAAAGTGAATACGGATACTTAAAATGGTAAACGCTGGTCTTTGGACGGAGTATTCGGATACCAGGGTTTTCCACTTGAATTCTCTATTGCTTCATAAATAATAAAAAAAAAATATTGTTAACAAAAAAAAATTGGAAACGGTTTCTTTACCATTAGGTACTTTGGTACCTAAAGACACTTTCTTTCAGTTTTTCGTTGGCAATGAAATATTTTTATCCGCATAGCCCGTTGCAGGGTCGACCCATATAGTTGGTACGTGACCGTTTACCTAAGTATGTTTTATGAGCAAGAAAGAATGGAAGCGACTTGACCGTTTCATTTTACGCGCAGAGAAAAATCTTTTAGTGTACTGTAAACCATATCTGGTCCATCGAATGTGCATTCTCCTATGCAGGACAAAGATTTCCCAGCTGTGACGTTGCTTTAGTGCCCACAGCTCGATACGTTGATATTTCGATAAATAAAGTTATATAAGAAAAAACTCAAAGAACAATTTTATAGTAAACACAGACTCTAAATTTCAAGTTTTAAAGTTTAAAGAATTGTGCATTTTTTATGTAACCCTATTCCTGGTTAGATTTAAAAAATTCGGAAGATATGTTAATGGTGCCATTTGCAGCATTATCTTTGGCTTGGGAATTTTATATGCGTTTTTTATTTAATGTTATTAGTGACAATTTGTCAATTAGTAAAACAAACAGGCTCGAAATTTTTATGAAATCTTGAAAGCTGTACTGCTACAAAATATTGAATGAACAGAATTCAGGAGGCGGACAAGTACTCACTTATTTATTGACGTTATCATCGGATGTCGCTATCTCCATCCACCTGAAACCAAAACAAACTGGGCTGTAAATACTGCTTGATAAGGTCCACTAATTTGGCAAGCAAGTGGCAATTATGGCCATAGATATGCGTTCATTAATTTACAACAAATATTCGACTAAGGAAATACATTACCAGGAGACGGGCAGCAGCGTCTTCCTGAGATTCCAACCGTATACTGCGATCGCCAACCCGCCTGCCAAGCGTGGCGATTATGGCAAAACCTTTCATGGTTAAAAACCATGAGGGAGGCCTATGTCCTGCAGTGGGCGTCAAATGGCTGATGATGATGATGATTCGACTGATGTTCACCCGGCGTTTGAATATATAAGTTCAGTGCTATGATTTGGGAGATAAATTTGGTCGAATTTTATTCTACGCAGAACTAAACGTAGTACCAGATCACAATGGGCTGGCGACGTGAGAATGATACTCTTTTAATTTAAAATAATACTTAAATAAACAACTTCCACACAACACGATTACTTGTCCTGGGCCTCGATTCTGTTAGTGTATTGTAGTATAATGACAGATACACTGTCGGGTCACGTGACGTGTTTTTTCATACCATTGACGCCTAGAAGGTTTGATACGCGTGCCCGCGTAGACTTAAAGCAGCCATGAAATGAAATCGCCATGTTCATGCAGTTGTCATGATACTACAATGCATTAACAGAATCTAGGCCCTGGTCCCAAACTAGTATATCCTGTGCTATAGTAACCTGGCAAGGACATCACAAATGTGGAAATACAGCCAGACTGAGGCCATATGTTTAAATGTACGGCGGCCCCCAGTGGGAATGGAACCCATGACCTCCGGCATGGCAAGCAGACGTGATGCTGCTAGACCAAAGAGACAGTCAAATACTTACAGAGGGGCTACAGTACAAGTGCATATAAAACCTCATTTCCGTCACGAGCCCGTCGGCCGCATGTGGCCAAGCTTTTATTTGCTCTAGTATTATCAAGGATGTAATTCTTGAGTATTATCGTCTCTAACCCCTAAAGTATTTAAGGTTTATTTTAGTTTGTGTCGTTGCGCCCGCACTTTCTGTCGCCAGCACGTTGTCATGTGGAAGGTCTAATTCCCGCGCACTTTTTCATTGTTGGTTTTTAAAAAAAATATTAGCCAGCGGCCACACAGGATGGGCGTAGGGCGAGGGCACGGAAAAGAATCGTCATTAATTCAATTCAATTTCATACAGAATGTATTGAAGGGACGGGACGAAGCCCACAGAGAAGAGACGGGGCGAGTGCGCGAATTCTATACGACGTCACGTCTTTTCCCCGCGACCCTTCTGTGTGGCGGCTAGTTTAGGTTACAGTAGCATATGTCTTGTATGCCCTAGTTAGTGGACTAAATAGAGGATGTATTAGAAAAGGACAAGATAAAAGTACCCGAAACCGGCGCATATGCGTGCAACAACTAATGAATGTTGATAAGCGGAGGAGGTCTGTCAGGATCGTGGCAAGTGGCAAACCCTGGTCTCCGCCTATTTCTCCGAGATACAGGCGTGAGTTGAGATGCGGGTAGTCCTTAAGTTTAGTCTTAAGTTATAATTTACTTTTCATAATTAAAAAATATTAATTAATCAAATAGATGACCGCGTGAATTACTTATCACCTATTTATCTATCTTTTTTTTGTTCTCACCGTTTTAACTTTCCCTGGACTTCCACAAATATAAAAATAAGAATTAGGCAAATTGCTCCAGCCGTTCTAGAATTTTAGCGAGACTAACCATTCATTTGTACACTCTTATAACCATTACAATAAATATGCTTACATAATACATTCACGCATGATTGTAATCAGATGAACATAGTCGTTCTACCAAACCTGAATATTACTTCGTCCCATAGGACCAACCCCAATTTGCAACTAATAGAACCGCCATTAAAATCGAACATAGAATATAGCTTTTCAGGAAGGTATACAATGATAATATGTACCTACTTGATGTAATCGGGTTATATGAAATGGAATCGCTAATCTTCCTTTAAAATGGTTGAGACTGGTCATGGCTGACCCCTGCGTTATGCCCGTGAACGGGTGCTGTTCGTGTGTCTGGCCGCAGCATTAATATTTTTCCTCCGTTTGTAAGAAAATTTACTTGTTTTGGTATTTAATGTTATTGATGGCAATCATGGAATCTGTATGATGTAGGAAGCAACTGATGTATTAGGTTTAAGATGATTTGACAAAAGATGGTCAGTGTGGAGATATTTTGCTGCCTTTATCTCCGCTGCTAATCGACCCGAAGGCATCGGCTAACATTGTATATTAATACTAGCTAACCCGGCAAACGTTATTTTCCTATATTTATTAGCCTACGACCTATTTCCAGACCTACCAAATACACAAAAAAAAAATCATAAAAATCGGTGAAGCCGTTTCGGAGGAGTTCGATTACAAACACAGTGACCCGAGATTTTCATATATTAGATTGCCAAACAGATCGTAAATTCGTTAAAACGTTTCCTTGTCAAGTTTTCGTTAAAAACGTTGAAATAAAAATTTTGATTTTGACGTAAATTTGTGCTAAAATCTGTGCTAGTTATTCTTGAATCTCTTGAGATTAATCATCGTAGTTTGTCAATCTTATCTTTATCTAGCTGCTGCGGGCAATTGGCATGAATCTGCTACAGATTATTTTAGCGAACTGGCAGGCACTCGTCTTCTGATTGGCGGTTGCCACTCGAGAACATTTATCACGATTGCTACAAATTTTACCCCTATTATATAGGTATACCTAGTAGGATTATCTTTCAAGGTAGGTAAGGGTCGGGAGATAAGAGCCGGCTTTCAGGTGGTTGACGTTTACTGAATGCTCTCTTGGGCTGCCTTTTGCGCGGTAGTAAGTAATTGGTAAGGCTGTTGGAACTCTAAGATGCTTTTAAGTAGTATTTCCTAACGTTTTCATAATGTTTTTAGCCCGTTTTTTACTTAAGTTCCCGGCCACATGAACGCTGATTGTTACGTCCATTGCGAACAATGTTTTCATTCAAGTATGCAAACAAAAAACTACTTTTAAATAGACGAAACAGTTTGCTGTAAATCACTTAGAAACATTTGAGCAAAGATGTATTTTATCAACACTGGGCATTTCGTGTCTTCGCCCATCGACGCTCTAACTTATTGTGTATTATTATAATAAGGTAGAGTGGTTGAGTGCTAGCGGTAGAACGCTGGCCGCAAATTCGGGAGGTCTGGGTCGAATCCAGGCATGTACCAATAACTTTATTTTCTAAGTTACGTACTTTTGTGAAGTCGTAGTAGCAATACCACTAACGCTAACCGTCAAGGAAAACATCGCGAGAAAACCTGAGTATCTGCGGTGTACACATACCTCAACGCTTAAGATTGCAAATAAGATAAGATAAGATAAGAATATTCTTTATTGTATACCGGAAAAAATGTTACAGGAACAGCAATGACAAGAGAAAAGATACAATTGGCGGCCTTATTGCTAATAGCAATTTCTTCCAGGCAACCTTAAACCCATGGTGGGCACGTATACATGGGCACCCAAACTCTCTCTCTGAGTGAAGGCCTGTGCCCTGCAATGTAGAGTTCCGATGACGGGTTCTCTCCAAAAACTGTGCACACGTATACATAAGTTATGTTATCTAATTCGTTGGACAACATTTTAGGGTCTAATTGAACAAGAAAATTTAACCCTTTACGGTCCCTTCATCCCTTAAATTGCGAACGCACGAGTAATGCATTAAAAACGAGCTCTTTTGCGCGAACCCAATTAAATATTTGATTAAATTTTACGCAACACATGCGATATTAACGTCATGAATAACAGACTAACATTAAAAGCCTTACTTACAAAAATCAATTCCTCTAAAACACTCTCGTTGTGGAGTTAAGACGGTCTTTATAACCGGATCTAGTTTTATTTAAAAGTTTATTTATGAAGTTAAATATCCATACAGCACAACTACCTACCTCTATCTGTACGTGAGTTTTTCTGAAGGACAATTCAGTTGGACACCATGAAAGCAGATGGCCCTATCTAGCCTAAGGAAAGTTCAGGTAGATGACATAAAATCAGAGTACCCCGTCAGCAGAATGGCAACGAGTACTAAAATCACTCATTGCTTTAAGGAGGGTCTTAAAGTCATAATGAGTAATTTGATCAAACATGTATTAAGTGCTTAGTTTTCATAAACTCGAAAAGCACTAATGTGTATCAAATTGCTTGTTCATTCCCACTATCATGACTTTAAAAGTATTTTAAAAACCGGCCAAGTGCGAGTCGGACTCGGGCACGAAGGGTTCCGTACCATTATCTATACAACATTAGACACAAAGAAAAGAAAAAAACAGCAAAAAATCACGTTTGTTGTATGGGAGCCCCCTTAAATAATTATTTTATTTTTGTATTTGTTGTTATAGCGGCAACAGAAATACATAATCTGTGAAAATTTCAACTCTCTAGCAATCACGGTTCTTGAGATACAGCTTGGTGATAGACAGACGGACGGACGGACGGACGGATAGACAGACAGCGAAGTCTTAGTAATAGGGTCCCGTTTTTACCCTTTGGGTACGGAACCCTAAAAATGATATTGAGTGGCGAGGTGAAGTAAGATTTTAAGATCGCAGAATAATTTTGGGGAGTCCACATGGTTTGTGCAAATGTAAAGACTCGTTGTTTACTTTATACTTAAAAGGGAATCCCTGCATAAGTGTATTTGAGCAATAGGGTTTGTTGGATGAAAAAACCCTTTTGAATTTTTTGAATTTTTTCTGAATTCATTAGTTTGCAATGACACTCTGGATTAGTATTGTAAGTCGGTAATGGGGAACTTGCATCAAACTTAGATTGTAGTTACATGGTTTTCATGCGTAAAAAACGTAAAAAACTCAGACTGAAAAAAAACAAAAGGAAAATATAAAACCGTAAAAATATTTTTTACGGATATTTTACAGGTGTCCAAAAATGCGAAATTTCAAGTTACTCTAATTATAAAAACTATATGGTTTTGTTTTTTCATTGAATTCTAAAAGTTTTCGAACAAGGGCATTATGTTACAAAGATTAAAAACATAATTTTAAGAGATAACTCAATTGTTGAATTATTATTTAATTAATTAAGGTTGTACCTTCAAGTTGTGACATCATGCTTAGAGCCCGATTTGTAAGGCGGGTTTTTGTACCACAGAGAAAAATATTAAGCACCTTCTGTCAGATCAAAAGATTTTTTGTGTAATTAAGTTATAATATACTTAAACCTTTATGAATATTATTAAACGCTATCATATTCCTGGTGTACATAAAATAAAGAATATTCTATCTATCTATCTAAAGACCATTATAAGGCTCGTATTTTGTCATGTCAGCACGTTTTTTTTTATTACATAAAAATCGTGCCGATCTTGACCACCGATAGCCCTTTCCCTCCGGATCCATTAGGCTACTCATCGTCTACACTAACCAATTAAACAGGCCTTGCCACGTGAACTATATGCCCTTATCCGTAGAGACTATAATGGAAAAGGACGTAGGCAAAGTAAAGATAGTCGTACGTTGTCACTCGATTAGTGATTGATCACCGATGACGTGGATTGTTTTTCGTGCGGTTCTCGCCTTAAAATAGATTTCAATTTTGTTGACAGTATTTACCTGCATCAGTCCCATATATTTTATGAGTGATCTAAGTGATAGTACTATTCAATGAGGAAAGGGGTGGTTCAAAATAAAAAATAAGCATACCGAGTTCAGGGGCGGCGACGCGCGCGGCGTTGGCGACAACGGGAGGTTGACTCACCGTGTGCAATAAATTGTTTACTTGTTTTTAATTGTCCCTAAGAACGGCCTCTCAATTATTATATATTACATATTTAAGGCTTAATAAAAATATGTTGCTTTGTGCATGGTCAGTTGAGGAAGAAGAGAAAAAGTGACAGGCGAATCGACATAGACAGTGATGTATTTTTTAATAATAAGGTAAAGTTAAAAGCGGATAGACATGCAACCTCTGGCGTTGACACTATTTAACCTGAAGCTCTAAAAGCAATGTGTAGTGAAACATATGCGTCTTTTCTAAGTGTGCATTCTATATATGGGATATGTTTGCCTAAGTACTTATTTATCAGTAGTGTCAAAATAGTATCCATGTATGTTATTAGTGTTGCAAATTTCCACGTTATGTTAAATACTGCTGAAATATAGTTAGATTAAGGAATAATACACGTTTATTATATTCTTTTTGTTGCACTAGTCCGTGCTGAGGACAATTTTAAAAACCTATTTAGAGGCTGAAAATTCCACCCATGCCGGGACCCCGCGATCTCTGGCTGTACGTAATACAGAGAAAGTTTTTAAAGAGGCTCGAAATTTCGCCGATGCCTGCACTTACCCATTAGCTCAGTTGGGAAAGCGCTGGTACGGTTAGCCAGCGGTCGCGGGTTCAAGTCCCGACATGGGTGTAATTTATAGCTTCTAAATATTTTTTTAAAAAAATATGCACCGACTTTTTCGATTTAAACAAAGGAATTTGTAATGAATGACGCAAGAGGTCTGTCAGAATCGTGGCAAGTACTGGTCTCCGCCTACCCCTCTGGGATACAGGCATGAGTTTATGTTAAGTTTTGTAATGAATTATCTAGGACATAGCATAAGATCATCGCATCACAAGCACTTGTTCTGGTACCAAACCAGCATACCTGTGATACGGTAACCAGACAAGGACATCACAAATGTGAAAAAATACCCAGATTAGTACGGCGGCTTTCAGCGGCAATTGAACCCAGAACCTGTGTGTTGATATAGTGCGGCGGCCTCCAAAGGGAATTAAACCCAGACCCTCTGTGTCGATAATATGACGTGACGTCACTAAGTGGATACAATGTAGGATGGAAGAAAGTCTTTACATGCATCTAAAATCTTCACAGGCATCTAAAATCTTAACATGCATCTAAAATCTTCACATCCATCTAAAATGTAACAGCTTTTGCCAATCGGCAAACTTAAAAATCGCGCAAAAAAAATATCAGCTTTTCCAAACATTTTAATGCTATAAGTGGTAAGTTTTGTGTGATAGGGTGAATTTTTTTTCGTGATTTCTGACTTTTACCCTTAGTAAAAGTTGTTTCTATTGACGTGTAAAACGTTTTTCGGTTGTTCTTATATAATAATACGTTACACCCTGTATGATATTAATCTTTTTGTATCCGACATAGTGTTTTCATTCTTGTGTCATTTTAGAACTGGTGGCCTGTTTTTACTAAGCCTTGTTTGGGGCTCGATAAGCATTGTAGGAAGTTATTTAAAATTTGATGACCTCATCCAAGTGGCAGGAAGGCGCTGGATGCAGGCCGCTTCCAACCGGTCTTTTTGGAAATCTATGGAGGAGGCCTATGTCCAGCAGTGGACTTCTTTGTTCTGAATGATGATGATGATGATGATTTAAAATTTATTTTCACTAAAAACATTAATATAACATCATATCATCATCATCATCATCAGCCATTTGATGCGCCCCGTAGGCCACTATTGTGGATTTCATAACCATGTGGGGTTTTGCCATAATCGCCACGCTTGGCGATCGCAGTATGCGGTTGCAATCTAAGGAAGACGCTGCTGCCCGTCTCTTGGTAACTGATTTCCTAAGTTGCCTTCATCATATACTGATCCTGAACGTAATATACATCATATACTGATCCTATTTTTTCATTTAAATAAAATACAATTTTACCAGTGATAGGATTAGAACAATGATGTCTGTACTAGTAGTTTTGAAACTGTATGGCAGACAGCGCCGCCTTTTTTCCCGCGTATAGACTTGAGTATTTACTAAGAATGTTTGTTACAAGGTTAATGATATCATTTTTAAATACCCAGTTCGAATAGACTCTCTATGATATGAAAAATATTGTCTCTAAATCGCAGCTAGGTACTAAACTCGGCTATTTTTCCTGGCCGGCCTCCTCAAAACATTAAAATCCGGCATGCATATTTCTCCCATCGTAAAATCGGACCGTTCCCAAATGGGCATACAATTTTATTCAAATGTTTTCTTTGATTTTTATTCCCCGATTTCTGCACCGTCTTGTAATTTGTCTTTCATCGCCTGAAATGATTTGTTATTATTAATGACATTATTTTCATCCTAAACTAACTTTTGCCCGCAGCTTCCTACGCTTCCACTGATGATTTCTTCATAAAAACCGGCCCTTTTCAATTTTTTTGAGGTAAAATAAAAAAAAAACTTTTATTATATTTGCTCCATTTTAGAAATGATGACTTTTACAAGTGACTGGTCTGTGCGTTGGCTGTCAGTCTATTTTGTGAAATAATGTTAGAAGAAGAAGATAAATGAAAGTAAAAATAAAACGATGAACATTTCCACGATCCTTTCTTTAATTGAATTGAAAAATTCTTTATCGCACAAAAAAGGTGTTTGTACAAAGGCGAGCCTAATGCACGCTATCATTCGGCAACGGATAACATCCCTGATGTGCAGGGTGAAGAGTAGTGCCTGCGGCCTCCTGGCGTATTGGCAGACAGGATGGACAGGGGCCTCATTATGCGCACCAAATCCTGAGCGATTCCAATCGCCTAACTGTCAAATCCCATACAAATTTGACAGTTGGACGATTGGAATCGCTTAGGATCTTGTGCGCGTAATATAGGGGCAGGACAGACAGCACCACTGGGTGTCGATGCACGTGATGCCGATAAGCAGTGGAGCTGACTGAGACTGAGTAATGTAAATACCTATAATTTACATTTAATTATAATGTAGGTAAATATAATATTATATTATTACCAATATAGCATAAGTCACCATTGTTACTAACACTATATGGGCATTGCCTGATATAAATAAATACTTACTTACTTACTAATTTTCTTCCAGCTAACCTTGGGTTAGATGAATAGTGGAAGGGGTAATGCAAAAAGGGGTTGCAAAAAATCACATAACCTATATTTAACTCAACTAGATTAGCTCGATGGTACCAAATTATTGTATTTTCATAAGGATTATGAGAAAATATGCTCGCAAAAATTTCAAATCGATACGATCAGTTAGATGTCGGTTAAATCTGAATTCCTAGATTTGTTACATATTAACAAATTGTCTGTTATTTGTCTGCAAAGCTTGATAAAATACTATTGAGTATACATTTCATTCAGAGACCTATGCCAATCATACTTGGGTTCAGGTGAATACAAAAGTCGATTACAAAGTGTTCTCTCGGGATCTATAGACTAGGCAAAGGCTTCAGCTTGTATTCCAGATACATTATCCCTACATGCATTCTGGGAAAGTCATTATGCTAGGATTGAAACGTTTGACCCTCCAATTCATTCAAATATAAGGCTAGTCACACAATGGCGCAGTTAGGGTGTTGCCCTCGACCGCGGTTTACTGGTTACGATTTCGCAGAAATGTAAAACATATTGGAAATGCAAAGTAATCTATTTCAATTTTTCCACGCCAAATTCACTATTTATGAGCTTCTTAATTCTGGAGCCCATAAATAGTGAAAAGGTCACTCTTTAACTTAAGTTTATTAAACGTTATCGTAGATAGGAAATGAAAATCACTTTTCACGAAAAGTTCCAATGGCTAGAAGCGCCACTATCGTGCACATAGCCAATACCAATCGCAGCCAGGGCACCCACTTCACAGAAACGAATTTATGATTTACTGTAACAATTCCATGGATAAGCCCACATATAAACAAGTAGGAAGACTAATTTTACTAATGGGAGTATACATATATATCCAATTATTATAATAAACTATGAATTGCAATTTTATAAAACGCAACCGTAATAGAAAAGTGTCTCAATTAAATTCATTCGTTATTCTGCTTTAACTATTAGTCATTATACTTTAATTGACAATATGTATGAAAACTAGCGAAAAAATATGGCCAAGATAAGTTCTTACTACGTAGACTATAGAGGTGGATACTATAGCGTCTACCGACCTTACTTGACAGACGTTTTGTCTGCGCTTGCCGCAGAGATAAAACTATTTTCAAATGGAGTTCTCTTGGGGGAGCGCAGATAAAAGCGGTGTTTCACGTTTGGTTTTGGCCGTGGCCGCGACCAGCGCAATGACCGCGCTGCCACAGTGTGTGGCAAGCTTAAGACATTCAAGGCGTGCTCGCAGTTTTAATTCACTTCGGGAAGTAAAGGGTCTAAACTACTCTAGACGGTATTGTTACTAATTTCTCTGAGGTCTCTAAATAATGAAGAATTTGTACGTTATTAAACTGGTTTATCGTAAAAAGGCTCTTTGTTTTGAAAAAACGTAACCTTCGCAAGTTGCAAGAACGGCGGGCGAGCGTTGAGGTCGAAATTTGTCACAGTCATACTTTTGGTAACTTATTCCCAATGGGAAACTATGTACTGTGCATTTTAAAGGTGAAATAGCAGTAGTGAATTTGATTGAGTAATGATTTTGTAGACCCGACTTTCCACCCGTGTGGAAATCTCCAGTACAAAATGTCATAAGTATTAAACTGTGGGGCAAAATTGTTAATTGTCAACGGCTGAGAAATGTAAAAGCTTTGCGGTGACATTGCTGTCCAAGCGCTAACCCTCCGAGTTCAAACGTTGAATCCAAAATAATTTGTTCTGAATTCAATTTAAAACAAAAACCGAACGCCTAACAATGCCTATTGCGTTTTAATTTAGAACTTTCTAGCTATTACCCGCGACTTCGTTCGTGTAGATATTTTAATATATATAATAAACGTAGCCTATGTGCTATTACAGACTATAATCCGCCTTTGTGCCCAATTTCATCCAGATCAAGATCGATAAGCCGCTCTGGCGTGATTGAGTAACAAACATCAATATATCCAAAATTTTGCATTTTTCAGTAATATTACGATTAGGAGGATTACGATTTTAAAAAGAGCTACCTATTTTGGTGTTGTTTTCCTTGTTATCCTTTAAATTTGTAAATAATAAAGGTAATACACTTTTGAAACAATTTTATACTAGTTATTTATTACGTTATTTAAATTTAAACCCGAAGCCAAAGAGCCCGAAGCGTCTCTTCCAAAACCTCTACGAAATTGTAAAAATGGCAACAGAGTATTAAAAAGAATTATGTTTTTTTATTTCTCCCTTAGTTAAGTCCCTTATGAATCCCTTTTTGCTCAGATACAGATCTAGGTAAATTAACATTTTAAGTAATTGGTCTATATTGCGTGCCCATAAGTATGTTCTTAACTCAAAGGCAGTTAAATACTTGTGAAATAGAATTACGAAAATTTTATTTGTAGTAGAATAATTCGTTCACAGAATCGATTCATTCATAAACACAATTAACACGGGGTGTGAGCGCTTTGGAATTTGGATGTTTTCCCACCAATAAATTGGTCTCGCTCGTGACATCTTCATCATCATCGTCACCCATCTGACGCCCACTGCAGGACATAGGCCTCCCTCGTGGTTTTCACAACCATGAGGGATTTTGCCATAATCGCCACAAAAAACAATATATGCATATATTTTATAAAATAGAGCGTAAAAGTAGTCACAGGGCAATTTGATGATGTTCTGGTGAAGAGGTCTAATATATAAAAATCTCTTCTCACAGTGTTTGTTATCGAACTCCTCCGAAACGGTCCGAGAATAGGTCGTAGGCCAATTAATATGGCAAAACCATAATTGGCGAGTCGACTAGTATAAAATATAAAAATAAAAAATCTGATGACACATAACAAAAGTCACTCATCACTCTAGCTAGGTAGCTAGAGTCATGAAGGTAGGTACCCTCACTGACTATCTTTAAAAAAGATCAGAACAGAGTCACTTTGGAACGTCCCTTCTCATAATAAAAACATGCTCAATGCGGTGGAAGGTTATTTTTTCAGACGCACGGGTGGCGGGCGCCATTCTAGGTCAGCAGTCAAAGCGCCATCCGTGGCTGGGTAAAAGACTGGAAGTGAAGACAGGCAAAGTTCAAAGGGCAAAGATCGCTCTCGTGGCATAGCATCGAGATGTCACGTATTTTACGCTTTGATATTATACCTGGGCTGTATTAAAGAAAATGCTTTACGTCCTTAAACGCTGACGTGGGTTCTAAACATCACTGTTAATATGATTAACAGCTTCTCATCTTATTTTATTGAGAGATTGTACAGACACGTACAATCTCTCAATAAGATGCGTACAGATTGTACAAATGCGATCTGTAAAGGAAACTATCATTTTTTTTCAATGGTGTCGCCAGTGTGCCCACTGGATCCCCTTAAGAAAGAGAGACAGTGCAAATAAAATATTTATAGTTGTTATGAGCTGACAGTTTTCGTTTACGTAGCTAAGTAATTGAAAGTCGTTTCTCCGACGTATCTCGGGACTTAATTCCAGATTAAATGACAAAGAATTATTTGAACTATTAAAATCAGTTGAATGATGAATGACTTTTTTTTCTTTTGCACTTTTTCTCGTTACGAGTTAGTTTAGATCAAAAACCAAAAGGTTGATAAAAGTTCCTCACTATCGCTTCATTTAAGGTGTCCCAAATAATGCACTTACGTAAAAAAGTGCACGACAACCAAACAATTTGAAGAATGGTCAGGCTGGCACTGGAATAATAAAAATAAAAATTTATTCTTCTACCCAGGATTTTTTTAGATTCTAAATATTAACAAATGAATTGAAATAGACTAAAATTGTGGAATGCGTAAATGTAAATTATGTCATCGATTTACCTAATTTTTCTGTAATGCTATTATTATTAACCTAATGTACTAGATAGAAAACCTGCAAGGGCGGGGCTTATTACGAAATAAATAAATTGATCAATTGTTGCTTTCTTGTTTATCTTTCTTCATGTAATTTTGTTTATATCTAAATGGTGGTTATCACCTGTGAACTGTTTGCGTTTTACCTAATTTACTTCTAATTGTGAAGACTTTTAATTGGCTTAGTGTGTCCTAATTTTTCTATGTAAAAGCTGTTAGTCTTCCTAGAAACTAAAATAAACAAATAAATAAATTCTAATATATAAAAATGACGTGTGTTCTACCTCACAGTAGTTGTTATCGAACTCCTCTGAAACGGCTTTACTGATTCCTATGAAATTGATTGTGTATATTCGGCAGGTCTGAGAAGGTCGTATGCTAATTAATATGGCAAAATGACGTTTTCCGAGTCAGCTAGTAATTACAATAATAATGTACACAAATGCATAATTTTCTATAAAAAGGCAGTTTTAGCTTTCTTTGTGAGCCTTGCTCTTTTCACGAGTCCATTCTATTCTATAAATACCCATGACAAACGAGCACTTACGAAAATATATTTTCTATTCGAGTATTGTGGTGTTTGTAAAGATTGTGACATGTCAAACCAACTGGACGCAACAATGCTTTTATTTTGTTTTCAGTGGCATTTTGTGATTTTCCTTACAATTTTATTGTTTTTGCTGTTAGTAGATGCTTATTTTAGTGGATTACTCAAACAAGGTCAGGACTCTTACATTGTTATTGCTTAACCTCTCTCTTATTTACAATAGGTGTTTCTTTAAAACAATCAATGCTTAATCTTAGAAGATAAAAATTTATTATGAATTTTATTGTGCTTGAGTAGAGCCACGTAGATAAAGTTTTTAATCACAACTCCATGATTAAATTTTATATAAGTAACTCCTGAAATACTCAAATTACTCTAATTAGTGTGTTTTACTGGATTTGCAGTACGATTTTTTCTCGGATTCAGTTCTTTTTAGGGTTCCGTACCCAAAGGGTAAGGGACCCTATTACTAAGACTCCGCTGTCCGTCCGTCTGTCACAAGGCTGTATATTATGAACCGTAATAGTTATACAGATGAAATTTACAGTAAATACAAATTTTCACAGATGATGACATGTATTTCTGTTGCCGCTCTATAACAACAAATACTAAAAACAGAATAAAATAAATATTTAATGGGCGCTCCCATACACCAAACGTGATTTTTTTAACCGTTTGTTGCTTGTTATTAATAATAGACGCTTTAACACTCGATTGTTGTAATAATGGTACGGAACCCTTCGTGCGTGAGTCCGACTCGCACTTGGCTGGTTTTTTATATCTGGGTTTTGGTTTAGTATGCAATAAAGTACAATAGATAATGGGGTTTAATTAGTTTATTACATTTGCGCTTTAAGTGATCTACCATTGTCGCAACATCCGGTTAATTAGTGTCCTGCGTTGAAAAACGTCTGTTCTATATTAAAGAACAAATAAAAAATACCGTCTAACAACAAAAGTATATTGAATATTTGGTGCAGAAATCAACGTACAATTTATCTACCAAAAATACTTTTCACCTAAAATTACGAATAGATCAGAGTACCTAAACTGCCAAACCGTTGTATCTTTTGGCAGACACACTCAAACACATTTCGGGCTGCTCATGGTGGATCTTATCTGAAGCCGCCAAAGAGCGAGTTTAAAATAAAAAGGGGTATTTCCACTTGGAGCTGTCAGTACAGACATTTTTTTTACCGGTACCTCTTTGTTTGCGAGCGCGTTAGCACTTTCCTTGAACAAAGTCCGTCGACGTAAGATTTATTCTCGTGACGTCACCATAAGTTAGAGTCGAAGCGTGATTGAATGATCGCAGACAATAGTGAGTCCACCTTTTAGTTCTATTTAAGACTCGTGACATGGGTAAGTCTTAATTAATAGATATGCAATTGTGCTCTAACTTTACTACTACAATTTGATCCTCCTGTTTTTTCATCTTATTGTTTTCAAGATAATTTAAGGGCAGGCCTTTGCCCAGCAGAGGCCAGCATGAGTGTGTCAGTCACGGCTACTTTAAAAAAAACTAAGCAGCGTAAAATAATACAGGCCACGTCCCCAGGTGGTCTGTCTTCCTATTTCTTATTAACATAATTGATGATGATGATTTCCTCCTCATTGTATTCTGGTGAAGGCAAACCTTAGCTTTAAGGGACTCCTGCAGTGATGGACGCGGAGCTACTTGTAGATGATGCATGTTGGCGTATTAGCTTGCAAAGTGTGAGATTATTGAGTAGAAATTATTATAATACATACGCAAATTCACGCTTGTAAGCCAGATTGGAAGGTATAGACCAGGAGTTTCTATTTTCCACGATCGTAAAAAACCTTTATATTTAAGTAGAATTAAGAAATAATTTGGGCTATTTAATAACTTGTGTCGTTCAATGTACCTGGTACAATGTATTTTTGTCATCAAAATCAAATTCATAGATCTTAATCTTGGCAAAGGAAATATTTTCTTATTGCATTCTAGGTACCTGTTTGATTTCTTAATTTTATGTTTATTGAACATACCTCTACAACCAAGAAACTCACTGACATTAATAGAATCTTTGCTGGCAGTCAGTTATATGTTATATACATTGGAAAAACACTATATTATGGGTCTAATGCATAGCGGTAGGCTGCTTATGTAATGTAAAATTGTAAATACGTATGTTATATTATACATTATGTGGTTACAACTTGAGAAACGAAGTTACCAAAATAGAGTAGAAATATGCAGTCATATAAACCTTGTTCAATCCACTACTAAGGTATTACATACCTAACCCTGTTTTGCTTTCATGGTCGGATAGTTCAACGTTTTTGTGAGGAATAGTAGAGTCTATTCTAGTCTGGTAGGTAGAGAACAAGTTATTGTACAGTCGACAGCACACCAATCTTTATATACGTGTACTTTAATCAGTAACGTTTCAATTGAAAGCTTGACCAGCCTTATTTCCTATTACTGCAATTCATGGTTTGCTATGACAATTTTATGTACATTACAAAGGGAAGATTTATTCTGGGGGAAGATTCGAAGAATGAACATAGAATTGTCATAATGAACATTTATAATAGATTTAATATTTTGGTCACAGTTAAGGTTTAAAAAATACATTTTATTTTTTAGATTTAAAATTTCCACCGACACGCTTGCCGATGTCATGGTGTCGCTGGTGAGGTCACAGTACAAAAGTGTACAATTTGTGGTGTAAAACGTCACCACAGCAATGTCACAGATTATAAAGTAATATGCTCGGTTCTATTCTATGTTTACTCGCGTGTTCCTCAATTCGTGTTCCGCTATTTAACTTAAAATGGCGGACATAGGATTCTTATAGATTTTAACTATCGTAATAATTGCCAATGCTACTCTTAATAAAAAAATAAATGCGTGTTTCGTATTCCACAATTCAATTATTGTTAAATAAATACATAATTTTAGTGATTTTCAATTACTGTCGTCATGCCTATTGCAGTTTTATGAAAAGCGGGTGTGCTCTCTATTTCTACGAAATTTTCTTAGTATCTTTTTATTTATTTATATTGATCTCCAAAGATACAAGTGTTACTTTTAAGGCATGTCTAGAGGAAATTATTTCCATTATCGTTTAGTAACTGAGCGAGTACATACTCGTATTAATATTATTTTAAATTAAAAATAGCAAGTGGCAAACCCTGGTCTCAGCCTACCTCTCCGGGATTCGAACGGAGGTTTTTTTAATTTTATGATGTTCTTCAGTGAAATGAAAAAAACGTAACTTTCAAAGAACAACCCTACAAAGCATGTACAACTCTTTACACTCGTGAACGCTATTCAGTTGCGTTACGAGTGGTTTTGCAATAAATGTGTGTAACTTGATCAGCTGTCGACTGTACGATATATATATCGTCGTGGAAAGTTCGGGTACCTAATGCTTCGGTCACACACAGCGATTAATTGTGGCGAGTGCCTACTGGCCGCGAGTATTCGCTGTGTGTGACAGACTAATCGCTGCAAGTGCATTCACTCGCCATGAGTTGAAGTAGCCGCGACTAGAATTGAGCATTTTTAAATTTTACACATAGCTCGGATAATCAAGATAAAATTATAAAATAGTATAAATTATTAATAAAAAAATAAAAAAATGCTCAAAGTTAAGGACCATAATATTTTGTGTTCTTGTTGTTTTTTTTACGTAAACCAAAAGTAACATAGAAAAGTCGAAGTAATTATAATGCCAACTGTAAACAACAATTTCCTTTCTAAGGACCCCAAATTGAATGAAAGAAGATACAATCTTTGGGAGGTGAAATGGAGGGAGGGAGGAGGTGTTTGGTGATACGGAACCAAAAATGTGTAACCATACAAATCGGTTGGAATTTTAAAGCGCTTACAAAATATGTCACCGTAATGATTGATTCTAGATATACCAATATATACCTCCATGAATAAATTGAAAAATTTAGTAAAAAGTCATTCGTGGAAACTAGTTCACTCGATAATATTAATGGGATCGTAACATGAGAGTGAGTGAAATGTGTACCTACGATACATACATACACACATAAGCTCACGCCTGTACGCCAGAGGGGTAGGCAGAGACCAGCGGCTGCCACTTGCCACGATCCTGACAGATACCTACCACTTGGTTCTAAATTATCTATTATTAATTTGTTATGTATTTTTAAGATAGTCTTGAGCTACAATTGAAATTGTATATTTGATTAACGTTTTGATCCTATGCGCAGGAGTTGAAACATGGAAATAAAATAAAAGAACTAACTAAAATAGATTACGATGTTTTTGAGGGTCAAATCGTATGTGATAAGGATCTCATCTAAAAAATATCACGAAAATCGTACAACAAAACGCAACACGTTAACAAGAAGACACGTTAGCACAAGAAAAACTATCGAAATATTAGAAAAAAATAGGATACTTCCGAGATATTTTATATAAATGAGATACGAGTTCCTTAGCACATACTATAGCCGAGATCTGAAAATATCATTTTCTATTTTGGTAGGACCTTATATAGTAAATCCTTTGTCACCTTAACAATACTCACGTTCAGAGTGCTCCGTCGACAATGACGAGCTGCTGAAGTACCATCCACTTCGGCGGACGATTTTATTACTATTTCGGTGTACACACGACGGAATGTCATGCTTTACAATATCGCTTGTACTGACACTTTTTGCAAACTTCATCTGTAATAGTAGTTTATGTAACTGTCACATAATGAGGGTTATTAAAACACGAGCGAGATTTTAAAAAACGAGCCTTGGCGAGTTTTTTAATAGCATTCGCGAGTGTTTTAATACCAAGTTATGTGCAGTCTCATACACTACTTTATCTACACTCATAATGAAATTTTTGAAACAAAATGGCGCAATTTCGACAAAAGTATCTTGACATTCAATCGTCTGCACTCAGTTTTGCGCGCGCAATTTTAGGTATTTTTAGTTGCACTTTTGGTACCACGAAAATGAAATTAGGTTTTTTATACAGTCAACTTTTGACATTAAAAAAAACTAAAGTTTTGTTCCGTGATCACAGCAACACTTTAAAAAAAATAACTGTAACATAAAGTGAAAAATCTGACCTTTAATGTAACTTTATATTACACTTTTTTTTTTATTTTCTTTAAAGTTATGTATTGTTTAAAGCCTGTCAATATGTGTTTACCTTTGAATTCTTAATTTGAAGATTATGATATGAGTGTAGATAAAAAAATATATGATTTTTTTCCTCGGTGGCGCTAGTCCTACTCCCTGGATCCCCTTAAAGGCGAAAACCACCTTGTGTCTTTACGGGAACAATGGGAAAAAGTATATAGCTCGATATGCCGCTATTTGAACTTTATTTTTCGATTGTAGGTACAGTAAACAGCACACTATCTTACATTCATGCACTCAACTGAGTTTGGTTAGAACTTTGCAACAAAAATGGATGGTTGATGTGATGGTTGTCAAAATAAAGGTTGTTGTGTTGGCAACCGACCAGCCTACAAGCTTTGCTTGCAAACCATGGGAATCTTACTTAAAATTATTAATATAATTCACTTATAATTATCAAATAATTCAATTATACATAGATAGCAGCGAGTAGGTATTAGTGTGTATTGTATTACATCATTGCTAAAATAGTCACTTTTGTAGGTACCCCCCTCCTTATAATACATTGGGTACTTATAAGTACTTTTATCGCTTTCTTTTTTTGCATGCCTACCTCAATTTTTGCCTCTCCTGTACCTCCTGCAGGTTGACTGGTAGAAAATACCATTAGTATTAAGTCCACCTTTTGTGCACTGTCTTTGAGCAATAAAGAATTAATAATAATAATATCTAAGAAAAAGCCGTTTAAAGATAATTTTATTTATTATTATTTATTTACAAAGTTCTTGTAAGTTTACAGTAACACTAAATCGTTACAGAACTAGAGACAACCTCACACAACAATCTCTCATCATTATATTTAAAAAGAAAAATAGAAGAATGTGAATAGAAAAACACACAAGATCTGTGTAAAGGTCAGGTACATGGTAAGAAGTTCACAAAAATCACAATTTGTTATTGTCAAAAGTGTACTTAACTGACTTTCTACGTGAGATTGGGTGATGGTTACAACTTAGGTGCTTCAACCTTTGGATGTCCAGTGTACCAAATGAAGATCATTCTATTTTTGTACTAAAACTTTCTTAAGCACTTTGGCCTTTGCATCTATGTAATGAGATGATTTATATACAGCGTCCAGTGGTACCATCACTCACATCAGATGGGTGACGGGACCACTCGGGCGCTGCAGTGCCTGGGACATTGTTTTTTAGACGGAGTAGGCTTGCCCAGCACATATACCATTCTGACACCAACGGCCTAGCCCAAAGAAAAGACAAGTAAATACGTGCGGAGCCAACCAGGCCGCGGGTTTCTTCACGATGTTTTCATTCGCGGTTAGAGTATGGTATTGTTACTACAAATTCGCAAAGCATACACATTATTGGCTTATTTCCGAGTTCATTTACTTAAAAAAAAAATTTAAAATTTAAACTGTTTATTTTATAAAGATGAACAATAACATGCCAGTCAGTGTTCATTTGAACAGTCCGACGAGGTTTCGGTTTGATTCGCAGAGCTTATTCGATGTCGACTCGAACAATCGAATTATTCGACTTTGGTCTTTTGCCGAGTAACGACGTTGCGCACACGATCAACGGGCGACTGCCTTATTGGTCTAGCAGTTAACATGCCTGACTATAAAAATCAGAGGTCATGGGTTCGATTCCCATTGGAAGCCGCATATGATGAAGCGGATTCAACAAATCAAAGGTCAGAAAAATCGTTCCAGCCGTTCTTGAGTTATATATGGTGTAATGACTTAACCCTCTGCGCATATCGGTCAGTTTGTTCTAGTATAGTAACAGGCGTAGACTAAACTATGGTCTATTTCTAAGCGAGAAGTAAATACTACAATTTTGTAGGCTAGAAAGAGACACCGCCTGTAATCTTAGCCAAGCTGGGCATATATTGGTGATCAGGCCGCAGAACAGCTTGAGAACTGGTGAGGTTGTTTAAACAACCGGTAGGTAGACCTTATGGATCGATGACATTACTAGGCCCTCGGAAAGCAATAGGCGAGGATGGCGGGTGTCACATGAGACGATAACCGTAAAGACATGCCATTGGACTTGTATTTTCATACAATTACCGTGGCCGTCGTGCGAACGTTGTATGAATACTATTTAGTATTTTAGCTGTAGGTACATTTACTACTACTAAGTACATCTCGTTGAACAGTCACGCGTTCCAAAGTATACAGTCGCTATTTGATTTGCACTGCAGACAACCGTTTACTTTTCAATCAACATGTCTATTGAGCTGGGTGACGTTTTTACTTTTTAGAAGTCGCATTAGTCACAAAGTTATATGAAGCACCTAGAGATTTATTTACTTTAAGTAAACAAAGAATAGTACAAGTTAGGAAAATCTTAAAATGGAACATAAAGGTTATATTATTCTACAATTTGTAAGTAACATTATTTTTGTTTTACATTTTGTTAAACGTTTATTGGTTTTTGTTTTACATCGCGAATCCCACAGAGTCTAAAGACAAAATTTTTCAATTGGTGTGTCCTACCCGTCATGACATACGGTGCCGAAACGTGGACACTCACGGTGGGGCTGGTCAACAAATTTAAAGTCGCTCAGCGTGCTATGGAGCGGGCTATGCTCGGGGTTTCTCTGAAAGAGGTGATCCGACAGAGAACCAAAGTCACCGACATAGCCCACCAAATTAGCATGCTGAAGTGGGTCGGCCATATAATCCGGTAGAAGAGTTATTGAGTGAAGACCGCGGATCGGTAAACGTAGTGTAAGACGTCCTCAGACTCGGTAGAGCGATGATCTTCGCAGAGCGGCTGGCAAGAGCTGGATGAGAGTAGCCGAGGACCGTGCTTAGTGGCGTGCTATCATCATCAGCCATTTGACGCCCACTGCAAGACATAGGCCTCCTTTGTGGTTTTCATAGCCATGAGGGGTTTTGCCATAATCATCACGCTTGGCAGGCGGGTTGACGACCGCAGTATGCGGTTGGAATCTCAGGACGACGCTGCTGCCCGTCTCCTGGTAATTGATTTCCTTAGTCGCCTTCTACGATATCCACGGAAGGAAATGGAGTGACGCTATTCTCAATCCGGTGCCACACGGAACATAGGCGTGCTATAGGAGAGGCCTGTGTCCAGCAGTGGACAAGCGTAGCCCGATGATGATGATGATGATTATTTTTGTTTCAGCTATCGTACCTTGTAACAATGGTTCTTCTAGTTCCAGGTCAAGTGATTGTATGGTGTGGAAGTTATTATTAGCTACTCAGTTTACTATGAAGTGTAATATCGGAATAAAACTAATATGGCAGCACTGAAGTTTTCTCCTCTACGTATTGGCAGGGTAATAAACTCCTAATCCGGACTCTTTACTCTTTTTATCCGTACTAAACCATGTTGTTTCTGGTTTAGACCGGATAAAAATTATCTTTAAAAATATTTCTGTTTAATGTTTCTCTCAGAGAGAGAGAGCATGGTTTTAAATACCACGAGTGCCCACCGCGGATAATTTCAAGCACTGAGGTATGTGAAAACCTCAGATGCTCAGGTTTCCTCACGATGTTTTCCTTTACCACTTGCAAGTGGTATTGCTACTAAAACTTCACATTACTTATTCACTTCACTTTATATTATTTAAAAAAAAATGTTTATTTACCCTCAGAGCAAAGCTGAATGACATGGATTATACGTGTGTACGTTGCTCTACAAAAAACATATTCTATTATATTGAACTCATCGAACTCGTCTCATATTTTAAGTTCGCCACTAAAATAATTTTCAAGCTTCTAAGTTTTTCAATAAAATATTGCTGTTCTCCCAAACTTTCCCTCAAGCTCTTCAAATAAGCATAAAATTACGATCGTTCGTCAATGCAATGAAAAGTTCGTTAACTTTTGTGTGTGTTTTGTAATTATGTTATTTTATTTATGTTTGAAGAAATAATAAATTTAATGACTTTTAAACTTTATATCTCCTAAACCGTTGAATTCTCGGGCACGGTTCCTTTGGGAAAAATGTGTGTAACAGGGCTAAGGAAACGCGTTACTACATTGACACTCGCTACAGTCTCGGCATTGATAGTAAATGAAATCGAAATATCCTCTACATAAAAAAAATGTTTGCATATTTCAGACAGATTATTACGAAGTTTCTAACCGAAAATATACGATTCACGATTACGCACCTACAAACTAAAATTTCAGCTTTCATAAAATATGTGAACGTTTATTGATATCGTTTAATGCATAAGCAGCCTATATACGTCCCACTGTAGGGCACAGGCCTTCTCTCAGAGAGACAGAGTTGGGCTTAACCACCATGCGTGCCCACCGCGGATTGGCGATTTCAAGCGCTGAGCTACATGAATAGCTCAGACACTCAGGTTTCCTCACGATGTTTTCCTTCACAGCTAGCGAGTGGTATTGCTACTATAACTTCACAAATGTACCTAACTTAGAAAACAAAGTCATAGGTACATGCCCGCACTAGGTATCGAACCTGGGTCTCCCGCTTCCGAGTCCAATGTTCTACCAACTAGGCTACCACCGCTTCGTTTAATGATATTATAATATTATCGCACGTTCACTTCAAGTGTAGAATCAAGTGTTGTGAGTGTTCCCATTGTTCTAAAGACGTCGCGTATTTACATTGTCGATTATGCAGTGCGACCTATGTATTTGCTTATGCTTTGATCGGAGTTAGACCCGTTGAGACTATACACGTTTTTACCCTTGTGTTATTCTGATTGTCAGTGTGAATTATTTATTATTAATAATAATAATACTTTATTCATTTATTTGCTTCTTACTAAGTAAGTTACAGAGTGAGCCTAAAAATAACAGGTGATTTAAAAGGATGTTCTTAGATTTATTAATACTTTATTGCACATAAGTAAACTTTACAATAGCAATGCGGCGGATTTAATTCTGAAAAGAAGAAGAAGGAGAAAGACATTTATTATACCAACAAGACACATCACAGAAACCAAATACACGGATAAGTAACATATGCACAACAACAGAAAGAAAACTAAATACACAACAGACAAAAAAAAAATGAAACAGGACCATAGATGTAGCCTGTGGTGTGTCTAAGTTGCCACAAAAGGCAGCTGACTCAGCGTTGTGCTGAGGAAGTGATCCCTCAGCGCCGATTTTCAGCCAGTGCCTACGGTAACAACTAGTATTTTTTACCAGTTAACCGCAGGAGGATCATCTGGAGATCTAACCTCCTTATGTGCTGTTTGTATTTACAACAGTATCACAATATCTTAGTTTTTGTAACAAAAGCTAGTAGCTTATTTTGCTACTTTACCTACTGCTGTAGGAGAAACTGAAAAACAGCATTAATGCTGAGGCTCCAACCATTGCAACAGTATGTTTATATATTACTAAAGTTACATCCTGTCGTCAGCTAATTTTTATTTTTGAATAAAGTTGTTTTATTTTTTAACCCTTTTATTAACTTCGCACGTTCGTTGTCCGTTTCAAAATTTGCTAGCCATTTTTCAACTGCTTTATGGTATCCGATTGAGCTGAAATTTGGCATACTTACGCGAGGCGTACTTTTTGAAGTAGGGACTGTCGAATTTGGGCTAGTATTTTCTTTTGTCATGAATACTTTCCATTCCACCAAAACAGAGGTCGTGGGTGCCACCGTACATTTGTACAAATGGCCTCAGTCTGGGCCTCAGTACTTTCATGTTTTTAACGTCCTTGCCTGGTTAGGTAGTTATTATTATTTATTATACAGGATGGAAAGTACACCTGAAAGTACTCATAACTTTATACTAATTTTCTTCTTTTTCTTCGTATGGTGCCTCTCCGACTAGCGACTTTTCCCCATCACTACGAGTTGCAGGAGTATGCCAAAGTATGCAATCTTTCTCATTCGGATGGACGCTTATTTTATTATTTTTAGGGTTCCGTACCTCAAAAGGAAAAAACGGAACCCTTATAGGATCACTTTGTTGTCCGTCTGTCCGTCCGTCCGTCCGTCTGTCAAGACCCTTTTTCTCAGGAACGCGTGGAGGTATGAAGCTGAAATTTATATCAATTACTCAGGTCTACTGTCCCTTGAAGCTGTGAAAAAATCAAACTTCTAAGCCAACGCAATCAAAAGATACAGCCGTTTATGCCGCAAATTTTCGACACTTGCAAGGGAATCAAAACCTACAGGGTGCTTCCCGTGAACTCAGAATCTTGAAATTTGGTACGAAGCAACGTCTTATAGCATAGATAAAGGAAAAATTACGAAAACCATAAATTTTTAGTTACATCACATAATATATTTTTTTTTAATAATTTTAAACTTACTACCCATTTCCTCATAAACGCGTAGAGGTATTAAATTGAAATTCATACCAAATACTCAGGTCTATAATACCTTTAAGCTGTAACAAAATCTAACTTCTATGTCAACGCAATCAAAAGAAACAGCAATTTAAGCTGCATATTTTGAAACTCGCAAGTACTCGCAAGGGAATCAAAACCTAAAGGGTACTTCCAGTCGACCTAGAATCTTGAAATTTGGCATGAAGCAACGTTTTATAGCACACATAAAGGAAAAATTCCGAAAACCTTAAATTTTTAGTTACATTACAAAATATATATTTTTTTATAAATATAAACTTATTACTTTTTTCCTCATGTTTTGCAATAAAAATACCATAGTTATGACTCGATTGTCGTAATGAACGAACTTTGTAAACCTTGCAGGTTTGTACGGAACCCTCGGTGCGCGAGTCCGACTCGCACTTTTTTATTTATTCTTACCTAACTGGGGTCGGATGAGTCAAGATCCGAATGGCCACGACATTGAGCGGTTCCGAGGTCAACTTCACTCGGTACTTTATTCGCATGGGTGAAGGCTTTATACTTTTCAAATAGTTAGATTATAGGACTCAAATAAAAATAAATATTACAAAGTCTGGTTATTTACACCGAGATGGACCGATTTTTATGATCTTTGATTTAATGGATTTCTCTCCACACAGAATAGTGGAATAACTATTAAAACATGGGGAAAAAAAAAAAATTATTAATGAGGAAAATTAATTTTCTTTGATGATAAGCAACTTTTTTGATGATACCTCGAGAACGAATTGACTGATTTCGAAGATTTTTTTATTAATTCTGAGGTGGTGCGAAATTTACCAGGCCAGTTCTAGTAGTTTACTCGTATAGTTGCAAGTCATGCGGACGTGTCTATCAGCTTATTATTATTCTGCCGTCGTAAGAAGAAAGGTAACAACTACTTTGTACTTAGTTTCGAATAAATTGTTTACTGGAAAGTGATGCTTGCAACATGTCTGATAGCTTGTCATCATCATAATCATCATCAGCCATTCGACGCCCATTGCATGGCATGGACCGTCAACCATGATGCATATCGTAAAACTAACTAACTCGGCAAAAGTTGTTTTGCCATATTAATTAGCCTACGACCTATTCTTAGACCTACCAAATATGCGCAAAAAACATCATGAAAATAGGTGAAGCCATTTAGGAGGAGTTCCATGACAAACACTGTGACACGAGATTTTATATGTCAGATTATAAGAGAAATATAAATCTTTGATTGTGCGATAGGACCTTTACATATAATAAAGGTGTTAACACGAGGTACTTTATTGACATCGGAACTGTGGTCGTTTCTGTCAACTGAGTATTATTGATCTAAAACAAATGATAAAATTTTGGAGTGTTTTTGTCCATTGTTTCTCCAAAATGAACTCTGTGATGTCTGAATGAAATATTTTAAAAAAGACACCTAATTTAATTTGTAACGTTCATAAAGTCAAATATAAGTATGTGTATATTTCAATAAAAACATTTTGATTTTGATTAAAATCTATAGTTTTGTCTAAAGGTCAAGTTCACCACTAGTACAGGCGACAACACATAAACCATTACACGCGTGAACTCTATCAACCTACAGAACATTTTTTAAATAAGAACATACATGAACATGACATGTATATAAGAGTATAAGACAAGAGTGACTTTAGAAAAAAATTATGATCGGATTGTCGACTGTACCGCTCAGATTTGTACCAGTAAAATTAATGCCATTAAAAACGTAACTTGTAAAAAACCAAGTCTCGCATCTCAGTTCTGTTACCGTAAAAAGTTGTGAGATCCATGTAATACAAAGTCGGTTAATTTATTCAGTCCCTACTTAAGGGTACTTCTGTCTTAAGTTTTAAGTAATTAACTAACCTAACAACATCTTATACTGACAATATCAATATTAAAAATATTTTATGTTTTAAATAAATAGATTGACTTGAAAATACAATGTATCTCACAAGTAATACATATTATATTAAATTAGATTGTTTGGTGCGATTTTCAAGAAAGAAAATTCACGCTTCAGTTTTTTCCACAACGAAGTTATAGGGCTTGAAATGGCCTGAACTGCTTCAAGAAAAGGATGGTAGGGCCGTGCCGCTTTTTTGCTCGACTTGGCGGGGGCACTGCCGTACCCCCAGAAAATATTGTGAGGGCAGGAAAACAAAAATTTCAATGCAGGGATCCGTGTGCGAAATATTAAGCTTTAAGCGCAAATTCGAGAGTGGAACGTCTCTCCCCGCCCGCGACCCCTCTAGCCGCTGAACGGTTGTTTGTAAAAACATGAAAAAATTCAGGGCGGTAGCATAACTACACAACAAAGTTCAACAGAAAACGATTACAGCTAAGTAGACTAATAATAACTTCCACACAACACAATCACTTGTGACTTAATGAGTCAACGACTATAATAGTCGACCAACTTATAAACGGAAAACTTCGTACACATCCAAATGAAAATTACTTTGATGAAGTAAACGTTTTTACTTACACCGTGATCTTTATTAATATGTTTATAACATCAATTACAATAATCCTCCTTTTAAGTCTGCATATTGCTGCATATTGCACATGCTGAACCCTACACTGCGCGTGGCCCGAGACACACTTGGCAGGTCTTTATGAATATCACCATCATCATCAGCCATTTGACGCCCACTGTAGGACATAGGTCTCCTTCGTGTTGTTCATAACCATGAGGGGTTTTGCCATAATCGCCACGCTTGGCAGGCGGCTTGGCGATCGCAGTATGCGGTTGGAATCTCAGGAAGACGCTGCTGCCCGTCTCCTGGTAATTGATTTCCTTAGTCGCCTTCTACGACATCCACGGAAGGAAACGAGTGACGCTATTCTTATTCCGGCGCCACACGGAATTAGCCACACTTTATTAATATGAATCGAGGTAAAACAAATAAATACAATATAATTTCCATTTTTATGTAAATTAAATTATCCTCTATCTATCTATTCAAAACCTCCTGTAGATAGAAGTTATATACTTTAACACGTGATAAGTACTTTAAATAATTCACGCTCAGTGTCTCAAGGTAAATTGATGCAATAAAAAGTGACACCTTTTGCGTGGAATTCTCAAACAACACATACATGATTGATGTTTTGATAAGACAATCATTTGGAGCGTGGCGAAAGATTTAGTTTTATATACAGGGTTTGTTTTTGTATTTGCGTGGACGCCCGAAACCGGCGTGCGAATGTTGATGAAGCGAAAGCGATCTGTCAGGATCGTGGCAAGTGGCAGTCCCTGGTCTTTGCCTACCCCTGTGGGATACAGGAGTGAGTTTATGTTATGTTATGTGTGAATTGTTTGTTTTAAGTTTGTCATTTATTAAGATCATTAAGCTTTTATCTATCGGTGAGGAATGTTTAGGAGTATAAAATGTATTAAGCTAACTCATTTTCTCTATTTAAGTATTTTTTGTTAATTCTGTTTTTCTTCCTTTATAAAATAAAATAAAATAAATTTTTTTTTTTCAGGGTTTGTGTAAATAACACATTGTAAAGGTGTGCCCATAGCCGACCTATTCGACTTAAATTATCAAGTGTCTAGACGTATATTTACAGTGAATAGACAGAAGTGTAGGTATTGTTTTGTCTACAGGGTGAAACAAAACCCCACATAAATCCGAAAATGGTGGTTCGTTCTCGGCAATACAACGTACTTTTATTTCAGGGTTCTAATTATGCGCACCAAGACTTGTCGGAAGTAGGGTTGCCAACCCTACTATATAATATAGTATCCTACTATATTAGGGGCTCAAATACTATATTTCTAAAAAAATATATATAGTAGACGAAACTACTATATTTTGCGTTAAGCGGAACCCAGCCTTAATCTTTTTCTAAAGCTCGCTCTTCAAGTCTAAGTCCGTGAATCGCGCGGCACAACTGCCGCTATTTTTTTCCATTAATTTGCCATCTACTATAATTTAGAGGTTCGAAAATACTATATTTGTTAGAAAAAAAGTTGACAACCCTAGTCGGAAGCATGACATTTGCGATAGCAATTTCTATGGAATTTGAGAGTTAGACGATTGGAATCGTTCAGGATGTGAAATCGCGAAAAGTATGTCAGCGGTTTTATACGTTTGCGTGCCGCTAGCAACCTTAGTATGAAACGGCATGTATTTTTTTATATGCCGATAAAGATAAAGAATATATTATGGTACTGGCATACTCCGATCATTAGGGAGCGCATAAAATAAATCCTACTTACTAGAAAATTTATAGTTAAAATGTATTAATTATTCACGCCGTTTGCTCAGTGGCTGAGACCCGAACGCAAGACCCCAGTCGTAGGGCTGAGCAGAGCACACACACACATGCCCTTATACTCTCCAAAACACAAACACACACATACGTACTCACACACACATGCGTAATCATTAAAGATCTAAATGATTATTAATGATTATGCATTCCCTTATAACCTCACCTCGTTCACCTCATTCGTTAGGTCGTGGGTTCGAATTCCGGTATTTACCAATGAGTTTGTTATCTAAGTTACGTACATTCGTGAAGTTATAGTAGCAATACCACTCGCTAAACGTGAAGGAAAACATCGTGAGGAAACCGAGGAGTCCGAGGTGTTCAGCGCTCGAAATTGCCGATCCGCGGTGGGCACGCGTGATAATTGAGACCACACTCTCTTTCTCAGAGAAGGCCCGTGCCCTGCAGTGGGATGTGTAAAGGCTACATACAAGTTTTACATACAAGCATTCCCATTATTGTCTGTTTAATTTTGCATAATTTTTCTTCTAATAAGAAGTCGTTCTTCGTTAATTCTTATAGGATCGATAAGAATTAACTTTTTTTATGTTCCTATTCTGTTACTGTCATCCATTAAGCGGAGGGGCCGGGTTTCCACAACACAGGGAATCCTAGTGTGGTAACTAGGGCTTCATCTTTTTTATGTCATTGTTTTTGGAACAAATTTTTTTTTTTATATTTGTGTACACAGAGGTGACTGTCGTTTGTCTCATAAAAAAAATTGTCAGCGCTAGTCATCTATCTGAATACTCCCGGTGTTATTTAAGTATAAAAACACGATTTCCCTAAAATACTCCTCTGCCACACTAAAACTGCCTCTGAGGAGTATTGCGAGTGTTTTAAGGATTCGTGTTTTTGTAAATAAGACCGTGACTCTTCAAGCGAACGTTAAGGGGCTCCCAGGAGCTAACTAGGGCCACCGATGGAAAAATTATCTTCTCGTTTTTGCAAAAACTGAACATCACAAATATAAATCAATAATGGTAAGCTATTTTTGGAACCGACACCTTTAAAACCTTTAAAAGATTTTTGCTATAATCGGCTATTCTCGGTGGAAATCGATTAAAGTCTTAGGTCATTGATCCTAGGGTACTAATAATAAAAAAAAAAAAATGTAGGTAGGTATTTTACGCTAGTCTGCTGCAGATTGCCTCGTAAGTAAGAAAACCACGAAGGTGGGTAATGGTTGTATTTAAGAGGGAGCCCGTTGCAATTTATCCAGCGGGCCACAACATCCCGGGAAGTCCCGAACCCCAGCCGACGTATTGAGGTGCCTCGCTCCATATTTAATTCGCGCGCCTCACCGCAAGCGCGAGGCAGTGAGGCGTGAAGTTTAGAAGTAAGGCTTGGCGTTTCGGGGGCCTATTATCTGTATTATTATATATCAAAAAACTATACGAAAATATGAAGAGGACGCAAGAAGAAAGATTTGTGAAAAAAATATATCGAACGAGGAAGTAGGTAGAAGGGGATAGTAAATAGGGGATGTATTAGCAAAATACTAGGTAAAAAGTGCCCGAAACCGGCATCCCTGCACGCAACAACTAATGAATGTTGATGGGGCGAAAGAGCTTTGTCAGGAACGTAAAAATTGGCAAACACTGGTCTCTGCCTACCCCTCCGGAAATCAGGCGTGAGTTTATGTATGTAATATAGTGTCAAAATAATAAAATTAAATTCAGTCGCAAAAATTTTCATCAAACATAACATTAAAATTTGCCAGAGTCTTAATAATCGAATCAAATATAAAAAGAGAAATTAATACAAAAGACGCACAAAAGAAAACCACTCAAAGAAAATATGATACTAAAGAGCCCTATCTACCCACACTAGCGATTTGAAAGCGATGCGAGCTCGACGCGACGACGCCGCAATTTTCACCATTTTGCACAATCGCGTTCGATAGTCCGACCCGCCCGCCTCACTTGAGTCGTCTCAGAGATACGTGTATGTATAAGGGGACGTGACATCGTTTAGAGTTACAATCGTCGTTGATATAATAGATACAAAGTTATTTATAACTAAAATTCAAAATCGTGCCGTTACATGCCGTTACACGTGCCGTACCGTTACAACCTTCACTCCCACTTTACACTTACCTACTAGACATTTTGCATCACACTTCTTCACATAAAAGATCTTTGTCATCTAAATAAATTTACTTACAACAACTAGAACAAATCACACTTCTGTAGTAACCCAAAAAACGTCACAATATTTTCAAACGTAGGCCACCACGATTCAGGCTCGACCTTGTGTGTGGCTACTGCTACTGTCTTAGTTATACCTAGTTAAACTTTTTGTCAATAAATTATTTAATTTCATTTCATTTCACATGGGATACATAGTAGTTGCTCTCTCCCAGTCGATTACTTGATAATGAACTCTCCTACATTCGACGCTGAATTGTATCTGCTTTTTTTCTCTGCGTCTTCGGAGTAACAAAACCATCAGTAGTATATTTTCTCGTCAGATCAATTTTTAGCCTCTAAATAGGTTTTTAAAGTTGTTCTCAGTACGGGTTAGTGCAACAAAACAACAAAGAATATAATCGTCAGATCAATCTATTACGACATAATCGCGGCGACCTCGCTACGCAATCGCATCGCTTTCAAATCGCTCGCAAATCGTATGTATAGGGCTGTAAGAAAATAAGCCGCAACGGGACACAACATACAAAAGAATTCACTTGTATTTTTCTCTTCTTCCGGGATTTCGCTGTATAATGCAATAATTTATAGTATTTTTATAGGTTTTTTGTGACAGTGCATGCTGTTGTTTTTAAGGTTTCGTACCTCAAAAGGAAAAAGAAACCCTTACAGGATCACTTTGTTGTCCGTCCGTCCATCCGTCTGTCTATCATGATCCTTTATCTCAGGAACGCGTGCAGGTATCAAGTTGAAATTATAACCATATACTCAAATCTATATTCCCTTCAAGATGTAAAAAAATCCTTGTAAGTTAACGTACAAAAAAGATGCGGACGTTTATGCCGAAAAACGTAGATTACGACACTTAAGCGAAATGTTATAGGGTACTTTCCATTGACCTAGAACTATGAAATTTGGCAGGTAGTATCATCTTTAACTACAAATACAGAAAAACCAGAAAATTATACATTTAAATAAAATAATTTAAAACATTGTTTTTGAAGTTCGGTAAAAGCTCGGAAAAAACTGCGAGACTCGATTCCTGAATCACTTATCGTACCTAGAAATTTGTGCGGAACCCACGGTGGGCGAGTCCAACTCGCACATATCCATTTTTTCTATTTAAATCTTTACAAAAAGTTTTTGGAAAAATTAAGCTAAAACTATGGTTAAGTAATATGTGCGATGAAACATTTAGTTATCCTTTGTTCCGAATATTGAAAGGAATCAAATGAAACATATTTGCGTACGTGCATGCGTGCGTGCGGGCGTGCGTGCGTGCGTGCGAGCACACAATCATACCCATCACTTGCAATGTTTTCTGTGCTGTATCGGCCTCTTGAGTGATACTATGAACCAAAGTTAAAAAAACATTCATATTATTGGACAGATAACTCTACGGTTATATTACTATGCGCAGGTCACAACGGTGGAGCAGTAGCGAAACTAGGTTATCCAAGTCCAAACCAGTAACATCTAACAAACTTACCGTGCCTAATCTTATCAAACGTTTCGAAAACAACGGTAGCCCAAATCTTGTATTATTGGCTTATCTACCAGATAGATAATGGACACTTAGCGAAAATTTGTAAACTACGATGGATCTGATATTAGCTCTAGTGGCTCGGAAAGTTCACCCACGCCGCGTTGGAAAACTTAGTTTTACAGAGTGTAACAAATCAACTGGTATTGCACAGAAGGGATTCGTTGCAATGTCACAGTACCATAACTGAGCAGAGTGCACGCTTGTAAAAAAATACGTAGTGTTCACTGGCACATTTTAGTTGTACAGCTATCTACCTACCTACTTTCTGAATTTTAATCAATTTGATTATTCAAGTCTTTTAAAGCTTCGTTCTTCGTATCACTCAATCTCGCCTAAAGCTGCATCTCCCGTAAACTTCCAAAACACACACCGTTGCAATAAACAGTGTGGCTGATATTTTTGTGTGTGTTAATGATACGTTACAACACACTTTCACTCTCTGTCTGTGTGTGTGCATATGTTTCATACACAGATGCACACACACACACACACACACACACACACACACACACACACACACACACACACACACACACACACACACAAAGATACACACACCCTTGATGGTGTTTTTGGATATTCGGATTTTATGGTAAACCTCAATTGGCCCAGTAAAGTCTTTAATTCAGGAGCAGAATGATTGGCATCATGAAAAAATCTGTACCTAATTAATGGCGCTTTTCTTACTGACTACCATTTTATCAAAATTTGTTAATGTCGTTTGAACTTTGAAGTTTTGTTTAAGAATAAGGGGAAATACTTGAAGCATTGTACAGATAGAAAATGTACCACTCATTGCTCTGTACAGTCATGTTGTACCTACTCGTAAAACCCGGCTCCTTCCGCATTCGGTAACTTTTAATGATGTGGCTCGAATTCTATTCAGCCGCCTCTATTCAATTTATTTACCCTCTCGAGAGTGATTTCCGACTCGCCAAAGTTCGATTGATTCATTCAAATCGTCGAAATCGATTCGGGACGCCTTAATGAGTGATCTGGTGTTCGTGTTTCTGTTTCGGATTAAGGGTCGAGTTCAGTTCAAAGAATAAAGAATATCTCTCAACTAATATATAATTATAGTTATACATAATATTAATATCTCAACTAATATATATTTAGTTTAGTTTGTCTTTTAACTGTTCATTTACAGTCTAATAACTATCGGTAAGTATGTAAGTTTTTGAGGTTTTTATAATACTAGCTGACTCGGCAAACGTTGTTTTGCCATATTAATTTGCCTACGACCTATATACATACAAAATTTCATAAAAATCGGAGAAGCCATTCTGGAGGAGTTCGATAACAAACGACACGAGATTATATAAACTAGATAAATAAAAGTGCAGAATTTTCTGTCAGACAACCTTACATCCAACATCATATAGCATGCCTATATAGGTATAAGTACAGGCCAAAAAATCTCCAAGAATCGCAATTCCACAGAATGTTGTCTTCATTCAAAGTAAAGGGCTATTTCAAGAATTCTTCGCGACTCAAGTATAATGGGTCATTTTTGCGAAGGGCAATCCCACCTGTCAACTTTAAAATGCATGGAGTTATGAATTAGCAACGATGCGAAGTTCATAATGTAGGCCACGAGTCGGTATGATTGTGTGTTGACAAAATAACCCACATGAAATCTCAAAAGACTTACAGGCCGTGGGCTGGCCGTCCGTAAAGCTGCGCGTCATAGGTCATCAAGATGAGACCAATTTAGAAATGTGTATCTTCGAAACTTGTATATAAATATACAAAGTTGCCCTTGGAAGGTCTTGTACCGGAAGAGAAAACTGAAATAAACGGTGCGTGAGATTCTCGTCATGTGAGATCCGAAAACTTAAGCATTTTTGTCAAAAACGGCCGTTTAGGGCTAGATTCTTGACACCAACCTGTAAGTTCTAAAATATGCTATTCTCATTATTGAGATCTTTGACCTTCACAATTATATTACAAAAGAAGATATGATTTATTTTCCACTGGCGGCCATAACTTCTGAACTTAAATATCCTAGGAGCGATATTTAAGTTCAGACTGAGGGTTTGAAAGTTTTGGCTCTCACATATTATTCAAATATTTGCCTACTTAGCCCTTTATTCTCGGACCAAACTGACAAAAAACTCAATTTAAGTAGGTTAGGCATTCGGGGAGCAGAAAGGCATACTGTCCACTTTTGTGCCCGGGAAATTGAAAAGGTCCCTTCGGGAAATCGAATGCTGTTTACATCCGATTTCCATCCGGAAGCATGATTCCGACTGAAGCGCTTCTACCTTCTCAAAATCCGTAGTTAACCCAGCTTCAAACCTTGTTTTTCACCAATGCTTCACCTGGATTCAACGAGGTAATTGAAAAAATAAATATGTTTACTATTGAGTTTTGAGGTCGCCTATCACGTATTCATGTCTCGGGAAAGAAGCAATGCGTAATTCCCCCGAAAAATAGTAAGTATTGTCAGTAAATATTAAATTTAAAACGAGATTGCATGTTGGTATTTGGCAAGCAAAAACTTGCATCTATCTAGTTGTACAAGTATCTAAAATAACAAGCTGTCCACAGCCTTTTATATATTTTTTACGCGCTCGCTTGATTATATACTCATTAAATCAATAGGTCTTACATCATCGTTACGTTTATAGAGTCGCTAATTGACCCTTAAAGACAGTATGGTACAGTGATCAATCAACTGACGACGTAACACCAAAGCCTAAGTTAGGCTAGATGGAGTGTTTAAGATATCACGGTACAGAGCTTTATCAGTACATATATATTGTGCTTAAGGTGGGACGATTCCCATACAAATGATTATTTTCAAATTTGTTAAAAAAATTATGTAATTATACTGGAATTATGTCTGTCTGCATTGATTAATATTTTTATTTGCGACAATATATATTTCCTCAAATAAAGCAGTAGTTTAATAGGTTAAACAAGATCGATAATGTTTGCACGGACTAAATTCTCGAACTCATTCTTAGTTACACAAACTAGTCAGCGTCAGTTAGTCAAAGTCTAGCAGTCTTAGTAATAGGGTCCCGTTTGGCACTCTTCGGGTACGGAACCCTAAAAACTGAGAAATAGCTGGAAATTGACAGTGATAACCTACTGAAAATCGATGCTACATTCAACGATATTTTTTAATCGTTTCAACGCCCAGTAGAAGGATTTGGGTTAGCTGTGACGGAAAGCTTTGTTACAGACCCGATGTCTCTACAAGCCAAATAGCTAAGGGTAACTTGTTAAAATATTTTCGGCTTGAATAAACCACGGCAGATGATATATGTCATAATGGCATAACGCTCCCAAACCATGCCTTGACGAGTTTCGAAGATGATTATAATAGCAGGAAGCGTCACGGGCTAAATTGGCGTAATACCGCATCTAATGATTAATGGAAGTGATCCGGTGACCTCTGCGGAGTTAGAATGCTTGCCGTATGCTTGTCGGCGAGGTTTTGTAATTTGTTCTTACTTGTAATGGCCTTTGGGTAGATAAGCGAGGGCGTTTACGAGAATTCCTGACGAAGTAAAATTGCTTGTATACAGTAAGTAACTAAGACTCGGATATGAAAGGAAATCTTGAACCACTTAATTGACTAAACTCTTCCTTAACGGCTGAACCGACCTAGATGAAATTTTCTATGTATGTATATTTGTGTGAGTTCCTGTATGGTTTGAAAATACAATTGGACCCGGTAGATGGCATTGGAAAAAATGGATTTGATAAACAATTGACATCATTGAATTCTTTTTACTGCCTCAAAAAATATTCTAAAGTATCTCATGATTTGTGTACAAAGGCTTTTTTGATGATATCTCGAGAACAAAATATTTATTGATTCTGAGGCAGTACGAAGTTCGCCGGGACAGCTAGTGTTTCATATAATTCGAGAAATATTGTTGTTGTTTCTTATAAGCACCATAATTGTACTTGTTGTTGTTGTTGTTTTGTGTTTGAAATAAACTTTTTTCTATTTTATTCTTATTCTAAAAGAAAACCTTAAATTTTGTGTTGGAAAATAGTACTTTATTCAAGTTATTTTCTAGTTGTACAGTACTTTAGAGTTTGTGTAAACTTTCCATAGTTTTAATTTACTTGTGATTGATTAATTCATTTTGTATTAATTTTGATTGGAAAATTTATTTGTACAATTTTAGATTTCGTTGGAAACCTTCGCCATTGTTGGACCGAAATGAGAAACAAAAGTTTTAACGTAAATTTTCTTTTGCCTAATTTGAATCCAGGGGTATATCAACATTCAAACGTCTTTAGAAACTATATTTTAATAAATGGGATTCTACGTCTAAGCCATAGTGTTCTAATGATTAAAAGAGTACTGAATTAAGTTCGAATTCGAAGTCGAGAAACGTCGACATAGCCCAGTGGATTACTAAGTTGAACTGATGGCCGATGGGGCCGAAAAGTTCTCGAATGGAGACCACATATCGGCAAGCGTAGCGTAGGACGACCAGCCCCAAGATGGACAGATGACCTCATCCAAGTGGCAGGAGGACGCTGGATGCAAGCCGCTTCCAACCGCACTTTTTGAAAATCCATGGAGGAGGCCTATGTCCAGCAGTGGATTTCTTGTGGCTGAATGATGATTATGATTAAACAATTGCAGAAGTCCCGTTAAATGTATAACTATTTATGAATAAGCATCGTGAGTCATTACAAACACTTTTGTACTGAAGCTCGAACACTTGCGGTATATTTTTTTAATTTTCTTAAATGACCGCACGTAGTTGCGACTAATTGTCAGCATGTGCGATTAGTCACTAAGACAATGAATCAATTTGTATATCCCTGCAGTTACGTTACGCTTGAATTTGCTACTAAAATGTGAATGTTGATGAGCTGTCAACTCTACTAGAAATATAAGCAGTTCCTTACTACCAAAAGACACATAAAACCGGATAAATGCCATCCCAGACGGCGTGGTTCTGGCAATAAATCAATCTTTACATCCCTGCACTCTATTCAGTTACATACATAAACAGCCTATATACGTCCCACTGTAGAGCACAGGCCTTCTCTCAGGGAGAGAGTATGGGCTTAATAACCACGCGTGCCCACCGCGGGTTGGCGACTTCAAGCGCTGAGGTATATGAATAGCTCAGACACTCAGGTTTCCACACAATCTTTTCCTTCACAGTTAGCGAGTGGTATTGCTGCTATAACTTCACAAATGTACATAACTTAGAAAACAAAGTCATAGGTACATGCCCACACTGGAAATCGAACCTGGGTCTCTCGCTTCCGAGTCCAATGTTCTACCCTCTAGGCTACCACCTGCCCTCAGTAACTCAGTTACATTACGCTTGAATTTGTACTAAAATGTGAAGGTTGATATGCTGTTGACTCTATTACAAACATGTCAGCTTCTTACTTTACCAAACACCACATAAAACCGCATAAATGTCATCCCGGACCCGCCCCTACACAGAAAAATATCGAATAAACCAAACAGTCGAGGCAAAACAAAAGTATTTCCTAGGTCTTCTCCGATCCCCGGCAAGGATTCTGGTCCTGCTAACTTATACTTTAACAACATTATTGATGCAAACTTTTCATTTTATTTATTAAGGGTCACTAAAGCCGAGTACTCATTAGCGAGTTGTAACCGTAACACGCATGATACAGTACGAGGTTCTAGTGAGTACGCTTGTTACGCTTATGGTTCAGAAATGAGTACGTTGTAAACGTCGGCTCGCTGCAAACCGCACGCGTACCGCTCGCAGCAGGTTAGCGAACCACGTACACACTATGTTTTATGGTTACAGTGCGTGCCACGGTTACGGTTACAGCTCGCTTATGAGTACCCGGCTGGTTGGTGGTTTCAAAAATCACTATTCACATGATTAAGAGATTAAACTAAATTGTACTGACACTTTTTTCAAAAACGATCTGTTAATTTTTTTTTCATTGGTTGCGCTGGTGTTACTGTATGGAGCCCCGTAAGCTCCTGGCCACACAGAAGGGACGTGGGGCGAGGGCGTGGAAAAGACGCGACGCGTTGTATAGAAGTCGCGCCCTTGCCCCGTCACTTCTGTGTGAGCTTCGTCCCGTCCCTGAAAGGAACGGTGTAAAGGGTGTGCGTTATTACACTTTGTATGAAAGTGAATTGGATTAACAACGCGTCTTTTCCGTGCCCCCGCCCCACGTCCCTTCTGTGTGTCTCGGGTCTATGGCTTGTAATGGGCATGCACAAATAGTTATTACTTCATCGGTACGCGTATCAGCCTAGGCCCCTCTATAGAACTACAATCCATGGCTTACTATGACAATTCCATGTACAGAAAGACCAATTGTACTAATCAGCTACGCAATATACGTCGAATTGTAATAATAAACTGATTTTTCTATTTTATGAGACGCATCCCTGGTGATGCGGTTGACAGGTGTCTCGACAATTCTAATTCGTTATTTTTCTTACTCCAATTGATAATATGCACGAAAACTACTTCATAGAGAAAGTACTAAAATTATATGGGAAAGTTCTAACTAAGTAGACTATCAATACTATGGCGCCTGCCAGCCTAACGTGACAGACGTTTTGTCTGCGCTTGCCGCAGACATAACACTCTTCCACTCTTCATATTATCATGGAGTTCTCTTGTAGGAGCGCAGACAAAGTCTACGTCTGCAATGTTAGTGGCCTAGTGTATACTGTTTTCACTGAATTAACTGTACCCAACTGAGTCACAACTCACAAAATACGCCCAGTGTGATGGACGGTCCCTAAAGAAACACAAGCAAGTCGTTTGCCGCACGTTCCATAAAACGCTGTGTCCCCGTTCCTAATAAGCAGAAGAGGCGGGAATTGTGGCACTTAGGGGGGGAATACGGTCGGCTACACGTTGGACCATTAAGACCTCGTTTTTGCCTCATTTTAGCTCATTTGGGCCCTATTTTCTTGGTTGAGTAGTCCTTTACAGCTGTAAGTTTTAGTGTGGGCGGAACTTTTGGCGCGTCAAGTTTTCGGCAGTTACATTGTATGATGTTTACTTCAGGACGCGCTAGAGAGATGACTTACCACACAATACAACATAGTATAAACTTACGCCTGTATCCCGGAGGGGTAGGCAGAGACCGGAGTCTGCCACTTGCCACGATCGTGACAGATCTCTTTCGCTTCATCAATATTCATTAGTTGTTGCATGCACGCACGCTGGTATCGGGTACTTTTACTTACATTTGTGGCGAGCACATGTCAATTCTGCGCGCGCACTATAAACTCCAACATTCCTACATCGCGCAAGCAAAGTGTTTCACATGACATACTATAAAAATAACGTCCGACGAACATTAGTTGGACCGGCCGTCCCCAGGCATACGATCTGCCTGGCGGGAAATTTCCCTTTATAGTGGAAGAGCACGATCACCCGCTCTTCCCTATAGTGGTGACCCTCGACAGAACAATGTCAACCTTCCTTCGCTCTCGCAGCACCCCACATACAATCAGTCTCAAATCAACGCCAGCATCCTCTTCCGTCTCACCTCATCAGTACGACTACCTACAGTCAACGCACCGACTACTGGTACTGATGGTGACCTCCCCCAACCCCTCGGCACGGCAGCCACACAGAAATAGCGCACATTGACAGTGGTACAGCAGCCTTCACCGGTTCCTACCACATGCGCGGTCCCCATGGTACTGTCGCCGGTGAAGTGACTGTTAGCCGCCGAACACCCTCAACCGCTAGTCGACTCACCGACTCAGCGCCTCCTGGCACTTGCAGGCTAGCACAGACTTCGATTCCTATCAGACCTAGCTATGCGTAGCTACGGTCTTGAAGGGGAGTGATGTGGCGAGCACATGTCAATTCTGCGCGCGCACTATAAACTCCAACATTCCTACATCGCGCAAGCAAAATGTTTCACATGACATACTATAAAAATAACGTCCGACGAACATTAGTTGGACCGGCCGTCCCCAGGCATATGATCTGCCTGGCGGGAAATTTCCCTTCATAGTGGAAGAGCATGATCACCCGCTAATCCCATACATTTTTTAAAGCAAAAGGAAAAAGTTACCGATATAGCACTATACTCCGTTCCACGAGTCGAGCTCCTAGGGAACAAAATACTCACATCTCATTGGTCAATTGACTTTTGATAAATGTGGTCTGAGCGTTTGATGGATACTAATGAAATTGCGGACACCCAAGAAATATTGACCTGTACATGTACATAGTTTTTGATTGAAACAATTTGATTCTAAAATTAATAATTTTGGAAACAACATTTCTTTATTAAAAACTATGTATAGGAAAACAAAAACTTATTTGAAATATCCGTAATTTAATTATGCATCAAACCCTCAGACCACATACCAAACATTTACTCATTTTATTACAGTAACTAAGTGTTAAATTGTGCGAGCGAGACAGCACGCTCCACGTAAGATCAGTCTTAACGCAGTGGCTATGTAGGTCACGCGCATTAACCAACGGGCGCACGTGGACGATTTTCTTCGGGAGCTCGTTTTGTGGAATGGAGCATAGTACAGCACTGTCTCATTTACCCTGCATCATTGATTGCGATAAGTGGACGTTATTGACAATAAGGCGACTTCATTCTATTTCATCATGAAAGGGTATAAAAAAAGTAAGGATCGTCAAAGCCGCAGTCCATAACAATAACAATATCGTAAACCATATCGTGTCTTCTTGATAATAAAACGTTTATCTATCGCATCCATTAATAACAAGCATATCGGCAAGCGCAGCGTAGGACGACCAGCCACAAGATGGACAGATGACCTCATCCAAGTGGCAGGAAGGCGCTGGATGCAGGCCGCTTCCGACCGTTCTTTTTGGAAATCCATGGAGGAGGCCTATATCCAGCAGTGGACTTCTTGTAGCTGAATGATGCTGATGTTCCATTAATAAACAGTTAATGTCGTGAATAGTAGGTATTTCATTTGTGACAAAAAAAAGAAAGTTAGCGCTTCAAGCCACTGTTTTTGATAAAATTGAATGTTTTATTGTATATAATATTTTGTGATAAATTATTATCAGTGATAATCCGGCGTGCGTGCATGCAAGGACTAATGAATGTCCATGAATCGAAAGAGCTCTGTCAAGATTGTGGCAAGTTCAAAACCCTGGCCTCTGCCTTCTCCTCCGAGATACTGGCTTGAGTTTATGTAATGTAATATATAATCAGTGATCGGTGATCGGATGTAGGTGTATCTACAGCTACCTACAGTTGACGAGGAGACATGATGAGGAGCCACCATAGTTCCGCTCTGATTTCTCGTGAATTGATAGCCTAGGCCAAGGGCAAAGGGCAAGATAAAGAGTACCCGAAACCGTCATGCGGGCCAGCAACGACTAATGAAGCGAAAGATATCTGCCAGGATCGTGGCAAATGGCAGACCATGGTTTCTGCCTACCGCCGTGAAACTAGCGTGAGTTTATGTGTGTCACCAAGCTTAATTTGATAAGTGTCAGCTATCCAATAAAGCAAAATGAAAAAATGAAAAAAACTTTATTTAGAAAAGGGTTAAAAAGTGGTTACTGGCTCCCAAACTAGGATTCCCTGTGCTATGACCGAACATGGTCGGTATCTATTCGGCCACGGGCCACAGCAACTGGGATCTGACTATCGAGAGTCACGTTCATGTGCTCTCAGGTGTCTGATATGGCCCATTTTGGCAGAGAATGTGCGTCCACCGTTAGCACCCCTCCGACTTAGTTGTAGTATATGGCCGCAGGTGGTCGGGCCTGTGTAAGTTGCATAAATAGTAAGCAATATTTTATATTGATATGTAGGTAGCAATAGGTTTTGTTTCCCCTTCATCTGCCCTACCCCGCGCTCTTTTTAACATTCAACTATTTCTAGGCTGGCTGGAAGAAATTTCTTTTGAACTAAGTCCGCCTTTGCACGTAATTTTTATCACGAGCCTGTTATTTAAGTTTTATTTTACTTCATGTTTTTATTGTGCAATAAAGTGTAACAACCAAACAAATTCATTACAAATGAAGAAAATCCTTGCCCCTCGATTTCTTCCAACGTATACCAACGTCACGTCTGCAGCGTAGTAGTCGCTAAATAAATTATACTTCGATACAATCGATAGAGCCAAGGGTTTACGCGGTCGATATCTACAATTACATTCACAATAACAAGCTCAGAATCAGCTTCCCCTTATTAACAAGTGTGAAGAAATTAAATTTTTACTATGTTCTAAACGTACAGTCGACAGCTTGGATGGTTTTCTTTATTTTTTATAAAGTTTATTTTTATATGAGCCTGAGATGTTCACAATACGCATGGTGAATAAGGCCATACTCTCTCTGTGAGGGAAGGCTTGTGCCTTACGTGGAATCCGCTGTAGTTTTTACCATGTTTTTACCAAGTTTTGCACCATGTGAACAGAATATTTTCTATCTCTTGTGTGGTTTCTAAAAAAATACTTTTTTACTTTAATTAATGAGAGTTAAATAAATAAAACTAATCAATTTCATTCATTAACACATAGTACGAAAAATTTAAATAAAATATCGACAAACGATTCATCGAAAATTGAAAAATATGTGAAAAGCAAGAAGTCATGAACAGAAATTATAAAATAAACACACGTGAATAGAAACAAAAATTAACCCCAAGGACCCCATAAAGCTGGCAGCTTTACCCCGCTGTACGGTAAGGGAGATCCTCTGCATCAGTGGCCCGAGAACAGTAGTCCACGGCCTCTCAGTCAATGCCACACATCATTAGTAAAGGCTCTTGATTACCCATCATCGTCATCATCAGCCACTCGACGCCCACTGCAGGACACGGCCTCCCTCACGGTTTTCCAAGCTTCCCGGTCTTGTGCTGCCCGCATTCAGTGACTCCCCGCCGCCGCAACCAGGTCGTCAGAGCATCTGGTGGGGGGGCGTTCCCATGCTGCGTCGTCGTCGACTACCCATGCCTACGTATAAATAAAATAAATATATAAAGAAGACTTTGCTTTGCCGTTGCAAAATCGCCCGAAACCTTAACTGAGTAGTGTACACACTTGTTAAAGTCGAAGTGCTGTTATTTGACTAAATATACAACAGGTACTCGCGACACCTTCGACCACTTTTAACGTTAACCTAAAGTGAATTTTGATTACAATGATTATAAATGGTCATAAAAGCAAAAGTACATAAAAAGTACCCGAAACAGGCGAGAGTGCATGCAAAAACGAATGTTGATGGAGAGAAAGAGGTTTGTCAGGATTGTGGCAAACCCTGGTTACTGCCTACCTCTTGAGGATACAGGCGTGAATGTATGTGATGTGTGTGTATCAAACAACCTTTCCACTTTTTACCTTAGATGGTCGTTATGGTTAAGGAATAAAGTTGATTTGATTCAAATAAAGCTGAAAGAGTAAATGTCGATATCCTGTGTACCTTCCTAATTATTGTGCCACTTTGTGTCGCCACATGCCTTCGTACGTAAATGCCGAATTTCTGACATAAATTTTCAACGAAAGAAAATGCGCTTTAACACCTTGAAATAAGAGTAATTTTGTACTTCGTCGTCAAAGTGGCTTCACATTTTCACTCTGAATTCCGAGGTTGAATCTGCTCACCTCCGTAGGTTTACCCTTGTTATCCCCGGGTGGTGCCTAAATGGTCCAGTTATTTTAGCACTGTTTTACAGATATATTTTCCTGAATTGCCTAGTGCCATTTTTGGTGGTTTTATAATAGAAAAAAAAGCAAGGCAAAAAATTGTTTTGAAAACCGTAATCGGCGCGACCCTTCTCGTGTCAACGCGACTAAATAGCCAGTTCTTAGGCCAGTTTCTGAAATGAGAATTTCGCTAAGTAAATGGTAAACTCTAGTGTGTCTATGTGTCAGTCTTCAAATTTCTCAGAAAAGAGAGAGTGACAGAACGTTACTTAAGTATTTACTTAGTGAATTTCTCGATTCGGAAACCGGCCCCTTGTGTATTGCAGCTAGAACTTACTTTGTCATTGAAACAGGCATTTCATGAATGCTATGAAAGGATTAGCTTACAATAAACTTAAAAACATAAAAAAAACATTTGGGGCGGTATTAGTAAAGCGATAGACAAAAAGTGCGTGCGTGCATGCAGCGAATAAATGTTGATAAAGAGAAAAATGGCAAATCCTGGTCAATGCATACCCCACTGGGGTGCAGGCGTAACATTATGCAATGCAACTCAAGCCAGGATTTTCATCCAGCCTCATTACCATGATTAAGGCGGTTGGCCGTGAAATTGCTGAAGACCGCAACGTTACTATCTACATTTGTATTCTAGGCAATTTTGGAATCCGTCTAATGACGCTAAAATATCTGTATCACGTCTGATTGCCATGACGGACGTCATGGGTTTGATTCCCACTGGGGGCCCCAGTTTGGGTGTATTTCCATGTTTGTGATAGGTATTCTTGCCTGGTTATCCTAGCACAGTGTATCCTAGTTTTGGACCAGGACAAGTTTCATTTCATTTCATTTATTCAAAAACAACATGCATTGTGTATGAAATCTTAAAAACTAACAATAAATAATAAAATTAAATACAGAAATAATACCATTTTAAATATGTCAATGTCAGCAAATAAAAATAGCGAAATGTCAAATTATATTAAACCTTATTACTAGCTATAATAATTATATAGTCAAGTTATTGATACTGCAAATAATAGAATGTCAAAGATATATGGGCGGAATAATAATGTCACACCCAGTTTGTTACCTCCTATTAAAGTGATTGTGTTGTGTGGAAGTTATTATTATCATTATTATTAAAATGACTGGATCTGCGAGCAATATCTTCTTCTTATTCTTCAGGTGCCTCTCCGACTAGCGAAGGTTGGCAGTCAGCTCAGCATATTTCTCTCTGTCTTTCGCTAAGTGAAAAAGTTCGCAGTGCGAGCGCAACATCAAACAAACATATTGATGTCTTGGCCCATTATTTTAATAAAATTAATATAGATACAAACGATATTTGCGCGGGACCTTGGAAGTGTTTGAAAAAACGACATTAAACTAAGGGTTTAATTTGTATTAACTTGTGTTTACCTCAATTTTGATGATTTATAGACTTTTGGAATATATAAATGGTTGTTACTGGAATGATACTATCTAAAAATGTATACACAATAATGAGTCATGTGAATCATGTCAAGACTATCTTACGATTTTCCATGTTTCATACAGAAAAATAATTTTGTTTAAATTTAACGTAATAATTGCTCTAAGAATCAAAGGAAGCGAAAATTCAATAAATTGAAATTACGTAATTAAAACGTCACGTGTAAAAAAAACGTCAAATGTAAAGACGCGTATTATTTCATTTCTTAGCCATCGTCGAGTCGAACATGCACGCTTCTTTATTCGTTTAGTTTGATCAAGGCCACGCACAATAAACAGTAGACGTCAAATATTGGATGCGCTGTTTTTCACTCGAGGCCGATTGACGGCTATAAATCAATGTAGATAACTGATTGATTTCATTATCTGGGCCTCGAGATCTTTGGAGCTTTCTTTCGAAAATGAATGGATGTTTTTCTTTTGGCAGAGATGTGATAACGTCAAGCGGTTGACTGTTGAATTTTATTTAAACGACCTAGGGCAAGTTCACAATGGCTCTTTAACCGATTAAAAAAGAAGGTGGTTCTTAATTCGTCTGTTTTTGTTCTATTTATGTTCAGCTATAATTCTGTGCCACGATGTCCGATTTTATTTATTCCTTTTCTTAGAAAAAGGAAAAACAGTCAAAATCACTTTTCTTATTAGAGCCATTAAAATTAAATAGTTTGATAAAAAGTCACCATAAAAGACACCTTGTGAATTTGCTATAACAATAGAAAAGCAAGAAAACATATTTAATACAACAACACGACACGTCACAGAAAACAACTGAACAGATAAGTACCATAAAAATAATATGAATAACAATAGAAAGACAACGTTATACAAAATGTAACAAAATGAGGTATGTCACAAAAGGCAGCGATCATAATAAATAATCGTAGTACAATAAATTTTTCGGTATTTTTCGCGCTATTGTTACACTTTGTATTGGACCTGTATAATTCCGCTTTTTATGTAGTCTATATACGTCACACGGCAGGGCACAGGCCTTCCCTCAGAGAGATACTCTCTGTATGGGCTTAATTACCACGCGTGCCCACCGCGGATTGGCAATTCCCGCTTTAATCCCGCTTAATGTCGGTTAAATAAATACATTTCCAGAAATCACTTTTGCTTTGTACACAGATTGCCCGTAAACGCCCTTGTCAACAGCCGAGTATTTTCATCGGACGTCACGCGTGCTAATATTTGCCGTGTGAACGACGTAACGAGGATATCTCAAAAGTACTTAGGTACCCGCTCAGTTCCGTAAGCCTTTCGTTCGTTCTGTAATGGGTTCTGTAGGTGTCAACAATTTTTTTATAAAATAATATACCGGTCAAGCGCGAGTTGAACTCGCGTGGAGAGGGTTGCGTACAATGCCAAAGTCAAATGATTTTATTCAATATGAGAGTTACTTACTACTAGCGCTATCTTGTAGTGTTTTAGTGAACTATTATTTTATTCAGTTTACCACTTTATTTTCAATTGATAGAATTCTTACAGGTTTTCCTTTTATCTACAAACAATAAACTATATTATGTATTTTTTTCAAAATTTTTTGGCTGTAGTTGTGGAGATCAGGGGGGAGATACATGGTAAATTTTCGTCTTCTTTCATGAATAAAATAAAAACTATTATTTTACAATATTGACAAAAATATGTTTGAGATCCTCACAACGAGCTCTTTCTTTTGATATGTAAGGTTTGCAAAACTTTTTTTTTTATTTCCTATTACGGTATTTGACACGATCAACAATAAATTATTTCATATGCTCGATTAAAACAAAAATTACAAAATATCTTGGAAAATTTATCTCTTTTAGTCAATTACTAGATAAAACAATTTTTAAATAGATTAAATATAAAAAGAGTGCTCTGAAATGTGACGTCATAAGCCAGTATTTTCATACACAATTCCGTGTTAAAAGTAACTCATTTGATATTTTGTCAAATACTCAATTTCTCCCCGGAAAATGACCCTTATTTCAAAAGTTTTTTTTTTACTTTGCACTTCTAATCTGCGTCTTAGGATTACACCATCATTTCAAACCAAATTTCACCTGATTTGGTCCAGTACATTCGGAGCAAATCGGTTGTGAGAGACAGACGGATAGACAGTCGCACGAGTGTTCCTATAAGGGTTCCGTTTTTTTTGTACGTTGTTCGGAACCCTAAAAACTGGAATACATAATAACCAACAACTCGACTGTTGAGCGTTAAAGGCGAGACCTACGTATTGAGTACCTCGCAATGGGTTACATTGCAGAATTTAACGCTCATCTGTCGGGTTGTTGGCTATTTTTTATTTCAGTTTTTTTTTGCCTTTTTAATGTTTTTTTTTTATTTTATGTTGGGCTTATGCTAATTATATATAGCCTATGATATTATTTGTCTTAAGGAGTTCCGAGGGAGTATAGTATCGGACATTCTCACATACATACCTACATTAATATAATACATCCGCGGCTTTGCTGAAGTTGGGTAAATAGCGGCTTAGGGCGAGTCAGACTTGCGCTAAGTAGGTTCCGTAGGTTGTACTACTAACCACACGGTACATTTTCTTGTTTGTCATTATTTATTTATTTGTCAATGGCAATTTGACCATTACAGTACGTAGGCAATTACCAGGGGCCATCCTGTTTCATTGCAAAGTCGATTAACCCATAGATTAAGAAATAGACTGCTACGCAGTGTACCTCAAAATGTCGTAATAAATTATAGTTTTATGAAACTTGGTCCCTCGACCGTCACACGTATCCTGATACGTGGAAGATTCAGCTTCCAGAGATGGATTTATATGTAGTTCTTTTTTTGAAATAAACAGTTTAATTTTTTTTTTTTACATCACAAAGACGTGCAGGCGTGGAGGTTGGCTGCCAGTTGAAAAAACAACCAATTGTTAGCAGATTGTTGGAGCTCTAGAAATAGGGGGTGCATGAACATAATCGCATCTTTATGTCAGCCCTGAAGCTCCACAGTGCAGCTTTCAGAATCTCATGGAGGCCTCACCCAGCACAATTGCAGTGGCGCGGTTTTGAGAGCGAGATGTCTGAAGGAGTCGACGCTTTCGACACCAAAGAAGAACAGGGGGTTAGTTTGAAATTATCACCTCCACGCGAACCTAGTGCCATCGATGAACTTTGAGAGTATTAAACCCAAAAATAAATTATCACCTCCAACCGAATCTATTTGATATTTGCGAAATCTAGTCCCATCGATAAGATAAGATAAGATTATTCTTTATTGCACACAAGAAGCGAGACAGAAAATATGAAAGTTACAATGAAAAAGTACAATGGGCCCCTTATCGCTAACAGCAATTTCTTCCAGACAACCTTGTGACGGAAAGGTTTCCGAAGGAGAAAGAGAGACGGGTAGTTGGTGCAAATACGAATGGTACATACTTAAACTTAATAATAAACTAACATAAATCTTACTTAAATAGTTGTTATAAACTACTACATAAATAAGTTACAATACCTACATATAAGAGGAGGATATAATGAATATAATATATCATAGAATAATACATAGAAAGAAAAAGCAATCATGTACTGATTAAAAACTTAATTTACAGAGAAAGATACAGTTCTTTTACCCTATTTTTGAAGATTGCCGCCTTATTGAGACCGGCAGATCATTCCACATCGATGAACTTTGAGAATATTAAAATCAAATAAATTATCACCTCCACCCGAATCTATTTTGGTATTTGCGAAATCTATTCCCATCGATGAACTTGGTCTTGGACGTTTACATGTTTGTGATGTCGTTGTTTCTGGTTCCCTCGACACAGGGTACCCTAGTGTGGGGCCAGAAGCAATGTATGTGCCTGTATGTAAATGTTTATGTTTTATGTTTAACTTCGAGAGTATTAAAACCAAATAAATTATCAGCTCCACCCGAACCTATTTGGTGCTAGTGAAATCCATCCCCATCGATGAACTTCGAGATTATTAAAACCAAATAAATACAAATCAGTAATTCTGTGGTACTCACACCATAGCAAATAAACACAATACAAACAAGATGAACTCACGTGAAGATTAAAAGAAAAACATGATAAAGTGGGTTTATGAGATATAGTATCTATTTGCTGAGATAGGTAATTATGTAGATCTTAGTTGACTGCAATGCAGCATCTATAATAAATTTGTGGTATGTCTCGCAGTGGGTCCTGTTTACACAACTGAATTGCGGAAAGACTGCGGAGCCAATACAAAAAATCCCCTGCCAAATACTTTTCAATTTTTATTTATTTATTTGCAAATTTTATAATGACATTGCAGTATGGTATGACTATTGCGTAATTAATTGCAGTGTGCTAATACTAATTCACATATTTTGTCCTTCCTTAGTAAGTATTTACAGAAAGAAAGGGGAACATAGCTCGTAAATCAAAATTTGTAAATCGTTCAAGCATTATTTTAATCACTCAGTGAACAAAAATCTTATATCACATGACGATGCTAATGGTAAACAAAAAAAATATATGTATAAAATTTTCTTTTGTTTATTTGTATTAATGTTTTAACCGCACATGAATAAACTTGCCGGTATCCATTTTTTTATGTAGCTTATATACGTCCCAATGCAGGGTACAGGCCTTCTCTCAGAGAGAGAATACAGGCTTAATCACCACGTGTGCCCACCGCGGCTTGGCACTTTCAAGCGCTGAGGTGTGTGAACACCTATTGTAAATTAAACTAAATTATTGTAAAATATTGTAATTATCCAGGTCAAAATCCATCGATTTACCGACCAACCAATAAAATGATTTTTTTTTTCAACTATATTTTCAATATTTTTTTGTAGCGAAAACACATAAATCCAAACACTCTAACTAGAGTTTTGAATGCTCTAACGAGGCGAAAAACTGCGCAAAAAAATAATATTCACTGCAATATTCGACGGGGGCGCTCCAAATGATGCGAGTTCTGGATTCGATATTGAATTTTCATTCGGGATCTAACGGTTTACCGATATGTTAATCAGGATATTCAGGGCCTTGTATTCCTTCCATTATATTCCATCATATTCCATTATATTCCTCTGATACCTGTGATAATTATTAAACCAATACTATAGCACTAACTTTCACACTTCATTTAACTTGTTATCTTTACCTTTCATAGATTCAAAAGTTAGGTATTTATTACTGCATTTTTACTGATATGATGGTTTCCTATGGCGCAGGCGCTGCTTGCTGAAATACAGGTTCTAACCTAGTTCGGCAACCGAGGCCAACTCATTAAACTAAATCTATTGTGTCAGTATGTCATCATCATCATCATCAGCCATTTGACGCCCACTGCAGGACGCAGGCCTCCTTCGTGGTTTTCATAACCATGAGGGGTTTTGCCATAATCGCCACGCTTGACAGGCGGCTTGGCGATCGCAGTATGCGGTTGGAGCAGGAAGACGCTGCTGCCCATCTCCTTTGACTTCCTTAGTCGCCTTCTACGACATCCACGGAAGGAAATGGAGTGATGCTATTCTTAATCCGGCGCCACACGGAGTCAGTATGTAACTAGTCTGAAATTTTAAATTTTATTCTTATTGTTACTCTCTCTCTGAGAGAAGGCCTATGCCCTGCAGTGGGACGTATATAGGCTAAATTAAAAATAAACACTACGGTATAGCATTAGTAAAGAGGTCCGTAGAATTTGTCTGGAATGTCGTGTTTTTGAACCGCGGCATGTGTCAATGACTTTATTTTCTGCGTTGTAGTGCTATTGCGAGATTCACTCTCTAACGGTGAAGGAGAAAATTGTGAGGAAACATAAGTTCCTGAGGTGTTCACATACCGCCATACCGCAGCGCTTGAAATTGTCAATCCGCGGTAGGCACGCTTGGTATTTGAGCCTATACTCCCTGCCTAATAGAAGGTCTGTGCCCCATGCGCTTATGAATACTTTATTCCATTCGCCTCGTAGTTGACGCGTCGTAGTTGACGCGGCTCAACAAATATAATTAACAATAGAAACAGCTTCACTACAACACAGCAGCGGTTCCCATAGCGCTTTACTGAAATAAAGCGGCGAATAAAAGGACCTACGAGTAAGATTTCGCGATGACCCTCCGGATCCCGCCGTTCTGAAACAGCGCGCAAAAAAAAAATTAAAACTTTAGCGCGAGACGATCCCCATGTAATTGATGGTAATGAAAATGTATGGGCTTAGGCGTGGGTCACACAAAAAGGACGCGGGGGGAGAGCGCGAAAAAGACTGGCCTCGTTTTATAAACCACAGAGCACAGAGCGATCCGTGACGACTGACGGCTTTGGTCTACGTTATAACGCATGACGTCTTTTCCGCACCCTCGCCCCATGTCCTTTCTGTGTGGCCCATTCGCTTTCGAGTACCATTCGTACTTGGCAGGTTTTTTTCATATTATGATTTTTGCTTGGACTGTAATGATAAGGAGCAAAGTTTAGAAGGTATTAGAGCCATGTGAACTTTGGACCAAACCACCTCAAAGACACTTCACCTTAGTTTTGAAACTCAAGGAGAGCTATGTCTATAAATAAACTGTCGTAGAAGATTGTTGGGATTACCGCTGAGATTAATACTAGGCGGCAAAGACAGAGAAGAGAAGGATAGAGATACAAGGGGAAATTGAGATGGAGAAAGACAGATACAAATCACAAAATGTACGTAAAGTTAGAAGCAAAGTCGTTGGTACAGAAAGAGTTCCAACCAAGTGTTCCGCCGACAGATTGGAGTAGTGATTGTAGAGATTGTCAGAAGCAGAAGCCAGCAAGTGACCAAATTAGGCCTCTGATTAGGGACATACCTTTTGTCAGTACCTTCATCAGAGGTAATTCTAGACGCGGAAGGCATAAGCTCAGCAGTTTAATTAAGGTAAAAAGAACAATGCCTTATTTCCTGTAAGTACTATACAACGATTGGAATACGAATATATTTATTGAAAAATACATTTTCCGTGATTTTCAGGGATAAGGTGGATAGCCCAACTCACCATTGGGCGTCCGTCCATGTTTACCCTATCATTGATTTAAGATTGACTAGGTTAAGTTTTTAAATTTAATTAAATAACAATGTATTAACTTGCCTATGTAATTTAAGTATGTTTGAAATATGTAAATATTTTCAATTGTAATTTGAACCTATGCGTCAGGAAAAATTGTCTATTTTTTGGATACCTCTTAGGACGTCTGTCCCAAGAAGGGTGATCAAGAATTTCAATATCATTTGCCGCGTTTTTAAGACTCTACTTCAACCCAATGACCTCAGAAATAGTGTAAACTCCAAAGCTTCAAAATTAATCTGCTCTACCTAAAGCTTACACATTCGCAACAATGTCGCAAATGAGTTGCTAAACTAAAGGCAACATTGCTCAGTCCCCGTGTAATTAGCAAAACACAGACAAGGAGCAATGCGAGGATTTAAGCCCGGCTACTCTGTCTACAGGCAACTTTGAAACTCCGACGCAAGTCGGGAAATTTCAAATTTAATTAAAGCATTTTGCGAGCACTGCGGGGGCCGTTCGCGTTACAAAGTATCTTAGATCGAATACTGTACATACATTTGACCCCGATTTGCAAATGAAATGCAAAGTTGACCATTTTTTATTTATAAATGAAATTAAATGAAATGAGTTCATTTGCATAAAATGACGTACATAATGGTGATCAGATAAGTATTTGGCTCTATACATTTCACCTTTATAGGCATGCAAAAAGTTTTGGGTGTGAAAATTTTAAAGGGAAATGTAACCACAGATTAAATAAACTGACTCTTAGAAGTGATTTAGAGGAATCGTGTTCTTATAGATAAGGCCGTAACATTGTAAATATTATAAAGTCAGATTACAACATGTCAAAATTACTTAAATTACATAATATTTAAACACAATCCAATACTATTTACATGATTATTTTATCATTATTTTTTAAGCTCAAGGTCGCGCAACGAGCTATGGAAAGGGCTATGCTCGGAATTTCTCTACGAGATCGAATCAGAAATGATGAGATCAGTAGACGAACGAAAGTCGTCGACACAGCCCAGCGGATTAGTAAGTTGAAGAGGCAGTGGGCACATAGCCCGCAGAACTGATGGCCGATGGAACCGAAAAGTTCTCGAATGGAGACCACACATCGGCAAGCGCAGCGTAGGATGACCAGCCACAAGATGGATAGATGATCTCATCCATGTGGCAGGAAGACGCTGGATGCAAGCCGCTTCCAACCTGTCTTTTTGGAAATCCATGGAGCAGTGCACTTCTTGTGGCTGAATTATGATGATGATTTTTTATTTTACGTCAATATTAACATGTTTTAGAGTAAGAAACTCGCCTATAGTGTAGAAACATCCATCTAATAGCCATTTGTGCAAACAAGACTTAAAGAAAGTCAGTGGCAAACGTTTTATTGTCTCTGGAAGCTTATTATAAATTTTTATGACCATGCGGTAGCAGCTGCTTTGGCAAAACTTAATTTTACATAGCGGATAGACAATTTTTTGTTGATGTCTTGTAGTTAATTTGTATTAAATGTAATATTTCGTAATAATGTTTGGGTGATTGTGTGAAAAACATGCCATGTCGTATACGTAGATACTTGGCAACGTTAGTACGTACGGGCGTCGTAATTGATGAATGATTCGTTTAATGTCTATTCAAATAATTCTTCGCATATTCGGCGACGTGCGAGCACAAGGATACAAACTAATTCTTATTCTTATTCTTATTCTAAAGTAAACCTTATATACTTTGAGGTTAGAGATTTCAATACTATATACAAAAAAATCCCGGCCTCTCGTAGTAATCGTAGTCTCTGATAAAAAAAATACGCTTTGATGTTCCAGATTTCGAAAGTCAAGCTTTTTAAAAACGTGACATCACAACTGCAATTGTCGTATTTGGGTAATCTCTATTTGAAAAACGAAACGTCAGTACCGTGGGGGATAATTTGTTTTTCAGAATCCATCTTAACATAAATATTCGCCACCTTAGATTTAAAGGTTAGCATTCACCGAGTTTGCAACGCCTAAGGTTAAAACGTGTCCTTCGTGGTAGTGTTTAGACGGTATTCAAAATGAGAATTATCCATTTTCAAAGTTAGTAGTGAATGCCTGAGAATCGGATAACAGGAAGTAACCCGCTGAAGCCGGTAACTTTTCAAGCCTTTCACAACAATGAGTAATGAATGTTGACAGTCTTCGCGATTCGTCATACTGACGCCAAACAAATACTACTGTAGCACGCTTTGTATTTTTTTCTCGTCCTTTTGCAAAACACTAGCTGGACTTTGGGTTAAGCGACTATTTACAATAAATCTGTCGATTTATTGTTCATAGTTCTTTGGATATTTGTTTTATAACGTACTGCTAGTATCTACAGGGTTATTTATAAAATGCGCCATTCCTGAACCATGTCGGTTAGAGTTTGTCATTTACAATATCTTATATTCTATCACTCTGGAAAATGTTTTGTTCCATTGACCCTGTGTAATGTCGGGAAAAGTTTATAGAAGCTGCGTTAATTATATAGCATTGATGAAGAAGGTATTTTATATAAAAACTAATAGACTTATTTATAAAAAGTGATTTCACTAACACACTTACGGACGGATTTAAAGCCGGTTCATGGCAGGAATTCCTGTTATAAAGCGGCTGTAACTCACTCATAATGTTTTAATGGAATCGACTTTTTTTACAAATAAGACTGTAAATTTCAATCTGCCCAAGTTGAAATAATTTGCTTATCACTTTTTTATTTAACACAATGGTGTAAAAAACAAAATGATTGTTAATTTTCACCAAATCAATTTTCAGAATAAAAGCCTAGCGTGGCGAATGTTCTTCACAATCAAAATAGATGTTTACATCGTTGGGGGAAAATAAGGCACCATCATTTGGTTCTTTGACATTTAAATACAACTAATAATAATATAGTAGGACACATACCTTCTCTCACAGACTACCGTGGACTGCCAATTTCAAGCGCTTAGGTATATGAACATAGATAAAGAGATATCTTATAGCAGTAAATCTAAAAAATGTAGTATTCTGCTTCTTGACAAAACCCGTTGATACGTATGCAGAAAAGCAAAGGTCATCCTGAAGCCACATCTGCCATTTAACACTTCGGACGTGTTCTTCATCTAAAAATTATGCAACCGAATCGATCACTTTGTTAAACATCAACGACTACACGTTATAGGTATGTGAACATAGATAAAGAGATATCTTATACCAGTGAATCTATATGTAGTAGGTGTTTCGCTTCTTGACAAAACTCGTTGGTAAGTACGCAGAAAAGCAAAGGCCATCCTGAAGACACATCTGCCATTTAACACTTCGGACGCACTTTGGACGTGTTATTTCTTCATCTAAAAATTATGCAACCGACTCGATGACTTTGTTTAACATCAACGACAACACGTTGTTATGTTGATTCAATACAAATCCTCTCGATCATGTGACATTGAGGTTTTATGGACCGTAGAGGATGGTATAAAGTACGACAGAAGAACGACTTCGTCTTTGTTAGCTGCAAAGTTTTAAATAATAACACTTTATACAATTTACAGGCATAAAACAGATCCACAAACGTTGCTCTCAACATAATAATAATACATAACATAACATAAACTCACGCCTGTATCCCAGAGGGGTAGGCAGAGACCAGGGACTGCCACTTGCTACGATCCTGACAGATCAACTTCGCTTCCTCAACATTCATTTAGTCGTTGCATGCACGCACGCCAATGATATATAATACAAATATTTAAAAAGCGAGATGTCAAGAACCACTCCGAGACATACTCGATCCAAAGGTATCCAAAACACTGGCCGCATTATCCTGCTGCACAGCGAGGGAGATTCTCTGCATTAAACATATTTGATGGGGCCTAACGGTGGTAGCCTAGTGGGTAAAACATTGGACTCGGAAGCGGGAGACCCAGGTTCGATTCCCAGTGCGGGCATGTACCTATGACTTATCTTTCTAAGTTATGTATATTTGTGAAGTTATAGTAGCAATACCACTCGCTAACGGTGAAGGAAAACATCGTGAGGAAACCTGGGTGTCTGAGCTATTCACATACCTCAGCGCTTGAAATCACCAACCCGCGGTGGGCACGCGTGGTGATTAAGCCCATACTCTCTCTCTGAGAGAAGGCCTGTGCCCTACAGTGGGACGTATATAGGCTGCTTATGATGATGGGGCTTTCGGCATACTCCAGAGCGATAGCCCAAGCCGTGGTTCCTCAAGCAAAGCCCTACCGCCTGTTGCTATGAGTTTGTCTTAGCTGCTAATCTAGGGTCTTAAGACAATATTACCCTTCCGTTTAATATGGACAATAAATTATAATTTTCTGATAAATTAGTTCAAAAATAACTGTAAGAACACAGGTTTTACATATACAAATATTTCCCGATATCCCGAAGGTGACATCACAAGCTGCAAATGGCATCTTATGACATAAATGCAATTAAAAATTCGACCTCGCGACTTCCGATTTTTTTCTCATTACTAAACTCATTATGAACTTAATTAAAGTGATGGACAGGGAAGAAATTTTTCATAAACTGTTCTCATATGATGAGAAATTAAAATAAAAAAGTATGAAAGAAATGAATTTAAGATAGAATATTATTTTTTGTACACCAGAAAATTATTATAGAGACAGCAGCTGCAAAAAAGGAACAATTGGCGGCTTTGTTGCTAATAGCAACTTTTTATATACCTACCTAGGTAATTAAAGTGTACATAAGCAGCCTATATACGTCCCACTGTAGGGAACAGGCCTTCTCTCAGGGAAAGAGTATAGGCTTAATCACCATCGCGCAGATTGGCGATTTCAAGCGCTGCTGAGGTATGTGAATAGCTCAGACACTTAGGTTACCTCACGATGTTTTCCTTCACCGTTAGCGAGTGGTATTGCTACTATGACTTCACAAATGCACATAATTTAGAAAACCAAGTCATAGGTACATGCCCGCACCGGGGATCGAACCTGGGTCTTTAGGTATACTTAAAGTATATTTAGGTACCTACTTAATGTTTTATATTGTATTTATAGCCTTTGTTGCCAACCTCCAACAGGAGACGGCACATAAGGAAAAAGAGTGTTTGTAATATGTAAAACTTATTTAATTTGCCATCAACATGTTTCTGAGAAAAGATTGTGTACAACAATGCCACTTATACAAGTCAATAACTGCCGATAAACTGCTGCGCAGTTTGGAAAATCTGTCAGCCTATTTGATATTTTCTTTCTTTAATAAAATCTTTAAATACAATACAATATATCATATTTCTAAATTATACTTATAGTTGCACGTTTTCACAAATGACTCAGCGGAATTCAGTGATTGAAGGCGGACATACTTCGACCAAATAAATATTTCGATAAAAATTACTCGAAATGAAATAAATGTTAACGAAGCGAAAGAGGTCTGTCAGGAACGTAGCAAGAGGTAAAGCTTGGGTCCTTAATATGAAGCAATAATAACGTTTATTTATTTATTGATACTTTTATTGCACTTAAAAAAAATCGTACAATGCGGCGGACTTAATGCCATGAGCATTTTGAGGAAGGGTCGTCAACGTCGCGCTTAAGCCTGGCAATTCACTCGAATCTAGTGACAAATACGGTTCTTTTTTGAATAGTTTAGTTGAATAGAAATAGATATTCAAAAAACGAAGTGTATTTGTCCCTAGATTCGAGTGAATTGTCGGGCTCAAGTGCGACGTTAACGGCCCTTCCTATAATGTCACGTTTTGTTTGGGCCCTGGTCTCCGCCATCCCTTCGGTATGCTGACGCGAGTTAATTTAATGCAATTAATTAAACGAAGTCATTATTTTTAAATTGTCACGCGAAAACATTCTCACCAGACATTCTCGCGACGTGATACTTCTGCCCGTCATACAAGCGGTAGCCGTAATGCGTGGAGGAAGCATCGCATTATACCGCCGAACAATAGTGCCGGCTCCACTGTGTTATGTGCGACTCTAATTCAGACGAATCGTGAGTACCCTGGAGAGAGCGAGTGTGTAGTTACTGACAGATCTAAAAGCAAGCTGAAATACTGTAACGTTTTCGTTGAACCGGCCCAGTGCATGTCGGACTCGCGCACGAAGGGTTCCGTACCATTATGTAAACAACATTAGACACAAAGATCCAGAAAAAAAGGCAAAAAATCACGTTGTATGTTGTATGAGAGGCCTCCCTTAAATATTTATTTTATTCTGTATTTAGTACTTGTTATGGCCGCAACAGAAATACATCATCTGTGAAAATTTCAACTGACTAGCTATCATGGTTCATGAGATACAGCCAAACAGACAGACAGACAGACATATGGTGACAGATGGACGGACAGACGGACAGTGAAGTCTTAGTAATAGGGTCCCGTTTGGTACCCTTCGGGTACGGAACCCTTAAAACGTTAAATTTCTCGTCATTTCAAGATTCGACGTTTCTTGTTGAGTCGACGAGTCGGGTTTCTTTGAGTATATATACTCCATTCTCCACACAAAATAGTGAGCTGAAACTCTCACTATCATGTATGCAGAAAAGAGTATATAAAACTTTATTGTACAAAAAACAGGAACTTGCACAGATATTTCTTAACCTAAGAGTAAGAAGGCGGCCTTATAGGTGACAGAACTTATTAACAATCAATATAATTATATAAACTGAACATAAATAAATCACACTAGGTACACATTCTTAACTTAATTCTGGAATCACTTACTTGATTGTTTTGTCAGAAGAGTCCGACCAGGTTTCGCTCTTATTCGAAGAGACTTGTATATTTCCGACAAAAACTCAAGTATTACTGAACTTAATTCCGAAGTGATTCCGGAATTAAGTTCAGAAATAGCTATTACATTCCTTCCGTGGATGTCGTAGAAGGCGACTAAGGAAATACATTACCAGGAGACGGGCAGCAGCGTCTTCCTGAGATTCGAGCCGCTTACTGCGATCGCCAACCCGCCTGCCAAGCGTGGCGATTATGGCAAAACCCTTCATGGTTAGAAAACCATGAGGGAGGCCTATGTCCTGCAGTGGGGTATTATTATCTTCACAATTGGGGGATAAAAAAACTAACACGTTGTTACTCAACTGTACCTTCAAGCAAGTGTCGTCAGTTGAGTTATTCTGTTCATTCATGTACACTGAGCTCACTGAGACTAATTGCCGACAAACGAATGGCATGTCACTGGAACATCGTGCTCTAGATCATTGCGTGTAATTGTCCAATGCTTCTAGTGGACCGGCGATAAAAGCGCATAAGCGCCACTTGTCTTATTCTATCCTTATCCGAGTTTGATTGCTGGGCCTAGGTTATGTAAATGTTGGCCTCAGTCTGGACGTATTTCCATGTTTACGATGTCCTTGTCTGGTTACCGTAGCACAGAGTACCCTAGTTCGCGACCAGGACAAGTGACTGAGTTGTGTGGAGCTTATTTGTTTATTAATGTATTGTTATTGAAAACTGCATGAACGCGTCGATTTCATTTGTCATTTCAAGTCTACGCGCAAACCGTGTACGCATCAATGGCTTGAAAAAACATGTCACGTGACCCAACCGTGAATCTCTCATTGTACTGTAATATTCTTACAAAATAAAGGCTCCAGTATGCAATATGTAGGTAAAGCGATATCATTCCGATGTAACAACCAAACTGCAAAGTGCGTTCCTCGGGGCTGCAAGTGATGTAAATTGCTTCGGCCAGATGTCGCTGCCTGTACGTAATACAGATAAGTTTGTAAAGAGGGTCAAAATTTCACTGATTCCTGCACTTGCCCGTTAGCTCAGTTGGGAGAGCGCTGGCACGGTTAGCCAGAGGTCGCGGGTTCAAGTCCCGGCACGCGTGGAATTTTACGCCTCTAAATAGGTTTTTAAAATTGTCCCCAGGACGGGTTAGTGTAACAAAAAGATATAATGTCTTAAGAACTTCAGCGGCTGGTTTGCTAATCCGGGTTAATCTACGAGAATCTACAATAAGTTGTGACTAAACGATATAAAAAAGATTAGCATAGCAAAAACATAAGCAGTTTTTTGTTCCCGATGCTTCTAGTCATGGCATGCGCCTTTAAAATGGTAAACTAACAGCACATTACTGATGGCCGTTTCTATAAACAATCCCTGGCTGCAGGCAGTTAAAATTTGGCAGTTCTTCCATTCAACTTATATTAAAATTCACAGATTTCGTGCCTCACACGACTATAAATTGAGCACATTGGAAATGAATCGAGTCATAAACGTCATGTGAAAAATGTCGTTCTGACTTTTTTACTGTTTCAAAAAAGTTAGGCTATAGGGCAAACCCTTAACCCGATCGTTTTTGTTTTAGGCTTAAATAGTAGCTGTTTTCCTCAATTTTTTTATATCATTCTTCGTTTCTAAAATATCGAGCACAAAAATAAAAAATTCGGAAATTTTTTTTTCTTTATTTCGGCCATAACTTGTTTAATTTTTTACTTTCTCGAATAATTATATTTGCACTTTACAGCTCTTGTAATAAGCGCCTTTTGAGCCTTTTTTAATATCATATTTTCACAACTCTCGGAGATCTTTTCTTGAAATTGGAGCCTACACTGGAGCGAACGAAAAGACATTTCCAATGTCAAAAATCTATTGTCAATATTAGTTTAAATATTGAAAATATACATAAATCAATCACGTTTTGAAAATGCACTGTTTGTATAGCGTAAAATGTATCCTCATAATGTTTCGTATGTAACTATATTCTTTATTGCAAATCATAACTTAGAAAATTAATTACATAGCATTGTTACAAAGGCAGGTGTAGGTATGTATGTATCTAGATTACTCAATTATCTCTAATATTGGAAAATAATATTATCAAGCACGTTTTGGACATATCTTGTTTTGATAGCGTCAAATTGAAGGTCTCAAAGATTCAGGTACAACTATGAAGATTACTCATGACTTTTCCATAGATTCAATCGGTTGGCAATCTTTTTAAGATCTTTGTTCCCTGATAATACAACGAGCGTGTAGGCTGTATCTAACTCGAATAGAAATTGACGCATTATGTAGAGTAGGTAGATAGATTATGGCAGTACCTATATGGACGGTTCTCTGAAGTCCTCGTAAAATCTTAGTGAATGCTATCAGGTAGCAGATTGATTGCTATCGTTTTTTTTTATTTTATGTTGTTGCTATGCTGTGTTTGTCTTTTTTTCCGATTCAAAATAACCGGTATTTAATAGCGGTATCTAACTCAGCGACTATAAAACGTGAGTATAGCGATTTACCAATACGCCACCATCAACAGAAAAGAAATTATGTTATCAATCTTTACAACACGTAGATTATACAATGCTTAACATTTCTTTGTCAATAACAGACACTCAGTAACACACAAAGAGGGGTAAATACCTGACGTTTGACAAATAGCGTGTGGCGTATAATCTTGATAATAACATGCTGATAAAATTGACATCAAGTGTTTACAAGAGCGTTGGTCTTATGTTTTTTACAACAACTTCAATAGGCCGGAATAAATTGATAAAGCAAGCTTCTATTAGCCGTCCATGACAACTAGACAACTTAGTGGAATATGACACGCGGTGTAACGTTCGATAAAAACGTCTATCGTCTTTCTTTATCTTTAAAATTTCGTCGCGGAAGTTCGGTGATGAGCATAATCATAATTCTCTTTTCTATTTCTATTTTCCCAGGAAAGCTTATGACATTCCAAAACAGATATTCATCATCATCATCATCTCCGACGTCCACTGCAGGACACAGGCCTCCCTTATGGTTTTTATAACCATGAGGGGTTTTGCCATAATCGCCACGCTTGGCAGGCGGGTTGGCGATCGCAGTATGCGGTTGGAATCTCAGGAAGACGCTGCTGCCCGTCTCCTGGCAATTGATTTCCTTAGTCGCCTTCTACGACATCAACGGAAGGAAATGGAGTGACGCTATTCTTAATCCGGCGCCACACGGAGTATCCGGCGCCACACGGAGTTGGCGAAACAGTCATTGGTATTTTGTAATTAGGCCAGTCACTAAAGCAAGGCTTGAGAGATTATCTTGTCCTAAATAGCATTAAGCAATAACAAAATGTGAAAGATTGTCATTACCTTTTTGTGTTTTATTAAAATGTATATTCTGCTGAGTTTAGCTGTAAATTCTCCTCGAGCCTAAAATACATTTTCCGTCGGCTCTATGGTAGATAAAGAGAAGCGAGATTTTTTTCTTAGGCGCGACTTTGTTAAAATACAAGTAAATTACAGTTAAATCGGATTACGGTATCATAAAAAGAGACGCATTTCCTATCTACGTTATGAGTTTCCAAAGTATTAATAATAATGTGATATTAGACTGCCTCGTTGGTCTAGCCGTTAAGGCGCTTAGCTACCAAAACATAGGAGTTCGATTCCCACTGGGGGCCGCCGTACATTTGTACAAACGGCCTCAGTCTTGGTGTATTTTCGTGTTTGTGACGTCCTTGCCTGGTTACCATAGCACGGGGTATCCTAGTTTGGGACCAGGTCAAGTGATTGTGTTGTGTGGAAGTTATCATTATTATTGTTCACACAAAACACAAAAATTCCAAACGTAATCTTGTTTGTAAACTGTTATGCGAGTAACTTTATACAGAGCCAAATAGGTAAAAAATTAAATAATTTATTTTTTATAAAATTACTAACCCGGATGTGATAAATAAGAAAAATTATTACGAACTTCATCTTTTTAGATTGCTTTTGCAAATTTTGCTTTATTCTGTGCCGAATCTCGCGTACACATGATAGAACATCGTAAATCTTTGTTTATGTCTTACAAATTAGTACTAGACTGTGATACTTCACGCGTACTACTTCAATTGATCACAAATATGTCACAGAGCTATTTGATTGGACAGTTTTATTGCCGCTACGAATCAGTACAGTTCAGACCACAATCACAATGAAGGGGCATTAAGAGGTTATACCTACATTTATTGAAGTCGTTTATATTGGCCTAGACTTTGTGGAAATTATATATAGTTACTTTATGCCCAAACGTATATGTTTCGTTTTTCCATTAATAATCCAATTGGGTATTTGACAAAATATTAAATGAGTTACTTTTAAAACGGAATTTTGTATGAAAATACTGGCTTATGACGTCACATTTCAGAGCACTCTTTTTATGTTTAATCTTTTTAAAAATTGTAATAACTAGTAATTGACTAAAAGAGATACATTTTCCGAGATATGCTGTAATTTTTGTTTTAATCGAGCATATGAAATAATTTATTGTTGATCGTGTCAAACACCGTATTATGACGCACCTTGGTTCATTTATTTTATTTGTGCTGCATCGATTTTCATATTAGTTAATTTAACTTAAGGGCCTCATATGAAAAAAAAAACATCTTTTACAGATCGCATTTGCCAAAAGTGTCTCTACAATATCTCAATCATATTAATAGTGATTTTTAGGACCCATGGCCGTGAACCTAAGGCAAAAAACCTAGGACTAAATAGCGGTGACGGCGCAGCGGTAAAACGCCGGCCTCACAGTCGAGAGGTTGTGGGATCGAATCCCGGCATGAATCAATGACATTGTTTTCCAAGTTACTTGCATTTGTGAAGTTGCGGTAGCAATACCACTCGCTGACTGTGAAGGAAAACATCGTGAGGAAACCTGAATTTCACTCGGTCCTAAAGTACTTGAAAATGAAAACCCGGCTTTAATAGCATGGTTGCGTTTACAAAAAAACTGCGTTCATAAATTACACAAACGTTTTTTGCGTCCCATTTAAATGCTGCTTAAACGATTCTAATGAGCCGTCAAGTGCCTGAATGTTGCTTAAGGAAAATTATGCCCATTCTTTGTTTGCTCTATGTAAATTACGTTCAATTTCAGATTTTATTGTAGAAAAAAAAATGTTTGGGTACAGGGTTTGCTTATAATATTAATAAATATTTTTATTCCAGACAAATCCATATTAAATAACACAGCAAATATATTATCATCATCAACCCATTATGTCCCCACCGAGGGGCACGGGTCTCTTCCCTGAGGAAGGTATAGGCCATACTCCACCACGGGGGCCAAGTCCGGATTGGTGGAGGCTTGTAGACTAGTGGCTCGTCTACTGTCAGAAGTTGTCAAGCCGCCCTAAGGCCTCTGACTTGGCTTAACGACTGCCATCTATCGACGGCAGCCGGCACCAACAGCTTAACGTGCCTTGCGAAGCACGGAACCGCTCGGAAAAATGCCACTAGCGTTAGGCATAGACGGCGACCCATCCATGCACTGAACGCGCCCTGTGTTGCTTAACCTTCGTGATCGTTTAAGATCACTCAGGCAGCCGGGGCTACCAGCGATTATATTAATAAATAATAGTTATGTTTCAAAATTAAGGGGATCCATTGGGCTAAGTAACACCACCAATGAAAAAAAATCACATCTTTTACAGATCGTATTTGCAATAAAAGGTGTCTGTACAATCTCTCAATCATGTTAGAGAACGTACCCATACTACGTGACCCATTTTTTACAATTTTTTATCCTCCTCCCCCTCGGTGTCCATGATCAGCCGCAGTATGTGCCAATACCCCCCCCCCCCCTCTAATTTTCACGTAGTAACTGATAAATATTAGTTCATCATCATCAACCCATTATGTCCCAACCGAGGGGCACGGGTCTCTTCCCTGAGGAAGGTATAGGCCATACTCCACCACGGGGGCCAAGTCCGGATTGGTTCAAATAATTAAAAAATAATAATTGGCTCTAGTGAGCCAATGAGATTACAAAAAACTACAAAAACTGTCAGTTTTAAGTCAGCTGGCGTTCTGGCATAATGTGATGTGCCTGTGAGTAAAAGGCGTTGAACGCTGCGCGCCATAATTTGAATATAGCTCGAAAAACCGCGAGATTTCCCTCTAAAGGATATTGACTACGTGACGAAGACCTAAGTCCGTACCTGTGACCAAGCGTGGTATTTTGAAGACGAATCACGTGGTATGGGTATGTTCCCTTAACAGTGATTTTTAGGACCCACGACAAAGAACCTAGGATCACGAACCTGGGACTAGATAGCATTTATGCCAAACACGGCCGCTTTTAGCGTTAATGCTATCTAGTCTAGGTTTTTCACCTCAGGTCAAAAAATGGGTCCAAAAATCAGCAAGAAATTACTTACTTTTAGTATTTACCAAAAAATTAACATGATTAAAAGATTTTACAGAACGGCCAGCGCCTACCATAGGACGCTCAAGACATCGTTTTTTTTTTAGATATTTGTTGCTATTGTTTGTTCATGCTTAATTGAAATAATTTTACCAAACATTTTTTTTTAAACTAGCACCATTATGTTTCATAATCATGGTTAAAATGTTCCCTTAAAATACGGTGAACGAGTTCTAGGTCACCCTAAAGAGTTTCCATAAGCTGTTTATCCTAATAGAACATAATCAACCGCTAGGCATAGGGACATTCATGCATGTAATATATTCAGGAACCTAAAGGTTGAACTGCCGTCCACTGTACTGACACTGTTACTTTTAGGAAAAGCAAATTTGATTGCTTATTATCACTTTAAGCATTACCTACGGGCGATGATAACATTTTATGCGGATTTAGGTAATAACATTATCCTGTAACTATAACTGTTATTATTATGAAATTATGTTTACGGATGCTAATTTGAACATTCTGTTACAATATGATAATTTGATTATCCTAGTGCGAAATGTACAGGGTGACTTCGAATTCGTTGACAGTTTTTCAGGGGGATATTATAACCATAATTTAGAAACATATAGCGACATTTAAAAAAAATGGCGCATCAAAAAAAATGTTACTCAAAATTACTTCACTTAAGCACAAACAAACATTATCAAGACGAAAAACAATAAAAACATAAAAACACCTATGGCTCGAGCGTCTTAGTCTTGGTCGGCGCCGGCCAACTTAATTGTTCTTTCACTTGTTTACGCATATCGAAAAAGAGAAACTTAAAAATTTAACATAATAGAAAACATTATTCAACGTTAGCGTACTTCCTGTTACTTTGAATTCACAGTTTCTAATCAAGGTTCGGAAATCACGAATATATACAAATATGTTTTGAAATTACTGTTAATTTATTAATAATACCTAGTCTTTGGCGGTCGGTCGCTCACTCCAGCACATGCTGAGTCAGAACCTTTTTACAATTGCCACACCCACAATTCTCTGTTGTATTATTTATTGTACGTTACTTTTTTCATGTGTGTATTGTGTTTTCTTTCTGTGCATTGTTTTACTGTATTGGTTTTATTTTTTTCTTTGTATGCTGTATGTACACTGTGCTTATGTATCCCTCTACATGTGTGTGTGGAAATGTGAATATTTTTTACCTATCTATCTATATCTCTTTGTAACAATGAAAAGAATATTTCCTCAAAAAAGGTACCCAACGGGTAAGGAACCCTATTACTAAGACTCCGCTGTCCGTCCGTCCGTCCATCCGTCTGTCACCAGGCTGTATCTTATGAACCGTGATAGTTAGACCGTTAAAATTTTCACACATGATGTATTTTTGTTGCCGCTATAAGAACAAATACTAAAAACAAAATAAAATAAATATTTAAGGAGGGCTCCCACACAAGAAACATGATTTTTTAAATATTTTTTTCTCGATATTATTAACGGCAACAAGTAGACGCTTGAAATATTCAAATGTTGTATAGATAATGGTACGGAATCCGACTCGCACTCGGCCAGTTTTAATGAGAAATATTTCTTGCAAAACACATAGGAAAGTCACATTTTCTTCATGAATAAAACTCGCTGTGTTAGATTTTAACCGAGTTACAATGCAACTATATTATAGCTGTGCACGCAAAATCATGTTATTCTTACTTCGTTTTTTTTTTCAACGGAAATGCGTAACAGTTAGTTACATGATGTAGATAAGGGCAAAAGAATCACAATAATTGCAACATATAAACATGATGATACAGAAAGACAATCTTGACCTCAATCAGTATCCGCAGCAGTTTGGTAAAGATACCAAATATCTACAAAATCGGCTTTCGATTGGTATTACATAAGCAAACTTTAACACAACCCACTACAAGGCCTAAAGTCTAATAACCACATAGTTGTTAAGTGGAATGATATTAGCAAGACAATATCGGTTATTTGCCACTAAGCGATTGCTGTACAATGTTATTCCAATAGTAGGTATAATCCGCGCAACTTAAATAGGCATCTCTCGCGAAGAAGATATAATCACGCGAGGCGCCGAGTTAATTTGCACGGATTGATACATCGACCATCGCCGTACTAATATTACTCTATTGAACAACTATGCATTTAAGGGGATCCAGTGGCCTAACTAGCGCCAATGAAAACATATCATATTTTTTTTAACAGATCGTATTTGCAAAAAGTGTCTGTACCTACAATCTCTCAATCATGCTAACAGTGATTTCTAGAACCCGTGGGTCACGTATGTGTGTCGTGACAAAGAACCCAGGATAAAGGACCTTGGACCAGATACCGTTTATCCCAAAAACGGCCTTGGTTTTTTGCTTTAGGTTCACAGCCGTGGGTCCTAAAAATCACTATAAACAGGATTGTGAGATTGTACATACACTTTTTGCAAATCGGTCTGTAAAAAATATATGATTTTTTTCCTCGGTGCGCCGCTAGTGTTACCCCCTGGAGCTCCTTAAGAGACTCACTCTACTGGTTCACTACAGATTTGCTCTAAAAGAGAGAGAGCCTGAGTTGGGGCCCTCGCCCACGGCGACTTTTTGTAGCGATGCAGTAGCGATGCTGTCGCGCGTTCGCATCGATACAGTCGCAATGCGGGCGCTAGTTGTGTGCCCTCGCCCACCATAAACACGATTCAGTCGCGATGGAAACGCGATACCGTCGCGCTTCTGTCGCGTTGCAAATGCGTTTCAGTAACGGAACCAAAATGCCTGCGATCGCTACAGTTGCAAGATTGACTCCGTTGGACCGATGGACAACAGCACTCTCGATCTCTCTGTGTTGCACTACTCATGCGCCACTCATCCTCCGTTCTCCTCTTCCGATACGCTTGCGCGTTTGCATCGGTACAGTCGCGATGCTGTAGCGCTTTAGTAGCGCGTTGGCGTCGCTTCTGCAGCGCGTTGCAATTGCGACTAACGCGCGTTCGCAGCGATGCTGTTGCGCGTTTACGAAACGCGCGACAGCATCACTACAAAAAGTCGCCGTGGGCGAGGGGCCTTAATCACGCGTTTCTTCGTTGATGGGCAATTTGCAGCGTTAGGTAGATATGAAAACCATTCATCCCTTCAATGGCCATCCTTACGATGACTTCCTTGCGATAGTTCGCACGAGTTATAACAGAACACTATTCGTCAATACAGAGCAACTAGTAGGTAAAAAATAATTCGATAAAATTTAATCATTGCGCTTCAGTGAAACCTCTGTGACATAGATGTTAGCCCTAGTCCCTAGTGATGTCAACAATAATTACACTATGTGTAATAGAGATCACAATCGTTCCAACAATCAACATGGCCTGATAAAAACGCGCAACTCATGCGGTGTCGGAGTGCGCCAGCGCAATTGCTAGATCTCAGATCAATTGAAACTTCCTTTGTTTGTGAGTCCATGTATGATCATCTCAAAGACATTTGACAGCACATCATAGATAGATAGATAGATAACTGGAGTGTTATTTTAAACTTCTACACAACACTATCACCATCTATCACTTGTCCTGGTCCCAAACTAGAATACCCTGTGCTATGGTAACCAGGCAAGGACATCACAAACGTGGAAATACGACCAGACTCAGGCCATTTGTACAAATTTACAGCTGCTCCCAGCGGTAATTAGAGATGATACCGCTGGACCAACGAGACAGTCAATGCTGAGTCGAAACCCATTTGCATTTGCGACACTCAAGTATACTGTAAAGTAGCCCTTATAGTTTCGCCATGTCCGTCCGTATGTTTGTCTATCTGTGGCTTAGCTCAGAGAGGATTAGTACCAGAATGCTGAAACTGGACACAGATATATGTAACTATTAGATAATCGCACCGACAAAATGGTAGAATAAAATCCTAATTTTTTTTTTGGTCCAGACCTTTACATCTAAATTGGGGATAATTTTTAGGGCTCCTTACCCAAAGGGGTAAGGGACCCTATTACTAAGACTCCACTGTCCGTCTGTCTGGCTGTCTGTCACCATGCTGTATATCATGAACCGTGATAGCTAGACAGTTGAAATTTTCACAGATGATGTATTTCTGTTGCCGCTATAACAACAGACACTAAAAACAGAATAAAATTAATATTTAAGGGGGCTCCCATACAACAAACGTTGTCTAAAGGCAGCGCTTGCCATCTAGCGGCCATCTATGTAACCTTCACAGCGCCGATTTCATGTCGTTAAATGTCAATGTCTTCTTGATGGTTTCCGTAGATGGCGCTGTTCTCAATGTACCTAATCTATCTTGTCTCGATCTTTGTCCAATGTTGTAGACAAAGATCAGTCAAAGAGCTTAGAGCAATAAGACCGCCAATTGTATACCACTACTTAGATATGAGAAACTATTTATAATATCTTTCACCTGGTTGTGCAATAAATTGCTATCTATCTATTTATCTATACGATAGATAATGGTACGGAGCCCTTCATGCGCGAGTCCGACTCGCACTTGGCAGGTTTTTTGTTCTTGTTTATCCTGTAGTATAAGATATCATTGGATTGGCCGTACAAATATTGTGTGTGTAACAAACCCACTTACATAATTTAGAGATCCGTTTGCGAAATATTAAGCTTTCAACCGCATTTTTTGTTAAAGTAAACCATCTTTGGTTTAGCCAAGAGAGGGGAGGACCGGCTATTTATAAAAAAAAAACCGGACAGTAACACATTTAATGAAGTTAAAAGGAAAACTTTCATGACTAAGTAGGCTTTACAAGTTAACGAGATGAACTTATAAAAGAAAAAGTTTAAGCAAATTCGATTGAAAATTACTTTGATGTAGTTGTTAGTTGTGTCAAGCAGTTAGTTCTACGTAACTCAATTAAAAACCTTCCCTTCTAGGGAACCGTACACTGCGCGTGGCGAGACATTTACTCAGCTGTTTTTTTGTTGTGGTGAGATTTTAATGTTGATCGTTATGGTCTCTCGTCCTATTCATCTTCATTTTTCTGGTACGTTTAATTAGTTAGTAACATAAAACAAATCTATACATACAATTTAATAATACATATATTATCCATACAGCCCATTAAAGACGCCCACTGTTGGGTCATAGGCCTGTTCACCGTCACGCCAACCTCGCTGGTCACCTGCTAATCTTGTCCATTGTCCTTCTGCCGCCTTCTTAATGTCATCAACCCATCGGGTAGGAGGCCTACCCACCGAACGACGGCTAGTTCTCTGCCACCATACTGTGCTTGCCTTCGTCCACCGTCCGTCTTCTCGTCTAGCTGGATGTCCCGCCCATCTCCACTTAAGCTTCTCAATTCGTGGGTCCACGTCTTCCACATTGGTATACCGTCGATAATTACGACGTTGCGCACACGATCGACAAGAGAGATGCCGAGCATAACCTATGAGTATTAGCACAAAGCTTATAAGTAGTTACCTCACGATGTTTTCCCGCGGCTTTGTTGTCTCCGCACGTATTGACGATGACGCTGTATCATCTCATTACGTAGATGCAAAGGCCAAAGTTTTTTTAATTTTTTTATAAGTAGTTTCTATAAGTACCTAGTAGTAGTTAGGTTAAGCATAGCACGACTAGTAAAAGAAATTAAAAACGTAAACCATCAATCGCAATTTATCACAATTTATTATTGCAAGAAAAATAATTACATTACAGTTAAAAATATATTACGCAATAGTTGCATTAATTGCATTAATCAAGTCTTTCACGTAGCATTGGAGCTATGGGTCGACGTGTTTGTTTCCAGACTTATCCCTTGTTTCTCGTACACTAACAATTTATTGATCTACTGTTAACAGACGTCAGTTTCCCAAAATGCATACAAAAGAAAACAACCGACAGTAGAGTAATAGATTGTTAGTGAACCAGAAACTGGGAGTCAGTTTTTGGACGAAGAGCGACTTATGCTACTTTTAATCCAAAATTCACGCAAGCAAAGTCACGAACGTGTAAGTGTAAAAATAGTTTCACAGTAATAATAAAATGAAATAATACGTACAAATAATTCCAAGTCAAAGGTCAATGACGCAGGATTTACGGAAACAGATGAAATGACGGCTCCTTGGAAAATCCGAGAAGATTCCACTGTTAGAGGTGCTAACAGTAATTTCTGTAATTAAAATAATGTTGCCAGCATCCATTTTAATAATTCAGCTACAATTGTAAAGCTGTTGCGTAAATCCTCTTTGATGTAGAAGGTCTCGGATCCTGTAGGTAATCTGAGAACGTCCTCAGGAAAATATTGTAAATATAATATCTTCCCTCGGAAATTGTAACAGAGAATTTTTCGTGAGTGGTCCCCAATTACGTAATTTGCCTAAAATATTTTCCGCTAGTCATTTTACTTCGGCCTTTAAGGAGATTACCCGATGAACAGAACAGCGTGGGAGTGTAATAAATTATTTCGGCAAACAGTAATTTAAAACCTAGTAATTTTAAAGTCAAATCCGAAATTGTCATTGAATACGGTTTGCGGCGACTAAAACCTTGTCGAATAATTTTGTAAAGGACAAAATAATGCCGAATAAAAGGCGCTTCTGTTTAGAATAGATTAAACCAAATCAAATATATAAGCGTAATAGAATTTGCATGCAATTAACATTAACTTGAACTGACTCTATTGTATTATGATACTCCGATTTGTATTCCTAATTCATTGTCAATGTGGTATTACGCACCATGTAGAAAATTGATAAAAAAAATGAAGACGCTAATTCAAACATACTTGTATTTTGACCGGTTTTTAAACGAAATAAGTTATGATTCGTCGCATATCATAAATCGTATCCTAAATCTATATCTACATTTGACTTTTATGTTTTATTAGCTGACTCGGCAAACATTATTTTGCCATATTAATTAGCCTATGACCTATTCTCAGACCTACCAAATTATACAAAAAAAAAATTATAAAAATCGGTGAAGCCGTTTCGGAGGAGTTTGATAACAAACACCGTGACACGAGATTTTTATATATTACAGCCCTGTCACACTAGCGATTTGCGAGCGATTTGAATGCGGCGAGCAAGCCGCGACAACGCCGCGATGACGGTGCAGCGTCGCGACGTGCGTTTTGGACACTCAGTAGCAAAATGGATCGTTCTGACGAGGAAACACTACTGCAGGCTTTATTACCTCGAAGACGGAGGCAACGGAAGCAGACAAGTCAACGACGAATATCGGAGGTTTCATTATCAAGTAATCGACTGGGAGAGAATGAGTACTATTTATCCCGTATAATGGGATGATTTTGTTATAAATAAATTTGTATACATTAAGGACAATTAAACCTCTAAACGATGCTACGTCCACTTAGGTACACGTGTATCTTTGATATGACTCTAGTGAAGCGTGGCGGCCGCGGCCTGTTGAACGCGAATATACAAAATGGCGTCGAGGGTGGTAATCGCGGCGACATCGCCGCGACGGTGCAGCGTCGCTTTGCTTTCAAATCGCTTGCAAATGATAGGGCTGTCAGATTAAACATTTAATCAATACTTTTTCATATTGGGACCCAAACCACCACAAAACTTCTAGTCTTAAATTTCAGTTTCAACTTACTTTCGGACAAGCGAAGTTGGCAAGTTTACTTTACAACAACCTTTAATTATATTATTAGAAAACTTTTCGACGATCCTAGAGTTTCGGCCACAAAGTCTACAAAGTTTTATAGATATATTTAACATTTAGCAGTGTTCACGTATGTTTATCCATCCATCATACAACCGCTGGTTCTCATCTCGTTTTTGGCTACCGCCGCAGCAAGACTCACTCAACGCTGACGTCATCAGGGCCTAGAGCCTAATAAACACATAGAGGTGTTCAATAGAATGATATTAGCACTACAACAGCTGTTATGTGAATCTATATCGTAGTCTACTAAGCAATAACAGTACAATGCCATTCTGATGATAGAACTCGCACAAATTAAATAGGCATCTCTCGTGACCGCGGATGCGAATGCGATTGGTTATTAGGCACTACCGATGGCGTCAATGAAACAACCATTGCCGTAATAATGTTACTCTATTGAGCAACTACGTCGTTGAACTAGCAGTCATCATCACCATCATCATCAGCCATTTGACGCCCACTGTAGGACATAGGTCTCCTTCGTGTTGTTCATAACCATGAGGGGTTTTGCCATAATCGCCACGCTTGGCAGGCGGGTTGGCGATCGCAGTATGCGGTTGGAATCTCAGGAAGACGCTGCTGCCCGTCTCCTGGTAATTGATTTCCTTAGTCGCCTTCTACGACATCCACGGAAGGAAATGGAGTGACGCTATTCTTAATCCGGCGCTACACGTAATCTAGCAGTATCGCGGCTGATTAGGTCTTGGTTGATTCCCACTGGGGACCGCAGTACATTTGTACAAATGGCCACAGTCTGGGTGTATTTCCATGTTTGTGATGTTCGCGCCTGGTTATCATAGCACAGGGTATCTTAGTTTGTCAACAGGTCAAGTGACTGTGTTGTGTGTATCCCAGAGGGGTAGGCAGAGACCAGGGGCTGCTACTTCTAGTTCTAATTCAACTGGAGATTTTCGCACTTAGCCTCATAGTTGGGCCATTGTACGTAGCAAGTGCTGAGGTATGTAAATACCTCAGACGCTAGGGTTTTCTCACGATGTTTTCCTTCTCCGTTAGCGAGTGGTATTGCTACTATAACTTCACAAATGTACGTAACTTAGAAAACAAAGTCATTGGTACATGCCGGGATTCGAACCCACGACCTCCCGAATGAGAAGCCGGCGTTCTACCGCTCCGCTACCATAGCTCTGGGGCAGCTACTTGCCACGATCCTGATAGATCTCTTTCGCTCCATCAACATTCATTAGTCGTTGCATGCACGTGGCGTACGTGGTTTCTGGTAATTTTTATCTTATCTACCTGGGACGTGTGGAAGTTTTTTTTTATAATTAGGCATTTAAGAGACTGGTCTCCCTGTAATTGAGCATGAGTATTGAACAAGTACTTAATTTTTAGGCAAAATTTTTCCTCGTCGTTTGTTCATGCAGCCAACGAAAGTAAACAACGGAATTAATTTAGATCCCACATAAATATGCGTCACTGATATTAGCGCTTAAGATATGGCCGTATCCTTTTGCAATTCCACTAACGTAGACGTTGCCTAGTAATAAAATGTGGTGTTTTCGCTATTGAATTATAATTTTAAAAGCATGTTGGATATCGTATACGCGAAAGGGTTTCTTCACTTTTTATGGATACTTTCGTTTAAAACGGATAGTGTCAAAAAATAAACATATGATAGCCAAAACTTTCGATTGACTTTGAAACTTTTTTTTTACTCAACACTATTGCAGCCACAAGTTTGGTAGGATCTTAAATAACAGATGAGTAATGGGTATCATTATGGACCCTATCGGGCACAGCAAAAGCCTTATAACTAAATTCTTAGAATAATCTTACGAAAGTGGTATCCAATACCCAGGAACTGTTTAATCTTACCAATTTTATTAATATTTTTCTTATATATTCTTTTACTATTATATAATATGAAAATGAAATGAAAATGAAAAAAACTTTATTTAGAAAGGGTTAAAAGAGTGGTTACTGGCTCCGAAACTAGGATTCCCTGTGCTATAGGTAGCCAGGCTTCTTCCAAAATACATAATAATATGTGTTTTACAATATCAGTTTAGTTTATCTTCTAAGTATTCATTGACAGTATAGTATAGTTATATTTTTTCTATTGCACTAACCCGTGCTGAGGACAATTTTAAAAACCTATTTAGAGGCTAAAAATTCCACCCATGCCGGAACTTGAACCCGCGACCTCTGGCTAACCGTACCGCGCAGTATAGTATAGCTTTTGGAAATGAGTAGCTGTTTTAGGTTTTTACAAAATTCTTTGTGATTAATATTGTTTCTGAGTGTATCTGGTAACTTGTTAAAAATCTTTATAGATATTGTAAGAAGACTCGGCGAGTGCAGTTTTAATTGGGATCAAATATTATGTATCGCTCGTAGCCCCGGCTGCCTGAGTGATCTTAAACGATCACGAAGGTTAAGCAACACAGGGCGCGTTCAGTGCACGGATGGGTCGCCGTCTATGCCTAACGCTAGTGGCATTTTTCCGAGCGGTTCCGTGCTTCGCAAGGCACGTTAAGCTGTTGGTGCCGGCTGCCGTCGATAGATGGCAGTCGTTAAGCCAAGTCAGAGGCCTTAGGGCGGCTTGAAAACTTCTGACAGTAGACGAGCCACTAGTCTACAAGCCTCCACCAATCCGGACTTGGCCCCCGTGGTGGAGTATGGCCTATACCTTCCTCAGGGAAGAGACCCGTGCCCCTCGGTGGGGACATAATGGGTTGATGATGATGATGATTATGTCTCAAACGTTTAATTGGTTTTTGTGGCGTAAATAATACGTTGTCTTTATGTCATTTCGTTTTAAATATAAATCTGGGTGTTTCCGTACAAACTCACATATTTTAAAAATATATATGCAGGGTAGAGTGACAATTTGGTACCTACTTTCTCTTGACTAGTGAAGAGGAAAGAGGTGTCAGTACTATTACCCCACACTATGACACCGTAGCTGAGCCATCCACTCACACGTCCAGCGTCCTGATGTTTTGGTGTTCAAGATACTATTTTTTATAATATGCTGAGTGGATCTGGGCCCCCTAAAACCACAACTGGTTTGTCTCGAGGTCCGCGTCTTCACTAAATTAGTCTTAGATTGCTATTAATTTCACAATACTGACATGTCAATACTAAGACACCATGTAGCCCTAAACGACAAAGACCATATGTAGCAGTAAACGACTGCCCCGGCTAACTGATAAACTCCATCATGTGCTCTGGTGTACAATAAAGAACATTCTTATGTTATGTTATGCATCACAAATCGATATCTAAATTTCAAATTTTTTCTTCCTGTGCCTCTCCGCTAATGAAGGTTGGCCGTCAGCTCCGCATATTCTTCTTCGTTTCTTGCCAAGCGACAAAGGTCTTCGGCGCTGGCTACAACCGTCCAGCGTCCTGATGTTTCACATTTCTTTACAAGCGTACAATCGAACACTTAAGTTCTAGCGTCATTATTTCCTACCAAATAATGAGCTACGTCATTATTTCTTCAACAATTTCTACAATAGGTTCCATAATTCAGAAAGTTAAGGATGGAGTTGATGTAATAGTAGATTGTTAACCAAGGGCTGTATGACATCAATTGCATACGAGGTTTTTGGCGCCCGAGCGCACCCGAGGTAAACACTCTGCTTTACATATCGATTGTGAGGTAAGTAAAAAAACAAGAAAGCAGGACTTTTGAGAAAGAACTCCAAAACATGAAAAAAATTTACTTTCGCGCCTAGCTAGTCGACTGACATTTTTACTCTTCACGATTTTATGGCACGCAAGCGCGTCAAATTTGATTTTTAAATCGATTTCAATTAACATACGATGTGACTGCGAAACAAATAGTTCGATATTTAAAATAAAATCTTCATTAATTCTAATATAAATTGTCTCGATTCCGATTCGAGTAAATAATCGATACCGAGAAAAAAAAAATTAACTTTTAAAAAATATTCTTCTTACAGTATGAGTATGACAGTTCTTTTTTCAAATTCCAAAACCTATGCTGTAATGTTAACATTACATGGTATGTTTTGAAACCTATGCTGTAATGATATCCATACACCCCGGCATTCAGGGAAGTAAGTGACTACTTACAGAGCAAGAGATATGTAATAGTAGTTTATGCAACTGTCATATAATGAAGGGTATTAAAACATAAAACACGAGTGTGAGTTTATGAAACGAGCGCAGCGAGTTTCATAATAGTAACGAGTGTTTTAATACCCGTGTTATATGCAGTTGCATACACTACTTTATCTTCACTAATGTAATTAATCAAACAACAAAATTTATTAAATTAAATTCACGCGTACGTGTATAATCACAGCGATTTTGCCGCCATTAAAATTTAACCAATGAGAGCGCAGCTTCAATAAAACGCGACCAACCTGATTGGCCCTGCAATCTAGTTGGTCGCGTTTTATTGATGTTATAATGAGATTTTACGATATCGATGTGAATATTATACCATCATGTGAAATTGCTTAAATTGAGTGTTTTGTTGTCTGCGCTATAACAGTAGTAATTATAAGTCAAGTATTGAAAACATAAGTAGAATGTTACAACATTAGTGTAGATAAAGTAAATTACAGTATTCATCGGAGGGAGATCTGTAGAAGATACTCTTTATAGGAACGATAGGAACACCATGCTATCCGTACCTCAACACAATGCAGTAAAAAACTATAAAATTCCCGAGTTTCATGAAACAACAATTCGTTGTTTATTATGACAATTCATTGTACTTTGCGTTTCGTAGCAGTCTTCCAACATGTTATTCTGTTGGTCGATTAACTTTGCAATGTACATCGACTAGTCATAGTAAACCGTGAATTGTAGTTTTATGAAACAGGCCTCTGGCTGAATAACAATGTTTGTACGCTACCTTTAGGCCTTTTGTAGTTAATGTACTTTATTTTGTGCACATATATACCTAGACTGATTTTTTACTGCCTATCCTGTTCTCTTAGGTTTGCTGGAAGAAATCTCTTAATGTCCTTTTATATGTTTTTGTGTGCAATAAAATATAATAATAATAATAAACACGCTAGCTCATATGCTAGTGAAGGAAGACATCGTGAGGTTACCTGAGTGTCTGAGCCATTTATTTATTTATTGATACTTTTATTGCACTTAAAAAAATCGTATAATGCGGCAGACTTAATGCCATAAGCATAAATACCTATTCACATACCTCAGCGCTTGAAATCACCAATCTGCGGTGGGCACTTGTGGTGATTAAGCCCATACTCTCCCTGAGAGAAGGCATGTGGCCCACAGTGGGACGTATATAGGCTGGGTTGTGCTAGCTGATATAAAGAAATTTTATGTTTGGTTCCTTTTTGTCTTTATTTCTACCGTATCTAGATACATGTCTCGCAATTAAATGTTGTTCTTTCTTTTCTTAGATCAAATTAGCCACGCAATAGCTTTTTTGCTGCTTAAATCGTTCATAGAAGCAATCTAATTCATATCGGTCGAATTACAGTAATTAAGATAGTTAAACGTCATCACAGCAGTCATGCGACCCTTTGCAGTAAAATTTTACGCTATTGTTTCATCGATAATTTCCTCATACATTTTTAATAATGGACGATAAATAAATAAAACTCGACACATTAATAGCACTAACTTCCTTAGGTCTAGTTGAAATGCAGGTAGAATGCCCTACGGATAACTTGAACGAAAACTCACGAAGTCGGGATGAGTTTGCGATGATCATGTAAAAGCATTTTTTTATCACATAGGGGTGGGCAGAGACCACTTATCACTTGTGAATCTGATTAAACTATGGTCCGAAGAAATGTAAGTCACATCTCGCGTCCCCCGTTCATCGAGACCTAAAATACCTCCATGCCAATAAAAAATAAGAAATAAAGACCGACTTCAAAACACTAAAACACAGAAATTATTTAAACGAATGTGACCTATAAATTCGAAGTCGGTACACATCTTCAAATTATACCAATACTTTCATGTACGTACTGACTTGGAATTTAAAGGTCATATTCGTTTAAATTACTCACGTGTTTTTAGTGTTGTATGTTTTTATGTGAATATCACTATGAATCCACTAAGTGTGTTTTCCGAGAGCAAATGCACGAACTACTGTAAAAACACCCAAATCGCTTCAAGTGCATATGTAAAATTTGAAAATTTGCGACCACTCAGACGCTGCAGTACCTGGGACATTGTTTTAGATGGAGTAGGCTTGCCCAGCACCTATACCATCCTATCAAATGAGTCAGCCTAGCCCACAGGAAAGACAAGTCAATACGTGCGGAGCCAACCAAGCCGCGGGTTTCCTCACTATGTTTTCCTTCACCGTTAGCGTGTAGTATTGCTGCAAAAAATTTAGAGATATACGTAACTTTGACAATAAACAAAGTCGGAAGAATCGCACCTGGGTCTCTCGCTTCCAAGTCCATTCTACTCATTGGGCTACCACCGCTTCAATGTAAATGGAAAAACATTTATTATTTTAACAGGTATTTTTTGCAAACAATCAATCTCTCAATCTGCCGACTTAATGAATAAGATTTAAAAAAATCTCTCAATTACGATAGTAGTGATTTTTAGGACTCACCACTGAGAACCAAGGATCACGGTCCTGGAACTAGACAGCATTTATGCCAAAAGCGCCCGTTATGGCGTTATCACTATTTACTCCTAGGCTTTTTTATTAGGTCCTAAAAAATACTATTAACAGGACACTACTACGACGGACTCTTATTATGATGCAGGGGTCTTTGAGACAGTTTCTGAATTGAGAATTTCGCTAAGAAAATAGTTAACTGTAATGCTGTCTCCTCGAATTTCTCAGAAAAGAGCGTGACATAACGTTACTTACTAACCTAAATAGATTAGTGAAATTCTCAATTCAGAAACCGGGATTTGGTTGTTTTTTCAGTTCATCACTATGCAATGATGCACTTTATACATTTTATACTGCGATAACAGCCGACCGCCGACGGAAAGTAGCGGCCGCATAGGTGCCTGGCACTTATATCGGACGCACGAAGTTGGTGTGCTAGCGTCGACTGCGTCGTTGCTTGCGTAGTGAAGCTAGATTTATGTTTGTGCTGGTGTAAAACATTGAAGATTCAACGCAATTAAATGATACGGCAAATGATGTCACCACAAAACCAATAGGTTTGTAGTACCCAATAGGGCACTTTTCGTTGACCTAGAATCATGAAATTTGGCAAGAATTAAGGTCTGGTAATAATAGTAATTACTTCCACACAACACAATTACTTGTTCTGGTCCCAAACTAGGATACCCTGTGCTCTACCAGGCAAGGACGTCACAAACATGGAAATACACCCAGACTGAGGCCATTTGTACAAATGTACCGCGGCCCCCAGTGGACAAGGGTAGCACAAATACAAGGAAAAAAATATAAAATCATTAATTTGAATAACACAAAAAATGCTTTCGCAATTACAAAAATAACTTGCAGGGAGGTTTAAGTGTAGGAAATCATAGGTAATTTTAAATGCAAAGTTTGTACAGTCTACCACTGCGCACATTGTATTTCGTTGGGCAGCGCTTTACACCATAACATACGTATTTTTCTCAAACATGCTTGGAAATTTGAGCATTATTTTGACAAACTCCTTCGAAATTAATCGAAATTGCTGTACTGGTACATGCACGACAAAAGTTGTAGGGAAATCCATATCTGCCATGTTTTAGCGGGCAAATAAATTACGTAGTAAACTCATATCTGTCGTGTGTTTAAAAATGGAACGATCTTTTTGTCCGAAAAATGGCCACCAAGGAGGTAACTTATCAAAGGTTTTATTTAAATTTCGAACTGGCTTGCAAATAGAAAGCTGTTCACTGTTTATAAAAAAAAAAAACAAAAACAAATGAACACTTTTGGGGGTAAACCCCATACAAAGTTAATTTTGTCCGGAACCCTAAAAAAGCTGCTCGCACTTGCCCGGGTTTCTTGGAAGGTTATTTCAATGACCTTTGTGATTATCAAGTTTATCATTACTCACAAAAAGCACTTCGCTGTCTGTTTGATCATCATAAGTCATACCTAACCTACCTTTGGATTCAAACGTAGCAAAAACGGAATGTAAGTAACATTCTACTAGTTATCGGCCGTCTCAGTTCCTAAAACAAGAATAAAATAAAATATCCAGTTCAAAACTGGTTAATTAGGATTTGCATTATGGTGAGATTTTTTTGTTCGAAATCAATTTACTCAATGTCAAGGATGACTTCTTCTGCTTCTCATTTGCATTATTAGGCATTATTGACGCTTTGTTATAGGTATATCCGTTTATTACAAAGTAGTCGGTACCAAAACTGAGTAGAGTACATGCATACATACATACATAAACTCACGACTGTATCCCAGAGAGGTAGGCGGAGATCAGGGACTGCCACTTCCCACGATCCTGACAGATCACCTTCCCTGCCTCAACATTCATTTGTAGTTGCACGCACGCCGGTTTCGAGCACTTTTTATCTTGCCCTTTACCAACACATCCCCTATTTGGTCGAAGTATGTCCGCCTGGGATGTCCCTTACCGGCCCTTCCACCCAAATTCGCTCGATATATTTGTTTCGTCAATCTTTCTTCCTTCATCCTCTTCACATGTCCAAACCAACGCAACATCCCTTTCTCAATTCTAGCTACATCCTCTCAGTCCGCAACGTTCTCTAATCAAACTATTGCGTATCTTGTCATTCAAAGTAACACGAGACATACTTCTCAAGGCATAAGTACATGCATGCAGAAGTAAAAAGACTTATACAATTAATGGACACGCTGAGTTAAATTAAAACTAACATAATAGGTAATACAGCCTATACACGTCCCACGGTAGGGCACAGGCCTGCTCTCGGAGAGAGAGAAAGTATGGGCTTAATCGCCACGCGTGGACACCGCGGATTGGCAATTTCAAGGGCTGAGGCTTGTGGATACCACAGACACTCAGGTTTCCTCACGTTTTCCTTCACAGTTAGCGAGAAATACTCCAAAGACGCTCCCGCTCAGCTACGTACATGCCTCAGTTGGACTACGGCGCTTACTTACAGTGGATACCTGAAAGCTTATTACTAAAAATTTTACTAATCTTAAATGTAATGTAGATCTGATAAGGGCTTTTTAATGTACCTAATATACTGTCACGCAAAGGTTGATATACTGAAATGTTGTCTGTATCCTGCGTTTTAGGGTTCCAACCTCAAATAAAATACACGGAACCCATATATGGTCACTTTTTGTCCATCCGTCTGTTAGTCTGTTTGTATGTCCGTCTGTCAAGACCCTGTTTCTTGGCTAATTATATTTTTGTTCCACTTGCGGTGGAGACTATGGGGGTTTGGGGGGCACAGGCCAAGATTTTTGTTGGGGAGCTGGGGCCCCGTTTGAGGGACCGTGGGCTTGACTGCCGCTCTTGTGCATTTCTTTACCAAAGGATTTCTTTGGCGGTGCAGCGTGGCAATGCTGCCAGCGGGCTGAGGACCTTTGGTTCAGCAGCTTTGCAGGGTGGTTTGTTGGGTTAGGTTAAGTTTTAATTTTAATTTGTTTTATTTTTATTGTCCGTATTTCTTCCGTGAAGTGGACGAAGCTCTTGGTGGATATTGTATGGTGCATGTAATGTAATGTAATGCAATGTAATTTAATGTAATGCGATGTGATTTCTTAGGAACGGATGGACTTACCAAAATAATCAATATAAAATACCAAGGCCTATGACGTTTGAAGGTGTAAAAATAAACGTCTAAGTCAACGAACTTCAAAGATGATTATTTATTATATTACTATTTATGTCACATTTTCTACACTGTAAAACTCACTATCAAAACTTATAGGGCAACACCCGTTAGCCTAGAATCGTGAAATGAGGCAAGAAGCTTGTTCTTACAGTAAAAGCAAAGAGGAAAGTCAGAAATCTGTTAATTGATGTTTATTATACACAAACAATCTTTAAGAACCACATCTGCGATAACAATTATAATCGTAAAGATATATCTTTCGTATAACATATTTTTGCAGCTGGGTGGCATGGAGGTACTTACTTTTGGCAGCTTTTTGAAGGGCCCTTATTCCACTATGGATTGCTGATGATAGTGATTATCACGAATGTATTAAACAATGAAATGCTTTCCAAAATTAGCAAAAAATTGTTCCAGTAACGTAGAGTATGTACTGAAATTCATCTATAGAAACTGCATCAAAGCCAACGTAGTCCAGAATAAAGCATCCAGAGCTCTTCGTTATTTTTCACTTGTCACTGAAATTAATTCCAATGTTGGAGTGATTATTGTTGGCTATTTATAACTAACTATTACAAGACACAATGACATATTGCAAGTTTACCAAATTTGTCGCTAGCGAGATTCGATACCTATTGTTTAGAATTTCCTAGTTGTTTTATTGTAGGCGGCTTGTCAGTATCGCGGGAAGAAGCAAATTCTGGTAACTACCTACCTCTAGGCGATTGACAAATATAATGAAATGGATTATTTAAGATTAAAATATTCAGTTTTAATAAGTGGCTGTAATCAATCAATAAGTTTGCGATTAAAAGTTAAAGTTACTTACATTTTGCTTCGACGGATGTCTCCAAAATCAGCCTGTAAGTATCTCTTGAAATCGACACTTAGTTTTAAGAATCCTCTACACGTAAGAACTACACACGACACGTATTAAAATCGATATTAATACCAATACTACCACTTAACATTCAACCTTATCACTATCAGCTTATAAAATTTTGTCCATGTGACGCATCTAAAAATTTATAGGGCAGATAACACTAGAGATATCTTAATCTTATAGTTTTAAAGTATATTTTTTTACAGTATTAAATTCAAAACACGACACAGAACTTAACAGCATTTACAATTAAACTTTTAGAGGTTGTCTTTGCAAAATGCAGTCACGCACTTAAGAGTTTTTTGAATTTCGGGCTCGGCATTTTTCGGTTAGTATCGAAAGCGTTCGGGCGCGCTCGGCAACACGACCGTTTGCCGCGACGAGTGGAAACCGACTGCCGTTCGGTTGGCGAACGTAAACCAGAGACGAGCGGCCCGCGCACCTGTAGCTACAGTGCTATTTTTCATCGATGAAAACTCTAGTTTTTCACCGCCACTTACGCGGTACGAAAACTCGGCTCGCCAGAAACGCCTAATCGAGTGGAATAACAGTAGATGCAGCTTTTCCACTAGCCATCGCAGGCTTTTCGAACTCAAATACGAGGGTGGAATTTCGAAACGTCATTTAAGAGGTGATTTGTGTGAGGATTCCGTGCCGTGGTTTTGAAATGTAAAGAATAAAAAAACAGACTTCTTGCTTAGCTTATATACCTACTAGCTGACACAGCAATCGTTGTTTTGGCATATTAACCTACGAGCTATTCTCAGACCTACCAAACATACACAAAAAAAATTCAGAAACATAACAAACACTGTGACTCGAGATTTTTATTTTTCTTTTTTTTATTTTGTTTATTAACAGAAATCTACAGCAATACACAGTACACATTAAGCAATACACATTGCAGTAAACCGTGTGGCACCGGATTAAGAATTTCATCACTCCATTTTCTCCCGTGGATGTCGTAGAAGGCGACTAAGGAAATAAATTACCAGGAGACGGGCAGCAGCGTCTTCCTGAGATTCCAACCGCATACTGCGATCGCCAACCCGCCTGCCACGGCCACGGCCACTGCCGCCAATAATGTTTTTTCGTGAATATCAAACTATGAGGGAGGCCTATATCCTGCAGTGGGCGTCAAAAGGCTGATGATGATGATGAGTACAGTAAACAATAGGTTTTTATCAATTCGTACATGCAGCCAATAATGGATTTTACTCTATAGGTTAAAAAATTATATTGTACTTATTTTAACTAATTCAAAAAATCAATTACATACATTGCCATACATTGGTACTTTGACTCTATAAATATGCCTCACATGTTCTCTTCACGATTGTTTTGTTTTATCTCTGTTTTGTTGACGTTCGTGTTTTTTGTTTGTGTACCTTTTGTTTACTTTGTGTTTCTGTGACAATTTAAATAAATATCATCTTTCTTTCTTTCTTTATTCTATTCTATTAAATCTAGGTACATCAAGATCATTCTAGGCCATCCAAGGACAGAAAAAAGTAACGTGCTGCTGCCAAGTAGTGAACGAATACGGGCTGATTGATTGATTGATTGGGGAGTAAACAACTGGGGGCTAAAAATTCCACCCATGCCGGAACTTGAACCCAAAGGTATCCTAGTTTGGGACCAGGTCAAGTGCTTGTATTGTGTGGAAGTTATTATTATTATTACTTATGATGATGAATTGGAGGCGCTCTCTGATAAAAGTTGCCATGCCAGTGTTTGCTCAAGACAGGGCTTTGAGCTTGTAAACAGGTCAATGTCAGAAAAACCACGGTGTCTGCGCCGTCAGCCTCGTTCGAATTTGCCACCATAATGGTCCGTGACCATCCGTCGTTACCGTCGTCACCGGACTTTCGCGAACCCCTACACTCTACTGAACCGCACCCAAAGTCAACGTGCCTTTGATCTTCCAATTTTTATTTTATTCTATATTTTAAACTAATTTATTGTAGTTTTCCTAATTAAAAAGAGTATTGTGTACGAAGACTACGTGGTTTTCTTCGTCCCAAAAAGACACAAGATTTTAAAAGAGACTTCCAGTGGCCCGCGTGGCCACACGGAAAAACTATAATTGTATGTCTTAAGTACCCTACTGTAATAATATTCAAAGCAAATTTCGTGCGGTGTGAAGGGACTGAAAGCAGTTTAGTGTGTCTCGTGCGCCTGGGAGGCACAGCAAGTTGTAGCAGTTCAGCAGCATAGGACAATCAAGAGCGCCGGAGCACACGTCGTGTAAAAGAGTTACTAATTACATAACCGCGGCTTTCAAACTAATAAGAAATTAGCGTTTTATGATACATTACGAGTGTCATCATCATCATCAGCCATTTGACGCCCACTGCAGGACACAGGCCTCCCTCATGGTTTCTAGCCATGAAGGGTTTTGCCATAATCGCCACGCATTATAATACCTTATGAAATATGGAAAAACATCGGCAAGAGATACGAATGAATAATGATAAAAATATTGATTAATGTGAAGTATTTGATACAATGAAATGCTGATTTATGTAGTTTAGGTAAGTAGGCCGCTTCTGCCGCATGCAATATCGATATTAACGGGTCACATTATCACAAAATGGAAATCAACGTCCCACCTTCGGTGACCGCGCCTAATGACATTTAAAGGAGCCCTATCCTTGAAGACCACTGAAAAAGGTTTCTATTAGTAAAATTAGAATTTTACGTTTAATTGGACGTAATTACGTAAATTGTGTTAATGGGGAAGGTCCCTCAATTGCTCAATAAGATTCGCACCAAGCGATTCGCGAATTCTTTTATGTTAAGAACGGCAAAGATGTGGAACGCGTCGCCGTCGTCTGTTTTTCCAGAGACATATAACCGGGTGTCTTTAAAACTCAATCGGCATTTAACAGGTAAACACGTAACATCCTAGACCCCTTCTTCGTTTACTATCAGGCGTGACTGGGGTCAACTGTCAACCTGTCCTAATAAACAAAAGAAAACTGGCCAAGTGCGTGTCGGGCCACGCGCAATGTAGGGTTCCGTAGAAAGAGGGGTTTTTACCTGCTTTACAGAACTAACAGCTTCATTTTCAATGGATTTTGTACGAAATTTTACATACTTCAGACAGACGGAAATGCGAAACTATAAGGGTTCCTTGTCGGACTACGGAACCCTAAAAAGATTGGAAAAAGTTGCGCTTTTGTTTGCAGCGTTTACTAATAACACATACTTATTCTAAGTTCTGTGGCTTTAAAAGGTACCTTCATTGTGTATTATTTAGTTGTCCGAAGTACCTTAGAATAGAGGTGCATAACACAACATATTTTGATTAATGATGCACTCTAACTTCATACGTTTCTACGTCAATAACAATTCGATAGTCTATTCATTGTATATTCAAGTCAATTACTTTTTTTTTAAATTTGCTTTTGGTTAAAATAAATACGGTTAAAGCAAATACCCGTGTGCACAGGATATCGTTGCAAAATAAGTCATCATACTCACTATTATTTATTAATAACTAATATTTGTCACGTGTTGAGAGATCGGGAAGTTAAATAATAATAACCATGATAAAAATCAGTTTTCACTTACCTACAATATTATATTTGTATTAGTACTACTTTGTTATCTGTGTAAGTGTATATGTAGTGTATGTTGTGCACATGCATAGACCCGTTTTACACCTCCACCCCAACTCCCCAAGGTTTTCTGAAAGAAATCCGAATAAGCTCACCTTTGTACCTATATGTAATTTATTATGTCATATTTCCTGTACTGTTCTTCGTGTGCAATAAAGTATAAAATGTTCATACAGAAGTACTAAGACATCTTACGGATACCCTCTTGCAATAACGCTTAACCTAAAAACCATTTCTTGAGTATCGGTGATTGACTTCTAATTAGCAAAAGTTAAAAATATGTTTTAAATATAAAATGAACAATTTTAAGCATATATCTCTTAATTCGTGTATTATGGTATAACATTATTGAAGCATCTTATTATCTTAATAAATATATACTTAATATCCTATCAAATTAAGTATATATTTATTTCTTTAAATGCGTTTCGATATTGTTATTATCACTACATCTTATATTTATTTACATGTAAGTCAATTAGTGTATGAGTTTTTCTTATGCACACCAACCTACCCACTCTCATCTTCTTTCAGTCCTGCCCATCCTAAGGTTATCTGGAAGAGATTGCGATAAGACCGCCGACTGTATACTACAGCGAACTAAATATCAAGTACCTTATCTCTGTAAATTACTGGTGCGCAATAAAGAGTTATCTATCTACCTATCTATGAAAATTTTTGCTTATTGGAAAATGTTTAATTATTTATTAATAGGTGGGTGGACAATATTTGCAGGTTTTGCATAAACTCGTTGAATTTGAGGGTTCATCTACTAGCCTGAAGGTTTTAAATACATAAAATGTCCATAACATGTAAATAACCCATGTATTTGAAAAGGCAAAATAATAATTCCCGTTCTAACTCGATCCAGAAATGAAATGAAGAAATATATTGAATGTTATATTAAACTCGTGCCGTTGAAACGAACGCCGTCATTTCCAATAATATTTCAATTAGTGAAGAAAATAATTCACTTACTGTTTATATTAAAATAAGGACTAAAATATACACGTACTCAGAGTGCGCCATGCCAAATTTTCAGCAGGCCTGCACTGTACATAATAAATTTAAACGAACTTATTTTAATCCTTTTACGACCTCACTATCTTCGAGTTAGGTTTCAGGGCCGAAAAGTAGCAGAAGGATTAAAGATACCAAAAAGTAAGACTTTGCGTTTTTTCATTGTAAACTTTTCTCCCTAAAAATTTGGCAAGTTTAGAGCCGGTTTCGAATTTCACTAAGTGAATACTTAAGTAACGTTTTGTCTGAGAAATTCGAAGAGACAGAACTACAGTTAACCATTTACTTAGCGAAATTCTCAATTCAGAAACTGGCCGTTAGTCTGTGAATTCAAGTCACACATGTCAGAATATTTTATTAAATTTCTGCAAATCCCGTGTAGGGAAGGAACGTGGCAAAGTTCCTACACATAACTGGATTCTAGGCTGTAGGTACTAAAAATAACTACTTCATCATCAGCCTACGCTTGTCCACTGCTGGACATAGGCCTCTCCTATAGCACGCCACTGAGCACGGTCCTCGGCTACTCTCATCCAGCTCTTGCCAGCCGCCCTGCGAAGATCATCGCTCCACTGAGTCTGAGGACGTCCTACACTACGTTTACCGATCCGCGGTCTCCACTCAAGAACTCGTCTACCCCATCGGTTATCAGTTGTTCGGATGATATGGCCGGCCTACTGCCACTTCAGCATGCTAATTCGGTGGGCTATGTCGGTGACTTTGCTTCTCTGTCGGATCACCTCGTTTCGAATTCGATCTTTCAGAGAAACCCTGAGAATAGCCCCTTCCATAGCACGCTGAGCGACTTTAAATTTGTGGACCGGCCCCACCGTGAGTGTCCACGTTTCGGCACCGTATGTCATGACGGGTAGGACGCACTGACTGAAATAGCTATTTATCTTAGTCGAAACCTGTAGGGTACTTCCTGTTGACCCCATAAGCAGCCTATATACGTCCCACTGGCGATTGGCGATTTCAAGCGCTGAAGGATGTGAATAGCTCAAAAACTTAGGTTTCCTCACAATGTTTTCCTTTACCGTCAGCGAGTGAGTTAGCTGTTGACCTAGAATCATGAAATTTGGTAATAAGCAATTAAGGGGCACTAAATTAGTAGTTATATACTTACCTTACGGTCTTATTTGTAAAAAGTCAGTACCACTAAACGACACTTAAGACAGAGTTAAAGCCGGCTTATGCGAGGTTTTATCTCTGTATTAAGTATTTAAGCGGAATCGAATTTTTATTAAGAAAACTGTTAAGGTTTTTAGATTTTCTCTTTATGACAAAAAAATCATTTAGACTCGATTTTCGTGATGGACAAACAATTCACACACAAGTTTGTCCGGAGCCCGCAGTGTACGAGTGGGTCTTGCTCTTGGCAAGTTTTGTGTTTTCATTTGTGCGGCAAGTTAGTTAAAATGCATCGATGCGAGTCTATTCAAACACGCACTGGTTTAACTACTCCAAATAATATTTTAGTAAACAATATCGTCAAACAAACTACTAGGTAACATTTGCCTAACCTATGAAATTGTATCGATCGCTGAGCAAATATTGTTACAATGTTGATTAAGTAATAACACAACGCCTAACAAATGCAAATACCGTTTATCTCTTCGACTAAGTTTGTTGAACGCTCTGGAATAAATTTAAAATTTTTGTTCAGTTTCAGCTGAGGATCAGTTGTTGTAAATATTATTCTTGATTTTTAAAGGAAGAAGAAGAAGAAAGACGTGATAGTTTTAATTTTAAGTGTATTATATGTGCGTGGTGATTATGGCAAAACCCCTCATGGTTATGAAAACCACGAAGGAGGCCTATGTCCTGCAGTGGGCGTTAAATGGCTGATGATGATGATATGTGCTACTGCTCTGAGCGGAACGCCCTACCCTGACAAAAAATGGCGCTTAATATTTCGCAAACGGATCCCTGAATCGAAAAATAAGCATAAACATAAAAATTTACATAAAGGCACATACATTTCTTCTGGCCCCACACTAGGATACCCTATGTCGTGCGAACCAGAAACAACGACACAAACATGTCAACATGCCAGCCGGGATTCGAACCCGGGACCTCTCGCATGGTGTGCAGATGCTCTACCGCTGCGCCACGAATGGTTATCATAAACTCGCAATATTTTTAAGCGACCAATCCAACGATACTCCACACTGTTGTGTGGGCGAGAAAAACAGTTGCATCCCTATTTTAGGTGTAGGAGTGGTACCCGAAGCAAATTTTTTTTAAAGTTTTTTTTTCTGCTTTAAGAGTTCCTTGTCTACGGCGGAACCCTAAAAAGATTCATAGGTACAGTCGTCAGCACATCCACCTCTATGTGAGTAAACTCTACTCAGACGATTCAATGAGCGATGCGATTATTAAGTTGACTGTGCCATTCTTACAAATAACCTGAGCGTGGCCAGTTGGCGAAAATATAAAAATTATTTCATTTAAGTTTCAATATCTGGAAATGCCTAAAAATCTTGGCGTGTCCAGATGACGAAATAATAAGAGGCCATGAGCACAAAAGTGCCCTAAGCTTAACATAGTTAGTACGGAGATAATGAGGTATACATTTTCATGAATTTAAATTGAATACATAGTCTGCTTCATAGGCAAAAACAATACGCGCAAAAATAATGTTTACAACGCCATCTGTTATCCATGGGTGAAGGATAGGCCGGTTTTGCATCAAAATTTATTATGTTTTAAATAAATTGCCACAGATAAGTACGAATATGAAAAATTGTGGGTTAGGCCACTTTTGCGTTGCCAGCCTCTAAGTGATACTAATTTTGAGTTTCACCAACTGGACACACGTGTGTCCAGTCTTGTGTGTCGAGTTAGTGAATAAGCCGACGCTATCAGCCACTTTGTAAAATTCAGGTATCTAAATGTTGATAACCTGAGGACTGTATAGTCGACAGCATCAATCAATCAATCAATCAGTACGTACTCGTCCACTGCTGCATAGGCATCCCCCAAGGCTCGCCACAACTTTCTTTCCTAGGCCATCCTCGTCCACTGGACAGTTTCTTTATATTACATTTTACCACAAAGTCACCCATAAATGAAACTGAGTGGAGTCCCCGCATTTAAAGGTTGACAATCTCCAAACAGACATCTTACATTTTCGAGTATGAAATTTAAAGTTCAATTTACACACAATAAAACAAGCTCTAAGCAGAATGAACTAATATTGAAATGCAGGTCGAAGGAGAAATAAAATCAAAATGAAACGCTGAAAAAGCAAATTTCCTCTATAATACATAATAGCGCCCGAGTTACAGGAACAATCTAACAACGGGCTGAAGCGCTCCTTTATAGCCGCTTAACATCTGTGCAGCTTCTAGATTACACCATCCAATTTCCGGGCTTCCACCGCATTCATTATTTGGTAAATGTAACGGAAAGAGCTCTGAATAACGTATGCTTGAACACGTATAGTGACTCTCAGGTTCACCCAATCGATAGTTGAAACGACCGATTTGAGAGACCCAGTCGTGCTAGCGTGAATAACGGCTGACCTCTTGCACCTTTGAACTGAACTATGTGAACTTACCTACATTGGGAACAAGGAGGGGCAATACATACATCATTAATATTGGGTATAGCAAAATGAGCGTGGCTTAAAAATAGGTATACGCTATCTTTAGTGCGCTACAATACGCTAGTTTTAGTGCGTGCGTGCCGCGATTCCGCGGGTCATTGTTCTGAAAGATGAGAGAGGATAAGTAGAGGCAGTACTAATTGTTCCCGATTTCTCAACTCGAAACAGGATTTATCTAAAAACCTTTTTGAGGCTTCCCGCGACCTCTGGCTAACCGTGCCAGCGCTCTACCAACTGACCTAATGGGCAAGTGTAAGCATCGGCGAAATTTCGAGCCTCTACAAACTTCTCTGTATTACGTACAGGCAGCGACATCTGGCCGAAGCAATTTACTTCACTTGCAGCCCCGAGTAACCCACTTTGCAGTTAGGTTTTTACATCGGAATTATATCGCTGTACCTACATGATCGTATTCTTTTTTTTTGCATTAATCCGTGCTGAGGACAATTAGTGCAACAAAAAAAAAAAAAAAAAAATAGTTACAATTTACCTCTATTTGGTAGTCTACAAGACAATACCAGTACAGTGTAATTCCAATGGTATAACTCGCGCGAGGCACCGTGTTAATTTGCCTTCTTGATCAGTGCACGCGTGATACAATTGAATTTTAAAATTCAGTCCTAATACGATTGGAATGCGATTGGTTACTAGAATACTACGCCATTAGCGTACTAATAGTACTCTAGTGAACACCTATGTATTTTAGATATTCATCTAGGGACGCCCAGACGAACATACTTCAACCATGTTTTATCAGCGATAAATCATTTATCGCTGATTAATAAAGTATTCCGGTAGATGGCGCCAGTGCCGCGTAACACATTGCGCGGTTAAAGCTACAAAAATAACGCTTACTTACACACATTTCACGTATGCGTATAGAACAGATATATTTTTCGCGAATTTGAAATAAGTTTTGACGAATAAAATAAAAACAGGAACGAGATTTTGTGAAACCTCGTAGATTTTTTAATTCCAAATCTGGGTGGTGTGAGAACTTATTTAACACCCATTTGCACGCCACGTACTTTTCTTTTTTTTAATCACACAACGTACCTTACGTAACCCTTTGTATATGCTATTTCTTATGTAATGTCTATTTCAATGTTTCGTATGTAATAAAGTATAATTTATATTTGTATCGTACCTATTAAACTTACACTACAAATTTTGTTAATTTTAATTACTCTGCGTACTCTAAATTTCTTCTATACCCATCATCCAAAAGTGTATTGTGTAATACATAACTGATTATTGAGACAGATCACTTTCGCTTCCTCGACATTCTTTAATCGTTGCATGCATGCATGCTGGTTTTGGGTACTTTTTATCTTGCCCTTTGCTAATACATTCCCTATTTGGCCGAAGTATGTCCGCCTGGGTCGACCCTTACCGGCCCTTCCACCCACACATTCGCTCGATATATTTGTATAGATACATAAGCAGCCTAAAATATGTCCCACCTGTAGGGCACAGGTTCTCAGGGAGAGCGTATGGGCCTAATCACCACGCGTGCCTACCGCGGATTGGCAATTTTAAGGGCTGAGGTATGTGAATAGCTAAGACACTCAGGCTTCCTCACGATGTTTTCCTTCACAGTTAGCGAGTGGAATTGCTACTATAACTTCACAAATGTACATAACTTAAAAAATAAAGTCATAGGTACATGCACGCACTGGGAATGGAACCTGGGTCTCTCACTTCCGATTCCAATGTTCTACGCACTGGGCTACCACCGCTCCGCATAGATAATAATTTATTGCACACCAGTTACCAGTTTACAGAGATATAAGGGACTTCAATTCTTTGCTTACATTTCGTATGTCTTTTGAATTTCAGTTATTTGTCTAATTACACGTCGGAAGGTGTTACACGCTGGCTCAAATTCGAGGGATCATCCGTTCGAGTCCCGGCATCACCGACATCTTTTTTCTTTTCTGAAATCTTTTTTCGCAGTATCCATCTTTCTTGTCTAAATTTAATAACAAAAACAACTGAAAGTCGATATTCAAATGTTTCACATTTTTTAAAAAAAGAACATCATAGAAACCATTTGAAAAAAGTTTCATTCGAAAACCTCAAACCATGAAGATTCTATGTCAATTCAAAGAACCTATTGCAATAAAACGGCAATTTCATACTTTAACCCCTAATATTATTGTTTGAATTTCCTTTAGAATAATATTGGAATGAATTTTAATTTTAATAAAAAAAATTATTCGGAATCACTTTGGAATTAATTTAAAACATGCATTGTGCGCTAAAGGTTTTTGCTGACATCCGCAACCACTGTGTCATCGTCAGGCTGTCCTTCGACATAAGCCTCCTCCAGCGTCTTCCACTTCTTCCTATCCATCGCCAGCCTCTTCCAACCTTTGGGTAGGTCGTCCTCCCATCTGGTGGCTGGTCTGCCTCTTTTTCTTTTGTCTCCTCTCGGGTACCACTCGACCACAGACCGACATGTTTTAGGAACCGCGAATTTAGACCTTGTACACATGCCGGTAGTACTCTTACGTAGAAGCCGCTATTTTTCCAAACTTACTCGTATTTTTCAGAACCTCAGCATGTTGACCATACTTACGGGCGGTAATTGCCGTAGCGTGCGCGCTCTGTTTATGGTAATAAAACACACTTACAGCTGTTCCAAGGAAACTATTTGCTGCGCGTACAATTAGGGGAAAGTCCTTTGTTATGCTACTGAATAGGATAACTTCGCCAACGTTCTTGGTGGGTATTTCGTAACGTGCTATGCAGTCGACGGCATCAACCTTCACATTCATGTACTCTACTCAATTACTTTCGTAATAATGATTATAATTTCTGCAATAACTCCCTCTATTTTTTATGTAGGCCATGTACGTCGAACCATGAGGGAAGCCTATGTCCTACAGTGGCCGTTAAATAGCTGATGATATACGTCTCACTGTAGAGCACCGGCCCTCTCTTTAAGAGAGAGAGAGTATAGGCTTAACACTACGCGTTTCCACCGCGGATTGGTGATTTCGAGCGCTGCGCGCTGAGATATGTGAACACCTCAGGCACTCAGGTTTCATCACGATATTTTTCTTCACCGTTAGCGAGTGGTATTGCTACTAAAATTTATATAGTTTACGTAACTTAGAATATAAAGTCATTGGTATATGCGCTGGGATTCGAACTCACGACCTCCTGTGAGGCAACTGCTCTACCGACTGCGTTACCACCGCTTTTCGTCATATTTTAATATCCCCCATAAAAAGGTGTTTTCCTAATTTTGTAAGCATATACTGACTAGCCGGTGCCCGCGACTTCGTCTGCGCAGGATTAGTACATTTTTTTACATTTTGGACAATTCACACAATTTCTTTATAAATTATAGCCCATATACTTTTCTGATGTATAAGCTATATCCATTCAGTAGTTTTTGCGTGAAAGAGTAACAAACATCCATACACACAAACATTCGCGTTTATAATATTAGTAGGGAGTAGGATGTTTACCATTGCATGTTGTTCATTGCACTCTTGGGGTTTGGTCTGGAAGTACTCGTACCAACTATAATATTAGGGGTTAAAGTATGAAATTGCCGTTTTATTGCAATAGGTTCTTTGAATTGACATAGAATCTTCATGGTTTGAGGTTTTCGAATGAATCTTTTTTCAAATAGTTTCTATGATGTTCTTTTTTTAAAAAATGTGAAACATTTGAATATCGACTTTCAATTGTTTTCGTTATTCAATTTAGACAAGAAAGATGGATACTGCGAAAATTCGAGTGATTTTTGAATACGAGTTCCGACGCGGAACTGCAAAACAGCCCGCAATATCAATGCTGCGTTTGGAGAGGGGTCTACTAATGAACGCACCGTGCGATTTTGGTTTAAACGCTTTCGTGATGGAAATTTTGACTTAAAGAACCAGCCACGAGGAAGACCGCCCACACAGGTGAATAACGATGAATTAAGAGAGATAGTGGAAGCCGACCCTAGTCAAACTACCCAGGAATTAGCGGCATGGTTTAACGTTACCTTACCCACAATATTGACTCACTTGCGTCAAATCAATAAAATAAAAAAATACGAAAAATGGGTGCCTCATAATCACTCGAATTTTCGCAGTATCCATCTTTCTTGTCTAAATTGAATAACAAAAACAATTGAAAGTCGATATTCAAATGTTTCACATTTTTTAAAAAAAGAACATCATAGAAACCATTTGAAAAAAGTTTCATTCGAAAACCTCAAACCATGAAGATTCTATGTCAATTCAAAGAACCTATTACAATAAAACGGCAATTTCATACTTTAACCCCTATTATTATAATTAAAACGATTTGAGAAAAGATGGTCAAAGTGGTGTTTTTTTCGCTGTATTTTTCTCCTCTACTACTCGACCCGAAGACATTCAACAAACAGAATGTAAATTCTTTACGTTGAGCTAAATTTTTGATTTCTGCTTTCAAAAACCGCTGTACATTTAGAGCTGTCAATCAGTTACGCTCACGTATTCCCACGCCCCTTGCTCGGATTCAACTCCAAAATAAACATTTATCCAGCCTATCAATCAAGCCGTGCTAATACTGAACGCGGGGGCTTATATGAGCGCTTGGATGGTTCACTATCATTCGTCTTTAATATGCGGTTTTATTATATTTCTGACTTCATAATTAGTAAACTACTTACTCGGACATTTTAACAATTTTAGTGAAAAATTGGTATTCTTTCGTATTCCAAAATAATGACCAATGTTATAGGCGTGGGGGGCACTAGAAAAAAATACGGACATTTCAAATATATACCATAGATTTTGGGTATTTCGGAAGGCACGCAAAATGAACATGCCTTAACACAAGCTATTGAATGCGCTAGATTGCTTTTTTTAAAGGGACTTTATGTGCATTTTCCAAAAAGATCTCGACACTAAGTCGTATCTGTGAGAACCAATTGTAGCCATCTAGAGCGGTGCGCGCGCCCCGCGGGTCCGCGAGTCATTGTTCTAATAGACGGAGAGGCGAAGCCAAATTTCTCAACAATTTTTTTTTCATTTTATGTCTACACTTAAGTAAGGTCGGAATAGATGTAATTTTTAATTATTACTTACATAACCGAACCTCTCGAACCGCCCAGATTTCATTGTCATTTCTAAGTCTCGTACACTTAGTATTTGTTAAACACAATTGGCAATTACGCCATGTTTAGCTATTAAAAACTAATATTAGCATTTTATAGGTCAATTAACTAAAAAGCTGTTCTAGAAAGGAGGCCCTCCAAGCTTTAGTTCACTAAACTCCTTATTACTGGTAACATAGAGGTTAGTACTACAGTTTAATAAATTTGTGTTTCAAAAACCTATCAAAACCTTTTTCAAGAGTTTAAAAACTACTCATTCAACAAAAATCTTTATAGGACATATGGTGCTACATTACCACACTAGTGCGATAATGAGCACTTTACGTGCCTATGTCGAAACTTCAAAGGGCCATATGTACTATAAAACGTTGTACGATACACGTGCGAATAGGTGATCCGCAACTCGTGTTGATATAAAACACTCCCTTCGGTCGTGTTTTAATTTATCGCCACTCGTTGCGAATTTCCTACTTTTCGCACTAGTATCGTAATGTACTATTGAGTATCTATTACATAAGTAAACCCCCATAAAAACTAAAATTTACAACTTTACAATAAAAATGTAAAGGTCGACCTGCTGTCGACTGTGCGATATTCAACGCAAATGTTTTTATCTTTAATTTAACGGCAACCTCACTGAATGCATTGAATAACAATCGTGAATGGATTTCACGTCAGTTGGAATAATATTTACCGAAATTCTGCAAAAGATCATCGCGCGTTACGAAAGTAAGGTTTGTTTACACGAAATTCTGCCCTATAGTCCGTCAGTAAGAATTGCTTTTAGTGTGAGACAACATCTAAATCGCTAAAAAAGTGTCACCTGCTCCTCAGAAGTTAGGATGGTTTTAAAACATGCAGTAGGTAAATGTGTTATATATTAATACTGATTCTAGTCCTGAATAGAAGTTATCCATTGATTTACAAAAAAAAGGCAAATAAAAACATAAGATTAACACATTCACAAAAGTTTCGTCCGCAATGTCAAAGTCAATTAAATAAAAAAAATTACACACCATAAAGTTGCACCTATTAATCGTAAGTGCCTGAAAATATAGATATCTATATAAAAAAATTATTGAAGTATTGTAATCGGTTTTCGTTGATGCTTCTGGCATTTTATAATTCAATTTATTGACTCTTCCTTATTTACATAATTGGTAAAATACCTTGAAATTAACTATGTATCTAATTAGTAATGTATCCAATTAATACGTACATAACCTCACGCCTTCATTATCCAATATATTTAAAAATCTAAATTGGAATCCAAATTTCAGTAGTGTGAAGATATACAGGGTTATTTTTAAAATGCGCGATTCCTGAAATATGTTGGTATCATCAACATCAGACATTTGAAGCCCACTGCAGGACATAGACCTCGTTCGTGGTTTTATAACCATGAGGGATATGAATTTATCAATTTAATTACCTGAAAAATAGAGACTACAAAAGCAGGCGGACGGACTTTTGTATTATAAAAAAAAGTCTCTTACTTCGTAGGTATTTTTTTTTAATTTTGTTTATTGACAAAACCCACAGCACAAGTTAATTGATATAACTAAGTAACAAAAAAATTACCATAGGTCAACTAATGACTTATTTTATATTAACTTTCCTCAGAGAAAGGCATTTTTATTTAAAAAGTCTTACAAAGAAAACAAACTAACTATTTAAGTTCCAAATAAAAAAAGAAAGCAAAACAGAATATTGTGTGTGTGTGTGTGTGTGTGTGTGTGTGTGTGTGTGTGTGTGTGTGTGTGTGTGTGTGTGTGTGTGTGTTTGTGTTTGTATGTTTAAGGACTATTTTATATTGAAATCGTGCCACCCGCCCGTCGGCAGCCCGTTCTAACAAGGATAGACCTTTAATAACGAAGAGAGGATATGGAGCCCGTCTGAACATTACGTTCGTAAGTACTAGGTCAATCGAATGTTTTCTTTGTGTAGAACTCCGCAATGCTGATGATTTCTTATGATGGTTAGTGTATTCTTGTAAGTCTGTCCACACCTTTGTCCTTTAATAAACTCGCAAAAAAAAATTAACTTATTGCCAGATTAATCGTGATAAATATTTTACTCTACTACGCGTAATACTTTTCTAATTAAAGTTTGGTAAACGAATACTCCATGCGAATCTGGTATTTGTAGTTACCAGTTGCTAATGACGTCTTATAAAGCGTTTAATAATATTTAAATCCTCTCGTTTATGGTTTTAAGACGTTTAAAATTTGATGGAAAAACGGTATCTAACAAGTTTTTATTATTAGATAAATTTCGTAGAAGGCGACGAAGGAAATCAATTACCAGGAGACGGGCAGCAGCGTTTTCCTGCTATTCCAACCGCATACTGCGATCGCCAATCCGCCTGCCAAGCGTAGCAATTATGGCAAAACCTCTCATGGTTATGAAAACCACGAAGGACGCCTATGTCCTGCAGTGGGCGTCAAATGGCTGTTGATGGTGATGATGATTAGACAAATTTTATTCGCATTTCATTAGACCTCTAAAACCTCTTTAAAAAAACATTATTATCTATGGCTTTCATTTTTTTTACGACTTTATGTATGTCTTTCGGTGCGGTGGCAGCCTAGTGGGTAAAACATTGGACTCGGAAGTGAGACCTGGGTCAGGTTCGATTCCTACTGCAGGCATGCACCTATGACTTTGTTTTCTAAGTTATGTACAATTGTGAAGTTATAGTAGCAATACTACTCGCTAACGGTGAAGGAAAACATCGTGAGGAAACCTGAGTGTCTGAGCTATTCATATAGCTCAGCGCTTGAAATCACCAATCCACGGTGGGCATATGTAGTGATTAAGCCCAACTCTCTCTCTCTGAGAGAAGGCCTGTGCCCTACAGTGGGACGTATATAGGCTGCTTATGCTATGTATGTATTTCATGCTACAAACGCAATTTGACTAATTAATTGGCTGCGATACATTAATAACGTTACTATTGTTACTAAGAAACTAAGTACCTATAAACTTATAACTAAACTAACTACTTATAAGAAAATATTTGTTATATCTTTCACCTGGTTGTGCAATAAAGTGTTCTCTATCTATCTATCTAATAATTCCGACCACAATAGGTTAACGCATAAGGCTTATAAGTCCATGCAACAACTACGTGAGTAATTCCACACAGAAGTCAGCAGGCACCAGCCTCGTATTATTAACTTAGCAAAGAGTATTTACCTTGCACCGAATTTTCACGTTGTCACCGTATGTTCAGTGTAACAAAATGTATTTTCAAGCGCAGAAATTTCCGCCGTAAATTGCTCGACCTCTGGCAGAAATTCAGCTCCGACATTGTGAGGCCGTTTTGAAATCACCTGTAAACTTAAATACTTACGATTTTATTTCATCATCATCATCATCAGCCATTTGACGCCCACTGTAGGACATAGGCCTCCCTCGTGGTTTTCATAACCATGAGGGGTTATGAAACATAACGATTTTATTTACAAAATACAATTCCTTAAAACACTCGATAAACGCCGATGGAAATAGTCTGTGGCGGAGATTTTACAAGGAAAAGACGTAACCGCAGATTAAATGAACTGCCTCTGAGGAGTGCTTAGAGAAATCGTGTTTTTATAAATAAGGCCGTTGCAATGATGGAGTTTTCGTAAGATTAACTTGAAAATAACAGATGAAAACTACTGTTATTTTCAAGGTCAGGACTCAGAAGGTTATTTATTCATACAATCTTGCGATATAAGACTAATATTGAAAGAAAACCCTAGTGCCTGAACAAAAAAGAAACAAAATCGGTTAAGATTTGGCGAAATTAGGAAAAAAGAGAAAAAAACAGACACTTAAAAACATCGTCCTCTTTTTGTGTCTGTTTTTACACTCTTGGAACTACATACTCGTAACTTTAGTTTTGGTTTTTAAAGTTCTTTGTTACGCATTAAATTTATCAATGTTGTAACACTACAACACAATACAGGCATACAAGAAAAATAGAAGAAGAAGAAGAAGAAGAAAGACATTTATTATACCAACAAGATACATCACAGAAACAAAATAAGCACATAAGTAACATAATATGCACAACACAGAAGGAAAACTAAATACACAACAGACAAAACGAATAAATAAAACAGGACTATAGATGTAGCCTGTGGTGTATCTACATTGCCACAAAAGGCAGCTGACTCAGCGTTGTGCTGAGGAAGTGATCCCTCAGCGCTGATTTTCAGTCAGTGCCTACGGTAACCCATAATTGTACTACGGAGTGCGTGCCGTGGTGCAATAAAGTAAAAAAAATAAATAAAATATCGTCATAAAATACTTACATATATTATTAGTTTTAAATTAATGTGTATGAAATATAAAGGAACACCATAATAAATTAAATTCAATAAGTAAATATAAGTGAAAGAAATATAAGTGAAGGAGAAGAGAGGAGACCAAAATAAATAAAATAAATAAATAAGGTCGTAACAGGCTAGCTAGACTCACCTCTTAAAACATTCACGTTCATACAAACGTACGAACTCGTCTTTATGGGAATTTAGTCGAATTCCCTTACGTAAAAGCTAATTTAATTCGAGATCAAACAATCTTTCACTGTGATCAGGTAGTTTTGGAACTACTTAAAATAGGTTTATGTCCCTTAGTCCATTAAATTCAATAAAAGCAGATCGACGAAGATAATTGAACAATACTGTCTGTTTATTATTTATAGTTATATTATTTTTCTTTTATGTTTTTTTAAGTAAAGGGAATCTTTGGCGTTGACTTTTGTGACGAATTTAGCATAAAAGTTGCGAGAGTACGTAGGCCCTTAGGAGTGAAGAATCAACATTTCCATGTTGAGATTGACTCTATAGCTAAAGGCAAAGAAAATAGACAGACTTGTATGTAGCAGGTAGGGGTATAAAACGGAAGTGAAGACAATTCTTGCCGTTACTAAAAAACATTTAGTACTTATTAATGTTAACTACCTTTAAGTAAATATTCTTAATGAAACACTTATTTCGGATAAAACAGAGATCCATAGTGTTGTTAGTAGCCTTAAAAACTAAAACTATACTAGAGGTAAAAACTATGTTGGTAGACTTAAAAAATACTTAATTTAAGAACTGGTATTTAGTATTACCGTACAATTTTTTTAAAAACATGTAAACTGTCCAAATGCTCCCACATTGGACAGTCCGCCAATACCTGCAGGAGGCCGTGACACTGCTTCGGACGCGGCCTAGCAGGGACGCCGCACTCTTGCGCATTATGGCATGAAAGCCGTCCGCGCAGGCCTCCGCGAACATGCCCGAGGCACTGCAGTACCGAGGCAGCCCCAATAGCATCCCAAAGATATTGTTATACTGTATACGGAGGGCGCTGAGCGCCCTCTGTGTACAGCCGGCCCACAGGCTGCACCTAAAACCTAAATCGCTCTTTCTTATTAAAAAATACAAAAAATTGCTTTGCGGTTCTTCGCTTAGCCACTGAAAATTGTAATGGTATGTAAATGATTTGATATATTTGCCTGAATTACCGAGAAAAGCGTGTCGTTTAGTTTTTTAAACCAAAACGTATTATTTTGCTTCCTCTACCATCGAAACTCTTTTGCGTAATTTATTGGTGATGTTAATGTGTGATGTTTATAATTTTAAATGTGTGCGTGCATGCAACGACTAATGAATGTTAATGAAGGGAAAGAGATCGGTCAGGATCGTGGCAAGTGGCAGACCGCGGTCTCAGCCTACCCCTCCTAGATACAGGCGCGAGTTTATGTTATGTGGTTAAAACAGTGTCTCATCATCAACCCATTATGTCCCCACCGAGGGGCACGGGTCTCTTCCCTGAGGAAGGTATAGGCCATACTCTTGGCCATACTCCACCACGGGGGCCAAGTCCGGATTGGTGGAGGCTTGTAGACTAGTGGCTCGTCTACTGTCAGAAGTTGTCAAGCCGCCCTAAGGCCTCTGACTTGGCTTAACGACTGCCATCTATCGACGGCAGCCGGCACCAACAGCTTAACGTGCCTTGCGAAGCACGGATGCCTTGCGAAGCACGGATGCCTTGCGAAGCACGGAACGAAACAGTGTTTATTGCACTGTAAAGGAATGACTGAATCCTAAGATACAGGTTACCTTAGTTTAGGAGTCAGTACATTTTTTATATTGTAAAAAAACATACATACATATATACATAAACTCACGCCTGTATCCCAGAGGGGTAAGTAGAGACCAGGGACTGCCACTTGCCACGATCCTGACAGATCACTTTCGTTTCCTCAACATTAGCCGTTTCATGCACGCACACCGGTTTCGGGTAATTTTTGTAAGAAAACAGTACCAACATATTGAAAGTTGCATCGTATGATCGTCAATAAATTACTTTCTTCTAACTTACTATGTAGAAGGGACGCCTTTATGTAAGCTTATGAGTTCGGTTGTTTGATGTACCAAGACTGTCCTTTTATACGTATTTTCTGTGTCCCGTCGCGGTTATTTTGAAGCAGACTCGACAAACTCAATTTGAACCATACAGTTATGTGCAAGCTCAAATTTATTAAAGCCCACCTTTTAGCCTTCGGAATAAGGCTCAAATGACTAAACAAGCTTTTTGAGGTCGAGCTTAAAGGGTAGTGAGTAATGGAGAACAATTTTCATAACGTTCGAGCGTTTTACGCAAAGTTATTTTATGATATTAAACAATGCATCCCGTGTTGCATGGTATAATGAATTTACTTAGTTAAATATGTCACTTTACTATGCTTCTATTTCTCCAAAAGTGGTGCTTATTTAAAATTGTACATTTGATTTGTAAAGTTTAATATTTGATCCATTACTCTCTGAAATGCGCAATTCCGGAAACACTTCCATGGAGTTAATGTTTAGATAATCTTCAAAGAGGTTTTCACAGATTCATATTGTGTTATACATATATGAGATGGTCTGACGACCTGATTACGGTGGCGGGGAGTCGCTGGATGCGGGCGGCACAAGACCGGGAAGCTTGGAAAACCATGAGGGAGGCCTATGTCCTGCAGTGGGCGTCAAATGGCTGATGATGATATGAGGGTTTACGTAATTTTACTAAATTCGTTCTTTATACGGAGTGGGGGTAGCCTAGTTGGTAGAACATTGGACTTGGAAGCGAGAGACCCAGGTGGGTAGCAAACAAAGTCATAGGTACTTTCCCAGTGCGGGAAAGTACGTACGACTTTGTTTGCTAAGTTATGTACATTTGTTAAGCTCTAGTAGCAATATCACTCGCTAACTGTGAAGGAAAACATCGTGAGGAAACCTGAGTGTCTGAGCTATTCACATACCTCAGCGCTTGAAATCGCCAATCCGCGGTGGGCACGCGTGGTGATTAAGCCCACACTCTCCTTCTCTCTGAGAGAAGGCCTGTGGCCTATAGTGGGACGTATATATGCTGCTTATTATGATGATGCACGCTATCTAACAATGCCTAAATACCAATATTTCAGGAAAGTAGTTTTGTCTGAATCTAAAATCTGAATCTCTTGTAAATAGAGAAAAGAGCACTCATAAGGTCACACGCTAAGACATCATTAGTAATGAAAATCATTATACAGGGTGTCCTGTAAATTCTATATACAGAGCCGGTTAGAGTTTGTTATTCACAACTTAGGTCCGATGGTTTGTTCAATTTTCCATTTAAAAAAATACAGTTTTTCTACTTTGGAGTGGCGCTGTTTGATAGATAAATACTTAAAACATATGTGTTCAATAGAATAGTAATTTTCCTATATAGGACGGCATCGGTAAAGCTAGTGAAACGCAATTTTAATAAAATTATGTGGTCCCTATAATATGTAAAAAAATTTACATTTGAAAAATCTCTAGAACAAAAGTTCTTTTAAAACGTAAACTCTATATTGTTCTTAACCTTGTATTTAATTCTTTTTGTTGCACTAATCCGTGCTTTTTTATAACTTTGTATGTTTAAATTAAGTATTGAAATATACAGGGATATTTTTGAAACCCGCAAAATGCTCCCTTTCTATCTTGTATAAGATAGAAGTTGATTGAACATGCTCAGTAAATTGCGAATCTCGATAACATTGTATTTCGAAATTTGATATTTGTCTGATGTTGTATAGATAATGGTACGGAACTCTTCGTGCTGGAGTTCGTCTTGCACTTGGCCGGTTTCTTCGTAACGCAGAAGTAATGTGGGTGGATTTTGCGGCACCGATTTTTATTCTCCACTTTCTTAGCCATTTCTCTGTTTCGTCAAGACTGAGCTGGAGGTTGTTTGGTTCTTGATCTGCATTTTTATTGCTTGATAGTATTGCGGTATTGTCGGAAAAGGTCGCCGTCAGCAACGATCGCTGAAATTATAACCCTTAGTCGGATCTCTCGTCGTCGGGTAAAAAATATACATCTTTCGTGATCCAAACAGCACTTTCCTAAAAGGTGAGGAATGAGAAACAATTACTGTATTGAGAAAGAAAGTTTGCGCGCAAATAACATGAGAAAAATATTGGTTCAAAAATTATAAAATTACTTTTCCTTCAACAACTTTCCATCGTCGGTTGCCTGGAAGAAATTGCTATAAGCAATAAGGCCGCCAATTGTACTGCATTTTTGTAAACATTTCATGTTTGTGTTTTTCCTGGTACAATAAAGAATATTCTTATCTTATCTTATCTTATAAAATAATTTAAAAGATAAAAAAATATTGCTCAAATCGAAGACATGATAAAAAAAATATTAAGCCGAAATAAAAAAAACTGTTTGGAGATTAAGCTTCACAGAATACAAGAAAAATACTCAAAGATGTTTCAGTAGATTTGTTTCAGATCAACAGCGCGGTACCTACGCCTTTGCTTTTGTCAGCAAAAAAAGTCAAATGTCAACAATATTTTTATACTCTGTGGTATATCGAAACGAATTTTCATCTGTAAATGAAAAGTGAAAGAAAAAATGTTACACGTCACTTCCAGCCCTAAAAATCAACTTTTAAACTTAAAAATAACTATTATTTCCAAATAAATATATGAAATGAATAAATACGTGTCCCCTATTTTTCTGTTTTCTTCTCAAAAAAGCAATAAAATCATAGAGCTTTATTTTTGCACAATTGTCCATTCTAATAAAAATAATAATTAACACATGGCTCGAATAACTTCCTTGTTCAGGAAGCCATGTTTTTTTTTATCGTAACATTCATTCAAATAAACGAAAGAGTTTTAAATGCTCACGTCTTATCAAAAGAAAGTTCAGGCACTCATCGCTACAAATTTTAAGACTATTTGAGTGTAAGCATATTTGCGTGCGCACATTCTGTGGACCGCCTATGTGTTTACGAGAGCCTACCACGTATTGAAGGAACACGAACAACGGGTTTTCCTATTGTAGTTATGGCCTTAATATTTTATTCTTAGTGGAGAGGCCACGTTAACATAAGCAGCCTATATACGTCCCACTGTAGGGCACATGCCTTCTCTCAGGGAGAGAGAGAAAAACTTTAAAAGATAAAATAATCGTGGTTATTTTTTCAGGGTTCCGTACCCGAAGGGTGCCAAACAGGACCCTATTACTCGGCCTCCACTGTCTGTTTGTCTGTCTGTCCGTCCGTCCATCCATTTATCCTTCCATCCTTTCGTCCTTCCGTCCGTCCGTCCGTCCTTCCGTCCTTCCGTCCGTCCGTCCATCCGTCCATCCGTCCTTCCGTCCTTCCATCCATCCGTCCAACTTTTAAAGGGATCTGTGTTTGGAACCATAATAGGTAGCCAGTTGAAATTTTCACTGAATATGTGTTATGACGACGGATTACGTAACAAATTATTAAATTTAAAAAATAGTAAATAATAACGGGGGTTTGCATAGAATAAACGTGTTTTTTCGCCGTTTTTTTGTTTATGCCCTATGGTAAAAACGGTAATACATTATAGGCATCAAACTTGGAGTGATTGTGGGACGTTAAATCAAATCCAACATTTCATTCAGTAGATCGTAGAAACTATAACTTGTTACAAATTAAATACAGGTGTCCATTTAAAGCAAGATCTAGACTGTTATGGAGTAAAATAAACAAAAAAAAACTTACTCCATCCAAACTTACTGTTTTATATAAAAGTGATTCCGCTAAAATACTCTTAAGACTGAGTTATAGCCGGTTTATTAGAGGAGTTCCTGTTATAAGCCGTCTTTAACTCCGTCTTATTGTATTTTAGTGGGAGCGACATTTTATAAATATGTCTGTTAGACTTTAATATTATTCCACGTCCTTTTGCCGTGCGCAATATCATTTGTGATATTTGAGACTGGCTAATGACGTTCCTGCTAACTAATAAAAAGCTACATTACAATAAAGACAAACGCATAACTACTGGTGTTCAATGGAAGGTGGTGGGTTTTAAGAGAGATTCGGAGTGTATTCTTGCACAGAGCTAATAGAAAAGCCATTTCCCCTCACTACGTCTTTCTCCATCCACGTGTACATTTGAATATACCCTGACATTTTCTTTAAGATCAATAATCATCTTTATGTTGCTTGTAATAAGGCTGCGTTGAGGTTGCTTCAACTATCGCTGTCCGTACCCACGTCGTACAGGGAAGGTTTATATAAAAATTTTAAATTCCGCGCGTTGGATTTGATCAATGCCAACCAACTGAGTTTTCAATTTATTCTACGGCATTGTTCGGTCCGGGTATAGACTTCGTAATAGACGGTGTTAGCGAAGTTTGTTCGTATTATTGCTATTGATGTAAAAGGCTTCGTTTTCAAGCTTACAAGCTTTTGCTGTCCGTGGTACGTGATAGGTTATGATATTATGGTATTTACTAGTTAGCGAAACACCAGGCTGACCTGAAAACTTATGAGAATCCTAAGTCCAGAATCACTAATCTGTATTCAGAAAGTGAATTAAACTAGCACTTTGATTCTCTTTTCTTCTTTATTTCTTTATTTATTTAATATCGCAATGGGTCTCTACCGACTAAGATTACAGCAAGTGTATCCGGAGTTAGGGTTTGCAAAATTATTAATTTCAATATCATTTTTTTTCTCAGTTAAACACTAAGTATAGGTAAACAGGAATGTATTTAAAATGTTCGTAATGTTATAAACTAGCAAAGCCTCAGATCACATTTATAAAAAGAGTAAAGTTTTTTTTATGATTATTACAAAAAAAAAAATAGATTGTGTGAGCGTGACCGCATACCAGAGACGTTCAGCAGTTTTAGGCTGGCTTGCGCCAACGCTATTTGAAGCTCTATCCAGTAAATAAGTCCGAAAACGTCTTGCACCATAACATTTGCAGAGCTACAAAGACAAATTGTATGACTGATAAGTTGTAATTATCGAACATTTATCGGTTCATCATAATTTATCGGTTTATCACTGCATAAGTATTTATCTCTTTACTTACTAAAACAGTGATTTGGCAAAAGTCACCCTCAATTTTAAAACACCCTTATAATTATAAACAGCTTCATCATCATCACCAGCCATTTGACACCCATTGCAGGACATAGGCCTCCCTCATGGTTTTCACAACCATAAGGGGTTTTGCCATAATCACCACGCTTGGCAGGCGGGTTGGCGATCGCAGTATGCTCTTGGAATCTCAGGAAGACGCTGCTGCCCGTCTCCTGGTAATGTATTTCCTTAGTCGCCTTCAGCACTAATAGCTTAAAGCGCCTCATTGCAGGTAGATACGTCGTAGGAACTGTTTTTCTGTTATAGCCGTAGATTTTATTAGGTGCTATGATTAGAGAAAGTATTCGAATACCAGTGTCACGCTGACTTTCGTGTCTCCGCTACATCTTCAGGAGCCCCGTTTCAAGTTTTATTCAAAACCAATATCATCAGGGTAGCTTTGCTCGTCCCTTCTTATTTATTCTTTGCCAAAGAGCCACGAAGATTAGTGGCATAGTCTCAGTGGCGCCCTCTATATTTTTTTCAATGTCGTGGAGCACGATGAAACCTAGCTAGATCGATAGAGGATAAAAAAGTAAACAAGAAATTATTAAAGTCACCATGTCCTAAAGTGGCACGTTTAGGAGTTATTGAGCTTTGAAGTTTGTATGGAATTTCCACTAACTGAGTTTCATCCTCAGAACATAAAAAGAAGGAGAAGTGCCATATGGGCGTGGCACTGTCGACCAACGTTAGCCCGGTTGGGCTAACCTCGGCGAAACGTTTAAATATGGCCGTCAATCGCCTCGCGCCTGCTATCGCGGTAACATATGTGAAAAATGCCTGATTACCTACAGAAATCGCAGTGATACATGCTATTCAAATAACAGTGCAGTGTCTTTTCACCGGTAAGCCTATTTTACTCACTTTATCCATCTTTAAACTACGAAAAATCATAATTATATTAATTTTCCTGTGCAATATGCATTCCAGTACTAAGAACATAAATGAGACGTATTTATATCGTCGGGTTTACTCCACTGCTGTTTTTATGTAGAATTTTCGTGGAGGTTTTCTAACATGGAAAAGCAAGCCCGCAATGGACCGTCTCGCGAAACTGACTATTGTTCTATGCGATGAATTGCGATGTTTCGTGGTACGGCCGCATGTATTTGCCGTGAACTGTCAAAGTCACCAGTAGGTGTCAGCGGGAGTCATAGTGATGGGGTAGTTGCTTTCTTTCCAGACTGATTAAGTATCGATACTTCGTCGCATTTACACTCGTTCGTCCAGACTTCCAAAATTACTAGAACCAATTATATTGTACGACTAGGTAGCTATTGTCCGCGACTCCGTCCACGTGGACCTCAGTTGCTAAGGAAGCTTCTACTTTAGTGGCTGATTTTGTCGTAATATAAACAGGCTTACTTTTCACCACGTATTTCAAAAAGTTTTTAATAAAGATTTAATTTCAGGTTTCCCAAAGACCCTAATAGGAAAGATAAATGGATTGAAAATACAGGGAGATTGCTTAACTGGCTTCCTCTCAAATCAAATACCGGTTGCTCCATCCATTTTACGGAGAAATGTTTCCAGATGCTAAAGAGTGGAAAAAATATTAACGTGGGCAGGTCCTGCTTTGAAAATACCAAAAATAAGGAGTTCCATAAATGTTGAGGTACCAATATATCTAAAATTACGGCATAATTATATTTTACATGGTGTGGAATATTCGATTGTTACTTTATTCTGATTCTCTATTTCAGGTGACAATGGACGCAACGACGCATAACTCTGCAAAAGAAAGTGTTTCTAAAGAAACAAGTCAGGTGATGTGGTTATGGTGCTAAATAATATTCTTATAATTTTTTATGAGCCTAATCTTATAAATGAAATTCGATTATAATTTAAAATAAAGTAAATGAAGTGTTTTCAATAATTTAATAATTTATTTACTATTTTAGATCCGTATTAGAAAGTTTCGGATATTGTTACTGTTGAAACATGCGTTCCTGAAGAAATAACAGGTGACCAGGTAATGTTTTTAATATTTTCATAATTTATTTAATATTTTAGATCCCCTTGGAAGTAAGGGATATTTTTTTGTCGAAAAATGCTGCGAATGTCAAAGCCGCCTGTAAATAATTGTCAGACATAGAGGAATGTCCATTCGATTGAACACATAATTTATCGGTCATATAGCGCCGCCACAGACTAGAAAATCGAAAAATCATATGAACAAAGTTGAAAATATAACATCGAGTTTTCAAAAGTCGTAAAACAAAGTTGTTGTAAATGACTTACTTTAATTGACGTGTTTCAGGAATTGTGTTAACTTAAAAATGGCCCTGTATAAATAAAAAAATATTAGATTTTTTACAAATGCATACTTTTTGTATTTTAGATACAGCAACGAGTTGCCGAAGGCCCAGAAACTGGTAGATTTATGTCGATTGAACAAAAAACCTCGAAAAAAAAATCACGCAAAACATTGAACAATGTCAACAAGTGCTAAATAAATATTTACCTTTTAAAAATATTCTCTGCAGGATCTCAGTCGGATGATGATGTTATCTTTTTAATGTAAATGTGTTTCGAAAGTTTCTTTAAGTTTATGTTTCACAAGTTTCTTTTGACCAGTTTCTGAATTGAGAATTTCGCTAAGTAAATGGTTAACTGTAGTGCTGTCTCTTCGATTTTTTCACAAAAGAGCGTGACAGAACGTTACTTATGTTTTTACTTAGTGAAATTCTCAATTCAGAAAACGGCCCTTTGAGTTCTTACTACCTAATGTATTTTTCACAAGTTAATAAAAATATTATTTATGTGATATTATTGAGAATGTTTTTTATGTACCCATCACAGTTGTCACCCACCAAGACAATGAAAATTTTAATCCAAGCTCAGAAACATCTACAGTCACTGCTAATTAATTCACGAGTTAAAATAAGTAGTTCTAGATTTTTTAAGGTGTGCGCTATACAAAAACGCGCATAAGGTGAAGGCAAGGCGCAGGCATATTGCCGCTTCAAACAAAAATTACGCAGGAGATATGTTTTATATAAACGTCGTTTCGTCGCCTATGTAGGTTTTCATACCTACATTTTGTAGGTAAATCAGCAAATGTTCTCTAAACTTTGTCATTTAGAATATTTGGATGATTAGAATTTACGATGAAACGGAATTCACGAATTATACGATAGGTAGGTATGAACAAAACTGACATATTTAGGAATTAACACATTGGTAGGCAAAGCCTGTAAAAATAAAAGCTTAGGCAGCCTTTTGCAAAGGATTACTACAACGAAATAAAGTAGTTACAGACTACGCGACGTAGACAAATAAATAGTTACTATTTAGGTATAGATGGCAAGAAAAAAATCGACATAATGTACAAAAAAGTTTTTGTACGATGTACGATTTTTTTTAAGTATAATCGATAATGTACTTTTTTGTCCCCATCACTAATGTTGTGCTGCTCTTCTCATTGGCTGTTTCATTTGTGTAAACAGCGAATAGTGAGCCGGTTGTTTATGTTGTAATCAAATAGAGATTATGAGGAAAATGTAGCTGTGTGAGTAAGTGGCGACATCGGTTTTCTAGCAAACGGGCCATTATAACACTTCTCCTTCTTTTTGTGTTCTGAGGTTTCATCACTGAATTTGTCACTTGATATGAGTTTTCTCGGGGATTCAAACCTACTTTGATGTTTTTTAAAGTCTGGGTAGCTATGTCTAGTAGGTACCTACCTACTTATATACATATATACATGAAATTATTGTATTATTCATGCATCCAATTCGTTCAATTCGATTAAAATTCAAAACATGTCAATATAAAACCTACAGTTTAATTAATATAGATAGGTTTAGGTGGTGAATTTTCCTTTAAATACACTATTTTATTAATTTACCTGATAGGATTGATGAAAAGCAGATTTATAACTCTGGTAAAAGCTCCCGTAATACCCTCGCATTGTAAGCATCCTCGCTACGCTCGGGTGCCTTAATATACGGTATCTATAATAAACTGGGTGTTTTTTCTACGACTTATTTAGGAATTTAGTCAAGAATCGGCAACGAGTCACAGGTGCCAAGCATATAGTCCAGTATTTAGTGAAAAATGATTCAAAAGTTAAGTTTTATAAAAATCTCATACAAACTTCAAAGCTCAATAACTCCTAAACGTGCCACTTTAGAACATGGTGACCTTAATAATTTCTTGTTTACTTTTTTGTCCTCTATCGATCTAGCTAGGTTTCATCATGCTCCACGATATTGAAAAAAATATAGAGGGCGCCACTATGAACTATGCCAGGCCCCATACAAAAATCTTCGTAGCTCTTTCGTAGCTGGAAACGTGACTAGACAGAAATATCACTTTACCCTCAGACCCAAAGTTATTTCCTAGAAATGAACGAGGATTTAAAGGCTTAGCCACTGATTGCCTCAGGAATATTCAATCTAAATTGGAGGACTCTGATTGCTTAAGGAAATAAACGAAAGTGAAGTAAATATATATATTTTTTATATCTTTAGATGATAGTTTCGTCATGGTAAATTATTAAAAGAGATTATTTTCCTTTTTATAAGACAATGATTGATTTCAATTGCCATGACCGCGGTGGGTAATTAAGCCTGTACTCTCTCTCTAAGAGAAGGTCTATGTCCTGCAGTGTGACGTATATAGGCTAGATTAAAAGACAATTACAAAATTAAATCATGTCGTCAAAATATTGGTACCATGTTTACCCAATCGTCAATTGGGCCGATAAATAAATAAATATAATAACTTCCACGTGACACAATAACTTATCCTGTTCCCAAACTAAGATAATACCCTGTGATATGTGCTACGGTACCCAGGCAAGGACATCATAATCGTGGAAATACGGTGACCCGCAGTGGGAGTCAAACCCGGCTTGGTAATCAGATGTGATACCGCTAGACCATCTAGGGTATCGTTACTGGGTCTCTCAGCATAGTTTTTTAGTCCCTTTAATTATATCTTCATTCCCCCATCAGCATTCCTTCAACATTCCCCCATCTGGGGCTGATATGACACGTAATATAAGATAAGAATATTGTTTATTGTACACCAGTGCACATGACATAAAAATATGTAAAGATTAAGAGTACAACTGGCGGCCTTCAATGTACTGACATACATCAATTTGTGACCTATATTGGCGGCGTAGATACCCTATCATCATCAGTTATTTGTCGCCCACTGCAGGACACAGGCCTCCCTCATGGTTTTCCTAATTTCCTAATTATGATGGGTTTTGCCATAATCGCCACGCTTGGCAAGCGGGTTGGCGATCGCAGTATGCGGTTGGAATCTCAGGAAGACGCTGCTGCCCGTCTCCTGGTAATGTATTTCCTTAGTCGCCTTCTACGACATACACGGAAGGAAATGGAGTGACGCTATTCTTAATCCGGCGTCACACGGAATAGGTACCCTAGCTTTGAGCTAATTCATCCATCCATCGACCATCGCTAATCCATCTACCGATTTTATTCTTCCTGCAATCCATTCCATCCAAAGGTTGTCCGGAAGAGATCGCTCTAAGCGATAAGACCGCCAATTGTATACCACTACTTAGATATAAAAAACTATGTGTAATTCTTTCACCCGGTTGCGTAATAAATGATCTCTATCTAACTATTTAATTCCCAGATAGTACCTATATTGGGAGAGGACGTCGGTGTGGTCCCACTTAACTCTTGCACGACTGCTTGCTTCAAGCAATCGCTTTTTAGTAATACATGTAAACAGAGTCTTATGCAGCCCTAAGAGTTAGCTTTCTACTTTGCCACTAGATGAGAGGAGACTAAAATGTGCGTATAATGAAGAATAACAACCATTGTATACGTTACGGCGAGATGCGCTCAGCATTTTCTACCCGCCACCAGTTGTTTATGCGAGAACTTCCGTGCTAAAAATATTGCGGTTAACATCTTTTTACACAATATCCATTGCGTCACCCTATCGTACGGTAAAAATGGAACAAGATTGGTGTAAAAAATGGAGGCGCTTTCTTCCCAAACACACTTAAAATGGAAATCAAAACGCTTTACGACATTTTATCTTCTTGACTTGTAATGAGTGGCACTGCCGTGCACAATTTAAGTAGTTTTCTAGATACTGAAAGGTAGATTGCAGACAAAGCTGGATTGAAAGAGAGATCTTCCCGATTTCCCGTCTCACTCAACACAATCATTTAAGAAAAATGAAATTCGAAAGAAATGAAAACGGGGTGCATGAAAGGAGCCTCCACGACCAACGTACTGAGCCCGTTCGTCTGGAGCACCCTGGACAAAAATCAGCGAGTCCCTAACGCCACGATGACTGACCATGCAACCCATAGAGATGAAACTCAGCTTCGGCCAAACATTCCTGGACTCACCGGTGTGAAGTTAGCTGACAAACTTAGCTGACAAACATAGCTGACACTATTACACGACCAAATAAAATGGTCGTTTTTAAAAAAGGGAACATTCTGACCGTACGTAATTGTGACAATAGTAGTAGGTATTCCCCGATTCCCCAGCACATTCCGTGGTGGTGGTCCAAAAACGGGATTTTGGTCCATCGAATCCTAAAAAAAAAAAAAAAAAAAAAAAAAAAAAAAAAAAAAAAAAAAAACGAAACACCCCACTTAGAGCGATTGGGCAGGGTCCCAGAACGCTCCGCCCACTCCTTCCTGTACATATGTACTTCACTTTAATTACAATAGCGACGTCTAATCACATAGTCATAAAAGGTTCGACCCTTTCCTTTGTTCGCGAGTAGCCTTTTGTTCCGGCTCGTACTACCTGTCTACCTGCTCCCATGCGAAGAAAACGTAGCGATGCCTAATCACCTCCTCATAAAAGGTTCGATCCGTCCCTTTGTTCGCGAGTAGTCTTTTGTTTTGGGTTATACTACCTGTTACCTGGCGTTCCCAACGTGGGGTTTATCATATGACTAGGGGGTCCTTTCTGATAAATTTCGATCCAGTGGGATCTTGTGTGTATCATCTGGGATTTGATTCACACCTTGTATGATTTTATGCCTTTTCAGTTCGCTTATATACATTTTTTTTTTTTTGCTAAATCGTAACTTTCAGAATTTTCATAAATCTAACCTAACCTAACCTATATTTTTGCACTATACCTAATATATGCTATACAGTGAACGGTTGTAATGAAGATAAGAAGTTTGTAAAATGTTACATTCTTTGGCTACGCTCTTAGATGTCGGTTTTACATCAATTATTTACTGAATGTCTGTTGCTTTTTATGAAATCGTTATCTCTTGATATTTCATACCGATTGTTGAATAAAAATACTGGTTTAAACTTGTAGCTGTGCGATACACATAAAAAGGAGCTGAAGAAAGTGTTTATGATAGGTGATATTCTATAGATAGGTACACAATGAATGTTTTATTGTTTCCTTGCATCAAACGAACCGTTGCCTTTTGTGTAATTTTTTCACACCTATTCACTTATCCTGCTAAGATGCTGGTTTAAACCTGTTCGGCAAGCAAATAGCTTCTTTAAAATGCTTACTTGTTCCAACTTGTAGAATTGCGTCAGGTATAAAACAGCGTCAAGACAACTCCGCTTCATATCGTCTCAAATAATTCATCAGACAAGATCTCCGTCAAACCGAGTCGCGAAGTGTGAAGTGAAAAGTTCAGTGTTTGGTTGTGAGCCCTGTGTCGTTGCTGAAATGGATGTAAGTATGTAGTTTTAATTTGAAAACTTGTTTTATGTTTTTGATTTATTGTTTATAGTATACGTTTTAGCCATTTCTGTGTCTACCGTGTAACTCTAGTTCGAAGCACTGTTTGAATATATTTTTTGTATTGTTATAGCTTACAGAAGAAAACACATTTAAACACTATTATTATCCTGAGAAATACGACGACCCAAGCGATGAAGAAGGGACGGTTGGGCTCAAAGTAAAGAAAGCACTCGCCAACAAGAGAAACAACAGCATACATGGATTCTTCGAAAAACGCAAGAAAAAGAAAATTGACAACAAAAGGTCATCGAGTGTGAGCCAAGCCACCGCGGAGGGTGTTGCTTTCATTAAATCCAACCAAGACGACGGGGCTTACGCATCACATCTCATCAAAATTGAAGTGTATGACATGATGAAGATCAAAAACATTCCCCCGACAGAACACTGGAAACATGCAGAAGTGCGTGTTAAATATTACGCACACTCCGAAGTAGATGACCACGTCCAAAAAGCGAGGGACGTTATCTACGACATCACAAAGCAGCTGGCGGCAAAAAGTGATAGTGTTAATTTCGTTCTAGACAATGAAAAAGAAGATCAATAGTGCAGTTTTAGGAAACCAATTAATTTATTTATTGTTTTTTTAAAAGGTTGCTTGCTTAACTGTTGTCTATCCTTTTGTTTGTATAACCTCTTTGTAACTTGTTCCTAAACATTATCATTGATTAAGCTCCTTTGTATTCTAAAGTGTCAGTTGGCGGCTAAAAGCGATTGTGTTTATTTCTTTCTAGACAATGAAAAAGTACATTAAGTGTAGTGAAACCAATTCATTCCTTTTATTGTTTAACTTCTTTGTAACGTGTGCCGAAACATTATCATTGTTTAAACACTTTTACATTCTAAAGAGTTTTGTTATTTTTTGCAAATAAAGACCACATTGTTTCAAACTTAAAAATAAGATATTTAACGCAGGTAAATTTTAGAGTATATATAAGCTCCAAGCTGCTCTTTAAAATCACACATTTCTTAGCGATTCACTACCATGGATACACTAAGCTGTGATTTCTTCGATCAAGAACTCGACCAAATTGTTGAAGATCAAGAGTTGTACGAGCTGTGTGAAAAAATCGAGCAGGATTATGATAAAACGTAAGTAATTTTTTAAAACTTGTTAAGACTAGTTTTATGTCAATAGCCATAAGTGAGGTTGGTCCCTTAGTTTTTTGTGTTATTATTAGTTGTTGAAACATGTAACAACCAGTTTGATGTCAGTAGCAATAGGCGGGGGGTTGGATCTTCGGGTATTTAAGACGTGTGTCTTGCTCACTTCAATCATTTGTGACCGATGTCTCAAGTTTGCATTTTAAGAATTTCGATAAAATGTATTTCAATTTGGACTTATCTCTTAACGAAATTGCAAGTTTAGATAAAACTATAATTCTAACAAAATTTCATCGATCAATTCGGTTGTGGTTTATCAGAAAAGTTTTACCGGAAACATTGTTAGAGGATTCGGAGGTTATACCATACTTTACACCATGTCATGGACATGGATTTAACGTAAAGAGAGATAAGTCCGTAGCATCCGATGAAATAGATGGAGTATTGGCAATGCAAGCATATTGTTTACATTGTAAAAGGGAAACAAGTTAGTATTTAATATTATAGTTTTTAAGTTTATGTAATCAATTGTTACAATTTGTAATGTTAATGTTTTTTTTTTTTTCTACAGATCTTCACAAGCTGGACAAAGAGGAAGAGGAGGAGGAAGAGGTGCATTGAAGAGGATGGCGTCGTCTGCATCTACTGAGGAGTCTCCAGCTAAGAAAACCAAACTACAAGAGAACCCTTCAACTTCAACTAGCTACGCAGTCGCATCAACATCAACAGCGTCGGTTGCAAATCAAAATGTGAGTACAGAAAGTAATGATAAAATTGAATGTTCCGTGTGTCACGTGTCAGTATCGAAAAAATATTATTCAAACCACTTAAAAAGCAAAATCCACAAAAGCAATGTTTTAAGTTCAGACCAAGAATTTACTAATGTTCAATTAATTGAAAGCGCGTTCGGGAATAGGATACTCACTTACAGAATTTCATCGGATTCCATTGCTAACCAACCTTTAGAAACACCAGAAATATTTTTACAAAATACCAAAAACAAAGTATTTAAATTATTAGAACGATCCATTGAACAACACTTTGTTGTAAAAGTAAATTTCATTCTTACTGCGGACTTTACACAACAAACTAAACAACTAAATACTACTTTTGACTTTCAAACTCTTAATTATGTTGTTTGCAATGGAGATGCAAAGGATGATATATTTTCATTAATTGCGAATGAAATTGTAAATAAAGTAACCAATTTTGAAAAAAAAGACAGTGGATGGAGTCTTGTCAAAATAAATCATTTAGACATGAACGTAAATAAATTTAATCCATTACGAGGTTCATCTTACATAGACTTACCATTAGATATAAAACACAAAAATGCGATTATAAACGTAAAAAACAATGACCATGAATGTTTTCGTTGGGCTGTATTATCAGGATTGCATAAACCTACTTACAACGCTAATAGGGTTACATCATATTTATCTCATAGGAATAAATTGAAATTTGATAATCTTTCATTCCCAATAAAAATAAATGACATTCATAAATTTGAGAAAATGAATGATCTAAGTATTAATGTCTTTGGATTAGAATATGATTCGGTAAGTAAGCAAAATAAAGTAGTTGGGCCATTACACTTAACGAAAAGTAGGAAAGCTACCCATTTAAACTTGTTGTATATAAATCAAGGTACTAATGGGCATTACTGCTTTATCAAAAACCTTTCGCGACTAGTGTCAAAACAAATGACGACGTCAGAGCATGCCATCTACATTTGTGATGGATGTTTAATTTATTTTAATTCACATGAAAATTTGCAGAAGCATCAAGAAAATGATTGTTTCCATGTGTGTACGAAATTGCCCTCCGAAAACGAAACTAAAAGGAACTGGTTTAATGAATTAGCTCCATCTAATCGAATATCATTCGAAAATTATGATCGGAAATTGAGGGTTCCATTTGTTATATATGCTGATTTCGAAGCATTTTTAAAACCCATTGAAACTTGTATCAACGATCCGAGTAAATCCTCAACCACTAACATTCAGGAACATGAGGTGTATAGTTTTGGATATTACATTAAATGTTCATATGATAACAGTTTATCTGTATATAGAACATATACAGGTGAAAATTGTGCCGAATCATTTATGAAATTTATTAAAAGAGATTTAGAGAGCATTAGCAAGAAGAACACATTTGTAAAATGTCCTTTACCTTTGTCAGAAGAAGATAAAGTAACCATTATTCGAACTAACTCTTGCTATATTTGTGAAAACAATTTAAATGGTGAATCAACGATATCTCATAACAATCATACCGGTGCTTTTGAAGGAGTAGCTCATCCATCTTGCACCGAGAAGTATCGTACCCCTGATTTTGTACCTGTGTTTTTACACAATTTAAGTAGCTATGATGCTCATTTTATCGTACACGGACTTGGATTTGAAGATGGTAATATAGAAATTATTCCACAAAACAAAGAGAAATATATATCGTTTTCGAAGCAATTATATATAAATAACCGTGTCATCAAGTTACGATTTCTTGATTCGTTGAAATTTATGAGTAGTAGTCTTGATAAATTAACCAAAAATTTATTAACCGAACAGTTCCGAGAGCTTCATTTAAATTTCCCCAGTGAACAAGACTTCAAACGTTTATTACGGAAAGGCGTATATCCTTATGAACATATGACATCATTAGATTCCTTAAAATTAACTAGCCTTCCCGATCACAGTGATTTTTACAGCTCATTAAATGATGAAAATATTTCACTAACTGATTATCAACACGCTTGTGACGTATGGAATCACTTTAAGTGTCAAAACATGGGGGATTTTTCAAACCTTTATTTAAAAACTGACGTTTTGTTATTAGCTGATGTATTTGAAAACTTTAGAAATGTTTGTATGGAAACTTATGGGTTGGATCCTGCTCATTATTACACAGCACCTGGACTTAGCTGGGACGCCATGTTAATGTCTACTAAAATTAATTTAGAACTCCTAACGGATATTGAGAAAGTTGCTTTTATTACAAATAATATAAGAGGGGGTATTTCTCAATGTAGTAATAGATATGCAAAAGCTAATAATATATTTATGTCTGAATATGATCGTACTTTACCATCATCATTTCTCATGTACCTAGATGCAAATAATCTATACGGCTGGGCAATGTCACAATGTCTACCCACTGGTAAATTTGAGTGGGTGGATGTTAATACAAATTTCAATGTCCCCGACGACGCTGAAAATGGGTACATTTTAGAAGTTGATTTGGAATATCCACATAACTTACACGATTTCCATTCAGACTTACCCTTCTGTCCAGAAAATGTGTGTCTAGGTGATACCAAAGACAAAAAGCTGATTCCTAATCTAAATAACAAGACAAATTACGTTATCCATTATCGAAACCTGAAACAATGTTTACGATCAGGGTTACGTTTACTTAAAATTCATAGAATCTTACAGTTTGAACAAAAAGCGTGGTTAAAGCCTTATATTGATTTAAATACACATAAGCGTTCTTTGGCAAGTTCAGAGTTTGAAAAAGACTTTTTTAAGTTAATGAATAATTCTGTATTTGGCAAGACTATGGAAAATGTAAATAAGAGAGTAAATGTTAAATTACTCAACCACTGGAAAAATCATGGAAAAACTCAAGGCGTTGAATCGTTAATAGCAAAACCAGAGTTCCACAGTCTATCTATATTTTCAGAAAATTTAGTTGCAGTACAACTGAAGAAAACAAAAGTTTTATACAACAAACCTATTTACTTGGGATTTTGTATACTAGATTTATCAAAGACTTTGATGTATGAATTTCATTATGATTTCATGAAAATTAAATATCCAGATAGCTTAAAATTACTGTATACAGACACGGATAGTTTGGTTTATCAAATATTCACAAATAACTTTTACGCTGATATTAAATCAGATTTGGAATCATACTTCGATACCTCTGATTATCCTTCTGATAATCATTACGGTTTGCCATTAGTCAATAAAAAGCGATTAGGTTTCTTTAAAGACGAAAATAATGGTAAAATTTTCAAAGAATTTATTGGTCTTCGTTCGAAAATGTATGCAATGGATGTACAAAACGAAACCATGGCTAAAGCAAAAGGAGTAAATAAATGTGTAACTAAAAAATTAAACATGAACGATTATAAAGCTTGTTTGTTCGAAAAAACCAATTTGCTGTCTGAAATGTTGCGATTTAGATCTATAAAACATGTCTTATTTACACAAAAAATAAACAAAATATCCTTATCACACAGCGATACGAAACGATCTTTATTAGCAAATTCTACTGACACGCTTGCTTGGGGTCACTATAGAATAGAGAACATTCAATGTTAATATTACTTTCTGTACTGTATGTGATGTCATGATGTATAATTATGTTTCAATTTGCGTTTCATTGTATATACATAATAACTGTTCTGTAAAGTTTTTTTTTTTTTTTTTTTTTTGTAATATATGTATGCATGCACTAGCTATAAGACTATGTGTAGGTAATGTTTTTCTTACTCATGTTTTTTTTTTTTTTTTTGTGACGATGGTATATTGTAATATAAAAAAATATCAAAATTAAATTTATTTTATTTTATTTTTTGTTGAAAAATTAAACCTATATAATCGTATCTATATAACCATGATTGAACTTTGGCATCCATCATTTGTTATTTAGAACTTTCGAATTCAACACGTGTTTCTTAGCACAACATAATAACAATGATTCACTTTTGCCACCCTTTCACAGCCATTGTTGCTGGTCCAAGTGGTTGTGGAAAATCAAATTTTGTCACAAACTTTTTAAATGATTGTAAAGTTCTGTGCAATGTAACTTTTTCGGAAGTGATATGGTGTTATGATGAAATGCAACCTTTGTACAACCTGGAAAATGTAAATTATAGTCAAGGCATACCTGATATCAGCATGTTTGATGGCAAACAACCTAAACTTCTTATAATCGATGATTTAATGAGAGAGTCCGATGGGCGAATCGTTGACATTTTCACGAAAGGTAGTCACCATAGAAACTTAAGCGTGTTTTATATTACACAAAATATATTTCATCAAGGAAAAGGTCAACGTGACATCTCGCTTAACACGAGTTACATTATTTACTTCAAAAATCCCAGGGATAAAACTCAGATACGCCACTTGTCGCGACAAGTTTACCCTGAAAATTCAAAATTTGTAGATGAAGCCTACAAAGACTCCACTAAAGACGCCCATGGATACCTCATGATTGATCTGAAACAAAATACGGATGACTTATGTCGGTTCAAAACTAAAATATTTCCATCCGACAAATACTGCATAGTATACATTCCTAAAAAGGGATTTAAATATAACAGTAATCAACAAGTTTTGGTCAGTTCTAAATGATGCATTCGAGTGTGAGCACATATAAACATTTACTTGAAGCGCTGCAAGTACTTAAACCAAAATATCGCACGGCTTTGCTTAAAGCTTGTGACGACGACGAAATAAATATTATTTGTGAGTGTATTTATAATGTTTTAAAAGGGAAAATTCCATTAGAAAAAAAAGAGAAATCTAAATTAAATAAACATAAGAACGTATTACGAAAATTAGTTTCAAAAGGAAAAAACAAACTTAGAAAAACAATTATTATTCAAAAGGGTGGCGCATTTCTACCTGTTATATTAGGCGCAGTTTTAAGTGCTTTAATAAACTCTTTAACATAATAGAAATGGAGAATATGAAAAAAATGCTACTAGTAGAACAAGATTTCATTGAAAGACTCAAACACAACGATAATCTTTCTGAAAACTCATCATCTCGTCTAGATGGAGAGATGCAAAAAATACTAAAAAGCAAAATGGATGATCGTGAAAAATGGGCATTGTACTCTCAAGCACTACAGCGATTTTTACATTTTGCTGAAGTAGATCGAAAACCTTTTAAAATACCCATAGTTATGGATAGAAATGATCATTCTAACAACGATAGCAAAAATGTAGAGTTACAGCTAAACAACGAAGAAAATGTAAATAGAGGCTCAGTTGCAAACTCGGCGATGGAACATAATGATATTGCTGCGACACCACTACCTGATAGATCGAATCAATATTATCCTTTAGAGTTAACTCCCTCTTATATCATAGAGGGAGTACCGAAATCTTACAAGCAAAAAACCCAAACTTTAATGGACAATATTATACTTCATAAAGAAAATATTTGGTGGAAGACAGGAGGGGAAGTTGTATTAAACAATCGTACCATCCCAAATACTAATATTGTAGATCTAGTAAACGACGTGATTAGACCTCTTAAGCGCACAAAACCAAAAGGATGGGAACAGTTTGCCTTGGTTTTAAAAAAAAATAAAGTACCTACATCCTGTATAGGTAACCCTACTAACTTAGAATTCATAAAGAGAGCTCGTAGCGAGAGAGAAATAGACGAGCTTTGCACACCGAATTCGTCTATAAATACAAGGGATTCATCATTTAGAGTAAAAGAAGCATCCACACCTATTGCTACTAGAACACGTGAATCGACCAAAAAGAAATTAGATTGGGAAAAATGGACCCCCTATTAGAAATCAACAGGATTTACTACGATGTATCCGATCCAGCCGGATATAGTAGTATAAATAAGTTAGCGAAAGAAATGAAGAATAAAATGGACAAAGAGGAAGTTAAGAAATGGTTGCAGTCTCAGGAAACGTACACTCTACATAAACCTGTTCATAGGCGATTTACGAGAAATAGATACATCTTGTCTAATTTTAATGAACTCTGGCAAGCTGATCTAAGTGATATGCGAACTTATAGTGAATATAATGATGGTTACAAATATATTCTTTGTGTTATTGACGTGTTTAGTAAATATGCTTTTGCAAGAGCCATGAAAAAGAAAGATTCAGAAACAGTTAAAGAATGTTTCGAAAGCATATTTACAGAAGCCAAAGCTACCCCTCGACATATTCAATCCGACAAAGGAACAGAATTTGTTTCAAAGGTGGTAAGAGACTACTTTAAGAGCAAAAACATTAATTATTATACCACTAATAATCCTGACATTAAAGCAAGTATAGTTGAAAGATTTCAAAGAACTCTTAAAATGAAAATGTGGCGTTACTTTACACATAAAAATACTTACAAATACAATAATATATTACAAGAACTCCTTCACTCTTATAACAATAGTTATCATTCTAGTATCAAGATGCGACCAATAGATGTTAACTTTAGTAATATCATGACTGTTTGGTGTAACTTATATGATAGAAAAAAAGATAAACAGGTTTCATTAGAAACCGCAATACTGAACGTAGGTGACCATGTTAGAATAACTAAATACAAACACATTTTTCAAAAAGGTTATGAAACTAATTGGAGCGATGAAATCTTTGTAATTGATTCAATAATTAAAAGATCTCCTCGTCTTGTTTACACTTTAAAGGACTTGGAGGGTGAATCAATCATGGGCACCTTTTATTCTAAAGAGTTACAAAAAGTAATTTACAACCCCTCCATCAAGTATAAAATTGATAAAATAATACGCTCGCGACGTCTTTCTGGCAGAAAGGAAGTGTTAGTGAAGTGGCAAGGTTATCCGAATAAATTTAATTCTTGGATACCTGCATCAAGCTTGGAAAAAATATGAGTAACGAAAATTTTTATATTACTTTGTTAAGTAATAGCTCAACGTCTTATTATACTGATAATACAACAGCCCATTTCTTAACAAAATTACCTAAGACTGTAAAATTAGAAGGAGAATGGGTTGTTGGAATAGTAGAATTTCAATATCCTTGCTCCATGTACAACGTTCAAGACCATGAAAATATTATTTATATAAAAAAGAAAGTAAGAGATCCCAATGAAAAGTTAGATAAAATCGTGGATATAAAAACTCACATACCCGCTACGACGTATGATAGTATTGACCATTTCCTTGAAGCATTTAATGAAAACCCACAGATGAAAACAAAAGTTAAACTAAGATATGATAAAATATCAAAAACTGTGGTTGTAACTGCAACTGATGACATAATCTCAATCATCACAACACCGATACTCAGTTTGCAATTGGGTTTCAAACCAAGATCAAATTTAAAACAAACTTCAATTGGGAAAAACCCTGCAAATTTGTATTTAGGTTTACCATCACAAATATTTGTGTATTCTGACATCATTGAACCACAAGTTGTGGGAGATGTTGTAACATCATTGCTAAGAATAATTCCATTAGATCCAACAACGTTCGTATATGGAGCCTACAAAATGCATGTCTTCTCACCTGCCCACTATGTACCTGTTTTACGTAGAGAGTTCGACACAATTGAAATAGATATAAGAACGACTACGGGAGCAAGAGTTCCATTTCAATTTGGATCTTCCTGCGTGAAGCTACATTTTCAGCGAATAAAATGAATAATAAACGGTCATCTGTCTCCTGTCCATATGAACATTATTATACACATCAAGCTGGCTCTGGTGTAGGAATTGTGTATAAAGGTGTTCCATTTCAACGAGGACACGGAATTGGAAGTTTTTTAGGTGGTCTATTTAGGTCTGTGATTCCTTTGTTAACTGGTGGTTTTAGAGCTGTGGGTAAAGAAACATTAGATGCAGGGATCGGTCTACTATCTGATATGGTGAATTCACGTCCTATGGAGAGTTCGATTAAGTCTCGATTTAAGGAAGCAAGTTCTAACTTAAAAAGAAAAGCAGATGAAAAAATTACATCCCTAATGTCAGGATCGGGCTATAAAATGACAACTAAAAGACGACAACCACTCATTCCTTTGAAAGCATCACAGCGGAGAGGAGGTAGAAAAAACAAAAAGTGTATTGAAGATATATTTTCAAAGTAAATAATGTCATTCTTACATAATCATTCCTGTGAGTGCGCAAAATCTGAGTTAGATATATTTGCCCTTCCATCAACTCAAACTAGTATTGAAAGCGGACAGTGGGTTCATTATAAACCAATTTCATCTTTAAATGATGACGGCCCCATCGAATTTCAAATCGCGGGATCCGGTGATGACTATATTGACCTCTCACATACGTTACTGCATATCAAAGCAAAAATTTTAAATCAGGATGACACAAATTTAAAAGCGGATGTGCAAGTTGCCCCTGTTAATAATTGGTTACATTCCCTTTTCAACCAGCTTGATGTTTATTTAAATCAAAAACTCATATCACCACCAAACAATACATATGCGTACCGTGCTTATTTGGAAAATCTTCTCAACTATGGTCCAGCTGCCAAAGAATCTCATCTAACATGCGGATTGTGGTATGAAGACACTGCAAAACATATGGATTCCATTGCCGCGTCGAACAAAGGTTTTCACACAAGAATGGAATTTGTTAAAGAGAGTAAAGAAGTTGAAATGATTGGTCACTTGCATGGTGATATGTTTAACCAAGAAAAATTTTTAATCAATGGTGTAGAAATGCGTGTTAAGTTAGTACGCTCGAAAGAATCATTTAATCTTATTTGTCACCAAGAGAAGAAATTTAAAGTAAAAATAATGGATGCCAGTCTCATTATAAGAAGAGCTAGAATCAACCCTAGCGTTTTATTAGCTCACCAAAAAGTATTAGAAACAACAACTGCGAAATATCCCATAACAAGAGCGGAAGTTAAGGTTCTTACGATACCTGCAGGTGTCCAAGGTAAAACATTAGACAATATATTCCTCGGACAAGTTCCTAAAAGATGTATTGTTGGTTTTGTGTTAAATTCGGGGTTTAATGGTAATTTAGCAATAAATCCTTTCAATTTTCAACACTTCAATATGAATACATTCAGTTTGTATGTAGATGGTCATGAAATTCCTTCAAGAACGTTACAACCATCATTTAGTTCTGGTATAATAGCATCAACATATCACACTTTATTTTCTGGAACTGGTATTCATTTTCACAATGAAGGAAACGCAATAAGTAGAACAAACTATGGTGATGGATATTGTTTGCTGTGTTTTGATTTGACTCCAGATTTATCTGCTAGTTCAACTTCACACTGGAATCTTGTTAGACATGGTAGTGTTCGTTTAGAAGTTCGCTTTGATACGGCTCTCAATCTGACTGTGAACTGTATTGTTTATGCTGAATTTGATAATGTTATTGAAATAAACAAAAATCGCGACGTAACAGTGGATTATAACAGTTAACAAATACATAAATACTGTGTAAATTATTAAGATATATCATTCGCTATTAAACATTGTTAACAGCATCATTATCAAACTTTTATCTCTATTTATCATGGATACAAATGAAATACAGTTATGTATGAACAAAATAAGTTCTAGTTTTAAATCAAATGTATTTGCTGCAAACCGATTGCCTATTTGGGTAAATCAACCTGCTTATATTATAAGTAATTTGGATCCCGATTCAAAGCCTGGCTCTCACTGGGTAGCTATACACATCGATGTTAATGGCATAGGTGAATACTTCGATTCATTTGGTCGTAAACCTACTAATTATCAAAAGCGATTTTTAAATAGAAATGCTAGGAGATGGTTTTACAACCACAAACAATTTCAAAACCCATTTACCTCGGTTTGTGGAGAATATTGTTTAGTTTATCTGTATTTTAAGAAACAAGGAAAAACTATGTGTGATTTTCAAAGTTTGTTTTCCGAGAGTTCTCTTTGTAATGATTTAATTGTAAGAAATATGTTTAAAACTCATTTTTTTATGAAATAAATACTTTTAGAAAAATATTTTTCCTGTTTTATTTTAAGGTATAAGGGTAATAATGGTACAGAATACAAATAAATAGAAACATGATGATAGTTTTTATTAAAAATTTATTCAAAGCTAAGGTTTATAATTGTTTCTTCACCTACCAAAGAAACAATGATTTAAACAATGATAATGTTTCGGCACACGTTACAAAGAAGTTAAACAATAAAAGGAATGAATTGGTTTCACTACACTTAATGTACTTTTTCATTGTCTAGAAAGAAATGAACACAATCGCTTTTAGCCGCCAACTGACACTTTAGAATACAAAGGAGCTTAATCAATGATAATGTTTAGGAACAAGTTACAAAGAGGTTATACAAACAAAAGGATAGACAACAGTTAAGCAAGCAACCTTTTAAAAAAACAATAAATAAATTAATTGGTTTCCTAAAACTGCACTATTGATCTTCTTTTTCATTGTCTAGAACGAAATTAACACTATCACTTTTTGCCGCCAGCTGCTTTGTGATGTCGTAGATAACGTCCCTCGCTTTTTGGACGTGGTCATCTACTTCGGAGTGTGCGTAATATTTAACACGCACTTCTGCATGTTTCCAGTGTTCTGTCGGGGGAATGTTTTTGATCTTCATCATGTCATACACTTCAATTTTGATGAGATGTGATGCGTAAGCCCCGTCGTCTTGGTTGGATTTAATGAAAGCAACACCCTCCGCGGTGGCTTGGCTCACACTCGATGACCTTTTGTTGTCAATTTTCTTTTTCTTGCGTTTTTCGAAGAATCCATGTATGCTGTTGTTTCTCTTGTTGGCGAGTGCTTTCTTTACTTTGAGCCCAACCGTCCCTTCTTCATCGCTTGGGTCGTCGTATTTCTCAGGATAATAATAGTGTTTAAATGTGTTTTCTTCTGTAAGCTATAACAATACAAAAAATATATTCAAACAGTGCTTCGAACTAGAGTTACACGGTAGACACAGAAATGGCTAAAACGTATACTATAAACAATAAATCAAAAACATAAAACAAGTTTTCAAATTAAAACTACATACTTACATCCATTTCAGCAACGACACAGGGCTCACAACCAAACACTGAACTTTTCACTTCACACTTCGCGACTCGGTTTGACGGAGATCTTGTCTGATGAATTATTTGAGACGATATGAAGCGGAGTTGTCTTGACGCTGTTTTATACCTGACGCAATTCTACAAGTTGGAACAAGTAAGCATTTTAAAGAAGCTATTTGCTTGCCGAACAGGTTTAAACCAGCATCTTAGCAGGATAAGTGAATAGGTGTGAAAAAATTACACAAAAGGCAACGGTTCGTTTGATGCAAGGAAACAATAAAACATTCATTGTGTACCTATCTATAGAATATCACCTATCATAAACACTTTCTTCAGCTCCTTTTTATGTGTATCGCACAGCTACAAGTTTAAACCAGTATTTTTATTCAACAATCGGTATGAAATATCAAGAGATAACGATTTCATAAAAAGCAACAGACATTCAGTAAATAATTGATGTAAAACCGACATCTAAGAGCGTAGCCAAAGAATGTAACATTTTACAAACTTCTTATCTTCATTACAACCGTTCACTGTATAGCATATATTAGGTATAGTGCAAAAATATAGGTTAGGTTAGGTTAGATTTATGAAAATTCTGAAAGTTACGATTTAGCAAAAAAAAAAAAATGTATATAAGCGAACTGAAAAGGCATAAAATCATACAAGGTGTGAATCAAATCCCAGATGATACACACAAGATCCCACTGGATCGAAATTTATCAGAAAGGACCCCCTAGTCATATGATAAACCCCACGTTGGGAACGCCAGGTAACAGGTAGTATAACCCAAAACAAAAGACTACTCGCGAACAAAGGGACGGATCGAACCTTTTATGAGGAGGTGATTAGGCATCGCTACGTTTTCTTCGCATGGGAGCAGGTAGACAGGTAGTACGAGCCGGAACAAAAGGCTACTCGCGAACAAAGGAAAGGGTCGAACCTTTTATGACTATGTGATTAGACGTCGCTATTGTAATTAAAGTGAAGTACATATGTACAGGAAGGAGTGGGCGGAGCGTTCTGGGACCCTGCCCAATCGCTCTAAGTGGGGTGTTTCGTTTTTTTTTTTTTTTTTTTTTTTTTTTTTTTTTTTTTTTTTTTTTTTTAGGATTCGATGGACCAAAATCCCGTTTTTGGACCACCACCACGGAATGTGCTGGGGAATCGGGGAATACCTACTACTGACAATAAAAGATGTTAAAACATATCTTAATTATGGCTAAATACCGTGGCGTAGCAGTGAAAACGTGAAGAAATAAAAAATATTCGCAAAATTTTCAGTACGCGTTTATGTTTCTTATTGGGATACTAAAAAAATTAGAATTTCTAGAAGGCTGGATCTTAGTTCTTACGGTTCCTTAGATACTAAGGAAACTGTTAAGGTATAAATAGAAGCATCACACATGTTCAGTTTTTGTGATAAAGTGGAGCCGACAAACAATTTGTGAGAAAAATCTCTCCGGAGTTGCGCCCTGGACGACATACCGCAGAAAACAGAATTTCTACCACTTTAGAAATACAAAATTATGATTGCATAGACTCTAAAGTATTTTAAATAAATCAATTTATACCTTCAGACCCTTCAGTTTCTCTGAAATCGGGCGATAGACAAAAATAATGGAGAAAATTTCAAATAACCTTTGTGTTTTTCTTGAGATATACGAAAAAAACGAATTTCTACCAGGCTGGATTTATGTCATTTCGGTTCCTTAGATACTACTTAAACTACTTAACTATAAATTGAGACATGAAACCATTCAGTTTTTGTGATAAAGCGGAGCTGACAAATAATTTGTGAGAAAAATCTCTCCAGAGTTTCTTTCTGGGCGACGTATTGCACCAAAACGAATTTCTACCACTTAAGCAATGCAAAATTATGATTGCATAGACTCTAAAGTATTTTAAATAAATCAATTTATACCTTCAGACCATTCAATTTTTCTGAAATCGGGCGATAGACAAAAATAATGGAGAAAATTTAAAATAACCTTTGTGTTTTTCTTGAGATATACAAAAAAAACGAATTTCTACCAGGCTGGATTTATGTTATTTCGGTTCCTTAGATATTACTTAAACTACTCAACTATAAATTGAGACATGAAACCATTCAGTTTTTGTGATAAAGCGGAGCTGACAAATAATTTGTTAGAAAAATCTCTCCAGAGTTTCTTTCTGGGCGACGTATTGCAGCAAAACGAATTTCTACCACTTTAGATATGCAAAATTATAATTGCATAGACTCTAAAGTATTTTAAATAAATCAATTTATACCTTCAGACCATTCAGTTTTTCTGAAATCGGGTGATAGACAAAAATAATGGAGAAAATTTCAAAAAGCCCTTTATGATTTTCTTGGGATATACCAAAATAACGAATTTCTACCAGGCTGGATTTATGTTATTTCGGTTCCTTAGATACTACTTAAACTACTCAACTATAAATTGAGACATGAAACCATTCAGTTTTTGTGATAAAGCGGAGCTGACAAATAATTTGTGAGAAAAATCTCTCCAGAGTTTCTTTCTGGGCGACGTATTGCACCAAAACGAATTTCTACCACTTTAGCAATGCAAAATTATAATTGCATAGACTCTAGAGTATTTTAAATAAATCAATTTATACCTTCAGACCATTCAATTTTTCTGAAATCGGGCGATAGACAAAAATAATGGAGAAAATTTAAAATAACCTTTGTGTTTTTCTTGAGATATACAAAAAAAAACGAATTTCTACCAGGCTGGATTTATGTTATTTTGGTTCCTTAGATATTACTTAAACTACTCAACTATAAATTGAGACATGAAACCATTCAGTTTTTGTGATAAAGCGGAGCTGACAAATAATTTGTTAGAAAAATCTCTCCAGAGTTTCTTTCTGGGCGACGTATTGCAGCAAAACGAATTTCTACCACTTTAGAAATGCAAAATTATAATTGCATAGACTCTAAAGTATTTTAAATAAATCAATTTATACCTTCAGACCATTCAGTTTTTCTGAAATCGGGTGATAGACAAAAATAATGGAGAAAATTTCAAAAAGCCCTTTATGATTTTCTTGGGATATACCAAAATAACGAATTTCTACCAGGCTGGATTTATGTTATTTCGGTTCCTTAGATACTACTTAAACTACTCAACTATAAATTGAGACATGAAACCATTCAGTTTTTGTGATAAAGCGGAGCTGACAAATAATTTGTGAGAAAAATCTCTCCAGAGTTTCTTTCTGGGCGACGTATTGCAGCAAAACGAATTTCTACCACTTTAGAAATGAAAAATTATAATTGCATAGACTCTAAAGTATTTTAAATAAATCAATTTATACCTTCAGACCATTCAGTTTTTCTGAAATCGGGCATTAGACAAAAATAATGGAGAAAATTTAAAAAGCCCTTTATGATTTTCTTTGGATATACAAAAAAAACGAATTTCTACCAGGCTGGATTTATGTTATTTCGTTTCCTAAGATACTAGTTTAACTACTTTACTATAAATTGAGACATGAAACCATTCAGTTTTTGTGATAAAGCGGAGCTGACAAATAATTTGTTAGAAAAATCTCTCAAGAGTTTCTTTCTGGGCGACGTATTGCAGCAAAACGAATTTCTACCACTTAAGCAATGCAAAATTATGATTGCATAGACTCTAAAGTATATTAAATGAATCAATTTATACCTTCAGACCATTCAGTTTTTCTGAAATCGGGCATTAGACAAAAATAATGGAGAAAATTTAAAAAGCCCTTTATGATTTTCTTTGGATATACAAAAAAAACGAATTTCTACCAGGCTGGATTTATGTTATTTCGTTTCCTAAGATACTAGTTTAACTACTTTACTATAAATTGAGACATAAAACCATTCAGTTTTTGTGATAAAGCGGAGCTGACAAATAATTTGTTAGAAAAATCTCTCAAGAGTTTCTTTCTGGGCGACGTATTGGAGCAAAACGAATTTCTACCACTTTAGAAATGCAAAATTATAATTGCATAGACTCTAAAGTATTTTAAATAAATCAATTTATACCTTCAGACCATTCAGTTTTTCTGAAATCGGGCGTTAGACAAAAATAATGGAGAAAATTTAAAAAGCCCTTTATGATTTTCTTTGGATTTACAAAAAAAACGAATTTCTACCAGGCTGGATTTATGTTATTTCGGTTCCATAGATACTACCTAAACTACTCAACTATAAATTGAGACATGAAACCATTCAGTTTTTGTGATAAAGCGGAGCTGACAAATAATTTGTGAGAAAAATCTCTCCAGAGTTTCATTCTGGGCGACGTATTGCAGCAAAACGAATTTCTACCACTTTAGATATGCAAAATTATAATTGCATAGACTCTAGAGTATTTTAAATAAATCAATTTATACCTTCAGACCATTCAGTTTTTCTGAAATCGGGCGTTAGACAAAAATAATGGAGAAAATTTAAAAAGCCCTTTATGATTTTCTTTGGATATACAAAAAAAACGAATTTCTACCAGGCTGGATTTATGTTATTTCGTTTCCTAAGATACTAGTTAAACTACTTTACTATAAATTGAGACATGAAACCATTCAGTTTTTGTGATAAAGCGGAGCTGACAAATAATTTGTGAGAAAAATCTCTCAAGAGTTTCTTTCTGGGCGACGTATTGCAGCAAAACGAATTTCTACCACTTTAGAAATGCAAAATTATAATTGCATAGACTCTAAAGTATTTTAAATAAATCAACTTATACCTTCAGACCATTCAGTTTTTCTGAAATCGGGCGTTAGACAAAAATAATGGAGAAAATTTAAAAAGCCCTTTATGATTTTCTTTGGATTTACAAAAAAAACGAATTTCTACCAGGCTGGATTTATGTTATTTCGGTTCCATAGATACTACCTAAACTACTCAACTATAAATTGAGACATAAAACCATTCAGTTTTTGTGATAAAGCGGAGCTGACAAATAATTTGTGAGAAAAATCTCTCCAGAGTTTCATTCTGGGCGACGTATTGCAGCAAAACGAATTTCTACCACTTTAGATATGCAAAATTATAATTGCATAGACTCTAGAGTGTTTAAAATAAGTCAATTTATACCTTCAGACCATTCAGTTTTTCTGAAATCGGGCGTTAGACAAAAATAATGGAGAAAATTTCAAAAAGCCCTTTATGATTTTCTTGGGACATACCAAAATAACGAATTTCTACCATGCTGGATTTATGTTATTTCGTTTCCTAAGATACTAGTTAAACTACTTTACTATAAATTGAGACATGAAACCATTCAGTTTTTGTGATAAAGCGGAGCTGACAAATAATTTGTGAGAAAAATCTCTCCAGAGTTTCTTTCTGGGCGACGTATTGCACCAAAACGAATTTCTACCACTTAAGCAATGCAAAATTATGATTGCATAGACTCTAAAGTATTTTAAATAAATCAATTTATACCTTCAGACCATTCAATTTTTCTGAAATCGGGCGATAGACAAAAATAATGGAGAAAGTTTAAAATAACCTTTGTGTTTTTCTTGAGATATACAAAAAAAAACGAATTTCTACCAGGCTGGATTTATGTTATTTCGGTTCCTTAGATATTACTTAAACTACTCAACTATAAATTGAGACATGAAACCATTCAGTTTTTGTGATAAAGCGGAGCTGACAAATAATTTGTTAGAAAAATCTCTCCAGAGTTTCTTTCTGGGCGACGTATTGCAGCAAAACGAATTTCTACCACTTTAGAAATGAAAAATTATAATTGCATAGACTCTAAAGTATTTTAAATAAATCAATTTATACCTTCAGACCATTCAGTTTTTCTGAAATCGGGCGTTAGACAAAAATAATGGAGAAAATTTAAAAAGCCCTTTATGATTTTCTTTGGATTTACAAAAAAAACGAATTTCTACCAGGCTGGATTTATGTTATTTCGGTTCCATAGATACTACCTAAACTACTCAACTATAAATTGAGACATGAAACCATTCAGTTTTTGTGATAAAGCGGAGCTGACAAATAATTTGTGAGAAAAATCTCTCCAGAGTTTCATTCTGGGCGACGTATTGCAGCAAAACGAATTTCTACCACTTTAGATATGCAAAATTATAATTGCATAGACTCTAGAGTATTTTAAATAAATCAATTTATACCTTCAGACCATTCAGTTTTTCTGAAATCGGGCGTTAGACAAAAATAATGGAGAAAATTTAAAAAGCCCTTTATGATTTTCTTTGGATATACAAAAAAAACGAATTTCTACCAGGCTGGATTTATGTTATTTCGTTTCCTAAGATACTAGTTAAACTACTTTACTATAAATTGAGACATGAAACCATTCAGTTTTTGTGATAAAGCGGAGCTGACAAATAATTTGTGAGAAAAATCTCTCCAGAGTTTCTTTCTGGGCGACGTATTGCAGCAAAATGAATTTCTACCACTTTAGATATGCAAAATTATAATTGCATAGACTCTAAAGTATTTTAAATAAATCAATTTATACCTTCAGACCATTCAGTTTTTCTGAAATCGGGCGATAGACAAAAATAATGGAGAAAATTTAAAAAGCCCTTTATGATTTTCTTTGGATATACGAAAAAAACGAATTTCTACCAGGCTGGATTTATGTTATTTCGGGTCCTTAGATACTACTTAAACTACTTAACTATAAACTGAGACATGAAACCATTCAGTTTTTGTGATAAAGCGGAGCTGACAAAGAATTAGTAAGAAAAATCTCTCCAGAGTTTTTTCTGGGCGACGTATTGCACCAAAACGAATTTCTACCACTTAAGCAATGCAAAATTATGATTGCATTGACTCTAAAGTATTTTAAATAAATCAATTTATACCTTCAGACCATTCAATTTTTCTGAAATCGGGCGATAGACAAAAATAATGGAGAAAGTTTAAAATAACCTTTGTGTTTTTCTTGAGATATACAAAAAAAAACGAATTTCTACCAGGCTGGATTTATGTTATTTCGGTTCCTTAGATATTACTTAAACTACTCAACTATAAATTGAGACATGAAACCATTCAGTTTTTGTGATAAAGCGGAGCTGACAAATAATTTGTTAGAAAAATCTCTCCAGAGTTTCTTTCTGGGCGACGTATTGCAGCAAAACGAATTTCTACCACTTTAGATATGCAAAATTATAATTGCATAGACTCTAAAGTATTTTAAATAAATCAATTTATACCTTCAGACCATTCAGTTTTTCTGAAATCGGGTGATAGACAAAAATAATGGAGAAAATTTCAAAAAGCCCTTTATGATTTTCTTTGGATATACAAAAAAAACGAATTTCTACCAGGCTGGATTTATGTTATTTCGTTTCCTAAGATACTAGTTTAACTACTTTACTATAAATTGAGACATAAAACCATTCAGTTTTTGTGATAAAGCGGAGCTGACAAATAATTTGTTAGAAAAATCTCTCAAGAGTTTCTTTCTGGGCGACGTATTGCAGCAAAACGAATTTCTACCACTTTAGAAATGCAAAATTATAATTGCATAGACTCTAAAGTATTTTAAATAAATAAATTTATACCTTCAGACCATTCAGTTTTTCTGAAATCGGGCATTAGACAAAAATAATGGAGAAAATTTAAAAAGCCCTTTATGATTTTCTTTGGATTTACAAAAAAAACGAATTTCTACCAGGCTGGATTTATGTTATTTCGGTTCCATAGATACTACCTAAACTACTCAACTATAAATTGAGACATGAAACCATTCAGTTTTTGTGATAAAGCGGAGCTGACAAATAATTTGTGAGAAAAATCTCTCCAGAGTTTCTTTCTGGGCGACGTATTGCAGCAAAACGAATTTCTACCACTTTAGATATGCAAAATTATAATTGCATAGACTCTAGAGTACTTTAAATAAATCAATTTATACCTTCAGACCATTCAGTTTTTCTGAAATCGGGCGTTAGACAAAAATAATGGAGAAAATTTAAAAAGCCCTTTATGATTTTCTTTGGATATACAAAAAAAACGAATTTCTACCAGGCTGGATTTATGTTATTTCGTTTCCTAAGATACTAGTTAAACTACTTTACTATAAATTGAGACATGAAACCATTCAGTTTTTGTGATAAAGCGGAGCTGACAAATAATTTGTGAGAAAAATCTCTCCAGAGTTTCTTTCTGGGCGACGTATTGCAGCAAAACGAATTTCTACCACTTTAGATATGCAAAATTATAATTGCATAGACTCTAAAGTATTTTAAATAAATCAATTTATACCTTCAGACCATTCAGTTTTTCTGAAATCGGGCGTTAGACAAAAATAATGGAGAAAATTTAAAAAGCCCTTTATGATTTTCTTTGGATTTACAAAAAAAACGAATTTCTACCAGGCTGGATTTATGTTATTTCGGTTCCATAGATACTACCTAAACTACTCAACTATAAATTGAGACATGAAACCATTCAGTTTTTGTGATAAAGCGGAGCTGACAAATAATTTGTGAGAAAAATCTCTCCAGAGTTTCATTCTGGGCGACGTATTGCAGCAAAACGAATTTCTACCACTTTAGATATGCAAAATTATAATTGCATAGACTCTAAAGTATTTTAAATAAATCAATTTATACCTTCAGACCATTCAGTTTTTCTGAAATCGGGCGTTAGACAAAAATAATGGAGAAAATTTAAAAAGCCTTTTATGATTTTCTTTGGATTTACAAAAAAAACGAATTTCTACCAGGCTGGATTTATGTTATTTCGGTTCCATAGATACTACCTAAACTACTCAACTATAAATTGAGACATGAAACCATTCAGTTTTTGTGATAAAGCGGAGCTGACAAATAATTTGTGAGAAAAATCTCTCCAGAGTTTCATTCTGGGCGACGTATTGCAGCAAAACGAATTTTTACCACTTTAGATATGCAAAATTATAATTGCATAGACTCTAGAGTATTTTAAATAAATCAATTTATACCTTCAGACCATTCAGTTTTTCTGAAATCGGGCGTTAGACAAAAATAATGGAGAAAATTTAAAAAGCCCTTTATGATTTTCTTTGGATATACAAAAAAAACGAATTTCTACCAGGCTGGATTTATGTTATTTCGTTTCCTAAGATACTAGTTAAACTACTTTACTATAAATTGAGACATGAAACCATTCAGTTTTTGTGATAAAGCGGAGCTGACAAATAATTTGTGAGAAAAATCTCTCAAGAGTTTCTTTCTGGGCGACGTATTGCAGCAAAACGAATTTCTACCACTTTAGAAATGCAAAATTATAATTGCATAGACTATAAAGTATTTTAAATAAATCAATTTATACCTTCAGACCATTCAGTTTTTCTGAAATCGGGCGTTAGACAAAAATAATGGAGAAAATTTAAAAAGCCCTTTATGATTTTCTTTGGATTTACAAAAAAAACGAATTTCTACCAGGCTGGATTTATGTTATTTCGGTTCCATAGATACTACCTAAACTACTCAACTATAAATTGAGACATGAAACCATTCAGTTTTTGTGATAAAGCGGAGCTGACAAATAATTTGTGAGAAAAATCTCTCCAGAGTTTCATTCTGGGCGACGTATTGCAGCAAAACGAATTTCTACCACTTTAGATATGCAAAATTATAATTGCATAGACTCTAGAGTGTTTTAAATAAATCAATTTATACCTTCAGACCATTCAGTTTTTCTGAAATCGGGCGTTAGACAAAAATAATGGAGAAAATTTCAAAAAGCCCTTTATGATTTTCTTGGGATATACCAAAATAACGAGATTCTACCAGGCTGGATTTATGTTATTTCGTTTCCTAAGATACTAGTTACACTACTTTACTATAAATTGAGACATGAAACCATTCAGTTTTTGTGATAAAGCGGAGCTGACAAATAATTTGTGAGAAAAATCTCTCCAGAGTTTCTTTCTGGGCGACGTATTGCACCAAAACGAATTTCTACCACTTAAGCAATGCAAAATTATGATTGCATAGACTCTAAAGTATTTTAAATAAATCAATTTATACCTTCAGACCATTCAATTTTTCTGAAATCGGGCGATAGACAAAAATAATGGAGAAAGTTTAAAATAACCTTTGTGTTTTTCTTGAGATATACAAAAAAAAACGAATTTCTACCAGGCTGGATTTATGTTATTTCGGTTCCTTAGATATTACTTAAACTACTCAACTATAAATTGAGACATGAAACCATTCAGTTTTTGTGATAAAGCGGAGCTGACAAATAATTTGTTAGAAAAATCTCTCCAGAGTTTCTTTCTGGGCGACGTATTGCAGCAAAACGAATTTCTACCACTTTAGATATGCAAAATTATAATTGCATAGACTCTAAAGTATTTTAAATAAATCAATTTATACCTTCAGACCATTCAGTTTTTCTGAAATCGGGTGATAGACAAAAATAATGGAGAAAATTTCAAAAAGCCCTTTATGATTTTCTTGGGATATACCAAAATAACGAATTTCTACCAGGCTGGATTTATGTTATTTCGGTTCCTTAGATACTACTTAAACTACTCAACTATAAATAAAGACATGAAACCATTCAGTTTTTGTGATAAAGCGGAGCTGACAAATAATTTGTTAGAAAAATCTCTCCAGAGTTTCTTTCTGGGCGACGTATTGCAGCAAAACGAATTTCTACCACTTTAGAAATGAAAAATTATAATTGCATAGACTCTAAAGTATTTTAAATAAATCAATTTATACCTTCAGACCATTCAGTTTTTCTGAAATCGGGCGTTAGACAAAAATAATGGAGAAAATTTAAAAAGCCCTTTATGATTTTCTTTGGATTTACAAAAAAAACGAATTTCTACCAGGCTGGATTTATGTTATTTCGGTTCCATAGATACTACCTAAACTACTCAACTATAAATTGAGACATGAAACCATTCAGTTTTTGTGATAAAGCGGAGCTGACAAATAATTTGTGAGAAAAATCTCTCCAGAGTTTCATTCTGCGCGACGTATTGCAGCAAAACGAATTTCTACCACTTTAGATATGCAAAATTATAATTGCATAGACTCTAGAGTATTTTAAATAAATCAATTTATACCTTCAGACCATTCAGTTTTTCTGAAATCGGGCGTTAGACAAAAATAATGGAGAAAATTTAAAAAGCCCTTTATGATTTTCTTTGGATATACAAAAAAAACGAATTTCTACCAGGCTGGATTTATGTTATTTCGGGTCCTTAGATACTACTTAAACTACTTAACTATAAACTGAGACATAGATATATCTAAAGTGGTAGAAATTCATTTTGCTGCAATACGTCGCCCAGAAAGAAACTCTGGATAGATTTTTCTCACAAATTATTTGTCAGCTCCGCTTTATCACAAAAACTGAATGGTTTCATGTCTCAATTTATAGTTGAGTAGTTTAGGTAGTATATAAGGAACCGAAATAACATAAATCCAGCCTGGTAGAAATTCGTTTTTTTTGTATATCCAAAGAAAATCATAAAGGGCTTTTTAAATTTTCTCCATTATTTTTGTCTAACGCCCGATTTCAGAAAAACTGAATGGTCTGAAGGTATAAATTGATTTATTTAAAATACTCTAGAGTCTATGCAATTATAATTTTGCATATCTAAAGTGGTAGAAATTCGTTTTGCTGCAATACGTCGCCCAGAATGAAACTCTGGAGAGATTTTTCTCACAAATTATTTGTCAGCTCCGCTTTATCACAAAAACTGAATTGTTTCATGTCTCAATTTATAGTTGAGTAGTTTAGGTAGTATCTAAGGAACCGAAATAACAAAAATCCAGCCTGGTAGAAATTCGTTTTTTTTGTATATCTCAAGAAAAACACAAAGGTTATTTTAATTTTTCTCTATTATTTTTGTCTATCGCCCGATTTCAGAAAAACTGAATGGTCTGAAGGTATAAACTGATTTATTTAAAATACTTTAGAGTCTATGCAATCATAATTTTGCATTGCTTAAGTGGTAGAAATTCGTTTTGCTGCAATACGTCGCCCGGAAAGAAACTCTTGAGAGATTTTTCTAACAAATTATTTGTCAGCTCCGCTTTATCACAAAAACTGAATGGTTTTATGTCTCAATTTATAGTAAAGTAGTTAAACTAGTATCTTAGGAAACGAAATAACATAAATCCAGCCTGGTAGAAATTCGTTTTTTTTGTATATCTCAAGAAAAACACAAAGGTTATTTTAAATTTTCTCCATTATTTTTGTCTATCGCCCGATTTCAGAAAAACTGAATGGTCTGAAGGTATAAATTGATTTATTTAAAATACTTTAGAGTCTATGCAATTATAATTTTGCATATCTAAAGTGGTAGAAATTCGTTTTGCTGCAATACGTCGCCCAGAAAGAAACTTTGGAGAGATTTTTCTCACAAATTATTTGTCAGCTCCGCTTTATCACAAAAACTGAATGGTTTCATGTCTCAATTTATAGTTGAGTAGTTTAGGTAGTATCTAAGGAACCGAAATAACATAAATCCAGCCTGGTAGAAATTCGTTATTTTGGTATATCCCAAGAAAATCATAAAGGGCTTTTTGAAATTTTCTCCATTATTTTGGTCTATCACCCGATTTCAGAAAAACTGAATGGTCTGAAGGTATAAATTGATTTATTTAAAATACTTTAGAGTCTATGCAATTATAATTTTGCATTTCTAAAGTGGTAGAAATTCGTTTTGCTGCAATACGTCGCCCAGAAAGAAACTCTGGAGAGATTTTTCTAACAAATTATTTGTCAGCTCCGCTTTATCACAAAAACTGAATGGTTTCATGTCTTTATTTATAGTTGAGTAGTTTAAGTCGTATCTAAGGAACCGAAATAACATAAATCCAGCCTGGTAGAAATTCGTTATTTTGGTATATCCCAAGAAAATCATAAAGGGCTTTTTGAAATTTTATCCATTATTTTTGTCTATCACCCGATTTCAGAAAAACTGAATGGTCTGAAGGTATAAATTGATTTATTTAAAATACTTTAGAGTCTATGCAATTATAATTTTGCATATCTAAAGTGGTAGAAATTCGTTTTGCTGCAATACGTCGCCCAGAAAGAAACTCTGGAGAGATTTTTCTAACAAATTATTTGTCAGCTCCGCTTTATCACAAAAACTGAATGGTTTCATGTCTCAATTTATAGTTGAGTAGTTTAAGTAATATCTAAGGAACCGAAATAACATAAATCCAGCCTGGTAGAAATTCGTTTTTTTTGTATATCTCAAGAAAAACACAAAGGTTATTTTAATTTTTCTCTATTATTTTTGTCTATCGCCCGATTTCAGAAAAACTGAATGGTCTGAAGGTATAAACTGATTTATTTAAAATACTTTAGAGTCTATGCAATCATAATTTTGCATTGCTTAAGTGGTAGAAATTCGTTTTGCTGCAATACGTCGCCCAGAAAGAAACTCTGGAGAGATTTTTCTCACAAATTATTTGTCAGCTCCGCTTTATCACAAAACCTGAATGGTTTCATGTCTCAATTTATAGTTAAGTAGTTTAAGTAGTATCCAAGGAACCGAAATGACATAAATCCAGCCTGGTAGAAATTTTTTTTTTTTGTATATCCAAAGAAAATCATAAAGGGCTTTTTAAATTTTCTCCATTATTTTTGTCTATCGCCCGATTTCAGAAAAATTGAATGGTCTGAAGGTATAAATTGATTTATTTAAAATACTTAAGAGTCTATGCAATCATAATTTTGCATTCCTAAAGTGGTAGAAATTCGTCTTGCTGCAATACGTCGCCCAGAAAGAAACTCTGGAGAGATTTTTCTCACAAATTATTTGTCAGCTCCGCTTTATCACAAAACCTGAATGGTTTCATGTCTCAATTTATAGTTAAGTAGTTTAAGTAGTATCCAAGGAACCGAAATGACATAAATCCAGCCTGGTAGAAATTCGTTTTTTTTGTATATGTCAAGAAAAACACAAAGGTTATTTTAAATTTTCTCCATTATTTTTGTCTATCGCCCGATTTCAGAAAACTGAATGGTCTGAAGGTATAAATTGATTTATTTAAAATACTTTAGAGTCTATGCAATTATAATTTTGCATATCTAAAGTGGTAGAAATTCGTTTTGCTGCAATACGTCGCCCAGAAATAAACTCTGTAGAGATTTTTCTCACAAATTATTTGTCAGCTCCGCTTTATCACAAAAACTGAATGGTTTCATGTCACAATTTATAGTAAAGTAGTTTAACTAGTATCTTAGGAAACGAAATAACATAAATCCAGCCTGGTAGAAATTAGTTTTTTTTTTATCCAAAAAAATCATAAAGGTTATTTTAAATTTTCTCCATTATTTTTGTCTATCGCCCGATTTCAGAAAAACTGAATGGTCTGAAGGTATAAATTAATTTATTTAAAATACTTTAGAGTCTATGCAATTATAATTTTGTATTTCTGAAGTGGTAGAAATTCGTTTTGCTGAAATACGTCGCCCAGAAAGAAACTCTGGAGAGATTTTTCTAACAAATTATTTGTCAGCTCCGCTTTATCACAAAAACTGAATGGTTTTATGTCTCAATTTATAGTAAAGTAGTTAAACTAGTATCTTAGGAAACGAAATAACATAAATCCAGCCTGGTAGAAATTCGTTTTTTTTTGTATATCTCAAGAAAAACACAAAGGTTATTTTAAATTTTCTCCATTATTTTTGTCTATCGCCCGATTTCAGAAAAACTGAATGGTCTGAAGGTATAAATTGATTTATTTAAAATACTTTAGAGTCTATGCAATTATAATTTTGCATATCTAAAGTGGTAGAAATTCGTTTTGCTGCAATACGTCGCCCAGAAAGAAACTTTGGAGAGATTTTTCTCACAAATTATTTGTCAGCTCCGCTTTATCACAAAAACTGAATGGTTTCATGTCTCAATTTATAGTTTAGTAGTTTAAGTAGTATCTAAGGAACCGAAATAACATAAATCCAGCCTGGTAGAAATTAGTTTTTTTTTTATCCAAAAAAATCATAAAGGTTATTTTAAATTTTCTCCATTATTTTTGTCTATCGCCCGATTTCAGAAAAACTGAATGGTCTGAAGGTATAAATTAATTTATTTAAAATACTTTAGAGTCTATGCAATTATAATTTTGTATTTCTGAAGTGGTAGAAATTCGTTTTGCTGAAATACGTCGCCCAGAAAGAAACTCTGGAGAGATTTTTCTAACAAATTATTTGTCAGCTCCGCTTTATCACAAAAACTGAATGGTTTTATGTCTCAATTTATAGTAAAGTAGTTAAACTAGTATCTTAGGAAACGAAATAACATAAATCCAGCCTGGTAGAAATTCGTTTTTTTTGTATATCTCAAGAAAAACACAAAGGTTATTTTAAATTTTCTCCATTATTTTTGTCTATCGCCCGATTTCAGAAAAATTGAATGGTCTGAAGGTATAAATTGATTTATTTTAAATACTTTAGAGTCTATGCAATCATAATTTTGCATTGCTTAAGTGGTAGAAATTCGTTTTGGTGCAATACGTCGCCCAGAAAGAAACTCTGGAGAGATTTTTCTCACAAATTATTTGTCAGCTCCGCTTTATCACAAAAACTGAATGGTTTCATGTCTCAATTTATAGTTAAGTAGTTTAATTAGTATCTAAGGACCCGAAATGACATAAATCCAGCCTGGTAGAAATTCGTTTTTTTCGTATATCTCAAGAAAAACACAAAGGTTATTTGAAATTTTCTCCATTATTTTTGTCTATCGCCCGATTTCAGAAAAACTGAATGGTCTGAAGGTATAAATTGATTTATTTAAAATACTTTAGAGTCTATGCAATCATAACTTTGCATTGCTAAAGTGGTAGAAATTCGTTTTGCTGCAATACGTCGCCCAGAAAGAAACTCTGGAGAGATTTTTCTCACAGATTATTTGTCAGCTCCGCTTTATCACAAAAACTGAACATGTTTGATGCTTCTATTTGTAGCTTAACAGTTTCCTTAGTATCTATGGAACCGTAAGAACTAAGATCCAGCCTTCTAGAAATTCTAATTTTTTTAGTATCCCAATAAGAAACATAAACGCGTACTGAAAATTTTGCGAATATTTTTTATTTCTTCACGTTTTCACTGCTATGCCACGGTATTTAGCCATAATTAAGATATGTATTAACATCTTTTATTGTCACAATTACGTACGGTCAGAATGTTCCCTTTTTTAAAAACGACCATTTTATTTGGTCGTGTAATAGTGTCAGCTATGTTTGTCAGCTAAGTTTGTCAGCTAACTTCACACCGGTCCTGGACTCAGGCTTATTGTCGGGACCTATGTGCGGTAACTAAGTGCTTGTTACTCCCGAGACAAAGGACAAAGTCTACCAAGTAAGTCTACACGCTAAGAAGAGGAATTTCAGTGGAGAACTTGCAAAAAAAATGTTTTAATTTAATTGGAGAGGTCATGTTAAAAGATAACTAAGCGTGGTTAATTTTTCTCTCTACGACTAATACTTTTCATAGTGTGATCCGGCAAGAATTGCTCAGTTGAAGTGGCAGTGGGTGAGGCACATAGCTTGGAGAACTGATGGCCGTTGGGGCGAAAAGGTTCTGACCTGGCGACCGCCTACCGGGCGACGCAGCGTGGGAAGGCCCCCCGCCAGATGGTCTGACGACCTGGTTACGGTGGCGGTGCCATCCATACGATCCGATCCGATCCATACAAATCGGACTTAAACTATGACGTCACAACTTACACGTAACACCTTATAATGTATGAAGCGTTTATTAATGTTCGAGTTATCTCGTAAAATAATGTTTTATGCATCTACACCCTTTTTTGAATTCGTTTAGAATTCAATAAAAAACTAGATTTTTCACATTTTTTGGAATTACGGAAACCCCGAAGAAATGTTTTTACGGTTTATTTTATTTTTATTATTTTCGAGATTTTCTATGTCTTCTATGGTATAAAAGCAAGGCTACTTCAGTCTAAGTTCCCCATTACAGATTCACGGTCGGGTCACGTGACATGTTTTTTCATCCCATTAACGCCTAGACGATTTGACACGGGTGTGGAACTGAAGCGGCAATGAAATAAAATGGACTATTTCATACATTTCTCATTGTGTTACAATGCACGAAGAGAATCTGTATTCAGGTCTCAGTACAAATTCTGAAAAACGTTTTTAAAGTTTTAAGCTTAAGAGACTTTGTAGTAAAACTTTGCTTAGAAGTTACAAAGGGGTTACAGCAAAAGTGAAATGGTTATTCAACTTTTATAAAATTATTATTATTATATTTTATTGCACACGAAAGAGGAGCGGTGGTAGCCTAGTGGGTAGAACATTGGACTCGGAAGCGAGAGACCCAGGTTCGATTCCCAGTGCGGGCATGTACCTATGACTTTGTTTTCTAAGTTATGAACATTTGTGAAGTTATAGTAGCAATACCACTCGCTAACGGTGAAGGAAAACATCGTGAGGAAACCTGAGTGTCTGAGCTATTCATATACCTCAGCGCTTGAAATCGCCAATCCGCGGTGGGCACGCGTGGTGATTAAGCCCATACTCTGTCCCTGACAGAAGGCCTGTGCCCTACAGTGGGACGTATATATAGGCTGCTTATGTGTTGCACACGAAAAACCGCACAGGAAATATGACATTACAAATGGCATATACAAAGGCGTCAAAGGCGTGCTAAACCTTTTGAGTCGGAGTGAAGGTATGAAACAGGTCTATGCACGTGCACAACATACACTACATATAAACTAACACAGATAACAAAATAATACTAACAAAAATATCTACCAAAATATACATTTTATATGCTAATAATACATATATATATATGTGTGTGTGTGTGTGTGTGTGTGTGTGTATAAAAAACACATTCTAAGAACCTATTTATATATTTCAATATCAAGGAGTTTCAGTATTAACAGATAATGCTCTTCCAACCGTTTCTTGAAATACTGAGTGAAGGGCTAGTGCGAATACTCTGCGGCAGTGCATTCCTGACAGCCTGACCGAATGAACCGGTGTTTAAATCACGATTTAGTTAAATCTGTTTTAAAGCCATTTAAATTTAACTTGAAAATTGTTTAAGAGGTATTGATTTTTTCTATATGAGACTATTACCCCCTGTTTCTCGTAGACTAACTCGCAATCAGAAATATTAAAATATTTCAACGTAAACAATTTACGTTTTGTTGCAATGTTAGCAGTAACCCAGTAACCATAACTGGTTTGTCTCGAGTCTTTTTGTCATTGCCTATTTTTAAAATGCCCTTGTAAAGTGTTACAAGCGGAAGAGAAAACCCACAACGCACAACTTGTAAAATCCTTTTCCCTTTAGTTCCAGAGATGAAGTGTCAAAACATGTCTTCGCTGAGAACAAGCGCGTTGTCAAAACAGAATTCATGAAATAGATTTAGCGAGTAATTTTAATTAATTTGGATGAATTTAACGCCGAGCTTTTAGAGACGATGATTTATCTATACAATGTCATTGGGCAAGACTTAATTTTGACGCTGATAATATATATTATTTAAAAAGTCTCTTCCACCCTACTCTAGTACAATATTTTTATGTTATTAATTTGTATGATGACAGCAGCCACATAACAGTAGCCTAGTGGATAGAACATTGGACCCAGGTTCGATTCCCAGTGCGGGCATGTACCTTTGACTTTGTTTTCTAAGTTATGTACATTTGTAAAGTTATAGTAGCAATACCACTCGTTAACGGTGAAGGAAAAACATAGTGAGGAAACCTGAGTGTCTGAGCTATTCACATACCTCAGCGCTTGAGATCGCCAATCCGCGGTGGGCACGCCTGGTGATTAAGGCCCCGCTCTCTTTCTCTCTGAGAAAAGGCCTGTGGCCTACAATGGAACGTACTGTAACACTCTACTTTATTAAAACCCAGATTAAAGGGCAAATATTGCTTTTATTATAATCTTTATCAAAATCATCATCATCATCATTCAGCCACAAGAAGTCCACTGCTGGACATAGGCCTCCTCCATGGATTTCCAAAAAGACCGGTTGGGAAGCGGCCTGCATCCAGTGCCCTCCCGCCACCCGGATGAGGTCATCTGTACATCTTGTGGCTGGTCGCCCTACGCTGCGCTTGCCGATATAATATAGGCTGCTTATGTATGATGACAATCGATACTTACCAGAGCACTGAAGTTGGTAAAAAAAAGAACCGGTGCAAGTCAGACTTCCATATAACCTCGGTCACCAAAAATATGTTTCAAACAAATACAACTTTATACTTGTATCAGCTTCTTAAGCAGCAGGAAAATGTCAACTCACTGAAATAAAGTTCTTAAGTGGAAGAATCTGCACAGATTTATTATGAAAAATATGCACGACAAACATTGTTGGTATAGAATATACACATTTCTGTCCGTGCGGCGCGGATTAAAAATAGCGTCACTCCATTTCCTTCCGTGGATGTCGTAGAAGGCGACTAAGGAAATCAATTACCAGGGCCTCGATTCTGTTAGTGCATTGTAGTATAATGACAGGTACACTGTCGGGTCACGTGACGTGTTTTTTCGTACCATTGACGCCTAGAAGGTTTGATGGGTGTGCCCGCGTAGACTTAAAGCAGCCATGAAATGAAAACCGCCATGTTCATGCAGTTGTCATGTTACTACAATGCATTAACAGAATCTAGGCCCAGGAGACGGTCAGCAGCGTCTTCCTGAGATTCCAACCACATACTGCGATCGCCATCCCGCCTGCCAACCATGAGGTAAGTCTGTGTCCTGCAGTGGGCGTCAAATGGCTGATGATGATGATGATGATGATGATACACATTTAGCCAAAAGTTCTTTTTTAATCCACTTTTTTTTTATAATTGTAACTTCAAACCAAGCTCAGAGTACGTTCTACGTATCATTTCCTGAACTTTCACTCGCTGGGGATAGTACCCTCTCTTTTTCACCGGAACCCGCCTCTTTGAAGAACGAGCAGTGGTCATTGTCCTTTTTCTTAGCGTGTCGATGGCAAAACAATTTTCGTCTAGGTTTTTATTAAACAGTTGCGGCCCAGAACGTCCTTTTTATTGTGCAATAAAGTGTAACAAACAAACAAACAAACTTTGAGACGCTGACTGCGTTATCACTTGCAATTATTAGGTCCTCCTGAGTGCAGGTGCTAGGGCACGCAGGGCACGATGAAAATGGTCCATCGTCTGGAAGGTACCGCACAAACAGTTCAAATTATCGCTGTCTCGGTTCTATATTGTCCTAAATTTTAACATTAGTTACAACTGAAAAGGCATTTTAAGAGTATGTATAAGCTCAGTAAATCAGTACCTTCTCCCTGATAAGTAGGTTGTCATTAGGTATATATTTTTATGTAAGTAGGTATGTATTTTCCTTTGATTGCTTTTGTACTTTATTCTTTTCATTATTGCCATATATAATTATATTTTTGGGTAGGTATTTGTATTAATATTATTTTGTAATTTGTCTAAATATGTCTGTAGTATATAATGTGCACGTGCGTAGACCCGTTTCACACCTCCGCTCCGATTCCTCAAAGTTTGCTGGAAGAAATCTCTTACAGAGAGAAGCTCGCCATTGCACATGTATTTTCTTTTGTTACCTTACCTGTACTGTGTTCTCGTGTGTGCAATAAAGTATAATACAATATATTATATATAAATATAACAATAATAGCAGTATAGAAAATGTCTTGTTTTATATATTTTTTCTATGCGAATACGAAATTGCTGTGTTGACGTCACAGATATCTATGCTCTGAGGTTGACGTTCTACACCACAAATCAATCTTACACTTTTTAACTGTGACGTCACTAGCGACGCCATGACATTATCGATCGTTTCGGTGGGAATTTTAAATCTGAAAGTAAAATGTCTTTTTTTTAATATTAAACCTTAACTGTGACCAAAAATATGAAATAGATTGTACATAATGTTCGTTTTGGGACATTATAATACAGTTTTTCAAAATTTGTCATCATGCCTATTCTTGTTTATTTGAATATTTTCTTTGTTTTGCTACGCAGTTTGGCGAAAATATGTACTACACTAAGGTTTTTTTATATTTTTGAATAAATAAATAAAGAAATTATTAATGAATAAATTCATATCTTTACGTGTATTACAGTTTTGTTAAGTGTTAGAGGCAAGCTGAGACATCCTGTAAGTGGGTGAGCAATTGCTATGTTATGTGTGTTCTTTTCTTCTATGACTGTATTGTTGTATTGCCTGTTGGATATCCGAAATAGATAAAATAAAATAAAATAATAAATTATAGTACTAATTTATTATTTTAATTTATTATAATTAATCCGTGATTTCTTATATTTTTGTGAATAAGTAATGACTTACATTCGACCTTCTAACGGTCGCTCCACACGTGTACGGTGTTTTATATACCTACACTACAAACATATTAAACCTTCGTTTAATTTTTTTGTATAAAAAACACCAGGATACTGGCGTCTCGATACTCTGTAAAACGTTTAGGTGGGTACTGACCAACGTTACGAGGTGTAATGTAACATGTTACACAGCGAGAATTCGTGCAGTCAGTACGTCGTGTTACGGGGAAACCAGCGAGCAACGAGCCGCTCGTTGCTCGCTTTGGGTGCTCCACCCGGCTGTCGGTTTTTTGGCGAATCCTTTGACTGTTACGCGGTTCAGTCAGTACGCTCTTGCAAGTGATCACACGTCGTTCCTCTCGTATTTATTTCTTAAAACATGGAGGGGAACTAAGAAAAATAAGTAGAAATAAGTTTGATGTCCAGTAACGTTTTTTCTTCTTCTTAATTTGGATGAAACAATAATTAAGTAGAATCAAAGATACCAAAACGTCCTCGCTATCGACCATCTTGAGTGAACTGGCGGCGAAAGCGGAGCACAAAGTTTTGACGAGCATGTTACGCCGATTTTAGAACACAGCGTAACATGCTCGATGCGTAACACGCTCGATGCGAATGTTACATTACACCTCGTAACGTTGGTCAGTACCCACCTTTAAAACAAACGCAAGTTATACATTTGCATAAATTGCATAAATGACGTTCTTCCGTACATTACGTTCTTCCGGTTATGTAGAGTCACATCCTTTTTTTCGCATTAAAATTATTTAAAGCAGCCCAAATTGAAATACTTGGCCCCGGCCTTCAAAATTTCCTATGTTCTCTAAAAGAAGAAACATACCATTTTTAGGAAAGTGCCCTTTCAACTGTGCGTCCTTTTTATGTCATGTTCTCTGGTGTACAATAAAGAATATTCTTATCTGATCTTATCTTATTCTTTAAATTGGCAGCATTTATGGTGGCATTGTTGAGAGAATTAGCCTCCAGGCTAAGCCTTGATTCCATTCACCTACTCGGGCTGAAACGAAATTGCAACGAAATTAGAATGCGCCACCACGCCCTAGTAGCCACTACAAGCTCGGTTGTTTCATTTCAGCGTACTGATCTAGGTCAGTCTCTACCATAAAGCTGGGATTACATCTAGCCGTGGGGGCGCTGTGAAGCTCGGTACATAAACAAAGTTGACTTCTCCTAAATCACTTACAGGTTTTATTTGACAGACTTACGTTAACTGGTCATAGTAAGAATCACTGAACATAGTGGTGAAATATTTTGTTCAGTCTCGCTAAACTGTCTTTAGTCTATTTGAGAATATTCAGATAAGCCACAATAGTAAAAAACAGAGACCGTCTTTAGTCTCTTTGTGAATATTAAGATAAATTGCAAACCGTTGAACTGTAATAATATCTAGTAATGATATGATGACGAGAGAGACATTAACTGTCTACAATGTAGACTCTACATTTTAAATTTCAAAACAATTTCTTAACAACTAAGCGAGAATCTATCAAATTAAATCACTCCCTATAAGCAAATGTTTTAAATTGTCAATATTTAGAATATCATAATATAGAAAAAAATATTGTGAGCTTAGTCATGGGTTACACATTAGCAAGGGGCTATATAAGAATATTCAGGCCACAAACAATTGTAAATGAAGCCCCTGGAACTGTACCAATCAGAGACCAGCTTAAAAAATAGCGGTGGATAGAGTATAAATACAAATACAAAATACAAATTACAGTGTCGGTGGATAGGGCACACACATACATATGTCCCACTGCAGGGCATATGCCTATATATAGGATAGGTCTTCGCTCAGAGTATGGGCTTAATCACCATGCATGACCACCGCGGAATGGCAATTTCAAGCGTTGTAGTATGACATTCTGGTTTCCTCACGACGTTTTCCTTCACCGTTAGTGACTGGTATTCCTACTCATCATCATCATCAGCCTATATTTGTCCACGGCTGGACATAGGCCTATTGCACGCCACTGAGCACGGTCCTCGGCTACTTTCATCCAGCTCTTGCTTGCCAGTATTCCTACTATAACTTCACAATTAATGTACGTAACTTAGAAAATAAAGACATTAGTACACGCCGGGATTCAAACTTTTCCGAATGAGAGGCTGCCTTTCTACCGCTGCGCTTCAACCGTTTTCCCTAAAAACTCTGGCCTTGCATCTACGTAATGGAATGATTTATACTGCGTCCAGTGGCACCTTCACTCACACTAGATGGGTGAAGGGACCATTCAGACGCTGCAGTGCCTGGGACATTGTTTTTTAAATGGAGTAGGCTTTATCTTTGTAAATGTATGAAACTACCAGTACGATGATGCGGTGTCGTTACGGTTATCGTCCAATTGGAAACGGGCCGATGTGAGTCACGTCCGATAGTGTGTTCTCAGCTTAAGGGCAGGTTGGCAGTGAGCTGTACCTACCTTACAATATTAATGTTGTGACACTGTAATACGTGATTTTATTTTTAACTATTTGAAAAACCAATCCTCTTTCGGATTTTCCTTTAATTTTATTCAGCATGTGAACTACTTACATTTGTTGGTTCCCATGCTAAATATAAGGAAAGAAGTGTAGATACTCGCGTAGGTACCCGATTTTGTTTTAGGGCACATCTAAAATATTCTAATAATACATGCGCACCAATGCACAGTATAGTAAAATATATGTATATAAAAATAGGTGTATCACCTTATTGTTGTCCAGATCACACACTTGTTATAAGCCACTATTTATTTAAGTACGTGTAGTTATGTATAGTATTCAAGTATGGTATATGTAAGCTTATTATTATTATTACGTATATGTATGTCTATTAATATTCGTATTTGCACCGACTGAGGTTGAGGTTATGAGGTTGCCTGGAAGAAATTGCTATTAGCAATAAGGCCGCCAATTGTATTTGTTCTTTTGTCATTGCTGTTTCTGTAACATTTTTTCCGGTATACAATAAAGAATATTCTTATCTTATCTTATATAAATTCAGGTGCAAGGGTGAGCACCTATAAGTTATATCCAGTTAATATTATTACACCAGTACTTGCTTCGGCAGTACATATACTAAAAAATATTATTACACCATAACTTCTTTAAAATAATTGCGCTTTTGTAAGAGTGACCTTTAAAATGCTCAGTTAGAGTTTGTCATATACAACCACTTTTGTTACAAGACTTTTGAATAATTCCATTTCCAGTTTTAAAATTAGCTTTTCCCGAACTTCAAAGACTTTTTTTATGATTTAATTACAAATATATAGGAGTACCCTATAAATTTGAATTCCTTTGAGTTTTGAAATATATTATAACTACGTTTTTGCAGCATAAACGGCCGTATCTGGTTTGATTTTTTCACAGCTTCAAGGGACTCAACTCGCAGGTCGTAACAGTCGCTAAAAATTCTCTAAAGTACCAATAAATAAAAAAAAAACTACATTAGCTTGATATTTTAAATACCCAAAATTTCACCGAGTACAAACTCGGATTATCATCCATGTTTAATGCATCATAAACAAATAGGTATTGTTTTTCGTCGAACTTAATCTCTCGTAAGGACACCGATGACCCCGAAATAACATTCATAATTATTTATTGTTGTAAACAAATTCTTTATCGTCAAGTCTGCAGACCAGAACAATTTCTAAATCGACGATTTGGCTCTCGATTCAAGCAATCAGCTTTTAAATGGACTCAACCTCTTCGTTTGAAACTCGAAACTCTTAATTCTCCCTCAGTAAGAGCTACCTAAGTTAGGATAATGTCGTTGATAGTACTTGCGTCTTCGATACGGATGACTCATCAAGATTAATGACGGCTAATCTCAAGTACTTAATTATATTTATAATCAACTGTCTGCTGTTAATCGGTGAACGACTTCAATTTTAATACATCAAAGCAATGTCATCACTGCACCACTGAGTAAAATCCTACTATATAGTCGTATATACCGATGTTATAATATGTGAGTATTATTTACTTTTATTTTATTTGTTTCCACAAATACATATTATCATTACAGGCTTAGCCTAATTCGATATGTATGCTACTTACAATACAAAGCTATGGGCTATGACTATGGGCCTCATATGAAGGCTCAAGGTCCCATGTTAAGAGTTTCACTGCGTGATCAAATCAGGAATGAGGAGATCCGCAGAGGAACCTCGGAGAACTGATGGCCGTTGGGATGAAAAAGTTCTGACCTGGAGACCGCGGACCGGTCGATGCAGCGTGGGCAGTCCCCCAGAAGGTTTAACGACCTGGTTACGGTGGCAGGGAGTCTAGACCGGGAAGCTTGGAAATCTGGGTCCTGCAGTGGGCGTCAAATGGCTGATGATTATGATGTTTAGATCTGAGAAATCTTGTTTCAAGAATTCGTGATTCGTGATTTTTGGAAAGTGCCTTTCAAAAAAACAACAAACTAGTCTATTCGATAGCTATTGTTAAGACATGTTCATTTTGCTACTGCTTTCATGGTGTATAATGACACTTTGATTTACGTACTTTATTCTATCGACCCTAGATAATATGAAACTATATATGTCGTAACTATTAGCTTCCAGTGTGAAACCGTCAATTATTAACCTCATTCTATACTCCGCCAGGTATGGCTGCGCTGGCATTCGCAGCGTCAAAGATCTAATTTGCTTGGAAAAGAGAACATGTAGAGCTGTCATTCAACCTTCCAGAGGCTGAGAAAAGGAAGAAAATGTCGGTTACCAGATTAACTTTCTAAACGAATTCAAAAGCGCAAATTAACATGCAGTGAATTCACGCATACACGAGGGGGGTGGCTGTTAATATGCAAATCCTTCGCTTTCAGACGAAACACAAATGTTTTGTTCCGTGTATGACTGATAGTTTGTACTTTTTAAGTAGCAAAATGGGGGTAGTTCTGTTAAAGCGTGTAAGAGTGATGTTATTTTGTGAACGCTACTGTATTTTTTATGATTGCTGAACGCAACCTTTTTGTCACCGTGATTCTACATCGATACGTGTTTTTTCCTAAGAAAATGAGCTTCCTCTAGAAAATCCACCACAAGTAAAATCACTTAAATGGCTGCTGATTGATTAAACATTCTTGTCTCGGAAACACATATAATCGAATCATAACATATATTTTTTTTATTTAGCCGACATAACATGGGTATTATGGGTAACCTACTGCAGCGCAAAGGCCTCCCCCTTTCAGACTAAGTCTTCAGTATTTTGCAACTTCCGACCACTCCGGTCAACTTGTCAAGATCACTCTGCCATCTTTTTTTCCGTCACTTCTGATACATTTTTTTATTACAATTTTTTTTTTCAATTCTTTACTTCATTTCAGTAGTAGGGCCTGTCTTTTTTCACTTTTGTCCGTATCCAAACTGAAACGGGTATAGGTGTACATCAACCGAATACGGGATGTAAGCGAAGGGCAAGATAAAAAGTACTCGAAACTGATGTGCATTAATGCAAGGACTAATTAATGTTGATGAAGCGAAAGAGGTCTGTCAGGATCGTGACAAGTGGCAAACCCTGGTCTCCTACCCCTCTGGGATACAGGCACAGACAGGAGTTTATTTATGTATGTCCTTTTAACTACTTTTAAAACTGCCGTCGCCGTTCAATTCGGCTGAAAACGGAACAGCACGGACTTATCAGCACGGACTTTCACACTCAAGATTATGGGCGGGGCTTTGTGTTAACTTTCAAAGCGTACTTACAGGAAAACAAACGTGGCAAGAGCCATAGAGTGTAACAGTTGGCGGTTATGATAACACTCGTTGCTAGGCAACAGGCCTCCTGGCCTCATCGTGTTTTTATAGTGCGTCCACACAGTGGGCCAACACGCCATCACGTGTAAATAAATTGAAAGCAATTATTGACATATTAAGACAAAGGGTCGAGGCTCAGCATTATGTGACCAAGTCAACGCAGTGATCTTGGTAGCGCTGATTTTCAGCCACTACCCATGTTGTGTTTTATTTATGTGTTTTTATGTGTGCAATAAAGGGTAAAGTAAGTAAAAAACTAAAAAATAAATTAACATGTAAGAGATAGGTACCTAACAAACTTACAACATAAATTTGTACCTGGAATAAACTATTATTATATATATATATATATATATATATATATATATATCTAATTTTAGTTGAAGAAAATTGTCTTATCTGCCTGTTTCGTATGCCTACCAGTTGATGTCTTGCAGCACCTCTTAGGAAATCCTGTTAATTTCTTGACCGGTAGGAAATGCTTAAGACTTGCGTTCAGCAATCATATAGCATTAAGTCGGCCACATTGCCATTGTATTTGTTACTTATGTGCAATAAACATATTAATAATATAACATGTCGATGGGGGTGGCAACTTTCAAAATATTCAAAATTGACGATGCCCCGTTTTATTGACTATTTGTATGGGGAAAGTACAATATTTGTAATTTTATAGTCTCCACACATGTTTGAAGTGGCTTGTTTCAATATAATCAGTGCCTACGCATTTACTGCTCAGTTCGCAATAGAAAAACTGTGGTTCGAAACCATTTGAAGAAAGTAAATCAATTATCAAGAAATTTATAGGTTATGATCCTATAAAACTAGTAAATAAGTACCAAAAAATATTTCTGGGCAGGTATTTATTTCTGTGCATAGACTGAAGAAGAATAAGACAGCTGAGGTACTTAACACCATCAAGAAACGGAAGCCAGAGTATTTTGGACGTATAGTGCTTTACACCAAGTACAGTCTCCTTCAACAAGCAAGATTCCAGAAAGAAGGAGACCCGGGAGACCACATACATCACGGCTAAACAACTTAGGACCCTGCAGTGGGCGTTAAATGACTGATGATGATGATGAAACACAACTTATATCTATTTTTAGTACTTAGAAACTATTTACTTACTATTATTTATAAGCTACTATTGTACAGTACTAAGTTTTAGAGTATTAGCTGACCGGGCAAACGTTTTTTTCCCGTATTAGTTAGCCTACGACGTAGTTCCTTATTACGAAAAATGCGAGATTGTCAGAAGTCGCTAGTCAGTGTGACCAAGGTATGATATGACGTCATTGGGCTAACAAAGAGCCATGCATTTCTAGCGTTCATTACTCAGTGGCATGAAATTTCGAAACTATTCAAAAAAAGAACCGTATTTGTCGCTAGATTCGAGTGAATTGTCGGGCTCAAGCGCGACGTTAACAACCCTTCCGAACATATCGCTGCTCCGTAATAAGGGCCGTATTCTCAGACCTACCAAATATACACAAAAAAAATCGTGAAGCCGTTTCGGAGGAGTTCGACAACAAACACTGTGACACAAGATTTTTATTTATATTAGATTATACAAAGCACGAATTTATGAAACCTACTATCTTCAGGTCTTTCAAGACTTTCATGAATCGACCCGCATGCCGCCGCCGCCGGAAATTTAAGCTGTCGTAGGTATCGTTTAGACCACCTTTAGATATCGCGGCCTTATCGCTAAGGCATTACTAGGTAAACACGAACTTAAAGCCTCCTAACCGAAAAAGCCAACAAAGAGTCGCCAAAATACACGCAGTATAATGAGGGCTTCCCTTCATCTCCAGCCCATTTCGAAATAAAGCCCTAGCTAGGAATAGAAAGACCTTTTAGTGCTATAGAAATATGTCGTTCAACCACGATTTTTATCAATTTTTTTGTGCAGCTCAAATTTTTTCTGGGTAGGTCCGAGAATAGGTCGTAGGCTAATTAATATGGCAAAACAACGTTTGCCGCGTCTGCTAGTTATAAGACAAAAGTACATTAAACTGCCTGCCTGCCCAACGGCCTCCCACAACCATTATATTTTGAACATGTATATTAGAGTCATCATCATCATCATCAACCCATTATGTCCCCACCGAGGGGCACGGGTCTCTTCCCTGAGGAAGGTATAGGCCATACTCCACCACGGGGGCCAAGTCCGGATTGGTGGAGGCTTGTAGACTAGTGGCTCGTCTACTGTCAGAAGTTGTCAAGCCGCCCTAAGGCCTCTGACTTGGCTTAACGACTGCCATCTATCGACGGCAGCCGGCACCAACAGCTTAACGTGCCTTGCGAAGCACGGAACCGCTCGGAAAAATGCCACTAGCGTTAGGCATAGACGGCGACCAATCCATGCACTGAACGCGCCCTGTGTTGCTTAACCTTCGTGATTGTTTAAGATCACTCAGGCAGCCGGGGCTACGAGCGATTAGATTAGATATATTAGAGTGCAAGAACAAAACCTTAACAAATCTTTTTCGCTTCATCAACATTCATTAGTCAATGCACGCAAGCTGGTTTTGAAACTGAAAGTGAACTACATTCGGTTTCGGGTGCTTGCTGTTACCTAATACATCCTGTATTTGATCGGATTATGGCAAAGGCATACCTTGGTCTCTGCCTACCCTGCGTCTCTGGTATATGGGCGTGAGTTTATTTATATAAGTACATATGTAGTAGAAGAAGATAACCTAAACATGAGCCGAACTGGACCTTCTCGAAAATTCTGCTCAAAGATAAAGCCGTCTAAAAACCACTGTAATATAAACATTGCTATGAACCACATTGTGTTATTTTGAGCTGAATGTGTAACATGGAAAGTAAAATGAGTTTGTCTGTTTGTAGGCAACAAACAATAAAAAAAATATCACTTTACTTCACGATTACACTGGGAAACTGGGGAACTTATTACTTACGTATGTATTCAGCCTGTATACGTCCCACTGTAGGCACTGTAGGTCTTCTCTCATAGAGAGAGAGAGTATGGGCTTCATCACCACGCATGCCCACCGCAGATTGGCAATTTTAAGCACCGAGTTATTTGAACACCTCAGGCACTCAGGTTTAGCGTCAGGTTAGCGAGTAGTATTGCTACTATAACTTCAGAAATTATTACTTATATATTACGAAAGGATTATAGCGATAAAATTTTTATGATTTGTGTTTTCATGATGTGATTTAATTTAATTATAATACAATACAATACAAAAAACTTTTTTGTCATAGAGGTGTACATAGCTAGTGCCTGGTCCCCAAAATAGAATACTCTGTATTATGGGTAACCGAGTGGCGCCGGATTAAGAATAGCGTCACTCCATTATCTTCCGTGGATGTCGTAGAAGGCGACTAATGAAATCTTACCGGGAGACGGGCAGCAGCGTCTTCCTGAGATTCCTACTGCATACTGCGATCGCCAACCCGCCTGCCAAGCGTGGCGATTATGGCAAAACCCTTCATGGTTATGAAAACCACGAAGGAGGCCTATGTCCTGCAGTGGGCGTCAAATGGCTGATGATGATGATGATTGGTAACCAGACTTCCGGTCAAAAGTGACAATGTTTTTATTTTAATAGTCTAATATTGTACTTTGACATTAAAAAACCAGACTATAAATTCTTAGGTTGAAATAAAATGTACATTTCTTGTTATAGAAAAGTTATAATACACTGCATAAACTAACTTATTATGTTAATATACTACATAAACTACGGAAAAATAATAATATTAACTATACTTATTGAAACAAACAAGATGGATTTGACTTAATTTGTTATAAAATATGTATACTTGTTTTTTTTTTATTATAAGTAATAAGTTCCCCATAAAAATATACATATTATAATATTCACGAGATCTCATTGCACTTAGTTGACGCCTCAGGAGATCCGAGGGCTGGTGCCTACTTGGGTCAAAAGTTAAGGCTCGCTATACAGCGAGGCAATGCCGCCAGCCTTCTCGGTACTCTACCGGCCGACAGCGATCTTGCTCAAATATTTTATTTAAATTAGTAAATAGGTCTAGGTTTCTATTAGTTTATTTATTTTTGGTTTTGTAAATATTGCAAGATAATATTTTTATATTACGTTTTTAGGGTTCCGTACTCAAAGGGTATTACTAAGACCCCGCTGTCCGTCTGTTATCTCATGAACCGTGATAGGTAGACAGTTGAAATTTTCACAGATTATGTATTTCTATTACCCATATAATACAACATACTGTGAATGGAATAAAATAAATGTTTAAGGGGGGCTCCCATATAATAAACGTGACTTTTTTGCCGTTTTTGCTCGAAACTAATAACGGCAGCAGGTAGATGCTTGAAATATTCAAATTTTGTATAGATAATCATACGAAACCGACTCTGGTGACGTTATGAGTGAGTTTGCAACACTGGAATTAAGCTGGCATGTTATATTTTTGGGGTATTTTTGCCATGAACACAGCTGTTCAAGCTCATCAGCTTATCAATTTCTGTCGTATGCTTCTTTTTATAGTGAAGTAAAAATACACGCTATGGACGGAGACTTTCAGAAAAGAGTTTTATCTCGGATTTTTCTAGAAAGCTTCACAATATGTAGCTCGTTTCGTATGAATCGCCGTCTTACGACACTTTTAGAAGCTGCTAAACAGTTCACAAGTACAGTCATATTGTAGCAGACATATTTTACTTTCTTTTATCAATGCCTTTTTATTACCTTTCATAAATATCATAAGACCTTTTTTTACCTAAAAACCGGTTTTCTTGTAAAAGTAATTGGAAAATACCGGTGCTGAATCCCTGTAATCGCCTATTTAGAGGCTTAAAATTCCACCCATGCCGGGACTTAACCCGCAACCGCAACCTCTGGCTAACCGTGCCAGCGCTCTCCCAACTGAGCTAATGGGCAAGTGCAGGCATCGGCGAAATTTAGCCTCTAAATTTCGCACGGATTAGTGCAACAAAGAATATAACAATGTAATCGGTTCACATCACCAATCGGAATTGTCGACGAACATACGACGGAAAAGACGACGTCCTACGATAACAGCATAGGTATTCATTGTGCAACTGTAGCCATTGCTAGTTATTTTGGCCAACGATCATAGTGTCAAGAGTTTCTCAGGTTTAGATTTGAACTTGATACTGTAACTGAATGTCGTACAATAAATAGAAACACTCTTGAACTCGTGTAGTCGGCAGCCGATAGATTTTGTACAGCTCACTCGATCTATGATCTGAGGCAGGTTCCTGGCAGCGGCTGGATGAGGATGGCCAAGGAAGTGGCTTGCCTTGGGAAAGGCCTACAAGCAGCAGTGGACGAATAGGGCTAATTGAGAGATTTTCTACAATTCCATCCATGTCGGGAGAAGCCTGGTGCGAGAGCGAGTATCAGACATTGTTAAATATTTTCCTGAGCGCGGCTTGACGGCCAACGGCCATACATTCTGAAAAGGAACTCGTATTCTTTATTGCACCCTGACAATAAAGATAAGGCTCTCAAACTTTGGCCCGGGAGAGCACGGAAGTGGCCAGTGAAGTGCCGCTGCCAGCAATGTTACCGGCAAAATTGCAAATAATAATGTATTCTATTTCAGACACACTAGTATCCATGTCATATTAGTAAAAAATAAGAACTTACGGCTACGTTCGTAACTTAACTACGTATACTATACTAACGTTTATTATTCACACTTATTTACGGCGTTGTAGTCGCATTCTAGTCGATGCGATACGTTTACGTAAAATCGCGTAAAAATCGGCAATGCGAGCTCCCGCAAACGTTAACGACGCGCTGCAATACCTAGGCTTATTCAAAACCGCCCTCAGCGCATTGTTGTACTCCACGGTAGCAGAACCACAGGCTGCACGTGTAGAATGATTGACAGTATGCTTTGAATAAAGTAAGCTTTACCTGCGTTGCACAGCGTGCAAACCTGCGCGCCAGCATGTTGCAGCGGACCGTCAGCGCCCTGCGTTCCCTCTCGATATCTTCATCATCATTAAGACGCTCGGTGACCACGTGACCTAGGTATTGAAATTCCTTTGCTTTGCGCAGAGGTGTTCCATTAAATTTAATACGCAGAACAGTAGTTGGTAATTTATTCAAGGTTATGGCAAAGTACAGAGAAACGCCATCTTAAGTCTTAAGGTGCAGCCTTAAGGCTACTTTTACTCCAAGCATTGCTCTTGCTCGTATATTATTTTAAATTATTGTAAGAAATTGAGCAATCTCCTAACATCGGCTGCATTAAAAAACAAAATTATGGATTAATACTTAAGACATATTATTTAACTTTTATACATTTGAGTGTTTAATTGAGAAACATGCCATAAGAAGTTAATATTTTTTCTGGTCGAATCTTTTTATTGGGTAAAGAAAGTATTATTGAATACAGAAATTTGGTTAGTAGGCAGGAAATAGTTATTACCATGCAGCAACTAGCTTCGCTGCACTTTGAAAACTGCAAGTATAAAATACCGATAGAAATATGGAAGGTTAGTTCAACGTAATCAATACCTTAAGCTTAATATCTTTAGTTCCGAAGTGGTATGTAGTATGTAAGTCTTATATGATATGTGGTGTGAATGTTGTATTTTTTAGTAGTAGGCTCAACACTGTAACTGGAATATTTATTTATTTTTTATTTTTATTTATTGAAAGAAAACAAACAATAGTACAATATAGTTACAAGACAAAACAATCTTACATGGATCTATATCTATGTAATTGTACAACCAGTGGCGTTTTCTATAGATTAATACAAAGACATAGATTAACACAAATACATTTCTATGGATTAATATGAAGGAATATGAATGGTAACCGAGAATAGAAGGGACTGCGTTGACGAATGTGGACTGCCGAATTGGATTGGTCCTTCTTACAATCGCTGGACTTTACAGCCATTTTCCATCGAGTTCTAATTTGTAACTCTTATTTTATGCTGCGGCTGAACGCACAACGACTAAAAGTTACATTAATCACATTATTTTGACGCCACATTTATTTTCGCCTGACCCGTGCATAATATCTCACAACTACCCACCGGCTGTTTATTAGCCTGCCATGCCGGTAATGTATTTTATACTACACCTGCTTGGAAAGTACCTTGATACTTTATCAAATTTACGGTAGAAAGTACGTCATTGCATATCGAACAAATATGCGGGGAGAAAACGCATCTGAGCGGGAGAGAAAAGTGTATGAAAACCATTCCTTACGTGGTTTTTCTTTTTTAATTTTGGGTAAGACTATGCGCCGGTAACCTAAATATCAAAAGCCAAAAAGTTTTTACAGTGAGTTTTTATCTCCAAGTTCGCAAAATGACACTGGCCACTAGCTGTGTGTTGGATGGTGTCGGGCTGGCAGTGCGACCCTGCGGCGGCAGGATAAACAATTTGAAAAAAGAACATGTGATAATTGCAGACGCCATTGGCGCCATTTCCAATTTGTGTGTTGTTTGAGGATTCAGTTTTCGTAGAAAGTAAAATAAAACTATCAAGCAGGTGTAGTATAAAGCACTATGTATCACTCGAGAGAAACTGCGATTCCCGATCTCGGGTGTTTTAAAGCCCTCGCCTACGGCTCGGGCTTCAAACGACACCCTCGACGGTAATCGGTCACTTTCTCCTCTCGGAGAACAATGTACTATACCTACGCGGGTACTGGAGTGATTCATTGAACTCGATATTATTATAATTTTGCTAAGCGATTTTCGATGAGCGCGATAGTGGTGCAGGCTTAAAAGTAGTATGAGGACCCTAGATAGAGGTTCTATTAAGCTTATTTTTTTCTGCTCTGAGGCCACCTTGCGCCGACGCTATCTGACAGCACTGTCTATCAGTTTATTCAGAGGATAAGTCCAGAAACTTCTTGCACCATAGAACTAGCCAGCATTTTCAGAACCAGCCGTAGATGAATTCTATGAATGATAAACTTGTCAATCAGTTATTTATTCGTTTATCACTGGATAAGTATTTATTAACTTATTTATCTAGAGACTTGGCGCAAATCGCCCTAAGAGTAAATACTCGGAAATACTAGAAGTAAGTAAAGAAATAGTAAGTTAGTGGTAAAATAAATACATAATATTAGTTTTTTTTTTGCTGAGCTTTATTTACCATCGCGCGCTCTCTGTTTTACTATTCAAAGTTTTAGTATTCAAAATTATTATTTTGGCGGGAAGAAATTTTACCTGATAAATAATCGCGATTTGACCCGTTTAATATATAACATACATACATACATAAACTCACGCCTGAATCCCAGAGGGGTAGGCAGAGACCAGGGACTGCCACTTGCCACGATCCTGACAGATCACTTTCGCTTCCTCAACATTCATTAGTCGTTGCATGCACGCACGTTAATATATAACTAGGGAAGAAATTTCTACCTGTTATTTTTTTCTGTGCTATAAAGTGTAACAAGCAAACAAACTAAGAGTAGGAAGTTGCTATGGCCAAACCCGGTCTCCAAGTTTCCCTAGTTCCCATCAATACTGATTGAATAAGCCCAAACTTGAAAGGTCAGCTGTTATCAGTTGAAAAGATCCTGTGCCCACTTTCAAGTTCCACCATCTAACCTCATCATCATCATCATCATCATTCAGCCACAAGAAGTCCACTGCTGGACATAGGCCTCCTCCATGGATTTCCAAAAAGACCGGTTGGAAGCGGCCTGCATCCAGCGTCTTCCTGCCACTTGAATGACGTCATCTGTCCATCTTGTGGCTGGTCGTCCCACGCTGCACTTGCCGATATGTGGTCTCCATTCGAGAACTTTTCGGCCCCATCGGCCATCAGTTCTGCGTGCTATGTGCCCCGCCCACTGCCACTTCAACTTACTAATCCGCTGGGCTATGTCGACGACTTTCGTTCGTCTACGGATCTCATCATTTCTGATTCGATCTCGTAGAGAAATTCCGAGCATAGCCCTTTCCATAGCTCGTTGCGTGACCTTGAGCCTTCTTATGAGGCCCATAGTGAGAGACCACGTTTCAGTGCCATAAGTCATCACTGGTAACACACACTGGTTGTATAATTTTGTCTTGAGCGATTGAGGTATATTAGACGAAAAGACTTTTCTAAGTTTCCCGAAAGCTGCCCAGCCGAGTTGGATTCGACGATTGACCTCTTTCACGAAGTTGGACCGGCCTAGTTGGACTGTTTGTCCTAAGTAGACGTATTCGTCTACAACTTCGAGAGTCGTGTTCCCCAATGTTATTGGGGTGGCCACAACACGGGCGTTCGACATGACCTTCGTTTTGTCCATGTTCATTTTAAGGCCCACACGTTGGGAAACTCGACTGAAGTCGTCGAGCATTATGCCGAGGTCTTCCATCGTTTCTGCCATGACTACTATATCGTCGGCAAATCGAAGGTGCGTGATGTACTCGCCATTGATATTGATGCCGCGTCCCTGCCATTCCAGAAGCTTAAAGGCATCTTCCAGTGCGTTCGTGAACAGTTTCGGAGAGATAACGTCTCCCTGTCTCACGCCTCTTCTCAATGGAATTGCCTCCGAATTCTGCTCCTGTACTCGGACCGACATGGTGGCGCTGTTGTACAAGCACTTCAGCACCTCGATATACCGATAGTCAATACGGCAACGCTGGAGAGACTCGAGCACTGCCCATGTCTCGATCGAATCGAAGGCTTTCTCATAGTCCACAAACGCTAAGCAGAATGGCAAATTATACTCCTCAGTCTTCTGTATAATTTGCCGCAGCGTGTGGATGTGGTCTATGGTACTAAAGCCCTTTCGGAAACCGGCTTGTTCGGGAGGCTGGAAGTCATCAAACCTGCGTTCGAGACGATTCGTGAGGACCCTCGAAAACAGCTTATAAACATGGCTCAGAAGCGAGATGGGTCGGTAGTTCTTCAATAGAGAGTTATCCCCTTTCTTGAAGAACAGCGTCACCACGCTTCTGTTCCATGCTTCTGGCGTTTTTCCTTCGAGCACGACGGAATTGAAGAGCTTCTGAAGGACTTTAAGTACTGGTGTTCCACCCGCTTTCAGTAGCTCTGATGTGATTCCGTCCTCTCCTGGTGCCTTGTTATTCTTGAGCTGTTTCAGGGCCATCCTAATCTCGTACAGGCTGATGTCCGGGATGTCTTCGGTATAATGTCGGGTCAGTTTGGCTCTCGGATCTTTGTTCAAACTGCTAACAGGTTTTGCGACTGAGGTGTATAGATGTCCGTAGAAACTCTCAATCTCCCTCAGCACCTCTGATTTGGTCGACGCTATACTGCCGTCCTCTCTCTTCAGCTTCGTCAGCTGGCTTTGCCCAATAGACAAGTCTTTTGCGAACACTTTGGAGTCCTTGTTCCGCTCTATAGTCTCTTTAATACATTCGGTATTAAAGGACCGAATATCGTGCCGCATAGACTTTGAGATATGTCTATTGAGCTGCCTATATGACTTAGCATCCTCGGAGGACTGCAGTTGCAACGCGCGACGTTTAGCCATGAGGTCGAGAGTATAGTTTGAGAGCTTTTGTGGTCTACTCGTACGGTTGGGTCTATAGAACCTCGAGCCCACTGTACGGACAGTTTCTACAAACCTGTTATTGATCTCGTCCACCGATGCGGCGCTCTCCAGGCACTCAAAGCGATTTGACAATTCGAGTTGAAAGTTCTCGGGGTTCTGGATCCGGTCTCCAAGTTTCCCTAGTTCCCATCAATACTGATTGAATAAGCCCAAACTTGAAAGGTCAGCTGTTATCAGTTGAAAAGATCCTGTGCCCACTTTCAAGTTCCACCATCTAACCTCAGTCACCAGGTTTTACAAAAAATATTTCATCATATTTGAAATGGGTATATTTGATCGGTATCTTTAAATATGCTCAAATTCGAATGGTTTACTGTTAAAACTGTTCAAATTTTTGGATATATAAGTACCTAATAATAAGTAATTTTACTCATAAAGATAATACAATATTACTAGGATCTATTTCGCTTTAATTTAGTTGAAATAATATACGATAGATGTAGAGCCTCTGCTTTCTAAAAGAGAGTTGAGACCCTGTAGCTTAGGGTAAGCAGTGTTCACCCTTAGTTAAATGTAACATTAATGTAAAACGTATTCTTGATTAAAGTAATACAGAAAGTAAATATATAAATACATAGTACACACGGATATTATATATTACATCCTACTCTGTTTTGTATATGTAATAAATACTGAGTAGTAAGCCTATCTCTAAGCCGTTTAATGCTGTCACTTACCGCCTTAGTGTGTGTTACTCTTTTTTGACGTGAAACGTCTTTCAGATCGGTTGTAGGGGTCACTTCCTAAGATCGCATGTAACGCAAATCGGAAAACTCTGTATGGATCGTTGAGTAGAGCAAAGTGGCCATTACTCAGATCATCTTGATTCGTGCCGCTAGATGGCGCCAAAGCTACGTAACACATTGCTCAGTTTGAGCTAAAAGTTACCGCTTTCTTATAGACGCTTCACGTAATTATGCGTCACAAGGAGGGAATAGGTAGGTAATGTAGGTACAAAATAGAGTCACAATTGAAAGGACAATTATGTAGAACATGACACATTACATACAAACTTCACTGTCTCAACAACTTAGTCTGAAATCCCGTACCTACACATTTATAATACTGTCGAGTAACCCACTGGGGCGTTGAGGTAGGGTAATAGTAATAGTTTGTAAATCTGCAATAATTGTAAATGATTACTATTTTTATTCAAAATTATTTAGGATAGATGTTCCATGTTTGTAGTTACCATAGCACAGGGTATCCTCGTTTGGAACTGGGACAACTGATTGTGTTGCGTGGAAGTTATTATTATTACATACATTATTATTAAATAAATAGATTAGCCGAGCTAGGCAAAAAGCCTGTATTATGGCTTACAGTTCCAGATCAACACGGTTTGTGGCAAGGTAAAATATTCTCAACATTGTTATATTTAACACAGAAATAACTATTACAAGAAATTCCCTCCAAATCATTCTAAATGTCTCCATTTCATTGGATTACTCAATCTCAATCTACGGCTATGCGGATTGTAGTCTAAAATGTTTATCATCAAATCTTAATGGTCTGTAATCTATTACAAGTTTACAACGGCAACGAAGAGTCACTCGAGTTTTATTGTAAGTACTATGAAATATAAACAAACAGGGCGTTCCTGTTTTATCTACATGAAGATGGTTGTGCAACGAAATTAGGCTGCAGACAATCATCTTGCTTACACTGTTGCTTTGTTAATACAGCAGATAAACCAAAAACGTTTGCTCACGTAGTCGGTTAAAGAGATTAACTGACTAACTAATAAAGGCCTGCAGTCTGTTAGCAAATAGGGGAAGGTTATTGTGAAAGCCGACTAACCTGTCAGGATGGTATATTGAGGCGCTGGCGGTGGCGGTTCATACATACGTCCATATAAATACTATTGCAGTAAATGACGTATGTTTGGACCGCCACACCACCGCCAATACAGATAGCGCCGAGGTACGTGAATACTTCAAACGCTCAGGTTTCCCCACGATGTGAGGTCGATGTGACCTCCCGAATGTGAGCTACCTCTTCTATCTCTGCGCTAACACCGCTTGCATGAAGCATGTCTTCTTAATCGCTTACAACCTATACAGCACCAAACCTGCCAACAAAACACGTAAACGGTTCCTCAACTCACCCAAATGTGCTCTCCCTAATCAACTCCATGTACCCAACGAGGCAGTGAAACTACTTCCATCATTCAATCAGAAACTTGCGCATTAGACCGACCGCAATAAATAAAATCGGTTCGCTCCTACCGCTATCAATACGTTTCGTGTCTGTCTATTTTCAGCCCCCCATTAATACTGCTACGACTCGATTTCACCAATAAAACTGAACTCAGCTGGTCAATAAACGGAGTTAGGTGATCGAACTTTAAACTCAGTTAGTGAAGACTGTATGAGGAGTTTCTTTGTTCTTTTTTTTTCTTCACAGTGAACCAGACATTGGTATTTCAAGCAACTTTTTTTAATTCAAGCGACAATGATTGTTCATTGTCAGTATTTTGTATCTTTTCTCTGTCATCCACTTTGCTAAGTGCACCGCTATATTTTATTAAAATTTCAACTCAGGTTAAAGATATGGAGATAGTACGTTTAGTTGAAATGGTGAAAGTTACACTAAGGCATCTGTAGGCAGCAAAAGTTATTCGGTTTCCATCTCAATGTATATGTACTATACACTATCTTATATTATATCATATTATGATGGTTCGATTTATTGTTCAATTTAAATACGCAATTTTGTCACGTTAATGTATGAGTATACATAAGCAGCCTATATACCTACGTCCCACTGTATTGCACAGGCCTTCTCTCAGGCAGAGAGTGTGGGCTTAATCACCACGCGTGCCAACCGCGGATTGGCGATTTCAAGCGCTGAGGTATGTGAACAGCTCATACACTCAGGTTTCCTCACGATGTTTTCCTTCACAGTTAGCGAATGGTATTGCTACTGTAACTTCACAAATGTACATTACTTAGAATACAAAGTCGTAGGTACATGCCCGCACTGGGAATCTAACCTGGGTCTCCCGCTTCCGAGTCCGATGTTCTAACCACTGCGCATGAGTATGCGATGCATTAAAACACTTTGTTGCGCTACAAACATTGCGATCTTTAAAGTTTGTAAAGTTTTATTTTTATTTATAAATTAGAACAGAGGTCACAGACAAACAAACAGTTACTATAATTATGTACGATGCTGAGTCTCAGCATCGTACATATTATACTCAGATGACCGAATAGTCTAAATATAATTGAATCGTGTGATTTTAAAACGACACATGTCCTTTCATTACAACTTTGCAAGAAATAGAAAAAACTGTTTTATTCAAATACTAATATCTACAACAGCAATATTTTAGCATATTATATTGATTTATGTATGAATAAACTACAATTTTTTGTTCTAATGTAAATCAATAGGTAGGTGTAAATAATTTAATAAAAAAATAATGGGCAAGTGTTATTTTAAAAACACATGTGACTTGTGTTGTTTTAAAATCACACGATTCAATTGTTTGGTTTATGTATTCTTTTATTTATACAACAAAGATGAATTGTTATGTCATCAACATCATTCGCATTTTCTTTATCATCATCATCGGCCACTCGACGCCCACTGCAGGACACAGGCCCCCTTCGTGGTTTTCATAAACATGAGGGGTTTTGCCATAATCGCCATGTGTGGCAGGCGGGTTGGCGATCGCAGTATGCGGTTGGAATCTCAGGAAGACGCTGCTGCCCGTCTCCTAGTAATTTATTTCCTTAGTCGCCTTCTACGACATCCATGGAAGGAAATCGTAAGATTTCGTAAGAGACACGGATCATAGTAAGATTTTTTAAACTTTTATCAGGCTACTACTACAGGCATTAATTATCATTAAGTTGTAAGTTGTAAAAAGATTCGTTTACAACTGATCGAGAATTTCGTTGAGGAATTATTAAGTATTTTGCGTGTTTCTTATTTATTCTTTTGCGTGTAATAAAAATGTCTAAATAATAATGATAATTTAATTTAACGCTAAGATCTGTGATAGGACTAAATACATATATTGCAGTACAGGGTATCATGTACTTACCTAAAAATATCAATACCACCGTTACCACCTGTACTTCAAACAATGTACCTACGTGATTTAGCAATCCTCATCATCATCACTATCATCATTCAGCCACTAGAAGTCCACTGCTGAACATAGGCCTCCTCCATGGATTTCCAAAAAGACCGGTTGGAAGCGGCTTGCATCCAGCGTCTTCCTGCCACTTGGATGAGGTCATCTATCCATCTTGTGGCTGGTCGTCCTCGAAATTATTATCAGCTACCTACATGCTAAAAGTCTCGGATAAAAATGATTCGTTTTGTGCACTTGTTGTAAAATCTACTATTAGACAACTAGGCCTATACAATAAAAACCGTTAACTAATTAATAAATGCAGCATGAAATATAAAGTTATCATAAAACGTATGACTACTACACATTTAAGGAACCATGTATAGACTACTTGTGTATTCTAGCCAACTCATGGCATCTAAACGACTCTTAAAGTACCTTGTGGAACAACGTAAAGGGTCGTTAGGCGGACGGGACGGGTCGTATCGCCCACTATGTTGTGTTACGGGCCAATTACTTGATTGCTATCACATCATATATGACATGGTTTACAGGCGTGAGTTTATGTTATAATAACATAGCCTAAACTCACGCCTGTATCCCGGAGGGGTAGGCAGAGACCAGGTCTGCCACTTGCCACAATACTGGCAGATATATTTTGCTTCACCAACATTTATTAGTCGTTGCATGCACGCTCGCCGGTTTCGGGTACTTTTTAGGGTTCCGTACCCGAAGGATGCCAAACTACTAATTTATTTATTACTTGCCCATATTACTAAGACTTCACTGTCCGTCTGTCTGTCTGTCTGTCTGTTCGTATGTCTGTCTGTCTATCTGTAACCAGGCTGTATCTCATGGACCGTGATAGCTAAACAGTTGAAATTTTCACAGATTGTGTATTTCCACTGCCGCTGTAACCACAAGTACTAAAAACAGAATAAAATGAATATTTAAGGGGGGCTCCCATACAACAAACATTGTCTAAAGACAGTGCTCGCCATCTAGCGGCCATTTAGGCTTCAGCGCCGTTTTCATGTCGTTAAATGTCAATGTTAAAGGCTTTTTATTGGTTTCAATGGATGGCGCTGTTCTCAAATTCGATCTTTGTCTAATGTTGTATAGATAATGGTACGGAACCCTTCGTGCGCGAGTCCGACTCGCACTTTGCCGGTTTTTGTGTTTGCTAATACATTCCCTCGTGTTAACCTCAGAAAATACTATGTCTATAATGCTATTTGGTACATCTTTTAACAATTAACAGTAAACTGTTTCATCAGTTCTCAATAAACGCAGTTAATATAGGTTTCACGCTATCTGGCTGGCTGTAAGATGCCGAATAAAAACACAAAGCACTAAAGCTTAAAATTTCGAGATTTAGTAGTTTTCGTTGTTGCAAACTTCAGAAGCAAAAGTTCAGGTGATATACTGCCTTAGTTCTACCGAGCGATACTGGCCACCTGCACTTTCATAGCTGTTATTTCGAAGTGCGGTCGACCAGAATATACGACGTCGGTGTCGCAAAAATAAAGGGCCTAGAGTCTAATAAGATAACATAACATTTTATTTTGAAAATCACTTCTTGTTTTACAATCCATTATCCACCCAATCCGTTATTAACTTATAAAGAGCCTATTGTTTACTGTTATTGTATTGCTGTGGGTTTCTGTTAAATAAATAAAATAAAATAAATATTTTAGACAATTATTATTATGTTCACAAATCCTCATAAAAACCAACATAAGAGATACATTACAAAAATTAACCAATGGTCTTCGTACTAGATTATTATCTGTATTGTGAGAACCTGGGTTAAGCGCAGTTTTGATTAGAGGGCTTGTTTATTTAAACACATAGTGGTTTATAAGGAATGGTATTATCACGACAAATAGCTATCATTTGCCTCAATTTTGCAATCTACTTAGCAATAGCAGTACAATGTCCTTCCAATGGTATAACCCGCGCCAATTAAATTGGCATCTCTCGTGAATAAGACCGTCGCGCGAGGCGCCGAGTTAAGTTGCACGGGTTATATAATTGGAATGCGATTGGTTAGTAGCCTATCAATAGTGGCAATGAAACAATCATTGCCGTTCTAATATGCCTCTATTAAACAACGATGAATTTAAGAGACTCGCCCCCCAGTTCCGGTAGATTTAGTAAATAGTCCCGTTCACATTGTTAATTGATTGCGATTGCTCTGGTTACGCGTTTGGCTGCTAGCGATGGAGCTTTAATTACTCTGAGTGCCGTTCGCCGCGTAACAGGGTACTTGTTGATTTCTCCATGTCTGTAATAACGTACGCTCATTTGCATCGGGATGGACCGTGGTCCATGTACGGTGATAATACACGGGGTGTGACAAAATCAAATTCAAATTAAATAAATATAAATTATGAGAGATGGGCGGCCGACTACAGGACCACCGTCAGTGGGCAGACCGGCAGTCCGATGGTCGGACGATATCGTTGAGGCGGTGGAAGGTGCGTGGATGCGGATGGCAAGAAACCGTGAGAGATGGCCGGATGGATGGATGGATGGTGGTGATTTGGGGGAGAAGGCCTATACCCAGCGGTGGACAGCGGCTGGCTGATAATGATGAGTAATTGCGAAAACTAAATGTTTACTTAATTGACGTTAGAGGTGTTAGTTTTTGAATTAATAGAATACTTACGTGGAGAAGAACCCTCATATATAATATCCGAAGAAGGAGAGTTCTACTTGTCAATATGAACAATTTTTTGCTCTGTGGAAAATATAAAACTCGCAAAAAAATATTAGCTGTACCATACTAAAGTTCCCACGCGCTATTAAATGTTTTTAATTTAAATTAAAGTAATTTTGTTTAAAGGTTGTAGATTGTACCTAACCACTAAATTCCAAGACTTATATTTCCTTTCGTTATTTTCTTCCGTGTTCCGTGTAGCAGGCGCCGGATTAAGAATAGCGTCACTCCATTACCTTCCGTGGATGTCGTAGAAGGCGACGACTAAAGAAATAAATTACCAGGAGACGGGCAGCAGCGTCTACCTGAGATTCCAACCGCGTACTGCGATCTGGCGATCATGAATGGCATGAATTGAATACAGAAGATGAATAATTAATGTCGTTTTTTCTTCGCAATCAATTGTTACTTTACAGAAGGTGGCCATTTGCTTCACAAAAGCGTCAATTTAATTTCCGTAAACGTGAAGCATTTAGCATCAAATATATATTACGACCGTCATAGCTCTGCCTGTCTGAGGCGGATGCATTCATCTTTGATGCATGAGCTTTAAGCTTTTCGCCAGCTCGTCTCAGATTGTGCACTGCAACTCGCCCTTAAGCTATAGCGCGCAAGGTCTATTCTCCAATGGATCTTAAGAAAAATGAGGTTGGTAATGTCCATGGCAACTGGCCAAAGGACAAAATCAGAGAAGACAGAAGGTCAAGTGCGTTGAATTTGGGCCAAATGAGTGTGGGGACGTCCTGCTTGGCTAGATATTCGATCCGTTACATTTCGCGTACGCTTGCGGTTTAAATAGTCAACAAGTTTTAGAAAAGTCGCGTCAGTGAGCCATCTTGTGGTTGAGAATTTGTAGGTTTTGGGAAGGGCGTTCATTTATTGTTTTTAATGCTAATAATAAGAGAGGACTGAAAAAAAGATATTAGGTTTACTTTCAACAGGTTGCAATCAATAATTTGCAAGAATATTTGGTTTAAAATTAATACTTTTATTACATAATTATACGGTTCAGTTACAGTATATATAGCTATCAAATTCAACGAAAGTTTTTAACTTGAGTTTAGTTAACCTAGAAAATTTCGCAATTTTTTTTTATTAATTCTAAAGAGACTCACTGGTACCTAGTTAGCTGTTTACTAAGTGAAATTTAACATGTTGTCATCTCATCCGTATGATGATGAAGACAATGGAAGCAATGTGTATCTAATATATCTTCCTTTCTCCACAAGATAGGAACTTTTCTTTTCTCGTCTAATTCTTTAATCGAAAACGATTAAATATACATATTTTTATTGGTGGCGCTAGTTAACCCTTTAGGAAGTCACTTAAGATTAGGTTGTAAGATGTGGTTGGTGAAAACGGGCAGAGTACCAAGAAGATAGGCAGAGGACTGGCGGGGCTGGGGTGACGAAGAAGAAGCCTATACCCAACACTGGGCTTCTTTCATGGGCTGTATGGATAGATAGATACCAATAGTATCAACCACTAATGTTAGCAGAATTTCTGTATCTGTCTACATTGGGATCATATCAGTGTCTTGAAAGTAAATGTTGGTGGTCGTGGAGTGGAGTCATAAATACTAATGTGCCTGTAATACAAGGTAATATAAGTATTTTATGCCGCGAAAAATACTTGAGTGAATTAAGAGGGAAACCACTCCCTACGATAGTAATTTTAATTACTCGCAATGTTCATACACTGTTTTAAATTTACAAATAAAGGCGGTATGAAGTTTTACCAGTTGAAATTTAATATTCAAAATGTGCCGTTTATATTAAACTTATATGAACTCTATAATACTTTGTTGCACGTTTATGCCAGCCACATACAGTCGAAATTCTGAAAGTAGTAAATGTGCGTTCGGAATCCCATACGGAAAAGTCCGTTCCGAACGCAACTCGCAACGCATTTTTTCTTCTTAGCAAGACACACCAACAATGCAAACGCTATTAGAAAATCGTCGTCCGTGTTCACTGAGAAAAGGTCTAAACGCAATAGATAGCGTCTCTCAAGAGAACGTTGCTATACCGAACGGAAATAAACGTATGTGTGTGATGTATTTACGGAATTCCGAATCGAAGTTTCGACACGGTAAAGCCAAGTTTGGCTTTTATGTCTCGTTCGGTTGAATTAATGTTAAAGAATACTGTATCGTTCTAATGCTAATACTTATCGTGTTATTTATTTCTGTATAGAATGTCTCACTTTTTCTAGCTCTAATATGTAGCATGCGCTTTAGTAGAGGGCCTGGAAGCTTGCTTTGCTTTTTCGCACAACACAATCGGTCAATCTGGTTCCAAACTTAATACCCAGTGGCATGTTAAGCAGACAAGGACACCACAAACATTGAAAAACACTCAGACGGAGCGAGAATCAAACCCAGGACCCCTGTCTTGGTAATCAAACGTGTCACCGCTAGACCAATGAGGCAGTTGAGGCAAAAGTACGCAACATCTTCATTTACTTTTCCTGCTATTTGCAGTTGAGACAAATGTACTGTGATTAATGTTTATGAAGACAGCGATGACGAAGCCGTACATTACAGAGTGATGAAACGGGGTGATGAGAAATAAACGCAAGCGGTAATTTGCTTTAATGGAACTGATGACTGTAAAGTCAATTTGATATTTTGTTTCAGCTATTTTTTTCATTGTAGTTTCGTGTTATTTAATTCATGTCAAAATTCATTACGAAATGTTTATTTCCTATTTGGCCTAGCCAACCAAAATACTTGAGAATACAGAAACGTAGGAGGTACGTGTAAAAAATAAATAAAAAATAATATTTGAAGTAAAAAATTAAAAAATCTTGATTTTCGTTTTTGAAAACGCGATTCATTACATGAAAGCCTATTTGTCACTTGTGGTCTTTTTTAGAGTTCCGCACCTCAAAAGGAAAAAGGGGTCCTTCCATCCGTCCGTCCGTCCGTCCGCCCGTCTGTTTATCTCGGGAACGCGCGGAGGTATCGTGTTGAAATTAAAACCATTTACTTAAGTCTACCGCCCCTTGAAGCTGTGAAAAAGTTAAACTTTTCAGTTAACATAAAAAAAGATACGGCCATTAATGCCGCAAAAAAACGTACATTTCGACACTCAAGGGAATCAAAATTTATATGGTACTTTCCATTGACTCTATAACTAAGTGCCTAGAAGTGGCCTAGAAGTTCGGAAAAAGCTCTGAAAAAACTGCGAGACTCGATTCCTGAGCTATTTATAATAATATATACTTATATATAATTTTAATATATAAGTACCTAAAAATTTGTACGGAACCCTCGGGCGAGTCCAACTTGCACTTGTCCAATTTTTTGTTCATCTGCCTCTTTCTCTGAGAGAAGGCTTATGCCCTAAACATTGGCATACATAGGCTGCATTATAAGTATCCAAAGTTTGCAAGCACCACGAGATTACAAGCCGGCCGGAACCAAAATGGCTAACGTTTTCTGCGAGCACCTTTAATTTAAGTTGGAAGGGGCTAACAAGGGCCCTAATACCCTAACTTGCCTATTTAGGGACCGAAGGTCACCGCAAGAGTGTCCTTGCCCTTTCTTGTACCGTAATTCCTAAAGTTAAGCTTCTTCTTACGAACTTCAATTCAGAATCATACGATATGATACGATATTCACTGCCTCTTTGGTCTAGCGGTAACAAGTTTGACTGCCACGCCAGAGGCAGACCGTTTGATTCCCGCTTGGGCTGATGTACTTGAACTTGTACTTTGATGTCCTCAGTTTTTAACGTATGTGATAGTGTAACTAAAAATATGATCTTATATTTTGTTCGAACATGCATACATATAAATGCCCCCCTCAGGGGCATTTTTGATGCAAAGGATATCCCTCGCTGTGCAGCGCGGTAATGCTGCCAGTGTCATGCGTACCTTTGGGTCGGATATGTCTCGAGGGGGTTTATTTAACATGGGGGGGTTTATTTAATTGACTGTACTGTAAGGTGTGTGATTTTTTTTATTGCTTTTATACTTATGTAATTTTTTATACTTACTTTGACATTGTGGACTAAACTTGTGAATTCTTATGTATATTTTCCCTTTTGTTAGGGTGGTTATGTTGGTTATATAGAATTTTTACCTCTGATGCTTTTAGCCTTCCATTGTAAGTTTGTATTTCTTTTCGTGTTTCGTTACGTAAGATATTACGTTCGTAAAATGTATTAGGCCTGATTTTAAAGAATTACCTTTATGCAAATAAAATTAACTTAATGTCTTATTATTATATTTAGCTAGGACCCTAATATAACTACATAAAATGTATGTATGTGATTAAAAGGTTCCAATAAATATAATTCGTACCTAATTCGATAGATATGCAATAAATATAATTCGTATCTAATTCGTACCTACCAAAAACCTGAATCGCTCTCCCGAAGTGTCATCTATCCGAAGGCCGCTGAAGTGTCTAGGAACAAGTACCAACAAACACTACACAAGTAAAACTTATTAACGAAAAACTTCGATATATTGTTAAGGCTGCTGTTACGTGGAGCATTCTGTCTCGCTCGCACAATTTAACATTTTCAATATTGTAATAATATGACTAATCTTTGATAAATGTGGTCTGATGGATAATTAAACTGCGGATATTCGAGGCATAGTTGTCTTATCCTGCACTGTGTTTTTCATTTTATTTTAATATAAATTTATGATTAATCTACTTAAAACAAAAATAAATTTCATCATCATCATCATCATTCAGCCACAAGAAGTCCACTGCTGGACACAGGCCTCCTCCATGGATTTCCAAAAAGACCGGTTGGAAGCGGCCTGCATCCAGCGTCTTCCTGCCACTTGAATGACGTCATCTGTCCATCTTGTGGCTGGTCGTCCCACGCTGCGCTTGCCGATATGTGGTCTCCATTCGAGAACTTTTCGGCCCCATCGGCCATCAGTTCTGCGTGCTATGTGCCCCGCCCACTGCCACTTCAACTTACTAATCCGCTGGGCTATGTCGACGACTTTCGTTCGTCTACGGATCTCATCATTTCTGATTCGATCTCGTAGAGAAATTCCGAGCTTAGCCCTTTCCATAGCTCGTTGCGTGACCTTGAAAATAAATTTCAAATGTCCGTAATTTAATTATGCATCGAACCCTCACACCACATTTTCCAAAAGTTTGCTCATTTTATTGCAATAATTAAAAATATTAAATTGTGCAAGCGTCTCTCGCTCCATGCTCCATGTAAGAACAGTCTTAAGGTGTTTCCTCAGACCCTATTTTCCGGAACCTAATCCAGCTTTGCCCGTCGTCATTAGGCGGTTCGCGACATGTTGCGGCGGTGGTGTTAGCAAAAGGCGAGTAAACTTTGCTTTGCAAAATGTAGAGCCATTTTTGGCATTCTGGAACACTGGGATAATCGACCTTAGTGATTTATGATCCTACTTATATAATAAATGTGAAAGTTTGTGAAGATGTTTGGATGTTTGTTACTCAATCACGCAATAACGGCTGAACGGATTTACATGAAATTTTGTATGGAGATAGTTTGAGTCCCGAGAAAGGACATAGGATACTTATAATCTCGGAAATTACTCATACCATGCGGATGAAGACGCGGACGAAAATATTGTGTTGAATTGAATTAAGAGGCGTACAAAATAATGGGTTTAGAACATACAAACCAAATAAGGTTATAAAATGTGTAATTTACAGTTGGTCCGAATTAGATAAAGAAGCGAATTTATGGCCTTTTAACTCTAAAAGATCGGCCCTTTTATTTGGGATTTCTGTTTAATATCCCACACCACCGCCTCACTACTCTGACACAGAAGAGTGGACACAAATAAGTAGACATAGTAGGCACATCGCGATCTTTCCTTGAACATCTCTAGTGTGATAACGTGATAAGTCACGTTATTTCGCTTTCACTCTACTGCGTAAAGCAAGACGGCGATACTAATAACGTGGAACTTGCGAAGAGTCGAATATTTTCAGCCAACCTTACATTATGACTTGTTACGAACATTTGTGAAGTTTAGTATCAATACCACTTGAAACTTGAGTACCTGAGGTGTCCACACACCTCAGAGCTCTGCTGTTCACATACATAAATAACCAGAGGTCGCGGGTTCGAGTCCCAGCATGGGTGGAATTTTTAGCCTCTAAATAGGTTTTTAAAATTGTGCTCAACAGGGGTTAGTGCAACAAAAAGAATATAATACATAAATTGCCAAGCCGCGGTGGCGATTTCTCATTGAGGGACGGCCTGTGCCCTGCAGTGGGACGTATATTGTCTATAAAAAAATTACATTATCTGGATTTTTTCAAAAACTTAACTCTGGACCTAGGATAAGGTATAGTGTTGAATAATCTATAGTTAATATCACAATCGACACCAGATAAAATATAGTCACAACACGTCAGAGGCAGATTTGGAGCCAGATGTCATCAAATCCTGGTGTAAAGAATATTTTATCTACACTACATATTACTATGCAATTAAAGCATTCTTAGGCTTTTCCATGTCACGTTGTGACGCGCACCCCCTTTAACCTCTACTCCACTCTCTGCTACTTACTTACACTGCTTACACTGATCCCTAAGTCCTCTTAATACTGCTCCTGCCACTGTTGACCGTTGGTTCCCGAAGAAGAAGTCCTCCGGAGTCCTCTGCAGCGCTCCATCTTTGCCTCCATAGAATGTCTAAGATATGGTTCTTCCACAGGAGATTACTAAGTAAAGTATGAGTACCTAGGCTTCCTACCTACTATTTTAGCTCAGTGTAAGTTAAATGTGTACTATGTAAAAGAACAAATTATGAGTACCTAAAATCACAGAAAATTTAATCTTTTGGCCAAAATGTGATCGTCTAGCCTAACAAATAGGACCCTTTGTTGTGAAATAGTAACCAGGATCTTTTCAGGGAGTCGAGATTTCCAAAGCAATTAAACAACTAGAAAGAGTTAAAAAATAATCTATTTATTTATCAAGATTTGTAGAAATATTAACATTTGAGATTTAAAACAGATTTTAGTGAGCACAGATTAACACAGATTAGAATATTAACAGTAATTGTTAATCTTAGTTTGGTTTAGTCAATATTTGAGACAAATATGGTTTTAGTTTATTTTTGTACATAGTTTTGTTTGTAGATTTTACACTCACAATTTTAGTTAGGCTCTGTGCCCGGTTATTGTTTTATTAGATAGATTCAAGTTTTCATTAGTTTGGTTTATTTTGGATTGATTTTTAATTGGTTGTTTTAGACTCTACCTAACAATTTACTTTATTATGTAAATGACTTCAACTGCTTGCAAATACTACTGCTAAACTGTCTGTTTGCTGGTTTTCTACCACGCCAAACACCAGTTCCTAACAAATGTGCGTGCCATGTTCAAGACCTGACCCATAGTGAGAAAAGAACATGGCAAAGAAACTCACCGTTCGATCAGATATAGACCTATTTCAACTACTTGATTAAATGTTTGAAATTGATGCAAGCAAGTTGATTTTATCAAGAACAAATGCAAACACAAATTCTAATCAACCTTGAAACACAAGAATGTAGGTGAAGCCTACACCGAAGTATGGTTCTGTAGACTACAGCAACATTCCAAGATGCAAATCAGACTTTATCACATTTACTGCTGAGACCTGAGAATGATCTAGAGAGCTACCTTGTCCAAATCGATGTAGTCAGATCCAATCCACTGGTATGAATCGTACCACGGCCTGCATTGCTTCAGCCATGATTTGCCCAAGCCATCTCACCAAAACGTTTCTCAAGCTATACCACTTTCACAGCTGAACTACTCAATATTTGCTGCTGTAGCCACATTACCGACACACTGTAGAATACTTTAGTTTGATAATCAGTTTGCTAACTCACCCTAATCCTAATTTAGACCGGCCGGTCCGCCCCGCCAAAGTCCCCAGTCCAAGTGCCCGTCCCTTCCTTTCCCCTCGCCCCCACACCCCGTTGCCATCCACCCCTCTTGGGTTCCCAGGTCTTTCAATGAAACCCTTTCAGGAATATTTTACATAATTTTAAATATTTTCTCTGTGTAAAATAAGCATTTTAAATTCTTTACTGAAACTATATTTAATAGTTTTGCTAAATTAAGCCTTTCCAAAATATTAATTAACTGTATTATTAGGTTTTTGATGGATAACATTATCAGACTCCTACGGGCCCCTCCTTGTTCTATCTACAGATTGCCGTTGACCTGACTTTCTTCTTTACTTTTTTTCCTGCCGATACATTGGCATAGACAACTTTGCATACAGCCAACTTTTATGAACGTGGTTTTGTTTGTTTTAGAACCAATTGAGCAAACGTTGTTAAATTGTTGTAAAAAAATTAAATAGTTTATTGGTTGAGAAACCAACGTTTTATTTCTTTATTTTGTAATGTGAAAGTAATGGACATTATTGCCAGAAATAATAAATATTTATTATTATTTATTGCAAAAAGGCGCCATCTAGCGAATATCTAATATTTCAGCAAAATTTCTTTAATTTTATTGATTATTGTACAACGCAAAGGATTATTATGTTCCCCTACATTTGTGAATAAGTGGCGGTCGAATTGCAAAGGCAGTGCGGACCGTCACAGCGCCCCCTGAAGTTTTTGCAAGTTAGATACTGAAAGAAACTTCACCTATACTTATTCACAAATGTTTCACGACCGAGATTATAAGCACCTTTCCCAGAGTGAAATTTTGAGTGTATTGTGTTTTAAACCATCCAATAAGAAACGGATTCAACAATTGAAAATCCAACTTGCTGACTCATCGGTAATGGACAACATACAATCGCACAAGATGCCTGAATGCCAAGGTCCTACGGGAAAGATGGGTTGTGAATCCACTCCAGTCCTAGTGATCCTCGCATTGTCTGTTCCGAAACATTCCAATTTTTCGAACGTACGAAACCTACAAATACGCCCACATGACATAAAGCACATCCTTAGAGTTTGGAAGTCAATTGTGCATTACAATTCGTCCCTTGTTTAGATTTTCGTTCGCTGAACCAATTGGTTAATGGACGGAGAATGTTAACCATTGGCCAAAGCACTCTCTATAATAGTACTGGTCAAGCTTAAGTTCTTCTGCACAATTGTTGTATTATTAATTTAAATAAATTAAAAAAAACGATGGGTAAGGCGTTACGCCGACCAATCCTATAAGCAGATTTGCACCCATAGTAGTGTCCAGATCAGTTTAGTCTTTCCTCCGTGTGGAGTATAGACCTCACTTTAGTTTCGCCTTGCGAAGAAACGATTGCCATCTGGCCTACCCCTAGCACCAAGTTTCGTCTAAAGCGAGATCTCTGTTAAGTGTTGTGTTTCTGGGATTGAATGCTTATAATCTTATTCTTCCCTTTTGGTTTCTTTTAATTCGCAAAGCCCTTCACTCCAAATAAAACTCGAATTTTATTCAGCATTTATCCATTCTTCTCATACTTCTATAAACCAAATAACCGAAGTACTCTTAAGAAGACAAAATACATTGTCTTCCATCGTCTTTCATTTCAAAATCTATGAAACTAATTTTAAGTATTTAGTAAATTCTTCCTTCTCTTGCAATTCTTCCCTTTCAAACTCCCCCCCTCCCCATTTCACGCTGCTAAACGAATTACAAGTCCAGTCCGGGAAGATGAAGTCAAAATTGACCTAACTCAACTGTTTTATTTAAAACATTTGTTAATAAAATGTTTTAAATTTTCTATTTTTACCCCATTTTCAAATTTACAATACCTATGCTCATAAACCAATTTAACACTTTTGTAACAAATTGTGTTCCACTGCTGGGTAAAACATATAATTTTGAAATGATTATATTATTTATGTATTTTGTTTTAAATATCAATTGACATTTCTTTAGATATTCACTCCTTGAATTTAATTAAGATTTAGTTATACCTAGTTATAAACTCAGACTAAAGTGCAATAACAATTTTAACCAACAATGTTTTCCTAAACACAACATAAACTTTCGCCTGTGTCCTGGAGGGAAATAGTTCCTATCCTCTTTAATAAATTCCATTTAAAAATATTACATTTTTATTCTTGAAATTAAAATATTTCACAGGATACAATTCTCTAAATTAAATTTTAGATTATTTATTTACTTTCGAACTTTAGCACCTGTAATAGCAACTTTGTCATCATCACCATTAAGCCACAAGAAGTCCACTGCTGGAGATTTCCAAAAAGACCGGTTGGAAGCGGCCTGCATCCAGCGTCTTCCTGCCACTTGGATGAACTTAGTAATCTTTATCAACAATTTTGTAACTACAATTTTTCCCATCACCTTTAATATTTGTATAGCCATTTTGTATCTCACTGCTGGATTTAACTTGTTTTACGTGAAATATTACATTAATTTAATAAAATAATTTAAATTTTAAAAATTTTGTTTCTGAAGACCAGTTTGAATAACGTTGTTTCCCTTCCTCCACTAAATAATTTAACGAAATAATAATAGCAATAACTTACAGAGTTTATAAGGATTTTAACCCTGATAAAATTTCGTGACATAGATCTACCTATGGCTGTCTCACATAAAATATTCAAACCATTTACGTTAAGGTCATTGAAAATATTCTTAAAAAATGTATCTTACAACCCAAAATATACACTATAGTATATCCTTTAATTCCGCCAAAACTTCCGAAAGGTTGTGCCACTGTAGAAACTTCTACAACCACACATTGTGATAAAATGAAGACTCTCTCTCTATCTCTGAAGTGACCCCACCCGTTCGTCAACAATGTAGAAGATAAGATAAAAATATTCTTTATTATACACCAGAGTACCAAGACATGAAAAGATGTAAAGGTACAAGTACTATTGGTAATTTAGTTGGTTTCCTTCCTACGAGAATGCCCGCAAGCATACACAAAATCTTTTACAATTAAATTCAGAATCTACTTTAAATATTATTATTTTTCTCGCCCCCCAAACTGAAATACCCTAAAATCACATAACCGCGTTTTAACTTAGCATGGTCATATAGGTTTTATTTACCCCCCTAGTTAGGATGTCTACAGAATTTACAAAATGAATTCCTCCCTACCACCACACTAGGTGCTATAATGAAGACTCTCTCTCTGAAATGAGGCTGGCCTTAGTCAATAATGTCGAAGATAAGATAAAAATATTCTTTATTATACACCAGAGTACATGACATAAAAACATGTAAAGGGACAAAGTACTATTGGTAATTTAGATTTTTTTTCCTTCCTACGAGAATGCCTCCAAGCTCACACAAGATCTTTTACAATGAAATTTAGAAGTTATAAAAATATTATTTTTCTCGCCCCCCAAACTGAAATATCCTAAAATCACATAAACTCGTTTTAAACTTAGAATGGTTATCTAGGTTTTATTTACCTCCCTAGTAAGGATGTCTACAGAATTTCCAAAATGAGTTCCTCACTATGTGCTATTATGAAGACTCTCTCTCTGAAATGATGCTGCCCTTTATTCGAGAACGTTGCAGAATATTTCGTTTCTCTTACTTGAATGTCTCGACACAATATATTTTACAATTGAGTATTTACTTTATTATTATTTTTTTGTCGCCCCCAAACTAAAATAGCCTAAGAACACATTTATGAACCTAACTTGATTACTGGAATTTTATTTCCCTTCCTAGTTAGGTTGTCTAGGGAATTTACAAAATAATTTGTGAACGAAAATTAATTTATTTTAATTATGTTTTGAATGTACTATTTAGATTTAATTTGTTTTAAAACAATGAGTATAGATTTTTTTTGTTCTTATTATTATTACGCCCCCTATCTATATTATACTATACTAGGGTGTTAAACAAATTAATATTTCATACTCTTTAATTGTTTATTTCGCTTTTAGGTTTTAATTTATTTGTAAAGAGTTTAAAACATTTGAGAATTTGAGTTTATTAAAAATACATGCCTGAGATTCACACACCTTTTTATCGGTAAAGCACAACTGTGCTGATTATTGATACATTCACCCTGTTATGATGTCATGTTAGACATTACTCAACCTTGTTACCACCTCATAATAGTATAAATTTCTAGCTTATGTATTATAATTTATTATAGCTGTTTAACATTAGGATATTTAACTTAAAATCTGTTTTTTTTTTCTAGTAGATATTTATTTTACTTGGCTTTTAGGTCTTTGTTTCTTTGAAGAGGGTCCAAGAAATGTAAATTCAATTTAATTTTATACTGAAATATATATAATTATCTGAGATCAATTCACCCTTTTATCAATTAGCGTTGATGATTAATAGCTGTGCTGATTATTGGTACATTCACCCTACTTTGATGTCACGTCAAATCTAAACTCTAGTTAGATTAAATTAGATTAATCCTCTTTATTGCACACCATACATACCTAATAAAAGTAGGTAACGAATTTCTTAATGTCAACGTTAGTTACAATCTGCTAATAGTATTCATTACTAGCTAATATGGTATAGTCTAGCTTAACACCCAGTTACAGACGTGCAACAACACTCTGACTGACTGATGCTATATAACTTACAATCATTATCAACAGAATTTAATCATGTAGACCCATAACTCTCAATCTATTATTATTGTTAATTCTTTATTGCACAGTGTACAAAAGGTGGACTTAATGCTAATGGCATTTTCTATCAAGCAATCTGTCTGTTCTAACACAACATATCTAAACAGGTCACCTACCAAAATGTAACATCTATTTATTTTGTCAATATCAATTTTGAAACTAGTATTAATATTGATACTAGGAATAATCATAACTTATCATCTCCACAATCTAGACTTGTAAAAATTAATACATCCTTTATGGGGCTCTGTACCTATACGATTCTACAATAAAATTCCTCAAAATATATTAAAGTTACCACGGACACAATTTAAAAAAAGTTTTAAACATACTCTATGCAAAACTTAGTATGACATTAAAGATTATTTGGGAAGATAAAATGTCTGGTATTTAATTTGTGCTGATAGGGACAATTATGTCTAGTGCAGCTAGTATAATTTAAGTTGAAACCTCTGTTAATTAAGCTAAGCCCTGTTTAAAAAGAATAATTATTAAATTTCTTTGTTGGCCTTTCCTTCACATATCTATTAATGATGAGACTAACAGTTTTGACGTTCATTAAGTAAATCCTTTTTGTTTTTATAGTGAATAAAATTTCTGAGTTTGAGTTTAGATAGATAGGTAAATAGAGAACACTTTATTGCACAACCAGAGAAAGAATTTACTTAGTTTACTTAAGGACTTAATTACAAGCAGGCAGCTTAATATAAGGAGAGCTTCTAGATAATGAAGTTACTGTTGCCCGTCAAAATGTTTCATAAAAAACTTGATTTATGACAAATCTCTTAGGACCTTATGGATGCAATTGATAAAATGTAATACTTTCATACGAAGTTTAATAAAATTATTCCTTTATTGACTTTTACCTTTTAGCATCTTTCATGGGGAAAGTTCTGCTATGTTAAGTTACGACAACATTAACTATTTTACTAATTTATTTATTGAGTACGGAAACGACATTTAGATTGGTGGGTACCTAAAGTTGAGATAAACTACCTGTATATAATCTTGCTTACTGCTTCCTACTATTTGATTGAATGCCTTAGCAAATCTTTTGATTTAATAAGTACCTACAAGGTTTACAAGATTTATCTGAATTACCTAGTACTTTCTAAAAAGTTTGTGAAGTTATAACTTTATCGCTGCATCTACTGAACTTATGAAGCTTTGATTCACTGATTTCATACATACATACATAAACTTACGCCTATATGCCAGAGGTGTAGGTAGACCAGGGAGTGCCACTTGCCATGATCCTGAGAGATCATTTTCGCTTCCCTGATTCACTGATTTCCTACGAAATGTAATGACTTAGTAACTAATTAAAAGTTTTGTTAGGTTATAATTGAATGTCACTTTTGTACTTCCTTTTGCAGTTTATCTATGCTGCACCTTTCGTAAATTAGAGTTGCAAGAACAAGTTACATCATGAAATTCAGTTTTACAGGATACTTAGGTTTTGAACTTTTGAAAGACGATTTACTTTTCTTTGTAACCAAGTTCCAAACTAACATAAAGTTGGACTAACCTTCAAGACTCATAATTTATAGACAGTCCCTCTACATAGGTAATTTAAGATACGCTTACACTATGCAATAACACTAATTTCTGAACGGCGCTAAACTTCTTAAGTTGAGCTGATTATTTCATTTCCCCTTTATATTCGCATTTAAAATTAACCTTTTAAGTGAAATAGATTTTCTCTGACATTGAATTCAACCAATTATTACATTTAACTTAGTTTTGTATTTGTTTAATAAAATCAACTCCCTTTTAAAATCCGTAAAAAACTAACACACATTTATGTGGGTAAATTTGCATATGGAATTTTTCAACAGAATTATAATACAATACACTGTCAACATTAACATCTTGAGACAATTCCCAAACATCAATGAATTTCTAAGAACACGGTATTGCCACAATTATTATTCTTCCATTGTAATATAACTTCATTAATCCTTGGAAAAAACTATACGAAATTCCTTTCAGTGCGTATTTATTATCATTAACTACCAAATAATCTTCTAGATTATTTATTTAAAGTTAGATTATTTATAGAACTACTTAAATTCACCGTTAATGTTATTGACTTGAGTCAATTCTTTCCAAAAGTTATATTCGACGAGTATGTGTAAATGCAACCTAATACACAATAACATACAATTTATGATTAATCACTATTTCAGATAGTGTGTGTTCACCCTAGATCATTGACAAAGTCACAGGAAATTGACTAGAGGGTTGCCAGATGAGGCGATTTATCGCCATTTGGGCAATCAGCGATCAGACGACAATAGGCATGATGACAGTACTGGATAATCACCAAAATTATGTATTCATTTAACAAAACTTGAATTGTGGATTATTTTTATTAAGACACTTATTTAGCACGCATTTATTTATTAAAAGCGGGATTGATAATTATTACGATAATTAAAATCTGCAAAAATCCTATGTCCGCCATATTAGTTAAATAGCGAATGAGGTCACTTTCAGGAACACGCGAGAAAACATAGATTAGAACCGAACATATTACTTTAGGTCTGTCGTAGTGAACAAACAGCCGATTCTCTGGTTTTATTTACGATCTTTCTTAGTTATTTGTATTTAATTTAAATCCTGAGTGAACAAACACGCATCATGGAACAAGGGTTTACTAAAGCAGACAGTGGTGATTTGCCTAAAATAGACGTGTTGATGGTGAGAGAATTTTTAGTTGTTCAGCGGAATTTAGGTATTAAATTGCGTTTTACACCACAGATTAATTTTACACCTTTGTACTGTGACGTCACTAGCGAACATTAGCGCGCGTTTCGGTGGGAATTTTAAATCTAAAAAGTAAAATGACAATTTTTATCATTTAACCTTAACTTTACTGTAACCAAAAATATGAAATACATTGTAAATAATGTAGGTTTTGAGACATTATACGACAGTTTTTCCAAATTTGTCATCAAGCCCATTGGCTATGTCGTGACCTTTGGCTACTTGGGAATTCAGTATGTATTTGAAGTTTTATAATGCTCGGAAGATAACTTGAACAAAAATCCGCGTTATCGAGATGAGTGCGATGGATATGTAAGGATAATTGGTTTTCGCTAACTATGAAAGAAAACATCGTGAGGAAACCCGAGTGTCCGGAGTTATTCATATACCTCAGCGCTTGGAATTGCCAATCCGCGGTGGACGTGCGCGATGATTAAGCCCATACTCTCTCCCTGAGAGAAAGCCCGCGCCCCACAGTGGGACGTATATAGACTGTTTATGTATATATGTTATGTATGCTAATTTGACTAACCTAAACTCCGAAATATTCTAAATCATCGGGCGTTCCCCCGCAATTGGGACCCGAAATAGAGATACCTATTTAGAGAACACTTTATTGTACATCAAAATGGAAATTACACACATATTTCTTAACTTAAGAGTACAGATGGCGGCCTTATCACTAACAGTCATCTATTCTAGGATAACCTTTGGATGGACTGGACTAATACATTGGAGAAGCGAGTAGATGTACAAACATACAAAGATAGTTTTAGAACTGTGTGAATTACACATGGCTAAAAAACAGAGTACTTATATGAAGTACAACCATGCGAAATCAAAGTAATTTAATGAAGTCATTCGTCGGGCATTATAAGTATTTCTAAATTTTGGCGACATTGACCGATCAACATCTGGCAACACTGATTGACAAAAGAGTTGTTTATTTTACTATTTATTCCATATAACGTCTAATCGGATTCGTAATCTGTTAATTAAAAGCTGAAGAACAAAAACAACAAAGATTGTTGTTGACTATCTAGACCTCGTCCTCATCTCGTTTAAACTGTAACCTCATACTAATTCTAATTAAGTTTATGATTTTCGAACTAAAACTTTCGTAAACACTACCTACAAATCAAAACAAAAACCCAAGTAAGTAAGTTTATTACCTTTTGTGGCTACCTAATCCCCGCAGACTATTGAAAGGTTTAGTTTAAATAAACATTTTATTTATAATATGTTTTGTTTCTTTAGGTTATATGTGTGCCAATAGCAATAGATGAGTCTACAACAAGGATTTGAAAGTTCTTCAATGAAACTAAACCAGAGAAGAAAAGGAACCTAAACTCTTGGCTTGGCAAAAGAACACAAGAAAAAAGACTTCTACACTATCTACAGTGTTCACACAAGGATTTTGTATAACTTACAACCTACAAAAGGTTTGTTTTATTTGTTCATCTATCTATCTATTTATTTTTAATTAGATAGAATTTACAAAGTTAGTTTGACGTCCATATACAATATAAGTTGCCTTCTGATTGAGTTTGTAATAGAAGTTAATCTAGATTGCAATGTAGTTAGTTAAAAATTGCATAAATTGATGCCTACATAAAACTCCATGAATGCCTTCAACAACTTAAAATGCTAACCATTAGATACTTTTCTTACAATAGGAAAACATTAATACTGTGGCCTAAATCATGAACAGCTCCCGTGAATAAGTTTGATTTATTAACCTATTTTTCAGAATTGACAAGTCGAAGAGGAAATACAACCCGTCCGGAAGCACATCAAAATTTATTCTCCTAAGATCCTATCTAATGCAAACTATCCATGGCCTACCTAAAAGTGCTATCAGAGAATCTAATTTGCAGACCAAATCTACTTTTAGTTTTATTGCTTGGGAGTAAACCTTATCTTGAATATTTAGGTCTGCTAATACAATTGCATGTATAAGTGGAAAATTCTAAGATTTATGCATAAGTGAGTGATTGACTAAGTAAGTACTTAAGGAAATAACTGAAATCTCCACAATTAAGTAGTAATGTTGAATGTATGCATTATAATTTCAATAAATCACTGTCATTGCTTTATTTATTTCTCTCTTCTGCCTAATTACTCTTGCTTTAAGTTACTATCTCTTTGCTTTACATAATGATAACCTTATATTTAATAATAGAGAACTTAAATATCTTTGCAATCTTGCTGCCCTTAAACCCTCACTGTAAATCTCAAGTATAATCATAAAAAAGAAAAGTTAAGCTTTAACACTGCTTGCTGTCAAAATAGCCACATAGCCTTATGCTGAATCTCAAAATGAATGATCAATCTAAACCAACCCACACCTAAACTAGCTTCTTCTCAGAATAGATTACTTTTCACTCGATATATCTCAATCTTTCTCTCCGATTAAATTTGTCTTTGAAACCATTTTTAAACAAAAGCATTTTCTCAAAACAAGGAAAACCATACTAATTTGAATTCTATGTAACTAAGCTTCTCCCTGAGATCAAATAGTTACTTGGCAATGTTTATTAAACCAAAACACTTCCTCAAGTTGTCTCAGAAGGAGAAAAACTTTAATTAATTAGTTAAGCTTCTTCATTCAGATAACACAGACTCACTTCAACCTACCTAGCTAATAGTTAAAGATAATTTTGGTTTTAATTAAAAATACCACACAACAATAAATAGGCATGTGAATCCAGTCAAGTATTATCAGATTAGTTAGTCAAAAAGGTTAAAACGCTGAAATACACAATAGACAAATGATCTAATAATTGCTTTGGAAAATCTCAACTCCCCTATCCATTTCACAACAACATTTGTGGCATAAGGCCAGATAAGATACATACATAAATATCCTGGTTTACTACGGCACCATTTGTGACGCGCACCCCCTTTAACCTCTACTCCACTCTCTGCTACTTACTTACACTGCTTACACTGATCCCTAAGTCCTCTTAATACTGCTCCTGCCACTGTTGACCGTTGGTTCCCGAAGAAGAAGTCCTCCGGAGTCCTCTGCAGCGCTCCATCTTTGCCTCCATAGAATGTCTAAGATATGGTTCTTCCACAGGAGATTACTAAGTAAAGTATGAGTACCTAGGCTTCCTACCTACTATTTTAGCTCAGTGTAAGTTAAATGTGTACTATGTAAAAGAACAAATTATGAGTACCTAAAATCACAGAAAATTCACTTCTTTTGGCCAAAATGTGATCGTCTAGCCTAACAAATAGGACCCTTTGTTGTGAAATAGTAACCAGGATCTTTTCAGGGAGTCGAGATTTCCAAAGCAATTAAACAACTAGAAAGAGTTAAAAAATAATCTATTTATTTATCAAGATTTGTAGAAATATTAACATTTGAGATTTAAAACAGATTTTAGTGAGCACAGATTAACACAGATTAGAATATTAACAGTAATTGTTAATCTTAGTTTGGTTTAGTCAATATTTGAGACAAATATGGTTTTAGTTTATTTTTGTACATAGTTTTGTTTGTAGATTTTACACTCACAATTTTAGTTAGGCTCTGTGCCCGGTTATTGTTTTATTAGATAGATTCAAGTTTTCATTAGTTTGGTTTATTTTGGATTGATTTTTAATTGGTTGTTTTAGACTCTACCTAACAATTTACTTTATTATGTAAATGACTTCAACTGCTTGCAAATACTACTGCTAAACTGTCTGTTTGCTGGTTTTCTACCACGCCAAACACCAGTTCCTAACAAATGTGCGTGCCATGTTCAAGACCTGACCCATAGTGAGAAAAGAACATGGCAAAGAAACTCACCGTTCGATCAGATATAGACCTATTTCAACTACTTGATTAAATGTTTGAAATTGATGCAAGCAAGTTGATTTTATCAAGAACAAATGCAAACACAAATTCTAATCAACCTTGAAACACAAGAATGTAGGTGAAGCCTACACCGAAGTATGGTTCTGTAGACTACAGCAACATTCCAAGATGCAAATCAGACTTTATCACATTTACTGCTGAGACCTGAGAATGATCTAGAGAGCTACCTTGTCCAAATCGATGTAGTCAGATCCAATCCACTGGTATGAATCGTACCACGGCCTGCATTGCTTCAGCCATGATTTGCCCAAGCCATCTCACCAAAACGTTTCTCAAGCTATACCACTTTCACAGCTGAACTACTCAATATTTGCTGCTGTAGCCACATTACCGACACACTGTAGAATACTTTAGTTTGATAATCAGTTTGCTAACTCACCCTAATCCTAATTTAGACCGGCCGGTCCGCCCCGCCAAAGTCCCCAGTCCAAGTGCCCGTCCCTTCCTTTCCCCTCGCCCCCACACCCCGTTGCCATCCACCCCTCTTGGGTTCCCAGGTCTTTCAATGAAACCCTTTCAGGAATATTTTACATAATTTTAAATATTTTCTCTGTGTAAAATAAGCATTTTAAATTCTTTACTGAAACTATATTTAATAGTTTTGCTAAATTAAGCCTTTCCAAAATATTAATTAACTGTATTATTAGGTTTTTGATGGATAACATTATCAGACTCCTACGGGCCCCTCCTTGTTCTATCTACAGATTGCCGTTGACCTGACTTTCTTCTTTACTTTTTTTCCTGCCGATACATTGGCATAGACAACTTTGCATACAGCCAACTTTTATGAACGTGGTTTTGTTTGTTTTAGAACCAATTGAGCAAACGTTGTTAAATTGTTGTAAAAAAATTAAATAGTTTATTGGTTGAGAAACCAACGTTTTATTTCTTTATTTTGTAATGTGAAAGTAATGGACATTATTGCCAGAAATAATAAATATTTATTATTATTTATTGCAAAAAGGCGCCATCTAGCGAATATCTAATATTTCAGCAAAATTTCTTTAATTTTATTGATTATTGTACAACGCAAAGGATTATTATGTTCCCCTACATTTGTGAATAAGTGGCGGTCGAATTGCAAAGGCAGTGCGGACCGTCACAACGTAACCCGTTTATCAATCCTTTTCAACCGAAGTTTTAATTTATTTGCAGTTAGAATCTTCAAGCGTACCAAACTTCTGTGATAATATTGTTCACTAACACTGACATTCATGTATGTAATATTAGGAGACCCGCCTTTCTAGCCTTGGTGAACCAAATCCGAGATCATCAGATACGAAGATGAAACTGTACCTGTACTTTCGGTTGCATCCTTTGACGGTATAAGCGGGGATAAGTTATTTCTGGAAATGCGATGTCAAAGTAAACATTATTTATCATGCATTTTGGCGTGTGGATAGGGTAAGAAGGTTATTTTTCCGCTTTCGATTTTGCGTCAGTTATATTCCACATTATTACAGCTTAGGATTATCATCATCATCAGGCGTTTGACGCCCACTGCAGGACATAGGCCTCCTTCGTGGTTTTCATAATCATGTGGGGTTTTGCCATAATCGCCACGCTTGGCAGGCGGGTTGGCGATCGCAGCATGCGGTTGGAATCTCAGGAAGACGCCGCTGCCCGTCTCCTGGTAATTGATTTCCATAGTCGCCTTCTACGACATCCACGGAAGGAAATGGAGTGACGCTATTCTTAATCCGGCGCCACATGGAGCAGCTTAGGAATATACTTGGTAAATACGATTACTAAAGATTTGTGGATTTCTTCTGTTACAAATTATTTTATTTTATTTCTGGTGTACAATCTACAATAATAATATTCTATCTATCTATACGGTAAAATGTGAAATTCCTGAAACAAATCCAATAGATTTAGTTGTACAAAAACTTCTGTTCTCTGTAGTTGTTTAGTTATACAAAAATTCACAGATTTTGTGCTCCACACGACTATCGAGCACATTGGAAATGAATCGAGTCATAAATGTCATGTTAAAAATGTCGTTCTGAATTTTTCACTTTTTTCAAAAAGGTTAGGCTACAAGGCAAAGCCTTAACCCGATTGTTCAGAGGAGTTATTTAAAATTTTTGATATCATTCTTTGTTTCCAAAATATCGAGCACTAAAATAAAAAAAACCGAAAAAAATTTTTTTTTTTTTTTTCACTATGTTGGCTACGAATTTTTTCGTTTTTGACTTTCTCGAATAATTCATTTTGCACCTTAGAGCTCTGTGAATACGAGTCTTTTGAGCCTTTTTGAAAATCATATCTCCACAACTCTCCGAGATATAAGGGGATCGCACTTTTTCGTGAAATCGAAGCCTGCACTGGAGCGAACGAAAACACGTTTCCAATATCGAAACTTCTGTTCTATTATTAGAGTGATTTTTTTAACTAACAGTGTGTACTACGTAATTTTTAAAATCGCGCTTTAAGAGCATCACAAGCCTGATAATCATTCTCTTAAAAATTTGGCTTTAAAAATTATCTATCAAACAATGCCATTACAAAGTAAAATGAAAAACAAATAAGATAAGATATTTGTTTATAAGATATTTGTTTATTTTCTGTCCACAAATTACATTCACACCCGAAAACAACATTGAATAGGTAAATGATACAGAGCAAAGGAATGTACTATTTGTGGAAAGACTGGAGCCTAAACTAGATCAAAAGATCTGTATCTTAGGTTTCCAGGCCTCCCGTATTACAAAGGATTGGTATCATATTCGTAGCGTCATCAGCATAAGGTACACGGTATTATTACGTTACGGTTAAAAAAATGACAGATGTTATAAAGTAAGGTAAGATGTATGTATGTATATATGTATGTGTGTCTCTGCTCAGCCCTACGACCGGAGTCTTGGGTTCGGGTTTCAGCCACTAAGCAGAGGGTGTGTGAATGTATGTGAGGAATGTATTTTTCTGAAAGAAGATTTTGATTAGTATACATCATACTGGAATGAAAGTGGCTGAGAAAGTCTAGAGTTATACGCATATGTAATTATGCAAGTAAAATAGGCAGGTATTAGATCTCAATTTCCAGAAGCTTTTCTGTTTGATCATAGCTAAGACTGTTTAAGTGTGCTGTTAATTTCTGTTTTAGTTCATGTTTGGTAAGATCAAATATGTGGAGGCACTTGTTTAGTGAATTGTATATTCTACCAGCACGAAAATAGTAAAATCGTTGCGCAAACGACGTTTTCACTGGCTTAGTTTCACACACGGTGTAGAACCTTCTGACATTACTACTCTTTATACGATTTTGATTGTTTGTCAGAGAATGCTTATGCACTACAGTGCACAGTATGTAAAGTTGTCTGACCGTTAAGACTTTGGTTTCATTGTATAAATTCACCGTTCGATAAAGTCTCGGTTTAAAATATATAACCTTAAGAAGCATTCTCTGAGCCCTTTCTAGTTCCATGAGAAAGGTTTTTGGAGCACCACCCCAAGTCCTAATACAATAGGTCAGGATAGATTGCGCTAATGATAGGTAAACCATTTTTATCACATGTCCGTCAGCAACATGTCGAAGATGTTTAAAGAGGTAAGACAACTTTCTTAGTTTTTGAGACAACGAATGAATATGTTCTTTAAAGGAGAGATTTCTGTCAATAATTATGCCTAGGTATTTAATTTTGAATGTTTCACCAATATTTGGGCATAGACAGGGAGATTCTCGATTAAAACCACATTTGTGAGCTATAAGGGGTTGTAGAGGTGATGAGTTTGGATCGTTTTTTATTGTGTAAATAATATATTTTGTTTTATCCTCATTTAACGTGAGAGAGTTCAAAGCAAGCCAGTGACACACATTAGTGAATCCCAACTGCGACACCTCGTATAGATCCTCTTTGCTGTGAGAGTGAAAAGTTAAAGCAGTATCATCAGCATAAGCAGTAATTTTGCAGTTTTTTAAATTAAGTTCGCACATGTCATTTATATAACAGAGGAAGAGTGTCGGTGCTAATATGCTGCCTTGGGGTACTCCGTGTGTTATAGGGAGTTCTTTACTTTTAGCATCACCTATTTTAACGTACTGATGTCTCTCTGTTAGATAACTTAGGAACAGATCAAGTGGGGTACCCCTAACACCCATATTTCCCAACTTTTGAATTAGACGAGGAACAGACACCGTGTCAAACGCCTTTGCGAGATCTAAGTAGATGGTGAGACACTTTTCACGGCTGTCCAGTTTCCCAACAACAAAGTCAACTAGTTCATGTACAGCGTCGTCAGTTGAGAGTCCAGCGCGAAAACCAAATTGGGAAGGCGATAATAGATGGAACTCATCAAGATAACTTGTGAGTCTAGAGTTTAATATACGCTCAAATATCTTTGACACAGAGGTGAGTATCGAGATAGGTCGATAATTGTTTACACAAGATCGGTTTCCCGCCTTATGGATGGGATGGACTATGGATTTTTTCAAAGCTCTAGGAAAAACACCACTCTCCATACAAAGGTTTAGCAAAAAGCTAAGTACAGGCGCAATCTTATCAGAGATAGACTTTAGTGCTTTCGCTGTAATGATATCCCATCCCGCTGAGCATTCGCTTTTCAAATTATTTATAACTCGTTGCACTTCTTCACAATCAGTAGGTAAAAGAACAAAGGAATTTACAGTAGTTGTATTATTACACACAGAAATTGGCAGGGGAGGCACGTTTACATCAATTTTTTCAGCTAAGGTCTGACCCACCATGGCAAAGAAACCATTTATCGAATCTATAGTCACAGAGGGATCTCTAGATTCGAGGAGCTCTTGAGCAGTAGAGTTTTGTCTCTTAGTGTTTGTTACAGTTTTAATTGAATCCCAAAGCTTTTTAGAGTTACCCTTTGCTTCCAATAATTGGTCTCTTTCATATTGCCTTTTCAGCTTTTTTAGAAGATTATTACAAAAATTTCTATATCTCTTATACGTTGTTTTTAAAATTTCGTTATCAAGTTCGCTTCTCAATCTTTTATGCATCATATCCCTGTTTTTAATACAGCGTAAGAGCCCAACTGTGATCCAGGGTTTTAGAGCTATCTTACTTCTAGGTATTCTTACGGTAATTGTGTTAGTGGTTATTAGTTTAGCCAATATTTCCAAAAATAAGTTCATTGCAATTTCAGGGTTGCTTTCCTTGTAGATATGCGCAAACTTGTCTACATTGCAAGTTGCATGTAGTGCATCGTAGTTAATTTTATTATATGTATTTATTTTCTTAGATGACTGAACTATTTTAGTATTATTTAAACTTAGTAATGTGGCCAGATGGTCAGTTACAGAGGTATTTAGGGTAAAACTATAAGCTTTTGACTTCGTTTTTAAAATAATATGGTCCAAACAGTTTTTGTCTCTTGTAGGAGTGTAGCTAGAGGGCATGAGACCGTGAAACGATAAGATATCTAAATATGTTGTAGTGGTTGAACTTACATCTAGTATGTTTATATTAATATCACCCATTATAATGATATTTTTTATGGTGGAGTGTTTCAACAGTAAGGTGTCTAGCGATGCAAGAAACTTGTCCGGATTGAGAAAACTAGGAGGTCTGTAAAGAGCTATCAATAAGGTGTCATTGTTGACCTGGGCGGTCAAACAGTTTGCATCCGAGAAGGTTGGTTCTTGTATTATGGAATTTATTTGGTTTTTTATATATAATACCACTCCATCATTCTGATTATAATTTGAGTTCGTTTTAAATGAGTTGTAGCCTTTCATTTGCGGTAAATGGTCTAGGGAAGAAAGCCAGCATTCAGATAGCACTATGATGTCACAGTCAAAACCTAGACTAGTTAATAATATAAGTAAACTGTCATAATTACAGTTTAGACTGCGGATGTTTTGGTGCAGGATTGTGAGGTGTAGATTAGGTGTTTTAATGTAAGACCTGCATTCTTCTGGATCACAGGCAATCGGAAATGCAATATTAAATTCCTCCAATGAGTTTATTAATTGTATTCTATTTAACCCTGCCATGAAAAAAGTTATAAAAAATCGTATTAGAATGCGCAAAAACAAAGGTTGTAGGCATTTTATAAGCATTCATAGTTTTTATTTCGGATACATGGTGAAACAGAACATAGTAGATGCAGTAGGAAGTTTTTATGTGTGTGTATCGAGGTTCAGTATAGTTTGCGTGTATGAAGTGAGGATGTGTGTGTGACAGTGTGTAATATAAGTTTAATTCTAATCTAGCATTATAACTAAGAGACCCGATCAACTGAAAGAGGGTCGGGATAGGTACACATTTTCTGTTATTTAGTTGCTCTAATGTCCGGAGTTTCACCAAAAACACGCTGCAGGTCCTTTTCGGAATGAATGGTGAGAAATGTTGCTTTTTCGTCACGCTTGACCCGAATATGTCCGTCCTTGATCCAGACAAAGCGCCAACCATGTTTACGGGCAGTATTACGGGTTTTGCCAAACAGGGCTCTATTTGCTTTGGTTAAACGTTCATTAACATAAAATGGCTTAGGATCATGGTTCGGTAGACCAATATCGGCGGTGGTGACACCACGACGAGCGCGAAAATTGCTGAGGAGGACATCTCTGACCGCACGACGCGCGAGACGGAGTACGATAGGGCGCGGTCGGGGAGAGGGTCCGTTTGCACTAGTACATTGTAGACGGCGGGGGCCAGCTCGCATTACGCTAATGACGTCACGTTCATCTAGTTGAGTACCCACTTTCATCGCAATTGCGCGCGCTATGTGCGTTGTGGACTCACCATCATGTTCCGGAACGCCAGAGATCTCCAATACATTTTCCAGACTTATTTGGTCTCGGTCGTTCAACTCCGATCGCAACTCATTAATAACATCCAGGAGCTCCGTACTGTTTGGAGTAAACTGGCTGGTTTGCTGACCTGCATATTCCTTAAGATCGGATTTTAATTGTGCGTTTTCAGTTTCCAGTTGTAAAAGTCGAGAATTTACACTCTTTAATTTGTTCAACATCTCATCCTGCAACTTTGCTGCGGCCAGGTTAAATTCTACGGTTAGCGATGCCTTTATGGCTTCAAGCTTGGAGTCGAGCAAAGCTTCAAATCTATCGTAGGTTATATTCTCCTGTGCGAGAGTTTCGAATTTATTTGGCATATTCGTTTTTCGTCGGATGGTTACATTAAGGTGGTCTGTAGTGTCGAGCGCACGGACTGGCGTAGAGCAATTTGGTCCAGACTTGCGTTTCGTGGCACACTTGCATTTTGGACAGATCCACTTACGCTTTTGTTCTTCGTCTGGAATGGCACCACCAATACAGATGCCTGTATGAAAGAGTTCTCTGCAGTTCTCGAGTGAACAGGTCACGTAGTCCTGGTCTGGGATGTCCTTTAAGCAAGCACCACATTTTGGTAGAGCAATATTCGGCAGGGGCGTCATAAAGTTCCTTGTAGTTAGTGAGTGGTAGCAAGAGCGCTAAGTGAGTTTTGCTTTGCTTAAACTGCCAGGCGTATAACAGTTGTAAATTGTTGCTATTTGCCTTAGGCAGGCGTTGGTGACACCGTAATAATTTATCACACACTACCCTCCACGAAAAAGGTTTGGGTACCAAAAATGAGCACTAAAATCGTGGATTTTCAGTACTTTAGGGAGTATATCAAGGTTTCACAAGTCGTTTTTCACATCACACGCAACGTAAAGGAAATTTGCACAGGCACTTCCACCACGAAAAAGCACTACTTATTGCATTTTCGAATATTTGTTACGGGAGCAACAACAACACAGACCACTCAGTTTGACGCGCGGGGGTACCACCGTGAATATAACAACCTATCTTAAATGGACGCTCAAAGAAGACAAAAAAGACGCTCAACCGAACGTCTTTAAAACGGTTTATTTTCAACCAAAAATAACAAAGTCGAAGAAAAACTTTCTTGCTCGCCTTTCCTGGAAACCCCTATTTAAATACCGTCCCAAAATCCCCATTTCAAGTACAGCGTGTTTAAATTGAACTTTTTACGACAAAAGGGGTTGAATGCTCATCTCTTTGTGAAACTCGAACAGTCCAGTTAATCCCAAGCGGAAATCAATCTCGAGTCTTCAGCCTCGAGGGCTTTTTACTCTTTCAAAGACTTGAAGTTGAGGAAGACAGAAGTTGCGCTTTATAGAATTATTTATGCAGCCTATATACGTCCCACTGCAGAGCACAGGCCTTCTCTCTGAGAGATAGTATGGGCGCGCACACCCAACGCGGATTGGAAATTTCAAGCGCTGAGGTATGCGAACACCTCAGGCACTCAGGTTTCCTCACATTAGCTTTACGTGTTACTTACTTGCATTTGACTTACTTGCGTTTTGTTCTGATAGATGAGAGCGGTGGTACGCTGGCCTTAAATTTAAGAGGTCGTGGGTTCAAACTTAGCGTGTAATAATGACTCGCGGATTCGTAGCAGCAATAGCACTCGCAAATTTATAAAATTTACCAAATCTACCGTTTACCAAATTTTTGCGCTTGAAATTGACCTCTCTCTTTCTCTCTCTGAGAAGGTCTGGCCTGCCGTGAAACGTATATAGGGTTATTCTAAAATGCCCAATTCGGTATTTGACACGATCAATTATAAATTCTTTCATATTATGTTCGATTAAAACAAAAATTACGAAATATCTCGGAAAATGTATCTCTTTTAGTCAATTACTAGTTATTACAATTTTTTAATAGTTTAAACATAAAAGAGTGCTCTGAAATGTGACGTCATAAGCCAGTATTTTCATACAAAATTCCATTTTAAAAGTAACTCATTTCATATTTTGTCAAATACCCAATTCCTGCTATATCGAAATTAGAGGTTACGTACACCTTTGCTCTATTAGCATTTTTCACAGAATTATATTTTTTGACACATCAGGATTTATGTAATTTTGCTAAATTCGCTTTACACGAATTTGACCCTTACAAATAATGTTTGATATGAACACCTTAGATTCAAAACATAACACTTTTTTAATCGAATCTCAAGCGAAGTGACGCGCACATATTTTAAGTATGGTATTTATTAATAAAAGAACATGCTACACGCTTGTTACAATAAGGCAATTGCGAATGTAGTATTAAAGACTAATGTCCTTCTACCTTTTCAAATTATGTTCAGGAGGAAACGCATTCGTCCCCATCACGCAGCCAAGAGTGTCGCAGTAAAAAAGTGCAGTCCCGTCCGCACCACTTTAGAGATTTCAACAAAATTGCTTTCATTTCCGTTTAGAAATCTTGACAACTTGAGTGAGAGAGGCTACTCGGAGAATTGTTCTGCAGTAGACCAAGTTGGTATTATATTTATGACCCACGAGCTGAATGCGTCTTGCTGGTTTTATGACCGACGGAGCCGTAACGTGGACACCGGTAGGACTAGTCTACCAATTACAAATCGGTCATCGTGCTATAAAAAGGTTTCTTGGACGGATTACATCAGAAATAAGGTGATTCGACACAGAAATAATGTGTTTGACAAAGCATAAAGATTAGTTAGTTAAAGTAGTCGTGGGCTGGGGCCTGTTACATAGAACTACAATTCATGGTTTACTATGACGATTCGATGTACATCACAAAGTCGGTTAAACCACAGATTAACACGTAGATTCTGCTACGTAATGTACATTGAATTTGCATAATAAACTACGAATTGTAGTTTTATAAAACTCGGTCCTGGTCACATCTGCCCAAGAACAGATAACGGTTGGAGCAGAGAGGTTTTTAATAACGCACACAAATTTCATGCGCTGGGAACAACAATCTAAGGACGATTGCTGGCAACGACTGGATGAGGATGGCCGATGATGGCAGTTAACGAATATTGAATAACAGATTGGATTGAAGTTAACACTGATATTCAGGTGTGTCTGTGTATTTTTGGTACGCTAGATTTATAGGTATACATCTAGGGTGCCAAAAATACACAATATACTACTATGTACTAGCACATAACAACACTCACTCCATACCTATAATCTCAATCTTGTCATATCCCGACGCCGCAAAAGTGAAGTTATGCCTACGATTCAACCCAAATTCTCTTATATACAAAAACACTTCATGTTTCTTGGCCCTTACTTATACAGTAAAATTAATAAAAAACTCCCGTTATATAACCTGAATTATCCGTGTTGCGCCGGATTAAGAATAGCGTCACTCCCTTTCCTTCCGTGGATTCCACTAAGGACATCAATTACCAGCAGCGTCTTCCTGAGATTCTAACCGCATACTGCGATCTCCAATCCGCCTGCTAAGCGTGGCGATTATGGCAAAACCCCTCATAGTTATAAAAACCACGAAAGAGGCCTATGTCCTGCAGTGAGCGTCAAATAGCTGATGATGATGATGATGATGATATAATCTTAATACTTATGAATGTAAAAATGCACCATTTAATTATCTAAAGAAACTAATTATGAAGAAACCGAGTTGATATTAAAATCCAAACATAATTCACCTATTACATTGAGTTGGTCCTTCTATAATAACACACCCTCTCACACACACTCAAGCATATTCACCAAACACACAGAGAGGTTCACATACACCAACTAAATACCACAACTACCTACATTAATTTAAATTATCCTGTAAGAACCCTTAACAGTAAGAATCCTTAAACTCATATTATTTAACTCAGGTATTGTACTTTTCTTAACTTACACATGTCTAAGCTACACACCTAGTCTTTTGAATGTTGAAGAGCACTGTTGCTTGAGATACAGGTCTAGAACTTCGTTCAGGCGCAGAAGAGCATTGCTTATATGCAGCTTCGCCTTTTGCCTAAGATATTGTAACACCTTCGAAAAAATGTGAACAAACCACTATTTGTAAATCTTAAAGAAATAAAGATAATTATCATCATCAGCCATTTAACGTTGTTTTCATAACCATGAGGGGTTTTGTCATAATCGCCACGATTGGCAGGCGGGTTGGTGATCGAAGTATGCGGTTGGAATCTCAGGAAGACGCTGCTGCCCGTCTCTTGGTAATTGATTTCCTTAGTCGCCTTTTACGACATCCACGGAAGGAAATGGAGATAATAATAAAGATAATGAAAATTGCTTCGGCCAGATGTCGCTGCCTGTACGTAATACAGAGAATTTTGTAAAGAGGTTCGAAATTTCACTGATGCCTGGACTTGCTCATTAGCTCAGTTGGGAGAGCGCTGGCACGGTTAGCCAGAGATCGCGGGTTCAAGTCCCGGCATGGGTGGAATTTTTAGCCTCTAAATAGGTTTTCAAAATTGTCCTCAGCACGGGTTAGTGCAACAAAAAGAATATAATAGTACGTGCTGTGATGGATTGTTGTTTGCGTGCATGCTTGTGAAAAATGTAGTTTTTTGTGTGGTTTTCATTGTTGTCGTGGATGATTGATATTACTACCTCTTTAATCTTTATTTCTCTGCGTTTGTCCATCATATTTGTTCATTGCGGTGAGTTTTCTTAGTCAAAATGGCATTAATTCATTTGGAGTGCTGTTCAACAGACTTTTTGGTCGGTTAAACTTCAATGGGAGGTTTTCTTTTTAACTATTAAAAAAAACGTTCCAATTTTCGACCGTGGGCAAACTTGAACGCACTGCAGATCGCTTACATACTCAGATTAATTCATAGAAAACTTTTAAATTATACGACTTCAATGAGGAAGACATTAAAGTCGTAGGTTCTTGCTAATTTCGCATACGAATCTTCGATATGAACAAAAGAGAGGAAGTAATGCTGTCAGTACGTTTCGTTTTATGATCTCAAACTACATCCAAGTGAATTAATCAAAAAATAATGTGACGTTCCCTTCCTTGCAGTAACGTACCAAGTGCAGCGCCATCTATCCAGCGACTAGGGAAGAAATAAAAAAAAATAAAAAGAAAATCCCTCATTTCCTTTGTTTTCCAATCTTAGTTTTGAAAAGAAAAAGCATGTCATACAATTAGGCCGTGCTGTTCCAAACATGACTGTTGATTGCAAGAGGAAAAATGGGGTTTTTAAACATTTCCACACATTGTTATTACGAGAAATATACATGGATGACGGGCAGGCGCAAATTGAACAAAATGTTTTGTTTTCCGTGTTTATTATTTTCCGACTTTAATTCAGTTTTGAGCAGCTTGGGTTTTACGGATGTTTAACTAATTTAGCCAAGAAATTGAATTGAAAAACATATTCGCAGCTGCTTGCTACTGTACGGATAAGCAGCGGAATTCAGACATTTTTTTCAAATTAACAATATTTTTTTAACAATCTTTTTGCCTGCGTTTTCTTTATTGTTGGCTTATTAATTCAAATTTTTATTTCGGTTATGGATCTGTGCTGGCGTGGTTCGATACGATAAATAACACATTTTCATTTTGTTTTAGCTTATGTGTTAACGTTTTTTACTTTCTTAGCCTAATACCTACTAACAGGCATGCATGCGAAGATTCTACGTAAGTCAAAAAGGCTTTTTTAAGCCACTTTCATTATAATTATTTGAAAGACACTGTCGTCATCAAATCATCATCGCTTTTTTGTATGATGAATCTTTAGAAGAAGACGTCTAAACGACGCTTGCATCCAATCGATGAGTTTTTTGTTTTGGACAAAGAGGGGAGCCCCTTCATCATAATTCCACCGTTCGCCGCTGATACATACATACGTACATATATACATACATACATGCCGCAAGTGGTGATAGCACATCAATTGACCGCTAGAATATTTAATATCTCGCTTGAATGTTGTATATTATGTAGTTAATTATATAAATATTGTTACCTACTTACAATAATATGGTGGCTTTAGTTCGGAGCAGTTTTTTTTCGCGTTTTCGAAGTTTTTCCAAAGTAAAAGTAGTTTTTGTTTGTACGAAGAACTCCCTTTTCAGACGTTTATTATGGTGATTTTCTTTCACCCTGTGTAATACAGAGACCCTTTTATGTGACAGATTTACTTGTGGCAGAGTGGATCGGAGAGCAAAGATTGAAGCTTTCACGTGGAATAGGCTGTACCAGCAAAGCTGGCTTTTGTGAGCGAATGCCACTCTGGCAGGCTCAATAGGCAAAATAGCCTTATGGCAGGGTCTACTCGATGATGGCAAAAATCACAAAAGGATCTCCTTTGTGTATTATTGAGTATGAAAACGACAATATTGTAAACTACTATAACGGTATATTTTTTTCTAGTTAGAGACTTGTAATAAGAGGTCAAGGATGTGGAGGAAGATTTGACCACATAAAATAGAAATGAAAGAAAGAAATAGAAAGCGTTTATTGACCTATTAAGACAAAGGGTCGAGGCTCAGCATTGTGCAACCAAGTCAACGCAGTGATCTTGGCAGTACTGATGTCAGTTCATCATCATCATCAGTTCCTATTATGCCTCATCAGGGACATAGGGCTCTCAAAACAGATTTCCACAGCGGTCGATTTTGCGTCTACAGTTCAAGCTCGTCCATATTTGTCCCCGATTGGTTGTTTACTGCTGGGCTGAGCGTGTTTTAAAATGTCAGTCATTAAAAATATATTATACAAGGTGTATATTATAACCATGTACATATTTTTAATCTATGCGGATTTTGTCAATTATTACTTACTATTTTCGAATGGATACATCCGAAAAGTTTGGTGGTTTCACTCGTCAATACGGCCAAATTTAACTATGGGAAAACTTCTAAATCACGGAGAAAATATCAGCTGTTCTGAACTAAAGTTTTAAAGCTGTTATATACAAAAACCACCTTTTGCGCTTTAGAATTAACCTATCATTACAAGAATTGCTCGTTTGGAGTAATAAGATTACAATTTTCAATTTCTCAGCGAATATAAACACAACTGTTAACTAGCAGTCAAACAAAAAGCTAACAGGCGAAAAAGGTTTGTTACATTCGAAACGAAAAAAATACAGTTCTCAGAATCCCACGGACTAAAAAAACAGACTACAGTGGAACTTTGATCTCGCATAGGGTGTAGAGAGTAATAGCCAAGCAATCTGGACAACTTAAGTTTTCTAGCGATTCGAATGTGAATTTATGGCGGAATGAAACTCGGGTGGACGGATGAAACATTGGCTGAAGCTTTGAAGGATGAATGGGGTGATCCCTTTTGAACACGGAGGTAGGAACTGGGGGCAAATCTTCTGAGTGCATAGTTGTTCAAGAGAGTGATATTGGCAAGAATATTGGCAAGAAGTTGTCATTTTTTATTTTTATTTTGTACTCCTGGGCCTCATTAAGACTCAGAACAAAAAAACAAATCTTTTATCTTATTTTATATTTAATTATTTACCGACTTTACTTGGAGTATGCCTAATTTAAACAGGTTTGATTTAATTTCCCCTTACCGTAATCTATTTCGACATTATATAGGAATATAAACAATCAATTTTCTTACTTAAGTTTATAGCTAAGATTAACTTACATGAATATGTAATATAAAAATATTACCTGCCTGACACTAGATCGGACTTAATTAATACTTGTTTTTCTACCAGTTTGCCTGCCTCACTTCTTTGGGCTCTGCACGCCGTTCACACCGGGTATCGGCAGAATACCAGAACTGGAGTTCACTTGCAAACTTTCCACATATGCCAAGTCGGAACCCATTTGCACTTGCCTCGCCCAGGTCGTCATGTTTTTGCTCTTATTCTTAGACGTGGGCTACACAGAAAGGACGTGAGGCAAGGGCACGGTAAAGACGCGACGCTTTCTATAGAGTCACACCACAGAGCGACCACAAAGCAAGGACTGTGTATGACTCGTCGCGTCGCGTCTTTTCCCCGCTCTCGCCTCAAGTCCTTTCAATGTGGCCCACGCCAGTAGGTACTTTACTTACCGTATTGTATAATAGTCGAGTTGCTGTGTGTCCATCATTTATGTATGCTTCTATCTTGTCTATGTTTTCTCAGTGCTGTTACTTTGTGATGTAATATGTAATGCTTTGTGTTATGTCTGTGTGTCTTTCTTTCTTTTCTCAATAAATCAGTTATCTAGCAATCTGTTTCATTGATGTTGCAGTCTACGGGCCGATCGTATTATTATATATTATATTATCTATGGTACTCGATACATAAAAAATACAAATATGAAATATATTTATTTGCCAAAGTAAGATTTACAAAAATAACAAAGAAAACAGGAATATACATGGTTAATATTACTAAAAGCAAATGTTTTGACATGATGTACTGTTTTTTGTATGGGTTGTACAGGGTTATTTCTAAAATGGGCAATTCCTGAAACACCCCAATTAGAGTCTTTTTTGCACAACCACTTTTCTTCTATGAGTTTTTCTCAAATTAATATTTTTTGAGTATCGGGTTTACATCATTTTGTTGAATTAGCGCTTTACGTGCTCTAACAAGATCGCAGCCTTTAGTAAATAATTATCCTACGTAGAAGAATGTCAATTCTATGGAACACACACGATTTTAACCAGTACCTATAAAACAACGCCACCTCAAAGCAGAAAAACCACAAAATATTTTTTTGCCATAAACGGAAAATTGAACAAAAAAAAAAGAGTCGCGGTAATACTTATTTATTTTATTTATCAATAAAAATTAATAAATAACTTCCACACAACACAATCACTGGTCCTGGTGCCAAACTAGGATACCCGGTGTTTTGGTATCCAGGCAAGACCCTCACAAATATGGACATATACCCAGACTGAGTCCATTTGTACAAATGTACAGCGTCCCCCAGCTGGAATCGAGCCCACGAACTCCGGTATGGTAATCAGACGTGATACCGCTGGACCAACGAGGCAGTCGAATCCAACTTACATTTAACCGGGTTTGAGTGTTAATGTAACATCAAATTTTGGGAGATCAGTCAGGGACATTCACGTAAACTTTGGGCCGGTAAGGGACGTCCCAGGCGGACACACTTCAACCAAATAGGGGATGTATTGGGTAAGATAAAAAGGACCCAAAACCGGCGTGCGTGCATGCAACGACTAATGAATTTGATGAAAAGAGGTCTCGGGCAGGATCGTGGCAAGTGGCAAACCCCGATTTTTGCCTTCCCCTCCGGGATACAGTCGTGAGTTTATGTTATGTTTTATGCTTTTACATAAACTTACGCGTAGCTATAATGCATTAATACGGCAGCAGACGACTATGAACATAATATTATTATACAACTCTGCGTTTATAGGCGTATAAACCTGACGTAGTTACGGCAAAGTGTAGGTATACTTTGCACCGTTTCATACGGACGGAGTTGAATTAAAATTGTCAGATAAAACGTGAACCATTAAACGGTATGCCATTAGCATTAAGTCCACCTTTTATTTTATTTATTTGACCGAAATCCACAGCGTACAATTACAGTAACCGTCATAATTTGTACAATAATAATAAACAATTTGTAATTCTTTCTTTTGGGCCGAGTTTCATAAAACTACAAACAAGAATCGCTAGTGTGCTGCTAAGTTAAGATTATGGGACGGTTTCTGAATTGAAAATTTCACTAAGTAAATACCTACTTAGATAGCGTTCTTTCACGCTCTTTTCTCAGAAATTCGAAGAGACAACACTACAGTTAACCATTTACTAAGTGACATTCTCAATTCAGAAACTGGCCCTAAAGCACATAAGTCAAATTGTCATTAAATTATTGTTGTACACAACAAAGTAATTAAAATTCGTTGTTTCATGAAGAAGGTAATAAAAATGTTGTAGAGTAATTTTATAATGTTTTTTTTTTCACTGCCTCAAAAATTTGTGTTTTTGACATATGTGCCTAGTTCAAGCCGCGGGTTCCCTTACGATGTTTTCCTTCACAGCTAGCGTGTGGTATTGCTACTACAAATTCGCAGATGTACGTAACTTTGAAAACAAACAAAGTCATAGGTACATGCCCAAACTGGGAATCGAACCTGGGTCTCCCGCTACCAAGTCCATTGCTGGGCCGACTAAGCTGTCAGGATGATATCGGTGCTGGGCAAGCCTACTCCATCTAAAATACAATGTCCCAGCGTCCGAGTGGTCCAATCACTTAATACTTCAGCGTTTGAAATCGCCAATCCGTGGTGGGCACGCGTAGTGATTAAGCCCACACTCACTCCCTGAGAGACGGCCTGTGCCCTACAGTGGGATGTATATAGACTGCTTATGTATATGCTTGGCTGAGATACGTAATAGTTTTGTGGGGCTCAGGATTTATTTAGAGCCCAAAAGAAATGTCTACGCATTACCGTCAATATAAACCCCACTTTATGCAAGAAAATATACTTACCTTACCGTCAATATATATCCTAGACGTCGCTCTATTTGTACACAAAAATATGAATCTCTTCGAGCAAAAAAATGAACGTCGTAAGAACACATTGGTCCTTCCCGCACCCAAATTAGAAATTTTCAAGAATAGTCCACAATTTAGATGCTTACTTATTTACAATAAACTTAAAAATAATCTTAAAAATTAAAAAAAGAATACACAAGATTTAACACTCGACTTAGAACTCTTTTAACGAAAAAGAGCTAAAATGAATAATATATGGGTGATAAAGAACCTAGGTATAAAAAACTAGTCTAATCTCTTAGATCAAATTTTTAAGTTCTTTAGGCACATGCATGATTTACAATTGTATACGCCACGCATGCCAATCTATACCCCTACAGAATTCATGTTCAACTAGTCAAGTAACTTTTTTATCTTTTCGTAATTGTTCATGAATTCGTTGAACAAATGAAATATTTACCAGCGGCCGTGTCGTTGCCGTAAAGATAAATGTTCCAATATCTATCCCCCCACTTCCATAGACGGTTTTCCAATCCACTCCGTGAGTTGCATTCGTCTACTGCTGGCCACATTCATCCATTACTGCCGTATCTTTATTTTGACTTATTACTTCTGCAATTATTGATCTCTAAAACTAAATATAATATAAATATAATAAGTTATTGGCTCTGTTCCGGATTTACTTACTTGATTTTTTCGGTCGGGATTTAAGCTAATAATGTGCTTGCGAAAGTTTTAGTTCGAAATTATAATTAGTATTTAAAAGGCTGTTGTGTAGTTTCAAATTTGAGCTAGTCTGTTCCGGGTTTACTTAATTGATTTTTTAAGAGAGTGAGTCGGGATTTAAGCTAATAATGTGTAGTGCTTACGAAAATTTTAGTTCGAAAATATAATTAATATTTAAAAGGCGGTTTTTTAGTTTAAAATTGGGGGTAAGGTCCTCTTTAGTTTTTTATTGTTACATTGTTTCCTAATTATGACGACTACCTTAATTAGTTTTTCTGTGATTTTTAACGCGAATGTATACTTTGGGTGTCAATCTAGTTTTAAACTAGAGTATATTACAAATAGAAACAGCAAACGCTGAAATAGTATCAATGTCACACGCACACTCCTTTATTTTTAATTATTCTATGTAAGCATGTTTGTTTGTAGCAATAAATCATTCATTCATTCATTCATTCATTCATTCATTAGGTATGTTATATTAAAATTGTTTCCTGTTTTACATGCTAATAAACATAAAAAAAATAATAGAATTTACTGTAATCTGTAGAGTTCTGAAGGACCCGATCGGGCCACCATAACAAAGGTTTTTAATTACTCTTTTCAAGGTCCTAATCTAACAGATTAATACTTCAATGCTATAATTACAAAAGCAAAGACAAAAACTATTATCTTAGAGGTAACTTTTGGAAGAGACACATTCGTCCACTGCTGGGCACTCTCGCTGAAACACTTTCTAAACTCAAAACACCGTGATTTTGGATTATAGACCACACTCATTAGAAAAAAAAATAGCTTTTCGATTGCTCGTGCTTATCAGATTATGACAGTTTTTAGGGGAGGTCTTCAATACCTACAAGCCACTTCTTTCTGTCTTCGGCCATTATTATCATTATTGTCATGTGCTTCAGATAGTAAATATTACATGAACTCTCGCCTGTCTCCCGGTGGGGAAGGTGGAGACCAAGCTTTGCCACTTGCCGCGACCCTGACAAGCCTCTTTCCTTCAAAAAATTATATATTTTTGTTAGAAAGGCGATACTTGAAAGGATATCCCATATAATTTTGGTCAAGATCAGTTCACGGGATCGATAAGAATATCAAACTCTTCAGTTGGCAAAGGCGTAAAGAAAACGCGATAAATAATACAGTCAGCGCCATATGGTGTTAAAATTTGCCAACTATAGTTTCTGTTTAATACAAGTTATAATGAAAGATTTTAGGACGCATTTTGAGATTTTCTTTGTCTTTGTCTATTAATCAGTTTTGTTAACGTAAATCCATCAAATAGAGCTTCAAAATATCGGGTTTAGGTTGAGTGGAAAATTTTCTTCTAGCAGATTTATGGTGAAATATTAAATTTTAAATTACTTACCTCGCTAATTCAATAAGTTTACTCAGGCCAGCACATTGCGTGGGTTTTTGCGATCTATGAATGCAAATTCAATTTCAAAAACATTATACTTTGAACTTCACAAAGACGACAAGAACGGACGTTGAATAAAACGAAAAAGTTGAAATTGTCTTTGATAGAATTACAATCAAGAAATGCAAAGAAAAGACATAATTTCCTCCAGAGTATATTTGAAATCGTGAGCAATGTTTTAAGTATTACATTTTAAATTTATATTAATAAAATCTTTGTACGTAAGAATTTTAATTAATCGTAATATTTACAATAAGATCTAGGTCGATATTTGAGTTATCTCGTAAAACAATGTATTTATGCGTCTGCACCATTATAATAAAACGCTTAGAATTCAATGAAAAGACAAAATCTAATAAGTTTTTTATTATCAGAGTAACTTCATTTTTCGCAATTTTTTTGATCCCGAAAACCCCAAAAAAAATATTTTTACGGTTTTATTTTGTAGTTTTTCCTAAGTTTTTATATTTTTTCTGTGATTTAGAAGTAACGTCACTGCAATCTAAGTTAGACGTAAGTTCCCCATTGCAACGTTGCCGAGCAACAGCCACACAACAACGCAATAACGCTTTGCGACCCCCATTCTGCGTGCTCTGATACCATATTTATTTTTCAAATCGCACCAGACAGACTGGCGGAATCCAAAATAATCTGTTCTATTTCGGTCCAATCAATCAGTTAGCTGTGTGTACAGAATGCACACCGCTACAGCTACGTAATCCGGTTACTAGCGAGTGACCCTGTGGGAGCTGCTTTTTTGGACCCTGAATAAAGAAATATAAGTAATTAATACATACATAAGCAGCCTATACGTCCCACTGTAGGGCACAGGCCTTCTCTCAGAGAGAGAACATGGGCTTAATCACCACGCGTGCCCACCGCGGATTGGCGATTTCAAGCGCTGAGGTATGTGAATAGCTTAGACACTCAGGTTTCCTCACGATGTCTTCCTTCACGGTTAACGAGTGGTATTGCTAATATAACTTCACAAATGTACATAACTTAGAAAACAAAGTCATAGGTACATGCCCGCACTGGGAATCGAACCTGGGTCTCTCGCTTCCGAGTCCAATGTTCTACCCACTAGGCTACCACCGCTTCCGGTCACCGGTCACCGCGTAAGTAAGGCGCTAATATTTATTTATTTCAGGCAATTCCTCTACAAAAACAATGGTGGCTTTTGCTATATTAGTAATAATATAATATAATATACCTACACCTACATTAGAATTAAATGTACGGTAAATTATATTTACATTACTCAGTCCCAGCCAGCTCCACTGCTTGTCGGCATCACGTGCATCGACACCCAGCGGCGCTGTATGAGGACCGTCGAGGACAGAAATTGGCGTGTCTTGGGGGAGGCCTACATCCTGCAGCTGACGAGTACGGCTGATTGATTGATTGAAGTCAGACTTAGGGCCAGTTTCTGAATTGAGAATTTCGATAAGTAAATAGTTAACTGTCTCTTCGAATTTCTCAGAAAAGAGCGTGACAGAATGTTACCTAAGTATTTACTTAGTGAAATTCTTAATTCAGAAACTGGCCCTTAGTCAACGTTTTAGCGGTCAGAAATATAATATATTTCAATTTTCAATTAGCTTTAATCTAAATATACATAATTATTATAGTTAATTTAAACTGTAAAAAATTTACGGCTTAAGCTTTTACGTCTTACCATTAGCAATAGTTAACATAACTAATTAAATTGAAGAAATATAACTTTACTTATTTAAAATTTATGGCGCATCCGAAATTAATATTTTGGATAAAACAATAAATAAAAGCACTCGATCATAACAAAAATACTCCAATTTGCCGTCGAGGGTCCGGGGGCTGGTGTGAAATATTATAATATTAAAACGAAATATTAGATTTCTAGTCCAACTCACTGGACCGACGATCTGAGGCAGATTGCTGGCAGCGGCTGGATGAGGATGGCCGAAGGGGTTACATATTCCAGCAGTGGACGAGTACGGACTGATTGATTGATTATTTTTTTTAATTCGCGACTTCCAATAGAATTCTCGTGTTTTGTATGTCATCCGAAACTGGGGCCACACTGAAGAGCCAGTGTGGAGTCTTCCGATTTCCGTGCATCTGCCTATACTCCCAGGGGCACTGCAAAGCGCGTGTAATACTGATTAGTTGCACTGCGGACTGCGTTGTTGTGGCATTAGCTACTGACTGAGACATTACGTACATTTGCATACACACGATCAATGTTTCTATAGTGCCAACATGACTACCAGACTACCGACATCATTTCTAATACTAAGAAATTGTGGCGAAAGATATACTTACCCTGAAAATAATACATTCCTTTTTGTTCAGGCAGTAGTGTGAAAACAGTTTTTTTTATACTTATTAAAAAATTAATTAAGCCAGGGTTTCCCAAAGTTATTTTGACGCTCTTGGGTGATTCAAATTTATCTGCGACGCCAACCTGCCATCAATGTTCAGAGAAAAAAACTCACATAACAAAAGTGTTTGTAACTGACAAACAGTAATTTGCGTGTTTCAGTAGTTGCGTATTTTAAAAATAACCCTGTATATTTCTAACCACCTCTGATATAAAAGCTAATGATTATGGCCATTCTAACTGAAATGATGATTAACGAACCCACCGCGAGCTCCATATTGCGCGTTAAAATCCTGTACATGAATACGCAACGTAATAAGTCCCAGCTAGTTAAAACAGTTGACTCCAGAAGGCGCACTTTGATAGATAGATAGATAGATAAACTGACAGCTCCATCTGCGGGTGCCGCTACTGAAGCGGTGACCAAACTTAAAATTATGAAAAAACTGAAATAAAAAATAACCAACAACCCGATTCATCGTCATCATCATCATCATTCAGCCACAAGAAGTCCACTGCTGGACATAGGCCTCCTCCATGGATTTCCAAAAAGACCGGTTGGAAGCGGCCTGCATCCAACGACTTCCTGCCCGACTGCTGAGCATTAACTACTAAGCAGGCGGGACCAACCTAGGTACCTCTAAAAGAGTTACATTATTGAATTTGGGTCCTGCCTGCTTAGTAGTTAATGGTCAGCAGTCGGGTTGTTGGTTATTTTCACCCGACTGCGGCGGAGCCCAAAAGGAGAGTAATGTGTTTAGCTCGTATGTATGTATGTAAAGTATGTCCGATTCTATGTTCCCTCATAACTCCTTAACCAATGGTCAAATCTTGACAAATAAGGTCTAAATCGATTCGTCATCGAGACACTCGAAAATAGGAGTATGACTATTTTCTCTTAGATTTTCCTGTTAATGGATGAGGCCTTAGATTGTTTATTAATTTTCTAAATAATCGGATTAATTTGTCAACGCTATAGGGGGTCGCCTTGAGAAGAAATTTCTTGACTTTGCATTTCATTCCGGTAAGATTTTTGCATTTATTAATTGATGCGGTAACTTTTTTTATACTTAGTTGGCATTAAGCACTCTCGTGCATATATTACTGCGTGAATTTTTAATCATTAGAAGTATTATAAAGGAGCGTTCTTTTCGTTATGATAAAAAATTAGTGTCTGAGTACATACATTAGATTTCCAATCCGCGGTGGGCACGCATGGTAATTGAGCCCATACTCTCTCTCTGAAAAAAGATGTGTGCCCTGCAGTTTGACGCATATGGGCTACGTAAAAAAATTAATCTGTGATATATTTCTGTCTAAAATTAATCTGTGATATCTGTAATATATTTTAATCTGTGTTAGGTATCTTATAATAAAACAATATTCAAACTAAGTGACGACAGTAAAAAAGAAGTACAAAATTTAAGTAACAGCTTAGATAAGACAATTTTAAGGGTAATAAAGAAGAAAATCTGTATTTTTCTTTTTTCAGTCTCTGCGAATATTCTAGAACGTCTAACATCACTGGACCATAGTAATCATACTTGCTGAAAAATATCGTACGACATAGATAACGAATGTAGGCAGTGTGGTACCTACCTATGCCTAGATCAATAAAAATATGCATGATTCGCTGAGGTATAGCTTTTATATGTATAACAAAACAAGATTAAGTAATAAACTAAAACAAAGTAAATTAAACTAAATAATATTACGATTGAAATTATGTTAGTCAAACCTTCAAACTTTATCATTTTACCGATTGAATAAAACGTCAAAAATAAAAAAAATATTGAAAAATTAAAAAACCCGACTGCGTAAACTAAATTGAGTGCAATGGTACTACTGTCGTCTTAGTATCAGTGTCATAATCCATTTTGCATGCATATATCGGCTCCCACGACGCTGAGTGTTGCTGCCGACGCTCTGGTGCCTGCGATTAGATTATTATTATGCTGTTAGTATCATCGGATGTGACTTGTCTAAGAGGCTACTTGCTCGTAGTCCACGACAGAGAGTCTTAAAGTGGATTCCTTGCATAAGTCTCCAGGGCCTGAACACTGGAGACTTTTCAAAAAAATTCAGTAAAGCAGTTATAAATAACACTTAGGCCGAATTGCACTATTTCTTAAATGTCACTTAAGTCGATATTGAAATCGACTTTTGTATTAAGAATTTTTGTTAAATGCTGTTTAAGACACATTTAACAAAGCGGTGCAAGTTGGCCTCAAGCTCTGTTTATTGTTTACTAACAATTATGTTAATTTACTGTTAACAGTTTTAAGCCGATCAAAGAGCATACAAAAAAAAACACTGTTGTTAAAACATAAACATAAACATTTACATACAGGCACATACATTGCTTCTGGCCCCACACTAGGATACCCTGTGTCGTGGGAACCAGAAACAACGACATCACAAACATGTAAACGTCCAAGACCTGGGGTTTTTTTTTTTTTTTTGTGTCCCCAGCCGGGATTCGAACCCGGGACCTCCCGCACGGTATGCAGATGCACTACCGCTGCGCCACGAGGTCGTCAAAAAAGAGCGAAAAAGCGAGGGTTACAATCGATAAGCACACAAAAAAAATTCACTGCTGTTAAGAATGTGAAAAACTCACTACTGTTCATAAAACAAAATGTTTACTAAATTAACATCAAAGCTGTTAGTTTCAGAAATAATGGATTATGTGGAGAAGATGCTAACAAAGAAACTGCACATTTACGATCCTATTTATAAAAATTTTACTCCACTAAAACACTCTTGAGGCGGAGTTACAGCCGATTTATGACAGGAACTCATCCCATAAATCGGTGTTAACTCTGTCTTAAGAGTGTTTAAGTGGAATCTACTTTTTCTAAAAAAGGCCGACTTGGACCACTTCTTAAATATCACTTAAGTCGCCATTTAAATCGACTTTTGCTACATTTAAGACAGTGGTGCAAGTCGGCCTTAGACCGTTGTTCTTTTCAAAACACGTTTTAACTTAATGAACTTAGTGGGTTAACAGATAGTATACGAAAAAACATCTTGAGGAAACCTGAGTGTCTGAGCTATTCACACACCTCAATCCGCGGTGGGCACGCGTGGTGATTAAGCCCATACCCTCTCCCTGAGAGAAGGCCTGTGCCCTGCAGTGGGAAGTATATATAGTATGTAGGCTGCATATGTATGTATGTATACGGAAAACCGGGGATTGACACACACGCGCAAACTTTACCCCCCCCCCCCCCCCTCTTAGTAATTTTATGAGTAATTTTTATTGAAAGTATAGTTTTTGGTTTTTCTTTACTTTGCATGCATTTAATATTTTTCATAAAACACTTACCATTTGTGATTGTAACCATATAAAAAAGCTCGTAATTGGCCTATGTATAGTCTAATCAAAATTGTCCATCCTAATTATATTTGTGCTGTGAGCTTCTTGTTACGGAATAAAATAAAAAATAAAATAAAAATTAACAAGAAGTGGTGCAAGTAGATACACCTTCCTTAAAACTGAAACATAGACTTAAGTTTAAACTGCGGGACTTCAGAAAGTACAAAGAAGTAAATGTTAAAGTCAAAGACAAAGTAAACATTTTATTCGCTATAAAAACAAACTAATAACTTAATGAACGTCAAAGCTATTAGTTTCACAATTAATAGATTATCCGGAGAAGAAGCTAACAAAGAAACTACTCATTCTTTTCAAAACCGGTTTGCTCAATTAACAGAGTTTTTAATTTAAAGTTACACTACACTATATACAATCGTCCCCGTTAAGGGGATCCAGTGAGCTAACTAGCGCCACCAATAAAAAAATCATATCTTCTTTTACAGATCGTATTGGCAAAAAGTGTCAGTATGATCTCTCGATCATATTAACAGTGATTTTTAGGACCCACGATAAAGAACCTAGCATTACAATTCATGCCAAAACGGCCGTTTATGTCTATCTAGTCCCAGGTTTTTTGCCTTAGGTTCAGGGCCATGGGTCCTAAAAATCACTATTAACATAAATCAAAGAAACTTGAACTGTAAAAAAAGATATGATTTTTTTCTCTACGGAGAGGCGCCAGTGTCACTCCTTGGACCCCCTTAAGTTTAAACTGTTCGACGTCAGAAAATAAAAGGAAGTAAATGTTAGCCAATCATTTTACAAACATACCGTAAAGTTACCAACTTTAAGTTGGGAAGAAGTTCATTTTTGGACAGATATGGAGTTCTCATTTTAAATCCGATCTAACTTTATCCATTTATATTTGTAAACTGTTTTAAAACATATTTCAAATCACTGATAAATAACACATAAGGTGTAAAAAACTCGTATAAATCCATAATTAACATAGGCTGCCATTGAGACAGCATCCAACATAAGGAGAAGTAAAAGCTTGGATCCTTTCAGATAATAACGTGCAAAAATAAATTGAATAAATCCGAGTACCTATTTGAAGAACCTCTTATGTATTTCAGCTGAATATTTGAAGAACCTGTTGAGTTATTGATGGCTATCACGGAATCGTATCATATAGGCTTTGATGTATTAAGTTTAAGATGATTTGAGAAAAGATGGTCAGAGTCAAGTTTTTTTCCCGCTGCCTTTTTCTCCACTACAAATACGGCCCGAAGGTAGCGGCTAACATAGTAACATAGCACATTGACATTCAGCAAGCAGAATGTAAATTCTTTACGTTGAAATAAATTACTGATTTCTAATTTCTGTTTTCACGAATGATCAAACATTTCGTTTGCATAGAAATGTATAAAATTATTTAGCCACAGCCTCATCAGGGAAATACCACCACGCTCATTTAAGCTAAACAAATGCAATTGGATTTTCCTCCAATCATGAGTATTTGATTAACAACAGCCAAGCAGCGTTGTTTGGTGGCCATAATCATTCATTCATTAGTTCCAATCAGATGCTGTTGAAATTGACGGGAATAAATGGCGGAGATCTAAGCAGGTAAATTTAGCGGTAGTTTGAAGAAGGGGGCCAAACCTATTATTTTGCAAGTTAGTTTGAAGTAAGGATACATTCCTTACTTCAAACTGACTTGCAAAATATGTAGTCTTTATCGCTCTGCATCTTGGCTAGTTTTCCTTAAATTTTAAAATTAGGCCGATGGTTAGACTGAAGTTAATCGATAGAATAAGTTATACACATTAATCAGAAATTTTACTGCTAAGTTCTTACAAAGGTATATACATATATAAACTCACTTCTGTATCCCAGAGGGGTAGTTCGCCTAGTTCCGTAGGTCACTGCCTGGTTCTTAACCTTTATTATAACAAAAATGCTAATACAGAAAGTCAATAAATTTCTCAGAAATAAACAAATTTTCGATTTTGCAAGTGCAAATGTGAGCTGATGCCCGCCCCGCCCGCTTAGAGATTGTAGTCAAAACTAAAAGAAGAAGCTTACACAGACTAGCTTACTATTCCTAGACAAAATATCAACAATTTTTTACACACGAAGAAAGTCTACAAATAGATATGTAGATGTCTCATTGCAGGGCAAATGCTGCATGCATGTGCCATGTGCCCAGCTTAAACACCACGCGTGTGTAATGAGGGCTTAATCACCACGCGCGCCCGCAGCGGATTGGAGATTTTAAGCGAGAAAGTTGGCACGTGGTATTACTACTACAAATTCATTAATACAAGCCGGGATTCAAACCTACGACTTCTCGAATGACACCAGAGTTCTAGCGTAGAACTTGGCTTATTGCCGAACCTTTAATGGTACCTAATAAAATATTTTTGCGGCATTAAGTCCAATCTTTTTTATGTCAGTAAAATAAAAGTATCAATAAATAAATACAGTGAAACTGGGTGATTAGAAGCTGGAGTATGAACAGAAACAAAAGTCAAAAAAGGTTTTCACCGCCTCATCTCGCCGGTCACTAGTAATTGTAAGTTCGGTTCAGCGACGTCTCAGTCTCTGATTGACATATCTGACAATAGACCCTGTTGTTTTAGGCTCAGAAGAAAATCGGTGACAAAAACCTATTTCCACTTTCTGTTTCTATTCATACTCCAGTTCCCATTTTGCGGTAAATAAAAAGTACTGTCTTAGACTCATTTAAGTAGCCTCAGTTCAACACGATTGCAAGTAGCTATGAATTCAGCGTCCTACGCTCCTCGAAAGAAATACTGCACCTGAAATTGCACGGAATTACCTATTCGCCTGGCGCGTCTTCTTGAGAATGTTAATAAAAGCGTCCCCAGTCGCTTGTTGGAGAAATATGGAGTTTTTGCCGTTTGACTCGATCGTTTTGATCCTAATACAGAGTTACATCTAAAACCTCTTCTGAACCTCTAAACTTACCTCTGAGCGCATACACATAATAATAGGAAGTGTAAATAAGAAGCATAATTATATTGAGTATAGCTAAGATACTTAACCCCCAGTTTCTCATACACTAACACGCTGTTAATCTACTTTTAACAGCTATCAATTGACCAAGTGAATACAAAAAACCACTGACAGCTGTTAACAGTAGATTAACAGCTTGTTAGTGTACGAGAAACCGAAGGTAAGGCAGTCGTAGGCTTTTTTAGGGTTTCATAGTCAACAAGGAAACCTTATAGTTTCGCCATGTTCTCCGTCTGTTTGTCTGTCCGTCTGTCCGTCCGCGGCTTAGGACAGGGACGACAAGTACTAGAGAGCTGAAATTTTGCATATACTCGTATATACATATTTATTACGCCGACAAAATTTTAGAACAAAATCACGAATTATTTTTTATAGGGTACCTCCCCCATACCTAAATGCCATTTTTTTTCTTTTAAAATCCATTGAAAATTACTTTGATGAAGTTGTTAGTTCTGTAATGCAGATAAAAAACCTCTTTCTACGGAACCCTACACGGCGTGTGGCTCGACACGCGCTTGGCCGGTTTTTAACTAATATATAATGTAGATATTTGTGACAAAATGTGAACATAAAATGTGTAGTGCCTAAATGACCCCAATTTGGATTTTGTGTTGTACAATATTTTTACATTAGTACATTTGCTAAAACTTACAATGTGCCTCTATATCTTTCTTCTCTAATCTTTATTAAGGACATACCTACTATTATAATTTTTATGCCAAAACTATTAACTAGTCTGCCCTTGACGATACATCTCTTTGGTGTGTTATTATGTTCCATGAAAATATATGTTTAGCGTTTTTTTTTTATTACACGTTTCCATACCTCAGTCTTTTATATTTTAAGTCTTTCTATATGTAACGGTACCTATATAATATTATTAAAATGGGATGAATTCATGAGATTCAGTCAGAAAAGATACGAAGATATCTTTAGATCCTGCAACGAAGTCGTTGAGAGGAATATATTGAATCGAGCTCCGTATGTATATTCCATTTCATTCAGCTTTGCAGACATGTAAACAAACCTTTACAGAGATCATTTAAATACGGGAATAGCAATAATGCCGATCAATTTATTTGTAATCCAAGATCATTCATTCAACTCATTAATGAGATTTATAAAAGTAAGAAATAAAACGCAAGATTAACGGTTTGACCAGTGTCAAAACGGGAGAGGTTGACACAAATTTTAACTTACACATCCCATACTAAGCTAACTTAACATCCCATACTAAGTTAACTTAACATCCCATACTAAGCTAACTTGGGTCGTGGCGATCTTGGGATTCGATTGCCAACCCAATATATACATTTTCTTGACTTTGATAGTGTGGGGTGACCTGATAGTTCATATACTTCTTTTGCACAAATATAATGTCAGAAGGTTGCTTTTAATATGAAAAGTATGTATTCGAAATAATGACACGATATAAAGATTCACAAGAGAAACTATATAGTAGGTAACCACTCAGAGACGATTAGTAATAGAGACCTGAAATAATTTGGCACAGATATGCCGACAAAAAGGCACAATAAAATATTAAAATAGTACATTGTTCACCGAGAGGAGAAAGTGACCGATTACCGTCGAGGGTGTCGTTTGAAGCCCGAGCCGTAGGCGAGGGCTTTAAAACACCCGAGATCGGGAATCGCAGTTTCTCTCGAGTGATACATAGTGCTTTATACTACACCTGCTTCACTATCACTACTTATCATTTTGATAGATTTATTTTACTTTCTACGAAAACTGAATCCTCAAACAACACACAAATTGGAAATGGCGCCAATGGCGTCTGCAATTTTCACATGTTCTTTTTTCAAATTGTTTATCCTGCCGCCGCAGGGTCGCACTGCCAGCTCGACACCATCCAACACACAGCTAGTGGCCAGTGTCATTTTGCGAACTTGGAAATAAAAACTCACTGTAAAAACTTTTTGGCTTTTGATATTTAGGTTACCGGCGCATAGTCTTACCCAAAATTAAAAAAGAAAAACCACGTAAGAAATGGATTTTCATACACTTTTCTCTCCCGCTCAGATGCGTTTTCTCCCCGCATATTTGTTCGATATGCAATGACGTACTTTCTACCGTAAATTTGATAAAGTATTAAGGTACTTTCCGAGCAGGTGTAGCATAAAATAACACCTAAATTAGGGATGCATTTTTTTTCTCGCCTGCGCTATAGTATGGGGTATTGTTGGATAGGTCGCTTAAAATTATTGTGGGTGTAGGAAAAAAATTCAGATTTAGGGATCCTTTTGCGAAATATTAAGATTTAACGCGCAAATTTTTGATAGCGTAGGGGTCTCCCCCCCACCTCCTGGCTAAACGGTTCATTGTATAACCGTGAAAAAATTCAAATCAGTAGCATATAATTATAATGAACTTAAAAGGAAAACTATCACGGCTAAGTAGGCTTTACAATTTAACGAGTGCTGGTGACCAACTTATAAAAGGAAAACTTTGCACATATTCCATTGAAAATTACTTAGATGAAGTTGTTATTTCTGTAAAGCAGGTAAAAAACCCCGTCCCCTACGGAACCCTACAATGCGCGTGTCCCGACATGCACTTGGCTTGTTTTTTTTTAATTTCCTATTACAACGATCGCAATATTGGTCGCCACGATCATTGTACGTGAATGTGTAAGTGGGTTTTGGAAGAGCTTTGCGCTATTGGCGATTGGAGTCCAGAGTCTCGATCTGGGTTCCCTCGAACTCTTTCAGTTATGCTGTCTCGAATCAAGTCTGAGATGATCTCCTTGCAGTAAATATTTCGCGCCAATCGTTTCATTACAATTCTTGCAGTAACATATCGTAGTGGACTTAGACCACTTTTCCTGTTGAAAATGACCTACAAAAAGTTTTGCTATGAAACTGCCGAAACTATGTTCAAAAACTTGGCCGCATTCATAAAATTACAATTCATGGTTCACTATGATAATTCGATGTACATTGCATAGCCGGTAAACGTACCTACAAATTAACGAGTCGGAATACACAAACACATTGCACTATACTGTGTTACTATACAACCTGAAAACCGTTGCTTCAGTGATAATAAATTAACCCACTTCCAATATGGAAAAGTTTTTAATTCTCAAGTTAATATTTTTATTTTGTCATAAAAATTGAAAAAGCGTCCAAAAATTGATAAACAATCAAAAATCCAAAAAACTAAGTACATGTTTCTTAGTAAAAATTGTTGAGAGCATCGGTAGAACGCTGGAATCAGATACGAGAAGTCGTGGGTTCGAATCCTGACATGCAACAATAGCTTTTTTTCTAAGTTACATACATTTGTGAATACTTAGTAGCAGTACCACTTGCGAACTGTGAAGGAGGACGTCGTGAGGAAACCCTAGGGTCTGACGTGTTCGCTTACCTCAGCGGTTGATACGTACGATCGCCGAACTATGAGGCTGAGTGCAGAAATTAATCTCAGGTTCAACTATGGTAAGATTTAAGTGGTGCCTCTGGGTCCTTTTGTACATAATGGTACCAGCTAAAAGAAGCTTTGTTCACACGGGCGTTTTCACTAGTAATATTAATATAATTATTCTCAAACCTTTGAGCTATAATTGGAATTTAGTGTCCTATTTGTGTGGGATTAAGCTGAAATTAATTTCTCTTCGGTGGATTGTCTCAAATCTCAACAGCATTCCTCTCTATTACAACGTTGGTACAGCGGTAGATTAAAAAATGTATGAAATGTAGAGTCACTTGTGGTACAGTTAATTTCAAGACTCGGAATAATTACACAAGTGTTTCATTTTAAAAACTAATTTCAAATTCTTCTCACTTTTACAGTACGGTTGTAACGTTTTTCAAACATATTCGGAGAATACGCTACAAACGGGTCAACGGTCTGTGGGCAGACGGCCAGGGGCCTGTTTCATAGAACTACAATTCATAGCCTACTGTGACAATTCGATGTGCATTGCAAAGTCGATCAACCCACAGATTGAGGTACGGAACGCTTCGTGGGCGAGTCCAACTCGCACTTGGCCGGTTTTTTGTATTAAAGTAGTAACATAACATGACATAAACTCACGCCTGTATCCCAGAGGGGTAGGCAGAGACCAGGGATTGCCACTTGCTACGATCCTGACAGATCACTTTCGCTTCCTCAACATTCATTAGTCGTTGCATGCACGCACGCCGGTTTCGGGTACTTTTTATCTTGCCCTTTGTTAATACATCCTCTATTTGGTCGAAGTATGTCCGTCTGGGTCGTCCCTTACCGGCCCTTCCATCCACATTCGCTCGATATATTTGTTTTGTCAATCTTTCTTCCTCCATCCTCTCCACATGTCCAAACCAACGCAACGCAACATTAAAGTAGTGATGTGCTTATAGTGCTTACTAAAGTTTTGCATTCACAACCGTATAACTTCGACTCTATATGCCTCACATGTTCTCTTCACGACTATTTTGTTTTTATTTTTGTTTGTTTTTGACGTTAATTACGTACGTCACCCTCAAGCGAACCGCTGACGTCGGGTTGGCCGCGATACCACGATTGCGCTACCACTTTCCCACAGAAACGCTGAGTCGGCGCCTCGTGTACCTCACGGCAGTTTTACATAGTTTTAAGAAGGGACTTACTAATTTAGCATCGTGCTAACTAGACGTCGCTTAGGTTATAATTAATCTGTAATATTAATTTTTAATTATACTTTTATGAAAATCATTTTGGTTTTTTTGGATCCTCCGGCGACGGCCTCCGTAATTCGTTCGTGTATTTTGTTTGTGTACCTTCGTGTTTACTTTATATTTCTGTGACAATTTAAATAAATGTCTTCTTTCTTTCCTTCTTTCTTTCTTTCTTTTAAGTACTTACGTTTGTGAATGCTGTGTGAACCAAATATCTGTATATCCATTATTACTATTATTTGATATCTTTCTATTTATCTACACCGCCGTCACCGTCACCGCCAACCTCGCCAGTCCTCTGCCAAACTCGTTAATTTCTACATATATACATAAACTCACGCCTGTATCCCAGAGGGGTAGGCAGATACAACTGACTGCCACATGCCATGATTCTAACAGATCACTTTCGCTTGCTCAACATTCATTAGTCGTTTCGGTTTCGGGTACTTTCGGTAATACATCGCCTATTTGGTCGAAGTATGTCCGCCTGGGACGTCTCTTACCGGCCCTTCCACGCACATTCGCTCGATTTTCTGTTAGTTTATCTGTAGATTCATTCATCTGAACTGTTTGCTGTAGCCTTAGTTCACAGTGATTTTGCAAACTGCGGAAATGTACTAAATCATCATTGTGGCCTTCCCTTACCTAGACTCAGGAAGTACAACATCGCCGAAGTTGGCAGAGACACATCCTACGGTTTAGACTACGACATACACTAATTTGTTATTAATATCTGGGTACATTTGGCTTAAACTAGCAATGGATAGTTCGTTAGACCTGAGATTTCCGCTCATCGTTGGGCCATTGATTGTACGTAGCAAGCGCTGGGGTATGTCAACTCTTCGGATCCTCATGATGATTTCCTTCACAGTTACTGAGTAGGTAGTACTGCTGCTACGTGTTCACAAATGTATGTAGCTCAGAAAACAAAGTCATTGGTACATTTCGGGATTCGAACCCACGACCTCTCGAATGTAAGAGAAGCGTTCTACCGCTGCGCTGCCACCGCTCATAACTATACGACAAAAAAACACTGTATCTCTATGGTAGGTTACAATGATAATATTACGGTCTTATTGACCGACGTTTATTGACGACAAATTGGTAGTTCATCTCATAATTTCAGGCCAAAAGTAGCTTAACCATAAGTTACACCCGTATTTTTTCAAGACTTTACTCAAAGTCTCCTCGACTCAATACTCAACAGAGGTGAAGTCGAGGAGTATTATCAGTCAGCATTTCGAGTGTACTCGAGTGAGTGCAACCAACCAAATTTGTGTAACTCGAGTGAGAATTTGGTTTAAAAAAAAACCTATTTAGAGGCTAAAAATTCTACCCATGCCGGGATTTGAACCCGTGACCTCTGGCTAACCGTGCCAGCGCTCTCGCAACTGAGCTAATGGACAAGTGTAGGCATCGGCGAAATTTCGAGCCTCTTTAGAAACTTCTCTGTATTACGTACAGGCAGCGACATCTGGCCGAAGCAATTTACATCACTTGCAGCCCCGAGTAACCCACTTTGCATTTGGTTTTTACACCGAAATGATATCGATGTACCGACATGATTATTATATTCTTTTTGTTGCACTAACTCGTGCTGAGGACAATTTAAAAAAAACCTATTTAGCGGCTAAAAACCTATTTACCCATGCCGGCACTTGAACCTTCGAATTTGAGAGAATTTGGTTTTTCATGTTGACAATGGCGATGTCATCGATGTGATTTTTAAGGAGAGAGAGATTTTTTATTTTAGAATACACGCTATAATAAATACGCTATGCACACAAAATAATTTCCATCTTCAATATTATGCATAAATCAAATCAATATAAATGGTACACAAAAACATTTGAAAACTTCGCAAAACAATGATTTTCTTTCTCGCGGAGGTTTCAATGTATTTCCTGAGGTACCTGAGCTTTGACAGTTGATTACTCGACTCGAGTGAGGAATTGCTCGAGTGGAGCAAATCTTTGACGTTTTATAATGCCGTTTTTCTCAAGCGAGGAAGAGTGGAGTCGAGGAAGACTTTGAGCAACGTCTTGGAATACGGGTGTTAGAAATTAAGTTTATTATTGTTATCTAAACCTAACCTTAGCGTTCGATTGAATTGCAAACATAATTATGATGCAAACAAGCCAAGATCGTAACTTTTGGTGAATTACTACCAACAACTATAAAATATGAGGCTCATATTGCACTAGACTAGATAACTCTTGGTAGTGTCTATTTGTCCATAATTTGTACACACAGCGTTAATAATTTGTAACAGCCAAGTTCATTTATTACTAACAAGGTACTAACAATATTTTAAAAGCCACTTATCAGCCATCTCTCGAGATCGATTAATATTTTGTGGCAATATTTTGATGTAAGTCCGTAAGACTCCTCGCGGAACAGGACAGCCTACTGCGACGGACAGTCGTACCAGTAATCGACTACAGTTAGTTAGCGACAATATTTTTTATATCCACCTACCTACCAAGAATGATTGAGTAAGCCCCGCAATAAGTAGATGTCTCATATGATATTAGATATCTAGGCTGGTGTAATTTGAACCCAGCCACCGTTGTCTGAATGGAGCATTTCACTAGTTAGTTAGATCTGATCACACTCTCACTCACACTTCATCACAGATCACACACACTTTTTCACCAAGTTAATACTTGAAAAAACGTTCTGTCTCGTTTTGTTATGGAAAATCTGAGGAGACTGAAGCAAAGAGTTGCTTAGTGAAATTCTCAATTCTGAAACCGGCGGAAACGCGTACAGTATTCCCGGCATCTGGAATCTTGATCAAAAAACATAGGACGAGCTTGCGATGGAAGAGCAGTTTTTAGGGTTCCGTACCCAAACGGGGCCCTATTACTAAGACTTCACTGTTCGTCTGTCTGTCTGTCTGTCCGTCTGTCTGTCCATCTGTCTGTCCGTCTGTATGTCACCAGGCTGTATCTCATGAACCGTGATAGCTAAGCAGTTGAAATTTTCACAGATGTAACAAAAACTACTAAAAACAAAAAATAACAAAAAATACGCTATAACAAAAAATACTAAAAACAGAATAAAATAAATAGTTAGCGGGGCTCCCATACAACAAAGGTATTTTTTCCGTTTTTTTTTCGATATTAATAACGGCTTGAAATATTCACAGAATATTTACTTCTATATTTTCTTCAAAAATAAATAATTAAATTAAAATAAAATAAATATTTAAGGGGGGCTCCCATACAACAAACTTATTTTTTTGCCGTTTTTTCTCGATCTTTGTGTCTAACGTTGTTTAGATAATGGTACGGAACCCTTCGTGCGTAAGTCCGACTTGCACATGGCCTTTTTTTATTATCGATTGAAGGAATCAGCCAGTATTCGTCCACTGCTGGGCACAGGCCTCCCCCAAGACTCCCATCTATCCTCAGCCATCTTCATCCAGCCACCGCCCGCGATCTGCCTCAGATCATCGTATTATTGATTACTTTGACTCAACTTAAGTTCGAAAAATGTTAGGTCACATCTTACGTCCCCTGCCAGTAAGACTGGAAATACTTGACACTTTGACCAGCCCCTATATTACGCACGCCAAATCCAGAACGATTCCGATTGTCTAACTGTCAAATTTCATAGAAATTGCCCTCGTAAACGTCAAGATTCCGACAGGATTCTGAGCGCATAATTAGGCGGGCTCGAGGAGGTCAATGCATCTCATTGTTGGTCAGTCCACATTTCTGCGCCCATCTCTAAGTCTTCAGACTGGTACACTTACCCCATCTTTCGTCTTGTCTACAGCATATACGGCCTGCCCATTTCCACTTCTTACGGGCAATCACTTTGGCCATGTTCGGTCAGATTCGTTCCGCTTCGGATTTCGTATTTCTGATCCGATCTCGAAGTGAGATACCGAACATAGCTCTCTCCATAGCTGAATGACCAAACATTAAGTCATCATCATCATCATCAGCCATTTGACGCCCATTGCAGGACATAGACCTCCCTCATGGTTTTCTAAGCTTCCCGGTCTTGTGCCGAAAGAATAAAGTATTTGAAGAGAAATGCACTCAGCATTGGATGGCTATAGGTTGAAGAAGAGAAGAGAAGATAATCTAATTCTATGAAAGAGTTTTACTCCCACACGCGGCTTACCTACCCGTGGCCAAATGTACCAACATGTGTTTGGCAAAGCAACTCTGTAGCAAGCGACAGCCGGATTTGCTATTATAGACGCATACACTAAATTAATACAGATTTGTTTAATATTAACGGAGAAATGTTTTGGTTGTGGAGGCCAAGATCTACTTTCGGTTCACCGAGCCGGCAAACTCAGTAGATACGAATTTCGATGCAGTTCGCTTAACATGCACGAAAAGCGAAAACGGGCAAAAACTTGTTGTTCAATTTATTTACTTCACACGCATGATTCTTGCGTATTTTTTATGCAGCCTATATACGTCCTACTGCAAGGCACAGAACTTCTCTCAGAGAGAGAGAGAGTACGGGATTAATTATCACGAGCGCCCAGCGCGCATAGGCAATTTTAAATGCTATAAAAGGAAAACATCGTGAGGTAACCCGTGGCTTGGTTGGCTCCGCACGTATTGACTTGTCTTTCCTGTGGGCTAGGCTGACTAAGCCTACTTCATTTAAAAGTAATGTACCAGGACTGCTGTGTCCGAGTGGTCCCTTCGCCCATCTTGTGTGAGTGAAGGTGCCACTGGACGCTGTATAAATCATCTCATTACGTAGTACAAAGGTTTAACAGATTGTTTGTATACGAGAAACGGAGGGTTAATCTATCGATCTTCACTTCGCCTTTTCGTATCCGATCCATTAAAAACAACTTACTGGGCAACATTTTACTCGGCTCTCGACTTAGCTCACTCTCTGGGTGGTATCGAGACCTATTTATTTAGAGAACTGCCCGCACGCCACTTCTAATTCATCTCCGTACACTAATCACGTCGGACAAGATTGATGATACAGTCTTCCGCGGAGGCCGTAGAGCTGGGAATGGGTAGACAGGGCTTTCTTTAAATTTGCGGGTGACGCCCTACTCGGACAAAAGTTTGCACTTTTAAGCAAAATATTTCGCAAACGGAATCCTAAATAAAAAAAAAAAATTCCTATACCCACAAAATATTTATAACGACCGATACAATGACACGCCATACTGTGGTGTAGACGAGAAAAAAAATTGCATCCCTAATTTAGGTGTAAACATTTTTCTAACATTTTATTGTACCTACCGTTTTGTCAGCTAGATTCATATTATGAACAATATGTCTATGCAAAATTTCAGGTTTTTTCGTACTAATCGTCTCTGAGCTAGGCCGCGGACAGACAGACGGACAAATGGACAGACAGATGGACGGACATGGTGAAACTATAAGGGTTCCTTGTCAACTATGGAACCCTAAAAGGGAGGCGAACAGCGGCTGTCACCGATGAAGTTACACAAAAATGTACAAATACCTACTACTCGTTGTTTTATAATACAATCAAAAAGTAGATATGAATAAATAGAGAGATAGATAGAGATAGGAGAATAATTATGAAGTTCCAACTCCAATATAAATTGCAATAATATTGTAAAGAGGCGACATTGGCGTGGTCTTCGTCGTGGTTTGTGGATTCCCCCTCTATATATCGTCAACTCAATGGTCTATACACCTACATGAGGATGTCATGAAAAATGAGGAAAATAAAATTTGGGGATGGGCGACCTTGGTGGTTCAGGGAAACTGATCTAAAGATCTTGATAATGGACAGCAGATGCACTGCGCTATTGCTTGTATGATGATGAATGATGTCCATTGATGCCTTCATTAACTTTTTTATGGTCTGTTGGCAACCAGTGTTTCCTTATCGGGCTATTAGGGCAGTTACAAACTTAATTCAAAGAATAAGGAAAAATTGCTATATTTTCTTAAAATCTGCACTCAGCTACACTAATATAACAATGTTAATCGGTGAAAATTGCTGGAGAAATTATTCAATAATAACAATAATTGAATAGATTAGATAGAAAACACTCGATTAGATCCGTTAAATGTATAACCAAGTTTATGACAATTTACTTATTTCACTTCTGATGTTCATTAAGTCGAAAATTCAGTGTTAGTTTGAATAAAAACAACTTTGGCTTTTTTTGTTCGATGTCAGGATGTAAGTAGAAAAGAAAGAAAGAATGTTTTTTTTAGAAAAGGAGGCTTTGTACGAACGACTTTTACAATAGGAATCGAACGACCTGCGAAATCACGAATACAATATGAGCTATTCCGTACGCACCTACTCCTAAGTAATTCGTAACACATGCTAATTCTAGTCCCCCTATCACGTAACTGTCAACTGTATTGGGTTATACATTTTCACGTTCCCAAAGTGTCAAAATTTCAGTTCAGAGTAGGTTAAATTGGACGATTCAATATAGAGGAGAAGTTGCTTACTAGCGCCTACTTCTATGTTTAGCCGGGACACACATGTTCCCTCAAAGTTTCATTATTGCTATTCTGACTTCAATTTATTTTAATTTAATTAACCCACCCAGATATTACAAATGTGTGTTTTGGTGTGTGGATAAACATTATCTATCTACCTACATTGTAGTAGTGTATGTATTGTGCTTTAGTGGATACTAATATCCACATTTATATTCATACAAATGAGTCGCGAACTGGCTAATTAGTTGGCACCCGCCCAAATGTCATGTTCAGGTCAGCTGAACATCTACTGAAAGTCTGAATTCCCGCGAATATATTTAACTAAAGGGTTATCCGAAGCATACAGCATGATGTTTCACTTCAAAAATATGGAAAACTTTGATATAGAGAGAATTTTTTTATTATTTCGATTGTATAATAAAATGCTACTTTTCTCACTAGAATGTATTTATTGATTACGTATCAAAGTCAATAACACTATCACATTTGAGCTGGTTTTCATTCATTCTTGTAAGCGAAGTAGCGTTAGTATAACAAAAATCTAAATATTTGAAAAAAATCTTCCCATTTCTGTGATATTTCATAAATGAGATCCTTATCACATACAATTTGAAACCAGAAAATATCCTTTCCTATTTTAGCAATTCCAAAACAATGTTTCAGACATTTCTCAACACCATGGTAAGCGTAAGCTTTTGTTTCTCAACTCCCAGAGCACCATGTTTGGGAAGAACGCACATTGATTGAATCTCGGCAGAAATTATTTTGACATCTCGTGGGAGCGCTCAAGTTCGAGCCGATATTGTTGTAGTCAACCTTCATTTTGGCTGTGGAACAAAATACGTTGTTCACCAGAGTACCTACTTCATTATTACGTGTCTAATTTAGTTTGAAGTAGGAACAGTAGCCGCCATAATAATAATAATAACATGTTAATTAACGGAAATTAATGGGTTCGAATCCCGGCATGTTCAAAGGACTTTGTTTTCACGTTACGTACATATTGTGAAGTTGTAGCAGCAATATTACTCTCTAAATGTGAAAGAAAATATCGTGGGGTAACCTGGGTGTCTGAGGTGTTCATATACCTCAATTACACAACGCGCTTGAAACTAATGCATGCGTGTAAACTTAATGAATAAATCAAAAAAATACTACTCAGGTAGTACGTTGTGTTTGAAAGTGGTCATTAAATACCTAGTTTTAATGTTTCCGAATATTTTTAATTATTTTCCTAGCTCTACGTCCAGTAATCATTCAGCGGATGTTTTTTAAGTCCACGCGACAGTCCAACTTCGCCGCGGCCATCCATTTTAACACTGTTTGTCTATTCACACTACACGACAAAGCCGCTCAGTGTGCTTGTGCATTTCAAAGCAAAACACGATTTAAAAATCGATAAACAAAGAAAAGTTTTCTATTTCGAAAAAAAAAACTAATCTTGAAACCGAAACAAAGGAGCGTCGGGTGACGTAGCGACAGTATAAAAAACCGGCCAAGTGCGAGTCGGACTCGTGCACAAAAGGTTCTCCATCATCTATACAACATTAGACGAAGATCGAATTTGAGAACAGCGCCATCTATAGAAACCTACAAGAAGCGTTAAACATTGACACTTAACGACATGATATCGGCGCTGTGAAGGTTAGATAGATGGCCGCTAGATGGCCAGCGCTGTCTTTAACCAACGTTTATTGTATGGGAGCCCCCCTTAAATATTTATTTTATTCTATTTTTCGTATTTGTTGTTATAGCGTCAACAGAAATACATCATCTGTGAAAATTTCAATTGCTTAGCTATCACGGTTCATGAGATACAGCTTGGTGACAGACAGACGGACAGACAGACAGACGGACAGTGAAGTCTTAGTAATAGGGTCCCGTTTGGCACCCTTTGGGTACGGAACCCTAAAAATAATCAGTTTATTCGATTTTTAAAATTATTAGAATATAAAAAGCGCTAATCCGCAGCTTTCTTTAGACTGAAGGTTTTTACACCGTATGTTTAAAGGGGACTTAGTAACCAGATCCAAGAGTTGTCTTCGCGTCATTCGTCTTCGCTTACAGTGCCAGAATGATATCAGTAAAATTACCTATTCACATACAATACCAGTCGCTAACTATGAAGGAAGTCATCGTGAGGAAACCTGAGTGTCTGACCTATTCGCATACCTCAGCGCTTGAAATCGCCAATCCGCGGTGGGCACGCGTGGTGATTAAGCCCATACTCTCTCTCTCTGACAGAAGGCCTGTGCCCTACAGTGGGTCGTATATAAGCTGCTTATTACCTATGCACATGCATATTTGTCATTCATCATAGAAATGCGGTAAAGAGAAAAGAGCTTTCTTGAAACTTTACAACTACTCTGTCTCTGTTATCCAACTGAAAAAGCAAAGCAGATTTAATTTTAATTTTTTTTTATATGAACAAGTCAACCAGTTTTACTTTATTTAGCTAAAAATGGTTAAACCAACATTTAGCTCAATATCTTGTTATAGGTAGATACCTACATCTTAGCAAACTACCGAGCTCGTTGGCTCCACTAATTGATCGCTGTACCATGAAGGCTTGATAACGCTCTTAGGTACGCACTCCGTTACTAAAGAATGTCTTAGTAAAGGGATGAAGTTAATAAGCAATCTCGAATTTCAACAAAAACTTTATTATATTATTATATTCCTTTTTTTTGTTGCACTAACCCGTGCTAAGGACAATTTAAAAAACCGCCAACTCTCCCAACTGAGCTAATGGGCAAGTGCAGGCATCAGTGAAATTTCGAGCCTCTTTACAAACTTTCTCTTAGGTTTTTATTATATTATTAAACAAAGCCGCAGACCACATTTATTGAGTTATTCTTTTTACCATCACAAAAAAAGTTACATTGTACGAGCAAGGCAGCATGACAAAAAGACTGAAGAGGAAATCAATGTTTTGGTTGGATTCATAGAAATTCAATATGAACATATATTTCCATGTTAGGAGTTTCACTGCGTGATCGAATCAGGAATGAGGTGATCCGCAGAAGAACCCGAGTTACTGATATAGCTCGAAGAATTGCCCAGTTGAAGTGGCAGTGGGCGGGGCACATAGCTCAAAGAACTGATGGGCGGTGGGGTCCGTCGATCGGACGACGCAGTGTAGGTAGGCCCCCCACCAGATGGTCTGTCTACCTGGTTACGGTAGCAGGGAGTCGCTGGATGCGGGTGGCCCAAGACCTGGAAGCTTGGAAAACCACGAGGGAGGCCTATGTCCTGCAGTGGGCGTCAAATGGCTAACAGGATTAATACAGTATAAATGAATGATGTCCTCGAGAAGTTTTTGTGGTGTTACTGCAAATGATACGCAATAGTTTTGATAGTTTTGCGTGCTATAGGAGAGGCCTATGTCCAGCAGTGGACAAGCATAGGCTGATGATGATGATGATGATGAGTTTTGATATAGGCGTGCGTGCATGCAACGACTAATGAATGTTGAGGAAGCGAAAGTGATCTGTCAGGTTCGTTGCAAGTGGCAAACCATATAACATTTTTCGCCGTTCTGTGTGGCAAAACCTGGTATCTGCCTACCACTCCGGATTAGAGGCGTGAGTTTGTGTAATGTAATGTAATTCCATAGAAATTTTAATAATTCCGTACATGTAAATTCCGTCGAAAGAAGCTAGCTTTTAATGCACTAAAGGAAAATCAGTCCCTAAAATAGCTGTCAAGACTTTTCTATTCCATCCTGCTACATAAGTAAGTAGTAGAGATATTGAACATCATTAATATCAATTTGGCAAAAGTGTCGACGGGGTGAGTTGCGTAGATGCCACGCAGGCGATATAGAGGCCATGAAATCGGCTGTTATAGCGCACATAAGTAGGCCATGAAATAGACTGTTAAACACAGATATAGCAGCTAACAAAGCTCGTCTTTGCACAAATATGTTTATCGAGCAATAAATGATTTTCTAATCTGATCTTATGAAATAGGCTGTTATAACACAGATATAGAGGCCGTGACAGATAAACATATAGTAGCCATAAATAAGGCTTTTATAACACAGATACAGAGGTCATGACAGATATAGATATAAAGAGTATGGAGAGTATAGGCTTAATTACCATGCGTGCCCACCGTGGATTGGCGATTTTAAGCGCTGAAATATGTGAATAGCTCAGACACTTAGGTTTTCTCACGATGTTTTCCTTCACAGTTAGCGAGTGGTATTGCTTCTATAACTTCACAAATATGCATTAGAAAACAAAGTTATAGGTACATGCCTGCTCTGGGAATCGAACCTGGGTCTCTCGCTTCCGAGTCCGATGTTCTACCCACTAGTCTACTACCACTGTGGTACTTTTACTTTTATATACTTCGGTCGAAATCAGTTTGGTCAGAAGCAGGTCCCTTACATTATAACAGTATAAAATATTGGAACAGAAAACCCTGTGCCTTTCAGCACTAAGAAAAAACAATAAAGTAGCTTTTTATTGTCGAGAAAAACCTCTGTGTTGTGTTCTGTAATGAAAAATGGAAGTACGAGATTGTAAAACTTTTTTATTTATTTTGTCTTCAACTAGTAATTTGCTCCACGATTTTTTACGGTTTTTAGTTATAGTTTCGTGAGCGGTATTCGCCTTATTAATTTGATCTTTAATTCAGCATCCCCATATGGAACAGTCGCTTCCGTTAAAGCAAACAAAAATTAAAAATTGGTTGTTTATCGTATCGAACCACGCGCATAGATCCACAAACAAAATAAAATGTTGAATGAGGAAGCCAAAATGAAGCAAACGCGCCTGATTGAACAAAATCTCGCGATTCTGCTACTTAGCTAATTTAATGTGCTTTTGTCTTCACCTGTTTTTTTGGCAAAATTAGTTAAATAATTAGCATCCGTAAAATCTGCCCCAAACTGAGTTAGAGTCGGAAAATAATAAACACGGAAAACAAAAAATTTTGTTAAATTTGCAACTGCCCGTCAAATCCATGCATATTTGTCGTAAAAAGATGTATAGAAATTAAAAAAAACTAGACACGTTTTTAACAGCACGGCTAACTGAATTACATGATTTTTCTTTTCAATACCAAGATTGGAAAGCGACGTTAGATTGGGCAAATAAAAACTCACCGCAGCAAAGAAATATTCCTAAAAATTCCACCCATGCTGGGACTTGAACCCGCGACCGCAACCCACTCTAAATAGGTTTTTTAAAAATTGTCCTCAGCACTGATTAGTGCAACAAAAAAAAATGTAATCTGATAATATTGTAAAAAAAACTGTATTAAATGAAATATAGGTACACATTTTTGGATTGGAAGATATCTATAAATATCCCGTAGATATTTGAGTTCGTCCACACTTTTCGCCAAGTTCGTGGCACTCAAGCCAAGTCTCCATTAAGAAGCAAGTTTCACTTAAGACATTAAGCCAGTACGCCCATGGGCGTTGTAATTGATTGGTAATTCTATTTATTATACGGTACTCACGGTAGGCAAGTAAATATTATTTAGACGCCTTTCATTTACTAATTAGTTGGGCTTTTGTGAGCATAGTTATAGCTATTTGGTTTTCACGGCTAGACTTAGGTTTACTAGACGTAATTATGTCGTGACTGTCTACAGGGTAGTAATTTCGTATTACACAACGAGGAGAACCTATTACCTGCATTGTAGCTACAGGGAGATTTCGAATTCATTCGATGTTTTTTAAGGGCACATTCTAGCCATAAAATCATAGCTAGAATCATTATATACAACACAACATGGATGCTTTAAAAAAAGGGCGCGTAATTTTTTTTAGTTAGGTACCTTAAATTACTTCACTTAAGCATAGACAAACAATATCAGTCCAAAAAGTAATAAAGAGCAGCCGAACGTCTTATGGTCGGCGCCGGCCAACTTAGTTGTTCTTTCACTTGTTTACGCATATCGAAAAACGGAAACTTAAACATTCAACGTAATTAATTTAAGTTAATTTTTCAACGTAACTGTACCTCCAATTTGAGTTCGGATTCAGATTCGAACCTAGGGACGGAAATCACGAATATTTACAAATGTGCTATACGCAATCACTGATAGTTTAATAATAATAATACTCTTTATAATAATGAAAACAATATTCTTTCAACGATGCTAACGATTTCAAAATCACGCCGTAGAAAACGATCCTAACCGACCATATCATTTCTTGAGAAAATATAACCGCTGTTAAAATGCCCTTAGTCACATTTTTTCTGAGAATAAAAGTTTGTAATGCTCCAAAACATTGATAATATAGTTTCCTAAGAACGTTTTATATAAGCTACGAAGGTTCAGGTTCTATCATTTACAGTCCCATCTCGAATTACTATGTGTTAAAGTTATTTGCTAAGTATTTTCTCACATAATTGTAAGTAAATACTTAGCAAACCATCGACTCTACGTCTTCTCTCTAAGTATCACATGATTTAAATCACGGCTCGCCTACTACTTACATCGGTGGACAAATTTGGGCTCACAAACCCAATTATATTGTACTACAGTTAAGTGTTATGTAACAAATTATGTCACAGCCCACCGTCAAATTCCATTAAAAGCTTGGAAATGTAATTTCAGCACTACATCCAACCTTTAATACACACTTATGCACTCTGCAATAAAGATCACTCTTCAATTTTCGCGCTCACACATTTCCCATGTTTCCGCGTCGGATACTGCAAAGTATACAGTTTAATTCAATCATAACTTTACCGCACGGTTGATGAAGTTTGACTAACCGCGAATGCATGCAGCCATTTGTCGCTTGTGGCGCCGGATTAAGAATAGCGTCACTCCATTTCATTCCGTGGATGTCGTAAAAGGCGACTAAGGAAATCAATTACCAGGAGACGGGCAGCAGCGTCTTCCTGAGATTCCAACCGCATACTGCGATCGCCAATACGCCTGCCAAGCGTGGCGATTATGGCAAAACCCCTCATGGTTATGAAAACCACGAGGGAGGCATATGTCCTGCAGTGGGCGTCAAATGGCTGATGATAATGATGATTTGTCGCTTGATGCTGATTTTCAAATGTGGACTTGAAGACAGCAATTCGGACAGACATGGCGAATTTATAAGGAACCCCGAAAAAGCCCGGTCACGTGCGGAGTACGGGAGACCGACGGGCACGTCCCGAGAACAGTTTTTTTTTATTGTATACTCACTCAAGACTAGTCTGTAAGCTCGTAAGTTATTAAGGACTATTTTGGATTGAAAACGTGCTGCTCGCACGTCATCATGTCGCCGGCCTATTATAACGTATAATAATAATTATAATCTATTAATCAAAGGGCAAGATAAAAAGTGCCCGAAACCGGCGTGCGTGCATGCAACGACTAATGAATGTTGAGGAAGCGAAAGTGATCTGTCAGGATCGTAGCAAGTGGCAGTCCCTGGTCTCTGCCTACCCCTCTGGGATACAGGCGTGAGTTTATGTTTATGTAAAATTAAAATAAATGTCTAAGTTTTAATCATGCTACACCTGCCTTAAAAGGGTCGCTTCAGCAATACCTCAAAAAGTCCATGTTTCATAAAAATGTCACGTCCTCGCTTAACGGGCGCCTCTAGATTATCAGTACTTTCATTAATCATGACACGACGCGGACTTTTTCAGACACAAATCCTTTCTGAGATTAAGTAGGTAAAGATCAAGTAACTAAGTTATCTAGATAGAGAACACTTTATTGCACAACCAGGTGAAAGATATTACAAATAGTAAGTACCTGGTAAGTTAGTGACAAAAATTCGTTGGTAACATTTTATTTTCGGCAAAGGAAATATTGAACAAATACTGTTTCCCGTACAGCAACAATATGTTGTTATTGCATCTGTAGATGCATTTACCCATTTGTTTACTCATTTATGTACTTGAAAATGGGTACAAATGCCGCTGAATTCATTGTGAACAATATCATAAAGCCAATTCTTTATGCATTTTCCTATCTATTTGTTGCTGCACGTTCAAAATGCAAATCGAGTTGAATTTCGTATTTGGACATTTGACGATCTGTCTACCGTTTGTGATGGTATATGCACTGTTGAAATTAATCAGTATAAGGAATCGGGAACCCATTTGGACATCTCTTTCATCACCGCTTCCGTCATTCCCAATTGAAACATTATACTTATATTCCAAGTAGGTACCGACGACTCATAGGCAGTCTTTGTTATCCTTCAGTCTGCTCCGCGATCGTTGAAATCTACTTTTGTACTAAATCTACTAGGGTTTTTTACAACCTTGAGTGGCTAACCACTCAAGGTTGTAAAAAACCCTAGTAGATTGAAAAAGAAAACCCCGACGATGAACCCACAATTTTTACATGGTCTTGGGATCAGTGCCAATAGAGGGATACAACGCGAAGTTATGGTTGAGATTTAAAGTATTATATGCTACTTACATTAGGATATCTAACAATTCATTTCACTCCGTTTTAGTAGATACATCTGATGCTTTCCGTAACATGATGTCCTTACGCTAGCTTAATAAGCAGGAAATTACCGAAATTAAGCCACAATTTCACATGTTTTTCCAAAACAGAAAACGAAACACACAACCCTTTTAGCGCATAGACATATGAACCTTTTGTTTGTGTTTTGAAAATACAAACATTGCAGGCGTAAATGTTCGCTCGCTGTTGGGTGTTGAATGGAACAGTCCACGCGGTTTGTCAAAGTTTACTCCGCCAGCTCTTACTGACCTAGAATAGAAATAAAGGTCACAATTTAACAAAATCCTCAGGTGTTCCTACAGGCACATACATTGCTTTTGGCCCCACACTCTTTAAAGTTGCGACATATAATGTACAGAGCAATCCCGCTAATTGTGTAAGTGTAAATTATGTTTGCAGGTATGTTGCTCCATCGCATAAAAACCTTATGCCTACAGCTTTATGACTTCAGTTATGTAGTGCAGAAGTTTTATATATCTAACCGTTTCAGATACGAGTCACCGGTGAAAATGCGCATACAGTGACTTTGTCAATGTTTGACGACAACGGCGCCATTAGTGGTTCTATTCTACGTGTGATAATAATGATAATAGTGAGAATATGCATTTTGAGTGTGGTCAGAAGTATGCTTTCAGAATGGACTTGAAGAATGCGTTGCATTGGGTCAGCTTAGCAGGTACAACGAGAAACGTATCAGTTCAGTTAGCAGGTGCAACGTACAATGCATAAGGTCGGCGTAGGAGATGCCCGTGCAATGCATTGGGTCAGCTTAGCATGTCCAACGTGCAACGCATCGGGTCAGTTAGCAGATGCACAGTACGACGCGTCGGGTCAGTCGTACGGTGCATCGGCTAACTGACTGCATCGGGTCAGCGTAGATAGTTCCCATGCATCACATTGGATCAGCGTAGTAGATGCAACGTACCACGCATCGGGTCAACTTATCAAGTGCAACGTGTAACGCATTGGGTCAGCTTACATTCGGGTAAGCTTGGGAGGTGCCGTGCAATACCCAATGGTTAGTTTAGCTGGAGCAACGTACAACGCATCGGGTCAACTTAGCAGATGCAACGCATTACGCATCGGGTCAACGTAGTAGGTACCCGTTCAACGCATTGGGTTAGCTTAGCATTTGCAACGTGGAAGGTATCGGGTCAGCGCAGTAGCTGCCCATACAACACATCGGATCCGCTTAACTGGTATGACGTGCAACGCATCCGGTCAACACAGGGTATGCCCGTGCAATGCATCGGGTTAGTTTAGCTGGTGCAACTTGAAATGCATCTTTTCAGGGGCCTCATTATGCGCACCAAATTCTGTCGGAATTTTGACGTTTGCGATAGCAATTAGTATATAATTTGTCAGTTAAACTATAAGATAAGATAAGATAAGAATATTAAACTATTAGAATCGTTCAGGATTTGGTGCGTGTAACATAGGAGCAGGAAAGAAGGTGCCCATGCAACGTATTGGGTTGGCCCAGCAGGTACAAAGTGGATCACATTGGGTCAATGTAGGAAGTGCCCGTGCATGCACCTCAGGGACATTTTTGTTTTGGGTATCCCCAGAGGAGTTTATAGTGCAATTACTTACGGAAGATAACTTGAAATGACCTCACTTGTATTTGCCGCCCGCTGACATATAACAAAACAAATAACAAAAAAGTTCAAACATCAAATAGAAAGATACATTAAAAACCTCTTTTTTTAGGGCTCTGACCCAAAGAGTAAGGGACCTTTACTAAGACTACGCTTTCCGTCCGTCCGTCTGTCACCAGGCTGTACCTCATGAACTGTGATAGTTGCAGTTGAAAATTTCAAATATGATGTATTTCTGTTGCCGTTATAACAACAAATACTAAAACAGAATAGTATTAATATTTAGGGGGGGGGCTCCCATACAGCAAACGTTATTTTTTTGCTCGATATTAATAACGGCAATAAGTAGACGCTAGAAATACTAAAATATTGTATAGATAATGGTACGGAATCCTTGGTGCATGAGTCCGACTCGCCCTTGGGCGGTTTTATTTCTTATCTCCTTAGGAAACATCTGTCTCAATGACGTTTTTAATCTAAAACCAAGGCATGTATTAATTAAATTAACGTAGCAAATCTTCCCCAAGTTCGTGTTGTTGTATATTATCCGTTGTTGCTCCAAGTTAGGAAGTTTTATTCCTGCGGGGCCCTTATAATCAAAGTTCAGATTTATAATTGTGATATTTTAAGGGGCCCCAGGAAAGTTTCATTTATAGTCTAGTTTCTGAGTTATATTGATATTTTAAGGGGCTCCAGGAAAGTTTAATTTATAGTCTAGTTTCTGAGTTATATTCTAACACAAGCACAGTTGCAGTTTCTTTTTTGTTCCAAAGTCACTCGGACCGTAAAAACCGTGGGCCCGGCCTGTGGTAGCTTTATGTCATACAAATATTGTCTTGTTTTCATTCGTTTCGCACCACCTTGTAATATACACGTCAATTACCGCGAGCACTAACTGAAAACCAGCGCTGAGGGCCCACAGCCTCAGCACAATGCTAAGTCAGATGCCCCCTGTGGCAACTTTGACATACAACAGGGTGCACTCTTATGGTCTGACTTTGCCTTGTCCTATCTTGTATTTATGTGACTTGTTTTTCCTTTGTATTTATATGACTTTTTATGCCTTTTCTTTCTTGTACAGGGTACAACAAGATCACATAAACATCTGAAATTAGGGGTTCTGTACAAACGCCATAAATTAGACCCTTCTTCCACTGGCAACGCGTCCCGCCGCGGTGCGCGAAGGGATAAATAAAGCGCGCGGTGACGGAGGTGCGGAGTCGCGTCACCTAGAGGTTTGATTCACTTCTCCTCACGGAGTAGCCGCGTATGACGGCCCCGCGGCAAATATTCACTTCGCAGTCGACCGTCAGTTATTTTATCAACTTGGTTGTCGTATACTCGAATTAGGAGACTATGTACGATCGAGATCTACAAATTGATCGTCCGCCGGTAAATCCGCCGTTTTGGTTCCGTCTCATTTATTTTATAAATTTTCTTAAACTTGTTAGAAATGCGTGCTAAACGTATTAATTTTAAAGGGTGTCCAATACTCTTTACGAAATTGCTGAAGCTGAATCAGAAGTTATTGTATTTTAAAGTTACTGGTTGTAAATGGCAATGACGTCTATAGCAAGGCAATGACTTTCCTTAAACGGTAATGACGAAATCGTTAATGATCGGTAATGACAATGAATTGATGGTAATGAGGAAAAAGAAACAAATGTCTGCTTTAAATCCCTTTTTAATTATAAGTGTTGAAGACATATTAGTCCCTTTTCTGTAAAATAGATGGCGTTGCATTATGAAGCAGAATCGCGTAATATAAATACTTTAGTTGGTTCTATATAAGGGCGTTATGCTAATAAACATTGCCTTCAGTTCTGGATTCACGAGTATTATTTCAAGTAACTAGATATTACATGTAATAGGTAGGTCGGCGCCTGAACATGGTCCTTCGAGCGGCAAGGACGAAGCTGGGCAGAGTGGAGCAGCTGTAGCGTAGATCTTATGTAAACTGAGCTACTGCTGTACTGAGGAGAAGCAAGAACCCCTGTGGAGTCCTAGAACCCAAAAATAAATCGGAGCAATACCTACCTAGAAGCCCTAAAATCTGGCTGGAACCTGCAACATCAAGAACAATCGTATGGAGCCCTACAAAATCTAGAAACATACCAAACATCGGAGCTGAGAACTAAGGAGAATTCCTGGAGATCTAAAACAGTTAAGGATCCCGAAGCAGAGCGAAGCGTAAAGAAGAGACGAAGCCCGGGCGGGGCGCATTAAGAATCTGGAAAACTTAATCTTTGTAGCGGAGAGCTAGAAACGTCGGAGCCCTAAAAAAGTCGCAGTTCTGCATAAGTGGCTGCCATACGGAGCCTCGAAGAGGAAGGAGAGACAGAAAACGCATCACACTTTTACGTCGAATTTGGGGCAGGGGGCGAAGCCCTATGGAAATTTGCATGTCAGAAAAAAAACTGTGGCAATGTCAGCGTGAGTACAGTTTTGACCGTTGAAATAAATTCAAAATAATATTTTTGGCATAGAGTTTTGACAATGGAAAAGTTTATTTGTTTGCAGGAGGATTTGTTCAGATGTGTAGTTCAGTGTATAAAAAGGTTTAATACCGATAGGGAGAAGTTGTCATGTTCATACATAGAGGTTCGATTGGATAAGTTAAAAAGAACATGGGAACTTTTCAACAAATGTCATTGTGATTTCAAACCTTTGGATGTCAACAAATTCAGAAATTCTAGCTATGTGGAAAACTCGAGATACATAGAATTTCAGGAACTATGTTGTGACTATGAGGTGGCACTGAAGGAAGCATTGGCCGAGATGCAATACAGTACTAGCGGTAGTCAAGGCCAAGCTTCAGCATTCAACTGCACTCCTCTGAATAAACCAAATGTAAATATTTACTGTCCCTGGTGCTTCGAGAATCATAAATTAGAATGTTGCGAAAGATTTGCAAGTGAGCCAGTGGCAGCACGAAATGAATTCGTCAGGGACATTGGATTATGTAGTAATTGCCTTAGTGAAAACCATAAAACACATGCCTGTACTCATGAACCTACGTGCTCATATTGTGATAGGAAACACCACTTAATTTTACACGATTATCACCTCCATTGGGTTCCGAATTTAGATTATATTGCCCGTGCCTACGCTGTAGCTGGTTATTCTGGCAGGGTTGATGTTGGAGGTACAGCAGCAACCTTGGGTCCAGAACTGTCGTTGCCAGTTGCTGTCTGTTTGGCCTTAGCTGAAGTAAAAGCGGGTCAGACAGGTAACAACACAAGCCTCGGGTCCTTGTTAGTTAAGGTAAGTGAAGTAGACCAAGGATCCGAGAAAAGTCACTTGCTTGAAGTGAAAAACTTACCTTCTAGGAGCAATTCCGGGTCAGGGAGTGGTCAGAGTTCGTCAGAGATGTCTAACTCATTGGGAAAACTTGAGAATCGACCACTTCAGGACCCCGGAGTTTTTGGTACTACGGTTGAGGCTCACTTGGAAGTTACGGTAACTCGTGCGAGAGGTAGAAAGGAGAGAGTTACACTCAAACAAGAGACAGAGTTATCAAGTAGTGGGAGTATTATTTTGTGCTTTGTGGAGAAGAATTCAGTGGTCAAGCTTGAGAGTACTATGGAACGAGTTTTGGTCACGGATATCATCGTCAAAGGTGAGGATGTAGATAATAACGAACAGGTCAGTAGTTGTGGGTTAGCTCATGTAACTAAAGAGGACGAGCAGAAAGAGATTACGAATTCCCAGTCTAAAAGAAATATAGTTCGCCATGCTCGGGTAAGTGGTAACAATTCTGCACCGAGAGAGTTGCGTACAAAGAGAGGCACAGAAGACGATGGGAGGTGCGAGAAGGAGTACGCAGACATCAGGCATCGGGAAGCGTGCCTCAAGAAAAAGAAGGTAGGGTCAAAGCCCTGTATCTATCTTCAATCCTCGAGCTGTGGTGAGCTTGGTAGTCAGAGTTGCGAGAATTATGTTAGTAGGGTTCAGTGTATTGGATGTGAAGCAAGCATCACATCTCAGTTTAATTGAGGAACATTGTAACAGAGGCAGCGACAGAGTTCGACTTGTGTGCGGGCATGGGTGATGGTCGAGTTCGGAGTCCCATTATAGTTATATCGTTGAATGGTTCTCTGAAATTAATTTGTCGGTAGGACTCATGTCTGTGTACTCGTGTGGTCAATTTAGAAAATATTATTTTCTGAACTGTTTAGATCTGTTATTTTCGTTTACAGCTCGAGTGTGGCTAGGTAATAAAGGACATGCACTGAATTTTATGTTTTGTTTTAAGATTGTCTACTATTTATTTGCACTTTGTGTTACATGGTTTCTGTAGATTGCTTAGTTATGTGTTTCACATTGTTAGTTTTAAATGGTAGGATGGTTAAAGTTTTAGTTATTTTAAGTATTTATGTTCAGTTGGATGACCATTCTGGTCATAGGGGGGAGTATGTTGAAGACATATTAGTCCCTTTTCTGTAAAATAGATGGCGTTGCATTATGAAGCAGAATCGCGTAATATAAATACTTTAGTTGGTTCTATATAAGGGCGTTATGCTAATAAACATTGCCTTCAGTTCTGGATTCACGAGTATTATTTCAAGTAACTAGATATTACATGTAATAGGTAGGTCGGCGCCTGAACAATAAGTAAGTATCACACAAAAACGATTGTTATATAGAAGAGATAAAAGTAACATAAAAACATTTTAACAATCATTGTCTTAATTTTTTTTATTGTTTTTGTAGTTATTTTATAAATAATTCTTTAGTAATTATTCAAACGACAAATTTAATTAAAGAACAATATAAGAACGTTTTAATACAAATTGAATAGAAACTAAATCAATGAAGTGGCAGTTAACACTTTTCTCGACAAAGAAATATTACCTATTCTTAAAAAGCAAGATGGGCTGCGTTTGCCAGTTTGTGGTCTACACTTGAGAACCTTTGTACCCCATCAACATCAAGAGCTGTCCGCAAAGTAAGTCACTCACTGCCATTCCTATATCGCACTACAAAGTTGTACGATAATAATTTTTATTGGAATTTTTAGCCTCTGAATAGGTTTTTAAAATTATCCTCAGCACAGTGCAACAAAAAGAATAATACTATCAAGAGATATTAAGATATACACTTATTGCTTATTTTTCATTGTATTATTATCGTCATCTTACTTTTATAATATTTTAAAGTAACAAAATTTATTTAATTATTTCTAAAACCAAGCATCAGATGTTGCCATAAACATCTCTCCCAAGACATCGCCACTGAGCCCAATCTTTGACTCGTCCGTTCCAGTCACTGCCCACCGCTCTGTGAATGCCGTCGCTCCAGCTGGTTACAGAGCATCCTACGCTACGCTTGCCGATTAGTACATCAGATTTAGATTGAATTTATGTGAGTAAAGCACACCTTATATCATTACCGTTTACAAATTAGAACAAATGGCAATCATGACAATGGTGATGACGTTTAAGACGTTTTTATTTTTTTAATTAAACAGCACACACTAAACGGCACCACCAGCCATTAAAGTGGTATTTTCAATAGGACACATACATCTGGAAAGACGAGGTAGGGGTAGCCTAGTAGGTAAAACATTTGACTCGGAAACAAGAGACCCAGGTTCGATTCCCAGTGCGGGCATGTACCTATGACTTTGTTTTCTAAGTTATGTACATTTGTGAAGTTATAGTAGCAATACCACTCGCTAACTGTGAAGGAAAACATCGTGAGAAAACCTGAGTGTCTGAGGTATTCACAAACCTCAACGCTTGAAATCGCTACCACAAATCACACGGGAATGTGCCACAAAATAATACGCACCAAGTAGAGTATTTTTAAAAACCTATTTAGAGGCTAAAAATTCCACCCGTTCCGGGACTTGAACCCACGACCTCTGGCTAACCATGCCAGAGGTCGCGGGTTAAAGTCCCGGCATGGGTGGAATTTTTTGCCTCTAAATTGGTTTTTAAAATTGTCCTCAGCACGGGTTAGTGCAACAAAAAGAATATAATAGATTATTTTTATTATTTATTGATTGGATATACAAAACAGTGTTCCGGACATAAATGATAAAGATTGAATGACATAAACACGCTCAAATCAAGCCATAGCACCAGGACATGTGCATTCAGCACGATGAATTACATTAAAATTAATTTTTTTATAAATAAAAGGAAGTAGTAAAACAATTACAATTATAGATACAATTACAATTTAGGATTGAAGTCTGAAGACGATCGTCTCGTACACCTTACTTTCACCTTCGTATTTCTCCAAGCTACCTCTCACTTTATAGATACAGTGACTAATTAATTAGATTTCGAACTAGCTCCTAAAATAATAAACCCCCAACGAAGGCTGTATTGAAATTGACCTCCACTTCTGTATCCCTCAGATACCGTAACTTAGGGAAGTTGTTACTGATCGGTCTCCAGGGTTAAGCCCACTGAAAAAATAATGTCTGAAGGCCAATCTTAACTGAGAATGAAACATAGTTTATACTTAAAAACCTATACAGAGGCTAAAAATTCCACCCATCGTCATCATCATCATCAACCATTTGACGCCCACTGCAGGACATAGGCCTCCCTCATGGTTTTCTAACCATAAACGGTTTTGCCATAATCGCCACGCGTGGCAGGCGGGTTGGCGATCGCAGTATGTATGCGGTTGGAATCTCAGGAAGACGCTCCTGCCCGTCTCCTGGTAATTTATTTCCTTAGTTGCTTTGTACGACATCCACAGAAGAAAATGGAGTGACGCTATTCTTAATCCGGCGCCACACGGAAATCCACCCATGCCGGGTAGTAATACAGAGAAGTTTGTAAAGAGGCTCGAAATTTCGCCGGTGCCTGCACTTGCCCATTAGCTCAGTTGGGAGAGCGCTGGCACGGTTAGCCAGAGGTCGCGGGTTCAAGTTCCGGCATGCGTGGAATTTTTAGCCTCTAAGTAGGTTTTTAAAATTGTCCTCAGCACGGATTAGTGCAACAAAAAGAATATTATAATAGTTCAAACTTGTCTCTTTTCTTTAATAATTCAGCAGGAAAGGCGAGTTAGGTACTCTAGAGAGAATGCGTAACATAATTAGCGCAAAATATGGCAAGTATAACGTTACGAATGTAAAGTATCTTAACCAGCTTGGATGGGGTGCATTTAGAAAGTGGTCTAAAGGGTTAAGAGGCTACTTTTCAATATTATGCTGCAAGCTAAAACTTTAAGGTCTATCCACATTACAACGGGCCGACGATGTGCAGTTGCAACGATACATCCTAAAATAAATGTTAAATACTTTTGACGTTGAACACATTATCTTAACGCCTTGAAAAGGCGGACTTTTTTTGCACTTCTCCGACTTCTTCATATTATTTTTAGTTTGTATCTTTGCGCCCAAAAGTCACCAGCCCGTTGTAGCCTGGATAGACTTTTAGACCAATGCGTGAATGCTTCATATTGCCACTCTAAAATCGGTTCCATTCGTCTTACACCTTGTCACTTACATTTTTCAAAGGTAAACTGAGTATTTATAGCATAAATTGACATCTTTGTTTTTCAATGGTGCCAATATATATGTAACGCACAAGATATAATATCAAAGTCATATTCAAGAATATTGTTAATTATAAAAATGAAATATTTACTTAATGAACGTCGAAGTTGTTAGTTTCAGGATTAATAGATCACGTGGAAATAAACGAATACTAATAAACTCCACATTTATTTTTTTTTTAAAAATCTTTCTTTATTACTCATGAATGTGCTGAACACTAGACACTGTCGTCCTTCAAATACCCGTCAAATACATTATTGTACTGCTCAACACCAGACATCTTTGTCTTATACATAATTCTTTCAAACATTGCTCAAAAATCATCACTGTACAGTTCAGGCCTAGATTCCAAGGGACGTCTGCCCGTATTCTTTCGGTAAAATCAAAAAAGCTGAATAAACCCCTTTGATTTAGACCTCCTATTAAATGTACGAAACTGATTGAACTTATGAAAAATAATCACTATAAAGAAATGTACAAATAAACCATCCGAATTTCAATTCTTCGAATAGACTTTGTCCTTTATGTACAAGCTACTTTGTCTAAATAATTTAAGAGGAGACATACTCGGTAAAGTATGACAAATGTATTATTTATTAAAATAAATATGGTTCCAACTCTCCATCTCAGTTAGGAACAATTTTGTCGGGAGTTGTTGATTTTGAGTCGGCTGGCTGGTGGCTGAAGTGGCCTTAATTATGTGTAAGTCTTGAGTTGGTCCCACACAAGATCATAATATAGACTTTGAATCGATCTTAATGTAAAGATTTAGGGTTGAATTTTTGGTTGCTGTCAGGTAAAGGTAAAACATGATTCAGTTCATCAACGTAGTAAACGTGTAAACTGTTAGACTATGACCTTGAAAAAAACAATTAAAAACCATTTTTATGGTAGTTTGATCGGGTGATTTAGAATTCTATAGATTACAAGCTTTTGATATGTCTTGCGTCGAACATAGGTATAATTATTTATATTACACCCTAAATTTTTCTACTTAGCAAAAGCTGTAAACATAATTATTTAATTAGTGCGCAACTACTTGTAATACTGTTCACTTTAGAAACTTAAGGTAACATAAAAATCAATTATCCAATTAATTATAACTTAAACACTCTACAACAATAAAAGCCAAAGGAAAAATAAATATTATCAAAATGTCAACCTATTAGAATCAAATTCATTCGCAAAAAGCTTCGTCAAATACAAAAATGTGAAATGTAAACAACAGAAAACACAAAATTATTACGAGAATAAGCCGCCCCGGGACACATCCGACCCAAAGGTTCCCACTACGCTGGCAGCGTTACCTCGCTGCACTGCAAGGGAAATTCTTTGCATAAGATAGGCCCCAGAGCGGCAATCATAGCCACGGTCCCTCAAGCGACGACCTATCTCTCTCACAAAGGCCTTTCTCTGCACTCCCCAGACCCCAGTGGTTTCTATTGCGAGAGGCACAAAAATGTACTGGCCCAAAAGCGCAGAATACTTTTGGACCTTCATCCTCGCAGCCTCTTCTGCCGCAGCGCCCGGGGTGGATACGGTAGAAGCTAAGTGCGAATACTGTTGTACTTATAATGTGAATGGTACTTATGTACTTCGCTTATGCTCCTTATAAATAAATTCGGACTTCGGACGTAATAGTTCACTCATACACATACATAATAAGTATCCATACCTAATTAGGTATGTTATAAATGTGCATTGCTACAAAATGCGCATACCTCTTGTTGTATTGTTCATTAATTAGTGACGTGAGCATAACAATATGTATAAAAATAAAGTGTAATCTTCATGCATACCTACTTAGCCTGATAAACCGTCCTAATTAAGACTGTGTTTGCCTAGGATAAATTTACACCAGGTTTTAAATATTGTATAAAGAAATTATGATAAATAAATAAATAACAATAACTCATACACAGACTGTGCGAGGATGTCAAGTCGATACTAAACATCATATATTAATGTTATTTTATTTATTTTTTTATTATTACACACAACAGCCTTTTTAAAACACAAGGCAACAAAAAAAAATATTATACAAAAACTAGACTAAGCTAAACTATAATAATAATAATTTAGTTTACATGGCGATTTTTATTTTTACAGCAATTTTAATTTGATTATTAATTTTCTGAAATAAAAATAAATTTTGGACATTCCCGCTCATTAAGTCTCGCTTCTTCTGAATCTAGTTGAATCTTCGCTGAATCTCGCTTATTATATTGAAAATTTTATTCCAGTTTCACTTACTTTTAATATAACGTCATGATCGGATTCGCAATTATGTAATAAAGTGCTTACAAAAGTTTGAATTAAAATAAAATTCAGAGTAAAATTGTTAAGATGATAATGTAGTTAAAACAAAGAGCAAATTTGCCAATAAACTACCTAGTAGTTTGGCAGAATAAGAAAATAAAAAGTTCCCGAAACCGGCGTGCGTGCATGCAACGACTAATGATTGTTGAGGAAGCGAAAGTGATCTGTCAGGATTGTGGTAAATGACAGTCCCTGGTCTCTGCCTATCCCTCTTGGATACAGGCGTGAGTGTATGTATATATGTAGTTTAGCAGAATTTGTATATGTTTAAGTTAATAGTTTCACTAAACACTTTACTTACTTACTTACTTCCCGTATTTGCCATTTGCCACGATCCTGACAAACCTCTTTTGCTGCTGTAAATCTAATGTATAAAAACCGGCCAAGTGCGAGTCGAGCTCGCGCACGAAGGGTTCCATACCATTATCTACACAACTTTGGAATATTTCAAGCGTCTACCTGTTACCGTCATTAATATCGAGCAAAAAACAGCAAAAAAAATTACGTTTGTTGTATGTGAGCCCCCTTAAATATTAACTTTATTCTGTTCTTAGCATGTTGGGCAACAGAAATACATCATCTGTGAAAATTTCAACTGTCTAGCTATGGCCTGGTGACAGACAGACGAATAGACAGACAGACGGACAGTGGAGTCTTAGTAAAAGGGGCCCTTATCTTTTGGGTACGGAACCTCAAAAATCTCATCTCACATTGTTATCGAACTCCTCCGAAACGGCTTCATAGATTTTTATGAAATTTTTGTATATATTTGGTAGGTCTGAGAATATGACGTAGGCTATAATTAATATTGCAAAACAACGTTTGCCGAGTCAGCTATTTAATAATAGGGGTTAAAGTATGAAATTGCCGTTTTATTGCAATAGGTTCTTTGAATTGACATAGAATCTTCATGGTTTGAGGTTTTCGAATGAAACTTTTTTCAAATGGTTTCTATGGTGTACTTTTTTTAAAAAATGTGAAACATTTGAATATCGACTTTCAATTGTTTTTGTTATTCAATTTAGACAAGAAAGATGGATACTGCGAAAATTCGAGTGATTTTTTAATACGAGTTCCGACGCGGAACTAACGCGGCAGAAACAGCCCGCAATATCAATGCTACGTTTGGAGAGGGGTCTACTAATGAGCGCACCGAGCAATTTTGGTTTAAACGCTTTCGTGATGGAAATTTCGACTTAAAGAACGAGCCACGAGGAAGACCGCCCACACAGGTGAATAACGATGAATTAAGAGAGATAGTGGAAGCCGACCCTAGTCAAACTACCCAGGAATTAGCGGCATGGTTTAACGTTACCTTACCCACAATATTGACTCACTTGCGTCAAATCAATAAAATAAAAAAATACGAAAAATGAGTGCCTCATAATCACTCGAATTTTCGCAGTATCCATCTTTCTTGTCTAAATTGAATAACAAAAACAATTGAAAGTCGATATTCAAATGTTTCACATTTTTTAAAAAAAGAACATCATAGAAACCATTTGAAAAAAGTTTCATTCGAAAACCTCAAACCATGAAGATTCTATGTCAATTCAAAAAACCTATTGCAATAAAACGGCAATTTCATACTTTAACCCCTAATATAATAAAAAATCTCATGTCTTGTTATCGAACTCCTCCGAAACGGCCGAGCCGATTTTTATGTTTTTTTTTGTGTATATTTTGGTAGGTCTGAGAATAGGTCGCAGGATAATTAATATGCCAAAACAACATTTGCCGAGTCAGCTATTAAATAAATAAAATAATAACAAAGTTTTGGTTTCCGCTTCATGTAGCCCCTGCCCAAGCCGAAGAAATAATTAATCATCATAATATTATTCTGTCGTTAGCTTAGGAATACTTTCGTGCGATAATCGGTCGGTCTATTGACCTAGCCTTACACCGAGTTAATCGAGCGCTACTTGATGTTTTAGTTAAGAAACATTTGAAAACTTATTAATCATCATTTTCCGAAAAGTATAATTCTGATTTAAGTTCATTTTGAGTTTAGTTTCAGCGGTTGTAAACGCCTGCTTCAAACGGAAACATTGAATAATTTTTCGTGTTCGCACTTTTTAATAATTTAATTAATGAATCCCGTGAAAGTACACCTTTTAAATAAATTTTAAGAGAATGAATTCACGGTGTACTTTTTTGCGAAAAATAAATTAAAATAAAGAAACAGTTTTGGTTTCAAATTTTGGTAATTAAATGCCAGTTTTAATACCGCGTTTTCACGATCTTAGTACGCAAAAGTAGATGGCTCTAGCTACTCGTATAGTGTACAACAGTGATCATAGTAAAAAAATTAGCAGTTTTCATCAGAGTGTACTCGATAGTCGTCATAGAGAGTAGTCATTTTAGACCAGTCGGCCCGAGTGCACTAAGATTGTGAAGACTGGAATATAAAACGCTCGTATTCTTAGTACCTAGAAAAGCATACAGGGTGTTGCACGAAGGTCCTTAAGAACTAAAGAGGGTAATTCTACTCATCGATCAAAGAAAATTTACTATAGAACTCACTCTGAAATTGCGAAAAAATATCAACTGTTTTATAAATTCGCTGCACTGGGCATGTCAACGTCTATTAATGACGTTTCAACGTTTTATTATTTATTTTTTTTGAACAAATTATATCATGACCAAAAGTAATAAAAATCGAAAGAAAACTATGGTTCGAGTGTCTTATGGTCGGCGTTGGCCAACTCAATTGTTTTTTAATTGTTAAACGCATATCGGACAATATAATTTTAAACATTTAAGTAATATATTAGAAAACATTTTTAAATGTCCTATCACTTCGATTTGGTTTCATAGTTTAGAGCCAAGTGTCGAAAATCACGAATATTTACGAACTATGTTATACCATTACTGATAGATCCTTAATAATACTGCGTTTCACAATGAAAAGAACACTCTTAAAATATTGCTATCGATTTCAAATCATCCTGTAGAATGAAGATGTTCCCCGTAATATCTTGGAAGGTTTCTTTATATTCAGGTATAAAATTAATAAACACCTTCATTCAAGGAGTCCGTCTAAGTTGATGGTAGCTCGCTTTGTACGAGCTCGCTTTGTACGACTTCGTTCATGTTAAATTTAATAAAATCCTCGTAAATTATTACAGTTTATTGTACTTTATATCATACAGACGACAACAGCGCGTCGTAACTACCTCTTACACGGTTTTCCTAAAATTTGCCATAAAAATTAAATAGGACTGTCGAAGCAAATATTGGCTTTGGTTAGGTTTGATTAAATTTTATTTGATTTAATTGATTATAGTTTAATTTGATTCAATTAATTAATCATGTTATAATTAACTAATCTGTCCGTCTTTGCTAATATATGTGCTGAGTGTTAGTGGAAAATTCAATGGTTTATGAATACAATAATAGTCTGCATAAGATTAATACTGTGCCGTTTGTTTCCTGAATAAAATAAAATAGAACTTAATCCACCTCTGTCTCACGTACACCTCATCCTGAACGATTCCAATCTAACTGTCAAATTCCATACTAATTTCTAACGCAAACGTCAAGATTTTGATAAGATTTGGCGCGCATAAGCCTCTGGTACATTGGATAACGGTTGTCGTTCTACGATAGTAGAAGATATTTATTTCTATTGATAATATGGAGATATATTAAATAGCGATTTTTCGTGCACCAGCACCATGAAAGTGAATTTTTAGCTGATTCGACGATGACGATTTGGTAAGGGCTGTCGATTTTCAAGTAAATTTAGATAAACATTTTGTCATAATTTTGCAGCATTTAAATCGAATGTTTTTCTTCTCTTTTTTATGTAAAATAAAGGGGTTTCATCTATTGAATCTCACTTCTTTAAACAAAGTATTTCAAGCTTGCCTGTATCCATTTCTGGCTTGATTAAAAATTTTTTCGAACTCTTATAAGGTTTATTATTGTATAGCGTCCAGTGGCACCTTCATCCACTAGATGGGTGAAGGGATCACTTGGACGTTGCACTACCTGGGATATTGTTTTAGATGGTTTAGGCTTGCCCAGCACCTATACCATCCTGATAGCTTCTTCGGCCTAGCCCACAGGAAAGACAAGTCAATAGGTTGGCAGAAGATTATTAGACTGTCAGCATACGAGAAACCGGGTTTAAGAGCTTCACCGTAGCAATTAACATAGGTAATTAACAAGCCCTGTGAAGGATAACTAATAGCCTAGAACAACCCGCGCCGAGCTTGACCTGCCTTATGAATATAAATAGAAATAGCCTAGGAGATGCTTATTAAGGGCTCGTTTAGATGGTACAATTGTTGACAAAAACTTCAAATATTCTATATACTATTACGAATATTACAACTGACTTCTTCAAATTCAGCATTGGTCAAGTAAAATAATGTGAATTTGTTGTTTAAAGTTGCGCGCATGTAGCTTTATACAACCCCTTAACGACTGGAAATAGAAGAGAAACTTTGAAGGTCTGCGAGTGTCTTTACAATGGTGGGGCCAACTTTTCATCCAGAGTCGGCTAACGCCATTCCGGTGCAATTTGCGCGCGGAACAAAATTGAGAAGTCGTGTTATGAAAATAGTTCCCCTGCTGGAATGTGATTTTAGCAGCGATATTTGTTCGCCGACCTTGAGCTGCAGCTCGTGGAAAGTTTCGTGATTTACTGGCCTTTGTGAAACCAGAGTGGTTAGACAAATGGCACGGCAACTCTTCTCAATATATCAGCCATACGGAGATTGTTAGCTCCAAAGTTTGCATGGCAATCCTCTTTTACTTTGCCTTAATTTTCCTTATTATTAAAAATTACCTTCACTTCTATGATTCGCCTGTCACCACCTTCTTCTTCTTCAACTAACCGTGCACAAGGCATTTTTATGACGCCCAAAAACAATCTGTAATAATCTCATAGTGAACGGCCGTTCTTAGGGACATAATCAATCAGCTCGTACTCGTACACTGCTGTCCTCGGCCATCCTCATCCCTCCACTGTCAGCAATCTTCCTCAGATCGTCGGTCTGGTGGTGGGCGTCCTACGCTGCGTTTGCCATCTTTCTCCACTCAAGAACCTTTGCTTTCGGCAATGTGACCAGTCCACTGCCACTTCGGCTTGCTAATCTTATAGGCTTCTTATGTCACGTCAGTGACCTAGTCTTAATATTATTCTGTCGTCGATTGTCTCATTTGGGACTTACACAAGTAAACATTTAATTTATTATTAAGTGTGCCGGTCAAAACGTAGAATAATATGTAAACTCTGTTAATTGAGGAACATATTTGAAAAAGAAGGACGGCCTTACGTCCATATTTTCATTCCAAAACCGATATAAAACGCTGTTTATTTAATCTGTGGCTACATCTTTTCCTTAAAATCTCCGCCATAGATAGATAATAGGCGTTTTTGAAGTGTTTTGAGGAAATGAGTTTTTATAAAATAATACTTTTATTAGTATTATTTATAAAAAGTCGATCCCAGTAAAAGACTCTTAATACGGAGTTAAAGCCGGTTTAAACCGGCTTTCGACTTTTTATAAAGCCATTTTTATGTACAATAAAGTGGGAAGAAACTGCTATAAGCAATAAGTCCGCCAATTGTACTGTATTTTTATCAATATTTTATTGTCCTGTTTTTCCTGGCACAATAAAGAGTATTCTTATCTTCTCTATCTCTATTTATCTATATATAACTGAGACTGGTTAAGGGTAGGGACTATAACAGTTGCGAAAAAAAGCCCAGCCACGTGCGGCTGACACGGGCCGACAACGAGTATTGTCTAGTTAAGAATTCCGATGTAAAAACCTAACTGCAAAGTGGGTTACTCGGGGCTGCAAGTGATGTAAATCACTTCAGCCAGATGTCGCTGCCTGTACGTAATACAGAGAAGTTTGTAAAGAGGCTCGAAATTTCATCGATGATTGCACTTGCCCATTAGCTTAGTTGGGAGAGCGCTGGCACGGGGAGACAGAGGTCGCGGGTTCAAGTCCCGGCATGGGTGGAATTTTTAGCCTCTAAATAGGTTTTTGAAATTGTCGTCAGCACGGGTTGGTGCAACAAAAAGAATATAATCAATGGTACATGCCAGGATTTGAACCCACTACCTCCCGAATGAAAAGCCTGCGTTCTACCGCTTCGCTACCACCGCTTCTGGGCCGACAACGAGTACAATGCCTAGTGATGTCGCCACAAGCCCAGAAGTGAAAGCAGTTCAGAAGTTATTTAAGACGTTAATTTCATAATAAAACGTAAGCTCTCTGTCGTGCTGTTTAATTTACTAAATTCGAGATTTGTACTTCATAGTATAACATATAGAATCTTATCATTGGATTTGTATTCGTGGGATTACTCGGTACTCTTTTGTAAAAAATTCCGGACTATAGGGGTCTTAGGCGTGAGACACACAGATGGGACGTGGGGCGAGGGCGCGGAGTCACAGACCACAGTCCTTGCTCTGCTGTGGCTCTTGGTCTGTGACTCTATACTCTTACCACGCCCTTGCATCACGTCCCATCTGTGTGCCTCGCGCCTTAGCCTCTATAATCCAGTAAATTCGATAGTTTGACACTGCCCTGCAAAATGTTTGTCGGATTACCGGGAGTCCACTACATACATCTCGGGAACGGGCTTGTTTGCACTTATTTTCTTGTCTCTCATTTTATCCATATTTAAGGATTATTTTAGATTGAAATCTTTCTATTGACCCGTTCCACCGTGAAAAGACCGTAAAAGGGCACCGACCCACAATGTTACCCGATGATGGGCTCACGTGCACCCCTAACGAGAGGTATCGGCTTGCCAGACAACCTTTCAATCATTTCTCTAAAGTGAGCCCGCATTCTCATAGCACTTTCACCATACAAAGCCTATCCCATATCAAGAGTGACAGACAAGAAATGCACTGAAATGCTATAGAGGAACAATAATTCTTCCACAAACATTTTTTTTATTTATTTCATATTTAGGAAAACTAACGTCCCAGCGCAGTTCACAAACCTTCTCTCAGATAGAGAGAGAAAGAGAGAGAAAGTATGGGCTTAATTGCCACGCGTGCCCACCGCGGATTGGCAATTTCCAACGTTGAGGTATGTGAACACTTCAGATGCACAGGTTTCCTGACGATGTTTTCCTTCACCGCTAGCGAGTGCTATTGCTACTACAAATGTATGTAACTTAGGAGACAAAGTCATTGGTGCATACCAGAATTCGAACCCACGACCGCCCGAATGCGAGGCCGGCGTTCTACCGCATTAAACCTGTGAAGATTACTTTGGATCAAGGTAATGGGTCAGTGGCGTGGGTCTAATGTGGTTTGGGTTTTATGGTAAGTTAGAAATTACCTATTGTATTGTAACCCGATAGCTATGTGGGGTAGCTATCTGCTAGAAATAAGAGCACTCGGTTCAGAAATCACAAATCAATATTTTATTTCAACGTAAAGAATTTACATTCTGTTTGCTGAATGTGAATGCACAATGTTAGCCGCTGCGTTCGGGCCGTATTTGCAGTGGAGAAAAGGGCAGCGGAAAAAAAACTCCAATTTGACCATATTTTCTCAAATCATCTTCAAACTAATACATATGGATATGCCAATAAACTATAATTATATTAAACTGCTACATACAACGATAGAAATGATTTGATGAAAATTCTAATGAGTACGCACGGCGCGGATGATGGAAAGTTGCAAACTAAAGCTGTCCCGCGCTAGTTGGATAAATTAGAGAGAAGAAAGAAGGAAGGAAAGAAATAAAGAAAGAAAGAAAGAAAGAAAGAAAGAAAGAAAGAAAGAAAGAAGGAAAGAAAGAAAGAAAGAAAGAAAGAAAGAAAGAAAGAAAGAAAGAAAGAAGGAAGACTTTTCTTTACATTGTCACAGAAACACAAAGTAAACACAAAGGTACACAAACAAAATACACGAACGTCATCATCATCATCATCAGCCATTTGAAGCCCACTGCAGGACATAGGCCTCCTTCGTGGTTTTCATAACCATGAGGGGTTTCGCCATAATCGCCACGCTTGGCAGGCAGGTTGGCGATCGCAGTATGCGGTTGGAATCTAAGGAAGACGCTGCTGCGCGTCTACTGCCTTAGTCGCCTTCTACGACATCCACGGAAGGAAACGGAGTGACGCTATTCTTAATCCGGCGCCACACGGAGCCAACGATGAACGTCAACTTGATGTCAAATTAATGGAAATACTCAGTTTAATAGATGTGCGGTTGCATCGTAGGTACAAATCGTATTATTGTAAATTAGACTGTTACATTATAAATAACCTGATCAAAGGCGAGCTTATATCTGCAAGATTCCACAAGGGTTCCGTTTTTTATATACATCTAAAAAAGTGTTGCGAATGAACTGTTGGTAGCCTTTATCTTTCTCGAGAGCTATTCGAGCAAATACTCTACCTAATTAGAAAGTCTGAAACGGCATCCGTTAATTTAATTAATGTAGCTGGGGCGAGGGCATTCTAATCCCAAATAACCGGCTAAGTGCGAGTCAGACTCGCATACCAAAGGCTCCTTACCTACCGCAATAAAATATCTGTGTATTATGCATAAGCACAGCATAAGCAGCCTATATATATACGTCCCACTGTAGGGCACAGACCTCATCTCAGGGAGATAGTATGGGCCTAATCACCACCCAGTGCCCACCGCGGATTGGCGATTTCAAGCGCCGAGGTATATGAATAGCTCAGACGCTCAGGTTCCCTCACGATGTTTTCCTTCACCGTTAGCATTACATGCCCGCACTGGAACTCGAACCTGGGTCTCCCGCTTCCGAGTCCAATGTTCTACCCACTAGGCTACCACCGCCTAGGGGGCGTGTGTGAACCATTTACAAAAAAAATATATTTTCTCTTTCATTCTGTTCTGTTCCTTAGCGGAAATCTAACCTATAATCTCATAATCTAAGACAACCCGGTTTTTTAAGTGGTACTTCTTATATTTTGGGCAATAGAGCGTAGAAAACAGTTAGCTGGTTTTTAAATTATTTGTGGTTTTACAAACTGTGCACTGGTAATCTGTAATTTGGCGTGAATTGGCGCTTGTATCTAATGACGTTTTAAGAATAGAGCAAAAACCAAAAATGTAAAAGTGGCTTAATTTTTCGTTTCAGTGATTATTTTTTAGGATACTCGTCATAATATCATAAAATAAAAATTATTCTGTGAATGTTTCAATAGGCTGTTATTACGGTTCAAGAGATTAGCCCATTAGAAAGTAAATAAAAAAAAAATTTCAAGAATTTACATTCCGTTTGTTGAATTTCAACATATAATGTAAGCCGCTGCCTGGTCGATTTGTGATCTCTGAGGAAGGTATACGCCATACTCCACCACGGGGGCCAAGTCCGGATTGGTGGAGGCTTGTAGACTAGTGGCTCGTCTACTGTCAGAAGTTGTCAAGCCGCCCTAAGGCCTCTGACTTAGCTTAACGACTGCCATCTGTTGACGGCAGCCGGCACCAACAGCTTAACGTGCCTTGCGAAGCACGGAACCGCTCGAAAAAATGCCACTAGCGTTAGGCATAGACTGCTACCCGCTACCGGCTACTTACAAAAGTAGAAAAAAAACATTAATGTTGCGGCTAGACACGTGTAAGACAAACGGACATTATAGGGCCAAAAATCCCATTGCCGCCCTTCCGGCACGGAATTCTACAAACTAGTAGTTACCTTCCATCCATTTCAGCCTGACAAGTTAGCAGAACCGCTCCCAGGGTTGAGGTAACCGATCTATCTTACCGCCTCTAATAAGCGCTGAATCATGTTGGTTATTTGTTTCGTAGACGGATCTCTGCCGCTTTATAAGATCCGAAAGGGGTATAAAAACGTTAGGGATTTAGAGGAAAAATGACCAATTACGGTCCGACTAGTTTCTAGTTTACTCTGGTAAAACAATAATTTCAAAATTGACTAGCCTTAATATTCCTTCTAAAGGCAGCACAATACAGAAATAAATCAGCCCCTATAGTACGCGCACCAAATCCTGAGCGATTCCATTCGTCTAACTGTCAAAATAGTATGGAATTTGGCACAAGCACGCATAATTTTAAGGTCCCCGTTTTACCCGCTTTACTTAACACATATAGATAACATAGAAAAGGTGCAAAAGAAATGTTTAAAAATATTATGCTATAGACTTAATTGTGGGCGCTCAGTCCCACATTACAAGGATAGACTACTAAAATTCAATGTGACTTCTCTCGAGCTACGTCGGAAACAACACGATTTAACTTTCCTTCACAAAATTATACACTCAAAGATAGACTCTTCTTCTCTCGTATCTCAGACAAAATTTAATATTAGATATCGCAGTCGCAAACCTCTACTCTTCCCTTTAGAAACCTACAAAAATAACACTTCTTTTTACAACCCCATTGTTAGGATGCGTCGTACTTACAACGATCTGGTGGCAGACAACAAAGATGTAGACAGATATTTTTCAGAGCTTTTACGTCTTTATAAAAGCTGTCCATGGCGCCCTCAGAGCACCCTGAGAGAATAAAATAAAATAAATTAATATAAGTGTAATTAAGTTAAGGTTAAAATTACAAGTAGCCTAAATGCATGCTAAGTACACAAGTTTAGGGTCATAGGCTAGATGATTTGGTGCGCGTAATTAGGCCACTGATCTGTAATGTATGTAAAATTTGGTAAATGTGTCTGTAACCTGTTTTGTGTTCTAAATAAAATAAAATAAAAAAAATTAGGCCCCATATAAGTCACTTATTGTTCGCCTTCAGCTCTTACGTATATCAATCAATCAATCAAATCTGCCCCGTACTCATCCACTGCTGGACATAGGCCTCCCCCAAGGCATGCTACTTCTTTCTGTCCTCGGCTATCCTCATTTATGTAGAATTGTTTATTCTATATTTATCTCATATTTATGTACCGTTTATGTATGTGTATTAAATATATAAATATCTTCCTTAGTATTGTTTAGTTGCACCGACTACCCGTCATTTAGCTTCTCATTTTTTTTCCGTCAATGGTTGGAAATTATTTTTAGTAATAAGTAATAAGGCCGCCAATTGTACTGTACTCTATTATTGTTGAATTCTCATATGTAATTCCTGGTGTACAATAAAGAATATTCTATCTATTTATCTCATCCAGCCACTGCCAGCAATCTGCCAGTGAGCTGTTGGGCTTTCTATGCTGCATTTGCTAGTTCGTGGTCTCCACTCGAGAACCTTGGCAACTCATGTGAGATTTTATTTATCGATAAATACACTTTTGTCAAAACTACCCAGTTATATTTTAATGCCAATGGGCATTGTCCTAAAAAAATTAAGTACTACATTTTTTTAACATATTTTTTTCGAGAACGTAGGTAATTTTGAGAGCCTGCGCAGAACATTTCAATTTGGGCTGCTTTATTTAATTTTCAAAGCGGAAAAAAAGAATCAAGAGTCTACGAAGCCGGAAGTACGTCATCAGCTAAGATGCTACGAGCATTCAGTTTCTAGTGATACCACGACTCGATACAATAACTCTCTAAATAAACAAAACTATACTATACAGTATAGTATACTTTTGTAGATATACTCCTAATATGTGCAAATGTAAAAGATATATTATATTAGGTTTTTTACGGATTACCGTTTTTTATTCAGACATATTAAAAGTTTTTTTTTTTCAAGTGTGAAACTAACGTTAGAAGGTTGAATTAGACACACACTTATTCACAGAGTCAGTAAATATTATTAATGTATAATTGTAGCATGATATTTACTGACCGTCAATATGTAAGACAATGCCCATTAGATAGCTGACGTCACAGGAATACAACAACGTTTTCGCCATTGGTTCACTACCACTGTTCCTTAGTTATGGAATAATAAAAGCAAAACATAACAAGAAATATAATAAATATGCAGTCAATTACGTCCCACTGTAGGTCACAGCTCTTCTCTCAGATACAGAGAGTATAGCTTAATCACCACGCATGCATGATTGGCGATTTCGAGCACTGTTTTCCTTCGCCTTTAGCGAGTTGTATTTCTACCACAGATTCACATAAATACGAAGCTACCCTCCTGAGTGAGGCAAGCGTTCTACCAACCACACTGCTAAAAATGTGTTGGTTGAACAACAGAAATGTTTCAAGGTTTCAAGCAGTCGTCGAAAGAAAATGCACCACATGCAGCTGAATAAATAACAACTGAGATACGGTCTCGTCAATATTCGAGGCACACCGAATACGTAGCGATCGGTATCTGAGTTCTGCGGCTGCATCAGCGGACGGGGACATTCTTGGCGACCTTCCGTGCAAAAATGTCTTCAAGGGAGAAAATAGATATTAAGGCCTACAAAGACAGATCCATTTTTAGGATCACAGCCATTATTAGGATTTTTATATCGAGAAGGTAAACGCGGAGGTAGCGTAACTGAAAAACCCTTGCCTCAGCAAGGGTCGTGGGTTCGAATCCCGGCATGTACCTATGACTTACATTTGTTCATTTATAGTACTTAACAATGCCATTCGCCGATCGTGTAGGAAAACAGTGCGAGGAAACCCGCGGGATATATTTTAACAATATTTATGACAATATTTTTTCAAGCTTCTTAGAATTAAACCTCAGTTTAAAACGTGCCAATCGTCTTAGAGCCGAACGAATTTAAAGGCCGCTGTTACGTCGGGTATGCTGTCTCGCTTGCACAATCTGATATTATGATAAAATGAGTATACTTTTGAATAATGTGGTCTGAGGGTTTAATAAATACCAATTAAGGACATTCAAGAGGTAACTTTTCTTAACCTCTACCTTTGATTGAAAAAATTGTAATTTTAGAAACAACTGTTCTGTATTTAACCCATTTATAGGAAAAAAATGTATTAAAATTTTAGCCTTGAGGAGGCTGATGGGGCGATGGCTAGTTGGGAGGTTGAGGGGCTTTCCCGGCTTGGGAATGTCTATGACCGTCGCCTCCTTCCAAGTACACTCATTTTCTTACAATCACTAAAAATTTTGGAATGTGCGAGCGAGACAGCATGCCCAAAGCAGTCTTAAGAATAATATTACTTAAACGAACAAAATGTCGCATTTCGAAAAATCCTCCCCCGATAAAAATTTGCAGTCGCATTAATTTCATTGATTCCATTCCAATAATAACAGAAACTGATTTATTTCTCTGCGTCGAACGAAGCCGGATTGCAATTGAATTATTTCGAACTATTAATTTACTGAAAGTGCGAATTATTTATATTTATTATTGGAGTTAAGGGCTTCAAATTGTAATTATTTCACCTGTTTGGGCAAGAATATTGTGTTTTCTTTGTATCTAAATTGTTTATTCAACCAATTCATTTAGCTCGTTTCTAAGACATTTTGTTTTTTGGTGTGTAAAATAAACTGTTCTTATTTAATCTAATCTAATTTCCTCTTTACGAAAGCGAGGTTTACGGTTTTCTCATTTGCATTTTCTAAATAGGGAAGCGGCGTGAGAAAACCTTATTATCTGAATTATGATTCCTTATGAACAAATGGTGTTTGGCACACTTACTATCTGTCAATCGGCTGGCCAAACTGACAGCTGTTGATTTTATTTAAAGATTGTGAGTGTACCAGAAACTTTATATATATTTGGAGTATTTTGGGTTTCTCATGCTATCAATTGCTACGCCTTTTGCGCAGTTTATTTTTGCGATTGTATCCACTAAGCGACGGCTCAGTTGATTTAAATATTTAAGTCCTAGAAACCGAAATTTTATTTTCGGTTATTTGCCACCTCTGAACACACCGGAGCAAAAGTCTCATCTCACTAGGTATTTTGTTGGAAATTTTTGGTGCCATACAAAAAAGGCTTTTTGACATCAGAGCCGTTTTTGCTTTGGGAAGGCTGAGCTTATCAGTGTATTGAGATCTAATTCGTCCATGGCGGATTTGGGAGACCTTTACAAAGAGATCAGGATTATGTAGATGATGCCCAGCGTCTAGATAAAAACAAAGCAAACAATCTCTGCAGTGATAAATTGGGTAATTTTTTTAAGTGTTCTTTCTACCGAAATATCTAGATTTACAGAGGTCGTTAAGGTAGTCATAGAGATGCGACTGCAAAAGGCACACTCTGCAAGGCGGTTTGCAGTCCACAATTGTACTAAAGTTCCATTCTTCCGTTTATTTTTTATAACAATTATTCAAAGCTTTTTAACCTCCGTCATATTGATTTGGTTATGTTGGAAAAAAATCATAACTCAATTTAAGATCGTTTTTCAAAAAAGTGTCTGACCGTTCTCTCAATCATGTTAATAGTGATTTATAGACCCATGTTCAAACATGAACCAAACCTAAGGCAAAAAACCTAGAACTAGATAGCCTTATCAAAATCGCTTTTTAACCTCCGTCATATTGATTTGGTTATGTTAGAAAAAAATCATAACTCCATTTAAGATCATTTTTCAAAAAAGTGTCTGAATTTTCTCTCAGTCATGTTAATAGTGATTTTTAGACGCATGTTCAAAAATGAACCAAACCTAAGGAAAAATACCTAGAACTAGATAGCCTTATTAAAACCGCTTTTTAACCTCCGTCATATTGATTTAGTTCTGTTGGAAAAGAACTCATAACTCCATTTAAGATTATTTTTCAAAAAAGTGTCTGACTTTTCTCTCAATCATGTTAATAGTGATTTTTAGACCCATGTTCAAACATGAACCAAACCTAAGGCAAAATACCTAGAAATATATAGCCTTATCAAAACCTGCCAGCTACGCTTGGCGTTCGCAGTTCGAAGAATGAGGTTCGAACCTGCGTACGCCTGACTGCCGGATGTGAATGTGATGTAGAATCAATGCGCCTTCGTACAAGGCCATCAATGTGAACAAATGTTTGACCAAAAACTCAACAAATACCACCTTATTCACCGGATATGGCTACAGCCGACTTCTTTCCTTTTCCTAAACGCAAATTATCACCCGTTTGCATCCGGTAGATGACATAAAGGAGAATTCGCGGCGAGAATGGAACTCAATTACGGAAAAAGCTTTTAAAAATGTTTTGATGGTTGGATTATTCGTTGGTGTAAGAGTAACGTTTCTGAAGAAGCATACTTAGAAGGATATAAAATTAATTTGAATGAATAACTAACATTTTGTATACTGTTGATCTTTTCCCAGTACTTTCTTCACAGAGTAGTATATCGTTGAGTAGAGCAAAATAACCATTACTCAGATTATCTTGACTCGTGCCGCTAGATGGCACCAGTGCTGCGTGACATATTTCGCTGTTTGACCCATAAATTAACGTTTACTTATAGATTCATGTTCATGTTCAACCAACGGCCGTGTAATCCGACATAGCCCCACCTACTTTTTAGGCATCCGTAGTCCGTCTGTCTGTCCGTGGCTTAGCATAGAGAAAATAAGCTGCTGAAATTTGGCACAAAATACGAAATAATGAAAAATAATGTCTAAAATAATAAAATAAAATCTTTAAAAAAAATTTTTTAGAGTACCTCCCCAACAGCTTAATTAGCCACGCAATTGTGTGGCGTCTCAATGGATTGGTTGTTTAAAAATATACCCACAGTATAGGAAAACCGTCGATTTAGGGTTCCATTTGTGAAATATTAAGCTTTAAAGCGCAATTTTTCCTTACAGTTAGGGCATCCCCCCTCCGCCCCTCTCCTAGCTAAAGGGTTGATTGTAGAAACGTGAAGAATTTCTGGACAGTAGAACATACAATTAACTTTAAAAGAAAACTATCGCGGCTAAGTAGACTTTACAAGTTAACAAAAAGAAAGCATGGTTTTTAGCGATGATACCGCCAATTGTATACGGAAAAACTTAGACATGTAAGCCTTTTAATGTATTTTGTTTTCTGGTGTGTACAATAAAGTGTTCTAATCTAATCTAATCTAATCTTCGTACAAATTCCATTGAAAATTAATTTGATGAAGTTGTTAATTGTGTAAAGTAGGTAGTTCTACGAAACTCTACAATGCGCGTGGCCCGACACGCACTTGGGTGTTTTGTTTTTTGTATGGCGACACCGACAGCTTTACACCTGTGCATTAGACCTTTTGTTGGTAAGCATTTTGTACCAGTACTTCAAAAGATCTAATATTTTGTATTCTTGGCCGGTCGGCCTGCTTTCACGAAGTTTATTCAGCTTTGTTTTTTTTGGGAGCATGACTGAAATGAAGATAGGGTATAATTTTTCTTTCAGATTGTTTCATTTCAACGTGGTTTTAACGAGAACGTTAGGTCTTAACCCTGGTTATACTCCTGGCATAAATTTCTTGTGAGTTTATTTTGTGGAAATTTTTATTTTTATGTAATGCAAACAATGAACTGCCAGAAGTTACTGCTGATAATATTATGTGAATCGCGTCCTTGCGTTTTTACTTCGTAATACATAATGACCTTAATGACAGTGGGCATAAAAATTCCCAGTTCCATAGTAAAGTTCAAACCTGCGTGACCGAAATGTACGGAGCAGTCAATAATTGTTTCAAGGATTTCCCAAACTCCTAGTTCGCGGCGCACTTACAGGTTTAGCATATTGGTGTGGCATGCACACTCTAGCGAAATATTAGGGGTTAAAGTATGAAATTGCCGTTTTATTGCAATAGGTTCTTTGAATTGACATATAATCTTCATGGTTTGAGGTTTTCGAATGAAACTTTTTTCAAATGGTTTCTATGATGTTCTTTTTTTAAAAAATGTGAAACATTTGAATATCGACTTTCAATTGTTTTTGTTATTCAATTTAGACAAGAAAGATGGATACTGCGAAAATTCGAGTGTGGATAGTCCTTAAAGGGCTCCAGAGAGTAAGACTAGCGCTACCGAGGAAAAAATCATCTTTTTCTACAGATCGAGTTCGCAAAAAGTGTCTGTACAGTCTCTTAATCATGTTAGTAGTGATTTTTAGGATCCCTGGCCGTGAACCTAGGACAAAAAAACCTAACGCCAAAATCGGCCGTTTTTGGCATAAATACTATCTTGTCCCAGGTTCGTGATCCTAGTTTCTTTGGCGTGGGTCCCAAAAATCACTGTTAACATGATGGGAGATTGAGAGATTGTTCAGAGACGTTTTGCAAATACGATCTGTAAAAGATTTTTTTTTCATTGGTAGCGCTAGTTAGCCCACTGGATCCCCTTAAGAGGAAAAAAAACCAGAGCGACTAGCTGCGTCTGTATTCTACTCTCCAGGGAGCCGCAGCGCAGTCCTTGGGAACTCCTGTGTTAGATAGTTCTCCTGTGTTAGTAAAAGTGGTTCGTGTTGATGAGAACCCCTCCTCTTTGAGATAAGTGGATTTCGATGCACGCTGTATAATGTGCGAAGGGAAACATAAAACAAGCTATTCTTTTACGTAACGCTGTATTATTTACTATTCAGTCTTGAAGGCAAACTTTGTTCCAGAGTTGTTCATAGTTTATTAGTGAAGGATATAGGAGGGAGATAACTGGAAAGTTTTCCCTCTAAAGTAAACAAGTTTTGATATAAATTGTTAATTTTGAAGTGGTTTAACAGTTGGCGTTGTTCAGCCACCAAATCCTAATTTTCTTCTTTAACTAACTTCCTAAAGAGAACTAGCCACCAATAAAGGATATAAATATTTCCATATGAAATAAAAATTATCATTTTTATTACGAATTACGCCCAAAGGCACCACATAGCGCGACTTCTCTATTTCTTAACCTGTCTCAGTCCTGTCCTGATCTTATAAATAACAATAAATTTCTATTGTTATTTCACAGGTCAGGACTGATACGAAATATTCAAAACGGGAGTTAATAATCCAGCCAGCTTTACATCTCAGATAAAGAAAAAAAGTTGTTTTACGTACAGTCATAATAGTGATTACAGGTTGCGCCAAAAGTAACAACGTCGAAGGAGGTAGTTTATGTCTATTAACCACAAAAAAGGTCAGTAATAATGCTGGATGCTTTGCTAAAAAAAAAAATTTGACATTCCATAGAGTTTTCTTTTGTTTGAAATTGCAGTGAATAGAATGTACTTAGTTCCCTAGCGTAGTTTATTATTCGTTGTGTTGCACCTGGTCTCTATTATATCAATACCGACCGAGGAAACTTTGATGCAATCTTTGAAACTCTGAGATAGGGAGAGACGAGAGACTATTGATTTCTGTGTAGACTAGGTGAATACGAGAAATTCACAATAGCATCTTTGATAACTTTCTTGATCTGAATACACAAGTTGTTTAATGTTACTTTTTCTTCTTGTGGAAGAATGGTGTCACTGCAGGCATCTACAATCTATTGTTATTGAAATTCCATTGACTTGTGGATTAAAACGATATATTTTGTAATGACTCGCTATGCTCATACATACATTTAACATGTCTAATCGAGATCATGTATTAGGTTAAGTATCACCATTATACCCATTATGGGTCAAAACGAATTATTTGTATAGTATCGGTCCCTAAGTCTGAACTAAGATTCTCATCATACAGCCCAGAGATTCATGCAGCGGGGGCTATCAAGTTGCACGTAGAACGGCGACGCTAGATTGATGTTAGCTGCAATAAACATAAAAAAAACACTTGAATGTAAGAGGATAGATTGGATCTAAACGTCTCTAAATCTGAATGTAAGATAAGTTTGAGAAAGATTAGAGCTAGTTCGAGACCGTGATAACTTGGTCGTCCTCGTGTGGAAGTAGTTTAGGCACCCAGATGTGAAAGTGTTCGGTTAGATCAGTGCTACTTGAACTATCAGGAACTTTATGCACCCGGAAAACTTATGTCGCTGGTGTACCAACTAGGACTGAAAGGTTGCACCCAATTTACTATGACATTAAAGGCCGTATTAATATGGCACTCTTACTTGTGAGCTCGTCTTGAGTGCCTATAACAAGATACCGATTGAAATAAAACAGCAACGTGACAGCGCACAAATTTGAAGCAATCTGTCTATTAATTCTTCTTTCAAATTCTTCTTCTTGTAAAAGGTCTGTACTTTTCAGCGCCACGCATTAAATAGTTAAGAATTAAATTTATTATACTTTATCTCTGTAAGAGATTTCTTCTAGAATACTTTGGAGAGTCAGAGAAGCAGTAGATATATATATGTAAAAATATACTACAAAAATCCTAAATAACCTATGCACTTACAGCAAAAAAGAAACGATTATGTATTTAAATATAACTTGATAGACATGTGGCGTGTGGCGCCGGATTAAGAATAGCGTCACTCCATTTCCTTCCGTGGATGTCGTAGAAGGCGACTAAGGAAATCAATTACCAGGAGACGGGCAGCAGCGTCTTCTTGGAATTCCAACCGCATACTGCGATCGCCAACCCGCCTGCCAAGCGTGGTGATTATTGCATAACCCCTCATGGTTATGAAAACCATGAGGGAGGCCTATGTCCTGCAGTGGGCGTCAAATGGCTGATGATGAGACATTATTTCTTCCTTTATTTTGACAATTTCTATCAACAGTTTGCTTGCATGTAAACCAAAGCTGACTGAAATTAAATATGCAGGCAAACATTACCGATTAATAGAATTTATTCACAAAAAATGGTGCCAAAGGCCATGCGAATGTTGGCTCTTTCTAATAATTATAATTGAGACTTGCGATGGCTGACCGCGTAATGCTCGTAAACGGCTGCTGTCCGTATGTCTGGCTGCAGAATTGGTGTTTTCCTACTTTTGTAAGAGTTGACTAATAAAGATAAAGATAAAGAGATTTATTTGTGAAACATGTGTACAGAAAGGTGGTATTAACATATTTAGTTCAGCATGTTTTGCCATAACAGGCGTACAAATTTTTATAATTATTGATAGTAATAGCATAGCATTAATATTATATTAACATCGTGAGTAAAATGTCAAAAAGATGCGAAATAAAAAACAAAAATCATTCCATGCGATAATAAATTAAAATGTCAAAGAAGAGAGGTCACAAGGATTGTATTAAATAGAATGTCATAATGTTTTTATTTTACTTTTATTTTATTTATTAGGCATGTATAACAGGCAACAATCTTAGTATAACATAATATTTTAGTATATTCTAGTTTTAAGCTAGATCGACACCCAAAGTAAACATGCACAATAAAATACATAGAAAAACGAACTAAGATAGTCCTCATATTTAGAAGCAATGAGACAAGCATTATATAAAACTAACTAAAGAGGACCTTACCTCTAACTTTAAACTACAAAACAGCCTATCAAATACTTATCAAAACATTCGTAAGCACTAGACACTATACATTATTAGCTTAATTCCCGATTCACTCACTTGAAAAATCAAGTAGGTAAGTGAATCCGGAATAAAGCCAATAGCCTATTATATTTATCATACTATTCAGTTTTAGCACAGGTTTTAGTGAGAATAAAGATAAAGTCAAAAAAAATCCAATAAGAATCTTTCAAAGTCGAAGACTAAGATTGAATATATCCAGGTCAGAAAATGAGTATTCATTCGCCATACTGTCCCATTCACATTGCATGTCTGTAAAAATAACACTTCATATTATTATAATCCGATTGTTCGCACATGTGTCGTTTATTTAACACTCTTTGTTCTGACCTAGATATATACAATCTTATTCTGGTATTGAAATTGACAGATGACAGTAGATGGATTGCGGATCTTGTTAGGTAATATGATTTAAGAAAAGATCCCCCACGAGGAGGATCTCAGCTGTGGAGATCTTCCACAGGGAGAGATGGTCCATGTCTTTCCCTGTATCTTTTTTTATTTTTATGTTTGTTATTGTATATACATTATATATTTATTCATATTTGTTGTTATAGTTTATAGTTTTATGTAGGTACGTTATTTATGTTATTTATATTTTATATTATATCCGCTTCTGTTGTTTTATTTCACAAAGATTTTTTTTAATTTAGCTTTTTCACACTTCCGAATGCCTATCATTTAGTCTCATTCACTGGAAGAAAATGCTCATAGCATTAAGTCCGCCGCGTGGCAATTGTAATATTTACTTATGTGCAATAAACTTATTAATATTAATAATAAAAGATGGTCAGAGTGGAGTTTTTTTCGCTGTCATTTTCTCCACTTCACCTCGATCCGGTGACGGATAACATTGATATTGAACAGCACATAAATTTTAAAAACCTATTTAGAGGCTAAAAATTCCACCCATGCCGGGACTTGAACCCGCGACCTCTGGCTAACCGTGCCAGCGCTCTCCAGCGCGAAAATTCGCCTGCCCTTGCCCATTATCTCAGTTGCGAGAGCGCTGGCACGGTTAGTCAGAGGTCGCGGGTTCAAGTCCCGGCATGGGTGGAATTTTTAACCTCTAAATAGTTTTTAAAATTGTGTTCAGTACGGGTTAGTGCAACAAAAAGAATGTAAGAATTTAAATTATTTACGTTTCAATACATTTTGGATTTCTGATTTTTTTCAACACACATTTTATTTAAATAAGGTCCAAGTTAAAGTATCGAACGGGTCTCACCCATAGTGTTTATAGCAACCACGGGAGTCCGTTCCGGTAAGTGCGAAGTTTCCTGCTGCCCCGAGTACCTACAAGTGCATTTAGATAGCTCTTGGTAACAGTGCTGAAGAAAAATACTCCTTAGAAGACCAAACTACAGTCGAACAAACCAAATATCCCCCATTTGTCTTGCACGAGTTTAGTTAGTTTTAGCAAAGAACAAGATAAAAAGAACTCGAAACCGGAGTACACACTCCTTGGATCGACCAATTAGCAAGAGTGATTCGTCAGGATCATGACAAGTAGCAAATCCCAGTCTCTACCTACCCCTCCGGGTTACGGTGTGGTAGGTTCATAAACCATTTTACTCGGTCATAAACCAAGTATATCCTTACTAATATTATAAACGCGAAAGTTTGTATGTATGGATGGATGTTTGTTACTCTTTCACGCAAAATCGGCTGAACGATCCGGATGAAATTTTGCACAGAGATAGATTATAGTTTGGATTAGCACAAAGGCTATTTTTTATCCCGGAAAAATACACTTCAAAATTACCACGCGAAGGAAGTCGCGGGCAACAGCTTGTATGAAAATAAAAATCCGTTCAAAATTTCGTCCGTTTTATAGTGCCTGTATGAGTAGATAGATAGAATATTCTTTTTATGTACGTATGTACAGTGTACACCAGGAATTTCATATGAGACTTAAACAATAATAGTACAGTACAATGGCGGCCTTATTCTACATTTTTAAATATATATAAATTCTTTGACAGTTATTAAAAATTATAGAATATATGAAGAAGAGAGAAATCCGAGATCGCATAGGCAAGCCCTTAACAGGAAGTTGCTGAAAAAAGAAAGACAGTAAAAGAAGGAATAAGACCCTCAGTTACATGTAACATTTGTAACGTATTTTTTTATGAAAATAATAAAAAAATGTTTGCTATTGTTTTAGCAGTACGTGTGTGTGTGTTACTTTTAAATTTAGTCATGGAAATAACGAGGGAATTTGACTGGGTTGATAACTAGGTATTTGACAAAATATCAAATGAGTTACTTTTAAAACGGATTTTTTTATGAAAATACTTGCTTATGACGTCACATTTCAGAACACTCATTTTATGTTTAATCTATTTAAACATTGTAATAACTAGTTATTGACTAAAAGAGATACATTTTCCGAGATATATGTAATTTTGGTTTTAATCGAGCATATGAAATAATTTATTTTTCATCGTCTCAAATACCGTACTATGTACTTACTTGACGCTTAACGTTACACCCATTACGGTAAGCGTCAGCGAACTAGTCAGCTGTTATTCCTGTGTATAAAGCAAATTAATGTACTCACTTCATTTAGCAGGAACATTGGGTTGTGGCACCTGGAGTCTACCAAGCTTATCGTATTTACTGAACCCGGACATAATTCGAAATGGCCTGTTTGTTTTGTGTCTGTTGTGTAGTATTTGAATTTTCCGTAGGATCGCTTGGAAAATTAGATAAGTCCTGCCATTGATTAAATTTTGATTGAATTTTATAACTAATAGAAAAGTCAAAACAGAATTGCAAAAAAGCAGAATCATGCTTTAATCTAATGTATTATCCTAATTTCTACTAATATTACAAATGTGAAAGTTTGTGAAGATGTTTGGATGTTTTTTTAAGCAATCGTGCAGTAAAGGCTGAACGGATTTACATGAAACTTGGCGTACAGATAGACAAACACCTGAATTGAGTCATAGCATACTGGAGACCGCGGATCGGTAAACGTAGTGTAGGAGGTCCCCAGACTCGGTGGAGCGATGATCTTCGCAGGGCGGCTTCCAAGAGCTGGATGAGAGTCGACAAGGACCGTGCTCAGTGGCGTGCAGTAGAAGGGACCTATGTCCAGAAGTGGACAAGCGTAGGCCGATAATGATGAAGAAATACCTAACAGCCGTTTCCTCCTCAGACCTGACAAATGTATCTAGGTGATTTTCGACATCGCTTGTTAAACTGTCAAAGGTATGTCTATACCTCAGCACTCTAAGTTACGATGAAAAAAAAAGGGAAAAAAATAATCGAACCGGAGACATCTAGTCTGGACACGAACCGGGGCCTTCTGGTTTCGGGACCGCTCGGCTTCCCACCTGAGCTATCACAACCTTGTAGATGAAGGCGAATTACTGTAAGCAGCCTATATATGTCCTACTGTAGGGCACAGGCCTTCTCTCAGGGAGAGAGAGTATGGGCTTAATCACCACGCGTAGTGTACCCACCGCGGATTGGCGATTTGAAGCGCTGAGGTATATGAATAGCTCAGACACTCAGGTTTCCTCACAATGTTTTCCTTCATAGTTAGTGAGTGGTATTGCTACTATAACTTAGAAAACAAAGTCATAGGTACATGCCCGCACTGGGAATCGAACCTGGGTCTCCCGTTTCCGTGTCCAATGTTCTAGCCACTACCACCGCCCCACCACGGCCTGCCCACTCTCTTACTGACACAAAAATTTTATGAAATAGCGAACCAGATGCTATTTGACACTAGCCAGGCAATAGCTCTAAGATACATATTCTTTCCACTTCCTGGGAACCCTTATACATAATGCAAGTTCACACCAAGCCACTTTGATGCAGCTAAGTGCAAACGTAGACCATCTGCCCGTCCGTGCAGCCATCCGAAATACTGTTAATGCGATGCTCTCCTCAAAGCGTTTCAAGCGTTTCGAAGCCATGTCACCTATATTAACGCGGTGGTAGCGGAGCGGTAAAACGTCGAATTCTCATTCGTTAGGTCGTAGTTTCGTATTCCGACCAATTATTTTACAATTTAAACTTTCGTTAGCACTGTACATTTTTCTGTTTGAATTTTTTCCCGGACTTACAATAAAATAAAAACATAGTTAAATCAACTTAAACTTAAACCTCATGGATTCTGGTAAAAAACATAAGTAGGTAGTCTTCTTTTGAGCATCAATAAAATTATAACTCGACGTCACGAGTGCACGGGTATATTTTCCGCACCGAATTTTTAGCAGCAGCGTCTTCCTGAGATCCTAACCGCATACTGCGATCGCCAACCCGCCTGCCAAGCGTGGCGATTATGGCAAAACCCCTCATGGTTATGAAAACCACGAGGGAGGCCTATGTCCTGCAGTGGGCGTCAAATGGCTGATGATGATTATCAGGAGAGTTCAACCAGGTTCACCTTCAGGTTCCCGTCCCTTTAGCATATTGGCAAAGTTCCATTACGATCTGGCACGTTGCCGTCGTTTGTAAATTAAAACCAAACTACGTTTCTATGGCTGTGACTGCCCTTTTCCTTTTAGCCTACACAGCCACATAGGAAGAACACTTTTTATGTAGGCAGGTTCGAAGATGGTCTTGCGATAGAGAAAAGTGAAACAAAACACTGAGACTTTGGAATAATTTTACTGTTTTTTGTGCCTACATTTATACAACATTTGACGCGCAACTAGTGTGTAGTTGCGCCAGCGACAGGAAGGGGCGTGGCAAGCGGACATAAAGAGGCGTGGCAAGCCCAAGTGGTTCTATACAATTTAGTAAAGTTTAACAATAGCTTCTTAGGTCTAAATAATCAACATAAGCAAATTATCCTTAAAACAAACTTACTTAAAACAAAATTAAATTATATCCTGTCCCGCACATTATCTCCCGCCGCAGCTACTTGCTGGAGTATGTATGAGGGGCAGGACTACCAGTTTCTTAGTTGGCCGTCGCAACACTCGGCCTCCGGCAAGCCTTACATCTACTACACGAATTTCACCATCAGTGCCGGGGCAGAGCGCCGCGACGACCCCCCGGGGCCACTGATTTCGTGGTAAGTTCCCATCTGCGACAAGCACCAAGTCTCCCAACTTAATAGGTCCACCTTTAGACTGAGGCTCCCGCCGGTGCTGCAGTTCGGGAAGATATTCGCGTACCCATCTAGACCAAAACAGGTCTGCTAAACGTTGAGCCTGCCGCCAGTGGGTCTTAGAATAACCAGCCTCGTCGTCCTTAGAGAAAATTCCCGGCTGAGGGACTCGGGAAGGCCCTCCAAGCAAAAAATGATTGGGTGTTAAGGCCTCCGGATCGTCGGGGTTCGATGTCACGTTCGTCAGAGGCCTACTATTTACCGTGTGTTCAGCCTCCGCCAGCAACGTCTCAAGCACCTCCTCATGAGGCGCCCTTTCCTGTAAGACCACACTTAGAGCCGTCTTGACTGACCTTACCAACCTCTCCCAGGCTCCACCCATAAAGGGGGCGCCCGGAGGGATGAATCGCCATCGTATGGCTTTCGAGGAGGCTTCTTGCACTAGAGCGTTCTGAGCTGCTTGACGCAACTCTTTATCGGCGCCGCGAAAGTTCGTTCCGTTGTCTGAGTGAATTTCACTGGGACATCCGCGGCGCGCGATAAACCGTCGTAAAGCCATAATCGCCGAGCTTGTGCTTAGACTACCGGCCAGTTCCAGGTGGACCGCTCGCGTCGTTAAGCACGTAAACAGAACTCCGTAGCGTTTCTGGCGCGAGCGGCCCACTGTTACCATCAAAGGACCAAAGTAATCGACCCCTGTGAATGTAAAAGGTGGCCGATGGTGCGCGAGACGTGTTTCCGGATGATTACCTGTCGAAGGCTGATATGGTTTAGCTCTACGGATTCTACAAAATAGGCATTTACTCACTTGCTCTTTGACCACTTTTCTTAATTGTAGAACCCAATACTGCTGTCGTATTTCGTTTGCAGTGATGTCTCGACCTCCGTGGTGCATCTGTTTATGGACGTGTGCTACATACAAACGCACCCAAGGGTGTTCGCCGGGAAGGACTGCAGGTTCTCGTTGAGTCGGAGTGATGTTTTCCGCTCGGGCTACACGCGAGCGTAGCCTTAGGACACCTGCATCGTCGATGACTGTCGCCAACTTAACCAGCCGGCTAGAAGTGGGATGACGCTCACCTTTTCCGGCTCGCCTCAGATCGTTTTTGAATGTCTCTTCCTGAATAGCCCGCACCCACAGGGCCTCAGCACGAATTAAAAATTCAGCTGGGATGATTGAGGCGGTCGTTTGAACTGCAGTGGCGATGACGGACTTCGGCTTAGTTGCCGAAGTCGACGACTTACCTTTCCTCTGGCCTGGTGGTTTCCAGTCCGCGTCTTTGTGCTGCTGTGCATAGATCTTTTCGGGTCTCAGTTTTGCTATAAACATTAAGACCCTAGCAGTAGCGCGGATCAGACGTCTCCATTCTGAAAACCTTTCAACCTTCGGTAGAGCTTCGCTTAGACGTTCCCGCTCCTGTAACGTGTACGTTTTCTCCTCCTCCATCGCCTCTGGATCGGGTGACACTGAGCTCGCCGAGGAATCTTCTCCGGGCCAGGAATCGGGGTGGTTTCCTAGAAAGGTCGGTCCGTGGAACCATCTATGATCGGGACCAAACTTATCTGGGATTGAGCGTGTAGCGTCGTCCGCGACATTATCTTTAGTGGGAACCCACCTCCATTCGCTTGTGTTTGTCACCTCATGTATTTCAGCGATGCGGTGAGCTACAAATGGTTTGTATACTCGAGCCCCGTTGCGCAGCCAAGTTAGCACAGTCTTCGAGTCACTCCAATAGAAGCATTTCGTCGGTGCCAGATCATGCTGGCTTTGAGCGGTTTGAGCAAGTCGACACCCGAGAACGGCTGCTTGCAACTCCAAACGAGGTATTGTGTGTACTTTTCCGATAGGCGCCACTCTTGCTTTAGCTGTGACCAGCGATGTGTACACCATACCTTGCCCGTTGGTCACTCTCCAGTACACAGCTGCTGCATAGGCGGTTGAGCTGGCATCGACGAAAGTATGGAGCTCTCTTACCTGTCCAGACGTGAAGTGGGCGTAGCAACGCGGTATGGCGAGCTTTGGGAGCCTCATGACATGTTGGCCCCAGCTCGTCCATGCTTCAGCTTCGTTGGGATGCAATGGTGCGTCCCAATCTATCTCTGAGCGCCAGACATCCTGTAAAATCCGCTTTGCTTGTATTGTTATCGGTGTCGCTAGACCGAGTGGATCGTAAATGGACATCGTTGCGCGCAGAGCCTCTCGTTTAGTGGGCGTGCGTACGCCTCGCAGTATTGATCCATCTATTCGTGTCTCATTTAAATTAAATGAGAGGGTGTCCGTTTGAGGGTCCCATACCATACCTAGGACTTTGGTGGGATCGAGCTCCAGTTTATAGCTGGTGGCAGCGCTTTCAGTTGACAGCTCTTTGACTACCTGTGGGCTATTGGAGGACCACTTGCTTAGGTGAAAGTTACCTTGACGATGAATTTCGTCGACTTGGCGTGAAATTCTTGTTGCCTCCTCTTCGTCTGCAAAACTCACCAAATAGTCATCTACATAGTGACTTCTCACGATCGCTTTGGCTGCCTCTGGATACTGAGCCTCGAATCTTTTGGCGTTTTGATTTTTTACGAAAATCGCCGTAAACGGTGAAGATGTAGCGCCAAATATCACACTCTTCATGCGATATTCCAGAGGTGGCCCTGCACGTGGGTCTTCGCGCCACAGAAAACGTTGCATGTCACGATCCTCCTCACGAATAGTGACACGCAAAAACATGTCTTTGATGTCGGCGGTCACTGCCACCGGGTGTTGTCGGAAGCGCATTAGTACGCCGGGCAGGGACTGCAGCAGATCTGGTCCTGGTAAAAGTAAGCTGTTCAGACTTACCCCCTTAGTTACAGCCGCTGCATCATGGACGATTCTAAGTTTTTCCGGCTTTTCGGGGTGGACTACGCCGAAGTGTGGAAGGTACCAACGTTTAACTGGAGCTTCGTTGGGTGCTAATTCGGCGTACCCGTTGTTCAGCATGTTTTTCATCTGCTCGTGATAGCGTTTCTTCATTTCCGGGAGTCGATCGAGTTTCTTCTCGACAAGTTCTAACCTTTTCATCGCTGTGGAGCGATTGTCTGGCGGAGACAGGTTATCGCTGCGCCAGGGTAGGCATGTCTCATACCCTCCCGCCGGTATTTGGCGGGTATACTTGTCGAGGAGATCCAGAGCTCTCTGTTCGCCGTCGGTGTAAGGACGTTTCTTTTCGACTCCCAGGCATTCTAGGGCGAAATGTTTACGCATCAAGTCATGCATAGTTACCTCGTTTTTTAGTCGACTCACTTGGTCATTTATTTCCTCATCTTCGCTAAATTGCTCACGCATATGAAATATGTGTTCACGGATATGACGTGTGTGCTGAGGTCTTTGCGGCGCGGAGCGGGCACCATATAGGGTCCAACCGAGGTCTGTGAGCACTGCGGCGAGTTGATCACGCTCCTTACCTTCTCGTAACTGACGGGCATCCGCGAGACTATGGTGGTCTACGCCTACCAGCACCGTCGGCCTCGCCTCCTCGAGAAGAAGTTTCTCCGTTAGGTCGCTCATGTGTGGGTAAGACTGTATGAGGTCTGCCGGAACCGCTTGAGATGACAGACCTAGATTGTCTACTGTGCGGGCCCAGATACCATACGATTTATCGCTGTCGCGTCCTCGTATACTTACTCCGACTCGCTTAGAGGTTGACGCGTCGAAGTTAGAGCCACATACCAGTTCTCCGTAGAAAGGATCGCGCCAGCCTCGGGCGCCTACTGCCTCGGCTACAGATGTCTCTATAAGTGTGCTTGTAGAGCCGAGATCTAAAAGAGCGTATGTGTCATATTCGCCGTTGGGCCCCGACACACACACTGGTACTACCTGGAGGTACGCATTTCTTGCCTTGGACTTTACCGCAGCTATTATCACCTCAGTCGACTCCTCGTTTGCTGAGACCACGTGTGCTGTGGTTTCAACCTGTGCCTTGTAATTTGGATCGTGGAGCAGCGGGTGATGCGTGTATTTGCAACCGCTGACTGTGCACTGCGTAGTCTTACAAGTATGCTTAAACTTACGAATTTTTAAACAACGGAAGCACAGACGATGTTTCTTTGCAAGTACCCAACGCTCCTCCGGCTCGGCCCTTCTCATAGTGGTGCAGTCTTTCGCGCGGTGTTCTTCCGCGCCGCATATTGGGCATTTACCTGATGGCTGCACCTGAACACTGGGAGACGTTGAGGCTTCTGTAACATGGTGGGTACGTACCATGGGCGGCGCCCGCTTGGGCTGTCGGACGGCTGACGGCTCACCCGACGAAATCACCTCGGCTGGGGCGAACTGGCTCATGCGATTTGCTATATGGGACATGAAATTTCCTAGCAGCACCAGCTCTGGGGTATCACTGGGTTGTGAGCAAGAAAATTCATAAAACTGGTGCCTAATCGCAGACGGGAACCCCTCGGTTATTTGATGTACAAGCGTAGCATTATACAAAAATGTTGGCTTACCAAGTGCTTGAATAGTAGCTACAATATTTTTCAATCTTGTTGCGTAAACACAAATATCACGGGGACAGTCCACTAGTCGGGGTAAATGTCGCAGTTTTTCCTCTTCCGCCATACAAATGGCCACCGGGCGACCGAATCTTGATGCGAGGATTTCAAGTACTTCCACTGTGGTCGTAGAACTAACGAACAAACACTGCACTGCTTCCTTAGCGGGTCCTTTTAGGCAACGTCGTAGCCGCGCTAAGTTGTCGTGTTCACTGAAGTACCGCGCAGACTCGTAGAACGCAGTCTTGAACACGAGCCACTCGGAGGAGGCGCCGGAAAAAGCAGGTAGTTCAACAGCGGGGCGCCAGGAGGGCAACACTTGGTGGGCGGCCTCTGTGAAGGTAGTCGCGAAGTCCCGGTAGTTCTGTGCGCCAGCCATCTGCGGTTGAGCTTGGTGGAGCGGCGCGGGCGGCGGCTCGTAGGACCGTGCTGGGTGGGCGCCGGTTACCAGTGGTGGCGCGGACGGCGCCCCATAGACATCCGCTGCAGCACTCCAGTGCGCGGGCGGCGCCTCGTTAAGCCGTGCTGGGCGGACGGCGGCTGCCAGTGGTGGCGCAGGCGGCGCCCCGTGGGCATCAACCGCAGCACTCCAGTGCGCAGGCGGCGGCGGCTCGTAGGCACGATCTGGGCGGGCGGCGGCTGCCAGTGGTGGCGCAGGCGGCGCCCCGTGGACATCAACCGCAGCACTCCAGTGCGCAGGCGGCGGCGGCTCGTAGGCTCGATCTGGGCGGGTGGCGGCTGCCAGTGGTCCCGCGAGCGTAGAGCGAACTGGGACAGGCGCTGTGAGAGATACGATGTGAGTCCCAGCTGGGTGGACTTCGTGCTCTTGCGCTTGTCTGTTTACCCAGGTTTCAGTTCGCTGCAAATTGCTGATCACGCTCCGAACCTCTTCTTCCTCGTTTTCACTGTCCGCTTGGCACTGGAGAATAGCAAAACGAGCTTCCGTAGTCTCTAGCTGTCGCTGGGCGAGCTCTTCTCTCTTCTTTGCTAGTTCTTCTTTCATTTTTAGAAGCTCCACTTGACGTTTTTTGGTCGAAGCCTTGGATGAACTCCGATGTGACGAAGAGTCCCCCTGAGGTCGCAAGGTAACATCGTTGTCGGCAGTAGGGGCTGTGAGCGATGTTGTAGGTACCGCAGTTGCGCCTGTGTCGATGGTGATGTTCGATGTACTAGCAGCTTCAGTGTCCGTTGGACGGGGCACGGCCTCGGCATCGGATGGACTTGCTGGGCTCTCCTTGTGCTCGACGAGATCGGTGTTGCTTCTCGTTCGGACCATCTTTATCCGGATAAAGAAAATCGAAGGACCATACAATGTGACTGCCCTTTTCCTTTTAGCCTACACAGCCACATAGGAAGAACACTTTTTATGTAGGCAGGTTCGAAGATGGTCTTGCGATAGAGAAAAGTGAAACAAAACACTGAGACTTTGGAATAATTTTACTGTTTTTTGTGCCTACATTTATACAACATTTGACGCGCAACTAGTGTGTAGTTGCGCCAGCGACAGGAAGGGGCGTGGCAAGCCGACATAAAGAGGCGTGGCAAGCCCAAGTGGTTCTATACAATTTAGTAAAGTTTAACAATAGCTTCTTAGGTCTAAATAATCAACATAAGCAAATTATCCTTAAAACAAACTTACTTAAAACAAAATTAAATTATATCCTGTCCCGCACAATGGCTGAAGGAGCAATCCCCATACCAAAGTAGTTTGGTTTTTATTTACAAACTACAAGCCGGATGGCAATGAAAGTTTGCCAATACGTTTAGAGAACACAAACTAAGGTTAGATCGTGGTTGACATTGGAAATAAACGAATCGAAAAGAAATTATAGCCTTAAGAATAGTTTCTATGAAAAGGCTATAATTTCTTTTTAGGGTTCCGTACCCGAAGGCTGCCAAACGGGACCCTATTACTAAGACTTCACTGTCCGTCCGTCTGTCTGTCTGTCCATTTGTCTGTCTGTCTGTCTGTCTGTCTATCACCAGGCTGTATCTCATGAACCGTGATAGCTAGGCAGTTGAAATTTTCACAGATGATGTATTTCTGTTGCCGCTATGACAACAAATACTAAAAACAGAATAAAATAAATATTTAAGGGGGCTTCTATACAACAAACATGATTTTTGCCGTTTTCTCTCGATTATTGTTTCTAATCTTGTATAGATATTGGTACGAAACCATTCGTGCGCGAGTCCAACTCGCACTTGGCCAGTTTTTTTTTTTACTCTGTTATTCTCAGCTGTAAGCACCAGCAAGCCTTGATTTATGTCCTTTAAGCATATTGGTACAGTTTCATTACGATCCGGCATGCGTCGTTTGTAAATTGACCCCAAACCACTTTTTTATGGGAATAGCCGCTTGACGCCCTTAAGTTTTGAGTACAGCTGCCGGCCGTGCTGCCTCTTAATTCACCAACTAGCTACCGAGATTGCTCTGCTGGTAGAGTCTCTACTCGATATTATTTCAAACGCTAACGTGAACGAACGAACGAGCTTAGTCCTTATCAAACGAGTCCAATAGAACTTGTCATTTACAACAACTATTAAATTTTTGGTTTAATTTTCGTTTTTTTTATAATTGTGGTTTAAGGGTTTTTCTGCTTAATAAATGGACTGTTTAAAATATATAATAATCCTACGTGTTAAATAAAATAATAATTTTATAAATAATCGTGGCGTTGGTAGTGCAGTTGTAGAATGCCGGCCTCACATTCGGGAGGTCGTGGGTTCGAATTGCGACATGTACCGATGACTTTGTTTCCTAAGTTACGTAGGTACATTTGTGAAGTTGTAGTAGCAATCATCATCATCATCATCAGCCATTTGACGCCCACTGCAGGACATAAGTAGGCCTCTCTCATGGTTTTTCAAGCTTCCCGGTCTTGTGCCGCCCGCATCCAGCGGCTCCCCGCCACCGTCTGACGACCATCTGGTGGGGGGCCTTTCCAGACTGCGTCTCCGGTCCGCGGTCATCATCATCATCATCAGCCTATGCTTGTCCACTGCTGGACATAGGCCTCTCCTATAGTACGCCACTGAGCACGGTCCTCGGCTACTCTCATCCAGCTCTTGCCAGCCGCCCTGCGAAGATCATGATCAGGAATAGCAGGGCGACCGGGAACTGGGGGCCGTGGTCCGTTCTGACTTGTCATTGGATGTTTTGCTCGTAATTGCCACGCTGAGCAGGCGGGTTGGCAATCGCAGACCGTATACGTGCCAATTTCGCTGCTGCCCGACACCGGTACGACCCGTATGTGCTGGGTAGCAATATGCACGGGTATTCTCTTAGTCGCCTTTTACGACACCCACGAGAAGATATGGGGGAGTGCTATTCTTAAGCCGGCACTCCACGGTGAGCCGGCACTCCACGTGGGTCCGCGGTTGCCAAGTCAGAACTTTAGCAGTACCAATACCACTCGCTAAATATGAGGGAAAACATCGTGAGGAAGCCTGAGTGTCTGAGAGGTTCACATACTAATCCGCAGTGGGCACGCGTGGTAATTAAGGCCATACTCTCTCTCTCTCTCTCTCTCTCTCTCTCTCTGGGATTATAGTGGGACTAATAGGCTACATAAAAAAGTATTTCCTTTATATTTAATTTCAGTCAGCTTTTGTCTAAAGGTGAACAAACCGTGGATACTTACTACTTACTCCGGTGGCTCAACCGCTCAACCACCCGAAGTGGGTATTGGCCTCCGACACAAGAAATCACCACTTGTCTCTGTCCTGCGCGGTCTCTTGCCTCCGACACAAGAATTCACCACTTGTCTCTGTCCTGCGCGGTCTCTCGCCTCCGACACAAGAAATCACCACTTGTCTCTGTCCTGCGCGGTCTCTTGCCTCCGACACAAGAAGTCGCCACTCGTCTTTGTAGTGCGCGGTCTCTTGCCTCCGACACAAGAAGTCGCCACTTGTCTCTGTCCTGCGCGGTGTCTTGCCTCCGACACAAGAAGTCGCCACTCGTCTCTGTCCTACGCGGTCTCTTGCCTCCGACACAAGAAGTCGCCACTTGTCTCTATCCTGCGCGGTCTCTTGCCTCCGATACAAGAAGTCGCCACTTGTCTCTGACCTGCACAGTCTCTTGCCCCCGACACAAGAAGTCGCCCGCCTGGAGCTCACGGCAGGTTCTTGGCCACTTCACCCTTCCAGCGATGTCTGGGGTGGCCAACCGGTCACCGTTGACAGTAATCGTTAACACATGGAAAGCAGTAAGGTCTATCGAGTTCATACATTCGACTCATTCATTCAAGAAATATCAGCCCTTATTCGATAGTACTTCAAGCGAATGTTCACACTCAGAAAAAAGCTGAATTAGTTTATTCAATTTCCTCGAATGATTAGTACATTCAGCTACACATCAGCTAAACATTTAATTACACACAAGACTTGGAACCAAAAAGGGACAGCGGACGTAAATTAATTACAAAAAACTCTAACAAGCAAGTACTCCAGAATAAGGTTCCAGAGGTTGGATTAATGGCCACGTCGGTAGCCATCTCTGGATTTAATCCGCCAATCAGGAGCACGCCTGCTTCCTTCCCAGTGCATCTCCTTTGTCAGCACGTGAGCCTTGCATCTGTGTGGTCGTAACGTCGTATGACTAAGGTATAACTTTATTATTTAAAAATGGTTTATGTAAACGGTCCCATGCACTCCTTCCTGAGTGGTCAAAACTCCAAAAGAGTGAGATTGGACAAGGAACCCTTATAGTTTCGAAATGTCTTCCGTCTGTATGTCTGTCTATCCGTCCGCGGCTTAGCACAGAGACGGTAAGTACTAGAGAGCTGAAATTTGGCTTAGATGTACTTATGTATAACGCCGACAAAACAGTGGAATAAAACCTTGAAAAAGATTTTTTTTAGGGTACCTCCGCTTCACCAAAATAAGGGATGCAATTTTTTTTCTCGCCTACACCATAGTGCATAGTGTGGGATAGCCTTGGATTGGTCGTTGAAAATTGTGTACTGTGGGTGTAGGAGAACCAGTTTTTGATTTAGGGTTCCGTTTGCGAAAAATTAAGCTTTAAAATGCAAATTTTTGTCCGAGTAGGGCTTTCCCCCCGTCCCTCTCCTGGCTAAACGGTTGATTGTAAAAACATGAAAAAATTCAGGGTAGTAGCACATAATATAATGACCGGAAAAGGAAAACTATCACAGCTAAGTAGGCTTTACTAGTTAACGAGTAATAGGCAACCAACTTATAAAAGTAAAATTTCGTACAAAATGCAATAAAAATGACTTTGATGAAGTTGTTAGTTCTGTAAAGCAGATAAAAAACCCTCTAGTGCGAGTGGCCACGCACGTGGCCGGTTTTTATCAAAAGAGCGTTGGTCTACAAATAGATCCTCGATTTCAGGAAACAAAATCAGAAAATAAACGACCACCGGCAACGTTCCTGTGACATGACAACAAAGATTTTTTTCGACAGTCTTATCTGCGCTCTGATGTTTAATAAATTTATCGGACATTTATACGCCACTTATGTTGTGGAGGGTCTATAGCGGAACCAAAATGGAGATTTTACTTTATACATACTTTCTACTAATATTATAAAGAGAAAAAGTTTGTAAGTTTATATGTTTGTACGTTTTTATGTGGGGAGTAATTTCCGAAAGTACTTATCCGATTTAAAAAAATATTTTACCTAATCTGTGAACTACACGAACGTAGTCGCAGGCATTGCTAGTAAATCATAATTTGGTTAAGACCTGTTTTCAGACACCCATAAGTATAACTGAGGATTTATTTCTAAAAGCTTACTATCTTAACAGGTTACAGTCCTAATATAAAAGATTGTTTTACTGCAATCGTTTATAGAAATAAATAAGACTCTTAAACTTTGGACAATCAAATCAATGAGATTTAATTGTCCGTACTGAATAAACGGATCTCAGGTTTTGCGTTATTTTACTGTCACCTTGTAAATAAGTCATTGTTATATCTCTAATAACAAAAACCTATTGTGCCTATAGGTACTTTGTCAAAGCGCAACGCACGGCACGTTACTTAAACGATCTACGAAATCCCAATCTTCTAGTGACCCCTAGCTCCAAACAACCAGATAGATAAGCTAGGCAGCTACAAGCATCATTCGTAAGACACTTAATGTCCGCAGCCCTGGTCACACCCAGCTTCATACAACCGGTTAGATAAGCTAGCCAACTACAAGTATCAGTCGTGAGACGCTCAGTGCCTGCGGCCATGGTATGCAGCGGCATCACAGATGAATTTATGATGAGATGGTGCTGTGAGAGCTGGACGTATTTCGTCTGGACAAGGCAGGTGCAGTGCAGAGTTATGGTTAATTTGGCAACTGCCCAATGCAGATGGTACGAAGTTGGAGTATGTAGCCGCATGGGAAATACCGGTTCAAAACCATACACTTCACTGCTAAAAAGTTGTAATGAACTATTTGTAATATCTTTCACCTGGTTGTGCAATAAAGTGTTCTCTATCTATCTATCTATGTATCTAAATACGACTTGATATAAAGAAAAATCCAGCCAAAAGCGAGTCGGACTGGTGATCCAAGGATTCTGTACCATCATCTATTATTAATATCGAGCAAAAATCGGCGAAAATATTGCGTTTGTTGTGTCGGAGCTATATTTATTTATATTTATTTTATTCGGTTTTTAGTATCTATTGTTATAGCGGCAACAAAAATACATCATCAGTGAAAATTTCAACTGGCTAGCTATGACGGTTCATGAGATACAGCCTGGCGACAGACATACAGTGGATTCTTAGTAATAGGGTTACCCTTACTTACATTTTGGGTACGGAAACCTCGTAATTTTCATACTATTTCGATGAAAAAACAAAAATCGCATTTTTTTCATGTGACATTTTGCAATATAAACGACGATATACGAGGGTAATTTCTAAAATGTACAATTTCTGAAATATCTCCGTTAGTTCTGACTTTTATTTTGTTTAATTTTCCATAAAAAAAATGGTTTTGTGGCGTTTTTCATTTGGACTAGCGCTGTTTGATAGACAATGCTAAAACTAATATTTGTTAAATATAATGGATTTTCAGAACAGTGATTTACTAAAGGATTTGACATTGATAGGACGCATAAATGTCTAATTTAGTTTAATTATAAAACCCTTGTTATTTAAAAATATATATATTAATCGAACAAAACTTGTTGCCAAACACAAACTCTAATTGGGGTGTCTCAGAAATGCGCATTTGGGAGATAAATCTTTATAAGTTTTACTGTAGGGCACAGGCCTTTCCTCAGAAAGATAGTATGCCATACGCGTTCCATCAATGTCAACCCTACAGTAAATCACCGAATCCATTCTATTTAATACATATTAGCTTTAAGCATTATCTATCTACTTCACTATGGGCTTAATCACCATGCGTGCCGACCACAGATTGCTAATTTCAATTGCTGCGGCGTGTGAACAATTCCGACACTCCATTTTCCGGTAATCCAACTACAAATTTAAAAAATACTACCTCATCCTCTCTCTCTCTCTCTCTCTCTCTCTCGTTCATTGGTGCCAGATGGAATGATACCCAGGACTTCTCTAATATGAGGCTCGAAGTCAACCGTTGTGCTGCCGGCGCCGCCAAAAATTAATTAATTTATAAAATATAATTTAAAGAGAAAGAGAAAATGCTCTCTTCCTAGGTTTCTTCACGGAATCTATACATTAGACAGATGTGATGCGATGATTTGATGATTTGGTAGTTGTATATTCATCTAAGTTCTCCTTGCTTCTATCGTTGCAAGCCCAATTTATTCCGATGTGTTCCGAATATGGAGACTCATTATCACACATAATTTTTTTTCTTCGAATTTTCTTTAAATTTAGATTGGTGACAGTTTGAACGTAAAATTTATGATAAGAAAAGTTTGTGCCGCCAACAAGTTCTGAAGAACTTTTTTTTAAAAAGAACAACATGTAAGTTGATCTTCTGTACTGAACAACGTTGTAGAATCGGTCCTTGGAACAAAAGGTTCCATATATCGTGACTCCAATTTCCGAGCGCAATATACTTGTCAGTTACCGTTTCAGTTTACTTAACAAGATACTTTATGGCTCCACTTTTGGGGGTCAGATAAGGAAGCAAACAGAGTAGACTCTAACTGAGTAAAAAAAATTTGGTAGACCACCGGTGAGACGGGAGGGAAGATGGCAGGAGGTCCAGTGTAATTAGTTGAACGATAACTCAGAGTCGGCAAAGGGTTTGTGGATATGGATAGCGAAGGACCGCGAGAAATGGCATATGAGAGAAAAGTACTTAAAGTATACCCAGAAACGGGCAGTAGTAGGGCGATAATGATGATGATTATATGATAGCTAATCTGGAAGGCAAGATATCCTGGTTGGTACATAAAAGCTGTACTAAAACTGTGACATCCACCATATTTTATGGTCATATGCAGGCTGAGGAAACCTGAGGGTCTGAGGTGTTCACATTCTTCAGCGTTTAAAATTGCCAATCCGCAGTGGGCACGGGTAGAAGAAGTTGCACTAAAAATGTTTTAATAGAATAGGAGAGTACACGTTAAAATATAAATAAACGTGGTATTTTTTTTTTCTCTGCGACTAATACTTTTTACAATATAACCAATCAAAGTTAATATAGTCACGTGGTACTAAAACGCGCCATACAAATCTTGCTTAGACAATGACGTGACTCCTTAACGTAACGCTTATAATGTAAAGTGACTTTATTTTTCGCATATTTTGTGACCCCGAAGAGCCCGAAAAATATATTATTATTTTTTAATTTTTTAATTTTTCCTAGGTTTTTATATGATTTCTATGGTAAAAAGCAAAGTCACTCCAATGTAAGTTAGACGCAAGTTCCCCATTAAGCCCATAGTATCTCTCTATGAGAAGGCTTTTGCCCTACAGTGGAACGTATATAAGCTACATATGCAATGTATGTGCCTGTATGTAAATGTTTATGTTATGTTTACATAAAAAAAAAATTTAAGCAAGCTCAAAACAAAACCATATTATTATGGACAGACCCTAAGTGTACGCCCTTCTTTAGACTGTGACGGGTTGACGGTGAAAAATATTACACAGTTTCGTGTTTTCGCTTTTAGTTTTTAAGGGTTGCAATCAACGTTGCCAAGGTTTATTGCATTAGAAAATTATTTATTCTGTTCACGTTTTTGCTGCTACACAAAACCTGAATTTAATGTACGCTTACAACTTTATTTTTGACACAGTTTTTGCAGTGCCGTTAAAATAGGCGCGATATTATAAGAAGAAAGTGTGAAGGAGATGTCTAAATAAGTCTAAATTTGAGTGGTGGCAACTTCAACCTACGCCAAGTACACTAAAAAGCCTGTTTGCATTTTAGACTTTTACTTCAACCACACCAACCTAGTAAAGCCGGTAACGGTAAAACATTTATTTTTATTCAGAACGAAAGGTAAATCATAGTCTTTATTTTCTATGTAACTCAGGCCTTTTCTCTTTAATCAAGACTTTGTCAAATTTTTCTTAGTGTTCCGTATCCGAAGGGTGCCAATAAGGGTGTACCCTATTCATATGCCTACGACGCCTGTCTGTATATTTATGGCGTAGCCCATACAGAAAGGACGTGGGTAAAGGGCGTGGAAAAGATGCGAAGCGTTCTATAGAATCACAGACCACAGAGCAAGGACTCTGGTCTGTGACTTTATACAACGCATCGCGTCTCTTCCGCGCCTTCGCCCCACGTCCTTTCTATGTGGAGTACGTCTATCTATCTGTCCCTCTATCCACACGTCCGTCTGTCTGTGTGACTGCTCGTTAAGCGTTAGGTATACCTTGAACCGTAATAATTAGCCAGTCAATATTTTAAGAATATAGGCATTGTAATTTTATTGCGGATTGTTCAAGAAATAATAGGTAAAAAATGCCTACAATCGTGTAAAAGGGGGTCCTAATCCAAGAAAAATATAATTTTTTAGGTTTTTTACGTTTATTTTTGCTCAATCATAAAAACGGTAATACATAAAAGTGTTAAATTTGGTATGATTATGGTGTAGTCTCTATATTATTTTATTATATATTTATTTATTTAGGTCTACATAATATCTGTACATGTTAAATGGATGCGGACCTCCTAAAACCATAACTGGTTTGTCTCGAGATCCGTGTCTTCATATTATCTTATGTACTACAAAAACACTAAAAACCGACAAAGTGTGAGTGAGACATCCGCTAGGGTTCCAGAACTGACTGAAGTAAAGCACATTTTTATTTTATGTATAATATTATATTTATAGCAGTAGGTACTGAACCATCGGTAAACGGGTTCGCCTCGCACTTGGTCGATTTTTGTAAATGGAACCTTCATACTTACTCTAGCATTATTTCGGAACTTCGTGAATTGACAATAACTCAAGGTAGTAATGACCACTGTTTCTATCATCAAGGTGACATAATATCAATTAACCAGGCCAATAGTCTCAATATCCTGTTTCGAGTCCTATTAGCTCCACACAACATACACGTTTCAATCTGGACATGCCAAGGTATCTCCGTATTTAGTGTGAAACTGGAGAACGTATATAAAGTAGTAGGACACGAAGGAACAACTTCTATCCGAACGACATTTAGATAAAAAACATACAAAAATTTGATTTGAAGTCGGACAAACCAAAACTTTATTTTGATTTATTTTGTTCAGTTTTTTACATTTTTGTTTTCGTGGAATTATACCTAGGGTTAAAGCACATATTACTTACCATAGTTTTTTCTTCTTTGCAAACTTCTATGTGCAAGTCAACTTTTAGGTTTGATTTGTTCAGCGTCCAAAATTAGTCTTGTCCTTTAAAAAAAATGTTCACCTATGGGATCATAATGTCAACGTATTAGTCACGTTCATTCCACGTCCTGACCTTCTTTATCTTCTTGACCGGTATTTGCATAGCAATCTTGTCGGCAGAGCTTTCGTCCTTAATTAGGGACAGTGGGCCGTTAGACACGTCTTAATTGTTACGTCGTCACTCCATCCCGACGGTTGGCGCGTCGGTATGTGCGGAGGGCTGCTGTACACTGCCTCCTTAGATTAAGGCCGCCATTTGTACTGTTAGTTTAAGAAATATCTGTGTAATTTCCATTTTTATGTAGGAACAATAAAGTGTTCTCTATCTATATCTATGTTATTAAGGCTGGCTTGTGCAGTCTATCTGACAATACTATCAATCTGTTTATCCAGGGGTAAGCTCTATCCAGCGATTAAGTCTAAAAACGTCTGACTGACAACCCTTTCAGTCAGATATTTATTCATTTATCCTTGGAGTCGTATTTATGTATTTACTTACTTTTCCAGTGACTTGCAGCAAGTCGCCCTTAGTCATTGTTGAAAAAAAGTTGTAACTGTAAGGCCGTCTTGCAACACTTTTTAAATGTCATTTAAGTTGCCATTTAAATCAGATTTTGTATGAAGAATTTTAGAAAAATGCTATTTAAGCCACGTTTAAGAAAGTGGTGCAAGTCCAGCCTTAGTAAAATTTGTCAAAGTCTCTTGAACCGCATTTTTTTTTTATTTGTACAGCCTCTATTGCACCATATATTTTAGTCATCGCAAGTATTTATTGTCTTTATCTATCTTTAGTATGAAATCCAATTATTGCCGTCGTCGGTGCCACTTACTCGTAGGCAACAATCGCGGATACTGTGACTAGTATGGGTGTAGAGTGCAATCCATACGTGCAATGCCATCCATGTTGCTCAATCTTTAGTGTAAAAGATAGATAGATAAATAAATCATTTATTTACGCTTGCCAACACACACATTTAAATGTACAAAAGCGAAACAGCATAAAAAAAGTACGGCGGGTAGGAGAAATACAACAAAGAGATAAACATAACAAGATTTGTTATGTTCGTCTGATGATTAAAACGTTTTTTGGGCTATTTCAGCGTATTTCCCATAGTAAAAGTGGATAGTATTGACGAACAGATTACTTATATTACACCCTGTATGTTTTAGACCGTAGCCTTAGATAATTATGCGATCATAAATTTTGATACCCTGAGTATAATAGGTTTTTCAACGAAGGAAGCAGTGTACCAGTGTAAGTTCACATCGTGGGCAATGTGTTTTAGGTAAAGCTGCAAGATTATATGGACTGCTTTAGATAGGATGAGACCCATAGAGTATAATAATAAGACCCCAGAGAGGCTTATCTTCAAGACATGATTTTTGTATGACTTTTGTGAACCTTAGATTGTAACAATCTGAGTGAACTTGGTTCGCGCGAGATTGGAATAAAATATGCTGTAAATAATCTTAGGTCAACGCTGTCTAACACTGTCTATTTATATTCATATTCATCTATTAGCAATCATAATGGTACATAATATGATGATGATGTTAAACATATTTAAGTCTCACATTATGGGCCTTGGTCAGGGCATAGTCTTAATTCCTTTCGTCATTGCAATATACATCGAATTGTCACAGTAAACAATGAATTTAGTTCTCTGAAACAGGCCCCGGATATTTATCTACCTACCTGTCAACAATCATAGGCCTGTCAATACCGATCAGTCCTGGAGGCTTACCATAATCTCGAAGTTAGCAGGACAAAAACAGGGCAGTTTATTTTCAATGTTCAAAATGAACTGCTGCTATAGTGTACCATGAGCCGAAGTAAGTAGGCCTGCGATAAAGCTGCTAAAAAAAAGGTTGTGTGCGTTCGAAAACCAAATATGATAATTTGCCGGTAAATACCGATTTTATTACGAAATATGTATGATTGTACTGGGTTGTAATATAGTACGTAATAATTATTGTACACTTTCCTCCCTTGTTTATAATGTTCGTATCACCACATCAAGGGTTGGCTGGAAGAGATTTCTGCTGAAATAAGCTCGCCATGTACACTTTTTAATTCTGTAAATGTTTTGTTTTATTCATGTAATTTTATGTGTGCAATAAAGTATAAAGTATAAAAATAAAACATTTTGATTGTGAAAAATTTAATAAAAATATATTTGTAGCAGCACTGCTCACCGTGCAGACAAAAGTTGAAAACAAGTTATGGAAAAATAAAATAAACTGTTGCGGAAAAATGTTTTTGTCGAAGTTCTAATTAATTTAAAATTACCTTTTTTTAACGTGTCTCGAAACTTATTTTTGTTTAGGTCAAAATATGTTTGAAGAAGTTTGAAGAAGTTTTTGAATTGACAAAAAAGGTTTTTGCTTAACTACGAATAAAGTGGTGTCGCGGTGTCGGTTCAAACTACTTTCAGCAATCCTAAAGCGTTACGAGGTTATAAATTACCAGGAGACGAGCAGCAGCGTCTTCCTGAGATTCCAACCGCATACTGCGATCGGCAACCCCCCTGCTAAGCGTGGCGATTATGGCAAAACCCCTTATAGTTATGAAAACCATGAGGGAGGCCTGTATCCTGCAGTGGGCGTCAAAGGGCTGATGATGATGATGAAAGAGTTACGATCATTTTATCACGACGTTGGCAGCGTAAGTTACTCATAAGTTTTATTTTATTATTAATTTAATGCAGCAATGTAACGTGATGTTTGGCATCTAGGTAAAAATAAGACATAATGTATGTCTTACGAGCCGGTTATGAAACAAGAAAAAGCTGTTAATACCAAAAACAAATATTTGAAATGCGACTAAAGTTCAAGCCAATAAGAAGTTTCTATGACTTGACCCAGCAATGGGCAGATTTGGGCTGATTGAATTATGATGAAATATAACTTATTTTTTATTATGGATAGAGCTCATCTTCGTCTCCACGGATAAATCTGTGGATTTCGTTGGCACCGGCATCAAAGCTCTAATGTTTTCGCACAGATTTTCCACTAAAACCTTAAAGTCGTCGATACCTCCGAACATAATACAATTCTTCGTAAACTTCGAATGGATTACTTGGCAGTCGTATAATTTTATGCCACGCTTTTTTGTCCATATTGCGAAAAACGAAATCATCTTCCAAAACCATAAAATTTCTTCATAGCTCATTTTAATGCGTAAATTAAACAATAATTCGCTTAGCAGGGTTTTAAAAGCTGCTCAAGAGTAACATATAAATAACTGCTAAGAATGATAGTTCAGCAGCTTGTACGGTAGCAGCGTTGCTTAGACGGTGAACGTCTTATAGTTAACAGCGCTGCGATTGTACGGCTCGTGGTACAATTAAGCAGGGCAGTTTCTTATAAGGCTTAAAAATAACTTCTAATAGTGCTCGTGGTAAGCCTCCTGATCAATAACTGATATCAAAATATTCGTAACGCTCATACGGATAATTTCAATGTATCGGGACATCCTTTTTTGGTATGAATATAACGTTATAGATAAGTATCGTGAACTGACTGGCAAAATTATTTTAAGACTGTGTAAGTGATTCTTTTTCTATCTCTATCTTTCTTATTTTTTTAAACATTTCGCTCTGCCCTTCTATTGCATTGACTGTCTTCTCTATTGGGTTGACGATGTCAAAATATGTAAACATAAACACTTACATACAGGCAAATACATTGCTTATGGCCCCACACTAGGATACCCTGTGTCGTGGGAACCAGAAACAGCGACATCTCATCATCTCATCATCAACCCATTATGTCCCCACCGAGGGGCACGGGTCTCTTCCCTGAGGAAGGCGGCAGCGACATGCAAACATGTAAACATCTAAGACCTGGTTTTTTTGATGTCCCCAGCCGGGACTCGAGCCCAGGACCTCTCGCATGGTAGGCACATGCGCTACCGCTGCGCCCTACAGAGTTCGTCCATGTATGTATTTGATAGTTCGTAGTAGGACAAATCGGACAAGTCCGTAGGTACGCAGTAGCGCCCCTGATACAGGTTAGAACGAGCGGTTGAGTTTCACCTTTCTGTAACACGCTTTGTGTTTCTCTATTGTTTTCTTAATAAAATTTCCCCCTGGAAGTTGAGACCTAATTAAATCCCGGGCAAGCTTTTGCCGCCATGCCGGCATTCATTAAACAGTCAACACTCTTTCCATTAAGAGTAACAATGGACCGAAATAATAATATGGCTGCACTGATACTATATACAGACACGAATCACGCGCAAGGGTACTTGCGGACAGACTCAGAGTACACAATCATCAAGATGTAATCTATAGGTGAGGCGTATTGAACAGAACTATTATTCGGGTGACTTGCGCTAAATCACTGGATAAGTAAGTAGAAGAGGAAAGGAGAAATAGCATTTATTCGTAAAAACAGATTAAAATGTAAAAAAATATTCTTATTCTTAATTCTCTTCCACGATTTTTTTTTGTAAAAACAAAAAGACGGTGTTTTAAGCATTTAGCCGCAACCAGGCGTTCTGGTGATTAAATTTCGCAACCAGTTGGAACAAAAGATTTTTTTTTATTTGCCACCATAATTATCCGTTTGTTGACACTCTAAATAGTGTGGGTTACAAATTATTTAGCCATACGCAATGTGAATAAGGGCCAAAAAAGGGTGGCAAAGGCCCTACAAAAATGTTCGTATTTGATTTTATTTAATTTTGTAGGTAAGGAAGAAAAATACTTTGTTTTATTTGTTTGTTGTTGCTGACTTTATTTTTTTCTTAACTAAAATGTGTGGATTGATATTGCGATTTTTTGTTTTGATTGCATATTTTTTTCTTCATTATCTTAGCTACTAAGTTGCTAATTAAAAACGCTTTTCTCCCATCGGAACTATGTAAGTTTGGGAAGTTTCTATTCGTTGTTCGCAACAAAGTTAAGGAAAAAGTTCCCTTGATCTGCAACTGGTTTCGAACAAATAATATAAATTCTTAATTTGCAACTGGTAGCGAACCTGAGTTACAAAAACGGCTGGATGGGTTATAATACATTGGTTAAGGATATTCGGTTACGGCCGAAGGGAGGGAAGAGAAGGGAAGGGTAGATCGAGGGATGGCAGAGATTGAGAAGTTTCGAAAACAGCCTTTTTTTCTTTGGTTTCGAATAAAGAAAACTTTTCTGTATTAGAAATTGGTTCCGAATAAAGAAAAGAAAGATTTTTTTCGAAAATAGTTTCGAATAAAGATAATAAAGGCGGTTTTCACAACTGGTTTTGAAAGAGGCCGGAAGAGACGCTGGAGTATGCGTGGCCGAGTTCTGGGTCAATAAAATCTAATTGGTTTTCTCACCGACACGATAAGAAGAAGAAGGATTTAATATAAAAATAACTTTTCCGAGATCTCCGGGCCCGATTGGTTTTAAAGGCGGGAGCTGTGAATACTACTACCTTACTACTACCCCAGTGTGTCGACAGAGCCCTACTTGTGTACACTACTACCCTACTACCACCCCAGGGTGTGGACAGAGCCCTACCTGTGGACACTACTACCCTACTACTTCCCCAGGGTGTAGACAGAGGCCTACCTGTGTATACTACTACCCTACTCCTACCCCAGAGTGTGGACAGAAATCAGGATAATAATATTCACAGAATCACGACGATCCTTTCCTGTCTGTTTTGATACCTAGTTTTCGGCTGTAAATTGTTATACTTATAGGAGTGTCATAATTCCTTATCAGTTTTAGTTTCTCAGGCAGCTCCGAAGCATGTATTAATAAAATAACAAACGGTCATAACCTTTTGCGGCCTTTATTTGGTGAACCTTTATAAAATCAATCAAATCGCCATTGAAAATACATCGGTTTTTAATCCACACAGTCAAAACAAAACAATCTGAGTATGATTTAAAATTAGTAAACAATTTCGCCTTATCACTTTACAACGTTTTAGAATTTAAAACTAAAACTAATTTAGCACCTTGGGTTTCATTTACGCATACGTTACACATCCGTTCTAACGCCCATAATAGGAGAGTTTTTCGTAGTTTTCGAAGCTCATATGGATTTTGTTTTATTACCTATACGAAAAATTCTTCTTACTTCTTAAATTCTTCGAGCCTTAAAAATTCATTTCGATTTATCGTCATCCTCTGTTTTATTAACTTTTTTTGGCATATGTATAGGAGCTATTTCAGTAGGCGGCGGCGTTATAGGGACTAGACTGCCATCTTCCTCTGCAACCCTCAATCCTATAGTAGCCCCTAATTTAGCACTGGCCTTCTTAAACGTATCAGACAACTTGAGCTGCACGACGTTGATGCACATAGAAGTCAACGCTAGACCGAAGACCAGGTACATTATAGACGTCATCATAAAGATCGGGTGGTCAGGGACCAAGTCTCCCAAGCCTATAGTAGACATAGAGATGAAGACAAAGTAAAAAGACTCAAAGAAGGTCCACTGCTCCCAGCCCTTGTAGACGCAAGCGCCAATGATTATGTAAACTATCAGAATGAACGTGGCCAAAGAGATGGGTAGGTTAAACTCGTCGTCAATTTCGTAGACGGAGGGGGCTGGCGTGTCTGGATCAGTATCGTCGGGATATTCTATGACGGTGCCAGGTTTGGGTGGAAGTGGAGGCGGGGCATCGCTTGGTCTTCGGATGGGAGGGGGCTCATCGGATCCATTTGGCTGTGCCTCCGTCATGTCTTCCTCGTTGAATATCTGCGAGGGGCGACGCACGACGTCGTAGACAATGTTGAGGCCTTTCATCATCTCCTGGAAAAGAAAAAAGTGTTGGTAACTTTGTGACGGATAGGCATTCTAGTCGTGACTTTGTGTTTATATTGTATAGGGACCAGCCATGTGTGTGAGAAATTACGCTCGTCACTACATAGTTGATTTCCGTATTATTTGTAGAGTCATCGAGTTATAGAGAATATAGAGAATGAATTCAACAAACAACATTCATAAATTAAGGAAACGTAGTTTCAAATTCAAGTCAAAAGAACGGTTTCCTTCCCTTCCCAGCCTTAAAAAATCAAGAAATGGAGAAAAATAACAAAAAAAGTTATGTATGATCCAAATTTTATTAATCTAAGATGTTATTTAAAAAATAGCATTTGAATTTGGTACACATAATAAATAAGGCCATGAAGCTTTCGGCGATACTCCTTTTTAATGGAACTTGGAAAGGTTTCAATAGAATGTTGAACAATATTGGGCCTGAAGCGGAATCATTATTTGAGCGAACAAAGGGAAACAACATTCTTTTTTTTTTTTTCTTTGCGCCGTTGTAATTTTGAGGCATTATTTCTTGTGAATAACACGACATGGCGTCGACCTCATTATGACCATTATCTCCGGGAGGAGCATAAACAGATTTCTTTTCGCAGCTTTGATTTGAATTTCGAATTTCCACAAATTGTTCGGACCCGAACGACTTTCTAGGATAACGAAACTAAACATTAATAAACGCATAGAAAGAGGGCTTTTCAAAGCGTCATTAAAAAAAAATACAGTACCGCAAGTTACCGATAGATGGTGCTGACGTCACATAATATGTTTAAATTGGCATGACATCTCTGTACCTTCTCTGTGGTTTCTGTCACGTTGCTCGCTTGTTTCGTTGACGAGAAGAGAGATGTTTAGATTATCACAGATTACTAACGATGTACAACATTTAAATTATGATGACATTTTTTCTCCTTGCAGTGCCATCTAGTTTTTTTTTAATGAAACTCAACTGGCCTTCGGATTGCTGCATGCTGTAATAAATACTACGATGTTCATAAAGCAAACATTTTGTTTTTATAATAAAGTAGCGCCTCATAATCAATAAATATTCCGTTCTAGAGATATCATAAAAAAGCCTTTCTATACAAAATAAAGGTAGGTATCGGAAATTTTATTTACATCATTACATTTTTTCGAACATACTGCCCATGTTTTATTACTTATTCTTCTATTCGATGTGGAGGCAAATCCAATCAATGCAACGTTCATACAAATCGGTCCAATTGGGTGCAGATTTTAAGCGCGAATCGATCTACCTATAGAATTCAAGCATTCAGACTAGTCAGCGACCGTTATTAAAAAAATTGGAACACCACATACATATTTCTTTCTATGGAAAACCGTAGAAACTGTTTATGAAATTAAAAAGTTATTTGTCTCTCCCGTAAAGTAGGGAAAAACGACTTGTGCGGTGTTGTTTGCTAAGTGACGATATCCAACTTCCAATCCCATTATCAGTGGCCTAATTACGCATACCAAAGCCTGAGCGATTCCAATCGTTTAACTGTCAAATTCCATACTAATTTTCTGCTCAATAATACGACATTCTCAGATATAGATTGAACTCAGATAACTCTGAATTTCGAACGTACCTGCATAGGCACCGTCCTTCTCACTTTTCTACAGCTCCTGGTGTAGTAGAAGCGTCGGATGAAGGCCCAGAAGAACTTGATGATCCTCGTAAAGAGCTTTCCGAAGTCAGCTAACACGATCAAGAAGAGAGGGATACCGATGATGGCGTACAAGATGGTAGCTAACCTGCCGTACGTAGTCTTCGGCGCAATGTGCCCGTAACCTGGAATTGGACAAGAAAAATCAAATTAAAATTGCACTGCGGCTATTTGAACATCTGAAGGTTTCTCTGAAGTAGGTTTGCAAACTTCAAGGTCATTCAAATTATAAGCGGTCAGGACATTAGGAAAACATAATTTTATTTCTGATTTATTAACAGCTAATTGTCGCCGACCGACTATCGACATCTACAATGCACACGCAATTTCGACAATCTAAAATTGAAGCCATACAATATCGTACAAAGTGGTTGATCGTCAAATATCAGAGTTTATTTACAAACTAGAAAAAAAACGTCAAAAATCAATCTTACCAATCGTTGACACTAACGTTAGGCAGTAGACAAATGAGTTCATAAAGTTCCAAGATCTCTGTCCACTGTATGACGTCACACCTGCCTCGTGTGCTGTGTGTAGCTGATCTTCAAACTCATAAAGCTTTTTCCTCGCCATAGACTTCCACTCTTCCTCTCTCATATAGTGGCTACCCCTCCAGAGGCTTTCTATGAAATCTCTCTTTACATTCCTCGTGCTACATTTGAAAGCATTCTCGAATTGACCTTCCAAAGACCTGAACATCATTCCTCCTAAACCACAAAAGAATATTAGTAGCAGAAGATCGCATATACATTGGTTTACTAATAATTTGATAGCTACGTAATGCGATTTGTTTTCTTGTATAAATTGGTTCCAATTTCTTACGAGTTTCCATCGTGAAGGTGCTTCATCTTTCTTTTTTTTCTCGTTGTCTATAGGATCTGCTATTGTATCGTTTTTTTTCTTAGCTGTTTTATTAAGAGCAGCTGTGGATCTTTTGCGTAATACAGACTTTGCTTCAGATTGTACTGTTACATAATCATTTCGTGATAGGATTATATTACTATTATCTTCGTGTTGGTCTATTTCTTGACTCAAAAGATGGAGTTTCCTTGTCAATTCTGCTGTCTTCTCAGACAGATCAAAGTTATACTCATTGTCACTAGGCGATGATGAATAGCAACTAGATGTGTATTCCGACTGACTGGCATCAATATATCCTGAGCTTTGTCGGCTAGTTTTCTCTAGAGCTTCTCTATGTTTTTGGGGCAAACTTTCCAATATTTCCTTATCGCTTATAATTTGGATTGTTTTTGGACAGGAAATTCCTCGAGTGTTACGTTTTGGAGTGGACGGTGTTTTATTTGGAGTGACAAGGTTCCTACTACTGTTTTTGTATTGAGGTAGCAGTTTTGGGTCGTCTTTCGGTATTGAAAGACTTCTAGCTCTAGCTTGTTCTAGTAGTTGCACTATTTCACGGCTAGTTTGACTCATGTCTGAGTGACTTCTGTCTACAACACGGATTTCTTCTACTCTATTTACTGACTGTGAGCGATTTTCTCTCAAATTCTTATTCTTCAAGAAACGCCTCGGGGTCGGTACTACCTTTCGTTTCGTTGACACAGCGTTTGGTCCTTGATCTTCACTCATCTCACTTTCACTATTTTTACCCTGTAAATATCATTACGGGTACATTATTAGTTTCTTTTCTAATGCTACTTTTGTTAGACTATTTACACTTGGGGTCTTTGTTGGCTTGTTATTTTATGTGAAGTATAAATACATCATCAAAGCAATTAAAAGAATCAAAATTACACTGACCCCGAGTCTTGATGCAGAGCGGCTTCTCGCAGGCTTTACCGGTGGCAGCTTATTGGTGGACTCAACCGGTTTAGTTGGAGTCTGTTTTGCTATCACGGGCTTTATTTCAGCTATCGATTTCCTACTTGGTGTTCTTACAACCCTTTGCCTAATCTCCACTACTGGTTTTAAATCCTGTGACAGTTTTCTGCTTGGAGTGCGTTCTATTTGGATAACTTTAGTCACTATTTCTCCTGGAGCTGGAGTTTCTGGAACTTTGGGAGTTGATGGTTTGCTAGCGCTAGATTTAGGTTTTAATTCCTTCTCGTCGAAAGTGAATACGTCTTCTTTCTTTACGGGAGTAATCGGTTTACTCTTGGATTCATCCGGATACACCATTTCTTCTAAACGTTTGGGTGTTGTCGGTATTGGATATGGGAAGTCATTTTTACCCTTTGGTGAGATACTGATTGGTGGAGTTAATGATGCTCTCCTCTCTTTGAAAGTTTCAATAGTCAATGAAGATCGTCTAATAGAAATGGGATCTTCTTCCTTTGGGCTTAAAGTGTAAGTTGTGCTAAGAAGCTTATTAGTTGGATCCATGAAGCTGCCTTTACGCTCCAGTTCACACGCATCTTCTTTATCTGGCACAGCGAAAGGTGATATGGATCTGCGTCTTCGTTCATTCGCTGCATAAACTCTAGCTTCTAATATTTCTTCAGTGTTCATATCATAGACGGGGTCTTTGACACCAGCTTTTTCTTGAACCATCCGTTTCATTTCCTCATATGTACTATCTGCTTCAATTTCTCGTGAACTGGGTCGCTGAGGGATATAATCCTCATCATCAGAAGTCGTAGTATCTTCATGAGGAATCAAAGTCCTACCAGGTTCTGGTGTTTTTTCTCTTTGCCTCATGGCTTGCCCGCGGTTTTTGGAGAGATTCCTTCTCTTTCTAATGGACATGTTTTGTGGCTGCGTCGGTTCCATCTTTTCTTCAAAAACTTTTTTATTTTCCGTTGACACAGAGATGAGGTGACCGCTAGTCTGGGTCTCGGACTCAGCTCTTATTTTGGGGATTTTTCGGGTTAATCCATTTGAGTCTTCACCCTCCGTAGTCATTCCCACTGTTCACTTAACAAGGCACCAACTGAAAGGAAATTATAAAAAAGTATTAAGCCGTAAACTAATGAGTAGCAATGCGATTCAACACTTGATAAATAATGATATATTTAGATTGTTAGTGAATGATAAAGCGTAGAGAGGTTTTGGCATTATATTAACTAGATAATGCCAATATCAACCCGATAAAAATGCACGAGGGAAGCCAACACGGAAAGGCATTGTAAGAGCACAGTGAACTTACCTCTCAGTGATGACAATAGGAGCACCCAACAACAAGCTTTACATTGGGGTCGAACAAAAATCTTATTCCACGATTCTATTTTCGACGGCCCAGCAGCGTTGTGCGTAAACAAACGTTGACGAGGGGACGATGCATCGTTGTCACGTCACTGTTCGGAGGCACTTGTTTTTTATCGTCAGGATCAGCGTTCGATGTTTCGTTTTGTCTCTGGCCGCTTTGTTCGGGCACACACAATGGAAGAAGTTGCAAATTTTCTAAATGCGTTTTCGTTCGCTCCGCACTGGTACTGAGCGCGGAGCCAGCTCCGCCGGGCACAGTTCCAAATTTAAACACTCTCCTACATTGGGATCACAGCTGCTACTCTCGAGCGCAGCAACGATTTGCCCGCGCTAAATTCTGGCAAAAAGAAATGTGGTTTCAAAATGAATTTTTACTACACTATTATCATCAGCCATTTGACGCCCACTGCAGGACATAGGCCTCCCTCATTTTTTTCCTAAACATGAGGGGTTTTGCCAAAATCGCCACGCCATCCCCACGGCAGGCGAGTTGGCGATCGCAGTATGCGCTACACTATTATAGTGAACTTTAATCAAGTACAATTTGTCAGCATTAGTAAAAAAGGCACAAAAAGCAGTACTGCAGTACTGTTTTTCTGAAATAAGGCATAAAAATGACGAAGAAAGCGTGCAGTGTTCAAAAAACATTAAAAGATACTGGCAAATGATAGATAAGATAGTGCGTCACAGCAATGATTTACTCATAGCTGACTCGCCGAAGTGCCTAAACAAAAGTCGCTTGGCTGTGGAAACAATGGGAGTATGGGGGGATGAGGGAAGAGTTTTTGTTAGGGAAATCGGTCGGCGCCTGAGAAGTCGTGGGTATGACCATCGTTCCGGGGCATACCTGATGCAGAGGATTTCCCTGGCGGTGCAGCGGGGGAACGCTGCTAGAGTCATGGGAACTTTTGGATCGGGCGTGTCCCGGGGCGGTATATTTTATTAGTTTAATTTAGTATTTAGTTTAACCCTTAATAAGGCAAGGGGAAATTATTTCCCACCACGACGTTTTTTTTTTTAAGTAAAATATCGTCTACAAATCATTTGCAGTGAACGAATGAACCACTTACCACAGATTATTAGGACTTTTTTTTTCTTTTCCTGGCAACACTTTTTGCTTATTGGCAACCCTTGACTTATTTTTTTTTATGTCAAAGAGTCGGTGGGAGAATTTCGAGTAAAAAAGCGGTGATTTTTCTGACAGTCCGAAGAAAAAACGAGTTTTTGTTCTACAAAAAATCCTGTAAGAACAATTTGATTGCTCTGGTAAAAGGTCTATTCTGATGCTGTTTTATGTGTTTTTTTCCAAGGCAATGTAATAAACCATAAACTCAAAAATTGCAAATTTATAGGTGGGAAATTATTTCCCCTTGCCCGATAAGTTCATGATTTTTTTTTATTGCGAACTAGCTACTGCACCCGACTTCGTTTGCATTTATTTGGTGTTATGTTTTTGCCAATAGTTGTCAGACACAATATTTTTGTTGGTGGCAAGCACTTGCATTTATTATTCATCTCACCTGTTTATTTCTTCTATTTATTCGTTCTAACAGCACATGCACGTTTCACATTTTTTTCTCTGTCGCACGCTTTTTTATTTACCTTCATTTTTTCCTAGTTTTATAAGCGTAATAAAACATTTTTATTATTCTAAACTGTTTTAATCTTCTAGTTTACACAAATTTTAATAATTTTACAAAAAATGTAAACCAAACCACGGGCTAGTGCTTGTATATGGAAATACTGAAACTGAGGCTAAAAGTACAAAACCTAATCAGGCAAAGGGATATTATTTCCCACCCAAAAACCTAATGCGTAAACCTAATCAGGCAAAGGGATATTATTTCCCACCCAAAAACCTAATGCGTAAACCTAATCGGGCAAAGGGATATTATTTCCCACCCAAAAAAAAGCTACTCCCCCCATGACAACCCCCCCTTTTTTATATTTTTTCATATTCTAGAGTATCAACTTACCCTAAATCAATTTCAACTTTTTCTCTAACTAGCCTACTGGCTCGCGCCTTATTAAGGGTTAACCTACCTACTTAGCTGTAAAATGTATGTGTGACAAATAAATATTACATACTTGGAAGTTAAGCCTTTTAGAAAATGAAACTTTTTGAATTCAAATTAATAATTTGAGATTCTTAATTTTAGTTTAATAAAATAATTTTATTGTAATAATAACAATGTTAATTTAAAAATTAAAAATACGTTGTGATGATAGTTTATTATTTGAAACATTAACTACTCCACATTATGTTTTCGGTAGTTATACCCTTTTTAGGGTTCCATTGTCAACAAGAAACCCTTATAGTTTCGCCATATCCATCAGTCTGTCTGTCCGCGGCTGAGCACAGAGACGCCAAGTAGTTTAAAGCTGAAATTTGGCGTAGATATAATCAAGCCGACAAAACAGCAAGATAAAATCTTTAAAACATATTTCGTTTACACCTAAATTACGGATGTAATTTTTGTTTCGCCTACATCATAGTGGGCGGTATCATTAGATTGGTCGTTTATATGGTTTTTAATCTAAAGATATTAAAATATTGTAAGTGTGGGAAAACTATTTTTCGATTTAGGGATCCATTTGCGAAATAATAAGATTTAAAGCGTAAGTTATTGTTAGAGTAGAGCCCCCTCCTCTCCCGACGAAATGATTGATCGTACAAAGTCAGGGCAGTAGCACAAGTAATGAGCTTAAAAACAAATATCACAGCTAAGTAGGCTTTACAAGTTTACAAATACTTAATACGCGACCAACTCATAAAACGATAACTTGGTAGAAATTCCCTGAAAATTTCTTTGATGTAGTTGTTAGTTCTGTAAAGCCGGTAAAAACCTCTCCTTCTAAGAAGTCCTACACTGCGCATGGCCTGACATGCGCTTGACCGGTTTTTAGTTCTGGTATCATATCTTCCCGGAAATGCCTCGATGAATGTTTTTTTTCCAGAAAATCCAACGATTAAACCGAGCTTGTAATTTATTTTGCACAGTTCCACGAAATCTTTATTCAAACACTTGTACGAACCTTCAGGCAATTCCGAGTAGCAGCTGTTTTTTGCCTATGTGTATAGTAAATACCCACCAATATTACATGACACCTGACAGCACGTCCATTTCCTCCAACGTTACAAACGTTTCGTCAACAGGCCGGGGTCAATGTGCATTGGACACTTACCGGAATGTGCCAATACGCAATCCTGTCTCTTGTGCTTGTGTAGGTACTCCCGCGTCATGGGAATTAATTAATTTATCACGAGGAAAAATCATAAGATTACAAATCTATTCTTACGATTTTCCCTCGTCGTGACGTGCCTGTACCCAACAGTACAATGATGATGGCACTCGTACTGGTGGGTGTTAATAATTGGACTTTTTTTGAAATAAAAAATGGTTTAAGAATTTCAGGACTTTTAAACCATTTTTCTAATCAAACACCAAGAAGTATGTCTGATATGTCCGTAATTTTATTTCCTAATGCGTATGTTTCCTAATTGGAAAACAATATACTAATTTATTTTACAATAATTAAGTTTGGTAGAACGTGCAAGCCCTAGACTTGACCGATATGGCTATGTTTTTTCTTTGTGTTCTTGATTGTCAGTCCAAAATTTGTATGAAAGAAATTTTTAGGAAGTCTATTTGTACAAATTGCCAGGACAGCATAGAACATAAAAGCCGTGCTCTAACCAATAAAAATACAAACACAGAACCTTTGGCTCGAGTGTCTCGGGGCAGTTTGCTCAACACTTATTGTTTGTATTCTTGTGTATTTTTTTTCAACCAGCACAGAAAATAAATAAATTTTGTTATGTATGTTTTATTATTATTACTTTTTACGAAACGTTTTTCGATGTAATTATGTTTCTGATGTTTACATTAAGCGATTAGGTCAATTGTCAATTTATGTTTCTGATTTTTATGTTGTTATGTCAAGTTATGTCTTAAACTCTATGTCTAATAAACTGTTGGCTGTATAATTATTTAATTCTGAAAAAATCAAAATATATTATCTTTTATTGAACACAGAATACATGCAGGTAACTGACTTTATTTTGTCAATACTTCATTTACAGACTGGTAAAAGTAGCTTGCCGTTGACTCCAACAAAGTTATTGCTCTATTTGTTATGGTTAAACGGTTTTTATTTTTTATTTATTTTTCCTTTAGATGCAGACTCGACAAACTAGGCTAATGCGTCTAACGAGGGTACTTGATACTAAAAAACTCTAACAGGGATTCTATTACGATTCATTTTACATCGAGTATCGTAAATAGGTTCGTACTATTATCTGCGAAAATAAAATAGCCTGCATTGCTTGTTTACTATTTTATCTACAAAAGTGTGCAACCTATATTGTACCGAGTGGAAAATAATATATAGGTACCACGAACTAGGAAATCGATATGTATTTTTTTGTGATTATTGAGCAAGTTATTTATTTATTTATGTATTGTTTAGTTGCACCATACTTTTTATTATTTTTGTTTTGCAAGTTAATACACGCATCACTTAAATTAATTAGTCATTAAGCCATTCATTTTGATAAAGAAAGCCTATAGGTATCTTACAGTGGGACATGTATAGGATTGATTGTTATATATCTAATTTTAAGTAAACAACTATATTGTCCTTTTGAGAATGAACATCCTAAATCATAAGCATATTTACAATCTTTCAAGCTTTTCCTAACAACTTATCATACAAACTTTTAGGTGAGTAATATACAATTAGTTAAATAAATAAATAACTTCCATACAACACAATTACTTGTCCTGGACCCATACTAGAATACCTTTTGCTTGTACCCTAAGTCGTTATCAAAATGAGACACTTTTAAAGCCCACTTAAGCCGTTCTAAGGGCTTCTTCACAGTTCACAGCGGTTGCACAAACGTTCATCTGTAACTTACAGCATCCAGAGCAACATTGCCAAAAAAGGCCGTTAATGGAAATATTCAAGTCTTATGTATGCACTTTCTTAGCCCTAAGTTCTAAGCGTTAGATTCTTTGAATTGATAACTATATATTTTGTTAAATTGATTCCACAAGAAAATACAGTACATATTTTGTTACTGGTGGCGCCAGTTAGGACGTCTCTTAAGATAAGGGTTGCCTAGTTAGGAGGACACTCAATTTAGAGTTTGGTTGATCAAATAGGGGCATTACTGTAGTGCAAATTATTAGGTTAGGTTCTTACAATCTACGTTTGTAATTCTACATAAGTTCAAAACATAAATGTTTGAGGACGTGAAAAAAACTTATTATAAAATTACTCTATACCTAACATTTTTGTGACTTTCACACTATCAACGAAGAGCTATTATGAACATACATAGTTTTGTAAAAAAATAAACCGGAAGCAGGAACTGCTATTTAAATTAATTTTGTAGTATAGAACAAATAATTTAATGACAACTGTATTTATGTCCTTTAGTCCACCTACCCTAGAATTAATAACACCCTCCTTTGTGCTCGGGATCTTCTTTCACGGCGGCGTAGGGACCATTTCAAATGAGAATAAACTCCAGCTTATTGCTACGTAATCTCACTAGTTTTGTGTAAACCTGCATAGGACGACATAAAAGGATTGCTTTGCCTTGTGTTTATGCTTGCCAGAAAGAAAATAAAATTGCAGTCCCCTTTTGAAACATGTTCAAGCTTTGTGCAAACAGAAAGCAAGTGAATGCAAGTGTGATAACATGAATATGCGCTCCGACTTCACACGTTTGTAACACAGTAATATAATGAAGTTGTAAGAAATACGCTTGTCTGACGACGATTTTGAACGCCTGACAATTTTCACTGAGCGACAATTTCAGCTTTTGTTCCGCAAAATGTTGCTCGCGAAATTTTCGCAGGCGTTGAGAAAAATCTATGAACATTACGACTTTATGAGGTTTTTTGAAAAAGAAAAAAATAAATAATTGTGGTAAATGTGGCATGTTACTTACCTCCTCCTCTAGAAATTTAGATAGAGCTCATATATAATCAAACTTCACACAGAAAGACAACTTCTAGGCACTTCGAAGCAGGACTTAAACCTGCGCCTCTAGCATATCGTTCCAACGCTCTTGATAGCCAAGCAATCATCTTTCGATTTTCTTTCTTTTATGGACTATTTTTTATGGAGCTTATATACGACCCATTGTAGGGCACAGGCCTTTCCTCAGAGAGTGAATATAGGCCTAATTACCAAGCCTGCCCACGACGTATGAACGCCTCGAATGCTCAGATTTCCTCACGATATGCTCCTACACGTTTAGCCACTACAACTTCACAAATGTTGAACCTAGAAAACATCAACTTAGAAAAGTAGGCGTTATACCTACATGGAGCGGTGGCAGTAGAACGCCGGGGGTCATGGGTTCGAATCTCGGCATGTACCAATGACTTTGTTTTCTAAGTTACGTACATTTGTGAATTTATAATACCAATACCACTCGCTAACGGTGAAGGAAAACATCGTGAAGAATCCGGAGTTTCTGAGGTGTTCACACACCTCAGCGCTTGAAACCACCAATCAGCGGTAGGCACGTATGGTGATTAAGCCCATACTCTCTCTCTCTCCCTCCCCCCCCTCTCTCTCTCTCTCTCTCTCTCTCTCTCTCTCTCTCTCTCTCTCTCTCTGAGAGCCTGGCCTGTGCCCTACAGCGTATATAGAATGCACTATTATAATTCCTACATAATATGCCTATTGTCTAGTGAGGAACCAAGTTGGGTTTCACATACCGATAGTGGTGTAGATGGTGCCAGCGAAGAACATAGAATTCCAAAAGCCCCAAGTCTTCTTGTGAGTATTGTTGTTATTGATGTGTTTGGAGAACTCCGTGAAGTTATTCTCATACTGCTCCAATAGATGATCGATGTCGAGGACGAAGTCTTCATTCGTCTGCGAAATAGTTTTATGGTATAATTGTTACAGCCAAAGTGATTAAATAGCTATTATACATAATGACTGGTCATTATATATAATAGCCAAATTCACTAGACAAAGTAATAAATTATTATGCTAACGTTTTATTTTGGCAAGTGTTATATAGCAAATAATTGTTTGATTAAATTTATATTTCGCATTTTGTTTGTTAGGTCAGTACACATAAGCAAAAATAGGTTCGAAGTTCCATGAAACTTCGGGTGTTAGTTCTTTTTTTTATATAAAAGCGAAAAAAAATATTTCACTAAAAAACTTAGTTTTGTGTCAAACTTAAACAAGGTTGGTGCATGGAAAAGTCATAGGTACCCTACATTATGATATTAATATGATATTAAATAAAATTGCTAGTAAATGTGATTAATTTTGTGTTAATTATCACTTTCGTCGGTTGCCTGGAAGAAATTGCTATAAGCAATAAGGCCGCCAATTGTACTGCATTTTTGTAAACATTTCATGTCTGTGTTTTTCCTGGTACAATAAAGAATATTCTTATCTTATCTTTATCTAAACTGAGTAGACATTATATATAATGACCAGTCATTATGTATAATATCCAGATTTATTTCTTTGGCTGTAACATAATAATATTAATGTCAATTTCAGTATACCGGCTGTTAGGCGATACATTCATGGTATTTTTGGAAATGTGGAGGAATGTGGAGAAACAAACAAATAAAAAAAAAATATAAATACTAATAAGCCGCTTTTTGTATGCCGCATGTGCCTACGTTTACTTGCACTATAAATTACTCTGTTTAATTTATTAAGTGAAATGAGTAATTTGTGCAACGAGCGACATTTTCTTAGAGTTTAAATAAGAATCTTGTTTCTAAATTATGTGCTATAAGTGTGACTGTAATTGGCTTTATGTTTCCCTAGAATCAGATTCTATTATCTTTAATATTATGTCAAGTTTGGCTATCGGGCCTTACATATTGAAAGCTAATTATACGATTTTATGTACCTTACCTAAGTATGTGGCACTGTTACAATGGGGCCAATTAAAGTGAGGTTGCCTGGAAGAAATTGCTATTAGCAATAAGGCCGCCAATTGTACCAAAACTTTTCTTTTATAACTGCTGTTTGTGAAATTATTCTTCTCTGGTGTACAATATTAAATATTCTTATCTTATAATGGCAATTCGTACCTGCACTAGAAAGGTGAAATTACCACTCAGACAGACAGCGCATCGTACATATTTATACAGTAGAATAAATAAAGTAAAAGGGGATGCATAAGCGAATGGCAAGATAAAACCGTACAGTCGACAGCACATCAACCTTTGCACGCGTGCACTCTACTCAGTTACTTTACGGGCGACTTTGCAACAAAAGTGTACAGGTTGACCTGCTGTTGACTGTGCTCGAAACTGTCGTGCGTAAATGCAAAAACTAATGAATGTCAGGATCGTGGCAAGTGGCAAACCTAGGGCCGTATTTCATTCAACTACAATTCATAGTTTATTATGACAGTTCGGTTTACGTGGCCGAGTCTTTCTACTTGTTAATCTGCCGGTTGATGCACTTTGCAATGTACATCCAACTGTCACAGTAAATCGTGAATTGTAAATTTACGAAATATGGCCCAACATTTTTAGTATTCCGTACTCGAAGGGTGCCAAAAGGGACCCTATTACTAAGACTTCACTGTTCGTCTGTCTGTCTGTCGGTCTGTCCGTCTGTCTGTCACCAGGCTGTATCTCATGAACCGTGATAGCGAGGCAGTTGAAATTTTCACAGATTATGTATTTCTGTTGACGCTATAACAAAAAATACTAAAAACAGAATATAATAAATCTTTAATGGGAGCTACCATACAAGAAACGTAATTTTTTTTTGCTGATTTTTGCAGCAACAGGTAGACGCTTGAAATATTCACAAAATATTTAGTTCGATATTCGCTTCAAAAATAAGTAGTTAAATTAAAATAAAATTAATATTTAACGGGGGCTCCATACAACACACGTGATTTTTTGCCGTTTTTCCTCGATCCTTGTGTCTAATGTTGTAATGGCACGGAACCCTTCGAGTCCGGCTCGCACTTGGCTGGTTTTTGTATCTATGTTAACATTCCAAATTGTAACATTCTTGAGATGACTTGCGTATTCACTGGCTTTTATGATACATGTTTCCTAGTTTAAGAGTCAGGGCGTTCTATAACTTCATTCATTTTAATGTTTACAATAAATATTTTTTTCGTTTGAGTTTGTTTGAGTTAGTAAGCTCTACTACTTACCACGATCCTAACATTCATGAAACAGGCCCCTTGTCTCTGCCTGCCTCCCTGATACATGCGTGAGTTTATGTACTGTACCTCTTTGCGAACGTAATGTTTGTTGACCATGATGTCTTTGATGTGTCTTGTCAGCTCACTGCGGATGTCTGTTAATGCTTTGTCGTACTTCTCCTCAGTCGGACCTGTGGATGAAGTTTATTTGTTTACGTCACTGGGGCACAGTCATGGCCCACACAAAATGTATGACAAATCGGGGCCCTATTTCATAGAAGGATAATTCATGGTTTACTCTGATAATTGATGTACATTGCATAAACATATAAACTCTACTTGGGGTGTATCTGGAATGGCATATTTTATAGCTAAACCTGATTAGTAGAATTCTTAAAAATTCTAACAAATAATTACGTATGGTTAATCAAGATATTTTTTAATGTTTTCAGTCGTTTTATCTACCTTGTCAAAGTAAAGGGATCCACGACGACGTTCAGTAACGCCACTACTGAAAAAAGATTTTTTTTTGCCAAAAAGGCTATTATCTAGTCCCAGGTCCCAGGTTCTCAGTCGTAGGTCCTAAAAATCACTATTGACATGATTGAGAGACTGATCTAATCTTTATAAAAAAAATCATCCATTGGGGGCGCTAGTGATGAAACAATCAAATAAAATATACTTTTTTATTGCACTAACCCGTGCTGAGGACAATTTTAAAAAACCTATTTAGAGACAAAAAATTCCACCCATGCCGGGACTTGAACCCGCGACCTCTGGCTAACCGTGCCAGCGCTCTTCCAACTGAGCTACTGAGCAAGTGCCTGCGGCAAAATTTCGAGCCTCTTTACAAACTTTTTTGTATTACGTACAGGCAGCGACATCTGGCCGAAGCAATTTACATCACTTGCAGCCCCGAGTAACCCACTTTGCAGTTAGGTTTTTACATCGGAATGATATCGCTGTACCTACCTACATGATTATATTCTTTTTTTTTTGTTGCACTAACCCGTGCTGAGGACAATTTTAAAATAGTAGTTTATGCAACTGTCATATAATGAAGGGTACTAAACACGAGTGTGAGTTTATGAAACGAGCGCAGCGAGTTTCATAATAGTAACGAGTGTTTTAATACCCGTGTTATATGCAGTTGCATACACTACTTTATCTTCACTAATGCAATTAATCAAACAACAAATTTATTAAATTAAATTCACGCGTACGTGTATAATCAGATAATCACAGTGATTTTGCCGCCATTAAAATTTAACCAATGAGAGCGCTTCAATAAAACGCGACCAACCTGATTGGCCCTGCAATCAAGTTGGTCGCGTTTTATTGATGTTATAATGAGATTTTACGATATCGATGTGAATATTATACCATCATGTGAAATTGCTTAAATTGAGTGTTTTGTTGTCTGCGCTATAACAGTAGTAATTATAAGTCAAGTATTGAAAACATAAGTAGAATGTTACAACATTAGTGTAGATAAAACCTATTTATATAACTTTAGAAGTCTCTGTAAAATTACGTACAAAAACTAGCACCGCCAAAATTTTAGTTTTAGTTTTATTACTGTTGCTAACATAGTTCTTAAGTCACCATTGTTACTAGCAATATATGGGTACTGCCTGAAAAAAAGATTTTTTTTTTATGCCAAAACATTAGTTACTTTCTCACAAAAATAGTAAAAAACATTAATGCTACGGCCAGACACACGAATTACACCAGTTCACGAGCATAATGCATCGTCATGGACCTTATGAAGCTTACACTATAATTATAACAGTTCGGTAAGTCCCTGACAACGGTTCAGGTAAATAGGCACGGGTGTACTCTTGTAATCGGGGGATGTCCCAGTGACCTAGTGAGCGCATTCTGAGGTGTTGCTAACTGATATTCCGATATCCAGGTGCGCTGTACTATTTATAGCAGCTGCTGGTGATTCCGTGAATAGCTGGAGTGAGTATGGGATGAAAATTAAACCGTGCTAGGCTGGCTGGTACTTCAGCAAAACTCTCAAACTCATTATAAGTAGTTTTTAAGTTGATTTATTCAGTTTTAAAAAAACATAGTACTAATACATATTGAACGGAGCACCATTACGCCAAACAGCAAAAAAGTTTCTTGGCAAAGCGCTCTGACTCTGATAGAGTCATTATAATATAATGTATTTCATATATTATTATATCTGTATTATCAATAAAGAAGTAAGATGCTGTTATTGTTTTGTGTTATGTATGTGTACATATTTTATTCCATCAACTTTTATTCTACAACTATTTTTTATTAATTAAATTTTATTTCCTTTGTCGACATTTTTCCTTTGCCTTTATTTGGCGCTGTTTCATCGTCATCATCAGCCATTTGACGTCCACTGCAGGACATAGGCCTCCTTCGTGGTTTTCATAACCATGATGGGTTTTGCCATAATCGCCACGCTTGGCAGGCGGGTTGGCGATCGCAGTATGCGGTTGGAATCTCAGGAAGACGCTATTTCCTTAGTCGCCTTCTACGACATCCACGGAAGGAAATGGAGTGACGCTATTCTTAATCCAGCGCCGCAGGCACTACTTGTTATTGCTTAAAACCATATAATATGGTAATAGAATGGACATTTTCCTATGTGGGACCATCAATGAATTTCTGGACGCTGTGACATCGGGAGATCGCGTGAAGCGCGATTTTAATAAAATTCCATAAGCCCTGTAGCGATGGTAGCCTAGTGGGTAGAAATTGGACTCGGAAGCGAGAGACCTCGGTTCTATTCCAAGTGCATTCGAAGCTATGTACGACTTTTTGTTCCTAAGTTATGTACATTCTTATCGCAGAATTTTATTTTTCTAAATTTCAGTTCATCATCATAAGCAGCCTATATACGTCCTACAGCAGCAGGGCACAGGCCTTCTCTCAGGGAGAGAGATTACAATAGTGCATCCTATATACGCTGAAATTATAATTGTGCATCCTATATACGCTGTAGGGCCAGGCTCTCAGAGAGAGAGAGAGAGAGAGAGAGGGAGAGAGAGAGAGTATGGGCTAAATCACACCAGGCGTGCCCACCACGGATTGGCAATTTCAAGCGCTGAGGTGCGTGAACACCTAAGACACTCAGGTTTCCTCACGATATTTTCCTTCACGGTTAGCGAGTGGTATTGCTACTATAACTTCACAAATGTACGTTACTTGGAAAACTTAATCATCGGTACATGCCGGGATTCGAACCCACAAACTTACGTATCAGAAGAACATCAAAATCAATTTATGTGTATAAAAACAAAATATGTAACCCTAGTTTTATATCCTGCAAAGGTGGCAGACCGAATTTGTTATAGTCAATCATTTACAATTATCGAAAGCGCGAGCAAAAAGGAATGCTGAGGACATAAGCCTTTACAGTACTTTATTCTGTGTACATAAGTAACACAGAGCAATCGTAAAACAACCAATGACTCCGATGACATTAAAAACCCATTACGTTCACAGAAAATAAATGAAAATCTGCCGCGCGCCATAAAAAGAGAGATTCCTAAAAGCTAATAACATAATCGGGTTTCATAAAACTTTATACTGAACGAGAACAGGATTTATCCATTTGCTGAAATACGGACTTATCTTTGCACTTCGAGTAAAAGTTAATAATTCTTATCTCGTAGAGACAAGATGCTTTTTGGACTGTTTTGAAAGCAGAATTATCGATGTTTTCTCGTAGGCCTTTTGTGATGAATGCGGGTTGAGTCGGTGGTTTTGAGCGACTCCTTTTTTGCCATTTCAATGAAATTAAAGTTTACGTGAAGAGAATTGTGTATTGAAATCTTCTGGGTGTTCCAGGAAGGTCAGATGGAAGTTAAAAGAGTTGCTTTACTCAGCAATACAAACCACTTCTTGTATGAAAAAACAAATCTAAATGATATTTGCTATAGCAAAAATCTCGTGTCACAGTGTTTGTTATCGAACTCATCCGAAAGGGCTTCACCAATTTTTGTGTTTTTAGGGTTCCGTACCCGAAGGGTGCCAAAGGCACCGATTTTCCGAAAGGCTTCACCGATTTTTATGAAATGTTTTGTGTATATTTGGTAGGTCTAGGACAACTTATGTAGGCTACTTATGTGGCAGAAAACTTTTGCCGGGTCACCTAGTTAATATAAACCACGGTGTTAACTGCGCAATTCCTAAAACATGCTGACCGAAGCGGTCATTTACAACAACTTTTATTCTTCTTCTTTGAAAATTTACTGTACAATTTAGCATAATTTTAAAGAATGTAAATTATAAATTTTCGCAATTTTTCAGATTTGTCGTGGCGTTGTTTGATGGAAAACTTAAAACCAAACCTGTCAATATCGGTGTAATTTTTCTTCTTCTTTATCATAAAGAACACTTTATAATAAAGTATTCTTGATATAGCAGGAAGACGATGGATGCAAGCCGCTTCCAACCGGTCTTTTTGGAAATCCATGGAGGAGTCCTAAGTGGACTTCTTGTGGCTGAATGATGATGATGATATATGTTCATAGAACGATCATTCTCCTTTGCAGGATAACAATTTACATTAGCAGAGTTAAATAAAATTATGAATTTCAGAAGAGAGGGAGTCGCTGGATGCGGGCGGCATAAGATCGGGAAGCTTGAAAAACCATGAGGGAGGCCTATGTCCTGCTGTGATCTTCAAATGGCTGATGATGATGAGGATGACTGATTTCAGAAAATATGAATCGAAGAATAAACTCATAGAACCACAGTTGTTGTAAACCACAAGCTGTATTTAGGCTGTTTTAGTGCTAGATAATGATTTCGTTTTGTAATGGACACCTAGTTTAAATTGTAACGTTCATTAAAACGCAGTTTCTGTACTCATTTTAATCTAATATCAAAAATATCGTATCACAATTTTTGTTAAGAAACTCCTCCGAAACGGCTTCAACGATTTTTATGATTTTTTTTGTGTATATATGGTAGGTCCTGAGAATAGGTCGTAGGCTTTGATATAGCAAAAAAGGTTTTCCCGGTCAGCTAGTATATTATTACTATATTATATAACTTTCACGAACAGAATCACTTATCCTGGTCACAGACTAGAATACCATAATTATGCTTTGGTAACTAGCAAACAGTAACCAGTTTATATGCTTTCATTATTTTTAAAATACATTTGGCCACTAATTCTAGGTAAATGAATAAATTATGGAAACGCTAGAAGTATAGAAGCGCCGGCATCAGTTCAGTGTTCAGAAAACTTGCAGTTTGTGCCAATAATTCTTCTAAAGTTCCCAGGGCCACAAACAATTTAAACTCTAAAAGAATGGTTGCTTTTAGAAGACAAATCTAGCAAAACTGTAGTCCAACCTATTACCCTTGCTCTAGTCTGCCTTATTACGGTTTCACAATGCTTTGGTTACCGTGTGGCGTCGGATTAAGAATAGCGTCACTTCATTTCCTCCCGTGGATGTCGTAGAAGGCGACTAAGGAAATTCAGGAGACGGGCAGCAGCGTGGTCTGACGACCAGGTTACGGTGGCGGGGACTCGCTGGATGTGGGCGGCGCAAGACCGAGAAGCTTGGAAAAGCATGAGGGAGGCCTATGTCCTGCAGTGGGTGTCAAATGGCTGATGATGATGATACGCATTTCCTTTTACCACAGACTAATTAAACTGCCTCTGAACGCGTTAGTTAATTAAACACTCCTCGTTGGAATCGTATTTTATAAAATAAAACTGTTCGACTTCGCATGGACGTATGTTGGGTCTCAAATGCGGGGGTTGCGATAATTATGTGCCTTAAAATTCTTTCGTTTTTAGTTTCGTCAAATTACTAAATAGTTAATTTAAAAAAACCGGCCAAGAGCGAGTCGGACTCGCGCACAAAGGGTTCCGTACCATTATCTACGTAACATTTCAATATTTCAAGCGTCTTCCTGTTGCCGTTATTAATATCGAGCAAAAACGGCTAAAAAATCATGTTGATTGTATGGGAGCCCCCCTTAAATATTTTTTTTATTCTATTTATAGTATTTGTTATTATAGTGGCAACATTAGTACATCATCTGTGAAAGTTTCAACCGTCTAACTATGACGGTTCATGAGATACAGCCTGGTGACAGACGGACGGACGAACGGACGGAGAGCGGAGTCTTAGTAATACTTACACTTACCCTTTGCAAACTCGTACAGACTGCACTGATTTTTGTTGCAGTTATCTGCCAGGCACTTTACCAGCGTGACGAGTCAATTAAATGCATAAATGTTCAATATAGTTACATTAGCACGGTAATTGCTGTTTAATTTACAGTATTCGTAGTCTACCAACGAAACGCGTTCGATTCCAGCTTAACTCGGCGCTTAATTTGCGCGAGGTACATTTGGCGGCTGGCCAACTTTTATATTTTTGTTGCAAAGTCGCCCTCGAGGCGGGTTTTTTTCTGCTTTACAGAGCTAACAACTTCATCTAAGTCATTTACAATGGATTTTCGACGAAATTTTAGTTTTATAAGTTGTTTGCCTTTTACTCGTTAACTAGTAAATCCTACTTAGCCGTGATAATTTTTCTTTTAAGTTCAATATTATGTGTTACTAACCTGAATTTTTTCACGTTTCTACAATCAACCGTTTAGCCGGGAGAGGGGGGGACGACGCCCTACTCGGATAAAAATTTGCGATTTAAAGTTTCATCATCATCATCAGCCATTTGACGCCCACTGCAGGACATAGGCCTCCTTCGTGGTTTTCATAACCATGAGGGGTTTTGCCATAATCGCCACGCTTGGCAGGCGGGTTGGCGGTCGCAGTATGTGGTTGGAATCTCAGGAAAACGCTGCTGCCCGTCTCCTGGTAATGTATTTCCTCAGTCGCCTTCTACGACATCCACGGAACGAAATAGAGTGAAGTTATTCTTAGTCCGGCGCCACACGGAAAGCTTAGTATTTCGCAAACGGAACCGTAAATCGAAAAATGGTCTTCCTACTTCCACAATATTTTTCTACAACCAATACGACCACATGATGGGGTAGACGAGAAAAAATCCACTTTTCATGTTAGAGGAGGTACAGTAAAGTACCACCGGTCTTTGCGCTAGGCTGCAGATGGACAGACAGGGTTCGTCGGACTACGGAACCCTAAAAATTATGCGTGTTCCAAACCCTTTTAGGGCTCCAGACTCCAGCCGTGTCGATATTATTGTGCGTATCAATAATAAACGAACGTGTCTACTGAAACATCAGAAACGGCCGCGTAGTAAGGACCACGATCCCGCATACAAGCGCTCAACTTGGACCTCGAAACTTCGTGCGATCTTGGGATCCTATTACAAGTTTAATATTTTCGCCGGCGAATCCGGTGACGTTGACAAAATGTTTCACTCGTGAAATATCTGCGGTGGAGCCTGGATGGTGGACTTGGAAAGGCGTAGGTGAACAAACTTCACGTTAAATTATATCTACCGGAGTGACATCGTTGACCTGCAACATCTAGATAACTCTGCCAGTCGTATTTATAAAAATAAGATTGCTTAAAACACTTCTCAGGTGCATTATAAATATGAAAACCCTTTTATATTGCATTTAAAGAGTGTTTTAGAAATATCGTGTTTTTAGAAATAACACCGTACCTACATTACAGAAGGATGCAAAAGCCGATAAAGGAGAACTTCTGGACTACAAAAAATAATAGACATCTTTGTACGTGAAAGAATAAAAAAGCTAGTATTAAATATAAAAGAGAAAAGTGAAAAAGAGGAACTAAAACAAATCTTAATTCGAAGACTTGATTTCCCAACTAAGCTATCATTCTAACTTTGTGGGCGGTGATAGTGCAGCGGTAGAGCCTTGCATTCGGGAGGTCGTGGGTTCAAATCCCGGCATGTACCAATGACTTGGTTTTCTACGTTACATACATTTGTGAAGTTGTAGTAACTATACCACTCGCTAACCCTGAAAAAAAAACATCTTGAGTAAACCCTAGTGTCTGGGGTATTCACATACCTATCTCAGCACTTCCCACGTACAATTACCAAACTATGAGGCTTAGTGCCGAATTCTCAAAGAACTAGATGCTTGTAAACACGAGGAAAATGAGATTCACTGAAAATTAAGCCTATCTAAATCCATTTATCCATTTCCTTCCTTGGATGTCGTAGAAGGCGACTAAGGAAATCAATTACCAGGAGACGAGCAGCAGAGTCTTCCGGAGATTCCAACCACACACTGCAATCGCCAACCCGCCTGCCAAGCGTGGCGATTATGGCAAAACCCTTCATGGTTATGAAAACTACGAAGGAGGCCTATGTCCTGCAGTGAGCGTCGAGTGGCTGATGATGATGATGAGATCCATTTATCGCCACCGAAACCCCTTATATACCAAATTATAAGCCGTTTTCGAGGAATTAAGTAAGTAAATTATTTATTTCCAAAAATATAATACAAATTAAGGCCGCTTATAAATAGACATAGGAGGGTAGTACAAAAAATTGTTTGCGTTTACCGGCAGGCCCCAAAATAGGCTAGGTCCCAGGCCTTTATCTTGGGGACTTTACAAGAGTTACATAGAAAAAAAATCTTCTTTAAAGTTATAAGATTTGTCCTCCAAACATTTGAAGAAGAAGAAGAAGAAGAAGAAGAAAGACATTTATTATACCAACAAGATACATCACAGAAACAAAATAAGCACCTTAACTTTCTAACCTGCCAGTACCAACTAGAGTATTCCGCTAAAATTTTACAAAGTTGTAATGTTCTTACACGCTTAATGTATGTGATGCTTCAAGCAAAGTATCTAAATTGTGTCTGAGTACTTAAACGCTGAAATGGGTTTATGGAGATTGCTTGTGAGTTTCTTTGCCGAAAAAGCCAAGGAGTCGTGCAGGAGTAGTTAATAAGCCAGTAATTTTACTATCGTTCAATTGATTATCTTGCCTTGCGAACTGCAACTGCAACTGCACTGATATTTTAGTGCCACAAAACGCGTGACTCGCGCCACCTACGCTGAGCGAAACTTGCCCAACATTTGTCACAGGGCTTATCAGAATCGCGGTCACTGGCAGTCTGTGATGCTTGCGGGGTAGCACCTGGCACTGACTGAAAATCAGCGCTGAAGGCTTGCCCCTCAGCATACTGCTGAGTTAGTTGCCATTTAAAGCAACAGTGACACGCCGTGACCTTTCGTTTTCCCTTCCTTTTTAGGATTCCGTACCCGAAGGGTGCCAAACGAGAACGACTTCACTGTCCGTCTGTCTGTATGTCTGTCACCAGGCTGTATCTCATGAACCGTGATAGCTAGGAAGTAAAAATTATCACAGATGAAGTCGCTGTCGCTGTCTGTTGCCGCTGTAGCAACAAATACTAAAAACAGAATAAAATAAATATTTAAGGGGGACTCCCATACAACAAACGTAATTTTTTTGCGTTTTTTGCTCGATATTAATAACGGCAACAGGTAGACGCTTTAAATATTCACAGAATATTTAGTTCTTTACTGGCTTTAAAAATAAATAATGAAATTAAATTAAATATTTAAGCTCCGATAGAACAAACGTGATTTTTTGTCGTTTTTTCTCGATCTCGGATAATGGTACAGAACCCTGCGTGGGCGATTCCGACTCGCACTCGGCCAGTTTTTATAAATGTTATGTAGTATTTTTTCTTTGTTTGTTTTGTTATTGTAGCGTTTATATCGTTGTAATCAATTTTTTTCCTTCTTTTTCTTCTTCTTCCTACCCCTCTGGGAGTCTTCCGATAAAAGCCGTCTTCTCTCCGTCTAAAAACAGCTGTACATATACAGTGTACCTATGTGCATTACGTAAGCCCCAGAAATTTCAAGCTGAAAAGCCTTCCCTACCTCCTTAGAACTGTCACTGAATCCATTCCCGAGGCCACTAATTGCGCCGTACAGTGCTTTAATTACTCTTCAAATAAACCCTTTCGCGCGCTGAGCATCTAACACAAGACAAACGCGTCGAAAATACAGGCGACAGCAGGTGTACCTACTTTTACATGCTAGATGCAAAGTTGTCCGCAATGTAACCGAATAAGGTGCGTGCGTGTAAAGGTAGATGTGGAGCTGATTGTACACTCTTACGCTAACAAAACGTGTTTAATGTAGGCTGGGGCAGGGATGTAGCCAGGGAGTAACGTGACACCCTGCGGTGTCTGTAGCAATATAATCTTTACCCACGTCGTTGGCGCGTGGGTCTGTTGAATACTTTTTAGCCACTGCATGTTGATTCAAATATAGTAAACTACATAAGCGAAGTGTTGATTCTGAACCACATTGCAGTGTTTTTAGTGTTTTGCAACGCCCATATTAGTTACTAGCTGACTCGGCAAACGATGTTTTACCATACTAATTGGAAGATCTATTCCCAGATATACACAAAAAAATTCATAAAAATCGGTGAAGCTGTTTCGGAGGAGTTCGAAAAAAAAAACACTGTGACACGAGATTTTTATATATTAGACAAAGACTGATCTTATCAACCGGCCCACTAACATTTATATATTCCAACAGTTTAAAAAAAAATTGATTTTAACATTTAAAAGTAATTTTTTACTTTTAAATGTTAAAATCAATTTTTTTTGGCACAAAACGTTAACTTTTTTGAACTCTAGGAAACCTGTGACAATGAAAATACGCTTATACCACTTATACTAATATTTTCGTGTATTCACGGCTTCTTGTAGAGTGTAACGTGTAGAGTAACTTTCATGACAATTTCCCCAAAACAATCACACTTAACACAGACATCACAAATATGGAATAACATCCAGACTGACCCCATTTGTTCAAATTAAGTACGGCGTTCTCCAGTGAAAACCTAACTCACGATTTTGAGTAGTCAATCGTGTTAACCACGAGACCAACGAGCCAGTCAAGTGTCAGAGTATCATAAATCATGTTTTATGATACTCTGTCCCTAAGTACCTCCCTTTTCCAGACCAGCTGGTGCTCCAGTCGCCCCAGATGTTGGCTTCCTGCGTCTGCCGGATACACTCAGTACATTACATAGGTACATTAGAGTCCCTTTCAGCTGGGAATATTAAGAGGAGACCACACCAGTGGGTTGATGGGAAAAGTTGTTGCGCAGGATTTGTGATAACTTGCCACAATTTTGACAAGAGTTATGACAAGTCCCTGAACTCTGCCTACCCCTTTGGGATGGGTTTATGAATGCATATAATGAAAAAAAAAGTTAAAAATTAGGAGAAAATACTGGCCGGAAAATAAGGCTAAATAAGAGAAAAAAATAGATGAATCTGACAGGGTTGTCAGTAAACAATTTATTTATGGATAGCTCTGCAAATATCATGCTGAAAGACGTTTTCTTACTTATTCACTAGATAACTTTATCTTGTAAAAAAATTGATAAACAGATATCTATGGGTAAGCTCCTTTAGTAAACCAGAACATAAGGTCTTGCAGAATGATATTTGCAGAACTGTCCACAGCTAAATTGATAACGCTGTCAGATTTATTATCTTTAAGATTTTTTTCGTTTACCCCTTGGATACGCTTTTTTAAGATTAGTAAAAAAAAATATTCAAATAACCAGAATTTTAAAGGTAGACATGAGGAAGTTACAATATAAAGGTAGTGGTACTTATTTACTTAGTTATCCAGTAACTTAGCGCAGGCCACCCTAACCAATAATCGTACTTTTAATCGACTTCACAAAAAACCGGCCAGATGCGTGTCAGGTCATGCGTACTTTATTCCGTAGAAACAGAACTAACAACTTCATCGTAATTTCCAATGGATTTTGTACAAAGTTTTCCTTTTATAAGTTGGTCATCTATTATTCGTTAAGCTTACTTAGTCATGATAGTTTTCATTACATGTGCTACTAGTCTGAATTTTTTCACGTTCCTATAATCTACCATTTTGCTAGGAGAAGGGGGGACGCCCTACTCGGATAAAAATTTGCATTTTAAAGCTTAATATTTTGCAAATGGAACCCTCAATCAAAAAATGACACACAATATTTTTAAACATCTCCACCAATCCGGACTTGGCCCCCGTGGTGGAGTATGGCCTATACCTTTTTCAGGGAAGAGACCCGTGCCTCTCGGTGGGGACATAATGGGTTGATGATGATGATTTTTAAACAACCAATCCATCGATACCCCACACAAAGGTGTAGGCGAGAAAAAAATGCATCCCTTATTTAGGCGTAATATTTTTTTGGAATAGGTTTTTTCGACCGTTTTGTTGGAGTATTAATATGGATGTCTATTCCCCAGTTTCTCGTACACTAACACGCTGTTAACAGCTGTCAATTGACCAAAGTGCATACAAAAAACCACTGCCAGCTGTTAACAGTAGATTAACAGCTTGTTACTGTACGAGAAACCGGGGAGCGTTCTCGTACTAATCGTCTCTGAGCTAGGCCGCGGACAGACAGACGGACAGACAGACAGATTGACAGACGGACGGATGTGGCGAAACTATATGGGTTCCTTGTCGACTAATACGGAACCCTAAAAAGGGGAAGGTTCTAAATTCATCCGTTTATGTTGTTTAATCTATGTTCAGTGATAATAAATTCTGTTTTGCGTTGTCCTATTTCATAAATTCTTGTTCATAGGTATTTTCATATTTGGTTTCAAAAGCATCCCACAAAAATTTGGTTAAAATCTGATAAAATCCATGAGAAAGGCCTCGAACACTTTTTAGGGTTGTTTTGTTTAGTTGTCCTTGAAGTCGGTTTCTGTAAGTGTTAATAAAGTAGTTATGGCCTATGTGTAAGCCCCCTTAAATGTTAGAGATTACGCTAAACACACGCACATTAAGTCCCCCAGCGTTCTAAACGAGTACCTGTACTTTCCATTACACCGTATTGTAGGTGTTAAAATGAATGGAACCTGTGCTATGTTGTGTAATAATTTTCAACGTATAACGCAAATCAGCACAATGAAGATATCAATTAAGAAGGTCTTCTATGTTGTGTAAAATAATTATTTTATTTATTTACCCCACCAGATGGTCTGACGACCTGTTTATTTACGGTGGCGGGGAGTCGCTGGATGCGGGCGGCACAAGACCGGAAGCTTGGAAAACCACGAGGGTGGCCTACGTCCTGCAGTGGGCGTCAAATGGCTGATGATGATGATGATTTATTTATTAAATTATGTTTGCATTAAGAAAGAAAATAAATAATAACCCGATTCTCAGAAGTACTGACTCAATTTAATAAAACTCGTAAATATCAATTAAAGGATTTTGAATCAGTGCGTTACGCAATAGGTTTAGCCTATGGTAGGTAAATATTTGTAGTTCACTTCAAATATAAAATTATAATTTGATGATATTTTAAGTAGGTACCTACCTAAATAGCATTAAATGAAGATGTACTTTTCCTTGTATATTTTCGTTGTAAATGAATGTACGTGAAAAACTACTTTTTTGTGGATAGGAGAATACTTTGAATTTGCGCAGAATAGGTGATAGGTTATGTGACCGAGAGTGAGACAACAACAACAACATTAAAAAAGATTATTTCAGAATTCCCTTCCTACTTTTACGGGCTTAGCTTGTTAACCGTGCCAACATTGATATCAACAAAATACGGTTATCATGAGTTAAACTTCTACGATGATAAAAGAGGCGCATTTTGGAGGAGTAATTATCTTCAGCAAGCAGGCAAGTTTTACTTTCTTTGTATCGTTAAGTGATGTTCCATGTCGTTTTATTGTGCGCTATAAACGTCCCTGTATTGTAAAACAGGAATATTTTTGCTTCAATTATTGTAACAGAAATATTTTTTGTTGTTTTCAACACAGAGCTGCTACTGTTGTTATTTAGTATTTGGCTTGAGATTTGTTCGTCGACGATTGTCGTGGCAGGAAGACGCTGGATGCAAGCCGCTTCTAACCGGTCTTTTTGGAAATTCAGTGAACTTCTTGTGGCTGAATGATGATGATGATGATTATTGTCGGGCAAACGCAGGGTAGGACGCCCACCAGCTCGCTGGACTGACGGTGTGGGGCAGATTGCTGGAAGTGGCTGGATGAGAATGGCAGAGGACAGTAAGAAGTGGCGTGCCAGAGGATGAATAGGGGCTGATTGATTTACATTTAAAAAACGACCAAGTGCGAGTCGGACTCGCGCACGAAGGATTCCGTACCATAATCTATACAATATTTGAATATTTCAAGCGTATACCTGTAGCCGTCATTAATATCGAGCAAAAAACGGCAAAAAAACCACGTTTGATGTATGGGAGCCCTTAAATATTTATTTTATTCTGTTTTTAGTATTTGTTGTTATAGCGGCAACAGAAATACATCATCTGTTATAATTTCAACTGTCTAACTATCACGGTTCATGATATACAGCCTGGTGACAGACGGACAGCGGAGTCTTAGTAATAGGGTCCCTTACCCTTTGAGTATGGAACCCTAAAAACAGTGGTGCGAGCCAGCATTTGCTTTAGTTTTGGGTAGTTAGGGGTGCTGCGACGCCATCACACCAATTTTTATAATAATACCCGATGGCCCCGTGAACTTCGTATCACCTACATCAATCTTTTTGTTTTGTTCTCAACATTTAAACGAACGAAGCTTAACTACAAACTTCCTTTTCTACTAAAAACGCAGTTTGTGGGAAACAGTTGTGAAAGGCTTACTCTTGATTTAGCTATAAAGTGAGGTATGGGCAGTTATTTATTTATGTGTGCCGACATTCTAATGTAAAACAGACTGCTGAAATCGTATTAACTCGAATACGTAAGTACCTACGCAGTTTAAGTACGGTCGGCAAAACGAGGTCTTTTACTTTTATTAGATTTTTCGGGGTCAATTGGAAGTGTTGGAATACGGTCATGACTTCATCCATATTTCATGTAACTCTATTAAAGTCATCTTTTTGCAGACTCGATTTGACCCAAATATTTTCTCTTAGTGTGAAAAGTTTGTTTATTGAGTTCATATCGAATGATGTTGGCCGACGAGATATCAGACACAAAAATTTGTCACTAAAATAACGCAAAACCTGAAAACGATTTCTTAATTTAATCACTTGCAATAAAATTTTATATAGTGCTATAATTTTTATAAATTGAAATTATACACTACTAGCTGTTGCCCGCGACTTCGTTCGCGTGGTAATTTTGATGTGTATTTTTCCGGGATAAAAAATAGCCTCTGTGCTAATCCAGACTATAATCTATCTCTGTGCAAAATTTCATCCGGATCAATTTCATCGATGAAATTTCGAGCCTCTTTACAAACTTCTCTGCATTACGTAAAGATGCTTGCACTTGCCCATTAGCTCAGTTAGGAGAGCGTGCCAGGGTGAGCCCGAGGTCGCGGGCTCAAGTCCCGGCATGGGTGGAATTTTTAGCCTCTAAATAGGTTTTTCAAATTGTCCTCAGCACGGGTTAGTGCAACAAAAAGAATATAAGTATTCAAGAAATTCAACCGTGTGAAAGACTAACACCGAACCATTTCACGTGCAATAAAAGAATACAATCAACTAAACATAGACATTTTTAATACAAATAAACACGCATTTAGAAAAGCTATTTCGAAAGAATTTTCATGATTGAGAGAGTTTATTATATTATTAGTTTGTAGATTAACATTTCACTATATGTAACAAAAAAAAAAAAAAACATAAATTTACTTTCACATCCACTTGTTTGGCAAGCGTTGTGGACGCATGTTATTAGTATAAGTACCAGAATGTAAAACTAAAACTAAGTCTTTAAGAATGCGATGTACTTTATACAGTTTGTGTCCCTTACAAATAAAATTAAAAAAAATTAAAATAAACCTTAGATAATACATTTTTTTCAGTTCTTCTTCCATGTTCCTTCCTTTCTTCCTTCCTAACCTCTCGTTTCTTGTACACGAAAAAATCATTTGCATACAAATCCAATTTTAACAGATTTCTGTTTACCATAGGCATGGAATTTAAAATTCAATGCCATAGGGTATAATAAAACTATTAGCGGCTGTTAACAGTAAATTAACAGATACTTAGTATATGGGGGCTTAACTGCACCAGTTTAACCCCCGGTGTCTCGTACACTAACAAGCTGTTAATCTACTTACTATTTTTTTTTTTTTTTTTGCAGGTACCGCCATTGTTTATTTTATGGCGACCTTTGTACTTTTGTAAAATTATAGTAAAAGTTATATAATGTAAAATTCTTGAGTCTAAGGTTAAAAATTAAATAAAATAAATGACATAACCGTTAAAATTCTTACTTCTAGTGTCCTTGAAATTAAAAATTATATAATAAATAAAAGTCAAAATTAAAATATTAAAATTGTACAAGTTAGCATACTTAAATTGATAGGGATTTAAAATTATAAAATTATGCTAAAATTTACCATTTCTTACTATTAACAGCTGTCAATGGTTTTTTTTTTTTGTATCCCTTTGGTCAATTGACAGCTGTTAGCAACGTGTTAGTGTACGAGAAACTGGGGGTAAGTGTCCAGGTTAGATTCTAAATTAGCAATTCAGAAACTACATCCAATTCAGATCCAGAGCCTGCCCCCCTGTCTGTGGCACTGTTCCGATCCCAAGCCGCAGGCGCAGATATAGAAGTTAAGATGTAATCCGACTTGCGCTACCTCTCAGATGTCATTTGAGTTGAACAAAACTCAACTACTTGTATGTCCATGTCCATGTTTGGGAGAGTGGCACATGTCAGCATTAGAATAAGAGATATAATAATAAGTGCGCGATAATTCGCCAAAAAACTGCCACGCAGTTTGGCGAACGATTTGGTTTTCGAGAAACATGTGTTATTATAAATTTATTAATAAAAAAATATATATAATAATTTGATACACTTGCCCTTGTAAAGAGTACCCAATCTAAAATGATCGGCAGACCAACCTTCACATTTAATCAATTTCATCATTAGCCGCTTAGATAGGCTGGTTATGCTTTGTGATTAAGACATGCATTGATTCACCTTGAAAGTATAAAAGCCGATCTGCTGACTGTACTTACTGGATTAGATGTTTCGTCTCGTACAGGTCCAGGTACTAAAAGGCTTAAAAACCACGTGTGCCCGCCGCCGGGTTGGAGCGGTGTCAACTGCAGCCGTTGTAGCATGAAAACGCGAGTCGCACGTTGTAACGCGCCCAAATGCCCTAATCACAACTTTCCAGTACATTGTCAAATCCTGATGTTATAGCGCGACAAAACGCGCGACTTACACCGTCATGCCACCTGTTCTGAGGTATGTCAACACCTCAGACACTCAAGGTTACTCGCATAAAACAAATCCTAAAATGAAGGTGAAAGTCAATCAGTTGTTGACTGTACCTACTACGGAGCGCGCGTTATGATGTGTCTGAATAAATATTTATGTTTACCGTGCACACCCGCATACCCGCCATTTCAATTTAACGAAAACACAAAAGATAACGCTCACTCATTCATTCACATAGGTAAAATACGACATAATAATATAATTTCAAAGCAGGTTATGTACGTTACTGTAAGGTGTGTATTAAATTGACCGACCGAAGTTTGAAGTTTGTGGTTTGAAATACATAGCAAAATGAACAATAGTTATTGAATACGCTAGGTAGTTTGTTCTATTTAAGAACGCACTATTCAAAAATATCTCGACACAAACCCGAATCAATTTATTTTGTTTTATTTTACTTTGTTGGTGTGTAAAACAATCAATAACATACAGAACAGGCTTAGCAGTGCAAACGTTACAAAAGAAGACTGCTTAAACTAAACTAGGTCTAATATTTTAAGAAATTAAAAATCTTAGTTATAAATGTAAAGAGATATTTTAACAAATTTACTTAGTTACTTACATTGTTACAAGAGATCTAAGCTAATCGAGATTGTTTTTTTAAATGAGGCAAGGTTATTATTGTAAATATCTATATCTTTGTGAATTGAACATATTGAGTGAAAAAGGCGACACATTCGTACCAAAGGGTTGTAGAGTGAAGTGTTGTTTTTGAAAACTTGTAAGGTAAAAGAAACGGGGGAGTGGATGATCTTATAAACCAAATCAAACCAAACCAAATTAGAGCAGAGCGGTGCGTGCGTGCCGCGTTTCCGCGGGTCATTGTTCTATTAGACGGAGAGGCTAATTGTTGGCGCATTTTTTTAAATCTATAGAATTCTAAATTACCCGATCGGGCCACCATAACAATGGTTTTTAATTGTTCTTTTCAAGGTCACAATTTAACAGGTTAAACAATACTCAACTCGAAAGAAGATTTCTCAACAATTTTTTTTATTTACGTCTATGCTTAATGCCTTTTTTAATTACTAATAACATAACCGTGGCTTTCAAACCACCCAGATTTAAGTCAGTATAATTAGCGTTATTATTGCATATTATTTTGTTCATTCGTCGTTCGTTATCAGTTTGTCATTTGGAAGTTTGGCCAAGCGTCACTTTGTTCAGAAGTTAAAGTTTCCCGCCTCCGGCAGGTCCGAAATAGACGGGGAAGTCCCTAAGAGGTTTGTGCAATGGAATTTTCCAGGACAGTGTCACAGAGAGGACGGGAGCAAGTTAGCGTATGTTCAGAGCAAGTCGTTCAATTCTTGGTACCTAGTTCCTTATAACGGGAAACTTATGCGAGGACTGCAGGCTGTGACTTTTTTATAAGTGTTTTTTTTATCTAATAATATATTCTTTATTGCAAATTGTTACAAAGGCGAACTTATCTCTAAGAGAGATCTCTTCCAGCCAACCTTAGCGCAGGGTGTTTAAATTTAGATAACGGGAGGAAGGGAGAAATATTTATAACTACATAAATAAGTAATAATAAGATAGTATATATACTTATACGTACATAAACCTATTATCTATGGCAGGTTAGAGAGACAGTGCTCTTTTAATCTCTTCTTGAATGATTTCATAGAAGGACTTTCTTGAATAAAGTTAGGAAGCTTGTTCCATGCTGCGCCTAAGGACTAATTAATTTTTAATCTAATCTCTGGCGTAACACCAATAGGTAACACCTAGTTGGTGGGGTTGCGGGTGATCGTGCTCTTGCCCTTCCACTATAAAGAGAAAATTCCCACCAAGCAAATCGTATGCCTGGGGCCTGTTTCACAGAACTACAATTCGTGGTTTACTATGACAATGCGATGTACATTGCCAAGTAGATTAAGCCACAGATTAACAAGTGGACCCTGCCCTCGAACTCAAACTCGAATTGTTATAATAAACTACAAATTAGTTTAGTGATGTTCTATGAAGTTACCAATTCGATTGTAGTTTCATGAAACTCGGCCCTGGGGGCAGTCGCTTCAACTGTTACTCGTCGGAAGTTATATTTATGATATGTCATGTGTAACACTTTGCTTGCGCGATGCAGAAATGTCGTAGTAAATATTGCGCGCGCAGAGTTGACATGTGCTCGCCGGCATTTTTACTCCTAGGTTAAGAAATAAAAAATACAATACAAATACAAATCATTTTTATCGTAAACTAATTTATTTTAATTTATTTTTAAACTTTAATTTAAATATCTGTGTAGTTTCCATTTTTATCTACAATAAAGTATGCTCTATCTATCTATCTCGCTACAGACAGTTAAAAAAATTTTCCAGTAGCATCAAGTAGTATGGTTACCCTGCTTTGCTTCAGTCCCGAGATTAGACATGGCAGAAGTCTTAAAAACTGCCATTGGGAAGCTGCCATCACCGCTGGAAAGAATATTCACTTGTCTGTACAAAAACAGTAATAGTTACGAGGTGTTACCTACAGGGGCCTGCTTCATAAAACTATAATTCATGGCTTACTATGACAATTCGATGTACATCGCAAAGTCGATCAACCCACCGATAGACCCGCTAGGCTACCACCGCTTTAAAATAAATAGCTATTAAAATTAAATGTTTATGCAAAGTTTCGTATCTACCGTTGAGGAATGCCCTCATGAGGTAATAACGGCCCTGGCTGCAGCGTTTGTATCATTCTAGTGTATTATCATCAGAGTTGCGCATAACAATGCAGGCAAAAACCCTTAAGCAAAATTCAAATAGCCTTTGCTCATTGCTCTCAGTTAAGGACTGGTACGTAGGTACTCAAATTTTCCGCAAACAATAAGGCGCATTCAGTTGTTAATAGCCTAGGCAGCTTATTCAAATTGAACCTAAATAATAGATTACATTATTTTGAGCGATATCTTTCAAGCCAGTGAACGTCGTTTTCCGATGTTTAGGTTAGTGTTTAATGCCTCGTTTAGGTAAGGCGAGTTACTTAGTTACATATTTATAACTTGCCTTTAAAATATTTTAATCTCATTTCCAAAGACTGGGTTAATAGATAGAGAACATTTACTGATCCACTATAATCATACTACCTACTCGCTGACGCTAACCGAAAACATCCTAAACATTAACTAGCAGGTTCACTGTTCAATGTAATTCGCATGACATAGTTGGACACCAGTTTAAAATACCTGTTGCGTCTTCTACTTAGGAAACCTGTGAGAGTGAAAAATATTATATGCAGTCCAGTGCATAATATGCAGTGGTTGAAATCACAATGACAAGGCTGCCCAATTCTCTCTAAAAGAATAATTCCCGCTATAAGTTGAGTAGTCTGCCCTAGATGAAAGTTAAACCTAAGATTTGTCAGTCAATATCTTGCCCATTCTGTCGAATAAATCTGCGGACGTAGACTGGAGTGTAAATCCTAGCAAACTATTGCACCTAGCAAGAGAGAAAGATGCTGAGTTGTTTGTTAACATTCGCCAGTCGGAGAGGCATCAAAGTAAGAAGATATGGAACTCACCGATTCTCAGTACCTCATCGACGAAGTTCTAATAGGAACAAATACAAATATAAAATAATACCTAATTATTAATTTTAAAAAAAGATTTCGTTAGTATCTAAAGATAGTATGGATAATAACAGATGATTGGTAACCCTCACACTATGTCAGGCCTGTTCTTTGGGCCACATAAAAGTATTTCCTGGTATTTTTAATGTGGCTTGACAGAATGTAGACGCTTATTTTTTTAGTTAAGTTAGTATCTGGCCCAAGCCCACTGGCAAGTAGGTACATACAAACACTCCACAGAGATTACATCGGGGCGTCCAATTCAATCGCCTTATATTTATTTACTAGTGTTGCGTTGGAAATACGAACTCTATACCGAAAAGGAATAAGATTCGGGGAAATACGAACGAAATACGCAGAAAGAGATTTTCACTTTTCTATTTATATCTACAGCTGAATAGCGAATGAATTTGTCGGTCTTCTTATCGTAATAAAGGTAATGTTTTATGTTTGTTTTATTTGGATAGTTCGGGATTTAATGTATACAGTACTGAGTACTTGTTTGGTAGAAAACTCAGCACGCAAGTCCAACCGGCTGAAACTTTTATTATCTTTTCTTGACTACAAACGCATACCCTATTTAGTCTACCTATGAAATTGTGTAGTTTGTACTGTAATATCAATTACTCGTCAACTGTTTCTAGAAGCACTGCAATAAAATGCAAACGCATTAAGGAATCAAAAGTAAGTCATAAGCGTTGTAACAATCAATTATAATATACGTTTCGTGTGCAAAATTTGTCTAAAATGAGACAATACGCCAAAGAAGTAAGGCGAGTGACTAAAGCATATAAGATTAGCAAACTGAAGTGGCAGTGGGCTGGTCACATGTGCCGAAGAACCGATGGTTCTCGAATGACTGAGACCAAGAACTGGCAAACGCAGCGTAGGACGCCCACCAGCTCGCTGGACCAACGATCTGAGGCAGGTTGCTGGCAGTGGCTGGATGAGGACAGCCGAGGACTGAAAGAAGTGGCGTGCCTTAGCTGGTTGATTGATTGGTTGAGCTGATTGATTGATTGATTGATTTAAATTCGTCTTAGTTCAATTCATCTGCTTTATATTTGACGGTTTTTAGGGTTTCGTAGTCAAAAAGAAACCCTTAAAGTTTCACCATGTCTATCTGTCTGTCGGTCAGCGGCTTAGCACAGAGATGCAAAGTATTTTTACGGTACGGAGTGAAGTTTCCTGAGGATCGGGATGGAAGTAATCCTTTTCAGCCCTAGGGAGAATGGCAGCTTTCAAATTATAAAAACTAGTTCTACCTATTTTCACATTTCTGTTGAGCCATGTCCCAACTTTCTATTCAGCCACTCAATTACAGCGCGATGTAATATTTAAGTAACATAAAGTTAAGTACAAATTAAAGAATTTAATATATATTTTAAATTACTTACTATGTATTATAATTTACTTTCAACTATTTCTTCAATTGATAGTTTGTTTGAGTGGTGGTAGCCTAGTGGGTAGAACATTTGACTCGGAAGCGAGAGACCCAGGTTCGATTCCCAGTGCGGGCATGTACTATGACTTTGCTTTCTATGTTATGTACATTTGTGAAATTATAGTAGCAATACCACTCGCTAATTGTGAAGGAAAACATCGTGAGGAAACCTGAGTATGTGAGCTATTCACATACCTCAGCGTTTGAAATCGCCAATCCGCGGTGGGCACGCATGGTGATTAAGCCCATACTATCTTCCTGAAAGATGGCCTGTGCCGTACAGTGGGACGTGTATAGGCTGCTTATGTTATGTTATGTATTTGTTTAAAATAATATAATTTTGGGAAAAATATTCACCATTTTTTCAATGATGAAAATGAAAAATAATGGCTAAGGGGCTAGGTAGCCACAGAAAAAAAAGTGCGAGTCGGACTCACGCACGAAAGGTACCGTACCATTATTATCTATACAACATTTGAATATTTCAGGCGTCTACCTGTTTAGGTTATTAATATCGAGCAAAAAATCACTTGTTGCATGGGAACGCCCCTTAAATATTTATTTTATTCTATTTTTAGTATTTTTTGTTATAGCGGCCACAGAAATAAATCATCTCCGAAAGTCTCAACTCTCTAACCATAACGGTTCATAAGATACTACAGCCTGATGACAGCCAGACGGACGGACGGATGGACGGACGGACAGCGAATTCTAAGTAATAGGGTCTCTTGCCCTTTGAGTACGGAACCCTAAAATAGGCGGGAAAGCGGCAATCCGCTCTTCATTTGTTGTTTCGAACATAACATAACATAAACTCACGCCTGTATCCCAGAGGGGTAGGCAGAGACCAGGGACTGCCACTTGCTACGATCCTGACAGATCACTTTCGCTTCCTCAACACTCATTAGTCGTTGCATGCACGCACGCCGGTTGTTTCGAGTTGTAGAATTTTGTTTTTACTAAATAAAATAAAATTCACTATTTTTTTCTTTAGCTAATTCATGTTCGGGTTAAAGAATTATTTCGTCCCTCGAAATATTGGCGCCACGATTAGCCACGATTCTGACAAACCATTTTCGCTTCGTCAGTAGCTGCATGCTCGCCGACTGGTTTCGGGCACTTTTTATCTTTCCCTTATTTAAATTCATCCCCTATTTGGTCGACACATTCGCTCGATAGTGTCGTCCGCCTGGGACGTCCTTCCACCCACATTCGCCCGATTCTTATACAGTAAGCATTTTATTTGAATAATAGCCTCCCGGTAGCAGTTTCCGGGTTTACAACCCTTCAAACGTGTTTTAGGAAAATCCTATGAAATCAATCAGCATTCATCATCATCATCATCAACCCATTATGTCCCCACCGAGGGGCACGGGTCTCTTCCCTGAGGAAGGTATAGGCCATACTGCACCACGGGGGCCAAGTCCGGATTGGTGGAGGCTTGTAGACTAGTGGCTCGTCTACTGTCAGAAGTTGTCAAGCCGCCCTAAGGCCTCTGACTTGGCTTAACGACTGCCATCTATCGACGGCAGCCGGCACCAACAGCTTAACGTGCCTTGCGAAGCACGGAACCGCTCGGAAAAATGCCACTAGCGTTAGGCATAGACGGCGACCCATCCATGCACTGAACGCGCCCGTGTTGCTTAACCTTCGTGATCGTTTAAGATCACTCAGGCAGCCGGGGCTACGAGCGATTCAAATCAGCATTACAGCTCAACAACTAATTTCGACCAATATTGTATAGTACCTAGGACATAGCAGAGCAGTAAATATTTTAGAGGCGGTTTTATTGATCGTTAACAGAGTGGAACTAAAGTTACTGACGAGATAAACAAAGGAATGCTCATTGTTGCAGGCAAAAAGTCTGTTTATTTGTGTAGCTCTTCCCGCGCGATAATTAAGGTAGGTTTTCTAGAAGAGTCGCCAGCCTTTACATTTTTATTGCAAATATACCCATAATGTAGAGCATGCAAGCGTACATATCCTCCTGAGGATTGATAAACTCACTATAACACAGTGTTTATACACTTTTTGTGTTTGGCTTTTCTAATATTACAAACGCGAAAGTTTGTATGTATAGATGGATGTTTGTTACTCTTTCACGCAAAAACGGCTGAACGGATCCGGATGAGATCCCTTTTATCTCGGAAAAATACACACCAAAATAACCACGCGAACGAAGTCGCGGGCAACAGCTAGTAAAATAATAAAGCTTATTATTAATCGAAAATTATGAATCAGGGCCCTGCTAGAGTTCGCCCAAGAACGATGGATTCCGCGTAGCAACGCTATCTATTCTGGTTCATGTCAAGGGATTTCCATTATAAGGCTTTTAGTGATCTCCGCTCAATAGAGTGATTGATATACCTCCTCGCAGGAACCTTCACGGTTAGGCCTTAACTCAACTGGTACGTTGATCTTGAAATCTAGGGCAACGCCTCACTCACAGCTGAGCGATGAGCAGATGATTGTAGCAGAACTGGCCAAGTGCGTGTTAGGTCACGTGCAGTGTAGGCTTTCGTAGATGACCGGCACCATATGCAGACTTAAAAGAAGGCATTTTTCGGGGGAATTTGTACGAAGTTCTGTAACTTTTATAAGTTGGTTGACTATTCTTCATCATCATCAGCCATTTGACGCCCACTTCAGGACATAGGCCTCCCTCATGGTTTTCCAAGGTTCCCGGTCTTGTGCCCACCGCATCCAGCGACTCCTCGCCACCGTAACCAGGTCGTCAGACACCTTGGCCGCTGCCGTAGCCAGGAATAGCGGGGCTGCCGGAGGCTGGGGGCTTAGGTATTTTGGACATAACCACGAGGGGGTTTGCCGTAATCGCCACGCTTGCAGCGGGTTAGCGATCGCAGTATGCGTTTGGAATCTCAGGAAGACGCTGCTGCCCGTCTCCTGGTAATTTTTTTCCTTAGTCGCCTTCTACGACATCCACGGGAGAAAATGGAGTGACGCTATTCTTAATCTGGCGCCACACAGAGACTATAACTCATCAGTAGACTTGTTGACTATGAAACCCTAAAAACCTAAAAACGTATCTGTACCGAATGAATTTTCCTTGGAGGTGAACCAACCGCTGATAAAAATCGTTTGAATACGAAAAAACCTACTACTGTTGTTTTCTTCTTGTCTTTTGTCTAGTTCTGAGCGAGACGGCAATGCTAAAGTTCCGTAGGCTAGAAACAAAAGCCGAGCCTACTCCCGACATCTTAGGCTGGCTGCTCGCTTTCAGTACCCGAAAAGTACCGCCAAGTGGTGTGACCATAGATGATGTGACTTACGTCTGCTTTACGTCCGTCCGTGTTTGTTTGTCTGTCAGACCGTATGCCAGTCTGTCCGTCTGTCCGTCCGCCAATCCATCGATCCCTTTATGTCCGATGAATCTGTCATTGTAATATAATGCACTAACAAATTCCAGGCCTAGAATAAATAACATTGACAGTCTGTTCTGCGGCAGCTATCCAGTATCTACTAGCCAGCTGTGGAAATAGTGATTATGCGTTCCATAAATCACTATTCCCAAACGAGTGATATCTAAAGAATAGATTTGAATACATCGCTTGATTCTGGAATGTTTTCACTCTGAAGCGTAGATAAGAATACATCAAGAGAATGTATTCTCTGCTTTTGCATGGAGTCACATATTAGGTTTAGTATTTTTTTTATGTAGGTCCTATATACGTCCCACTGCAGGGCACAGGCCTTCTCTCAGAGAGAATGGGCTTAATTACAACGTGAGCTAACTGGGGATTGGCTATTTCGAGCGCCAAGGGATGTGAATACCTCGGAGTTGTTATATGCTACTGTACTATAAATAAATACCTAAAGCCTATAAACGTCACACTTTTGCCTTCTCTCAGAGAGAGTATGGGCTCTCCACTAACACTACTATTTTTAGGTATTTTTGAGCGCTACACTACGCCACTCGTATTGGCGTATCTGGGACATATTAACCATGCATTCCCGGGTTTTCTGACGAATTTTTAGCACTGGTTTTGTAAAACACTCAATGTATCATAAATCGTCGGCAAATACCGGAATAGGAATAGCCAAGTAAAGCGCCAGCCTATTTTTTGCTCGATAGCAAATGTGGTCGGTAAGGGACGCTCCAGGTATGAGGCGACCAAATATTGTATTTGTGAAGGGTAAGATAAAAAGTATCAAGTGCATGCAGCAACTTATGCAGTCGACAAAGCAAAAGAGGTTTGTCATGATCGTGGTGTCTGTCTACCTACCCCTCTGGAAACAATTAAGTGTCGTTTATTTGTTCAGATTTCCATTTAATTTGGCACACAAACAATCCATAATATCCAAATTCTACGATTCCACATGCACAGCTAGTTCAAAATTTAAAGATCATAAGATCATAGAAACAGGCGCTCGCCCGCTAACTGATATTAGACAAAACAACCGATAAAATTGTAAATAACGACACTTCTAAGCATACCAACTACCAACCCAACTCCACGTTTATTTATAAAGTTATCTCGTAACTAAAACCCAACTTTGGCAGTCTGTGAGCTTTGGACACTGACTGGCTTATAATAACTATGAAACACGAGATCACCAGGTAGACAAAGCTTTGGTGTCGCACAACTTTTTTGCTTGTACATCTGTCGCCAATACAATATGTTTTATCACAATTTGGAATTGTAATGAATAACCATACAGCCTAACTGCTAGTTTTCACGTGAGCGTGGCTATTATTCGGAATATCTTTTGGAATACGATAGCACGCACTACATCTATCCAAATACGTCGTACGTTGCAACAAATATTATAGGATTTCCTGTTGTCGGCTGTATACTCCGTTCCCTACCCTCTATATAACCCTTTTTCCTATACCAATATTACCGCACCAAATCCTGAATTATTCCAATGATTTGGAAAACTGTAATGTCTATTTTAAGTATATTTGTGGCACTTACTCAAGGAAACTTACTGTTAGTTTTTCTAGGTTTTGTATGTTTCAAAAGATAGGTTTTCGACGTAATTGTAAAAGCAGTCAGACAGCGTTTTTTTAATTTGTTTTAGATCCGGATATTTCGTCGCCATTGCACCAAGGTCGACCGAAGATTAGAAAAATACTTATTAATATTTATGTCTAAAGAAGTGTCGTATAGATTTTGTATGCATGCGACTGATGAAAATGTCTAGTTTTAGTTAGTTAGTATTACGTGAGCTTCATACCTGTTTAGTCGGATGATTAATGAAATCATTTGGCTACGACATTTACGTGATCACAAAAACCTTTCGACTGTAATCTTGACTTTTTAATGAGCCATGAACATTTCAATATCAAGTTTTTCTTGCCATTCATAAAGAAAAATATAAGAGTCAGTCATAAATTCATAATAGCCAAAATATTCCAAGTCCTATAGATGCTAATATCGGTCGCAGCCTTTTTAAGTATTTACCAAGAGAACCCAACTTGGAAACTCATTTGATGTTGAAAACCGACCGCAGGAAAGAGTAGAGTAGGACAGTGGGTTGAGTTATCTATCTTTGTATCTTAAGATAGTGACCTAAAGATGCAAAGATAGAACACTTAGGTCACCTGTATCAGATATTTCTGTCATATTTCCAAATAAATAATAACAATTATACAATCAGGGTTCTTTTTAGATTTTATTTTTAAATACCTACTACTCCAACTCCTAACTATAACCGCCATATTCGATGAGTTCAGCTCCAAAAGGGTAGGAGTGTGTCTCGACTAAGATAGATAGATAAATAGAGAAAACTTTATCTAATATAATTATAAAAATCTTGTATTATGTTTTTTATCGAACCCCTTCAAAACGGCGTCACCGATTTTTATGAAATTGTGTGTGTATATTTAGGTCTGAGAGTAGTTCGTAGGCTAATGAATATAAACAATTATAGTAAAACAACGTTTGCCGGGTGAGCTAGTTGTATATATATATTTTAATAAAAATAAAAACTGGCTTTAACACTAAAAATAGAGTAATTATTTAAACGATTTTTATAAAAAAAAAATCACAATTTTTTTAATATTACTATGACTCCGCCAAATTGTTTCATCAGAAAGCAAATGCACGATTCACTACAAAAAACACCCAAATCGCTTCAAGTGTGCCTTTGAAATTTGAAGAGTTCTCTCGATTTCTCCAGGATCCCATCATCAGATCCTGACTTGCGAAGTCTGCCCTCTTAAACAAAAAAGAATTTTCCAAATCGGTCCATCTTCGAGTAATCAGAAAAACATGTAATACATAAAAAATAAAAAGATACGAAGACGAATAGAGAATTTCTTCCTGTCTTTGAAGTCGGTTAATAAGGGAAAAAATGAGTGAGTGGTGGTTGGAATGATGGATTTCCTTTATTTTTATGGTATGTCACATTTATGCGTCTCGTTTGCACTTGAGTATAATAGTTATTATCTTGTAGGTGTTCAAAAAAGAAAATACGATGATTGAATCGTTTGACTTGTGAATTGAAGATAGATCTAGTGTTATGAGGTGATATGTATCATCACCTACTCTGGTACAAATTGCTTGTTATTGGCATTAAAATATACTGAAACCGCCTGATTTTCAATTACGAGCCAATTTTATTTTTTTTATGAGTGGGCTATCCAGAGCCAGAGCAATAATATAATCTTCTGTCATAACACGTTCTTGTAAAAATGAACATCAGAAATCTCTTTAACAGTGATAGCAATTCTTAGAACCTATATTTTAGAACACAGGGCCAAGAACATAGGACTTTAAAGCAGTTTTATAAAAAACGGCTGTTTTTAGCGAAAATTTATTGAAGGTCATTGACACTAGGTTCTGAAGTACGTGAGCTTCAGAACCACCACTTCCATACCACTATAGGAACAAACACTAAAAACAGAATAAAATTAATATTTAAGGGAGGCTCCCATACAACCAACGTGATTATTTTGCCGTTTTTTGCTCGATATTAATAACGGCAACAGCTTGAAACATTCAAATGTTGTGTAGATAATGGTACGGAACCCTTTTGCGATCGCTGCCTATACCAAAAGTTTTGTATTGGTGAATAGTAATCAACTTTAACAAACTTATAAAATAAATAAATAAAAAATATTTATTTTAGGCATTAAGCACCCGTATAATGTTACTAACAATGGTCTCTCAAAAACTACCTTAGTGACATTAATAAAATATACTTTGCTAAGATACTTTGGTACATAATTTTACAGGGACTTCTGTATCTCTCGGCCCACCTTATTCGCTACCAAGTCTGGATGCTATTAGTTCGTGCTTATAATAGTAGTTGATAATTCTTGAATAAATGGGATGAATAAATAAACAAACTACTTGATAGACATTATTACTTTCCATATTTTTAAGGATTGTTCAAATGTAGACAAGTGCTGAATGTAATAACAATACCTCAAGTTTCACACCAGCAGCGCTTCAAGCTTCAGAGGTTTGCAAACGGAGACAAATATAACCTTCAGACAAGTACTTTACGTTCCATCTTCCATAAAAATGAAAATGTCTCCTTCGAGCCGAATATTAAAAAGCGGTGTTTCCCATCTATTTACTCTCCTCTTACGTTACAGTCATCAAACATTTTACAACATTGCCGACAATGGCCGGTTCGCAATAAAAGATTTTTTTATTATTTTGTGAAACGACAAAATCAATAAAAGCAACCGTTAACGAGGTCATTATTTCACCGAATACTGTCTGTGGCCCCGTAAAGTCTCCCTTTTCGTCGTTTCGGTAACACTTCCTATTGTAAATAAGTGATGGAGAAAGGCGCGATGGGTGAAACGTGGAACGACACCACGAATTTCGATCAAGATCATCGAGCGTGAAGAAAACAAAAGAGGAATACAAAAACTTCACAAGTTTCAAAAGAAAGCTGTTTCAATAACTTTAATTCTTGTTTATTTAAATAGTTTCTTTATCTATTGAACTATATATTTAGATAGATAGATAGATAGAATATTCTTTATTGTATGTACACCAGGAATTACATATGAGTATTTAACAATAATATAGTACAGTACAATTGGCGGCCTTATTACTAAAAGTAATTTCTTCCAGACAACCATATTTAATAATATCTTTACGTGTATTACAGGTTTGTTAAGTCTTATATGCATGATGAGACATCCTGTAAGCCTGTAAGTGGGTGAGCAATTACTATGTTATCTGTGTTCTTTTTTTCTGTGAATATTTTGTTTTATTGCCTGTTGGATGACCTAAATAAATAAAATAAAAACCCGCAGACGTAAATACTCGGAGCAGCTTCTGAATTATCTATACAGAGGATAACAAATTCCCTTAAGCATTTTTTGCTTCATTTAGGTATAGCCACAGAACAATATGGGTATAGCGGTGGTAGCCCAGTGGGTAGAACTATGGACTCGGATGCGAGAGACCAAGGTTCGATATCATAACTTTGTTTATTTTCAAAGTTACGTACATCTGCAAATTCTTAGTAGCAATACCACAGGCTAGCCGTGAAAGAGAACATCGTGAGGAAACCCGCGGCCTTGTTGGCTCCGCACGTGTTGACTTGTCTTTCCTGTGGGCTAGGCCGACTATGCTGTCAGGATGGTACATGTGCTGAGCAAGCCTACTCCATCTAAAAACAATGTCCCAGGCACTGCAGCGTCCGAGTGGTCCCTTCACCCATCTAGTGTGAGTGAAGGTGCCACTTATTTTCTCTGTTCTGTGGTGCGACTGGACGCTGTATAAATCATCTCATTACGTAGAATCGAGGACGTTCACTACAGGTGCCTCAACCACAGGGGGCCTGAGCCTTAAACTTTGGCCCAATGCAAAGGCCACAAAGAACCTAGGATCACGGACCTGGGACTAGACAGCATTTATGCCAAAAACGGCCGTTTCTGGCGTTAATGCTATCTATTCCTTGGTGTTTTGCCTTAGGTTCGCGGCCATGGGTCCTAAAAATCACTGTTAACATGATTGAAAGGTTGTACTGACACTTTTTGCAAATACAATCTGTAAAAGAAGATAAGATTCATTGGTGGCGCTAGTTAGCCCACTGGATGCATTCTACTCAAAACAAATATACGACTTTTCTCTTCGAAAAAAATATACAATTTTTTTTTCTCGGTGTCTCTAGCGTTGCTCCCTGGATTCCCTTAAGTGTAAAGGTTGATGTGCTCACTGAATAGAGTACCTGCGGTTACAACGTACTGCCGACTGTAGAAGACATCCTACATCTCAGTGTAACAGCATCCTAAAACTACTGAATTAATCTTAGATTACACAATCGACCCACTGGCTTAAGATATTCTCTTAAGTGTATTTTCAGAGAGTTTGTTTAAGCAGTTTATTTTAAAATCTTCTTTTAATTACACGGGCATTTGTTGAGTATGTTACATGAATGAGAAATCTCTGACGTCACAGTTGAGTCACTTCGTAATGTGAACTGATCGCATAAAGCTTGGCAAGACATTTTCTTGTAAACATAAGAAAGATCTTTATTTCGCATTTTACACTAAAGCGTGGGCTGCTAAATGTCAATTCAACCACATGATATGCTATTAAAAATATATATTACTTATAAAACGGTGAAAAGCGGTGATAGCGAAGCGGTAGAGCGGTGTGTATAGTACTTTATAGTATAGCATTATATTAATATGTCATCATCATCATCATCAGCCATTTGACGCCCACTACAGGACCGCACCGTAACGACACGACATCTAGTTTCATACATATATACGTATGAAAAAAATATCGTACAATTACCGCGATCGTCAAGTAGGTAACCCTCCATTCGAAGCTTGTACATTTTATCATTTAAGTGTCACTATCACTTTACGACCTTATTAGTGACCCATCTCACGAAGGCGTTAATCCGTTTACCTCGTAATTTTATGCTGTCGAATAATATTGATGGCCAATAAAGCTAGTTCACAATGCCGTGCGTGACTACAACATAAACAGGACATTTCAGTGTGTTACGGATGTGTCTAAATATACTTCGGAACGTCGTAAAATCGGTGATTCTGTGATGATAAATTATGTAGTCATAACGTTTTCACTTCACCTTTATTTTACAGGATATTTTACTAACGATTTATGTGTTATCACTAAAGGACGTTCTAGGGACATGTGGAGAGGATGAAGGGAGAAAGATTGACGAAACAAATATAAAGGGCCGGTAAGGGACGTTTCAGGCGGACATACTTCGACCAAATAGGGGACGTACTAGCAAATTGCAAGATAAAAAAGTACCGAAACCGACGTGCGTTTATGCAACGACTAATGAATGTTGAGGAAGCGAAGGTGATCCGTCAATATCGTGGCAAGTGGCAGTCCCTAGTTCCTGCCTAACCCTCTGGGATACAGGCGTGACCCGGGGTCACTTCGGGAGGCCTGCAGCAAGTTCCCGAAACTGCTGGCGTCCCTAGAGGTGCTGGAGTGGCAGAAATAAATTAAACCTTCCAAGTTACCGTTCGGCGTGGGCCAGATAGTCTGGAATATCAAATTATCATCGATCGCGCAGAGACGGGAAACTTGTATTTTTCACACTTTGCAATGTAAAAGTCTTTGTACATCCTATAGACTGGACTAGTACCAACGCGGATTAGCGATTTCAAGCACTAAACTGAACTCCATAGAGCACTTTATTACATGTTCTGTGGAGACACTCGGGTTTCCTCACGATGTTGTCCTCCACAGCTAGCGAGATCAAAAACAACAAAGTCACGAACGGACGTAACTCAGAAAACCAAGTCATTAGTACCGAGATTCGAACCCACGACCTCTCAAATGCGAGGCCAGCGTTCTACCGTTGCGCTACAACCGTTTTATAGGCAGTTCCGTTACGGCTGGCTTTGCAACTAAAATGTCAATCTAACGTGCCGTAAATGGTACACGGCTCTATTATTTCGTTTTAAAATATTTACATTTACATTACAACACACTCCACTCGCCTGGAATGAGAGATGTGTTGTGAATGAAAACACGGGGCCAGAAGCACTCAGGATCGAACAGTGGCTTAGAGGAACACTTTTCAGCGTGCTAACGTATATGGAGTATAAAGTAGACAGCACATCCCTTTCACAGGCGTGCGCTGTGCCCGGTTGTATTACGGACAACTTTGCAACAAAAATATAAAGGTCGACCTGCGACGACCCCTGGTATATACAATTTTATCTACCATCCACCATCAGCCATAAGACGCCCACTGCAGGACACAGGCCTCCTTCGTGGTTTTCATAACCATGAGGGGTTTTGCCATAATCGCCACGCTTGGCAGGCGGATTGGCGAGCGCAGTACGCGGTTAGAATCTCAGGAAGACGCTGCTGCCCGTCTCCTGGTAATTGATTTCCTTAGTCGCCTTCTACGACATCCACGGAAGGAATTGGAGTGACGCTATTCTTAATCCGGCACCACACGGAAAATTTTATCTGGAGCTTATAAATGGTAGTATATTCTGCTACAAATAATTTTTACATTTATTATTTTATTAATTTTACAAATTCCACAGCACAAAACATTATAGAAAAACAGGTGATTAATGCAGACTAAACATAGGCCAATTACGGTCAAATATTTTTATTAACGTTATTTACGACGCCGCGCGCGCGCGCGTGTGAGTGTGTATGTAGCGTGTGCGTGTGTGCATGTGTGTGTGTGTGGTGCGTGCGTGTGTGTGTGTGTGTGTGTGTGTGTGTGTGCGTGCGTGTGCGTGTGCGTGTGCGTGTGCGTGTGCGTGTGCGTGTGTGTGTGTGTGTGTGTGTGTGTGTGTGTGTGTGTGTGTGTGTGTGTGTGTGTGTGTGTGTGTGTGTGTGTGTGTGTGTGTGTGTGTGTGTGTGTGTGTGTGTAAAATTGAAAAGAAAGACTACAAGACTAAAAAATAATACTTTTTGTTGCACCCATGGGTGTAATTTTTAGCCTCTAAATAGGTTTTAAAGAAAGACTGAAATTAAAATTTTACTTTTTATGCTTTTTATAACCTGCTGTCTAACAGTTTCTTGAGACACGTGAAATATAAATATTCTAAAAATTATTTATTATATGTTTTTGACAAGCGCCAACTTTCAACGCAACGCGACAACAACTTCTGTATTGTAAATACATAAACTCACTCCTGTATCCCTTTACCTACCCCTATTACAATTTACAAAAGATAGCATATCTGCCAATCACCCTACATATGCACAGTGCCGGCTGCCGAGAACTTGGCCTGCACTCTGTGTGCCTCGATAATTTTATGATGCGAATCAGGTTCTGGATGTATCATCGCTTACGAATTACTAAGAAGTTTATTATTCAACTTCCATGGAAGCACATATTAACAACTTTTTGTTCCAGATTCGGAAGAACTGAATAAAAGAACAATGACAAGCAGTTCAAATTTACTGTCATTTTGAAATGTGTTGAAAACATTTGCATTGCACAAAAAAAAATAGTAATATGTCCAAACACACATAAAATATACAAAAAATAAAAAAATAAACTGAAGCTCGCCACTGCTTCATTCAAAGGAAAAATATCAATAAAGAGCCACTTTTCTTTAACCTAGGAATACCACAGACGTCATAACTTCAAAATGGTTACCGCCGCAAAGAACCTACAATTGTATGTACCTGACACAGTAAAGAATGCCGACGTGGTCGACTGCTACAGTAAGTTTAAGGTCTTAGATCCGATCGCGACAGTCGCGACCCGGATACCGCGATATCTGTATTCAATTTCATATACAGTGAAGTTGGGGGTTGGTGGGTAAAGTTGGGGGCGGGTTAACGTTTTACGGTACCAAGTTACGGGACCTTTTTTGCTACCTCAGACCTTCCTGACCCATTCCCGGCCAAAAAGAAAGGAAAAAAAATCACCCCCAAGGGTATGGAACTGCTTTCCAGACACTTAGGAAATTTCGAGCCGTGGTTTTTCGTTTTTTATTCATAACTCGAAAACGGTGCGTTATACGGTACCAAGTTATGGGACCTTTTTTGCTCCCTAAGGTCGCCCCTATACAATGCAAGAACAAAAAATTAAAATTTCTAAGTCCTCGGCCCATAGCGCCCCCAAGGCTACACCCCAACCCAGTTTCAGTAACGTCTCAAGATTTGATCTACATATTATATGACAATAGACCCGTTACAACTACAGCGAGGTTTACAACTTTACCCACCAACCGTCTATTGTCATATATGTCGATCTTATCTTTCAGTTCAGTAGGAAATCAGTGACAAAAACCTTTTTCCACTTTTTGTTTCTATTCGTACTCCAGTTTCCACCCAATCACCCCGTTTTACGGTACCCATGTGTTTTGTCGCACGGTGTCACGAGATTAACACGGTCATATTATCATGAAGAATGGCAAAGCTGGGCCTACACGCTCTAGTGCAGTGTTCCGCAAAGTGTGTGCCGCGGTGCACTGGTGTACCGCGGTCAGCAGTTGGTGTGCCTTGGAAAAACGAAGTTTTTATATTCTTTTTGTTGCACTATGCGGTGGTCGCCTAGTGGGTAGAACATTGGACTCGGAAGCGGGAGACCCAGGTACATTTGTGAAGTTATTATAGTAGCAATACCACTCGCTAACGGTGAAGGAAAACATCGTGAGGAAACCTGAGTGTCTGAGCTATTCATATACCTCAGCGCTTGAAATCGCCAATCTGCAGTGGGCACGTTTGGTGATTAAGCCCATACTCTCTCCCTGAGAGAAGGCCTGTGCCCTACAGTGGGTATATACATCCCCTGCTTATGCTTGTTGCACTAACCCGAGCTGTAGACAATTTTAAAAACCTTTTTAGAGGCTACAAATTCCACCCATGCCGGGACTTGAACCCGCGACCTCTGGCTAACCGTGCCAGCGCTCGTCCAATTGAGCTAATGGGCAAGTGCAAGCATCGGTGAAATTTCAAGACAAACTTCTCTGTATTACGTACAGGCAGCGACATCTGGCCGAAGCAATTTACATCACTTGCAGCCCCGAGTGACCCACTTTGCAGTTAGGTTTTTACATCAGAATGATATCGCTGTACCTACATAATTAGCCAGAGGTCGCGGGTTCAAGACCCGGCATGGGTGGAATTTTTTGGTAATGCAATCTTGAACTATGTTGTTAGCCGGCAGGGGTAAGCAGAGCCCACGGATTTACCTTTAATCTCTTTCTCCTTTGAAATTTAAAATCGTTTATGGGGACCGTAAAACCAATTCATATAGTATACCTTTGTAGATACAAAGTTATCCGAAAGAGTATTTTTTAAAAGTGGTGTCGCTGGTGTGGTGTCCCCATTATGGGGTACACCAATGACTATTTAAAAATACCAATAAAATACCAACCACAATTTACAAAATTATAATTATAATTTCAGTGCATGCTTTAGTAATTAGTTTGTAACTTTGATGCGCTTAAAATAGTCGTCGTTGAAATTAAAATTTGTTACAATGAATATAAGAGTCCCCAAGATACAGGCTCTGCCTAGTTTGGGGGCTGCTATTGAAACCTAGATATTAATTCAAACATAAGCATGTAATTCCAGGCATCGAATTCTGTAATAACTGTGTAATTTTAAATAAACATTTTTACTTTTACTTACTTCCGCCAAAACTTTGTACATTACATGTCCACTGCAGGACATAGGCCTCCTTCGTGGTTTTCATGACCATGAGCGGTTTTGCCATAATCGCCACGCTTGGCAGGCGGATTGGCGATCGCAGTATGCGGTTGGAATCTCAGGAAGACGCTGCCCGTCTCCTGGTAGTTGATGCAATGATTAGGGCCTATTACAGTGTAAGTAGGCACTAGGCATTACCTGTATCGTGGAGGACTAACTTTTCCTTAGACACCCTTTGTCTCATTGTTTCAGAGGTCGCCCGCGGCCATCACACCGAGCCCCTATTAAGGTTCCTGAACTTTATGGGTAAGCTGACGGAGTACCTGATTCTTTGTGTCCTTTGGTTCATAAAGGTGATCCCCAGCACCCTATTCTTCTGTACGTTGCCTATAGCGGTGGCCATACAAGGGTTCTTCTGCTCGGCGATATGCTGCCTGCCGTTTTAAGTGAACTTGGACTCAATTTGTGCAGCGGGTGGCTTTCGGTTTGTGTCCATTGTGTTAAATACTTTTGGCTAATAAATTTATTATATGTGTCTAATTAAATTTGATTTCAACTCTTATTAGATCGATAGATATATAGAGATTGTTTATTGTACATAAAAATGAAAATTACATAGATATTTCTTAACCTAAGAGTACCGATGGCGGCCTTATCACTAAAAGTGATCTCTTCCAGACAACCTTTGGATGGACTGGACTAATACATGAACAGAATTGGAAGTTAGCTGCTTTTTATAGGTAATCTCAAAAAATCACGTAGGATTTTGGTTTATGCGGCAACAAAAATATTTTCTAAATACATTACCGATATATTTCGAAATCTTGGAATAATCATATTTTATTTATTTGGGAAACAAATTTTGTTCGTGTTTTTAGGGTTCCGTGAGGTAAAAGGAGAAAGGAACCCTTTTGAGGTAAAAGGAGAAAGGAACCCTTATAGAATCACTTTGTTTTCCGTCTGTCCGTCCGTCCGTCCGTCTGTCTGTCAATATCCTTTATCTCGGGAACGCGTGGAGGTATTGAACCATAATTACTCAGGTGACAAATGACAGTCCCTAGAAGCTGTGACAAATGAGACTTCTAAATGAACGGAAAAAAGTTACGGCGGTATTTTCCGCATAAAACGTACCTATATTTCGACACTCTTAAGGGAATCAAAATACTTTCCGTTGACCTAGAACTATGAAATTTGGCAAGTAATGTTTTCGTATAATACAAATATAGAAGAAATATAGATTTGTAATTAAATCATAAAAAAGTGTGAATTTCGGGAAAAGCTCGGAAAAACGTCGAGACTACAAATTTGTACGGAACCCTCGATGGGCGTGTCTGACTCGCACTTGTCCAGTTTTTTGTATTTAATGTAAAATTTAAAAAATTAAAAACACAAACATTACCCCTCCACACACTTCAGAAGAAATCAACATTTCATTTGTATTTTAGCCCCCTTAAGTTTCACATGACCCTTCTAAAACACGCTAGAGCACAGCACATGGTGAGTAATTGTGACTAAAGTTTAGCTGTAATTTTTACAAGAAGCCCACGTACCAGTCATCAGCTGGACAACCTTCAAATAACTTTTTATGGTGGTGTAATAAAGTTTTCTCTATTCATCAATCTATCTTTACATTTTTTTTCTAAGTCAACGTGCGGTGCATAAGATGTAGGTGTAGGTTGTTTCGACTGTACTCAAACATCTCTAGAGAATAGAATTTCTGAAAGTGCCAGTAAAATGCAAGAACACATTGCAGTGACAGTTTTATTCAGGTCCTGAATTTTGGAGCCTGACATACATAAATTGCATTAAGTGCAGTTGCAGTTCATAACTCTGATATACAGTATGGAACCTACTGGATACTGCCGTTCTTGAACTCAACAATACGATTTTTCGTCCTGTGTTGGAATTGGTATGATTTTTTCCTTAATACTATAATTTCATATGAACCATTTATCAGCAAAGCTCTGTCATCATCATCATCATCAGCCATTTGACGCTCACTGCAGGACATAGGCCTCATGGTCTTCCAAGCTTCCCGGTCTTGTGCCGCCCGCATCCAGCCACTCCCCGCCACCGTAACCGGGTCATCAGACCATCTGGTGGGGGACCTTCCCACACTGCGTCGTTCGGTCCGCGGTCGCCAGGTCAGAACTTTTTCGCCCCAACGACCATCAGTTCTTCGATCTATGTGCCCCGCCCATCGCCACTTCAAGTGAGCAATTCTTCGAGCTACCTTTATCAGTAACTCAGGTTCTTCTGCGGATCTCCAGATTCCTGATTCGATCACGCAGTGAAACTCCTAACATAGCTCTCTCCTTTGCTCTGTCCCTAATTGAAAAATTGAAGAAAATCTGAGGCCTCTTCTTGATTCTTTGTAGAAACAATTTGTTAATAAAAAGAAAAAATATATATCTACGTACAAATAGATAGATATATAGAGAACACTTTATTGCACAATCAGAAAAAAAAATTACAACTAGGATTTCTTAAACCTAGGTAATGTTATATAATTGGCGGTGTGATCGCTTAGAGCGATCTCTTTCATGTCTGAAAGACATTGTTGGATGGAGTGGAGGGGAAATATAATATTATAAAGGGACAGAATAAACCTAATAATAACAACAGTCCTCACAGACCAAAATAATAATAATAAATGCTATTCGTTGGCCTCGTTGAGGTAAGCGTGCCAATTTCTTTTATGTTCGCAATACCTCTACTCCGAATAACTTTTTAGGGAAAGGAAACTTGTAGAATTTTCCCCACAAAATTCGGGAGAGCTGAAAGTGTTTTCTTTCTACAAAACAATCAAACCAAAATTAATTAATAGATAATTAATAAAGATCCGGAATAACGACCAAGTGTACAAGATTTCCTTTAAAATGCGCAGTCCCTGAAACACCCCAATTAGAGTTTGTGTCTCAAACGATTTTTGTTCTACGAGTAAGAGTTGTTTTCTTACATTTTAATTTTTTGACATAGAAAAAAGTGGTGGTTATTGACGTGTTGCGCCTGTTTTAGGTAACCCTGTGGCGTAAACCAAGATGAAATTAAGGATTTAATTAGGTATAAAATATGAGCTTTGTAATTGCAGTATTAGCCGTTGCCAGGTAATCTAATATATAAAAGGCGAGCATCCGACACACTCAATCATTAAAGCCCAGCTCAAACCGTTGAACGTAGAAAGCTGAAATTTTGCGAGAGAGCTTTAATAATAGAGACAAGAGATAAAAAACACTTGTAACGGTGTATTGTAACGCTTTGGTGTAATTACTGTTATGTTAAAATATTTATGTAAATAAAATAAAGAAATAAGAACGGATTTACAAAAATTCAACTGCTAAAGGGGGTGAAAGGAGGTGTCCAAATTTGTATGCAGTCAGATTTATACAAAACTTGGTACAAATTGACGTCTACTAACTGATAAAACGCAATTCCTAAGACTGTTAAAAGGGTGCCAATGTTTATACAGTGAGTAAAATTTTTGTGGTTGGATATTCTTGAAACTTACAAGAAAATTAATGACATACTTACGTATTTCTCGCTTTTGAAAGTGACAAATACTTATTTTATTAATTTTACTCTCCGAACAAACCGCTACTTCAACCCCTAAGGTGGTGAAAATGGGTGCCTAAGTTTGTACGGGGAGTAAAGTATTTATTTATACTAAACTTGGTACAAATGTACGTCAACTTAATGGAGTAAACCAGTATTACCCGATTTTTCAAAATTTAAACCCAAAGAGGGGGTGAAGGAGGGCCAAAGTTTGTACAAGGAGTAAAATATTTGTAGTCGGATCTACTTGAAACTTAATACTTTATCGCAGTTTTTTAAATCAGGCCTATAGAGGTTAAAAAGGGATGTCAAAAGCCTTCCGGACCCACGGCACAGTCACTCTGCTCAACTGCTTGTGCCGTGGGTACTTTTGATTCCCTTCTAAACAACCGATTGGTCCGTTGAGAATTTTTTTTTTTTTTTTTTTTAATAAAGAGAATTAAAAAAGTTTTAAATTTTATAAATTATTCGCCAAACTGCATGGCAGTTTGTTGGCGAATTGATCGCACTCTTTTAACATTTTTTTAAAAAAATAGTATTAGGTAACAATAAACTAAATTTTAAAGTTTTAAAGTACAGTCGACAACGGATCCCCCCATACATGCTTACTCTGTATTCGGTCATATTACCAGTGACTATGGAACACGATGCAAAGGCCGATTCGCCGTCCACTGTACCTCACTCAAATAAAATGTGCCTTTGGCCCAACTGATGAAAACTGGAATACCTGGTTGTGCCGCGGGTGCTTTTGACACACAAATGATTGATCCGTTGGGAAAAAAATGTGCCTTTGGCCTAGCTGACAAAAACTGCAATCCCTGATTTTACCTTGAGTGCTTTTGAGAGACAAGTGATTGATCCGTTGGGAAAAAATGTACCTATGGCCCAACTGGCGAAAACTGGAATCCCTAATTTGGATTCCTTTGCGAGTAAAATGTGCGACGAAAGGCCAAAGTTCAAACTTAAGACTAATGAACCCTTGAGAGAAAAGAAGGTATTACAAACTGTGGTATTGGTAGTGGTTTCTGTGTTCCCTGACTCAACCAGTTGGGCATAGTAGTTGTGCCGTGGGTCCGGGTTGAGTCATTGGTACCTCAGTTGTGTAGAAGGGAATGAAAATTACCCACGGCACAACCAGTTGAGCAGAGTAATTATTGTGCCGTGGGTCCGGAAGGGTCAAAAGTTGTATGGGTAGTTAATTCCTTGAGGTCGAATTTTCTTGAAACTTAATACAAATGTGCTTCAATAAAATGTATGAAACCCATATTTCATAGTTTTTTAAAGTTCAACCCCTATGAAGTTGTAATAAAATATCGTAGTTGTAATAAATATTATTATTATTATTAAATCCTTTATTGCATTTAAAACACTCAGTTTTGCACATAGGCGAGCTTAATATAGACTTTATAGACTTTCTTTGTTTTCTTTCTAAACATTCTGTAGTCTCATTTTAGGTCCCTAACCTTTTTTTATGTAGGTACCCGAGATGGTCTCCTAAGGATTCAAACAGCAGGTATTGATGGCAATGATTTTTGCAAGGCAATTCTTACGTTGTCTGCTCTAGAGCGCTCTCCTATAATAAGCCTGGTCATATTAGCACCTTAGGGAAGAAAGCGTAACGTAATATTGTGCAGAGAGGTTGTACTATAGATATAATCGAAGAGATAAAAATTCTAAACATAGTGATTGCAAAGCACGTAGTTATAGACCTGGGGCTACAGTATTTTCGGATATTGTCGCTTCACTGCAGCACCGCTATAGTGCGTTTTATTTCATAAGAAATAGTGGAAACAATAATTTTCTAACGCGCCGCTCCGTTGCCGCGACGCGCCTCTCCGCTGCAGTGTCGCTCTAGTGCGTTTTGACCTTTAACGTGTTATCTTGTAGTTATATTTCCGAACCGTCCACATTCTATAAAGTCGTCCGAATGGCATTGCGATATGTGGTCTATTTGGGTATCAGGTTTATTTTTGCCGCGCGTGTATTTTTAACCGAAACCCGTGACGCCGCCGTGATATTCTCGTCGGGCATGACAAACATTTTATATCTATTTGTATCGCCTCTTGTGTGCACCTTTGTTGCTTCCGCACAGCTTAAAGTTAACTATAATTCAATAGTGCGAAGCGACAAATTCTTCACAGAACACAAAACGGCGTGGTTTGAAAAATGTCCCGTTCTCAAAATATCTCGTTCAGAAACGGATCCGTTCAAAAAAAAATATTTTAACGCGCAATTGTTTATTAGAGTACGGTATCAGTATCAACTACAGAACCCTACATTGGGTGTGACCAGTCACGCACGTGGCCGGTTTTTTTTTCGGGAACACGCTTCGAGCTCTATCCCAAGAACATTGAGTCGCCTGCCTGACACAAATTTAGCTAATGATGTTCTCTTCGGCCCATCACCTATATTTACGGCGCTTATTGTCTGTTTACACTATCTCTGTCAGCTTACCTTCGAGCAAGGTTTTTCTCTGTATTTTCTTTAGAACATTATCTAAGATCTCGATTTCATTTGTGGAAGACGTAAAAATCGTGCGAAAGTTTGTTACGGGCAGGTTTTTATGAGACTGGAAATCTTCTCAAGAAAACTGTAAAACTGGGTTAAAACTGTACCTGTGCCTACAATAGTGAAAATACCTATTCAGATACTTTATCCAATACCTGGAATATATTTTAGGCGAAGAACCACAGAATAATATTGACTTGAGTTGCTACCCATTTATGAACAACATAAGAATTTCAAACAGTGGAGACTAACGGTAAATACTTTCCACTGCTGGACATAGGCCACCCATAAGGTACACCACTTCTTTCTGTCCTCGGTCATCCTCATCCAGCCGCTGCCAGCTGATTAGCCTCGGATCGTCGGTCCAGCGAGCTGGTGGGCGTCGCACGATGCGTTTGCCAGCTCGTGGTCTCCACTCGAGACCTTTAAAATACTGTAAAATACTTTACCGCAGACTTTTAAAATACATTTGCGGAGACTAAAGGATAACACACACCAACGGTGGCGGTTGCAGTGGCGGTGGCGTGGCGGTGGCGGTCCATACATAAATCATTTCGCTGAAGCACCAAATTAACTTCAGTTTAACTGCCACGTCAACTGTAAAACAACTGAATACACTCAGTGCACGTTTGTAAAGATTACTGCTGTTGGAAGTACCTGTCACGAATCGCTTCGGTGTTATTTTTTCTTGTGTAACATAAATGAACTTAATACAAACCCCTACTTATAATTTCAAAAGCTATCTATCTAATATATATTAATACCTTCAAACGAGCAATTCTTGTTTATATATATAATCTGAGTCTTGGAAACGGCTCCAACGATTTTCATGAAATTAAGTATGCAGGGGGTTTCGGGGAGATAAATCGATCTAGCTAGGTTAAATTTTTAGAAAACGTCGTTTTATCCGTGTTTTCAGGCAATGAAAAACTGCTACAATATCATTAAAATTAATGATAATGAAATTACAACAAGGTTGTAATACTTAGCTCAGGTGGGAAGTCAGGCTGTCACGACACCAGAAGACCCCGGTTCAAGTCCAGATATCTCCAGTTAGATTATTTAATTCCCTTTTTCTTTTCATCGTATCTAAATTTAATTTCCAAAAACACGATTAACCAAAAAAAATATCGAGCAGAGCTCAGTCATCCAGGTACTTAACATTAACGATAACTAAACACATCCACTAAGCAAAGTCTGTCATCTTATTTTGTTACTAGCTGACCCAGCAAACGTTATTTTGCCATAATTGTGAGTGGTTGACCAAAAAGGGACCTGGAGGGATTGGAAACGTTATTTTTTAATCTGTGGTATTTTAGCTTTGTTTTGGTCTAACCAGAATATTTTTAGGTGCCGTAGTCATTTTTTTTTTTTTTGAGTTTTTTTTTTTGTGAGCCGAGGCAGTTTTGGAAACCTGTTTATACACGAAACTTCGAACGCGATTTTCTCGAAATCAATTATTTTCCCTTGAGGTCCCTTTTTGGTCAACCACTCACATATTAAGACCTACCGAATATACCCAAAAAAAAATTATAAAAATCGGTGAAGCCGTTTCGGTACTCCGATAAAAAACCTCGATAAAAACACTGTGATACGAGATTTTTATACATTAGATTGGCCTGACGGAGGCCTGAGTCCTGCAGTGGGCGTCAAATGGCTCATGATGATGATGATGAGATTGACCCGGTCAATAAAAAAAATTGTAATTCTACACATTAGAATTGTGCTTTTAAAACAATCCAATGTTATACATAAAATGTTCCGTGTGGCGCCGGATTACGAATAGCGTCACTCCATTTCCTTCCGTGGATGTCGAAGAAGGCGACTAAGGAAATCAATTACCAGGAGACGGGCAGCAGCGTCGTCCTGAGATTCCAACCGCATACTGCGATCGCCAACCCGCCTGCCAAGCGTGGCGATTATGGCAAAACCCCTTATGGTTTTGAAAACCATGAGGGAGGCCTATGTCATGCAGTGGGCGTCAAATGGCTGATGATGATGCATAAAACAGATTTTTTTCGCATGTAGCATATCGTGGGTTGGAACATTCTACGTAACATGGTCCTATTGTGGTGTGGAATAGCGTTTTGACTCAATTCCTGTAAAACATCTCGGAATGGACCATCTATCGCAGGTGTCGAACCTAATTTCCGTTCAAGAAAGTCTTTATCACCAGAACGCGTTCTTTACTTTTCCCCAACTTTTCTACCCGAAATGATAACGCAAAAAGTAATACTAAAGTGTTATTAAAAAGAATTTGGCAACGTAAAAGAAGTCTTTATTAAATATTAAATTTTATACCTGATCGGTTTTTCATAGACCGTTGAGTTTAGGGACCACAAGAATAACTAAAGAGGTTTGGTACGAAAAAGAAAAGTCCTTCACTAAAAATTTCACTGCCTCATTGGTCTAGCGGAATCACGTCTGATTACCATGCCAGAGGTCGTGAGTTCGATTCCTGGAGGCCACCGTGCATTTGTACAAATGGCCTCTGTTTGTGATGTCCTAGCCTGGTTAACATAGCTCAGGGTATCCTAGTGTGGGACCAGGACTAGTGATTGTGTTGTGTGGAAGTTATTATATACCTAATACCAATACCAATTTGTATTAATTGTATTTGTAAAACTGGGTTCCTATTAAGATAAATATTAGATGAGGCTAGTTACTCAGAAAGGAAAAGCGCAGATATATAGGATGCAACCAAGAACCAAAAATGGGGGTTTTATTCAGCTTATTGCCGACAACTTTTTGTACCATATGTGACGAAGCTTTTTTTGAGTTGTGTTCTTTGCTCTCAATAAATGAACTGACACAACTGTAGGCCCCTGGTGGCCACATACAAGGGTCGTGGGGCGGGTCTCGGGCCTAAAGAAAAAAATACCAGCTGTTCAATACATTTCAATGCTTTAGGAGGTTTTGTTGTTATTATTATTTTATTTGCTCGTTACACTTACTCCCAAAACGTAATAATAAAAATAAAATTAAAATTACAAACAATACATAAATATATAACAATCTAACAATTCTACCATGCAACAAATACATGTATTTTTTCTATAATTAATAAGGAAGTGATATTTTATCTCTTTTTTATTTATTAAGGTCGATGGCTATACTATATTTATAGACAACAATATCACCAATGACGCAGTCAAGTCACTGTAGCAAAGCGTTTCCGGCGTTAGCGTTATGCGGACCAAATCCTGTCTTAATCCTGACGTTTGCGAGAGCAATTTATATGGAATTTGATAGGTAGACTGGAATCAGATTGGAATCGTTCAGGATTTGGTGCGCGAAATATAGGGGCTGAGCAGTCCTTCTGCCATCCAACTTTTGCACCGTCAGGTCCACCTCTGATCTTGTTTACCTAACGACCCTTGACACAAACTTCGCAAAGGAACGAACTTGTCTCGATTGAAACAAACCTTCGATTACATTCAATTGATCCTGAATTCACACTTGAGATATAGAAAAAATAAAGTAAATTTAATATACACAAAACTAATCCAGTCCAGAAATCCAGTACATTGTGATAATTATTTAAAAAAATTCGCCAAACTGCGTAGCAGTTTTTTGGCCGATAGTTGTGCTCTTATTAACAAATGTACTTAAGTACTTGTCTAGTGTTGGTTTACATATTACATAATTATCTAAGATAACACGTAGCTTAAACAGAATTTTGATTTTTCCCAATTATCTCGACAAGACCAATAAATATCTATCTCGTCACAAAGAACTGAGAATCGTCAATGTCACGAAAATGTCTACCTGAATGATTGAATCGAATGCCGAGAGTAGCTAGCAAATGTTAGTTTAGCATTGATATCTGTTCATATATTTTAAATATAGCCCCAGCTAACAGATCAACGTTAATTTGTCCACAGATTTGGTTTTAATATAACGCTAAGAATATTTTTTGTTAGTGTTCCAAATCTGGAACCATATGCGGTAAAGGGTTGAATTATTATTTCTTACGTAATCCGGTATAATGTTTCGTGTGCCAAAAAAAATCACAGCCACAAAAAGCATTTTGTGGTTACTGACAAGTGTTGAATTATCGGGAAAATAAGAGGGTTATAATTTTATAGCCGAATATTTGTACGGGTTCCCCTCATACTCATATCAAAACATTAAGGTTTTCGAATCTAGGAAATACAGTATCTTATTTATATCGTGGTAAGTACATAAGCTGTATAGATTTATTCATGAAAATCTGTGACGTAGTTAGGTCACCCCGAACGGTTACGCGTGCGTGATAGGAGTTATAGAGGGTACGCTCGTTGAAAAGGTAGGTCAGAAACAATCTATAAATAGTTCTTACTACCTCAATGACAAGTGGCAATATCGTATAACACGGGAAGTTAAATGCCACCATGCGTAATATGCTAAGAAATAAATTCACTGAAATCATCCTCCAAAATATGAATGTTTGTATACTCAACGTCAGATAAATCACTGGGAAAATATAGAGAAATGAACGAAAAAAATCATGCTGCGTTTTTTAGGGTTCCGTACCCAAAGGGTGCCAAACGGTGCCCTATTACTAAGACTTCGGTGTCCGTCTGTCTGTCTGTCTGTCACCAAGCTGTATCTCATGAACCGTGATAGCTAGGCAGTTGAAATTTTCACAGATGATGTATTTCTGTTGCCGCTATAACAAAAAATACAAAAACAGAATAAAATAAACATTTAAGGTTGGCTCCCATACAATAAACGTTGTCTAAAGACAGAGCTCGCCATCTAGCGGCCATCTATGTTACCTTCACAACGTCGATGTCATGTCATTAAATATCAATGATAAAGGCTTCTTGTTGGTTTCTACAGATGGCGGTCTTATCGCATCTAATGTTGTGTAGGTAATCATTATTGTTTCTTTTTCGAATATAACGCATCACTTCACACTAACAGCCCGCGTATAATTCAGAAAGTAGGTCTGATTTTTTTGTAAAAATAGTTTTTTAAAGATAAAGATTATTAATTTTTCAAACATGAGTTGAAAGGCTGTTATATTAAAATAAATGTGTCCTGTGCATGTTTTGTCCATGGGACTTACAAAAATCTTTGAGAAAGCACCATAAGTTGTATTATTCTTAAGATTCTTCATTGCACACAACACATGTTTGATACAAAGGCGTATTTATTGCTAAATAGCATTTTCTACCAGTCAACTTTTGATTTTTGGATAATGGCTGGGTGGGTAGTGCATTTATATACTGAAGTAGGGGGGGAGGGGGGTAATACTTATATAAATAGTTGATAAACCTCTACATAAACGTTTATAAAACATACATAAATAATTATAATACATACATAAACATGTATAGATACAAGCATACCTAACAACCACGTACAACTTACTAAAAATAAAAATTAAGATAATGCTTTATTATAATATGCGAAAAGTGTATATGTTAACAAATATTATTATTCTGTAAATAAATGTAATTATTATAGACTTCTCTTTTGAAAACTCTCAGTGACTCTGCCTGCCGAATACGCAGAGGGAGCCTGTTCCACAGGCGAGAGAGTTGGAGTATGTAGCCGCATTATGCTCGGGGGTGCGAAGTAGAAGAGTCCGGAACGAGCGCAGAGGGCGCCCGTCCGCTTGGAGAAATTAAAAACGTTCCCTTGAGGTAGGAGGAGGAGGACTGATTGTGCAGTATGCCATGTAGAGTGGTGAGAATATGAGCATTCCTGCGGAATCGGATGTTGAGCCATTGAAGCTGGGTACGAAACTGGGAAATGTGGTCATACTTACGCAGTCTGAATATGTATCGGAAGTATAAGTTGAGGAGCCTATCAAGCTAAGGAAGCTACTATCAGATAATGGCACGGAACCCTTAGTGCGCGAGTCTGACTCGCACTTGGCCGGCTTTTTCTTTCTTGAGTGAATCGATACATTTGGAAAATTGTTATTGAAGTTGAATCACACGTCAAGATAATTTCCCATAAAGTCGAGATTTTTTTGTTGAAAAATCACCCGTAACGTAACTCAGTGTGTGTATGTGTGTGTGTGTGTGTGTGTGTGTGTGTGTGTGTGTGTGTGTGTGCGTGTGTGTGTGTGTGCGTGTGTGTGTGTGCGTGTGTGTGTGTGCGTGTGTGTGTGTGCGTGTGTGTGTGTGCGTGTGTGTGTGTGCGTGTGTGTGTGTGCGTGTGTGTGTGTGCGTGTGTGTGTGTGCGTGTGTGTGTGTGCGTGTGTGTGTGTGCGTGTGTGTGTGTGCGTGTGTGTGTGCGTGTATGTGTGTGCGTGTGTGTGTGTGCGTGTGTGTGTGTGCGTGTGTGTGTGTGCGTGTGTGTGTGTGCGTGTGTGTGTGTGCGTGTGTGTGTGTGCGTGTGTGTGTGTGTGCGTGTGTGTGTGTGCGTGTGTGTGTGTGCGTGTGTGTGTGTGCGTGTGTGTGCGTGTGTGTGTGCGTGTGTGTGTGTGTGTGTGTGTGTGTGTGTGTGTGTGTGTGTGTGTGTGTGTGTGTGTGTGTGTGTGTGTGTGTGTAAACATTGATGTTAATCAGCAACGCTTTCTTACTACAATAAGTATTTTTTTTAGTGACATTCTCAAAAACCGGCAGTGGATAACAAACAGAGTGTTCAGTGATATAGCAAGAATGGTTGTTATGTTTTCTATTTGCCCCTCTGTCTTTTACCTACCGGCCTTGCACAAATTGTTTCAGCCAAAGAAGAATGCACGTTATTCTAAAAGATATTAATGGCTTCTTTTATCCAGCTGATTGTCGCAGCCGTCTTCTTAGTTAAGTGTCATTTCCATAGTGATGATAAATTACGAAATATATTCTCCCTTGACTAATAGTCTGAGTATCTCTATCTTTGTTAACCTTGGACTGTTATTTTTGTAGCGCCAGTGATGCCAACTTACGTATTATACAGGGTGAGACAAAAAACCCATATATATTAATTGCTTCCTTGGTTTTGAGGTCAAGAAGAAGAAGAAGAAGAAAAACATTTATTTAACACCACAAAGACATACATTTAACAATGATTAAAAACAGACAAACAATTGAACATGAAAAAAAATCCCAAAACAATAAGGGAGCCAGGGTATGTCTATGCAGCGGTAAAATGGCCTCGAGCTCAGTATACGCTGCGGTTTTGCCAACAGCACCGATTTTCGGCACGGGCCTGGTCAACACGCTTGACCGTCAAAACAGAAGTCGTAGGTTCGATTACGGAGGCCACCGTACTTCATTTGTACAAACGACCTCATTTTAGATGTATTTCCAATGTTTTCGATGTTATCTGGTTACGATGGCACAGGATATCCTAGTTTGGTACCAGGATAATGGTGGCGTTGTATGGAAGTGGGATTATTTAATTAGGTATGTTTATATTTAAATAGAGCTGGTGGGCATCCCACGCTGCGTTTGCCCGTTCGAGGTCTCCATTTGAGAACCTTTGTACAATATCTACTATCGGTTCTTCGGCAGATGTGTGTGACCAGCCTACTGCCACTTCAACTTGCCAATTTGAACCACGTCACCGCCGGCTGGATGAGGATGACAGAAGGAAGTGCCTTGCCTTGGGAGAGGTCTACGTCCAGCAGCGAACTGTAGACAATGGCTGATTGATTGATTGTCTAACTCATTAATCCAAACAACTTTAACTGCGGTGACAACATGAAATTTGCAAAAATGTATCTGCTGATCCATAGTAAAGTAAGTACGACATCGAAATGTAGCTGATATTTAAGTTTTCCCTATAGTAAAAGTGGTTCGTAATGGCGAATCTCAATTTTGGTTACATCTGAGGATTTTGTTACACTCCGAAGTTCTAAACTTTTGGTTTTCTCTCAAAGTCGGTAGACTACGAAGAAGGTTTGACCCAAGACCCTTTACTCAATCATGTCAATGAAGCGACCTTAATTTAATTCATTTATTTGGATAATTTGTTTATTAAATTACAATTAAGTACGATCAACTTGAACCACTCCCTTAAATATGTAACATATAAAATAAGAAAATAAAAAAACCGGCCAAGTGCATGTGGGGGGTTTTATCTGCTTTACAGAACTAACAACTTCATCAAAGTAATTTTGAATGGATTTTGTACGAAGTTTTCCTTTAATAAGTTCGTCGCCTATTACTCGTTAACTTGTAAAAGCCTACATAGCCGTGATAGTTTTCCTTTTATGTTTGTATGTATGTGCTACTGCCCTGAATTTTTTCATGTTTCTGCAATTAACCTTTTAGCCGGGAGAGGGCGGACACCCTACTCGGACGAAAATTTGCGCTGTAAAGCTTAATATTTCGCAAACGGAATCCTAAATCGAAAAATGGTTATTTCTACATCTACAAATTTTAAACGAGCAATCCAATGATACCTTACACTGTGGTGTAGGCGAGAAAAAAATTGCATCTCTAATTTAAGTGTAGGGAGGGGAGGTGCCCAAAAGATTTTTTTTTCATATTATATTAGGGGTTAAAGTATGAAATTGCCGTTTTATTGCAATAGGTTCTTTGAATTGACATAGAATCTTCATGGTTTGAGGTTTTCGAATGAAACTTTTTTTCAAATAATAATATGGTTTCTATGATGTTCTTTTTTAAAAAAATGTGAAACATTTGAATATCGACTTTCAATTGTTTTTGTTATTCAATTTAGACAAGAAAGATGGATACTGCGAAAATTCGAGAATATTCAAATGTTTCACATTTTTAAAAAAAAGAACATCATAGAAACCATTTGAAAAAAGTTTCATTCGAAAACCTCAAACCATGAAGATTCTATGTCAATTCAAAGAACCTATTGCAATAAAACGGCAATTTCATACTTTAACCCCTATTATTATACCGTTTTGTCGGCGTAATAAATATGTATATCAATGCCAAATTTCAGCTCTCTAATACTTATCATCTCTTTGCTAAGCCTCGGACGAATAGACGGACAGACAGACGGACGGACATGGCAAAACTATAAGGGTTCTTTGTTGACTACGGAACCCTAAAAACATGCACGATACCGATAAGTTTCATCTAGATAGTTTAGATAGGTGTAAGTAAGGTAACCCTCTCTCGCAGTTTAGAAGCTATTAGATGCAAAATACGAATATTTAAAAAAAAATCCGAAAGGGAGGTTCGGTCGCAGTGGTTAGCATGTTTTACGCACTGCTTAACAGAATCGCATGCCTGACATATGGTGCCTTCCCATCTTGACTTCGTTCCGACTTTTCTCAGTTTTTAGAAAGATCCCATTTAATTTTTACGTAGTATATAATTGTAAAGTTATGTATTAAGATTATACATTTTTTATGTTTATTATAAGCTCTTTTCTTTTGTATAGAGTACGGTGTTTTGTGCTCTAAGTACTCTGTCTTAAAGCGCCAATTTGTGTTAGACTAGAGTGCAGTTCTTCTGACTGAAGCTTATGTGTCAGCCTCTGAATAATTATACTTCTTCGTTGGGAATAACCCGCCAAAATCGCATGCCTGTCGGTGTCATCGGCAAAATTTCCACGTCGAAAAATCGCAAGTCTAAAAATTCACCGCGTTCGTTACTTTCGAATTTTACTCGTTTATGCTCAAAAGATTTTGGTGGAATCTCTTGAAGCTAAATGTCGAGATTTTTGGCTTTGCTCCAGAATTTTAGGATCGAGAAGGAGTCCGATTTTAATGATCTGAGAACAAAGGCTGTCGGTAGAGTACCAGAGTGATGTAATTAGGTGCGTAAGTCCCGATTTCTCGTTCACTAATAACTTAAACCACGGTTAACAGCTGTCAGTTGGCCAAAGCGCATAAAAAACAACTGGCGGCTGTTAACTACATTAACAAACGGTCAATGTACGAGAGACCGGGAGTAGTACTTAACCGAAGTTCAAATTACTTTCACTGTCATAAGTTTACTTTTAAAGACTCGCGACGCTTATACAATGGTTATGCAATTAACGGGTGTATCCGCGATTGTCAGTTAGGAAAAGTTAATTACCTTTATTCCCGACGTTGCTGCGTTTCGTTCCTTGTCAAAGCACCATAACTCAAATACTTATGTTTATCAGAAACATTGAAGTTATGAAACCGACGGAATCTTAACCACGATTATGAATTTTGCACTGACTTTTTGGAATATGATATTGAATAATTTTATTATGCAAGTGTGGTAGATGTCAAAATTATTAGCTAGGTTCCTATTTAACTAAATTTGCTTCTCTTTTTTTTCATTTTACAATTTTTCGACTTTTCGGTACTTTTGCAAATGCCGTCGTCTCGGTAGATTCTATCGAGACCACGGGACTTGCAAAAGAAAAAAAATTTAATTTAAAAAAAGTTTTTATTATGTCTAGTTTTTAAGATGATCTCATACAGTTAAATTCTGATTTGTTACTGTTTCCTTCAGACATATAAATAATGTTGTGTGAGGTATGGCTGAATTTGAAAATTAAAATTAATGTAAACTTTGGTGTTTCTATTTTAAATAGCAACTGTTACTACTAAATGCGTAACCCATGTCCAAGGTAGCGGTGGTAGCCTAGTGGGTAGAGCATTGGACTCGGAAGTGAAAGAGCAGGTTCCATTCCCAGTACCTATTATTATTATTTATTTACTTCAGATGAAACATCCATAAATAGTTAGTAAGTGACTTAGACTATGTTAGTGCATATAAAGGTGCATCATATAAAGGTGCATGTAAAAACTATATGACTTTGTTTTCTAAGTTATATACATTTGTGAAGTTATAGTAGCAATGCCACTCGCAAATTTGAAGGAAAACATCGTGAGGAAACCTGATTTTCTGAGCCGTTCACATACCTTAGCGCTTGAAATCGCCAATCCGCGGTGGGCACGCGTGGTGATTGCCCATCCTCTCTTTCTCAAGAAGGCCTATGCCCTACAGTGGGACGTATATAGGCTGCTTATGTTATGTAAGCTCACAATAAATATTCTTGATTTACTTTTTATTAATAAAGAAACCTAAGAAAGAAGAAAGAAAGAATTGAAAGAATTGGTTTCAGGAATTGCACAATTTTGAGATAATCCTGTTTAGTTGTATTATGTCGATTCTTAAGCTGAAATTATACTCCGTAAATTTATTTGTTCTGAGGCCTGTTTAACAGAACTACAATTTATGGTTTACTATTACAATTCCATGTACATTGCAAAGTCGATAAATCCAAAGATTAACAAATTAATAGGAAGACACGGCAACGCACAGCACATCGAATTCTCATTTTTATTTATTTATTTTATTTTATTTAATTAGGACCACCAACAAGATACACACCAATACATTCACAACAGACAACAAAACCAAAAATAAGCTAAGTGTTATCTCACTTACAGGCAGCCACAACATGCGCCGTCAGTATTATGTTACATGAGGAACTAAAGCTAAAGATTAAATCTAGATAACACCGGTTTGAGCCTCTGAGCTTCGACAATGAATGCTACATATCAAGTTTAACATTATACATTCAGAAATGGGTCCAACCTCAGAGGGATGACAGGATACTTCTTTTAAACTTTGCACAGGAGTCAGAGAATATGTCGATGTCGATGTTGAGAGACTTGGCTAAGGCGTTATGTTGCGATATGAGCCGTTGCATAGTACAAAAATGACCAAGATTACTCTTTGATGGAGTTCCTGCAAAAGGTGTGTATTTAGAACGACGAGGTAGTTTAAATGGTGCATTGAACTTGATTTTCGACAGAAGTTGCGGGCAATCAATCCTGTTATTAAGTAATTTGAAAAGAAACATTTGGTCAAGCAATTTTCTGCGGTCACAAAGGCTGATTAACTTGAAATGTTTGAGACGGTCGTTATAGGAAGGAAGCTTTTTTGCTAAGTTGCAACTAAAAGAAAGATGCCACAAAAATCGCTTTTGGACTCTTTCAAGCCGCTTGACGTAAATATTATAATGCGGATTCCAGAGAACACTGCAGTATTCCAAACCACTCCGTACAAGCGAATTATAGATAGATATTTTGGTTGAAGCCATCTTAAATCCCTTGCAGTTCCTCAGGACAAATCCCAACATCTTGAAACTTTTAGCCACCAATTTGTCGATGTGAATGTTAAACCGCAGTTTATTATCCAATTCAACGCCAAGATCGCGAATTGAAGATACCTCAGTTAACTTATGACCCTTAATATTGTATTGAAAGGTGATGTCTTTACGATCGCGAGAAAATCTAATCTGGAAACACTTCTTTACATTAAGGGACATTCCATTAATATCACACCAGTCAGCGAGTCTATCAATATCCCTCTGCATCCTAATACAGTCATGAGTACTTTTAATTGAATGCATGATTTTTAAGTCATCAGCAAATAAATAAAACTTTGTATGATGGAAGCAATCTACGATATCATTAATAAACATGTTGAAGAAGAGGGGACCCAGGTGGGATCCTTGGGGAACACCTGATTTATTTAAGTATGGATTAGATTTGTCGCCCTTGACCACCACCACAGAAGTTCTCTCACTTAGGTAAGATGCACACCACTCCAGCAGGCTTCCGGCAATTCCATAGTTGCTAAGTTTATTAATGAGAATGCTATGGTCCACCTTATCGAAAGCCTTGCTGAAGTCCGTATACACCACATCTACTGGGACTTTGGAGTCCACTGAGGCAATAACGTCATCCACAAATGAAACCAAGTTTGTAAGTGTAGAACGGGCTTTAAAAAATCCATGCTGATGAGGAGTGATGTTTGATTTGCAGTGCCATGTTATAATGGGGACAATAAGAGACTCAAAAACTTTTGCGAAAACACTCAAAATGGATATAGGTCTATAGTTCTCAATTGAATTAGACTCGCCAGCTTTAAATATAGGCACTACTAAGGTCTCTTTCCAGGCCGTTGGAAAATAACCAGACTTAAGAGAGGCGTTGAATATCACGGTCAGGGGATTAGAAAGTTCTTTTGCACACATAGCCACGAATACCGATGGAATCCCATCAGGACCAGCACCCTTAAAGTGGTCCAGTCTTTTGAGGGCTCTAAGAACGGGGTCCTGCTGTTTGACCAAAAGTCATTTGTCAAAATTACACTTGACAAACAATGTTTGCCAAAAAATGCTTTCGCCAATTGATCATTTTACTACTAATCATTTTACAAATGACTCACTTATCCAAATGATCAACACTTAAATTTACATTTTACAAATAATTATTTTACTTAATGAACATTTAACAACTGAGTTATCAGACAAAACTACTATTGGTCTAAAAACGTTTGATAAAATGTATTATTTGACAAATGTTTCGTTTATTAAAAAATAGGTAAATTTGGTTAGGTTAGGTTAGAACAGTGACCACAAAACGCGCGAGCCGAGCGAGCGAAGCGAGCGTGCCGCGGCAGCGGCCGGCGAAGCGCCAGAAAATACTACTGTGGATTTATGTATGGCCAATTTTTGTAGACGAATAAAGAAATTGAGGAAAATAAATAAAAAAAAGTAAAATAGTTTAAGTATTAGTTGATATATTTTATCTAGACAGAATGGAAAAAACATAGGTACCAAAAAACTTAAACAAATTTTGGTTAGGTTAGGTTAGAACAGTGACCACAAAACGCGCGAGCCGAGCGAGCGAAGCGAGCGTGCCGCGGCAGCGGCCGGCGAAGCGCCAGAAAATACTACTGTTGATTTATGTATGGCCAATATTTTTAGATTATTAATGATGAACATTCATTTAAATTCATGATGATGACGATTCAATTAAAAATTAATTGAATGCCTAAGTATCTAATCTTGTAGCTTACCTGTAAATATAAAATGATACCAAATAATGCATTTATCCTCAAATGTCAGTGCAACAAATTCATGCTCACGGCGATACGCGGGTAGCGGAATAATTTACCCAACAGACTAAATCGTAATGTTGAAAAAAGAAGTGCAATTTTATAAAATAACATTTTGTTAAATGACATTTGGACAAATGCTTCATTTGCGAAACATATTATTTGGTGAAATTAAAAAAGGTCAATTGACATTTTAATATTCAAAACATTTAACAAATACAGTGTTTGCTAATGGATCATTTGCTAAGTGAGTTTTTGTAAGATGATACTTTTGTCAAATGTCTCGTTTGCCAAATGAACATTTGGTTAAACGTTGTTTGTCGAATGACCATTTGTCAATAATTTTTTGGTCAACCATTAGTAATCCCTAAGAACGCTATCAGAAGAGAGATGAATAGTTTGCAAGAAGTTGCTATTGTAAGCTTGTTTTTTATTTATATTGGGTGGTTTATTAGATAAATTAGAAGTGAAAACAGACGAAAAATTTATTGCAAACAGGTTAGAGATTTCGTTTCCATTGCAAGCTTTAAGGCTTCCCAGATGCATTTCAGCAGGGTAATTACTAGAGGAGGAGCGTTTATTTTTAACAAAAGACCAAAAAAGTTTAGGGTTTGAAGAAATTGATGACTCCAGACGAAACAAATAGTTCTTGTAGCATTCAGACTCCAGCTTTTCACACCTTTTCTTTAAAAGTTGGTAGGAAATAACATCTAAAGGGTTATGGTATTTACGTATACGAATACGAATCTTGTATTTTTCATTTAACAGGCGGATGAGGTCATATTTAAACCAGGCTGGATATAATCCGTTTTTCGTTTTTGTAAGAGGGACATGTTTAATTATCAAGTCCTTGAGTGCTGAGTAAAAAACCGACAACATATCATCAAGAGAATCGCAGTTACCAAACTCGCTGTCCCAATCTATGATTTTAAGAGCATTTAATATTATGTTATAGTCAGCTTTAAAATAGTTAAATTTCAGTACAGGCTTATTGGACAGTACCTTTGCACGAGAAATGGATACTGAAAACTCTAGCGGAGGGTGTAAAGGATCAACAGGAACCAAGGGATCATTTGCTTTTAAAAGCCCAGAGATAGGTATTTTTCCAAGAGTCAAATCAAGGATTTTGTCCTTAGAGTTAAGACAATTGTTGTACTGCTGGAGATCGTTTTGAGCCAAGAAATCAAGTAAAGTATGGGAGAGAGCGCTATTACATTGTACAGTAGCAGATAGGCCAGCAGAGTTTAGGTTAGAGCTGCTAGGTGACCATTCGATGCAACTGAGATTGAAATCGCCTGCTATTAGTGTGTTAGTCTGATCCTCCATGACTCTATTTGCGTTGCTAATAAACTCTTCTAATATGTGTTTTTGAATAGGAGGTGGCAAATAGACACAAGAGAGATATAATTTTTCTAGCTTATTGTTATTATTCCGGACATCAATTGCCACCCATACATCTTCACATTGGCTCTCTAAGCTTTGCAACCGACAAGAGTTCAGAGAGTTAGATACCGCTATCAAGACGCCACCACCTTTCTTGTAGGCGTGGAAACCACTTGATTCCCGATCGCGCCTGTAGACCATATACCTACCATCAAAAAGTTCAGAGTCAAAAATACTAGAATTCAGCCAAGTCTCACAAAGCATTATGACGTCATAGTTGCAACGAGATACATTATTAAAAAATTCAATTGTCTTAGTCCTAAGACCTCTAACGTTTTGGAAATAAATACTTAACAAACTGAATGTAGTATAATGAGACAAACACATGCAAAAAAAACGGTTTTTAAACAACTATAACTACTGAAGATTATTAAGTGTATTTAAATTATGGACTGTGATGTAACTAGATCCATCGACCTTTCGCATATAAATTTTCCCTTGTTTGACCCAGACATATTTGTAGCCGAGCTCTCTCGCTTTTGCTCTAGCGGCAGCATGCAAAGCTTTGTTGGCGATCGTAAGATGTTCCACGACGTATACAGGCTTTTTGTCCCCGCCTATTCCTAAATGGGCAGAGCTAAGCTTGTCCTGGGGATGCGCTTTATTGAATTGAATCACTGAAGCCAAAAGAGAGTCTCTTATGCGTGGAGTAGCGAGTTGAACCACAATGGAGCGGGGCCTGTTACTTTCTGTGTTCAGTTTGGCAATTCGCGTGCAGTGGTGAATGTCAGTTTCCTTTAAATTGCAAGATGTAATTTTGCTTAACTGAGTGACAATATTGACCACGTTTTCGGCCTTGTGCTCAGGAACACATTGGATCTCTAAATTATCCGAACGAGCAAACTGTTCCGCCTGTGCCAGTCGATTGCTGAGATCAGATACGGTAGTCTTAAGAACCATATTGTCTTTCTTGAGTTCCGTGATTACCATCGACTGAGATTCAAATTGCGTTTTGAATGAATCATACTTCGCGTCAATGAGATTCATCGCCGATGCAATCTGATCCATCTCCCCCCTAATCTCCTTCAGTTTTCCATCAATCACCTTGTTGATCCTGACCATAAGCTTATCAGTGTGACTTTCGAGTTCTTCTTGGATAATTTTCCTGATCATTTCGCTAGAAAGTGTATTTTCAGACGAGGCATCTGGAATCTTTCGCTGCGGTGATTTATTTTTCCCTGGCTCATTCTTTTTGTCACTTCCTGACTTTTTGTTGGCATAATTTGTTCTCATAATAAACTACGAATTGTAGTTTTATGAAAGGCGGCCTTGTTGTTATTGACACACAATGCCACCTTTAAACTGACTCATTAGTAAACTTTCTTTTCCTTTTAACTCCCAAAGTGGTTACGAAAGCTGTTATTTTAATTTCTTAGCAAAAGGTTTAATTAAAATAATTTTCTGAAAGGGCTTATGCGGGGCAAAGTAAACACTGCTGATTGAAACCCGTCCAGTGCCAATTCCAGTTTCACCCGAATAGTATTGTTCCACTTTCACCCGAATAGCTCAACCCTTTCTAGTTATTATCAAATATTCGTACTGACCATTTATGTGCCGTGGCTGGAAATATTATTTACATTATGCCCGATCACGAATAAAAAACCTGTTGGGCAGCTATTAAAGCCTATGTCCGTCACACTGTAGGTCACAAGTCTTCTCTCAGAGAAGGCAGAGAAGGGTACGGAGAAAGTTTTATATTATGTAAACACGGCTCTCAGGTTGCCTGACGACATCTTCCTTCATATTTTTCGAATGGTACGATGCACTGTTTGTATTCCTTAATAAATTAATAAATGGTAGGTATTGCTATGACAAATTCTCAAGTGTATATAAAAAACCGGCCAAGTACTGTACCATTATCTATACAACATTAGATACAAAGATCGAGAAAAAAAGTCAAAAAATCACGTTTGTTGCATGGGAGCCCCCCTTAAATATTTATTTTATTATAATTTAATTATTTATTTTTGAAGCGAATATAGAACTAAATATTCTGTGAATAGGTCTACCTGTTGCCGTTATTAATATCGAGAAAAAAACGGCAAAAATTTGTTTTGTTGTATGGGAGCATCCCCTTAAATATTTATTTTATTCTCTTTTTAGTATTTTTTGTTATAGCGGCAACAGAAATACATTATCTGTGAAAATTTCAACCGCCTAGCTATCACGGTTCATGAGATACAGCCTGGTGACAGACAGACAGATAGACAGACGGACAGACAGACAGACAGACAGACAGACAGATGGACAGACGGACAGACAGACAGACAGACAGATGGACAGTGAAGTCTTAGTAATAGGGTCCCGTTTGGCATCCTTTGGGTACGGAACCGCAAAAACAAAGTCTTTATTCATTTAGGGATTCGAACCCATGAATTCTTAAATGTGAGGCAAGCATTTTATGGGTCATGCTACCACTGTTATTGGTAACCATCAAGGTTTTCTAAATACAATTTTTTTTGGGTTATCCTTTTGGTTCCTGTCGACTCTTGTCTCATATTCAGTTATTTTTTATTTTCCTTTCCTTACTTGTGGAACTTTGTTTGTGGAACCTTAACCGTAGGCACTCTGCTTTATTTGCAAGTAGATCCTTCTGTTAATTTTTTTTAACAACGACACATTAAAGTCATCTTCCCGAACTAGGATCTCCTATGCTCAGAGAAATATAAAATCGAATATAAACAATCTAGAAGCGGGAATTGCCCTTACACCCCAGAGTTGGTAATCGAGTATGTTATCGCCAGACCAATGCGGCAATCCACCCTAACTTTAGCCTATAATCTATAATGGTAAATTAGGTGAATGAACCCATATAACACATTTTTTCAAACATTTTTTTCGTGTTTTCGTAACGGTCGAACATTCCAGGCGATCAAGTAACATACTTCGGCAGTTTATTTGATGTCCCTCTGTTTCTAACGAAAATAAAATCAATCGAACCCTTTCAAACTTTCACCAAATGTTTTTCTTACTTCTTATTTTTATCGGAAAAAAACCCCTTATAAATATAGGATAAAATATGTAAATTACTACTCCCGTATTTTGCCCTAGTGCCCTAGTGAACCTGAGTCTCTCGCTTCAGAGTCCAATGTTCTACCCCTGGTGGGTGGGTGGCTGCCACTCCTAGGTAAAATACCGGTATGAGATTCTTAAGCTTGAAGATTGTTTGTGAACACTTGAAAATTATTTGTGATGCGAGCAAGCCTTCTTCTTTTATAGCGCGTTTATACCGCTAGAATGTTGTTTCAGGTGCTATTGCTAAACACTCGGTTCACGCCTGACAAAAATAAAGGACATGATGGAATGAAGATTTTACAGGAAGGACTTTATTCGAGTAGGTAATACACCGGCATATGCTAATCAATGTTTGTTTATCAAGTTACTTAACTACATATCTGAATTTGTGGTAGCAATACCACTCGTTAACTGTAAAGGAAAACATAGTGAAGAAACCCGAATGTCTGATGCGTTCTCATGCCCTATCGATCGAAATTGTCAATCCGCGGTGGGCACCCTTGGTTATGGTGACTATACTCTCTCTCTCTCTCGGGGAGAAGATATGTGCCCTGCAGTGGGATGTACATGGCTGCTTATGTATGTATGTTATGCTTATCATTATCATCATCATCATCATTCAGGCACAAAAAGTCCACTGCTGAACATGGGCCTCCTCCATGGATTTCCAAAAAGACCGGTTGGAAGCGGCTTGTATCCATCTTTCTGCCACTTGGATGAGGTCATGTATGTTTGTTAATCTTACGTATGTACCTATGTAAGCTCACGGCTCAAGGGCTTAATTTTCGGAAATATCTAGAATAAACTTACTCGGATGACACAACATAAAGTCATGCCTTAATTCCGGAGGGGTAGGCAAATATCACGGTTGGCTACTTGCCACGATCCTGACAAATCTGTTTCGCTTCATCAATATCTTCATAACTAAGGTTAGCTAGTAGATAATTCTAAGTAGCATTAAGCTCTCTTATGTGCAAAAGTATGTGTTTAAATGCATCTGCATACCATGCGAGAGGTCCCGGGTTCGAATCCCGGCTGGTGACAAAAAAAAACTCCCATGTCTTGAATGTATACAGGTTCGCGATGTCGTTGTTTCTGGTTCCCACGACACAGGGTATCCTAGTGTGGGGCCAGAAGCAATGTATGTGCCTGTCTGAAAATGTTAAAAAAAAAAAAAAAAAAAAAAAAATTTAAAGATAATAAATTAAATAAGTCATCAATCAGTCCAAACTCATCCACTGCTGGACATAGGCCTCCCAAGGCACGCCACTTCTTTCTGTCCTCGGCCATTCTTATTCAGCCGCTGCCAGCCATCTGCCTCAGATCGTCGGTCCAGTGAGCTGACAGGCGTCCTACCTCGGCTACGTTTTCCAGTTAAAGAAATTAGGAAAGAAAGACATTTAATGGATCAAATTGCATGACATTTTATTGGGACAGTTCATAGACTTCACTCGAAAACCTTGGCTGAATCAACTGAAACTATTTATTAAAATGCTATCAATATTTATTGTTCTCGAGCATCTAATACTAACAAAACGCACGGCACTGATTATTTAATCGTTATGCCTAACGGTTTATTTTTTGTATAAAAAAAGTACTATTGAAATAACGCCAAAAACCGTTTCTTCGATATCATTCAAATTGAACCACTTCCTACAAGCAGAAGCAGAAGCAAGCAAGGCTGATGATGATGATGATAATTTTATCACAACCTACTTCTATTATTTGTAAAGATAATTAGGTCTTAAGAATAATTTAATAAGTTGTTTTAAAACCACTTTATGTTTTCAATTTTGTAGAATTAGTTGTGTAGCAAGTTTGTAGTTGTGTGGTAAATTAGTTTTGATAAAGTTGTAAGATTTGTTTTATGGCTAAAAACGAAATAAAAAAATTATACAGTTCCTTCAACATTCAATACATTTTTTTCCCTGAAACAGCAACCCCTCTTCCAAATCGCATTTGATTCCAAAATCTACTTCGCACGCAAAAAGAAAACTGTTCCAATTATTGCATTCACACGACGAAGTTTATCTTAGAACCGTTTCATTGTGGGCCGGAACTTCCCATTAAATAAAAGTGACAGAACGTTAAGTAGGTACTACGATACTAGGAATGAAGTATCGAATTCTGTTTCTTAATCTTAACTGTCATCATATGCCATTTTCTAAATTATTTTTATTACTTGATTGTAGTTTATTTGTACAAACTGTGTATGAACATCGCGAGTGCTTAAAAATACTTTTGAAATTACGAGTACTGAAGAAACGGTTTTCAAGATGTTCGTTATTTCAGTAACACTTTGTATTACAAAAACACCCTAATATCTAAAACTCGTTTTAGCAGCATCTCGGCTTGCCGCGCCGCAACGCGTCGCATGTGGCTGTAGCCAAGAGGTAAAGCGGAAGTTACACAAGGAGAGTTTCCTGCACGCGAGCGGCGAATAATCGTATGCGATTTTTCCATGGCAAAACTCACCATTCGATTCTCGCCTGGCTGCGGTTACATTTTGGCAAAAACTCATATTAATCAAGCGATTCTCGAATGTAAGTATAACAGGCGAGACTAACTTTTCTTAATGTTTACACTACAAGCGAGTAATCGTAGATCTATAGACGCATACGTGTCTCATATAAACAATGCTCGGGCGAGAATCACAAGTGTCGATGCGAGACTCGCGCTAATAATTCTGTACTGATTTTGACACAAGACTCGCTATTCGTGACCTACATTGTTCATAGGCGTATAAATCTGGTATCTCATTAGAGCTGCAATTACAAGTACACCTTGTGCCACCTCCGAAGATATTATAGCACCACCTACTCGTATTACACTACTAGACTAAGCAATATGTCGTGTTTTTGAATGGCGAAACTCGTAAGAGAAACTCGAATACTTTGTTTACACAGGCTCGCGGCCTAAGAAAGTTTAAGTAGCGATAATTGTGTTCGAGAGGCAAAGCTCGGGGCATTTTGTTTACACTAGGCGACCATAATATTATTGCCTACAAGAAATTGCCACCCGCGTGAGAATTTTTCATTGTGTAACAGCCCCTTAACAGTCAAATTCCACACTACTTGCTTTGGCAAAAGCCAGGATTCTGGCAGGATATGGGGCACATTGCAAAAGAAAATGACATCCCAGTCACATCGCTAACCAGTCACGTTTGTGACTGGCTAGCGATGTGACTGGTTTTCTTTCACAGTTTACTTTTATCCGCATACCACGCGCACGAAGTCTCAGTTTCAGATGAATAAATAAGCAGTTAAATAAATAAAGTGGCTTGTAAATATCAAAGCGCAGGTGTGAGAGCAGCACTAGAGTCTTGTTTTATAGAAGTTTTATAAGCAACAAACCTCGATCGACCAAGTTACAGATGGCGAAGAAGGGATGTTCAAAACTTCTTAGCGCTCTAACTAGAATATGAAAGCATAAAGAAAAGAAGGATCACTTTGATTTCTTTACAAATAGTATTTTTAAGAGACTTCAAAGAAGGAGGAGGTTATCAATTCGACGCGTTTGTTTTTTTTTATTTATTTTTTGGCTATGTTCTCGCATAACTCCGTCAAATGCTAACCGATTTTGTCAATTCTTTTTTTATTCGAATAGATATAACGTCTCATTGGACCCATTTTAATTTGGTGAAGATTCAGAGATGGAGAACGGAACTCTAAATAAATAGCATCGGAGCAGTAAATAAGGCCTAATGGGGCGAATCCTTTAGTAATGTCCCTATGTTTCGTAAAATATCGTAAAAGTAGTCCCAATGTAATTTGGTGATGTTTTGGTGAAGACCTGCGGAGACGGAAATTGAGAACTTAAAATTTTAAAGCAACGAATTAAGTAGGGTAAATTATTGGTATAAGGGACTAGTTTATTTTTCTCTCGCTCCCCCACTAAAAATTGAAAAATAAAATTTTTAAAATAAAAAATAAAAACCGACTTCAAAACACTACAGCACTAAAAAGTTACAAATTATTTAAAATAATGCCTTTAAATTAGAAGTATACATGTAGGTATTGTAGAAGTTTAATTTGTACTCGGTGCCCAGTTCCATGACCAGGACATATGTTTTGGGCACCGACTACAAATTATACTTGTTGAATACCTACATGTATATATACTTCTAATTTAAAGGCATTCTTATAAATTATTTCTAACTTTTTAGTGCTGTACCTACTGTTTTGTAGTCGGTTTTTATTTTTATTTCTCACAATACGAATAGATAGAACTACCTATTTGGTCGAAGCATTCTTTTTGTATACAAAACGGATGACAATGATTTATCTATCCTAAAGTACAGAAGTGAGTAAAAACTCAGGCGTTTCGAGCGTTAGAGTATGACTGAGCGTTTCTTTGCTTACTTTCCTTCTTTCGCTTCATGAGTATGGGGAATATCAAAACTTGACCTTGAAAATTGATTTGAAATTACTGATATCATGTCATGTATGTATTAGTATTATCAATACCATATTATTAACAATTTCGAGTCATATCACTGTGCAATATCTGGACAATACGACATGACAGATGCAACGTTGATTTCGTTGCATTCAAACAAAAAAATATATTTTTGAAATACTTACTATGAAATAGATAGGGAACACTTTATTGGACATAAAAATGTAAATTACACAGATATTTCTTATGCTAAGAGTACAAATGGTGGCCTTATCACTACAAGTGGTCTCTTCCAGACAAATATTTTTGAATACGAATTTCAAAAATATTTTTTATCAATATTTTTCAATATTTTTTTTTACCTCTTCCTTGCATTATTTCGATGAATAATTGACTTAGGACAGGCAAACAGTTTGGTAGACATTATTTGTTCATATTTGAAGATTTCTATCAACGGCTTATTTATATGCAGATCAAAGCTGAATAAAATTCAATAAAATTCAAGGAACCCACATTAGACCTTCTCACAATTCTTCTATGCTTGCCGTTTTGTTAGCTTCTACTAAGTCAATCACTGTGAAAAGCGTAAACATAATTCAAGAATTGGCATTGAATCGCAGTGTGTTATTGTGTGAAAGCTTGACACTTTGGCTGACAGACGTGTTTCAAACACAGTGTACATTCTTGTCCCGAAACAACGCCGTTGTAATGAATGACCTCATTATCGAAGGTTAGAAAGAAAGGTGTTCTGCACTTGAAGGGAGTAATAATATCACTAATATCTCATAAATCTTTCCTCTCTAGAGCATAGGTCACATTGAACTTTATATGTACCTATTATGTGTTAGTGCATCAGATACCCCAGAGCAAGGATGCGGTCTGCCCTAGAGCAGTCTTTCCCAAAGTGGGCGATAACACCCCCTTGTGGGTAGGGAATGCAATCTTGGGCCAAGATTGACCATTCAAGATCTTGGAGTCTCTTTTCGGAATCAAGATTGGTCAGTTCAAGATCTTGTCAAGATTCGGGTCAAGATCTTGGTCTCAAATCAAGATTATCGGGATTATTCCAGATTGAGCAGAATAATTAAAAAAGGCGTTATTTTTGAGTCAAATTCTGTAAATTGAGAGTAACCAGTATTTTTGGATTATTTTATATAATTGAGTATACTTTTCAAAGTAAACAACTTTCCATGAACACAATAATCAACGTTTATTTCAAAAATTTACAAGAAACAATCAAGATTTTAGTGACTATAATAATAAATGCAATACATTATTGCATTTATTTTATTTTAATCATTAAAATGTTGATTGTTTCTTGCCAACAATGCAATGAGATCATAATTAGTATAACCTATAAATGAAATTAAGAGCAAAAAACATTAAACATTTTGAAAATAGCTTCTCAAGAAGCATAATACACTTAAAGTGTCATCACCCAATCGGCACCGTATATCAGTGGCTAAATAGCCCGCGGCTGAAAAGGCCCTTTCTGCCTCCACGCTAGTTAGGACGAAAGTTAAAAGGCTGTTAAAAGCGAATTTTAGATATTGCCCCCGTTCTCCTCCGTATTCGTAAAGATTCATTTCTTTTTTCAAAATTGCGTCAATTTTGTCAGAAATCAGCGCTTTGGGTTGCAATTCCCGCTCCGTTGCTAGTCGCCAGTCAGACGGTCGGCCGAGCGCGGCGCGGCGCGTGAGACGGCTCAGGCGAGACAGCAGCGTTGCCATTTGGCAACTTTGGTTGCCATTTTGGCAACATTTGACCCTTCGTGGCAACCAAATGGCAACCAAGCTCAAATGGCAACTTTTTGGCAACTTTTCGATTTGTCGCGCGATCATCAGTAAAAGAATATCGACTATCTTTCGCAGATGAAATGAACGCATCGAATTGAACAAAATCAAAATCTTGAACGCATTTTTATTAATGAAAACAATATATAATTAGTAGACAAACAAATTGTACCCCTATTTCTACACAAAGAAGGCCTTGTCTGCAAAGGGTGTTTTTGGTTTGTGTTCGACTTTGTCTCAAATAATGTGAATTTCAGCCTATTTTTTTTTAAACACAACTAGGTACTTACTAAATATTAATGAAATTCAGTTAATAAAATTCAGTATGTAACATTTCTGAATATTACTTTGTATTCAAAACTTATTCGTCTAAACTAAAACTCCTATCAGTTTTGCCGCGCATTTCGCGCGAGTGTCAAGCAAGACTACACTACAGGTAGATTCCATTTCAGTTTTACTCTTTATATATTTTGTAAAACGAAAAATGCTCTAATAAAACATAAAACTAGGCAAACCCTAGTTGCATTCATTTGGATCAAACCTCAGATTCATCATCATCAACCCATTATGTCCCCACCGAGGGGCACGGGTCTCTTCCCTGAGGAAGGTATAGGCCATACTCCACCACGGGGGCCAAGTCCGGATTGGTGGAGGCTTGTAGACTAGTGGCTCGTCTACTGTCAGAAGTAGTCAAGCCGCCCTAAGGCCTCTGACTTGGCTTAACGACTGCCATCTATCGACGGCAGCCGGCACCAACAGCTTAACGTGCCTTGCGAAGCACAGAACCGCTCGGAAAAATGCCACTAGCGTTAGGCATAGACGGCGACCCATCCATGCACTGAACGCGCCCTGTGTTGCTTAACCTTCGTGATCGTTTAAGATCACTCAGGCAGCCGGGGCTACGAGCGACTCACCTCAGATTAGTATTCATTATTACAATACTATAATCTGAGGATCAAACAATTTTTTTTTCATCTTCTTATTCTGCTATGAGAATCAAACAAATTGGTTGGTCTATCCGTCCTCTTTGTCAATGTCAAACAAATGAAAGAAGGAAAGGAAATCAAGGAAAACTGGAAATTGTTGCCATCTTATTATTTTTTAGATAGATGTTCATTTCATCCAAGGATAGGCAATACTACATTTCATAACTAGGGCCGTAAAATAAAGAAAGGCCGATATCGCAGAATTTTAAGGCCCGAGCCGCAGGCGAGGGTCATAAATATGCGATAGAGGGCTTTCTATTTTACAGTCCGTGTTTTGTACACAATTTTATGCCGTCACTTGGCCTTAAAGTGGGTTTTCCCGTACGCGTAGCGTGCCGAAAAACCCGCTTTTTGGCCAGGTGTGGCATAAAGGTTATTATTCTTTATTCACTTTCGGCTGCTTTATTCCCCAGATTATTTTTTTTCATTGACCTGGAATTCACCAATCCAATGTGTAAGTGACTCAACAAACTTCGAAAAACCTAGGCGAGTGTTGTTTTCAGTTACTTAACACTGCTGGTGTTAAGTGCACACTGCTGCTTCGGCATCGTTTTGTCGAGATCTTGAAGATTTTGATTTTAAAAATTTCGTCATGGCGCTTTTTATTTTTAAAAACCCAACCATAAGAAAATTACATACTAACCACTAATTAAAGGAGCTGGGAAATTCATATTCATTTCTTACATGTTTTTAATATTGGATTTAAAATGCATGGGCACTTACACATAATTTTTTATTTTAAATATGAATAAACATTTCAGCTTCTAGAAAAATGTGTTTGTGTTGTTAAAAAGAAGTCTTAATTTATTTTTTATTTTCATTTTTATCTTTTTATTTAAATTTTATAATATTTTTATTTTCAGGAAAACATGGATCAAAATTTTTAAGGAAAATAAATTTTTGGAATTAATTATTAGTCAAGCAAAAGGATTAACCTTTTTGGAAAACAGGATTTTTTTCATTAAAATTTTTATCAACCAAGTTGCAGAGCAATAAACAGTACCCAATAAATAAACTATAATTAATAAAATAAAAACGCGTAGATTTTTTTTACAAATTTTTGTAATGGCAACCGTTGGTTTCAGATAGCAACATTTAAACCTACAAATGGCAACCTGGGTTGAGTAGGCTCTGGCAACACTGCGAGACAGTTCGCGCGTTGCCGCGCAGGTATGAACACGTATGATGTTTCACGCGCGATCAGTCTGAAAATCTTGAAATCCTGTTACAATCTTGGTCTATTTTGCCAAGATCGCGAAAGGGATTTCAAAATTCAAGATTGATGGCCTTCAAGATTGAATCTTGGAAAATCACTCAAGATCTTGGTGGAATCTTGATCTTGCAAGATCAAGATTGCATTCCCTACTTGTGGGCGCTGAGGGGCGGGGGGCGTTAAAGGGCCCAGAAAAAAATGGGGGCGCTGATGTGATTTAAAGGTGCGATGGGTGATTTGTAACTTCATATTTTAAAATTAACTGAAATTAAAATCCTCCTACTACACAACATCCATTTATTTGTTCATATTAACATCCTATTTTATTGTATACTTAAATATAAACTAAAAATATATTACATTTTTATTATTTTTAATGCGTTCTTAATAAGTATCGTTGCGGTGGGCACGCTCATATGAAATTTCAAGCGTTGAAAATGTGCACACTGAGAGAACGCGTGTGCCCTGCAGTGGGATATACATAGGTTACATAAAGAAAATATTATTCAGATTGGAGAACCATCAACGTAAAAATTGTACAAGAAATGCTAAACAAATGTAATTGGACCTCTGTTCCCGCCTCCTACAGAATGGAAGTTCGCAATTTATTCCCGGAGAAATTCAGCCAGAACAATAGCAAAGAATGGATGCTACGGTACAATAGTATCAAAGTTGCCTCTTATCTTATTGTTATGCAGCTCTTACTCCAGCTGAAGTTTCATCGAAATGTGAAAAGTCTCGGTAATTGTAATTTTGTATCTTGGACCCTGTTTCATAGAGTTACAATTCATGGTTTATTATGATTTATGAACGTTACAAAGTCGATTATCTCAGATTAATAAGGAGAAAGACTCCCCTACGCAGTGTACATCGAATTTTCATGATGAACTACGAATATATATATATATATATATATGGAGAGTGTAGTATGTGAAAAATAAAAATCCTTTGCTTACTGGAAGAGGTTTCATATTTATCGACACTGGAGAAATTATTTTCAGTTTTCGCGTTATATTGCGTTATCAATAACATATTGTATACAAAGAACAGTAAAAACCAGTCACAATATCCTTGATAGCACAATAAAACAGGTAAGTAGATACTCACATACAAGATAGAATAGATAAGATAAACTCGAATAGACATTAACATTAAGCATAAATTGTTCATTTCGTTGTATTATATAGGTTTTTCAACGTTTCTCAATTACTTAATTTGCCAAAGAGCACCCAGGCGCCCAGGCACTAGCTGGCCTGAATTGGTAGCTGCCGCGAACCACCGTCGGAAGATCTGTGGCTGAGATCCTATGCTCGCCTAGAAGTCAAAGAACCGACGAAGCATAAGCATAAGCATAATAAGCCTATATGCGTCCCACTGTAGAGCACAGGCCTTCTCTCAAGGAGAGAGTATGGACTTAATCGCCACGCGTGCCCACCGCGGATTGGCGATTTCAAGCGCTGAGGTATGTAAATAGCTCAGACACTCAGGTTTCCTCACGATGTTTTCCTTCACCGTTAGCGTGTGGTATTGCTACTATAACTTCACAATGTACATAACTTAGAAAACCAAGTCATAGGCACATGCCCGCACTTGGGATCGAACCTGGGTCTCTCGCTTCCGAGTCCGATGTTCTACCCACTAGGCTACCAACGCTCTTCTCGCTTCCGAGTCCGATGTTCTACCCACTAGGCTACCAACGCTCTTCTCGCTTCCGAGTCCGATGTTCTACCCACTAGGCTACCAACGCTCTTCTCGCTTCCGAGTCCGATGTTCTACCCACTAGGCTACCAACGCTCTTCTCGCTTCCGAGTCCGATGTTCTACCCACTAGGCTACCAACGCTCTTCTCGCTTCCGAGTCCGATGTTCTACCCACTAGGCTACCAACGCTGAAGAATAAGGCTCAATTACGTACTTCCTTCGGAAATGCCAAGTTAAGTCATGCGGACACCGAAATCCTAAAGTTAGCTTCGCTCGTGTGAGCCTTAACTGAGTCAAGCACCAAACTACTGGCAACTCGAGTTCAATTTCCCAAGGAATTATCATACATCAGCATCATACACCCGACGACGTTCCTAAACAAGTTAGGAAACTAGGCCGACTATCTGTGAACACAAGTAAACCAAGGATTTTTATCTTTATTGAAACCTAAAGACGTTCAGGAATCGAGTCTCGCAGTTTTTCCAAGCTTTTCCCGAATTTCAAAAGCAATTTTTTTATTTGTAGTATACGACGATATTACTTGCCAATTTTCCAGAATAAACAGTGCCTATGTGCAATTCCAGACTATAATAATGATATGGCTCTGTACTTATCAAACCAGATTGAGTATCTATCCGAACTTTAATATTTTTAATCAGTAGTAACGGATGATTCATTTGAAGTTACTTTTTCCAAAACTAAAAAAAATATGAATAAAACAAATTTATCGGGTAATCTTTATTATAATACAAAAGAACCGTTCCTTACATTTACTTTTTAAAGATTATTTCTTTCAAATGTTGTCCGTAACTGCGATTAAGGTGGTCCATTCTGGAGTTCCAGTTTTCGATGACCCGAAATTGAAATTGAAGCCCGTGATCTTCAGAACTTTTGGTACCAACAAGACGGCGCCACTTGCCACACAGCACGTGAAACCATGGCTTTGTTGCGAGAAAAATTTGGTGAACAGTTAATTTCGCGTTTCGGACCAGTCAGTTGGCCGCCTAGATCCTGTGATATCACACCCTTAGACTTTTTTCTGTGGGGTTATGTAAAGTCCAAAGTTTATATGGATAAGCCGCGTACGATTGATCAACTGGAAGCCAACATTACTCGCGTTATTCGCCAAAATGCTCGGTCGGGTCATCGAAAACTGGAACTCTAGAATGGACCACCTTAATCGCAGTTACGGACAACATTTGAAAGAAATAATCTTTAAAAAGTAAATGTAAGGAACGGTTCTTTTGTATTATAATAAAGATTACCCGATAAATTTGTTTTATTCATATTTTTTTTTAGTTTTGGAAAAAGTAGGTAACTCCAAATGAATCACCCGTTAGTAACATTTTTAGAATGTACTTAGGCGAGTGTTAAAATAATGATCAAAAGACAAATTAAGCTCTCGTTTTTATCTTAGGAAAAGTTACTAAAAGTACCTGGACTCTGGGAGCCCGCTTAAACTCGGTTTAAGAAGTATTAAATTGTCGGCGTAAAAAGTCTTAAAAAGTAATTAAAAACTACGTCCATCTTGTCTTCCGTCTTCATCTTCGCTTATATTTTCAGCTTCTGAAAGACACGAGTCTACGACTCGTACGTATCTATCGGAAAAAATTGCCTCTTAATTAAGGGCATACATTGATGATTAGTACATTTCGAACTCCTGAATGATTTATAATGATTGCAAGCTTGTAAAACTCTTTTTTAGAGTTCCGCAGTTGACAAGAAACCCTTGTAGTTCCGCCATATCCGTCCGTCTGTCTGTCTATCTGTCCGTCTGTCTGTCCGCGGCCTAGCTCAGAGACGATTAATACGAGAAAGCTGACAATTGGCATAGACATACATATATACATAGATATACATATATATACATATTAAACACGCCAACAAAACGGTGGAATAAAATCTTGACAAAAAAATTTACACCATAGTGCAGGGTAAAGTTGGATTGGTCGTTAAGAAATATTGTGAGTGTAGGAAGATCATTTTTTATTTAGGGTTCCCTTTGCGAAAAATTAAGCTTTAAGTGTAAATTTTCGTCCGAGTAGGGCATCCCCCCTCTCCTGGCTAAACGGTTGATTGTAGAAAAGTGAATAATTTCAGGGTAGTAGCAGATATAATGAACTTAAAAGGAAAACTAAGTAGGCTTTACAAGTTAACGAGTAAAAAGAAAGAATACTTCGTACAAAATCCATTGAAAATTACGTTGATGAAGTTGTTGGTTCTGTAAAGCATATTAAACCCCCTATTTCTACGGAACACTGCACTGCGCGTGGCCCGACACGCACTTGGCCGCTTTTATACTTCGCTTTACCCAATTACAACGCTTTTAAAAGTATCCATACAAAAAGGCGGTTTTCAAAACTAAAGACTGCTTAACCGGCACCTAACAGGCAAGCACTTATGAGACACCCATTTTTCGTATTTGTTTATTTTATTGATTTGACGCAAGTGAGTCAATATTGTGGGTAAGGTAACGTTAAACCATGCCGCTAATTCCTGGGTAGTTTGACTAGGGTCGGCTTCCACTATCTCTCTTAATTCATCGTTATTCACCTGTGTGGGCGGTCTTCCTCGTGGCTCGTTCTTTAAGTCGAAATTTCCATCACGAAAGCGTTTAAACCAAAATCGCACGGTGCGTTCATTAGTAGACCCCTCTCCAAACGCAGCATTGATATTGCGGGCTGTTACTGCCGCGTTAGTTCCGCGTCGGAACTCGTATACAAAAATCACTCGAATTTTCGCAGTATCCAGCTTTCTTGTCTAAATTGAATAACAAAAACAATGGAAAGTCGATATTCAAATGTTTCACATTTTTTAAAAAAAGAACATCATAGAAACCATTTGAAAAAAGTTTCATTCGAAAACCTCAAACCATGAAGATTCTATGTCAATTCAAAGAACCTATTGCAATAAAACGGCAATTTCATACTTTAACCCCTAATATATATATTTTTTGTCAAGTTTGCTGTTTGTCGTGCTTTTTTTTTTGACGAAGCTTACTTTGAATGTTCTGGTATACTAATGCCTTTGCCTTTTTAGTAAACTGAGCTTGTTATGTATGATAATCTCATATTCAGTACTCACCCTCCAAAGCCATAAATATCGCAGCGCCCATAACACTGTACAGCAGCAAGCACAAGAACAAAAAGAAATGCGTGAACCACTTTTTGGAAAGCAACCTCAGCTTGTTATAGAACCAAAAGGCGGACTTTTCACCGGCACTCAGTCCACTCTTCGCCGTGTTCATGGTGAAGTCCTTGAAGCCTTCGAACTGCTTGAACATAAAGTCTGACGCTTTGTTGTGGTACATGTGCATGAAAGGGTTGAAGTAGGGGTTCATTGTTTGAGGGCCTGACACGTGAGAGGCCGGCGTGCCAGGCGGCCGGCCTTGGAACTTTGTTGGTCCCCAGTAGACGGTGTTAGCTGTGGTGGGTCCTCTCGACGAGGGCGTCGTAGGACTCGGGATCTGAAGAGTTATCTTCGGTCTTTCGAGCTTCTTTGGCGGCGGGGGCGGCGGATGCACCGGGGGCGTGTCCAAGTCACTCATTGTTTTATTTGAACTGTCACTTTCGTCCCAACACTACCACCAAACGAACTGTACTATCTCTTATTTGGCACAAGAAATCTTTGACCTTAAATAAATCGCTGAGACTGCATTGGATGACGCAGCGGTGTTCACTGAAGGCTGCTCGTTTGTGAATGCCTGAAAAGCGCGTCTTAGTCTATTTGTCCCATTATGCACGCTCGTAAAGTTTTCGCGAGTTTTTCCCAAGTTTCGGTGAGTTTCCACCGACGTCCGCGTGCGTAGCGAACGATACTGGACACTGGTTTTATAAATACATGCGCGAGTTGAGTTCGTCTTCCCGTTGTGTCATCCCATCGTGCTAAGCTTAGGTGCAGACGCACCAAATTATCTAGAGATGAAAAATATTAAAATTCAAATGATTTTTATTCATTAGAAAAACAAAGTGTTTTTTTAATAACTCGCGATGCTCATACGTCATACTCATCTAATGTACTGAAAGTTAAAAACGTTAATGAATAGATTCTATGGAGAAGAAGCTAGCAAAGAAACTCCACTTTTATTTATTTTCAAAAAACGTTTTAACTTAGTTAACAGAGAACCTATTTAGAAGCTAAAAATTCCACCCATGCCGGGACTAAAAACTTTTAGCCTCTAAATAGGGTTTTAAAATTGTCCTCAGCACGGGTTAGTGCAACAAAAATGATTTTATTAACAGAGTTTTAATTTAAAGTTATTCTCATGAATATGTTGATAACTAGACACAACCGTGACCTAAATAGGTACCCTTTAACATTATCCGATTGTTTAATAGAGTATAAAAGTTTTTTTATACTTTATACTTTATTAGTCTGCTATTGGCTAAAGAGCTGTGAGGGCACATAATCGGATATACCTACTTACATACTAAAATACAAATACCCTACTTTTGTGCTCCGCCGCAAGTCGGTTATAAAGTGGCGTTACAGTGTTCAGCCTCTACAGTATTTTTTTACACGGAGGGGAGGGAATCAAAATGGTTTAAATTGCATCTCCTAAGCAGGTAATAAATCACTAGATATCCCCTTTTCCCAGTATCCATAAGTGGCCCTGACGTGACGATGACGTCGCCATTGGATCCATTCTCCGGAAAAGTTGGTCGATCAATGTAGGCCCAGAAAGTTGCCAAAATATCCGCCAAGTTCTTTGAACTGATTATGCGCCTGATTTCTCGCAAAGTGTATTTTGGCTAAATGACTAAATGTAACGTCTAGACGTAGGTCTAGTGTTAAGTTGATAGTACAGTAGACCTCACCGCTAGTCATTCAATACTCGAACCAATGTTCGACCGTACGCCATAAAATATTCGATCGTATCCGTCAAAATGAAGGCTGATCTCAACAGTGCTCGGTTGTAGTTTCAAACTATACCTATTAGAGGTCTTGCACAGAAAAATGTTTTAATACAATCGAAGAGGCCATTTTAAAAGATAAATTATTATTATTATTGTTATACTTCAATGTGTGCAACATTGGTAAGTTTTTTTCTCTACGTCTAATACTTTCCATGATATTATAACCCGTCGAAAACTCACTCTAGTCAAGTGGTACCCACAAAAACGCGCCACACAAAATGGGCTCAAACTACATCTTCACACCTTGCATGTAACGCCTAATATACGTAGCGTTTATCAATATTAGAGTTATCTCGTAAAATGACGTTTTATGTACCTATAACTTTATTAAAACCGTTTATAATTTAATGAAAACACTAAAGCTAATAAGTTTTTTACTATCAGAGGAACTTAATTTTTCAAATTTTTTGGTAACCCGAAAACCCCAAAAAAATATAGGTATTTTTCGGGTTTTATTTTTTTCATTTTCCCGTGTTTTTCTGTATATTCTACGGTATAAAAGCAATGTCACTTCATTTCAAGTTCAATGCAAGTTTCCCATTCAATAAACGCAAAAACCTGAGATTTTATCAGTTCCTTATCCTATAATATCCACTAAACAAATGGGACAATTTGGTTAAAGCCAGTCCCATATCCAGGCCGGGTACCTGCCATGGGCGGCACCACGGCACCCTAAAGGGGTAAGGGAAAGTAAGGTGTTTGAAAACAACTTGATTTACTAACGCGCCAGGGCACACAGAGGGTCCAGCGCAAGGCGATGTACCTACGTAGAGGTTTTTTGGAAATTTAATGGTTACCAAACCTGCCTGCCTGAGGTGGTCACATACCTCAACGCTTGAAAGTGCCTATCAGCCTCTATCTCGGAGAGAAGGCATTGTGTCCTGCAGTAGGAAGTATAATAAGCTGCTTATATGGAACGTCTAGGTAATTATGGGCTTAAGCACCACGCTCGATCCACGATTCGTTCCGTGTGGCGCCGGATTCGAAATAGCGTCACTCGATTTCCTTCCGTGAATGTCGTAGAAGGCGACTAAGGAAATCAATTACCAGGAGACGGGCAGCAGCGTCTTCCTAAGATTCCAACCGCAGATTATGGCAAAACTCTTCATGGTTATGAAAGCCACGAAGGAGGCCTATGTCCTGCAGTGGGCGTCAAATGGCTGATGATGATGAATCACCACGCTTGCATACCGCAGATTGGCGATTTCAAACTCAAAGGTAAGTGAACGCCTCAGACACTCCGCTTTCCTCACGATGTTTTTCTTCGCGTTAGCGAGTGGTATTGCTGCTACAAATTCGCAAATATAAATAAGTTCTATGCATTTTCTTATTATTAACCGACTTCAAAAACGGATGTTACACTTCTCACAATTATACTTCTACAATACCTTCATGTACGTAACGACTTCGAATTTAAAGATCATATTTGTTTAAATTATTTTAGTGTTTTAGTGCTGTAGTGTTTTGAAGTCGGTTTTTATTTTTAATTTTTAAAGCTGTCATGAGCATTTCTTCAATAACCAAGGTGCAAGTCTATTACATAAATAGATAACGTATTCGTTCGTCCGCCCGGCGGGTGCCAATCAGCGTCCTGTACCGGGCGCCAGCTCCGTGCCGTGACGTGACTCATGCATAGTCATGTCTCTTGAAAATAATGCCATGTCAGTGACACCTCCCATAATAACCAGTTGCTGTCTCCGAGTCACCGCCACAAAACACACATAATAATTGTTTATGGTAGAGACTCCTTATTGTATTTTTGAATGAAAAAAAGTCTTGATAGCATAATATAAATCCCGGAGGGTAGGCAGTCACCAGGATTTCCCACTTGCCACGATCCTGACAGATCTCTTTGGTTTCATCAATATTCATGAGTCGTTACATGCACGCACGCCGGTTTAGGGTACTTTTTATCGTGCCCTTTACTAAGACATCCCCTATTTGGTCGGGGTATACCCCCCTGGGACGTCCCTTACCGGCCCTGTTTTAAGCTCCTCAGTCCTGACCTTGAAAATGACAATGGTATTCAATTGTTATTTTCAAGGTCAGGACTGAGGAGGTTAATGCCTTATTAAAATACCGCAGATCATTAAGTCATTAATATTTCTGATATGAAACTGGGTCTTGCGTTATTTCGATAACTCGTTGTATTTTTCGATTTTTAGGGTTCCATACTTCAAAAGTAGAACCCTTACAGGATCATTAAAATTGGTCCGTTCGAATAGCTTCAACCGTTGCCGAAAATCAGTGCTGTCAGTGCTGTCCACTATACACTCGACATGCGGGTACTTTATTCACCTGCATTACGGGCTACTTTGCAACCTTAAAGATCCAGCTGCAGTCGATCGTATCAAGTTCACTGTTGGCTTGTGGTTGGCTTACTTATCGAAGGAGATTGCCGTTTTCCTCGATATTTTTTTAAATCAAGTGTTAACCTTGACTCCGGTCGCGCCTGATGGGGTATTTAAACGAAGAGGGGGGTCTAAAATGTTACTTGCTTGCCTGTTAATACATTTTTCTCAACTGTGCTTCAGTGAATTTTACAACATCGTCGATCCATCGAACGGGCCTAGGTGTCTAGTTGTTTGAGATCTGTAGTTAATAAGTTCATTGTAGAAATAATTCAATGGTTACCAAAACCACTGGACCCTGCTGCCGTACATTTGCTTTGAAAAAAATGTAATGATGCAGAGACGAGGACTTTAGAAAATATAGTTGATATGTAATAAGAAACTAAATTCGGTGTGGTACCTACCCAACTACCGCCATTCAATTATCTAAATACAATAAGCAGAAAAACAATGGAATATCGATTCATCAAGTATATAACTTTAATAACCATCTGGGAAATGGAACTTGAAATAATAAAATTCAATTTGAACGGATATTTACTCGTTTACTTTTCCATTTTACAATATTCCGACGTTTCGGTAGACTTTTGCAAGTGCCATGGTCTCGGTAGACTGAGGTGACGGGCGTCTTTTTGAAAGCATTTTACCACCCTCGGCATAAATTATTAAGTTACGTTCCAATTTTTTGGCAAATTTTTAAATTGAAATTGACACTACAATAATTTTATATAAACTCAAAAATACCGATTATTAGTTATATTGAAATCAAAATTCTATCTAAAAACAATTATTTTATATTATAAACTCAAAAATATTGATTATTAGTTATTGTAATTAAAATTAAGTCTAGTGCTCGTGTTAACCTCAGAAAATACCATGGAACTTGAAAGTTTACGGAGAACGCCACAGGTAGGAAAACTAGACAGAAAGTCAACCTTTACATTTGTACATCTGTGAAAACGGCCTCAGCCTGTGTTTATTTCCAGGTTTGTGATATCCTTGTCTGGTTATCATCGCACAGCGTATCCTAGTTTGGAACCAGGACAAGTGATTGTGTTACGTGGAAGTTGCTTAAAGAAGATACCTACGATGCCCATATTAAATTTACCTGATTAAGCAGAATTCGGTACATAACTTAATTCCCAATTTATCACTTTACACCAAGAATAAGTAAATACCTAGTTTTGTTTCTTTTTCAGAGCTATTCAATATTGAACATTGCACAAGAATGCTTAAGTTCTTCGTTCCTGCCTATGCTACACTACAAGCAACCCGCACGGTAATATGGTCCTTTAGTTCTCAAAGTGTGCCAACAGAATGCTGTGCTAGGTACTTTAATTAACTTTTAAGTTCTTCGACTGGGAATTTTTGATGGACCCCACGACTGCAACCCGGAATACGGAGTTCTGGAAGAGCGAATTGATAAGTTACAAAAAAAAGTTAGAGAACTAGTGCTCAAGCAAAGAACCGTTTACGCAAAGCGATTGCTCAATCAGCTGCCGAAAATGCTTATTTTATAAACATTAAAACGTAGGTATTTGAATTTTAAAAGTAAGTACAGTAGGTATACATAATTTAAAGGTTTTTTGACTTCCTCGGTCGTCTAGCCGTTAAGGCGCTTAGCTACGAAAACAGAGGTCGTAGGTTTGATTCCCACTGGGGGTCCCCGTACATTTGTACAAATGGCGTCAGTCTGGATGTATTACTGGCTGAAGACATTGAGTTAAAGTACTATGTATAGAGACGCCACCGCGAACAAAGTTTGTGTCGCAAGCTTTGCGGTCATTTAGCCGCACCTCATTTAGTCGCGATTTAGTTCATGACGAGTGCTTGCCGCGAGAACACGATTGTACACGTTACGAAAATGGCTTCATAACTTCTTCGATAGTGTAACAACTACTCACGAAAAGCAAAAAAACTGATGGAATATTTTTTTATCGAAAAGTTCTTCAATACTCGTAATAAAACTATGATTACAGAATAATTTTACTTTTTTGTGCCCTGCCTGCCACATCGACCGCTAATATGGCGGTAATTTCATACATTAAAAAGTACAGAAGTTACAAGCTCACTTACCGACATCATACCAGTGAAGACACTAAAATATTGTTTAGATTGTTCACTATTATATTTTTTGTAGGTTCCTTCGCTTAACATCATAATGTTGAGTATTGACCGGTAAAGCAACTGGGAAACAATAGATATCAATTCAAAGTAATGCCAGAATGAACAAATGAACTCTGTTTGTATTAAAATTGTTCAAAATCATGACAGGAGTCGTGGATCAAATATGTACAAGACAACTGAAAAGAAGAAACATGGATACCTACCTTTGAACCGTACATATCTAACCACAACCAAAGAAGAAACATGGATACGTATGTTCCGCGCATTTGATAGAAAATGACAAATTCAGGAGCAGAACAGAACGAATTTTGATTGACAAAAAATCTTAACAAAGCTTATTGAAAAATTTCCTACCTACTTGTTGAATTAAATTTCTTAACATGAGATCCCTTCTCTGGAGGTTTAGGTTCAGTCGGGTTTTTGTTTTCTTATTATGTAGCCCTTATACGTACCATAGATGGGCACAAACCTTCTTTCAGAGAGAGTATTAAGTATACTACTATACTTAATACTCTCTCTGATTGTAATATAATTCACCTATACTGGTCGTTAGATACCTTTTATTACGTTAACATGAAAATAAATAGCGAAAGGGAAATTAAATACTGTTCAAGGTTAGCACTTTGTCCTTTTTCCTTTGGGAGCCTACAACGTAAAGCCATAACGTCCTGGTATTTGAAAGTGGTCCCCATAAAAGCGTTCATCTTATGAAAACTACATGCGTGTTACACGCTGTACACAAGATATTTAAAAAAATGTGCATTTTAGGATTCCGTACCCGAAGGGTGCCAAACGAGACCCTATTACTAAGACTTCACTGTCCGTTTGTCTGTCTGTCTGTCCGTCTGTCTGTCTGTCCGTCTGTCTGTCTGTCTGTCTGTCACCAGGCTGTATCTTATGAACAGTGATAGCTAGGCAGTTGAAATTTTCACAGATGATGTATTTCTATTGCCGCTATAAGAACAAATATTAAAACCATAATAAAATAAATATTTAATAGGGCTCCCATACAACAAACGTAATTTTTTGCTATTTTTGCGTGATATTAGTAAAGGCAACAGGTATACGCTTGAAATATTCACAGAACATTAAGTTCTATATTCGCTTTGAAAATAAATATTCCAATTAAAATAAAATAAATATTTAAGGGGGCTCCAATAGGTACAACAAACGTGATTTGTTTGCTGTTTTTTCATCTGACGATTTCTGTCGAGTCCAATTGCGTAATTTGAAAGACAACTGACATGGATACTATACATTAATAGGTACTACAAATAAGAATACATTTTTTGAATCCACGATAGCGATACAGAATCTGTTGAACCGTTTTACCGGGCTGCGCTTAAATATCACGCTTATTGTATTGTGCCACACTAATTTTGTTCGGGATGGCGTCTCTATACGACTTGTATACGACTTTAACTCAAAGGCTGAAGATGCTAATGAATGTCATAGTCATAGGTTACTCTATGATGAATGTTACATTGTGCCACGGATAACGCCGATATTTTCTTTGTCTTTTTTTTTTCTTTTTAATCTGTGACTTTCCCACCATAGTTATCTAAAATTTGCCCTCCACAGATTAACTCTGATAACCGAACTCGAATCAATCTATGGAAATAATATTCCAACGCGGCTTCAAAAACTTCTTGCCGATCCAAGATCCTTCACTACGCTTTGTAAATACAAAGTGAATACGATTAATAGTTTTTAAATAGTGAATAGTGAAAGTGATAAAGACGTAATAAACAAAACATACATAAGCAGCCTATATACGTCCCACTGTAGAGCACAGGCCTTCTCTCAGGGCGCTGAGGTATGTTCAGACACTCAGGTTTTCTCACGATGTTTTCCTTCACAGTTAGCGAGTGGTATTGCTACTATAACTTCACATATGTACATAACTTAGAAAACCAAGTCATAGGTACATGCCCGCACCGGGGATCGAACCTGGGTCTCCCACTTCCGAGTCCGAGGTTCTACCCACTAGGCTACCACCGCCTAATAAACTAAACAGAAAGGCTCAAAAGGACTAGTATCCAGAGCCGTTAAACTTTTTATAAAAAAAAATGGATTGTCACAGTCTGCAGTGTGACCATTAGTGGCAGATTTCTGCCATTTTGACAGATTTGGCTCCAAAATTTTAGCTGTGGCAGATTATGCTGAGGATTTACTAAAATGGCAGATTTTGGCAGTTTTCAAAGGTTCCAAGTAAACTTGTATTGGTTTTAAAGTTCAATGAAGTAATCTTCAATCACCTTAAAATTATTTTTAATTTTCCATGTAAGTATATTTGGTACATCATTATTTTATCAAACTGGCAACCTCTGATTCACGCCCAGATTATACGGGGATTCCCTGCTTATTCAGTTTTTACACAGTTACGACATATGATTACGAACAGTAATACCTAGATCTCTTCTAAGTTTGCCGCTGTCAAATGCTTCGTGTGAGAGAATATTCTCCCAATTAAATCTGAATAAAATCAATATAAGGAACAGGTTCATAAACAAATCAACTGAAGACATGGTTACAAAGATGTTATCAAAATCTATGTACGCGGAAAATAAAAATGAAAATTTTGATGCTAATTTGCATACAGTGTACTTATTGTACTGTAATTATCAATACAGATGTATCCCTCATCTCTTCTCAGATAGTCTGATGACGCCACAAATGACACGTATATGGACTTTTAATAATTGGCATACCTACCTGTTTTCAAATAATACTCATCAAGTGCAAGTAGGACTTTTGTTGAGGGTTCCGCTCTGGTTTACTAATATATTGCCAAAAATAGTTTCCCAAAGTATTACTTCCCAAACTATTTTCCGCAAATTATCACTTGGCAAAAAAACATTTCTCAAAACAACTTAAAGCAAATAAACAGTTAGCAAAAGTTATTATGGCAAGTTATTGTTTGCCAAATAAATACTTGGTCAAAATTCCTTTTACCAAGCATTATTCAGTCAAAAGTATCGTTTGGCAAAAACGGCGGTATCCCACGTTTTGCCATATCATAATGTAGGGTACCTACCTATGACTTTTCCATGCACCAACCTTGTTTAAGTTTGACACAAAACTAAGTTTTTTAATGAAATATTTTTTTTTGCTTTTATATAAAAAAAAAGAACTAACACCCGAAGTTTCACGAAGGAACTTCGAACCTATTTTTGCTTATGTGTACTGACCTAACAAACAAAATGCGAAATATAAATCAAACAATTATTTGCTATATAACACTTGCCAAAATAAAACGTTAGCATAATAAACGTTTGTCTTAATAAAACTTGACGCAGTAAAATTATGCGAAATGATAATTTGACCAAATGAATAAAATGCGAAATGAAAACTTGCTAAAGTTTCATTTGGGAAATGAAACTGATGCCATAAGTTTATTGGGAAGTAAAATTTGGCGAAAAATACTTTGCCTAAACGGCGGTATCCCTTCCGCTCTATTCAGTTTTCAATAGGAATTTACATGTGGGGTTGACTACACCACACTTATATTCAATGTTCGACCTGTGAACACCTTGTGTAGCTGGCATACATGGTTGAGTAACCAGGAAGTAAAAAAGTTTAGATTGTAAATTGTTTTTTCCCGGTCTGTCTGTGATGTGACTTTAATAGGTAGGTACAGAGATAAATAGTTTATAGAGAAGAGCGGGTGATCGTGCTCTTCCACTATAAAGGGAAATTTCCCACCAGATAGATCGTATGCCTGGGGACGGCCGGTCCGACTGATGTTCGTCGGAAGTTATAATTATGGTACCTATGTCATGTGAAAAATTTTGCTTGCGCGATGCAGGAATGTTGGAGTTTATAGTGCGCGCGCAGAGTTGACATGTGCTCGCCACATCACTGTCCTTCAAGACCGTAGCTACGCATAACTAGGTCTGATAGGAATTGAAGTCTGTGCTCTAAAGCCTGCAAGTGCCAGGAGGCGCTGAGTCAGTGAGTCGACTAGCAGTTGAAGGTGTTCGGTGGCTAACAGTCACTTCACCGGCAACAGTACCATGGAGACTGCGCATGTGGTAGGAACCGGTGAAGGCTGCTGTACCACTGGCAACGTGCGCTGTTGCTGTGTGTCTGCCATGCTGACACACAGCAACGGGTGTTTGGGGAGATCACCATCAGTACCAGCAGTCGGTGCGTTGACTGTAGTGGAACTGATGAGTTGAGGGGGAAGAGGATGACTATGTACAAATATGTACAAATTACAATGCTGGCCTTGCTTTGAGACTCATTGAATGTGGGGTGCTGCGAGAGCAAAGGAAGGTTGACAATGTTCTGTCAGGGGTCACCACTATAGGGAAGAGCGAGTGATCGTGATTCGTGGTCTTCTACTATAAAGGGAACTTTCCCGCCAGGCAGATCGTATGCCTGGGGACGGCCGGTCCGACTGATGTTCGTCGGACGTTATATTTATGGTATGTCATGTGAAACATTTTGCTTGCGCGATGCAGGAATGTTGGAGTTTATAGTGCGCGCGCAGAGTTGACATCTGCTCACCACAAGTTTATTACTTATTAAGCAGATGCTGTAGTTTTCATTTCCATCAAGTTATTTCAATAAAATTTGTCAGTGATAACTTCAGGTATTTATTGTAATGTTTTTGATTAAAGAATTTAAATAATGTAACTATTTGATTTTTTTCGGAGTAATGGATTAATTCGGTAATAATGGAGGCATATTTTTGGCATCATGTTTGGCAGATTTTTGGCCCAGCGTGTGGCAGGTTCTCCACTTTTGAGGTGGTCACACTGACTGTCAGTCATTGCATTGTATTGTAGTTTTCTGTTTGTTTGTTTTCTTGATTTCTCGATTGATGATCGTCGTAAATTATTGATTTCTATTTCAGTGTTTTACCTAAATCCAATAACAGTATTATGAAACGTGCATTCGTCTACAAGAGAGACCATGAACAGTGCGGAAAACTCATGGCCATCGAGGAGTCAATTGAAAAGTTCCGAAAAGAAATTTCAACTCGGTTCCAAGTTTCTGATGAGAACATTAAGATATACACGTCTAACGGCTGTGAAATCTGCGATACTGATCTAATTCGAGACGACGAGAAAGTGTACTTTTCGACTGAAGAAATTTCTACTTCCATTCAGACGGCAAATTCTATGGCTAAGTTATCTTTAAGCTCTGATGACGACAAACATTTAGTTTCCGACTGGATAACATTGAACGTCGGCGGTAAACACTTTACTACGTCCCTGTCTACTTTATTAGCTAAAGAACCCCTATCTATGCTGTCCAGAATGTTTGCAGTCGATAATAATATCTATTTAATGAATCCTAGTACGCAAGACAGCTCTGGGGCGTACCTGATAGATCGGAGCCCCGAGTATTTCGAGCCCATATTGAACTACTTGCGGCATGGAGAGGTGATATTAGACAAGCATGTCAATCCGAAAGGTGTTCTAGAGGAAGCTGTGTTTTATGGTAAGGAAACCTTAACTTTTAATAAAAGTAAGATAGGCCGATCTACAATAATCTCCAGGGTGTTTTAAATATGCCACAAGACATGAGATATTAACTCATAGGTATAATAAAATATTACACTCAATTGTATTATGGGTAATATCTGTAAAAAAAACATGTCTCTACTTCCAGGTATTGATTCAATGATCCCCTGTCTCCAAGATCTTATAGAAAAGGCAGAGCGAAACCTAGACAGCGACACTCAAGCGCTGACCCGTATGGATGTGGTCCGATCAATAATAATGACTCCAACAATGTCAGAACTCAGATTTCAAGGGGTCAACTTAGCTGGGGCCGACTTGAATAGACTTGATTTGAGGCAGATAAATTTTAAGGTTGGTTAATGTTTGTCATCTCTACTGGTTTTCTGCTAAATAGACTGGTGGTTTGCTAAGTCTTGTAATGTCATTAACCTCAAGCTTTTTATGAAGTAAATTCATGTTTTCTTCTGTGACTTTAATGGCAATCAAACATTTACGTATTTATCAGCCAGTGTCAGCGTGACAATATAGAAAAAAAGATTGAAAGGAAAAAAAAATATTTTTAGTGTAAAAAGTTTTAATATCTAATAATTATGTACCAATAGTCTTAAGACAAATAAGAAGTATTTATTGTCCAAATAAAATCTTTATTGAGCATGAAATGGTTCAGGCACAATAAAGAAAAAAAGGATTAAAAGGAAAACACTGGCCAATTGGGTATTTGACAAAATATCAAATGAGTTAAGTACTTTTAAAACAGAATTTTGTATGAAAATACTGGCTTATGACGTCACATTTCAAAGCACTCTTTTTATGTTTAATCTATTTAAAAATTGTAATAACTAGTAATTGACTAAAAGAGATACATTTTCCGAGATATTTTGTAATTTTTGTTTTAATGCATATGAGCATATGAAATAATTTATTGTTGATCGTTGATCGGACTCCAAGGGTTCCGTACTCGCGCTTGGCCGTTTTTTCTTAATTGTGAAATTAATAATCAGTCCCACAATCACTCAAAGTTTTATGCCGTTTTTACAATAGAGTATTTAATAAACAAAATAAAAACTAGTTTTTGAAAGATTATTTACAAATGTATAGTTTCAGATTTTTCTCTACACTTATAGTATAAAACGGTATTACTTGCCAAATTGCACAGCTCTGGGTCGAAAGAAAATACCCTTTAAATTTTGATTCTCTTGAGAGTGTAAACGGCCGTAACTTTTTTTTACGTTAACTTAGAAGTTTAATTTTTTTCACAGTTTCAAGGAACTGTAGACCTGAGAATATGGTTTCAATTTCAACTCGATACCTCCACGCCTTCCCGAGATAAAGGGTCTTGACAGAGTAACAGACATGAGGTACGGAACCCTAAAAAGTTCAGAAACTAATTTTGTACTATATTCTTTTCAGTATGCCTGTCTGTCTCGATGTAATCTGAGTGGTGCAAATCTGTCCCACTGCTGTTTAGAACGTGCTGACTTGTCTCATGCAAATTTAGAGGGAGCTCAGTTACTTGGGGTTAGAGCACTGTGCGCTAATATGGAAGGTAAGTAGCTGTCAATCTTGATATTGAGAAGTTTGGTGTATAGTCCGCACAGATCTTTTTGGGGGTAACGTGAACATAGTCACAGGTCGTTTGCAGTAAGCGTACTGTCTTTACGGTGTATGTGTGAGTAATTCACGAAGTATGATGCGTAGTAAATTACTATTAGTCAATTACTAAAGTAGTCAATTACTCACACATACACTGTAAAGACATTAAGCGATGGGCAAACGATAACGATCTTGTTCACGTTACCGCCAAAAAGATTTGTGCGGACTATAACTATTTTCCTACACAGTGAAAATTACATTGTCTACATTGCCAAAATAAAAGGTAGATAGAAATAATGATTTATTTCCATAAGACACACACACATATTATACAAATCATCACATTTATTACTTCGATAACAATTACTTGAAAATATTAATTTTTCAAAAGGCGTTAAGCTCAGCCTAAAGTCCTCAGGGAACATGCTCCACTGACTTTCATAATTTTCAGCATAAGCCTTAAATATTAGTTCGACCCCAATTTCTAAGATTCTGTTAACAACTGTCAGGACCGCAGAAGAACCCGAGTTACTAATATAGCTCGAAGAATTGCTCAGTTGAAGTGGCAGTGACCGGGGCACATAGCTTGGAGAACTGATGGCCGTTGGGGCGAAAAAGTTCTGACCTGGTGACGCAGCGTGGGAAGGCCCCCCACCAGATAGTCTGACGACCTGGTTACGGTGGCGGGGAGTCGCTGGGTGCTGGCGGCACAAGACCGGGAAGTTTGGAAAACCATAAGGGAGGCCTATGTCCTGCAGTGGGCGTCAAATGGCTGATGACGATGAGTTTCATAAAACTATAGTTCGTAGTTTTTATGACGAATTATCAAGGAAACTATGCTTTATGCTGTTTAAGCCACATTGAAGAAAGTGTTGAAAGTTGGCCTTAGTAGGTATATGAGAAACACAGGGTGAGAGAAGATAACACTCCAGGGTTCCGCCGTGCTTAGTAGTTAATGCTCAGTAGTGACTACTAGTGAAGCAAAGTAGAGTGTTTGTTGTAAAGTAAATTAGGATTTTTTTTAAATTTTTCCCTACATTTTTTTTGTTGGAATTATACTGATTTCAAATAGCCTGTGGCAGCCGCGCAATACAATAAATCGATTTAGATCTTCTTCGTCAAAATCTGACATAGAAATTGACATAACTACCTACTTACATACATAATACAAGCTAAACATGTTGCCTTCCTTTTGGTCTCCACCGCTTATAAACAACCATGTTCATTTATATTTTAGGTGCCAATCTGAAAGGCTGTAACATGGAGGATCCTGCTGGCTACAGGGCAATCATGGAAGGAGTAAATCTAAAAGGTCAAATGTTACTAATAGTTTTACATTTAATAGGTCTAATCGCGTCAATCGCGCATTGACTAAGACCAGTGTCAGTATCGCTGATTTATTAATGACTTAACACTGATTAGACGCATCATCCATTTGATCTGTTAATTAATATACTTTCAGGTGCAAATCTAGAGGGCAGCAATATGGCGGCTGTGAACTTGAGGGTGGCAACCCTAAAAAATGCGAACCTACAGAACTGTGATTTGAGAACTGCCATACTGGCTGGTGCTGACTTGGAGGTACTAAAGTGGCATAAATACCTAGTTCAGATATAATCTTCTACAGTAATGAAGCTCATTCACGACGCATCACTGCATTATCTACTTATCTTATCTTATCTTATGCTTAACATGATCTTAATATGGGCTGGGACCTATTTCATTACTATGACAATTCGATGTACTCGTATATTGAATAGCCAATTTCACCGAAAGATAAATTGCAAGCCTATTTGATTTGTCAGTATCGTGGCAAGTGGCAGTCCCTGGTCTCTGCCTACCCCTCTGGGATACAGGCGTGAGTTTATGTATGTATGTAATTGGCTGCGTAATGTACGTCAAATAGTCATAATAAACATTCTTTCGGTTCGAGGAATAGAAATTTAATAATCACTCGAGCAAATGGTAATCTTCTGATTTCACCTTGACATTAATTATTTTTGTTGATTGCACTCATGGGATCTTGTTAGGTGCCAATACTCCATTCCACGAAACGAGCTCCCAAAGAAAATCGTCCATGTGCGCGATTGGTTAGTGCGCGTGACCTTCAATAGCCACTAACCTACCCTGTGAAGCGGACCGTCTTAGCCTTTTGTTTCGCTTAACTGTAGCCGCGCGCATTAACCAATGAGATGCTAGTATTTTGTTCCCTAGGAGTTCGACTCGTGAAACGGAGTATAGGTACCTACTTGTATCAACCAATGGATTATACTTGAGAGTGAGAGTGGAGGTTTTTCAGACTGTCTTTTTCTTCACTACACTCGACCCGAAGACAGCGGATAATATTAACATTCCACAAACAGAATGTAAATTGTTTACGTAGAAATAAATTTATGATTTCTATTCTCTTTGCAGTGCTGCGACTTGTCCGGAAGCGATCTCCATGAAGCTAACCTTCGCGGTGCCAACTTAAAAGACGCAGCCTTCGAGCTTATGCTTACGCCTCTCCACATGTCTCAGACTATCAGATGAAATGTCTAAACTTACTTAAATAATATCGTATGGTCTCTTTATTCCACAAACATGGTGTTTAAAGTACTGACGCCCGTTAGCTAGGCAAGTTGGACACTGAAATTGGCTCTATTTCATAGAACTACAATTCAAGGTTTATTCATGGTTTGTTGGTATGATAATTCAATGTACATTGCATTGACCACGGATTAAATAGCAGGAAGACTGGGCTCTACAATGTACATCGAGTTGTCATAATAAACTTTGAATGGTAGTTTTTGAAACGCGGCCTAGGGAATTAGATTTACCTACCTAGATTTTTTTTTGGGTCATCAATCAATCAACTCTGACCGATATCGGACGCTAATATTAGAGTTAATTTCAAGTGGAAACAGCGGTCAAAAATGTTACACGCAATGGACATGTCTAGGGGTGCTTATGGAACCAGCGCTATGATGCTTGTTTGTTATCCCGATGATGAATGCATTGCTCGTTGACAGGTTGGTTTTCATAAAAAAGTTTTAAAAAAATCGATTTCATAAGCATGCTTCATTTTGTAAAAGTTTCTTAACCTTTGGAACGCCAGAGCAACCGAAAATGTTGCACCCTTGTACGCCGGGCGTAACAGTGTAAATTAGCGCGAGTGACAACGAGTTACAAAATGTCTTGGAAACTTGGTAAAATGTGTGGAACCTATGAAATTTATTGCTGATATAGAAAGTTCGATAATGAACTAGTAATATAGACACAATAGAATTGAAAAGACGCTTTTTATTTTTACTATACAACCTCACAAAGTAAACAATGTATATTTTTTCTACCTCTTCTTGCATTGATGATGTTTTCTGTCAATTACTTTGTTTTATTTTTACTTTTACTCAGCGCTTACTATTCACCATTTACCGAAGAATTCACTGACATGAAAAACAACGCATTTCTAGTGAAATTTGTCGCCGAAATACTATCATCAAAATTCTACATTTCTCCAGAAAAATCGCCATTTTGTACTTTTTCGATGCTCACTTTTCGAGGCTCACAACACATCGTCACATTGAAGTAAGTCATATGTACGTGCTTATTTAGGTAAAATATAATGTCCTTTTTCATTTATAGTTATCAATAAATCACATAATCCTTCTAATGAAACATTTTTTGCCAAATGAATCTAACAATTGTGATTAGAGTAGGTTACTTTAGTTCAAGCTTTTTTTTATGAAGATCTCCTCTTTTGTCTATGGAAGTAGCAGTATTGCAATGTTCAATAAATGGACTGTCGATGTGTATAAGGCAGTAGTACTCTGTGGAGCTACTTTTTTGAGAAAATAAACTATAAAAACAGCATATTCTCGCACCACATTTCTACTGTTCTATGCATGTGTGAGTGAACGGTCTACTGCGTTCAATTGCCGAAGCGCGGATCCGCGCGAAGTAATCTTTACTCACCTGCCTAAGCGCGGATCCGCGCGGCTATACAGGGGGTCGTCTAAAGTAGCTAAAAAGCTAGGGACATTTCGTACCAATTACAATTGCGTGTTATTATTTTATAGATTTTTTACATACCGATAATTATTGAGATGGTTTGAATAAATAGTTAGGATAGAGTAATTTTTTTTATTTTTTTATTGATAAACAATATTTACATTTTAGGTAATTTCAATAAATTAAACAAGTAGACAGACTACTTAATTTTTTTAAATAACAATGTATGTCCCTATTGAATCGTTAGGAATGTAAGATAACGCATAAATTAATCAATCGAAATAATACTAAAAAATAAGTGGCGCTACAGGCTGGAAGTTACTAAAATAGCACTGAATATGTACACAAAAGGCGCGTTTCACACAAATCGGTGCTTATTTGGAAAGGAAAAAAAAAGAATTGTCGAAATAGGTTAAGAATTGACGGAGTTATGGAGGAACATAGCAAAATATATATATATATATATATATATATATATATATATATATATATATATATATATATATATATATATATATATATATATATATATATATATATATATATATATATATATATATATATATACGCGTCGAATTGATAACCTCCTCCTTTTTTGAAGTCTGTTAAAAATTGGAGTTATTAGTTATGTATTATAATAATTACTATTATTAATAATTTAATTATATATTAATTTAAATAATTTTTATGGATTTAAATCGGAAATAAACGTAGTCATTATAAGTAAATCATTCATTATTAAGTAAATAGTAAATCATTATTATGCTATTTTCTTAATCGTAAAATATGCCAGTCTTCATATTAAAATGTTCAATGTTTACATGGCATGATGTTGTGTCTCGAAATAGGAAAGAGAGCCACCTGTATAGTCGCGCGGATCCGCGCTTAGGCGGACGAGTGAACATACAACGTCCTACACATCGTATGTGTGCATGTGTGCGTGTATTTTGGGCATGATGGCCAAAAAAAGGCATTTATCTGCTACACTATTTATCCGACGTAATTATTGAATTGAAAGATATAATAGGGACAAAATTCCCATCAAAATGATACAAGTAAGTCACTACAAACATACTGAGACATGTGTACAATCATCGAACAAACATTCAGGTTAGTCTCAAGTACTTTAGAATGTTAGTTTGATTTCAAGATAATACGATAATAATGCATAGATTCAATCAAAATTTTATTTATGTGGATAGCAGAAGAACTATAAATAATGATTACTCATCCTTTATTTCGTAAATAAGCTTATTTTCCTTAGAATTTCACTTTTTTGTCAACCGCGTAGTTGTTTGTACGCACTCGGCAAGTTTGAATTTCCACGACTTGCATTGACCGGTTTTTTGATATTGTACTCTGTGGGTGACTTTTGTTTATGGTTCATTCGTTCATTAGGATTAAGAAAAACACAATTTTAAACTCTATTCCCTCGTATTATTTATTAAAATAGCGCAAAACCTACACGATATCGGATGCGCGCGGATCCGCGCTTCGGCATTCTAGTACTGCCGCGCGGATCCGCGCTTCGGCGTTCCAGAGGTTATTATCCTACGAATAAAAAAATTATAGAAGTATTTCTTCACACAAAATTCACACTCAAAAACGGCCCCAATCCTCTCGATTAGTCTTTACCAATGATATGGGTGCAAGATGTGCTGCAGAGTAAATCACTCTGTGATTGGTTCATTCTGTGCGCCATGCGTGACGACGTGAACGTTGATTGAGCGATGGCAAGTGATAGCGTAACGGATGATTGGTGTTATACATAATAAAAATTGTCTTCGTTGATGTATAACCCGTCGAAATATAGGTATAGGTACCTCGCAAGATGGCGGTCTGACGATGGCAGGTGCAAAGATATTTTGCCGGGTAATACTGAACTCGTTCCGATCGGTAACACAATTGACAAGCCTTACTTCCCACAATTGAACGTGGGGTAATTTTTTATCGCTAGTTAGACATCTGTGTTTTAACTATCACGAGTTCACGACTCTTAACAGTAAGAAGAAATGAAGCATGCCAGAGCCAACATGAAGCATATCTATATCATTCATTAGAGGGTTGGTTTCGGGAAGATTTTAGTAAACCATTGTCATACCTGGGGGGCGAATCTCTGATATGCATAGTTCTTCAATAGAGTCACATTACGGTAATGGTTGTTGACACTAATGGTAGTCTACTAAGCAATGGTCCTCCAATGGTATAACCCGGGCAACTTAACACGGCGCCTCGCGCGATTCGATCTCCTTCGCGAGAGATGCCTATTTCATTTGCGCGGGTTGGAATAACAATCTAAGGCTATTGCTAAGTAGACCAAGAAATAGCGTCAAATTAGAGCCATTGTCGTGCTAATATCACTCTATTGAACGAAGATGCGTGTATTAGACTCTAGGCCGTGATATATGGCCATCATCGACGCATCGCCGTGGCCAATAGACGTGTCTAAGTAGTGCTCCTATTACTTAATTCATAAATGTGTGTCTAAAGTCGCAAATTGTGTCGTAAACTTAGCCAAAACAATGCTATAGTGATATCCTAATAAATATTGTGCTCAATTAAAACATATAAATCCCTGAAACAGCGGAATCAGTGACAAAAATGTGCTAAATCAGACTAATCGATCAGTGTTTTATTGATGTGGTCTCACCTCTTATCGCCGACTCCGTGCTAAAACCGGTTGGACTGCATTAGGTACTGATGTTCGGCTTGAGTGGATGAGTTGATGTCCCTGCATATGACGCTGTTTTTCAACTACGATAGTAAGGACCAAATGGCTCGGTGGTATCGCTTCTGACTCGAGCGCGGCAACCTCGAGTTCGATCCTTGCTGTCAGCCACGGTGACAAATTTTTATTTTTCAAAGAGCAACAAAGCATAGACAGAATGGGCAAATGCTCAGCATGCGATCTCACGGTGGTGAGTAGAGAAAAAATAATTTGTGTCCGTAAAGCATGTGGTGCTTTGTTTCACTACAAGTGTGTGGGTCTTACCCTAGAATCGGCAAAAAAACAAACCGCTGCTTGGTACTGTGCAAATTGTAAGGCCGACTACTGCTATGCATGCAATGCCTACACAGATAAAACAGATAGAATTGCTTGTGTCTCATGCTCATCGCTCTACCACCCTCTGTGTGTAGGACTAGCTGCCAACCACAAAAATACTCGAGATTGGCATTGCCCAAACTGTAAAAATAACCTGCCAAAAGTGGACAATACCAATACGCCAGTGAAGGCCCAGGCAGGCAGCAATGGCTCTAATGTATCTGAAAAGTCACCACTCACCCAAACTGACTCCATTGTTGCCTTTATGGCCGAAATGAGAAAGCTTTTCAGCGATTTTAAGACACAACAGGATAACAACTACAGAGAACTGAAATCGTCATTAGAGGAGCTATCGAGACAAAACGCGGAATTTAAGGAATCTATAACGTTCATGTCTAAGCAGTATGAAGATATGAAAAATAGAATGAACGAATGTGACATAGAGAGAAGGAACAATATAGCTTATATACAAACTCTAGAAAACAAAATAGAGAACATGGAGAGAAATCGCAGATCTTCTAGTGTAGAAATCAGAAATATTACGCCAACAAAGGGAGAAACTAAGCAAGATTTACTAAAACTGGTTAATAATATTGGCCAGGCGCTAGATTTGCCAATACAAAGCTCCGAGATACGTGATGTTTTCCGCACAAGCACTAAAAATGAAGCAAACAAACCTATTATTGTAGACTTCACATCTGTACTCTTGAAGGACAAACTGATAGATTCAGTAAAACAGTTTAATAAGCTAAATAAAGAAAATGGACTAAACTCGAACATATTGCGTATTGATGGTCCTAAAAAACAAATCTATGTCTCAGAAAACTTAACGCCAAATATGAGAAGATTGTTCTTCCTTGCGCGAGAATTCGCCAAGGCAAATGAATTCAGCTTTTGCTGGTCAGCTTACGGGAAAGTTTACTTACGTAAAAAGGAGGGCTCTCCGTCAATCCGGGTTGAGTCTGAAGCCCATCTACTCAGAATGAAGGAGGAAAAATGACTAGATATCTCTGCCTGTGTCACCTTATTATTTTTACGTTACTTTAAATTTAGTAGTTTTATAATTATTTTTTATAAAATAAACACAAAAACATCACCAAAAACACTCACATCCACTAAAATAAACAACCCACACCACTTCAGACAAACTTTTGATTTCACTTACTTACAAATATACACACCTCATAGATTCCAAACCCGTCTTACTTCCATACTTTCAGCCCGCAACAACACCAAACTCTCCTTGGATTTTGATCTGTATCATCTAATATTCTACAATATTAGATATGGCTAATTTGGATATAGTAATAAATGATATTGATAAATATGCAGTCTCAGACTCTAAAGAATGCGAAGTAGACATTTGTAAAAAAATAATACCAGTCGGCACTTACCTGACAGTCCTATCACAAAATATACGAAGTTTCAACTGCAATTTCTTGGGTTTCGAAGCTATGTTATCAAATATAGACATTCACTGCGACATTTTGATTCTCATAGAATGTTGGTTGTCTCACGTAAACTCGTTTCCCCATATTGATGGCTATAGTTATTTTGCTACTGCTTCTAACCCTATTCAAAATGATGGGGTTATTATTTACATAAGAAGCGACTTGTCCTATACTGTTGAAGAACCCGGTATTGCTAACTGCAACTGTCTTATGATTAAGTTAGGTAAAAACGAGACTGCAATATTGGCCATTTACAGGTCTCCGTCATACTCTAATGTCAATCCTTTTTTAATATCACTGGACGAGACTCTGAAAACACTCTCAAACTTTAAAAATGTGTCACTGATAGGAGATCTCAACATTGATATTTTACCAAATGATAACAATAATTGTTCGAATACTGATCAATACCTTTCACTTACCGCTTCTCACGGTTTATTACCTGCCCACAATTTTGTGACCCGTGATGCCAGTGGAACATGCATTGATCACGTACTTGTAAAAACAAAAATTTCATCTCTAACAGTCGTTGTAAACTCTACACTCACAGATCATAAAACAGTTATCTGGTGTCTGAAAAAAGAGCAAGAGCGAAACTACACATTCTCGAGTTTTAATAAAGTTAACTACGATAATCTGAAGACAGATATAAGCCAAATAAACTTTGATGCCATTATTTCCTTTACAGATCCAAACTCAGCTTTGAATCTCTTGGTCGACAATGTTAAATCAGCTATAGATAAAAATACAACGACTGTTTCTTTACCACGTCGAAAGAAGATTATTAAGCCTTGGATAACTCCAGGGCTTCTGAGATGCATTCGCAATCGAGACAAACTCCACAATAAGGCAAAAAGATCCCCTGATAATGTAGTACTTAAGTTAACCTATAGCCGTTACAGAAATTATTGTTGCAAGTTACTAAAAAAGGTAAAATGTGATTACGATAAGGAGATGGTTCATAAAGCGGGCAAAGATAGTAAAAAACTGTGGAAAACTATTAAAGAGATTACAAACACTTCCAAAGAAAACCATTTACCTAAAGAATTATTATCTATTAACGATAGCCCTGAGGAATCTGTAAATAAAATAAATCAATATTTTGTGAATGTAGGTAGAACGTTAGCGGAAAATATTACATCTACAGGCATTAGCTCAAATCGTTCTTGTAACATCAAAAATATGCTTCAGGGTAATAGCAGAATTGGCTCATTTGTACTCACGAACACAGACGAACAAGAAGTTGAACGCCTTATACTAGGCCTGAAAAATGAGTGTTCAGTAGGATGGGACAAAATCTCAAATAGAGTACTTAAAGAGAATATTTATACGTTGGTGCCGCCTCTTACCTACATTTTCAATAGTTGTCTGTTACAGGGTACTTTTCCAAAATACTTAAAGAGATCTCTAATAATCCCTGTTCATAAGGCTGGGGACAGAGACCGGGTCACGAATTACAGGCCGATATCCATTCTACCAGCTCTGTCAAAGGTTTTGGAAAGAATTATAAATGACAGATTAGTTGGATATCTAGAAGATAATCATTTACTATCGGATCATCAATACGGCTTTCGCCGAGGTAGATCAACAGATGATGCTGTCTCTAATCTTATTGACTTCGTGACTTCCAACTTAGATAAAGGAAATAAGTGCGTATCTATTTTTCTGGACCTTGCCAAAGCCTTCGACACGGTCTCTGTCCCTATCCTCCTGCACAAACTGGAACACATTGGTATTAGAGATGTACAGATAAAGTTGATGACAGACTACTTATCGGACAGATACCAGTGTGTTAAACTTGGCCCATATGTTAGTAGAGATATGCAAATAACATTCGGCGTACCGCAAGGCAGCATCCTCGGACCCACCCTGTTTCTTATTTATATCAACGATTTACTGTCCTTAAAGTCATTTCACGGTAAAATACTGTCGTATGCCGATGACACGGCTCTTATTTTCTCGGCTAAAACCTGGGAAGACACTTTTCAACGGGCTCAAAACGGTTTTGATGAAGTAGGGAAGTGGCTACGTGATAATATACTCACTTTAAATGCAGAAAAAACTAAATTCTTGGCGTTCTCGATTCGTGAAACTCCAAATTTAAATTTTCATTTGATTGCTCACAGTTGCTATTCTAGCTGTACATATAAAACTAATATAAATAAGTGCGCATGCAAAGTTTTAGAACATGCTAAAACTGTAAAGTACCTAGGTGTCGTTCTAGATGAACAAGTTAGCTTTAAAGAACATATACAAATACTTTGTAATAGGCTACGTAAACTAATATATTTCTTTAAAACGCTGCGAAATGTAGTTGAACCACATTTACTTAAGCAAATATACTATGCTATATGCCAATCGTTACTAAGCTATTGCATATCATCTTGGGGTGGTGCTCCAAAAACTACAATTAGGAAAGTCGAAGTTGCGCAAAGAGCTATACTAAAAGTATGCACACGCAAACCCTTTTTCTTCCCAACTATATCACTTTATGAGACATGTGAAGTATTAACAGTCCGTCAGCTATTTATTTCACAAATAATAATGAAGCAGCACTCTAGGGTAATCTTCGACCCAGCTCTACAAGACAAACGCAGGAATTATGAAGTATGTGACAAATCTTTGAAAATCAAAACTTCCTTTGCCCGCAGATTCTTTCCCTTTCTGGGCCCCTATTTATATAATAAAATAAATAAAATAACTAAAATATATGTTCTTAACAAATTTCTATGTAAAAAACAAATTAGTTGCTGGCTTATGAAATTATCATACGAGGAAACGGAATGGTTAATGAATATTACTGGTTAGTGAAATCCTAATGAAAAGTAAAGTTAAAGCACATTTTCTCTCAAACACAAATTTACATTCACTTCACTTAGACACACACGTACACACACACACGCACACATACACACGCGCACACACACACACACACACACACACACATACACACACACACACACACACACACACAAACACTCACACACACACACACTTGAAAAAGAAAAAAACCTGTTTTGGTGATATATTATTTTTTTGTCATCTCTTAGCTTAAATTGCATGCTCCTTTTGTTTCTTTTCTAATACAAAAAAACTCACTTACTATTGATGTTATGGCTATGTACCTAAATTATGCACGATTTTAGACACGATGAAAGGGAAACTGAATGCTGAAACACAGACTATCCGTCTAGTTCAGCAGCAGTCGCTCACTAATTGATAAAACGCATAAAAATATGAGTTAGAATAAGCCTGTACATGTAAACCTTTTTGAAGAATAAAGTTTTTATTATTATTATTAAAAAAAATATCAATTTCTCAGAGACTACAACGTCTGAATGGCCACTTCACTTATCTAGAGTAGGTATGATAAATCATAGTATACATGTAAACGCTTATTAAAACTTGTAATTTATACCATGGAAGACATAGTTTTAAAAATATAACCATAAATATATTTTTTCCTCGGGTTTCGGGGTCCAACAAATGCGTAAAGTCAATTTACTCTAATAATAAAAACATATTAGATTTCGTTTTTTCATTGAATTCTAACAATTTTATAAACAGGGGCATAAAAACATTATTTTACGAGATAACTCGAATATTGATAAACGATTCATACATTATAATGTGTTACGTGCACGTTGTGACGTCATAGCTTGAGTCCGATTTGTATAGCGAGTGTTTGTACCACTACTAGAATGACTTTTCGACATTATGAATTGTATTAGTCATAGATAAAAAAAAAATTAACCACGTTAACAAATGAGTTTTTTTATTATTAGAGTAACTTTATTTTTCGCATTTTTTCTGATCCCGAAAACTCGAAAAAAAATGTTTAATTGTTCCTTAGTTTTAATTTTTTTTTATAATAATAATATGTCTTCTCTATGGTATAAAGCAATGTGACTTCGATCTAAGTTAGACCCAAGTTCACCATTGTAGTTCTATGAAACTGGGCCCAGACCGACGTTATTCTAAGATCAACGAGTAGATTAATTGTCATAATAAAATTATATATAAGATACAGTCTATTAAAGTGTTTTGTGAAACGCGGCCCTGCTCAGGCTTTTCATTAAATCTTACACAAAACAATCAGTTCTAATATTATTAAGGGTTAAAGTATGAAATTGCCGTTTTATTGCAATAGGTTCTTTGAATTGACATAGAATCTTCATGGTTTGAGGTTTTCGAATGAAACTTTTTTCAAATGGTTTCTATGATGTTCTTTTTTTAAAAAATGTGAAACATTTGAATATCGACTTTCAATTGTTTTTGTTATTCAATTTAGACAAGAAAGATGGATACTGCGAAAATTCGAGTGATTATGAGGCACCCATTTTTCGTATTTTTTTATTTTATTGGTTTGACGCAAGTGAGTCAATATTGTGGGTAAGGTAACGTTAAACCATGCCGCTAATTCCTGGGTAGTTTGACTAGGGTCGGCTTCCACTATCTCTCTTAATGATCGTTATTCACCTGTGTGGGCGGTCTTCCTCGTGGCTCATTCTTTAAGTCGAAATTTCCATCACGAAAGCGTTTAAACCAAAATCGCACGGTGCGTTCATTAGTAGACCCCTCTCGAAACGCAACATTGATATTGCGGGCTGTTTCTGCCGCGTTAGTTCCGCGTCGGAACTCGTATTCAAAAATCACTCGAATTTTCGCAGTATCCATCTTTCTTGTCTAAATTGAATAACAAAAACAATTGAAAGTCGATATTCAAATGTTTCACATTTTTTAAAAAAAGAACATCATAGAAACCATTTGAAAAAAGTTTCATTCGAAAACCTCAAACCATGAAGATTCTATGTCAATTCAAAGAACCTATTGCAATAAAACGGCAATTTCATACTTTAACCCCTATTATTTTGCTCTCCCGAGCAATGAAAATGTTTTGCGCGTGGAAACAGACTGTTTTGTGTATTTTTTTTAGCAGGAGAAGCACAGTATGTTACAATGGCGTTGTATTAATTATTAATATAATAAAACATCATTGTAACATCAACATCGTCGCTTAGTTAATCTTAACTAAGTTAAATAAATTATTTATAGTAAATAATAAAAGATCTGCTTTCTTCATTCTGGCCATTGCTTGACTTTTTACCAAATTCCACTAACAACAGTCTATAAACTCGCCTATGTTGTCTAAGTTTGAAATAGGTAAATAATTTCAATTTAACCAATTCATAATATCCCAACGTTTGCCCAACTATATTAATTATTATAACTTCCCTACCAGTAGTTGGAAAGTTGTATTATGGACACTTCAGTCATAGGTAGGATAGGATAGCAGGTATTTATTTTCTTAACAACAGCGGACCCATCATACCATCCGATTTGGTATGTAGGTACATATTGTACATCATCATCATCATCATCAGCCATTTGAGGCCCACTGCAGGACATAGGCCTCCTTCGTGGTTTTCATAACCATGAAGGGTTTTTCCATAATCGCCACGCTTGGCAGGCGGGTTGGCGATCGCAGTATGCGGTTGGAATCTCAGGAAGACGCTGCTGCCCGTCTCCTGGTAATTGATTTCCTTAGTCGCCTTCTACGACATCCACAGAAGGAAATGGAGTGACGCTATTCATAATCCATATTGTACATAGTGAAGCCAAATAATGCAGAAAGAAACGACACCATCCATTTATACTTATTAGGTAACTTTTTCTGATCTTTTTTTTATTTTGTGTTTTAAATTTTTTCGATTCCCGCTCAGTTCTATAGTGTTGCCGTTATAAAAAAGTGTGTAACTTTATGTAATGTGCCACAGAATAACCTTTTCTCTGTCAACGTTTTTAAACGAAAACATTTTCTTGTTAAGTTGGCCTACCTGCTCAATGCGTCGGGAAGTTGGTTGCATTTGTTTTTTATTCGCGTTCTATTTTTGTGTGTGACGGTTCCGTCCGGCAAGAAAGTTAGGTTTTCTAAATAATTTGATGATATTCCTTGAAATCATCGAATATTTCGCTTGATACCACTCCCGATTGCAAGAAGTAACCAAGATGCAGAACGGAGTCGATGCGCCGGCGGCCGCGGACCCCGGTACGTTTCACATTTTATTGTCAAAATAACAAAGCTATAGGTACTCGTTTGCTTTAACTATTTTAGTAAAAATCCAGCCCTGCTGATACGAAAATGTTGGAGAAATAGCACGGCAACGTGGAATTTTAAATCTATTTTCATCTACCCTCAGTTTCTGATCGAGAAATGATGTATTTGAGCTGATTGCAAGAATGTATCTAACAATGGACATTAATTTACTATCTAATTGGATGTGCAGTTGATTTTCACTCGCACTTCATTGTTTCGTGCATTAGTTATGCCGATTTGGGCTGGTTCCTCGCGAATATTAATTGATAGTGTGGGTAGCTTAACTGGAGTGTGAAGCATGACTCACATTCTTTAAACTAGTAAACTTATAAAATCGTCTGTCTATTTACGTTCTCACTCTTATCTTGTTTGTTTGTTACGTCGCATTAAATGTTCTTCTAGGTAGGTACATCGGTTCTACTAGCGCACGTTCAGATTACTTAACGCTTTCTCAATCTTTCATACTCCTACCCTCTTTTTCTTTCGATATCAGTCACTCTTCCCAATTTATTTATGAATCTAATCTTACATCTAGTCATCAGCTAATGTTCGTTCGTCACTGACATACGCCTGCCCCAGGGCACACCACAAAGACATGCTGACCATGTGGGAAATTTTGCTTGTAATCACCACTTAGAGCAGGCGAGTTGATGGCCGATGTAGAGGTTTACTCAAGTAGTCAAGCTCACAAGAGGTGCTGCTCCCCACCTTCCAGATTTTCCTTAGACGCTTCATATGACACCCAAAGGATGAAACGAAATGGCCATATTCTCACACCAAGAACCACATGGGACGACAACTAGTATTTCCTACTCTGCTATCTTATTATCATGATAAAACTGCATTATTATTACATTGCCAATTTGAGTGTAACTAAACTGTCCAACTGTGTTACAAACATTCAGTGCTTTGCTAACTCATTTCATTCTACAGTTGCTTTCACACATTGTCTGTAGTTATAACAAAGTAACAATTTTAACTTTATATTTTACTGTAATGCAGAAATTAATGTCAATTTCAATTTGATAATAACATAAATAGAATATAATGACGTAAATGATAATGGCGAAAATCTTCTATGTGTCCTATTCTTTACCTTATTTCATAACATAAGACAAGAATATTCTTTATTGCACACAAGAAACAAGAGACATAAAATATGAGTTACAATGAAAAAGTACAATGGGCAGCCTTATTGCTAACAGCAATTTCTTCCAGACAACCTAGTGATGGAAAGGTTGCTGTCAGTATTAAGAGTAGCATTAGCACAACTTATGTAAGTATTGTGGATAAGAGTCTCAACCAATATAAAAATCCCTTTGCTGTTTTGTCAACAGCACATTAAAATCTGATGTGACTGTACACTTTTATCAACGAAATAGTCCAACATACTAGTGTATGCTTAAGCTGGTGACATCTGTTTAAATATAACAACACTATAACTTATCCTTTTCATTATAATATAGGTCTGTCAATAACCTGTGCTAGAGTTGCCAAAAACTAAGCTCCACATTTTAGTATTTCATAACTTGTACTTTACTAGTCATTGTTAATTTAGCTTATTTCTGATGATATCAAACCCCTAATTAACTACTTAACCATTTTGGACAAGGCTAAGTTATATAGTTCCCATTGAGAATAATAATATTTAATGTCAACATAAGTATTTGTGAAACTATCGAAAATTGATTATGGACGTCATCTGGTTGTCTTGCCCTCTATTATTTTGATGCCATTGAAACTTTGTTTGAACAGTTGTGATTACACATCATGAAACTTTTCCTTATGAGTACCAATTGTAGATGTAATTTTAAAGATTTTAATAATTATACAATAAAGTCATCTGTTAAATACCTCCCTGCTCACATTCTGAAATAAATTTAAATTCTGACACTAGCAAGCTAGCAGGACATTACTGTGAATGAAACTAGATTCTTATGATGTCTTACTGCATTTTTGTTAATATTTCATCATGTTTGTGTTTTTCCTGGTACAATAAAGAATATTTTTATTCTTATCTTATCTTAAATAACACTTGCTTAGATTTGTTTCTCAGAAGAGCACATCTTTGCAGTTAGCAACTTTTACCAGTTTTATCTTACTGTAAAATCAAAAGAAGCTGTTCTTTTTCATGTAACGTCTGAACTAATCTGCTCTTTGGCATTATTGATATTACTAAAGTTTATCTTAGTTTTAGAGCAAAGCTTGGCTTAGTCTGCATGCTGGAAGTAGACATCCCATTGCTAGAAAGTAAAATAACAGACATTTTCGTGTGACGTTGCCAATAGTGAATGATTGTTGATATTTTTTAAGTTCAATACAAGATTTGCATTGTCCTTTTTTTCCAAAATGATCGGGATTCTAAATTGGACAAGTAGTTTAATTGTAACATTAATTATACCGCATGTATAAATTGATTGTGATATTTAATTGATTTTGCGAACTGGTTACTAACATTATGAACTTCATACAAAGTATTTTTTTTATCAAAAATTAAAACATTCCTAAAATTACCGTAATAGTTTATTATTTAGTTACACTTTAGACAACAAAAGTAAAATACCGCAACAATGCCCATTATTTTACAATGATTATGTAAATGTGCGAGCGATACAAGTGCCTGACAACAGCGTCAAAACGTTTCTTTGCGAATAAATGAACGAAAAATTCTCCTTAACACGTTTCCTGTACCCCATTCAACAGCTATTTTTAACCGACTTCAAAAAAGGAATTCTCAATTTGCCGGGATCTTTTTATTTTTATGTTTGTTTCCCGATTACTCGAAGACGCCCGGATTGATTTGGAATTTTTTTTTTGTCTGAAAGGGTAGACTTCCCAGGTGGGCCCATAGTCATTACGTCATGAGAAATCGAGGGAACTCTTCAAATTTTAAAGGCAAAGTTGAAGCGATTTTGGTGTTTTTTATAGTGACTCGTGCATTTGCTTTCGGAACACACGGGAGGAGTCGTAGTGATTTACAAAAAATCGTGAACTAATATTTTTAAATAAAAAATATAAACCGGCTTTAAAACACTACTAAAAACAGAAATAATTTAAACGAATATGACCTTTAAATTCTGAGTCGGGAGTTACATACATGTAGGTATTGTTTTAATATATTTTGGTGTCGGTGCCCAAAATGTATGAGCTGGTCATGTGACTTACTGGAGAAAACTTTATTGCACAACCAGAAACAAAAGAAGAACCATGATTATTTCTTAAATCTAAGTAGTGTTATTATATTTCTACAGTACCTACAAATTGAAAGGTCATATTTGTTTAACTTATTTAGGTGTTTTTAGTGCTGTAGTGTTTTGAAGTCTATTTTTATTTGTCATTTAACATTTTTTTTAATGAAAAAAACCCTTTCAGCCGTTAAGGTAACCGGAGTTTGGAAACCAGTTTCCTAAAACGATTTTTTATCCTTCTACGTAACTGGTTTCCTATAAAGAATTTTTACCCTTCTACGTAACTGGTTTCGTGAAAGTACTATGTTTATGTTATTTCAGCCACCTAGGAAACTAATAACCGGATTACAGAAGAAATGTTTATTGGAATTGAGTATTGTATTTAATGAATTGTTTTTGTAAATATACCATTTATGTGTGGTTTATTCCCGATATATGGATTAATAATAACATTTATAACATTAAATCAATTCATTAACAAACATAAAAACAACTCTTGTTAAGATTAAATGAAAACAACTTCCTTAGTTTTGAAATTAAAATAAAGTATGAAATTATTTCAATACAGTGCCCCACAGTTATTAGTCCATTTTCCAAATCTTTTATTGCGGTATCTATTTCCTAATAGCATTTACTTTTTATGCAGTTACTTTTAAAAGTATTAGTAACTTTAGTCTCCTTAAAGATATACCAAAGAGATTACTTATTCAGTTACATAGAAGTATATTTTTTATTATAGGAAATCAGTTACGTAGAAGGATAAAGAAACCTTTGTAGTAAACCAGTTATGTAGAAGGATAAAAAAATCATTTTAGGAAACTAGTTTAGAAACTCCGGTTACCTTAACGGCCGAAGGGAAAAAAACATGTCGCTTAAATCTCATATGATTCGTTGAACAAAGAACATGAACACTAACCTAACCACCCTCTCTACGCCTCCAGCCCAGAAGCCGAAATCGGAACCCGAGGAGGTGACTAAGCAATCCTTCCGCGTCAAAGTATGGCGGCATCTGGAGAGCAACGGGCTGGCGATGTTCCCCCGGCCCGTCTACAACCGCATCCCCAACTTCAAGGGCGCGCCCGAGGCCGCAGCCAAGCTCGCCGAGCTGCCCGTCTTCCAGAACGCGGCCACGGTCAAGGTCAACCCGGACAAGCCTCAGGAGGCGGTCAGGTTAGTTAATTTGTAGCGGCCAGTGTCATGGGGACTTTTGGGTCGGATCTGGCTCGGAGCGATTGGTTTGTGTAGGTTTTATTATTACTATTTATTTGGTTTTTATTATATTTTTGCATATTTTATAATTGTTTTGACTTTGACGAGACCTGCGAGTGAATTTTGTATTGGATTAATATTTTATTTGGTTTGTATTGTTAGTGGAAAAAAAAACGAGATTTCCGCACTTAGCCCCATAGTTGGTCCATTGTACGTAGCGCTGAGGTATGTTGACACCTCAGGCACTAGGGTTGCCTCATGATGGTTTCCTTTACCGTTAACGAGTGTTATTGTTGCTAAATATTCACAAATGTTAGGTCCATGCCGGAAATCTAACTCACGAACTCCTGAATATGAGTTTTAAGATAAGAATATTCTTTATTGTACACCAGAGCACGTTGCATAAAAAACATGTAAGATACACCGTCCTATTTATTGAAACACGATTCCTCTAAAATACTCCTCAGAGGCTGTTTAAATAATCTGTGGTTACGTCTTTTCCTCTACCACAGACTATTCAAACTGACTCTGAGGAGTGTTTTAAGGAATCGCGTTTTTTGTAAATAAGACTGACAGATAAATTTATCTTATCATTAATAGATTACCAGGAGACGGGCAGCAGCGTCTTCCTGACATTCCAACCGCATACTGCGATCACCAAGCGTGGCGATTATGGCAAAACCCCTCATGGTTATGAAAACTATGAGGGAGGCCTATGTCCTGCAGTGGGCGTCAAGGGGCTGATGATGATGATGACTGGCAGATTACAATTGGTGGCCTTATCAAATTTCTAAAAGCAAGTTACTCTGTTTAATATTTCACTCCATTCAGCTTTCGGTTTGGTGTATTTTGTTGTTGTGAACAAACTATAGTCCGCACAAATCCTTTTGGCGGTAACGTGAACGTAGTCACAGATCGTTTGCACATCGCTTACTGTCTTTACAGTGTATGTGAGTAATTGACTGCTTTAGTAATTGACTAATAGTAATTACTCAAACACACACTGTAAAGACTGTGACTATGTTCACGTTACCGCTAAAAAGATCCGTGCGGACTATTACACTATATTATATAGGTTCGTACAGATACATTTAGGTTCGAGCTATAGGATATTTTTTTATTAATATCTTATAGCACTTAGCATTTTCATGCGAGTTAACTAGCATATTTGGTAAAAATTATTGCTTTCCTTATCTTAACGATTTTAATCAATGGTTTGTTTTTTATTAAATCTCGGGAAAATGTGAATGAATTCTAATAAAAAGTATCCAATATTATAAGTAGGTTATTTAACTTATTTAAAGGAAGAAAGTAATTGAAAAACTATTTTTCTTTCACTCACACCACATAGGCTGTCAGCGAAACTATGTTCTGAAGAACATGGCCCATCTGTATGCATTTCATCCAAATCTATTCAGCCATTTAAACGTGAGAAATATTGTGAGCAAATTTGACCGACAGGTTTTAAAAATCAACACTCGAAATGACAAAGTGCTGTGAACGCGTGCCATCTACACGATTGTCATTCTGTGAACGCCATTTGTTTGTGTGGTCATTAGTGGTCCTTAATGGTAAATATTTGGATTCGTCGCAGAAAGTCCCGTACGCAAAACGTCCCGCCTTTAATACGCTATGCTTTTCTCAAAACGTCCCGGGTCTTGTGATAAGGTTCCAATTGAATAAACAGATCGGCTTGTTGATTGAAAAACGATCTCCCGCGTTTATCGCTTATCTTGCACTAACTTCACATGGTCTTATCATCTTTAATACGCTATGCTTTTCTCAAAACGTCCCGGGTCTTGTGATAAGGTTCCAATTGAATAAACAGATCGGCTTGTTGATTGCAAAACGATCTCTCGCGTTTATCGCTTATCTTGCACTAACTTCACATGGTCTTATCATAATAATCGGTCATCTCGTTTCCCAAAAACTCGTTCGCAAATTGGCACATCCACAAAACGCCCCATTTGCGAAAGGTCCCGTACCAAAAATGTCCCATCCTCAAACTGTTTCCACATTAGCGGGCCACAACACAAGGGTCTCATGAGGACAGGTGTAAAGGCCCAATCCTACCAAATAAACACAATTATTATCCACGCGTAGGTAGAACGAAAGAAATTACGTGGGCGAGTGGTGTGAAACATTGCGCCAAGTGATCGCGGCGTTATGCAAAAAGCCGTGACCGGTCTTAGGTAACAGAACATTCCATTTGAAGCACTTTACCTGAACAATAAATAGTCTTAGCGAGACGCTGATATTTTTCAATCCGTTTTATGTTTGGCTGAAATATCTCTTGCAGCTCGGGAATTGATGTCGGCATGTAGAAATGTTCTCCGTTTCAGAAAACTGAATTTTATATTACGTATGGGTCGAAATGAATAAAATAACGAAAACCTGGAAACTGAGAATACAGGTATTCTGTATTCTATGACTTTCACTCAATACGGTTAATGCACATCAATAGAGAATTTAATTAAACTTTTTGAACGCCACTTTTATTGACTTTCGAACGTTGCACACAGCCGAGTGTTACTCGTTTTCTAACATTCGAATCTGAAGTAATTGTTATACGATTTACTTTATAATACTATGAAACTGACATTCTTTTTATACCGTCGAAGGCGTCGATTGTCGATTATTGTATATATCGTCATAAAATATTTAAAACAACTTTAAATATTTAAAAAAAAGTATTTTGTTCAGGTTAATAATAAAAACTTATTAGGTATCGTTTTTCATCGAATTCTACTTTCTAATAAGAGTGTAGGCTCGTAAAAACTCAAATATTGATAAATTAAAATGTATTATGAGGCGTTAAGCACCTTCTGACGTTAGTTTAAGTGCGATGTACCAGTGTAGTGTTCGTTTGTTTGCTTTGTTTGTTTGTTACACTTTATTGTGCAAAAAATAAAACCGGTAAACTTTTTCTGATGTACGCAACCCCTACCACTTCTTTGTAAACAAACTCTTATACTAATAAATACATATTCTGTTTGGACAAAGTTCTATATTAATTGTTCGAAGAACCATTTTTGTTACACATAACATAAATTCACGCCTGTATCCCAGAGGGGTATGCAGAGACCAGAGACGCCACTTGCCACGATCCTGACAGATCACTTTTTGTTACAATACGTTTAAACACATTAGCCGTTCTAAATATCAATCTTGTAAACTTTCTTACGTAGTGTGATTATAGTTTTAAACTTTTGCTTGTTAAAATATCAAACTTTATTCAGACTACACACATTCATACTTCATGGATGCATGTCATATGACCCGGCAACGTATAACCTGATAACATTCATGTTTACTTACTCGATGACAAAATAAGTAATTTGTCAAAGTAAATGCCAGTTAGACGCGCGCTATATTAATTATACAACTTTATTTATCTACTGGACGATACATATTATGTACATATTAAATCCGCACAGTCGGGATGATTTTGCGATGAGCACGTTTTTAGGGTTCCGTACCTCAAAAGGAAATACCTTTTTAGTAAGATCATTTTTCTCGGGAACCCGTAAAGGTATCGAGTTGAAATTAAAACCATAAACTCAGGTTTTCAGTCCCTTGAAGCTGTGAAAAAATCAAACATTTAAGTTAACGTAAAAAAAAGATACGGCCGTTTATACCGCAAAAAAACGTATATTTCAATACTCAAAGGAATCAAAATTTATGGGGTAGTTTCCGTTGACCTAGAACTATGACATTTCGCAAGAAATATCGTCTTATACTACGAGTACAGAGAAAAATGTGAAAACTATACATTTCTAATCATATCACAAAAATTGTCTTTGAAGTTTGTTAATTTGACTAAAGTCCAATAAATCCGCAGTCAAATCCGGCGTCCCGCGCCAGTGGAACCCAAAATACGTTCATGCGAAGTTATAATCAATTGGTGAAGTTATTTATCGGGCATTATACCCGACCGTCAACTATAAATATTAACCTCTTCAATCCTGATCTTGACATAACAATATAAGTGTTATATATACTAGACATCTTTGTCTTCCAAATAATCTTTAATGTTATAGGTAATAAGCTTTTTGCACATAGTATGCTTAGCACATTTTTAAAACGCGTCGGTGGTGACTCTAACATATCTTGAGGAATCTTATTGTAGAACCGTATACAGTGCCCCATAAAGGATCTATTAACGTTTTGATATTTTTCTGACATACATAAAATTTCCATAAATGTATTGACTTGCAACTGTTAAGATGTTAGAAATCCCGTAATGAGTCCGTACTACCTAGCTTGTAAATAAATTTGATCGCTCTCTTCTGTAAGATGAGGATTGTTTTAATGTCTGCTGCCCGACCCTACAGTAATATACCGTAGGACATAATGCTAACTAAAATAAACAAGCCTAGCAGTTGCAACGTCAGTGAGCTCTCTAATTCTTTTGACTGCATATGCTGCAGAGCTAAGCCTGTGTGCTTGTTTTACAATGTGAGTATCCCATTGTAATTTTGAATCAATTGTGTTGCGTACAAATTCGATATCTTCTAGAAGTTCTAGTTTTTCTTTCCTGAGTAAATTTTTTTTTCAAGTGATCTTACTTTTGGTCCCAACTATCCTCCCATGCACTATAAATATGTTTAACTAGCATGACTCCAGCGTCCTTCGTCGACCCTGCGTGAAACCAAACTGCTGGATATGGAGAAGTTGATAATTATTAAAGTGCTTAAGTCATCATCATCATCATTCAGCCACAAGAAGTCCACTGCTGAACATAGGCCTCCTCCATGGATTTCCAAAAAGACCGGTTGGAAGCGCCTTGCATCCAGCGTCTTCCTGCCACTTGGATGAGGTCATCTGTCCATCTTGTGGCTGGTCGTCCTACGCTGCGCTTGCCGATATGTGGTCTCCATTCGAGAACTTTTCGGCCCCATCGGCCATCAGTTCTGCGTGCTATGTGCCCCGCCCACTGCCACTTCAACTTACTAATCCGCTGGGCTATGTCGACGACTTTCGTTCGTCTACGGACATCATCATTTCTGATTCGATCTCGTAATGAAATTCCGAACATAGGCCTTTCCACAGCTCGTTGCGTGACCTTGAGCTTTCTTAACAACTACTTAAGTAGTTGACCTAAAATAATCTTCTCAAATATTTTGCTCCATACACACCAAGGCTGGTCTGAAATTTGTGGGATCATGCCTATCACCGCTTTTAAATAACGGAACGAGCCTACTGTATTTCCTTAGGTTAGGGAACATACCCTCATCTGATTTCACTGCCATGGCGAACCTAGTTTACCATGGTATCCTTACGATAATTGTAACTTCTCTCAGTTCAAAAAAGATAAACGTAATATTGTTTTTTTTTTTTACTTTACGTTTTGTATTTCTTTTTTAGGCTGTTGGTTTTTTGAATAAAGTAAAGAAATGCTGAAAAGAGAAGACCTGACCTGGGTTTTTAATGACGTTAAAAATTTTTAACTCTTGCGCTGGTCAGTTCATGCAGGGATCTTCATGTATGTACGTCATTGGCATTTGGACGTCCTTCGGAATTGGCGGTGAAATTGGGGGCAAATATACTAACTTTGAACTTGGCCACGGCCGACTTTATATGCTCTGTCCCAGATGAATTAGCAGATAGGCGTGGTATCTACGTCAGACTAGCCAGTACATATAAGAATAATTCATTAAAATCAGGTTGCAATAAAGATTACAAGTACAGTTTACATAATAAAAGAGGTACAGAGGTACATGATTGATACATTTTGGCTGTGAACAATTTTGAAATAACGGTGGTCCCCTCACTAGGCCTAGTCTGTATCGTGGAGGTCGAGAGAAACTATTACTAGAATTTTATTGCTTTTTTCAACTGCTGAAATTCAATCAACTTACAACGCTGAATAAATAAATTATTTAGTTATAATAAGTATGTACGACTCTTTTTCTTTCACACAGGGTCCTATGTCTGGAGCAAGAGAAGGACCTGTACGTGCCAGTGCCGCGTCTTCAGAGCGGGTTCCTGAGCCGTCTCCAGCTTCCGGAGGGCGATTCCGGGCAGGTGGCCATCCGCAAGGCGGTCTCTCGCAACGGGATGGAGGTCTATGGCAAACCTATTGGTGAGACTCACTCGTAACTAGAGAAATAAGGCAGCATAAAATATAACGTGTCCATGGCTACCCTATTCCCGGAGCATTGCAAAAAAATTGCCCTATCTCACCATCACTTTTATGTAATGATTTATTTTTAATTTATTTTATTGTGTATTGGAAAACCAAGAACTTATACGAGAGGCATATTTACGAAATTGAGACGATTAAAGTCAATGCCAATAACAGGTTTTCACTGATAATCAGAACTAAACTTGGAATTATGATAACATATTCATAAGTTATAAATGCATTTTTCAATTTATGTAGAAAAAGGGTACCTACATTAAAGCATTTGCCAGAAGCCATGTCGGGACAAGCTATGACTTAAGAAATGTACACTACCTAAATAAGGTAAAGTCCTGTTCGTACGATTAAACAAGAACAATGTACCAACTGTATTGACAGTTTGGTACTATTAAATAGTGAAAATTGTTTTATGTAGTGTAAATAAATATACAAAAAAAAGTTACGGTATAGTCAAAGCCAGTAAATAAATAAAAAACTGGACAAGTGCGAGTTGGACTCACCCACCGAGGGTTCCGTACAAATTTGTACTTACATATTATAAATAGTTCAGGAATCGAGTCTCGCAGTTTTTCAGAGCTTTTCCGAACTTCAAAGACAATTTTTTTATGATTTACCTAATTATAAATTATAGTTTTCAGATTTTTCCCTGTACTTGTAGTATACGACGATATTACTTGCCAAATGTCATAGTTCAGTGGAAAGTACCCTATAAAGTTTGATTCCTAAATAAAAAAACTCTCTAAATACTAAAATAGGTTATATTTGTTTTTTTTACGGAATATCAATCTTGGCGTTTTTATTATAAAAATATTCAACCTTTCTTTCTATCACTTTCAATCACATGTGAAACGAACGTTAGAAGGTCGAATTAGTCACACACTTATTCACGAAATCTCGAGAAATCTATGGATATTAGTCATTTATAATGTAACATTATATTTGCAAACCTTATGCCTTTAAAATGAAGTATCATTTTTGTAACTGTTTTCAATATTTAGGACAATGCCCGTTCATGGTTTTGGGTGTAAGTTACGTAGCTACATATTTATGTTGTTAAACTCACCCAAATGCGTTCTTTGTCTTCAGCTATTGAGGACAGCGTCTCGCTGGATCTCGTGGTGATGGGATCCGTCGCCGTCTCGAAGGAGGGCTATCGCATCGGCAAAGGAAGGGGTGAGTACACTATTGTTATTGTTATATAGCAGAACATTCATTGGCATCTACCAGCATATCGATCTGTAGAGAACAGGATCAAAACTCTGGTAGATGAAGCAAGGTTTGTGACAACGATGACTAGACACACACTGAAAACACAACATCCAATCTAGTAAAGCGCTGACCCTATTCATATTATAGGAACTACCTGGCATATAATCTAGATCCCATAAATCAGCTCGTAATGGGCTGCTGGGTAGCAACCCAGTCCACTGCTAGATATAGACCTTCCCCAGGGCACGCCACTTTCTGTTTTTGGTCATCCTCATCCAGCGGCTGCCAGCAATCTGCCTCAGATCGTCGGCCCACTGCAAGACATAGGCCTCCCTCATGGTTGTCCAAGCTTCCCGGTCTTGTGCCGCCTACGTCCAGCGACTCCCAGCCACCGTAATCAGATGGAGGGCCTTCCCACGCTGCGTCGATAGATAGATATATTTATATTCTTTAATATATCTAGATAGATAGATATATTCTTTAATTACTATTTAGTATATTGTTTACTGTATAATGTCGAACTCCCATGTAGCACCCACTCCTATCCACGTTGGCGGCTCTGACCTCAAAGTTGTCGACAGGTATACCTGGGACAAACAGTCCAGTTAGTCCAACTTCGAGAAAGAGGTCACTCGTCGAATCCAACTCAGAATTGCAACATTCGGGAAAATAAAACGCATTTTCGCGTCCAAAATACCTGTGTTTCAAGGCAAAGGTGTATAACCAATGTGTGTTGCCAGTGATAACTTATGGATGTGAGATCTGGTCGCTGACTATGGGCCTGATGAGAAGGCTCAAGGTCGCCCAGCAATGTAGAGAGCTATGTTCGGAGTTTCACTGCATGATCGAATCAAGAATGAGGAGATCCGCAGAAGAACCCGAGTTACTGATATAGCTTGAAGAATTGCTCAGTTGAAATGGCAGTGGGCGGGGCACATAGCTCAGAAAATTCCGACCTGGCGACCGCGGACCGGACGACGCAGCGTGGGAAGGCCCCCCCACCAGATGCTCTGACGACCTGGTTATGGTGGCGGGGAGTCGCTGGATTCGGGCGGCACAAGACCGGGAAGCTTAAAAAACCACGAGGGAGACCTATGTCTTGCAGTGGGTGTCCAATGGCTGATGATGATTATGATGTACTCAGCAATAAATACCTTAGTGGTGAGAATTGGCCGAGGAAAATGAGGAATGAAAGTTTAAAGGGAAGGCCTTTGCTCAACAGTGGGACACAATCCTGGTTACATATAAAAATGTCCTTCCGTGTGATTCATTCCGTAGGCTATGGCGATTTGGAGTTCGGCTTGATGATGCACATGAAGGCGATCAAGCCAGACACTGTGGTCGTCACCACAGTCCACGATTGCCAAGTAAGTGACCCAATCCTCAAGTATGGAGATAAGATATAAAATAGATAGCTGATGAAAATGTGTATACATTAGAGGTATATTGTTAATACTGACATAGTTCAACCTAATTAATAGCGGCCTTAATCGCGGACAAGCTCGGCCTGGTGTGGGGACTGCTGATTACTTTTAAGTGCTTAAAAATACAATTTCAATTGAGTTGTATACAATTATTAACATCCTAATTTTAAGGGCGGCCGTAACAGATTATAATTTTGTGTTTTAAAACAACTTGAAAAATAAATAAATAAAAAAAAACTATTTCTATGGGTTTTCTTTAGAATATCAAGGTTTAAATAATTTTATTAAATTGGGACGTTCAGCTCAATCAATGTCGCAGGCCCCGTCAAATCACTGTCCTTTAAGGGCGCTTATACACGGGCGACACGTGTGCTAACTGCAGCCGTCGACACTCGTCGACGTGTGCCGACGGCTGCAGCTGGCACACGTGACGCCCGTGTATAAGCGCCCTGAAGAAGAATTCCAATTCCGTTTAACTACGCTACTTTATATACCCCTTTATTATTATGTTACAGTAATAAGTTGCTGTACGCTACAAATTTTGGACGGTTTGTGAGCCCTAGCAAAATGAACATGCCTTAAGAATACCTATCGTATATGCTGGTTTGCTTTGTGTCTAGAGGCACTTTATCTGCATTTTTAAAAAATATCTCGACATAAACTCGAATCTGAGAACCATTAGTAGCCTGCCAGAGCAGTGCGTGCGCGCCGGAAGTCCGCGGGTCAGTGTTCTGATAGACGGAGAGGCTCTCTCTCCCTTACTCCCGTATTTTTCGAAATAAGGTTTCTCAAGTCGAAACACGATTTTTTTTTTAATTTCACGTCTATACTTATAAGTTAATAATCAATTTACCATTAAATAACCGCGGCTCCAAACCACCTAGAAACAGCATGTATAGTATTAGTATGCATGTATAGTACATACATTTTCTTCTGCAGGTACTTAATTTGTGGGCTACAATTTTGTGAACACAATTCATTGACAAAACGTTCTTACGGAATAGACCGTTATTTATTGAACATTCATTGTCCTCAAATCAAGTACCTATATAGAACAAATTTGTGTGCTTGCTCGTACGTAGGCGATACTGAAATTTCAGTGATTTTCACAGGTCTACGACACACTGCCGGCGGAACTTTTCGGACCGCATGACGTGCCCATCGACATAATTGTCACGCCAACACAGGTAACGACTTCTACATATAAATAAAAAACTACCACACAACACAATTACGTGTCCCCTGGTCCCAAACTAGGACACCCTGTGCTGTGGTAACCAGGCTAGGACATCACATAACAAACATGGAAATACACCCAGACTGAGGCCATTTGTACAAATGTGCGGCGGGCCCCAGTGGGAATCGAACCCACGACCTCCGGCATGGTAATCAGACGTGCTACCGCTAGACCAAGGAGGCAGTCAAATATAGATGCATATTCTTTACATATTGCATTTATTAAAAAAGAAAAATTATAAAGGGGTTAGAACCTCTGCTTATGACAGGCAGCTGCCCAGTCACGATTTTGCGGGAATTTGTCAAAAAAACCGGAGAAGTGCGAGTCGGACTTGCATATGAACTTTTTTTTACGTTAACTTAGAAGTTACATTTTTACAGCTTCAAGGGACTGTAGACCTGAGTGTATGGTTTTAATTTCAACTCGATACCTCAACGCGTTCCCGCACGCATGATGCGCATGTTGATGGTACTCAATTCTGGAGCAATATGGCCGCAATATGTCGTTATAGACTTTTAAACTTTTGATAGACAGATGTGCGGCGCCATTTATAGGCGGTATGAAACTTTATATAAACGACAGTTCTAGCAAATTAAATAGCATTGTGAGGAATCATGCATTTCGTTCTCCTGCAGGTGATACAGACCCAACGCATGTCGCAGCGGCCGGTGGGAATCATGTGGCATCTGCTCTCCAACCGCCGCCTGCAGCTCACGCCCGTCCTCTCCCAGCTGCGAGACATTGAGATGCTGTGAGTTCTCATACATACGTACAATCAATCATGCTTGTAACCCAGAGGGGTAGGCAAAGACCAAAGGTGGCCGCTCACAAACCTCGGCAACCATCAGTTATCATATCATTTAGTTGATGGTGCCCAATGCATATCAACCGGGCGCGCCGGATTATCCGTGTGGCGCCGGATTAAGAATAGCGTCACTCCATTTCCTCCCGTGGATGTCGTAGAAGGCGACTAAGGAAATAAATTACCAGGAGACGGGCAGCAGCATCTTCCTGAGATTCCAACCGCATACTGCGATCGCCAACCCGCCTGCCAAGCGTGGCGATTATGGCAAAACCCCTCATGTTTATGAAAACCATGAGGGAGGCCTATGTCCTGCAGTGGGCGTCAAAGGGCTGATGATGATGATGATTCCTAAGTTTTTATTTTATCGATTCATCGTTTTAACTTAGAAATTTAAATATTTCAAAAATAAAGATTAATACAAAAAGTGATATAGGTATTAAGTGCAATCCTATTATGCGTGCAATACGTTAACGAAACGCAGTTGAAACGTGAAATTTGCGATTTAGTTAGTTCATTCAATACCCTTCAAAAACGTCGCAATCCATATCCCTATCACTTTCAAATAAATGCAGTCGGAAGTTCGTCAGCACCTTTCAAACGTGAAGTAGAAAGGGATCGCGATAGATTCGAAAGATAGACTACTAGGCCCCTCCTCTCCGACCGTCGCCTGCAGCCTACGCCCGTCCTCTCCCAGCTGCGAGACGTTAAGAGTTACATCTCATACACTGACGCTTGTACCCCAAGCTTGTATCGGTTTACCGCTCTAACCTCGGAAACCATCAGTATTCTTTTCACAATTAATTGTATAGTTGTTAGTGCCCAACGCATCGGGCATCAACGGGCGGTGGTGGGAATTATGTGACATCTGCTCTCCAACCGCGCCGCCTACAGCTCACGCCACTCCTCATTGAGATACTCTCAGTTTCTTCTCATACACTGACGCTTGTATCTCCAATCGCAGTCTCTAGGCTCACAGCTCACGCCAGTTCTCTCTAAAAAATCTCCTAACATGTCTCGTAAATGTATTTCCCATCTCTCATTTTTTGTACAGCTGATATCATAGCTTAGAAATAAAAATATTATTACTCTTATGTAAGCAAGGTTCATGCGAAGCCAGTGTGCTTGCGCCAGTTCTACAGACAAGCTTGGCTCGTGTTGTTTAGATGAAGCCAGTCAGCCTGCATCTTTCTTGTAGGGTGCATGTCATGTTTGACGTTAAGAAGTAACGAATTCGCGGCAAACCCGTCTGTGGAAAAATTAATGCTTAAAGAACATCTCTGCACTATTATTAGAAGAGTTGATTAATATATTAGAGGAAGAAATCGTAAAGAAAAAACTACTTTGGGCAAGAAAATGTCAAAAAAGTCGTACGAATTTTAAACTTTGTCGCAGAAATTCTAAAAAACAAACGCACATATGCATCCTATCCTACGGACATCCACCAGCGACTGGCGCGATGCGTCTACACGTGTCCGCATCGCTGGCGCAGGGGTTGTTAGCGGGCGTAGGTCACTGGCTTGAAAAGCGCGCACTATTCTCGCCAGCGCTGGCTTGGCATGAAAATCTGTTTATACAAGGCCAATACCGTATAAACAAGGCTTTACTCCCCGACAGCGCCGGGCGGGCCTGTCCCCTGAAGGAAGTGGATACCGATGTGGAGGACCGAGCGCAGCAGGCACGCCAGCGTCGCCTGCGTCGCCGCACGCGCTCGCATAAGAGCCAGAGCGAGGGAGAGGTAAGAGGAATATGCATTGTCCTAAATATTGACATTTAGTTACGAATGATACTTCATTTTAAAGGTATAAGCTCATATACCTGAGTTTATTGTTTTTTAATAAAAAATCTCAGTGGTCAGTAAAAAAAAACAAATATATATAATTAACCTTTCTACAGATTAGGAGTATTTATAGTTTTGTTTATATTGTATGGAATCAGGCGTTACTTTGCGGAAATCCATAATAGCATTAAAATGTGAAAATTACTTTGCTAAATTCCGCCAAAATCCCACAAGCACCATGCGGTTAGTTAATGCACCGCCCTCTCTCCCACTTTTTCAAGCTGAAGCAAGAAACAATACTTGTGTGAAAAAATGCGTTGCGACGCGTTTCGCCTCTAACACGAGGCAACAACAAGTTTTGTTTATTTAAAGAAACCTTGTATCAAATCATGGTATCACTAGGAACTGATAGCTTGTAGTATCTGTTGATGACATACGTCCATATTCAAGTATGATATATGTAAGTTTATTATTGTTATTACGTATATGTACGTCTATTAATATTCGTATTTGCACCGACTACCCTTCTTCTATTTCTCCTTCGGCAAATTCTCCAATATGAGGTGGCCTGGAAGCAATTGGTATTAGCAATAAGGCTGCCAATTGTATCTTTTCTTTGGTCATTGCTGTTTTTGTAACATTTTTTCCGGTGTACAATAAAGATTCTTACGTTCGTGCATGACGTTCTTTCGGTTTCGTAGGATCTGGTTCCTTTTTTTTTCGCTTTAAAAAATTGTTAAAGCAGCTCAAATCGAAATATATCAGCCCAGGCTGAGAGCCTATTTTCTCGAATAAAAAAGTACAATATTTTTTTAGGACAATGCCCATTGGCTTCTGTGTCCTCGAGTTAAGGGTGTATTTAGAAATGACAGAATGACTAGTCGAAGCCTTTCTGTCAATCCTTAAGGGACGGTTGGAGCGTTCTGCGTCGCCGCACGCGCTCGCATAAGAGCTTAGAGCGAGGGAGAGATGAGCGGACCGGGCGTAAGATCAAAATATTTTTATGGGAAAAACCACAGAAATTGCGACTTAACACGCGTTAAAAGTTTAACTAGGTGTCATTTTATTTCAAATTCTAGATGCTTTTGAACAAAAAAATTGCTGTAAAATGGAGAAAAAAGCGAGGGGGAGATGAGAGAACGTTGTTTTATGTCATTGACTGAATGTTGTCTTTACAACTGTCAGAATGATTAGTCGAAGGCACTTGTCAGTCGTAAAGGCTATTTGAGTCAAATGTCAAACTCAACTACACCTGAATTATTCCTCCCACACTTCGAAGGCACGTCTCATAACTTCAAAACCCCCCCAGGGCAACACGACCGAAGGCGAAAACGTTAAGGGCGACAGCAAGCCGCGCCGCACGAACCGCCGCCGCAACAGCCACAAGTCTGCTAGCAAGGAGGCCAAGGACGGAGAGCCAGCCACGCCCAGCAAGCCGCGCCGCAACAAGAAGCCGCGCCCCGAGATCGACTTCTCCGTCAAGGTAAGCAAGCTAGCCAGCCACGCCCAGCAAGCCGCGCCGCAACAAGAAGCCGCGCCCCGAGATCGACTTCTCCGTCAAGGTAAGCAAGCTAGCCAGCCACGCCCAGCAAGCCGCGCCGCAACAAGAAGCTGCGCTCTGAGATCGACTTCCTTGTCAAGGTAAGCAAGCTACTTACAACAAATTAAGACCCAGAGCGTGACGCTGAGGTGGCAAAACAGGTAATAGAAAGTTTAAGGGAAGGCAGAGTATGAGGCGGAAATTATAAGAAAGCAAAGGCTAAAAGGAAACGATTCCGTGGCGGACATGTATAGGGGGAAATAAAACAGGGAAATAATATTGAATTTATTTATTTATTTATTTATTTATTTATTTATTTATTTAACATATTTTGAAGATTGTATATAGTCGTTAGTTAAGTAAGTTAGTAAGTTAGTTAAGTAGTTTTCTCGAACACAGAGAAAAAAAAAAAAAAAGACTAGTTATAAGGAATTAGAATAAGAACGTGTGTAGTACAATAACACCTGTACGAATTAAGACGATGAATGTATAGCTGTCAGTTCAGTAAGAAGGAGACACATGGAAAAATTATAAAAAGAACACATAAAAAAGGCATGGACCCAGACATGGAAAACAAGTATTAAAAAAAAGAGCAACATCGTAAGTACTAACATAGTCACTGGTCGTTTGCATATCGCTTACTGTCCTTACAGTGTATGTATGAGTAATTGACTAATAGTAATTTACTACGCATTAAACTACGTCAATTACTCACACATACACTGTAAAGACAGTAAGCGGTATGCAAACGATCTGTGACTATGTTCACGTTACCGCCAAAAGGATCTGTGCGGACTATATGACCAAAGGTTACATAACAAACTAAATTGTAATCTTTCCATTACAGATCTCGAATATCAGCCCCAACACTCGCGTGCGCGATCTCAAGCAAGCCTTGTCAGAGCGCGGCGTGAAGCCTCAGATCATGATATGGAAGGTGAGCACCTGCCTACTTATGTTGCCTAGACATGGAGTGGGTTTTCGCATGACGTGACATTACACAAATTTCCGCCCGTAATCCGGGGGCTTGAAATGCTTTACGTAATTAGACGATTTATACAGCGTCCAGTGGCACCTTCACTCACACTAGATTGGTAAAGGGACCACTCGGACGCTGCAGTGCCTGGGACATTGTTTTAGATGGAGTAGGTTTCCCCAGCACTCATATCATCCTGACAGCTTAGGTGGCCTAGCCCACAGGAATGACAAGTCAGTACGTGCGGAGCCATCCAAGCCGCGGGTTTCCTCACGATGTTTTCCTTCACGGTTAGCGTTTGTTAGTGCTACTACAATTTCGCAGACGTACGTAATTTTGAAAACAAACAAAGTCATAGGTACATGCCCGCACTGGGAATCGAACCTGGGTCTCTCGCTTCGAGTCCGGAGGCTTAGCAAAGAGCAAAAGAGTCTGCCACTTACCACGATCGCAAACCACTTTCGCTTCGTCAACATTCATTAGTCGTTACATGCGCGTCCGCCGTTATAGCCGTTATCCTTCGCTAATATACGAGGGGGGGTTTTTAAGTCCGCGGAAGTAAAATTATTTTTATTTCCACTTCTTAACCCCCAGTTAAATTTCTTTTTCAATATATTCACCTCCTACCCTTACACATCTTTCCGATCTTTCAATTAACTTACTTTTATACCTTCGAAAACAAAAATGTTCTGTCTTTGTATTAACTTACTTTTATACCTTCGAAAACAAAAATGTTCTGTCTTTGTATGAAAAATACGCTAAAACTGCATCCTTGGTGGTGGTGTTTCTTTTTGTGCAAGTACATAGAGTCCTGTTCGGACTCAGATTCATAGTGATGAACCCAAGTTTCATCCCCAGTAACAGTTCCAGTCAATATTCCATCTTTATCTTCACTACAGAGGTCTAAAAACGCGCGAGAACACTCCACACGCTGTTGTTTTTGAGGTGGTGTGGGCATTCTCGGCACCCATCTTGCGCTGACTTTAGTCACGCGAAGATGATCGTGAAGAATTTTGAAAATGGCTGCATCTGATACTCCTACCATTTCCCAATTATGCGAGCTGTTTCTTCTTAAGTAGGGCATCTTCCAGTATAAATGTTTCGACTTTTTGAATTATTTCCGGAGTGTTCACCTAGAGCAGCCGGCCTGACCGTGGGTCGTCTTCAAGTGAATCCCTGCCTCGCTTAAAGAGGGTATCGTCTACCCATTATGTCCCCACCGAGGGGCACGGGTCTCTTCCCTGAGGAAGGTATAGGCCATACTCCACCACGGGGGCCAAGTCCGGATTGGTGGAGGCTTGTAGACTAGTGGCTCGTCTACTGTCAGAAGTTGTCAAGCCGCCCTAAGGCCTCTGACTTGGCTTAACGACAGAGGGTATGCCAATTGTAAACCATGGTTTTACCTGGGCAAGAGTCCCCCTAAACGGATGACATCTCGTCCAGTATAGTTTGAACTGATCTTCCTTGCTTGGCAAGGAACTTTATAACAGTGCGGTACTCGATTTTCTCCATATTTCACAATTTGTTGCCGATGGACTTGTTTGGTCGTCAATAGTACAAAGACTAAAGAGTTAATTACGATAAAACTTGCTATTTATACTGATGATGAGTTGCTTAATTCGTAATGACTCGAGTAAGTACCCTCACTAATGACCTACCTACCCTCGCAGGCTGTTCCACCCGCCCACATTCGCTCGATATATTTGTTTCGTTAATCTTATTTCCTTCATCCTCTCCATATGTCGAAATTAACAATAACACAACTTGCTGATAAAATTTGTTTTTATTCCCAGGGCTTCCGTGGATTCTGCTATTTGCATTTCTTCAAGACTGGACCCCAGAAGGTAAGATTTGAATTCCGTTCTCCTACCATCTAGTCATCTACCATCTAGTCTGTAAAATAATGGTGCAAAACATTTAATTCGCAAAAGACTTGTCTATTGGGCAAAGCCAGCTGGCGAAGCTGAAGAGAGAGGACGGCAGTATAGCGTCGACCAAATCAGAGGTGCTGAGGGAGATTGAGAGTTTCTACGGACAGCTATACACCTCAGTCGCAAAACCTGTTAGCAGTTTGAACAAAGATCCGAGAGCCAAACTGACCCAACATTATACCGAAGATATCCCGGACATCAGCCTGTATGAGATTAGGATGGCCCTGAAACAGCTCAAGAATAATATGGCACCAGGAGAGGACGGAATCACATCAGAGCTCCTGAAAGCGGGTGGAACACCAGTACTTAAAGTCCTTCAGAAGCTCTTCAATTCCGTTGTGCTCGAAGGAAAAACGCCAGAAGCATGGAACAGAGGCATGGCGACGCTGTTCTTCAAGAAAGGGGATAACTCTCTATTGAAGAACTACCGACCTATCTCGCTTCTGAGCCATGTTTATAAGCTGTTTTCGAGGGTCCTCACGAATCGTCTCGAACGCAGGTTTGATGACTTCCAGCCTCCCGAACAAGCCGGTTTCCGAAAGGGCTTTAGTGCCATAGACCACATCCACACGCTGCGGCAAATTATATAGAAGACTGAGGAGTATAATTTGCCATTCTGCTTAGCGTTTGTGGACTATGAGAAAGCCTTCGATTCGATCGAGACATGGGCAGTGCTCGAGTCTCTCCAGCGTTGCCGTATTGACCATCGGTATATCGAGGTGCTGAAGTGCTTGTACAACAGCGCCACCATGTCGGTCCGACATACAGGAGCAGAATTCGGAGGCAATTCCATTGAGAAGAGGCGTGAGACAGGGAGACGTTATCTCTCTGAAACTGGTCACGAACGCACTGGAAGATGCCTTTAAGCTTCTGGAATGGCAGGGACGCGGCATCAATATCAATGGCGAGTACATCACGCACCTTCGATTTGCAGACGATATAGTAGTCATGGCAGAAACGATGGAAGACCTCGGCGTAATGCTCGAAGACCTCAGTCGAGTTTCCCACGGTGTGAGCCTGAAAATGAACATGGACAAAACGAACGTCATGTCGAACGCCCGTGTTGTGCCCACCCCAATAAAATTGGGGAACACGACTCTCGAAGTTGTAGACGAATACGTCTACTTAGGACAAACAGTCCAACTAGGCCGGTCCAACTTCGTGAAAGAGGTCAATCGTCGAATCCAACTTGGCTGGGCAGCATTCGGGAAACTTAGAAAAGTCTTTTCGTCTAATATACCTCAATCTCTCAAGACAAAATTATACAACCAGTGTGTGTTACCAGTGATGACTTATGGCACTGAAACGTGGTCTCTCATTATGGGCCTCATAAGAAGGCTCAAGGTCACGCAACGAGCTATGGAAAGGGCTATGCTCGGAATTTCTACGAGATCGAATCAGAAATGATGAGATCCGTAGACGAACAAAGGTCGTCGACATAGCCCAGCGGATTAGTAAGTTGAAGTGGCAGTGGGCGGGGCACATAGCACGCAGAACTGATGGCCGATGGGGCCGAAAAGTTCTCGAATGGAGACCACATATCGGCAAGCGCAGCGTAGGACGACCAGCCACAAGATGGACAGATGACCTCATTGGCAGGAAGGCGCTGGATGCAGGCCGCTACCAACCGGTCTTTTTGGAAATCCATGGAGGAGGCCTATGTCCAGCAGTGGACTTCTTGTGGCTGAATGATGATGATGATTTAATTCTAATAGGTTATAGTTGAAAAAGCTTATTTTAAAGTACATTTTAATTTACCTATTCCTGTCAACCTTAAATTCTACATTTTTGTTTGAAATTGGTCAAATTTACTGTCTTGTAGCTCATTTTTACTTTTTTATAGCACGGTGAATTTTAGAAACTACTGAACAACTATTGGCCTCTTGCACGAAGCAAATAGACGTCGAGCCCCTTTCTTTAATTAGATTGTGCTACGCAGAAACATTCTCACACTCAATAAGGAACTTTCGAGAAAAACACTTAGTGTAACATTGTTTTATTCCACGTTTTTGTTCAGACGTTTCATATTTTGTTATCGCATCCCGGAGATACAGGGACTTGACAGACAGACGGACGGACGGACACCAAAGTGATCCTATAAAGGTTCCGTTTTTCCTTTTGAGGTAAGGAACCCTAAAAACAATGTTATTCATACAAAAAGCGTTATTTTCGAAGGTTACTTTTTGTGCTTTGGAATGTCTTTTCAGTGAAACGGTTCAGTTTCGGTTGACAACCTCAATATTTAAGTACATTTAAATATATCCCGCCTGATAAGCGTTAATCGTCACCAGGGCGAGGGCGATAGCGCATCCGCCGCGAGCCTCGATCAGGTGATCGGCGCACTGGCGCAGATGTCGGTGGGAGGCGCCGGCGGTGAGGCCGAGGCCGAGGAGAAGCCGCGTCTGCTAACTGTGGAACCTGCTCCGCCGCGCGCGCCTCGTCCGGTGCAGCAGCCCGACTGCGGTGAGTGCGAGTCTGTTAGGAGGCGAGCCTCGAGCGAGTGATCCGAAGCCGACGATAAGCCGCGTCTGCTCATTGTGGAGACGGCCCTGCCGCGCGCGCCTCGCCCGGTGTAGCAGCCCGACTGCGGTGATTGTGAATCTGTTAGGGGACGAGCCTCGAGCGAGTGATCCGAGGCGGACGATAAGCCGCGCCTGCTAACTCAAACAGCTGTGATTTTCGATTATAGACCACTCCTTTAAAAAAAATAATGTTTTTCGAATGCTCGTGCTTTTTAATTTCTCACATAATTTTAGGAGAGGACTAACTTATTTTACAGATAGTTTTTGCCAAAATGTGTCTTTCTTTTCTTTCAATCATTGTGAATATAATCACTATTCTAATGATTCGGTCTTTATTCTCGCCTTTATATCAGTATCTCAAGATTTTTTTATTCAAGTTAAACCTGAAACGTTCAGGAGTCTAGGCAAACACTCGCATGAGTTAACGAGTTGCTAAAAAACACAAAAGTAAGAGTTAGTGTCACTGAAAGTTGTACAATCAATAGCACATCGACCTTTACACACCTGCACTTAACTAAGTTTATGTTACGGGCGACTGCAACAAACATGTAAAGGCCGAGTTGCTGTCGACAGTACATAATATCTACTTCTCTGTTCAACGTTACGTTTTCTCTTCGTTTCAGATCCAGCGACTCGCAATAGCCAAAGCGACCACTAATTCTCATCGACACTTTTTATAAACGAACGTCAACTTTGATTGATTTCATTAACAATCGTAAAACACACTGCGCATAAAACGAAAAGGAAAATATTATATTGCTTGCTTTAAACATTGCACACGCGGACTGGCGGGTAGCCGTCGCATTCCGACTCTTATTAACTTAGTTTTTAAGGTTGATTTCTCTTTGCGCGGGCCCACGAATTGTGCGAATATCGGCGGACGTTGATGCGTGTACCCCGCGCGCGTTTAAGTTATTTTAATTGGCGTCGTCCGCTCAGTCGAGAGCCGGTAGAAAATGTTGGTTTTTTCCGTTTACAGCGTCTCTTGGGCACGCAACTCCGTCGCGTTATTTAAACGAACCCGACGAAAAGCGAGTGGTTCGATTTTTAGTTTGCCTGGTCGAACGGCTGTTCGCTATATGGTTTTTGATTTGTTTGTTTTATTTGCATTGGGCCAGCGGCGAGATGGAGTGATTCTATTTAATACAACACTTAACGAATGTCTGTGTTTAGTTGTTCTCTAGTCTACAGTTAGTTGGTAATTTTAAAGCATGTTGTATCTCATTCATATTGTGTAACTTTTTTTTTTATTCCAATGCAGCTACTGCTAAGCATCCTAATGCAATATTTTTAACTTGTAAATTAGAGATAAATGCATAGCCTTTTTGTACTTTCGTTTGTTGTAAAAGATTTGTGGGTGCTTCTGAATTTTAAGACTAAACGGAATCTCGAAGGTTACATGTTTTTAAATTATAGTTTCGATGGATTTGATTGTAGTTAGCGAGTGTATTTATTCTAGGGGAAAATATTTTTAGCGAAAACCTTTGCGGCTCCGTTTTGTTGAAAAGAAAAAAAAAGTACTTTATTCGTGCCAATGAATGCTACACAAGTTATTACAGTAATATTACACTACTCAATCCGACGCGACAAAATGTAATTTCCTACGAAGATAGTTTTGTAGAGCTAATAATTTTTAACATATCGATAATTGTGAATTTTGTAGTGTTGTAAGGTTGTCACGATGTAAGGTTACTTTTTCAGTATTAGGTTATTTGTAATTTAAGACTCGAAAAGTAATATATTATTGACGTAAATAAGATAATATATAAACGTAAATTAAACTATTGGACTAGATTATGTGAATGCTATATTCACATTGTGTATTGGAGAGTTTTTCTTTTAGTAAATTTAAGATATAATAATATATTTTATATACTATAGAAGACTCGACCATAGTAACTATTTTTTTAATTTTGGGTGTATCCTTACTGCGTAATTTGCAAAACTATAGAGTTTATCATATACAGTGTATCTAAAGATCACCACGGCGACTCGAAGACAGCTGTAATTTCACCCACAAACAGATTTGTTTATATCTAATAAGATATATTTGACGACCCACAACTAATCCGGCAGTCTTATCTCCTGCAAGTTAAAATATAACTTACCTATTATGAGGTAAAAAATCATTTTACATTGCAGTCTTTGGAACCTAAAAAATATCCCATTTCGGTGATAAATTGCTAGTATATTTTTCAATGAGCTGATGCGAAATGAATTAAATAACAATTCGGTAGAATTCTGCACTTACATCATACATACCCTTCGATTCGCCGACGTTGCTCTACGAATCACTAGTTGATTAACTGATATTAATAATTGATTGTAAGCATTTTCGTTACATTAGGTTGTGTACGTCGGACATACTTTATGCCCCAGTGCTTATCGCCCCACTGCAATAAAAAGCATGCAATTTATTTACATCCCACTCTAGAGCATAATATAATAAATTAATATAATATTTATGTATATAACTTGTTAACACGTAATTTACTAGTTTATTTTGTATCCTTATAACGTGAGATAGCAGGCATGGATGGGAGACTTTTTTGTTTTTTTTTATATTTTTAATAAATTTATTAAACACTTCTCGCTTTTGTTTGCTTTTTTGTAGGATTATGTTTGCTTCTGATTATGTCTGTTCGCGTGTCAAGACCTTGTAAACTATAGGTGTTATTTATAAAAACGCGATTCCTCTAAAACACTCCTCAGAAGCAGTTTGAGTAGTCTGTGGTTACGTCTATTTGAACTGCCTCTAATGACTGTTTTAAGGAATCGTGTTTTATTTATAAGACCATTAAACTTTATTAACTTTACTGTTGTGATGTTTAGTGTAGGTTACTTTGGTCTATTAAGGTTTTAAGACCGAATTAAATTCTATTTTTTTAGACAAATCAGTTTTTTTCACTTATCATCTTGTCATCCGGTCATGGGGCATCAACTTTTGGGTGCGTTTCCACTGACGGGGAGCTGGGCGGAGTGGAAAGTAGCCGACCGTGAATTGGCCAATCAGTGCTCGAAATCTCCACTACGCATCAGTGGAAACAGTGTAAGTGGAGCGGAACGGAGCTGAACGGATTTTCAGATCAAATATATGAACACGTGGCTCCATCTTGTCATCCGGTCATGGGGCATCAACTTTTGGGTGCGTTTCCACTGACGGGGAGCTGGGCGGAGTGGAAAGTAGCCGACCGTGAATTGGCCAATCAGTGCTCGAAATCTCCACTACGCATCAGTGGAAACAGTGTAAGTGGAGCGGAACGGAGCTGAACGGATTTTCAGATCAAATATATGAACACGTGGCTCCGAGCCGGACATAACGGAGTCGAGCAGGCTGTGGTGCCGAGCGGAAGCTAGCGGGACGGTGCGTCGCGGCGGGTAGGGTAGACTTCTCAGGACAGGACTCGTGCGCTGCATTTTAGTTAATTTGGCGATATTACGTCATAAACATCCCACGTCAGCTCTGGGCTCTTATTATGAAGCAGTGATATGTTTCGGAAAGGTCGCAACGTCGCGCTTGAGCCCGACAATTCACTTTAATCTAGCGACAAATACGGTTCTTTTTTTGAATGGTTTGAGTTAATACTTTTAATTGAAACTATTCAAAAAAAAGAACCATAGGTATTTGTCGCTAGATTCGAGTGAATTGTCGGTCTCAAGCGCGACGTTGCGACCGTTCCGAACATATCACTGCTTCATAATAAGAGCCCAGACAGAGAGAATGTAAGCACTACGTAGCCCAGAGCTGACGTGTGATGTTTATGACGTAATATCGCCACCTAGTATCATAATAAGGGCCCAGGTCTGCTCAGCTCCACTCCGCCCCGCTTCAATGGGAACATTTGCCACTTCTCATTGCTCTTCTCCGCTCCTCTTCGCCCAGCTCCGCGTCAGTGGAAACGCACCCTTATTCGACTGTGCGCTTCTCTTTTATGTTATGAATGCGCCTCACTTGGATACTCCTATTCGCTAATTTGGCAAATATTAATCATCTTTCCGGGTTTTCTAATTTTGTAACACCTGTATTGTAATAAATTTGAGAACAAGAAATAACTAAGTGAGGCACCAGAAAGGGTAGCATGACGGCGTCACTGAGGTCATTTTTGCCGCCCAAATGACTGAATTTCACAATATACGGGAAAGTCCCGATGACGCGCGACTCGCAAGCATTACGAGCGACACGAAGGAAGTTCATAAGCTGTGGACTGGACTGCAACTTCATATGTGTGTGGACCGAGGGACCTATGGCTATGTTTAGGAGCTATATTGAATAAAAAGTAGTAAAGGCAATCGACTACATAGTCCTAGCCTTCCGGCTCACTATGTTGAATATCAGTCGCATAACGATCCAAAGGTAGGTACCATGTGTAAATTTTATTTATGGGGCTCCATAGAGTAAACCAAGCGCCAACAAGGTAAAATAAATCATATCATTTTTGTAGATCGTACCTATTTGCAAAAAAGTGTCAGTACAATCTCGCAATCACACCAATAGCGATTTTAGGACCTATGGTCGCGAGGCTAAGGCAAAGAACCTAGGACTAGATAGCAAAAAGTGTCTGTACAATCTCTCAATCATTTTAACAGTGATTTTTAGGACCCACGACAAAGAACCTGTGACTAGATAGCGTTTATGCCGAAACGGCCGTTTCTGGCGTTGGTGCCATCTAGTCCTAGGTTTTTTGCCTTCGCTTCACGGCCATGCGTCCTAAAAATCACTATTTACATGATTGGGAGATTGTACAGACACTTTGCAAATTCGATCTGTAAAAAAGATATGATTTTTTTCTCGGTGGCGGCTAGTGTTACTCTCTGAAGCCTCTTAACGCTGAAAACGGCCTTTTTTGGCATAAATCCCAGGTCCGTGATCCTAGGTTCTCGGCCGTGGGTCCTAAAAATCACTATTAGCGTGATTAGAGATTGTACTCACACTTTGCAAATGCGTGTAGAAAAAGATTTTTTTTTTTTTCTTGGTGGCATGGAGCCACTTAAGTAGTATTTTAGAAATATCTGTTATACATTTTTCAAAACTACACGAGTTCCGATTTGTGTAATTTTCTTAGGCTAATTCAACAGTAAGCGAATTCAACATTTCAAAAATTCAACGTCTCTGCAATTGTTGAACTTATGAATGTTGATTTTATGAATAATTGATTCCTAGCTGGTACCTAATGCAGAGAGATATCCAGTTGTGAGGTTTTAAAGATAGATCTGACTACTTATGTAGATTTTTATCACGTTAATTTGAACAACCATGTGATTACAACTGCAGGATATAAATATTGTTCAAACAAATACATATTATATTTCATAGTATTTGCCATCAGCTCATTTACAGGGTGCTGCACAAAATACTGAATCGACAGAATAAAGATGTGAGCCTAAGATCAAGGATATAGTTCGTTTGAGGATAACAGTTCCTTGTACTGTGGACTAAAATGGAGAAAGTCTGCCCAGAGCCTAGATCTTGTGTAAGGGTGCGGTTATAAAGAATCAGGTTTCCCGGTACGCGTTTGCCGGTACAGGTCAGTACTGTTACGTACGTACAGATCAGGCATTTATAATGAAACAGGTGAATCTGTTTTTAGTGTCAATCATGTCTTCCAGTTCGTCGGACAACGACGATTTATTTCTTTTAGAAAATTTACAGTAAAGAGACTTCAACCGGTATGATCAATGCAGGTAATCCGTACCTGTACGTACCGACAAGTATTAACCTGCATCTTTTATAAACGGGCACATAGAGAATGGTTGGGTCCGTCCACAGGTCCGTCATACCAATACCGATCAGTACGGATTTGCCGGTACGGGTTACCTGTTTCTTTATAACCGCACCCTTATGCACCGTAAGTTTATAATGACATAACTGCGCGCTTACGTAACAAATTAAAACACGTTACGTAACTCAACTGAGTACGAGTATATGTCAGTCTTAATATAAATGTACAGTTGCACATCAACCTTAACAAGGGTGCACTCAATTCAGTTACGTTATGAGCGCATTTGCAACAACATTGTAAAGTTTGACATGCTGTCGACTGTAGGTATTACAGCGGGACACAAACCTGGAGGCTACATAAAAAATGTTTGCAGTTCTTTAACGTCTATTTCACAAGGGCTCCCAAGCCGCTATCTACCAGATAAACTTGGAATTGTAGTTAACACAACTTGTTCAGGAATTACAAGCCTGGTTCTTAGATGCTTCTATTATTTTATTAGCATAATACTTGACGTCACACAAGAACACCCTCTAAACAATCGGTACAGCACGACAAGATACTTCCTCATCATATCAGATCAACTGAACACGCGAAATCCAGTTTATTTATATTGAGTTAGTCGCCACATTAGCGCATTTTGCCTGTATTTGCGCCCGGCCGCTATGTATGAGATGTACCTGTTGGTTGTGCTTTACGCCTCCTATTTGCTAAGTGAGTGCGAGTGCCAAGGAGCCCCACCACCCGGCCCCCCTCCTGAAGTACATAAGTATTGTTTTATTGTACCTAGAATCTCTACTATTATAAGTTTTAGCATGCACCTTACCACGAACTAGCAAACGCAGCGTAGGACGGCCACCAGTTCGCTGGACCTACGATCTGAGGCAGTTACTGGTAGTGGCTGAGTGAGCATGGCCGAGGACGGAAGGAAGTGGCGTGCTTTGGGGGTCCAGCAGTGAACCAGTACGGGCTGATTGATTGATTGATGCACCTTATTTTGAATTTGTTTTGTACCTACATAAACAGAGAGATCTTGTTCAGTTTTACTTTTTTATGTGCAATTAAACATTTTTATCTGTATTTTTACCTAGTTACAGACTCTAATGATCCACAGGGCGACTTATACGTGGTCAACTTCGAGACGCCGATCTACGTGTGCAATGACGAGCAGAGCTTAGCCTTCGTGGACACGTCGGGGATAGAGGCCGCCCGGTTCAACGAGACCACGGCTATGCTGAGTGGCGTGGTGCATTTCTTTGAGGGAGTGGGACCTGGGACCATGGTGAGACCAACGTCCGGCCATCTTAAACGTTTCCCTGTATTCTAATACACACATTGTTGTCCAATAAGCACAACAATAGCTCTTATTTGTCTATTCGGTAGATACCAAATAGAGTCTACTAATAGGCAATAGCAGTACAATGTCATTCCAGTGGTATAACCCGTGCAAATTAAATAGGTGACTCGCCGATTTAAGTTGCACCGGTTCTACTATTGGAATGCGATTGTTTACTAGACTACCAATAGCATCAATGAAACCACCATAACCGTACACAAACCACAGCATTGAACAAATATGCATTTAAAAGACTCTCACCCCAGGTGGAGGTCAAGATTGAGAAGAATAACCAAGGGCGACTTGACTTGATGTTCACACTCGAGATCTGCGACTTCTGTGATGAGCTCCAGAATGTGGACAGTGCGTTCAAGGACTACTTCATGGCCTTTGGCTTTCCAAATGAATGCCCCTTTGACGGAGTAAGTATATCTAGGTACCTACCTACTGTTTTTCTTTTTCTTCATTTTTCAAAACAGTTGTAACTACCTACTATACTGATAGGTTCACCAACTAACGCTTACTGTAAAGGAAACCATTGTGAGTTCAACCGTGGCTTAGTTGATCCTAATGCAGCTAATGTCTTTCCTATAAATGAAGTCAACTCAGCTGTTATGTTGGTGTATATACCTACAGGTATGAGTTGGACAAGTGGGAACAGAAAATGGGACAGTCGGTGGTCATCTATGCGCGCCACGTGGCCGCACCACCTTCATCGCTTCACCGCTTTCATCAGCATTGCTTCCATGTCCCGTATTTGTGTCCGTATTTGCGAGTGGCGCTCCAGCATCCACAAAAAAGTGAGGGATTGCGAAGATGCCCGGCTTGAGACTCGACTACCACCGGCAGCAGCGAAAAACCCGTCCGAAGCCCACTTACTCTTACACGTAAATGACCGCTGTGAACTTCACTGCGGCCAATGTTACCGAACTTCAAAAATTTGCTGGGCTTCGCGAGTCACATCCGAGCCTACCGCCGTAGAAATCCTACCAATCCTTGAGGTCGCCATCGTCGGACTACGACGCGGAGGACACATCACATCATGAGTTGGACAAGCCCACTCCATCTAAAATTATATCTTAGGGACTGCAGTATCTAGCTTGATACAAAATAGGCTCTTGTTGTTTGGAACATATGTCAGCACCTGTGTGTTAGGGAATTGATTCATCGTGACATCATAACGTTAATGATGTTGCCATTCATTCCAGGGCGATTACTTCGTCGAAGACCTGATAGCTGACATGTCGGACTTGCCAATCAACAGCGCCAATACCGGTCAATTCAAAGCTACGCTGACCGTCAACAAGGACCCGGACGGATTGTGCATGAATCTTGAGTTCCACGCGTGTATTGCGTTCGATTTCGTTATTGAACGAATGTGATTCAGCTTTTTTAATGGGTCCAGATTTCTGTCGCCTTGGGGTTTTTACTGTAAATAGTCTTCAATTACTGCAACTTAGTCCCTTCTTGCAAACTTACGGCTTATTTAAAGGCACGCCTCCTGGTAACAAACATTGCATAACTACCTGCAAATAATCCGTGTGTCACGCACAATAAGTACATTTTCGTTACTTGAGGAAACAAATACAATACCGGCTTACTACCTTTAGACTCTATCTGTATAGGTACCTTTATTTTCTAAACATTTACTTGACTGCATTCTGTCATTCTTTATGCGCGGGTATACATCGAATTTAGTTGACTGTGTAAAGACAGTATTACCAGCCCATGAAAGACGCCCACTGTTGGGCATAGGCTCTAAAATATATCGTTACCTATTTTTATTAAACCTTACTCAGGCACACGTGTCAGGTTTTATATCTGATACGCTTTCGTATTTGAAATAGAAAAGAATCTCAGTAAACGAAAAAGTGCAAAAATGCGACAAAAGGATACACGTTTAGACCAAGGACTGGTTTGGACCCAGAGATAGTCTTCCTTAATAATGTTTAAAAATATAAATATTTATTAAAAAATAAATAGCCAAAGTTGTACAGTTTAACTTTATTAAGTCCAAATTAAACTACTTGAGTTCATGCAACATTCACTCGTCTGGCTCGTTTACTTTTTCGTCTTTACTCGACTCGTACGACTGTATTTTCTTGTCTGATCTCAAACTGCCTTTGGACTTCTTATCCTTGCGTTTCTTGCTCTTCCTCTTTATTGTTTTCTTGTCATCTTTCTTATCTTCTTCATTATTCTCTTCTGATTTATTTTCTTCTTTCTCCGCCGTCTTCTTTTTGGATGTCTCTTTGCTCTCGGACTCTTGTTTTTTATCGAGTTTCTTCCCCCTCTTTGCCTTTTTGTCTTTCTTTTCCCTGTAATCGGTATGATAATTAACGGTAATCTCCACCTCATTCTGCTTTCTTTCCTCAATCTGCACCTATTTGCTGCGAATCAATGTAGGGCCCGAGACACCCGGAAAGGACGTGGGGCGGGGGCGCGGAAAAGACGTGACGCGATAGAAATCACACCCTCGCCCCACGACCCTTCTGTGTGGCCAGGGCCTATGATGAGGGGCTAGTGACTATGATCGCGAATCGGGGACTGATTGACTGAAGACCACACTGACTGTGCGATCTCGTATTCTTCCAGGGCTGTCCACGTATGCCAATAAGTGGGATCACATAGAAGATAAATTGCAATCGTAAAGGGTCAAGCTTATTGATTCATGTAATAACTAGGAAGTTTTCCTCAGGGAAATTCTTTACTTACGTTTTCGCTCTCAACGCTTCTTTGTCATTCTTATCGTTGCTGTAAATAAAACACAATTGTAAAACTCCGCCATGTGGCCTATTTTTTGAATCAGTAATGGAACAGAAATATCATATAATCTACTAGTAGGTCATACAACCCATATGATTGTTCTTGAACATACCCGTCATCATCATCATCATCGTCATCATCCTTGTCATCCTTGGCATCGCTGGATTCATCTTCGTCATCGTCACTGAAATTAAGAACTGCAATCAGTATCGCATTCTTATAATTATATTGTAACTGCTATCAATGTATTAGTGCATTCATTATTTAAAAAGTAGGTTGTAGATACATATGAAATTTATTTTCTTTTTTTATAGAAAATCGGCCAATATCCAATAAAATCTATCAGCCCATATTTGAGTAGGCCACCGCCAATCAATTCTGCCCTCGGCCATTCCCATCTAGGCAACGGCAATCTGTTTCAGACTTTGGCTAAGTTACTAAGTTCGCAACCAGTTGTGAAAGAGGACATTTTCTTGTTTTTTGGCAACTAGTTGCGGAAGACGAATATTTTTCCTTTTTAAGCAACCTACTTGTGAATGACGAATTCCTTTCAGCCGCTAAGTTACTAACCCCCGATTTCGCGTACACTAACAAGCTGTTAATCTACTGTTAACAGCTGTCAGTAGTTTTTTTTGTATGCACTTTGGTCAATTGATAGCTGTTAACAGTAGATCAACAGCGTGTTAGTGTACGAGAAACTGGGGGTTAGTTTCGCAACCAGTTGTGAAAGAGGACATTTTCTTCTTTTTTGGCAACTAGTTGCGGTAGAAGAATGTTTTTTCTTTTCACGTTTAAATTTGGTTTTAAATAAGTGTTGCAAAAAAGTTTGTTATTTACTTTCATGTTACGGAGCTCATAGATTACAGAGTATTTACTTTATTGGTTTACTTTATTTCGGTTTAACCCACGAATTCCCACTTATTCGTCTCCAGTTCCTTCATACTTGTAACCCCTAGTCAAATATCGTCTTGAAGTTGGTTGCGTATCAAGAAAAGTTGAAACTTATCGCAACCGGCAATTTGAAATATTCTTCTTTTACAAGTAGGTTGCGTAAAGAGAAAAAATATGTACTATTCTATCGCAACTAGTTGCCCAAAAAAAAGAAAAAGTCCTGTTTCACAACTGGTTGTCAATTTTAGTTGCCAAAGCGGCTGAGAGGGTGCCAGATTCTCGGTCCAGCGACCTTACAAGAGCCTTACACTGCGTTAGCCAGTTCATGGCCTCCGCTTGAGAACTTTTTTTCACTCCATCGGTATAATGTAAGGTAATTATGCATAAACATAATCAGCCTATATGCGTCCCACTGTAGGGCACAGGCCTTCTCTCAAGGAGAGAGTATGGGCTTAATCACCACGCGTGCCCACCGCGGATTGGCGATTTCAAGCGCTGAGGTATGTGAATAGCTCAGACACTCAGGTTTCCTCACGATGTTTTCCTTCACCGTTAGCGTGTGGTATTGCTACTATAACTTCACAATGTACATAACTTAGAAAACCAAGTCATAGGTACATGCCCGCAATTGGGATCGAACCTGGGTCTCTCGCTTCCGAGTCCGATGTTCTACCCACTAGGCTACCAACGCCCAGGTAATTATGCTTTAGTCTAATGCCCAATATCGTGATTCTTAATAGAAAAGCTGTTTTCCCACCTTCCCGGTTTCCCTTTAGCCTTCTTGTCATCTCCGTCTCGTTCCGCCTTATCCCCTTCAAACACGTTGTCCCTGAAAGTAAAATCAATTTTTAATGTTTGTATGTCGCTAGTATTTTCTTTTTGTGGATTCTTGCAATCACACCATCACTTTGGTTTCTTTGTCATGTTATTTTATGTAGGTATAGCTGTTTATTTATTTTTATTTTTTTATCACAATAACTTACCTGTGAATTGCTGTTTTAGATTGAGCTCTCCACAAAGGAGAATGATCAAAAACAGTCTATGTTGCGCTTTAAGCATTTATACCTCAAAATGTTTCTCTTGAAAAATGATTTCATAGCTCTATTTGATAAATTAAAAGAATCATGCGTTAAAAAGTAATAATTAAAAAATATCTATATTGATTGTATAACTAGAAACTTCAGTCAGTCAATACAGATTACAAACACAGATAAGATTACATTATTGTAAAAATCGCAAATCGTGTACATACATAAAATGCGATGGTGCAAACTGCAAACGGGGAGTTTTTGACGGGAATTCAAACGAGCGGTTTTAGTACGCTTTATTTTTGCAAATTGATTCCAGTGGATTTTATACTGTTTAATTAGTGTAGTTTATTGTTAAAATGACCATGTGTATGAACAATCCAATCGGCCCTTCTGGAAATCGTTGGGGCCTCCCCCTTTTGTCCAGCAGTGGACGTCCAATGGCTGAAATGATGATGATAATGATGTATGAACAATATGTGAAATAAATAACTAAAATAAACCGCCATTGTGGGCTTAGGATAGTCTTGTCTCAATTGTGCGCAGGACCTAATACTGTTTGTGCTTATTTATCAGAAATTATCTCTTTGTCCCCCATTAGGCTCCTTAAACACTGCGACTTTTTGCAGCGATATAGTTATATATATTTTGTATTTTATACAGAATTATTACTTAGCATTAACTAACTATGTTTATAATTCAAACTGACTACAAACTGACTGAAAACATGGGCTCAAAATTAAGATTTCTCGAAACTCCCATCTAATATTTTCATAATATTTTTCCTGCATAATCCAAAGCTAATTTCTCATAGTTTACCGTTGGTTTCATCAATGCTCAAGAAGACGCAAAAATAGACTAACTCCTATAGTAAATTGATCATTCTCCTTTTCGTGGGAAGGAATTTGATTCATTAATCAGTTTTATAAAAGTTCCTGTCAATGTTAATCTTGATCAGTTAAGTATTAGATAATTATCAAAGCTTACTCCTCAACACCGCTCCAGTCGACTGTGTACTCTTCATGAGTGATGCCCGTACGGAACACTCTTCGGCAACTCTCTCTGTAAACATCAAGGATTTGGTAATAACTGAATAGGTAGGTAATTGGATTATTTAAGAAAACTGGCGCTGTATTAGCTGTGATAGGTAACCTATTAGATACTGACTTAAGAAGTGAAACTACCAGAAGAAGACTACTTCTACACTATGCCCTTCTCACTATGGAGTTTAGTCCTAATACATTTTTGGTTTGGTCATATACTTACTTTGTAACTCTGTGTAATGTAACGATTCCTCTTTATAGAAGCTGGCTGGCAGAGCCTTCTCGTCTTATTTTGAATATTTTGAAGGGAATCGTTAAGTTTTGTTTTAGATGTCAGTCGATCCCCAGCTAGGCTAGGGAATCGATGAAAAAGAGTATAATAAAATTAATATTGCTCCTTAAATCTGTATTTTAATAAGTAGAGCGCTACAGTACTTATGTCATATTCTGCCAAGTGGAACACACGTTTAATGCTGGCCCCTCCAGACTTCATCATCATCATCAGCCATTTGACGCCCACTGCAGGACATAGGTCTCCCTCATGGCTTTCCAAGCTTCCCGGTCTTGTCCCGCCCGCCCTCCAATACTAATAACTCCCATAGAACACAATCACTTGTCCTGCTCCCAAACTGGACTTGGTTTTTCTGCTTGATAAAATAAAGGAAGCCAAGAAGAGAACTTACTCCACATCCTTATAAATAGAGCACGAGATGAACTGGCGATTCTTAAAGATGGACGTGTAGAGGAAAGGCCCGTGGCAGCTGTGAGTGCGGGGGTCAATCTTACACGCCGAGATCACGCCGATGGCTCGTTCCTTGTGTTGGTACTGCACGATCAGTGGCCCGCCGTGGTCATTCTGGGAGTTGGGAATAGGTAAATAGATTGTTGTTGAACCTGTTGAACCAACAATGTTGTAGACAGGAAGTAATGGGTAGGTCTTATAAAATACAGCCCAAAATACAGGTTCATTCCTAGTTTAGGCTACGTTTTTAGGGTTCCGTACCCAAAGGGACTCTATTATTAAGACTCCGCTGTCCGTCCAGCCGTCCGTCCGTTAGTCACCAGGCTGTATCTCATAAACCGTGATAGTTAGACAGTTGAAATTTTCTGAGATGATGTATTTCTGTTGCCGCTATAACTACAAATAACCTACTAAAAACAGAATAAAATAAATATTTGAGGGGGGCTCCAGTACAACAAACGTGATTTTTGGCCGTTTCTGCTCGATATTAATAACCGCAACAGGTAGACGCTTGTAATATTCGAACATTGTATAGATAATGCTACGGCACGCTTCGTGCGCCAGTCCAACTCGCACTTGGCCGGTTTTTACTCTTCACTATGTTCAATTTAATTGTTATGTATTAGGTATACCTACGATTTTAATAAATTTTATCTTTATCTATAAAATAGGTCTAATAGCGCGGTTAGCTACCTATCAAGTTCACATCGCGGAAATAACATCAAACAGCTGAGTTTACTACAAGTCCATTAAGAATAGTGTTAGACTAAATGTTAGTGCTTTCGTAGGTTGACCTAATAAGCTACATCACCGTGTGTGAGCGCAGATTCGTTTTTTATGCGTTCAAAGCAAAAGTACTGCCTGACCTCCCGAAGCCCCCTTGTCTCAAAAGTGTCGGTCACATTATTTGATTTTGTCTTACGGGAAAATGACCTCTAGGACATTGCTTGTTCTAGAAGTCATTTTCCCGTAAGACAAGAATTAATTTAGTAATTTAATCCCATTTCGCACACCTCACAAAACCCGCCCTGCATCGAAGTACGTCTCGCCACGTAGCTGTCCGGTTCCCTCAGATGCCTGCCCAAGTCTAGCTGCGTCTCGGCCTCCACGTCCGTGCTATCTTCAAGTGCGCGCCGCCTCGCCTCGATTTCTGTGCAGTTCGCGTACTTTTTCTGGGGATTTGAAGATGGGTTTAGTCCGTGATAAATTTAGAGTTAAAGATCAATGGAGCTTTAACCTCTTCTTTTCTACAATCTCCTATAGAAGATTGGTAATCATTGTAACCACTGACATTGTGTCTTATCCGTTGGTACGTCCGCTTTGTCAATTACATTTGTTCAAATTTTCGTCTCCCATGCCGGAGTGGTCTGAGATGGACCATTACTTAAAACTCTGTCCTTCTAGCATTTAGGCGATTCCAAAGTGTCAAAATAGGTACGTCTGCATTTGACGGTTCAGATTAGGTTTAATCGGACGACTCCATACACTTACGTGGTAGCGCCCCAGGTCCGACTTGGGGGATGATGGGGCCCAGCAGTGGGACACAAAAGAGACTACATAAAGAAATCATTTTTTTACTGACGTCATCATCCATCCTGTATTGTTCAAACCATAGTTGGATAAAAGATCTCACATCGCAGATCTCGCTGAGCCGTCTCATAACGTCTCTCGTGCAGATCATGTACTCGGTGATGATGGGTCGGAACCGCTGCGCCCACTTCTTGGCGCACGCTTCGTTGTCCATGAGACACACTTTAGCCTCCTGCAGACACTTCGCATTTATCGTCTTGTAGTTGTCGTTGTCCCTCCTGTAGACGCCCTGGGGGAGGCAAGTGTTTATTTAGGTTAGCGCATGAGACATAGTTACTTGCAACTTAACTTAGGTGTAGGAACCATGGACGCCTTGGACTTCACTGCCAGGTACCTTATGTGCGTAGACGTGGATTTGTGAATTTGTTGTAAGTAGCAATCGCTGGATAATATCAAAGATAAAAATAATATGTAGGTACTTGATTGCACATAAAATAAAACCTGCTTTATTATAAACAAATAAATTACAATCACAAACTAAAATTAAAAACAGTTTTAAAAAGAGCGGGTAGATGTGGAATTGAGATCCCCACACTAGGTAAGCCTGTATCGCGGGGACCGGATAAGTTGTGGCCGCGAACAGACCGATGAATAAGAACATTTTTTTTAAACCTCTAGAGGCTAAAAAATCCACCCAAGCCGGGACTTGAACCCGCGACCTCTGGCTTACCGTAGCGGCGCTCTTCCAACTGAGCTAATGGGCAAGTGCAGAGCCTCTTTACAAACTTCTCTGTATTACTTACAGGCAGCGACATCTGGCCGAAGCAATTAACATCACTTTGCAGCCCCGAGTAACCCACTTTGCAGTTAGGTTTTTACATCGGAATTATATCGCTGTACCTACAAGATTATATTGTTTTTGTAAAGAGGTTCGAAATTTCGCCGATGCCTGCACTTGCCCCTTAGCTCAGTTGAGAGAGCGCTGGTACGGTAAGCCAGAGGTCGCGGGTTCAAGTCCCGGCATGGGTGGAATTTTTAGCCTCTGAATAGGTTTTTAAAATTGTCCTCAGCACGGGTTAGTGCAACAAAAAGAATGAATATAAAAACATTTTTGTGTAAGAACAGAACAAATATAAAATGCGAGCTGATACTTATATTATTTTAGGGGATCGCCACGCCACACTATGACTCCACACTGTAACGTGGGGAACCAGTTATATTAGTATTAAACGTACCAGATAAAAACTAAAATAGTTGTACTTTTAGCGATTTTCGAAATTTGCAAATGTTAAATAAAAGTTAACAGATAATGAGATAACAGCGTCGTTGCTCAGTGACCTTTAACTATCTAAGATGTCAGATAATTAAAGGTCATTGAGCAACGACGCTGCTGTCGAATCTAACAAAACTACCAGCTGTTTAACAAATTCAATGACACCATTGAGTTAAAATTCAATGCTGACACTAATCTCACTTCTAATGTTACTATTCGATGTAGCATCCTCTGCCCGTGACAACTCAACTACATAACAAACAGTTTGAAGGACAAACTATTTCTGTACTGTACCTACCGCAGGGTACAGTACAGAAATAAGCTGTACAAATACTACTGTACTATATACACTACAATACTATGTACACTAGTACATACAGTACATACAGTACACTACAGTAGTACTGTAATGTAAAGTACATTACATTACTTTAGTGTAGTATGATAGTAGACTGAAGACTGCCTTATTAATTTTGAGTTCTTGGCAAAACGCATCTTAGGTTCTTAGCAACGTTACCTCTCGGAAGTTGCCCATACTGCCCCAGCCGGCGATCCAGCCCTTGACGTTGGGCCGTTCCAGCGATCGGCTGATGTTGTTATACAAGATGGGCTGCGTGGCGTACTGACACCCTTTCTCCTTCTGCCCGAACTTGAAGCATTTGTCCACCTTCACGATCGCGATGTCGTTGGACGACCACTTGATGCTGTCTTGGAAGTCGAACTTGTAGTCTGGAGAAAGGCGGCGGAGTTTAGTGGCGTCGAAAAAGAGTTAGAAAAAAATTTGAGAGTCAACTTTAGTAAGTAGTGGCTTCGTGAGGCAACTCCCATATATCACAAATGAAACTTTGTTTATAACCAATACTTATGTTTAATCTGTAGAATTCTAAGGGACCCGATGGGGCCACCATAACAATGGTTTTTAATTGTTCTTTTCAAGGTAATAATCAAACAGCTTAAAGGACACATATGTGGTTTGAGCAATCTTAATTGCAAATAAACTAATCAAAAATAAATTCGAGCCTTGCTAAAAGTTTCTACGAAAATGCATACAAGGCTCTAATTTATTTATTAATTTATTTTTTTAAATCTAAGCACGATCATACCACGATTTATGTCCCCTTAACACATTGATAAGTGTTCATTGAGATCCGGCATATCGTTTCGTAAATTAAAACCAACCTTTGTATGGAAATCACCTGTTAAATCACACAGAAGACAAACGAATAAATAGATAAATAACTTCCACACAACACAATCACTTGTCACAAACCTGGACATACACCCTGACTGAGGCCATTGAGGAAGGCAGGTACTGTAGACAAGTTAAAACCATGACGATGTTGAAGAATCGTCATCATCATCAGCCATTTGACGCCCACTGCAGGACATAGGCCTCCCTCATGGTTTTCCAAGCTTCCCGGTCTTGTGCCTCCCGCATCCAGCAACTCCCCGCCACCGAGAATATCAGATCTTTCGTGCATACCATTATGCTTCTAACTTTCTGGAACCATACCATTTTCACCAATAAAGTCTAGAAACATTTTGGAGTAGGTAGTATCTATCACGATTTGAATAGTCAAGCGAGGCTTGCAGATGGCTTGCAGTACCAGAGTAGACACTTGCAGAAGGTTTCTTAAACTCTATTTGTGGGAATAGTTTGGCATTTAATTTACTCACTTTTAGGCACACACTTCCAGACGACCTTCCGTCGGTGTTTGCAGACGCACTCGTCCTTCTTATAGTCGGAGCTCTCCACATACTTGGCGGTCCCGGAAACCACGTAGAAGTGGTCAGCGTCCTCCACACAAGCCGCTGACGTCAGCACGTAGTATTGGTGGACTATCACGCCGCCGCACAGCCAGCCGCGGTACTTGTGAATCTTGGCTGACTCTTTGGTCAATTGAAGATAGACCTAAAGCGTAGGATGAATTGGCTAATGAATACAATTCGCTACAGCAGTAGCAGCGGGTAGTCGTGTGATTCAACTTCTTGTGCCAAAATCTTACAAAGGTTGTCTGGAAAAGATCACTTTTAGTGATAAGGCTGCCGTCTGAACTCTTAGGTTAAGGAATATTTGCTTAATTTCTCTTCTTAGGCCGGCCACAGTCGGAATTCCGTTTCGGAATTTCGATTCGAAATATCGATTCGGGATTCTGAACGCAGTAAATTCATACAAACCTATGGGCCTACCACATACATACCTACCTACAGTAGTTTTCCCTTCGAAATTTTTCCCTATTCGGAATCCCGCATGGTAGCCGTGCGTCCGGTATCCCGTACGGGAAAAAAATCTTATTTTCTTCTTGTTAGCAGGTTAAAGCAACAATGCAATCGGAATCAGAAAATCGTCGTTCATATTCGCTGTAAAAAGGTGTGAACTTAATAGCTAACGTCACTCAACTGAGCGTTGCTATTCCGAACGGAAATAAAAGTATTGTATGTGATGTACGGAACTCCGAATCGATATTTCGACAATAAATTATGTTCTCTATCGGTCTATCTTGTCCTAACAATCATCAGTTCAATTCATGTGCTAGTATATGGCGTTAGCGACCACAAAAAATATTAAAATATTACATATTCTATCACTCTTGATATGACCATAAAATCAATTGCAGTAAATAATAAATCAGACGCATTGTCAGTGCTTCCTTTTCTCGTTATTGCAGCAGCATTTTCCCAACCCTGCGTCTCTTTTCTATTTCGTTATAGACTCTTGTCTACTTTTGGGGGTAGGAACAAACATCCCTAAGCCGTAATTGACGTAGGGTTTGTTAAAGAAAACGTAGCCATTTCCTAATTGTATCTGAGGCCTGGTTATGCGCACCAAATCCTGTCGGAATTCTGACGTTTGCGGTAGCAATTAATATGGAATTTGACAGTTTGACGATTGGAATCGTTCAGGATTTGGTGCGCGTAATATAGGGGCAGGTCTGGGTAACCATTGATACTACAGCCTGATGGGCGTACCTACAACCCCACTGAACGGTAGCAAAATAGCTTCCTATCTACGAATAAAAAACTTCCTACCATATAGGGCCTCTTCCCAAGCGCCACCTTCCGCCCGTAAAGGACCCTCCTCGTGTCCACAAAGGTCTGGTTCTCGTACTCCCAACCCTCGTCCTCAATCTCTGTGATGTTCCCATCCACCAGTTTCGTGTGCTTTTTGTGGTGTTTGTGCACTGCAGAGGCTGTGGCGTAGAGTGGCGGCGTCGATGGCGCAGCCACCTTCGCTGTCGTGTCGTTCTTGTGGTCGGCCGCTGATGATCCTGATAGATAGAGTAAAAATAAAAATAATTCGTTTTCCAGAAACTTTGCCACTTTACAGTGTTGGTACAATTTGAATTAATTAACTTATTACATTTGCTTTTGTTTCTGTGCTAGGCTTGACCTAGTAACCTAGCGACCTAGACCTAGCTTGGCCTTGTATTAGAGCAAGCTGTGTTATTTGTTCCTGTGTGTGCGTGCGTGCGTGCGTGCGTGTGTGTGTAATTTCTAATAAAAATTAAATACCATTATTTAGACAACATTGTGAAAGCGGCTGGGACACATTGGACGAGACCGGCAAGGGACCGGATAGGTTGGCGTGAAAGAGCGTGTTTATGGGCTGATTAGATAGAGATAGATTTAGATTATAAGAAATGATTTATAATTCTTTCTTCTGGTTGTACAATAAAGTGTTCTCTATCAAGTTATTAGGCCACAGCAGTCTTGCAGACGAAACGGTGAAAAACGCGCCATCGCCGATATATCGCTTAAAAGCGTCGAAGCGTCTGAAGTATTATGTATTTAAAGAAATTATTTTAATACTAGCTGACTGAGAAAACATTGTATCGCCTTATTAAATTAGCCTAGGTACGACCTATTCTCCGACCTACCAAATATAGACAAAGAATTTCATAAAAATCGGTGAACCCGTTTTGGAGGAGTTCGATGACAAACACTGTGACACGAGATTTTTACGTTTACAGAAGTCTTCGAGGTTTATATTTCAGCCTTCACAATCTCCCTCTAAAATGGTTGAGACTGGTGGTGGCTGACCCCTGCGTTATGCTCGTGAACGGGTGCTGTTCCTGTGTCTGGCCGCAGCATTAATGTTTTTCATACTTTTGTAAGAAGTGTTATTTTGGCTTTTAAAGTTATTGGTGGCTATCACGGAATCATATCATATAGGCTTTGATGTATAAGTTTAAGATGATTTGAGAAAATATGGTCAGAGTGGAGTTTTTTTTTCCTGCTGCCTTTTTCTCCACTACAAATACGGCCCGAAGGCAGCGGCTAACATAGTACCGTAGTACATTGACATTCAGCAAACAGAATGTAAATTGTTTACGTTGAAATAAATTATTGATTTCTGATTTCTGATTTCAAGCGCCGAGACTAAAACCCCCATGGCCGACGCAGTGCGCGAAACGATGTAAAGCTATCGCTGATATCTCGCTTAAAATGCAAACTTCCGTCGATTGAACACGTGTATACGAGGGGGGTTCAATAATTAGTGAGAATGATGAAGATGCAATTAACTTTTATCAAATGTTATTTTATTTTTCAACATAGTCAAATTTTAGTTGTAAACACTTAGCATAATTATGTTTTTTCTAAACCTAAAATTCCTTTCTTAATAAAATCTTCACCTTGATTCTCTAAGAAACCCTCTAATGCGGCGACCACTGTGTCATCATCGTCTGTGTACACCGGTAGTTCCTATCAGAGAAAATTTAGAAGAAAAATGGTATCGTATAATACCTAATATTATATTATGCTATTTCTGTATGCACTAGAATTATATCGCTGCGTCAATTTTGATAAGAACTTAGCATTGCGAATGTTTTACATTTTTTACGATTCTGAGCGGTTTGATCTTGAAAATATCATTTTGAATCGTCGTCGTTTGAGTTAGGTTATAAAATAGTTTGGGTAAATGTTTAACATAAAGGTTTTACTTGTTTCTTTCAGTTTATTACTAGAGGGCGCTAAATAAATATTGAAAATATTTAGAAGGCGCAATCGAAGTTTTTTTCCAGCTCAATAAATACTAAAACCAGAAATATAAGCGTGGTAGGCAGAGACCAAACTTATTTTTGCAAGTGTTTCCATCATCGTCCGATGAGAGCACTATTTCTGAGTTAAATAAATGTTCCATGGAATAATAAACAAGCGCTCAGAATTATAGGAAAAAACCGGAAAAGTGTTATTAACCGACTTTAAAAAAAGGAGGTTATCAATTCGACGCGTATATATATTTTTTTGGCTATGTTCCTTCATAACTCCGTCAAATCTTAACCGATTTCGACAATTCTTTTTTGTTCCAACAGATATAACGTCCCATTGGTCCCATTTTAATTTGGTGAAGATCTGATGAAGACTTTCAGAGATGGAGAACGGAACTCTTCAATGGACAGCAGTAAATAAGGCCTAGGCTGTTTTCGAGGGTCCTCACGAATTCGTCTCAAACGTAGGTTTGATGACTTCCAGCCTCCCGAACAAGCCGGATTCCGCAAGGGCTATAGTATCATAGACCACAACCACACGCTGCGGAAAATTATACAGAAGACTGACGAGTATAATTTGCCATTCTGCTTAGCGTTTGTGGACTACGAGAAAGCCTTCTATTCGATTGAGACATGGGCAGTGCTCGAGTCTCCAGCGTTGCCGTATTGACTATCGGTATATCGAGGTGCTGAAGTGCTTGTACAACAACGCCACCATGTCGCTCCGAGTACAGGAGCAGAATTCGGAGGCAATTCCATTGAAAAGGGGCGTGAGACAAGGAGACGTTATCTCTCCGAAACTGTTCACGAACGGACTGGAAGATGCCTTCAAGCTTCTGGAATGGCAGGGACGCGGCATCAATATCAATGGCGAGTACATCACTCACCTTCGATTTGCCGACGATATAGTAGTCAAGGCAGAAACGATGGAAGACCTCAGCATAATGCTCGAAGTCCTCAGTCGAGTTTCCCAAAGGGTGGGCCTTAAGATGAACATGGACAAAACAAAGGTCATGTCGAACGCCCGTGTTGTGCCCACCCCAATAACATTGTGGAACTCGACTCTCGAAGTTGTAGACGAATACGTCTACTTAGGATACACAGTCCAACTAGGCCGGTCGAACTTCGTGAAAGAGGTCAATCGTCGAATCCAACTCGGCTGGGCAGCATTCAGGAAACTTAGAAAAGTCTTTTCGTCTGATATACCTCAATCGCTCAAGACAAAATTATACAACCAGTGTGTTACCAGTGATGACTTATGGTACTGAAACGTGGTCTCTCACTATGGGCCTCATAAGAAAGCTCAAAGTCACGCAACGAGCTATGGAAAGGGCTATGCTCGGAATTTTTCTACGAGATCGAATCAGAAATGATGAGATTCGTAGACGAACGAAAGTCGTCGACATAGCCCAGCGGATTAGTAAGTTGAAGTGGCAGTGGGCGGGGCACATAGCACGCAGAACTGATGGCCGATGGGGCCGAAAAGTTCTCGAATGGAGACCACATATCGGCAAACGCAGCGTAGGACGACCAGACACAAGATGGACAGATGACCTAATCCAAGTGGCAGGAAGACGCTGGATGCAAGCCGCTTCCAACTGGTCTTTTTGGAAATCCATGGAGGAGGCCTATGTTCAGCAGTGGACTTCTTATGGCTGAATGATGAATGATGAAGTATGCGTAGTTTTATTTTGCGAGATAAATAAAAAAAGTATGGCCAACTCCCCCGGACTTACCCTATAGATAATGGTACGGAATCCTTCGTGCGCGGGTGGACTCGCACTTGACCGGTTTTTTTTAGTGGAATTTGTACGAAGTCTCCCTTTTATAAGTTAGTCGCATATTATCGACGGCTGCAGTGGGCACTGTCTTTCGCAACGTGCCGCCCGTGTAAAGCGCCCTTACTCGTTAATTTGTAAGGCCTACTTAGCCGTGATAACTTTCCTTTTAAGATCATTTTGCCTTGTGCGGCCCTGCCTTAATTACACTGCCCTGAATTTTTTCACTTTTTTACAATCAACCGTTTAGCTGGCAGAGTGGGGGCATGCCCTGCTTTAACTAAAATTTGCCCTTTAAACACAAATAGTAACGGCGTTATTTATTTAAAAAAAAAACTGAAATTAAAACAACCCGACCGCTGAGCATTAACTACTAAGCAGGCGGAACCAACCTAAGGAGCAATGTATGCTGAATTTGGGTTCGGTCTGCTTAGCAGTTAATGCTCAGCAGTGGGGTTGTTGGTTATTTTTAATTTTGTCTTTTTAGTGATTAATGCTAATCTATATATAGCCTACTACACCCGCGTACTGATGCTTTACATGCATTACACGTGATGGGCGTAGTTAAATAAAATTAAGATCCGAGTATATAATTTATTAAATATAACAGCGTCATCTAGCGATTCATGGTTGTACTACAAAGTTACTTAATAGCGATTTTTGTTTTTTGTTACTTTTCTGTTCCATTAATTCTAATTTAATATAGCCTATGACACTCGCGCAGGGATGACGAATCGATTGAGACCTTACTTGTCAAAATCTGACCATTGGTTAAGGAGTTATGAAGGAACGTAGAATCGGACATAGGTACTTACATAAATACATACGAGCTAAACACATTACCCTCCTTTTGGGCTCCGCCGCAGTCGGGTAAAACATGATTCATGTAAAACACTCCACAAATGCAGTTTATAAGTCTGAGGTAGTCTTCCCTTTATTACATTAAAAATAATCTCGACAATTTCCTGTGACGATGATATAGGACAGCAAATAAAGGTGTGACATCATCGTCATCAGTTCAGATTCGTTGTAGTTCAAATATAGGTAGAGTCATAGATTATAATGGTAGAGTGAATGTTTGACTGATCGGTTCAGCCTATATCGTACGTCCCGCTGCAGGTTTGAGTACAGAAGAGACATTGTGAAATTCTCTTGGCTTGAAAATCTCTCCACCGCGGAATGGCAAGTCAAGCGCTAGGGCATGAAATGCCTCAGACACTATGGTTTTCATACGATGTTTTGCTTTACTGTTAGCGAGTCTACGTTACTGAAAACAAAGTCAATGCCGAGGTTCAAGCCCTCGACCTCTTGGGTAAAGTTTTTTTAATAGCCTATGTACTCCCACTACAGGGCACAGGCCCACAGAGTAGGGGCTTAACTACGACGCATGCCCACCGCGAATTGGCAATTTCAAGCGCTGAGGTATGAAACACCTCAGTGATTCGGGTTTCCCGAATTCTTTGGTGTTAGCGAGTCTACGTTACTTAGAAAACAAAGTCATTGCCGAGGTTGAAGCCCTCCACCTCTTGAATAAAGTTTTTTTTGATAGCCCGTGTACATCCCACTGCAGCACAGGCCTACTCTCAGAGAGAGAGAGAGAGAGAGTATGGACTTAATTGCCACGCGTGCCCACCGCGGATTGGCAATTTCAAGCGCTGAGGTATGTGAACAACTTAGATACTCAGGTGTCCTCACGATGTTTTCCTTCACAATTAGCGATAATATAAAGTTATTGAAGCCTTATAATGGGAAGTCGTTAAGCCAAGTCAGAGGCCTTAGGGCGGCTTGACAACTTCTGACAGTAGACGAGCCACTAGTCTACAAGCCTCCACCAATCCGGACTTGGCCCCCGTGGTGGAGTATGGCCTATACCTTCCTCAGGGAAGAGACCCGTGCCCCTCGGTGGGGACATAATGGGTTGATGATGATAATGGGAAGTTAGTGATGCCTAATAAAGGAATGAGAAAAGAAGATCTTACCTAAGATACAGATTGTAGAGAGAAATAAAATACTGGAAAAGGCCGACATTTTCGGCCTCGGCGCGTTCCACAAAAGGACGGTGAATTATTTTGGCCGAACGCAATCGTTGGGTAATAATTAAATTTCAGGCTCAATTTAATTCAAAGTCGCGGTTGAATTCTTCTAATCAATTCCGATAATCACCTCAAAAGTTAATTTTTTTTTTGGAAAATACCTACGTCTAATCGTTTTGGTAATAAAGTCATAGTAATATCCTGTTGGAAAAATTACCTACCAATTAATTATGTACAGTCGACAACACATTCCTTTACAGCATGCACTAATACGTTAAAATTGAAAGAAAGAAAGAAACTATTTCTTTACATTGCCATAAAAGCACACACAAAATTGACGTGAAATGTCTTTCAGTTTCACTCACTTTTCCTTCAACAACTCTCTTTCGTCGGTTGCCTGGAATAAATTGCTATAAGCAATAAGGCCGCCAACTGTACTGCATTTTTGTAAACATTTCATGTTTGCGTTTTTCCTGGTACAATAAAGAATATTCTTATCTTATCTTATCTTTCGGTAGTCGAGGGTCACTTACTAAAACTGCATGCATCGAAGACATGACGCCTCGGCGAGGGCTGTAACCACGTGTTGTGTGCAATTCATTTATATACTCAACCGAGTACAGCAAAGTAGCCATTACTCAGATCCTTTTGACTTGAGCCGCTAGATGGCGCCAGTGCCGCGTAACACTGTGCAGTTTGACCTAATAATTAACGCTAACTTAATAACGTTTCATGGCCAACGGCCATGCAACCCGACACAACCCCATCCGCTGTTATAGTTACGCATCTTTTGTGTTTCTCTATTCGAAACATGCCCTTTCGACACACAGAGAGAAAGAGAAAAAGCCCTTAAGGTCAAACAGACAGACGTTAGGCTTATTAATAAGGTTCCGTTGGCACCCTTCAGAAATCAGAAATCAGAAATCAATAATTTATTTCAACGTAAAGAATTTACATTCTGTTTGCTGAATGTCAATGTACTATGTTACTATGTTAGCCTTCGGGTACGGAACTCTATAAAATGTAAAGGCTCATTAGCTGTCGACTGTATCTACATCTCTATATTTATCTGGTAGTGTCCGCGACTACGTTCGTGTGGTAAACCGATTAGTCGATGTCCACCCTGAAGGTCTATTCTAAATACTGGTGAAAGAATTTTTGATATCGATTCATTACTTTCGGAATTAACTCCCTACATACAAGCTTATAGAAATATAAACTTACAAACATTAGGGTAGAAATGTAGATTGAGATTAAATTTACGAAACAAAACTGTCTGTTTCCGTGCATGTTTGTGACGAAAAACCGGGGCTAATATTCACCGCCATCAGTTTCTGAATTCAGAATTTCTCTAAGAAAATACTTGTAAATGTCTGTATCTTTCTTTATTGGGACATCTGAAGAGATACAAATATACTTGTACTTATTTAGTGAAATTCTCAATTCAGGAACCGGTGGTAAAGCCCCCTATCACAATAATAATATTATTATTTTTATAATAGAATTTATTGGGATATTTCGGTCAGATTTAACAGTAACTTAAAGAGATTGTGAAGTAGGATATAGCTGACGGTCTTATAGGTATGCCATTCATACCATCACTAAGGAAACACAAATACATCAGAAACCAAAATTTTCTTTATTTTTTGCTTCAAATTAAATATAAGCCTATGGTTGACTGGTATAAAATGCTTAAGTATAGCATTTAGTCCGCCACATTGCCACTATATTTTTTACTGATGTGCAATAATCGTATTAATACTAATAATAATAAGCCTCATCACGTCACTTTATCTTATCTTATGTCTTCTTCGATGCCCGTAACACAAAACCGCTGTTAGAATTAACCCTGTCTGGTACCTGAAAAGTAAAAAAGTGTTTATTCCAAGAAAAACAATCACAAAATACTCTCACATAAATCTTCAGGCCCGTACAAAACTTAAAGGAATTCATGGAGAGCGTCCGTTCACTATATTTGGAGGAAAAACGCGACACACTGCGTCCACTCCCGACGCGCGTCTCACGCCACCTCGCGTCTCACGTCATCCCGTGTCTTATTGTCTTATGTATTGCCAAAAATCGTTTCCCAAAGTATTACTTCCCAAACTATTTTCCGCAAATTATCACTTGGCAAAAAAACATTTCTCAAAACAACTTAAAGCAAATAAACAGTTAGCAAAAGTTATTATGGCAAGTTATTGTTTACCAAATAAATACTTGGTCAAAATTCATTTTACTTATGTGTACTGACCTAACAACCAACCCAAAATTTTAATTTAATTCTTAGTAAAACTTCAGCTATGTAGCTTCTAAAAAAAGCCAAAAACGCATTGCCAAAATAAAACGTTAGCATAATAAACGTTTGTCTTAATAAAACTTGACGCAGTAAAATTATGCGAAATGATAATTTGACCAAATGAATAAAATGCGAAATGAAAACTTGCTAAAGTTTCATTTGGGAAATGAAACTGATGCCATAAGTTTATTGGGAAGTAAAATTTGGCGAAAAATACTTTGGCTAAACGGCGGTATCCCGCCCCGCGTTTGACGCCACCCTGCGGCTTACGCCACCCCTCGTCTCACGCCACCCCGCGTATTGTAATATTACTAACAATGTCTGACGGTCTTATTTATAGAAACACGATTCCTTAGAACACTCGATGTATGCCGATTAAAATAGTCTCTGGTGGAGATTTAAGACGTAACCCCAGATTAAATAAACTGCCTCTGAGGAGTGCTCTAAAGGAATGGTGTATAACACAGTAAGTTTTTATCTGAAAAATAATAATGATTAGTTCCCAAAAGAATTTTCACCTGAACCACGGGAACTGGCTTCGCTGGCGGTTGCGCAGGCGTTGGGGCGGCGGTTGTGACCGGAACCGCAGCGGAGACTGACACTGTGGGCGCCACAGAGGGTATGGTCTCCGCTGGTACCTCGTTCTTGGCTGGGCTGTAGAGGAAATGAAAGACATTAGGTATCACCTGAACCCGGTGCCCTTATTTTTCATCGACTTCAAAAAAGGACGATATCTTTAGCGACAATTCTGTACCACGTTATGCGATTTAGTTAATTATTTTTTTTGTAAGATTCTCTATTCATCTAACTGAAACCCTTTATTAAACTTGATAGCGTGAAAATTAACCAAGGATCCAAACATGTTGTCTTCTTTACATTATCGCTCCGCAGCCTAATACTTGGGTCATTATACGTAACAACATGTCCTTACCTGGTTACCCCAGCACATTGTTTTCTAGTTTGGGCCCAAACAAGTAATTGTGAGCGGTGGTAGCCTAGTGGGTAGAACATCGGACTCGGAAGCGAGAGACCCAGGTTCGAGTGCGGGCATGTACCTATGACTTGGTTTTCTAAGTTATGTACATTTGTGAAGAGGTATAATAGCAATACCACTCGCTAACGGTTAAGGAAAACATCGTGAGGAAACCTGAGTGTCTGAGCTGTTCACATACCTCAGCGCTTGAAATCGCCAACCCGCGGTGGGCACGCGTGGTGATTAAGCCCATACTCTCTCCCTGAGAGAAGGCCTGTGCCCTACAGTGGGACGTATATAGGCTGCTTATAAGTAATTGTGTTGTGTGGAAATTACTATATTATATGTAACTACCTGACACGGCAAACGTTGTTTTGCCATATTAATTAGCCTATGAACTATTCTCAAACCTACCAAATATATAAGTAAAAAAAATTCATAAAAATGAGTGAAGTCGTTTTGGAGGAATTCGATAACAAACACTGTGACACGAGATTTTTATATATTAGATTGAATCTTTATCAAAATATTAGACTAGTTTAGTCATCCTTTGTTTTGTAAGCCTGTTTACATTTTCCTGATCTTACGTTTGTGTATGTTTTGGGTGACATTTTACACTGTTGAGCCTATTTTGCATGTTATTGATGGTTTGTTACCTGTTTTACACACCAATAAAGTAAAATAAAATAAAATCACTAAAAGTTACATTCGTTATCATTGTTCTTACTCTTACAAAGGCTTATCCCCATATTATGGCTTACCTGGTGTAGTATCCACTGCACCGGAAGAAAGCTTACCTCACTTTCAAAAGTATAATACATTTTTATTTAGTTTGTAGTAGCAGCACCACTTGTTCACCGTGAAGGAAACAGCGTAATGAAACCCGAGTACCTGAGGTGTTCACCTCAGCGAATGAAATCGCCAATAGGTACGCGTGTTAATTAGCAAGCCCAGAGAGAAGGCCTGTGGCCTGTTAGTGGAATGAGTATGGCGCAGTGGGTGTTTATAGATAAAGTGTCATTTCTAAAATGCTAAATTCCTGGGATGCCCATTAGAGTTTGTATTGGGCCACAAAGTTTTTTCTATGATAAGATATTACTAAGATTTCTATTCTTCAAAATGTTAGGAATCGTATAATTTCGCGCTTTACGAACTCTACCAATAATTAATAGCCTTCATGAAATCATTGTGCTTCATGGAAAAATATCCATTCTATTTAGAAGTAACCCTGCATGTCCCACTAATCTTCTCTATACCATACAGTCCTATTAGATTAGTTCCCGATCTTACCCATCCGGATGGTTCTTCCAGGACAATACTGTCTCCTCATGCGTGACTCCAGATCTGAATTGACGTCTGCATTTAGGCCTGTAACAGTAACTCCATATTATAAGAATCGAATCGATTCAACGTGCTGTCATAAAATTTGTCTATTGCAAGATTGGATTGAATTTGAATGGTGGATCGGTAAAAAATATACTTGGTTGATGAGCTGCTTATGATCGAATTGGCGCAGTACAAGGCACAGGCCATGTCCATAACACTTCTTACTGGAGGGTTCTTTCGCTATGGGACAAATGTAATGCATTGGCCTGAATTATAGTCAAAGGATATTTGCTATCTACTTGTAAGTTTTGAATTGGAATATCATGGGTTTGAAGCTTCCGTAGGATTATCCTCTTTATCTTACTTGTGATCCCTTGATAGTGCCAAGCCAGTAGCTTTACATTACTTAATGCTTTACGAAACATCTAAAAGTATATCGCATAAGACATGTACAAAGGCGACATGGAGCGCATTGGAGCGGCGCGAAATACTCTTTCCACTATTCCTATGACCTGAGCCTCGTTTCTGTTTTGGTGCATTAATAGTACAATAAGGGATTCACAATTGTCTCTACAAAACACAGAATTTCATGTTCTGATACATCAGAACGACAGGCACGGATGTGTTTTCATTCTATTGACGTTTAGAAGGATTGATACGTGTGCCGCGGTAAAAGCTCCGGGAGCGAAACTGTCACGCTGCAGTGCTCTAGTGAGGTTCAACCTTTATGCGCCTTCTAGCGATTAGTCATGTTCCAGCATGATGTTTGATGGCGCCACACCTCAAATGTAAACGTCTTTTACCTAGGAGACTCTTATAAATCTACGAGACAATGATGTAGTCAAAATGCTCCCATACTCAGCGTCCTTGTAAATAGCGCAGGAGATGAACTGCCGGTTCTTGTAGATGCTGGTGTAGAGGAAGGGCCCGTAACATTTGTTGGACCGTTCTTTGACGAGGCAGGCCGAGATGATGCCAATGACGATAGCGTTTACACCCTCGCCGTAGATCATCGGGCCGCCGTGGTCGTTCTGCACTTAAAGAATATTATGAGAATGATGATGACGTGGTAATGTCGGCAGAGACTCTATCAATGTGCATGAAAGATGTCGAAATGCTGACCCCACCAGTGACCGAAATGGGGAAAAGGCCAACCCAACAGTGGGCAGGCGATGGGTTATTGACTATGGTGGTCATAATGATAAGAATCAGTTTGAGGAAATCCTTCTGTAAATGTTTCGAGTTTCAATGAGTTTCAACGCTTGTTCAAAGTAATTTCAGGCTTTTACCGATCTTACCCCTTGGCGAATCTTAGGTTGTTCATAGTATGTTGTGATTTACTGAAGTAAAACCCTTAGTAGTATTTATTGACTCTTGAGCTAAAGTAAAAAAACTCTGCTTTCACTACTGCTGTGACTTTCGTACTGACTGTAGTAGAATTTAAACTTTATACACGATTACTAAACAGCCACGTGACGTCATTATGAAACCCGCACGTGAAATTATTTTAATTAATTGTCTTTAGAAGACCTCGTTTAACCAATCATTCGACTGTCTTATTGGTTTAGCGATAATGCTCGACTGCCAAAAGAGGGGTCGTGAGTTGGATTCTGGCTGGAGGCTGCTGTGCTTGATTTGTACAGATTGCCTGATTACTGCGGTATACGTAATATAAGTTTTTTTTTATTAGTGTAACTATATTTTTCGCTTTTTATGAGACCTGTAAAACTCCGATATGAATTTTTATGAGTTTTTTGTCACTATAATCTAATTAATAATAATAGCTCTAATAATTAATTAATATAATAGTCTGCAGTGGGAATTGAACCGTCGGCTTCTGTTTCGGTAATCAAGTGAGTTACCGCTGAACCAAAGAGGCAGTAAATATTGGGGCCTCACTTGGCATAAGAATACAACTCCATACCTCGCAGAATCCACCATCGGCCAAGGCGTGCGGTGCGTATCTTCGGATGCCAGTCACTGTCTCGTTCCTCGTATCGTTGTGCAGGGCTGAATGCACGTACATGTGCTTGGGCACTTTCTCAGTCTTCAGCACACGCCGCCCGCCGTCGTCCTCATCCGAGTAGTTGATGTCAGTGCAGTCTACGTACTTTTCCTGGGGTGGGACGAAAGTTAAATGAAAATAATAACTTACTATTTATCGCCAAGAAAAGTCTTACATACATCAGTCGATAAAAAGAAAGTAGGTAAGCTGAGTTTCGCAAGCCACATCCTGTCCCACAGTTTATGTGGTCGCCGTCGTTGGATCACGATGAGGAGGGATCATCATCATTATATTGCCAAGAACAAAGATCTCTTAACCTGTTAGATTATGACCTTGAAAATAATAATTAACAACAATTGTTATGGTGGTCCGATCGGGCCATTTAGAATTCCACAAATTTATCTTATAAATTAGGGTCTAATTTTTTTACGAGACGAAAAACACTGTAAATCAGATAGGAAAAGAAGTCATAGACGTGGGACGAAACATTATTTGCCAATCAGGGTATTGGTTTAGTGGTAATTAATGATAATTTCAGGATTCCGCAACTCGATTGCTGGAGCTCCTTTTACGTAATCCAAGATATCGTCTACTTCAGCTTTTATTACCTACTATTAACCTAAACTAAACAGTATCATTTGCTGCAAATCTCACTCAATTTGCATAATATCTTCGCACCAGATCACGACGTCTGTGGCACCACGTACCCCAATGCCTCTTTCATAGTCAAAGTCAACTAATCCTTATCATGAACGCCTTACATTGCAAATCTCGCTCATTGTCTGGCCGATGTCCTTCGAGCAGATCATGTAGTTGTCGATGATATTGTGGTAGCGGGCGCCCCAACGCCTTTTGCAGCGGTTCTTCGGGATAATTTCTACCAGCGCCTGCTGGAGCGTTCCCTGGTTCTGATTGGCCCCCGCCCTTCTGTTCACCCACTGAAAGCGAAGATATGAGATCAGGAGCAAATACTTACGTGAAATAGTTGAAATAAATCCTTATTTAGGTATGTGTTGTTTATGGAAAAAACCCCTCATGGTTATAAAAACCACGAAGGAGGCCTATGTCCTGCAGTGGGCGTTAAATGGCTGATGATGATGATGGAAAAATAACCTGAAAGTTCAGCATCTCCCACACGTTAAAAAAACCTCCAATTGTGTTATTAAAAAAACTGGATAACATCTCCATGAATTTAAGACATTATAAAAAATTATATATTAAAGATATAATTATCTCGAAAAGGGTAAGTCGGTCGACTATACGGTATCATAGAAATATTCCACGCATAATAAGTAACTTGGCTCTATATATATATATCTATATATATTATACACACATTTTAGCTTTGATATAGAGCAATATAAGTATGACTGAACCACACTTACATCATTATACCTGAACGTGGTACCCCAACCGGCAATGGAGCCAATAGTGCCAGGATTCTCCAGCGTCTGGCTCTGGTTGTTGTAGCAAATGGGTTTTGGGGCAAAGTCGCAACCCCGGATTCGCCTCGTAAAGTCAAAACCATCCTCGATCTTGACCACGGCGATGTCGTTGTTCATCCACCGGATGTTGTCATTCTCGTGCCCGTCGAAATTATAATCTAAGGAATTGCATGGCGGTATTTCAGAATTTCGAATTAGAATTCGAATGGTCGAGTGGACTCCAAATTTTAAATAATGTTACTTTTTCTCAAATCGTCGCAAAGTCAAATTTGTGTTCAATTCATTCATATTGTCAGTTTGTTGACTCATGTGTCCAGATTTGGTATACCTTCCTACTCTAAGCTAGTATCCTAGGTTCCCTGATGGATCGAAAATTGAGCTGCGAGTCTTTATTTTTGACTCACGACTCTTTGTAAACTTACTTTTAGGTATACACTTCCACACAGCTTTCTTGGCACCATTCTTAATACAAGGAGTATTGTATCTGTCTGCATCATCGGCATACCTGTTGATAGGATTTTTTTTCCTTTACTTAATATTTTAACAATGCGACTGTTCTGTTCTTTCTCCTTATTACAGTCTATCTGGAGCTTGCACGGATCACGCAAACCATTAGCTACGCGTTCAGACACATAAATCAATCAGTCCGTATTCGTCTACTGCTGGATTTAGGCCTCCCCAGGCACGCCACTTCTTTCTGTCCTTTACCATCCTCAACCAGTGGCTACCAGCAATCTGCCTCAGATAGACGCAGCCTCTTTGACTGATCAGATTATAAATGAGACAAATCGCCAAAGAACCAAAGTGATTGACCTTTAGGCTATGCCAATCAGCCAACTGCTATTTGCACTTGCTTATCTTATAAGATTAGCGAGTTAAAGTGACAGTGGGCTGGCCACATCTGCCGAAGAACCAATAATCGATGGGGTACAAAGGTTCACAGGTGTCGTCGAGTGAGAGTGAGTGAATTAGCAAACGCAGACACGGCTTTCAGCTTTGTCTCAACGTAAGCTAAAGAGTGACTTATTATGATATACGTACTTGTAGGTTCCGGAGACGATGTAGAAGTGCTGCGCATCCTCGATACAAGCGGCGGAGGTGAGGATGTACTCTTCGTGGATGATCACGCCCCCACATAGCCAAGTCTTATATGAAATTGTCTTGATATTGTTGCGTGGTAGGCGGAGGTAAACCTAGTGGGAGATGTTTTTTGTTCGCATAGTTATTAGATTACTAGGTATATCCGATTAACAGTAGAAAGTTCTACTTGCTGTCTAGCTGTCTAAGTAGACAAGACATCAAACTTTCCACGGTTAATCTGAGTTTGACTCTACCCCTCAAAATTATAACTATTTAAAGTTCAAGAAATATTCATCAGCCATAAACAATAAGAAAAATAGGATTGTACTCGGAATATTCTGTTGCATAGCTAAATCTGAGTAGGAACGTCTTGCACTCCAAAGAGATTTGACACACGGCAGCTATAATGTAAACCGTGAACCGTAGACCGTAATACTGTATACACCTCATTACATGTGATATTTCCATAGAGATCGTCAGGAGACCACATACGACAGCTCTAATTTATATTACCTATTCCATTTTGCTATCTTAAGATACCAAGCGATACGAAAATATACATTCAATACCTGAGCAGCTGGAAAGTGAGACGTATATAAATGGAATTTACACACAGTCCCTGTTGTGTGTGTGATACTTTAAGATAATGTAAAGCTATACATCCCGGGATGTAATGTACATTAATATACATTATAGCTGCCATGAGTGAGGTCCTTAACGCGTTTCATTACTACATCAAAGGATGACGCCACCTGACACTATCTTGTTTAGGACTGACTAATGATGAGTTCTCGATATCATGTATTTTAAGATGAGGAAGTTCTTTGATCTATCATCAAATCTATCTATCTATACAGCCCATGAAAGACGCCCACTGTTGGGCATAGGCCTTTTCACCGTCACGCCAACCTCGCGGGTGCCCCTGTTAATCTTGTCCATTGTCCTCCTGCCGCCTTCTTAATGTCATCAACCCATCGGTTAGGACGCCTACCCACCGAACGACGGCCAGTTCTCGGCCACCACACTGTGACTGCCTTCGTCTAACGTCCGTTTTCTCGTCTAGCTAGATGAAAAATCAAATGAAATGGTAAGTTCTTTTGGAAGAACTATTTCCCGAACCACCCAAAAAGCATTACCACCATAAACTACACGCGCGCTCCCCGCACTTAAAAGTATTTAATTTTGCTTTTACTATCACTGTGCATAATCCAATATGGTTGATTGTACTCTTTACTGAGGCTCAACCAAGTAGGTGTTTTGCTATTTTTATATTCCTGGGTAATTCAATAAACTAAGATTCCTTTTTTCTTTTGGCTTACTTTTTTAACGACTCTGTACTCTACTGTGGCAGTGCCCTTCTCAGAGGGAGAAAGTTTTCAAGCCTTGAAATATGTGAACAACACAGACACTCACATTTCCTCACATTTTTTTTCACAGTTAACGAATTATATTGCTATTAAAAACTCACAAATGTACGGAACTTACAAATAAAAGTCATTGTTACATGTCGCTCCCGGTATAGAACTGAGGACCTCTCAGATGCGAGGTCAGCGTTCTAACATATTTAGCCTTAATCAATCCTTGTGAAGGATCGAGTGAAGCTAAATTTCAATCGTTCCTACTTCCTACGATCCTACAGTTTTACCATGTACGGTCGACCCTCTTGCACGTCAATGCCCTGCAATATCCTCCGGCTGCCGTTCAGCATTTTCTCGACATGTTTCGGCAGCTCCGTGGCCACTTCTATAGCCGCTACATCTTGTACTGTTATTGTACGAGAGTATTATTTCAGACGATAGAAAATCAGAAATCAGAAGTTAGCTTTGCATACTGGCTACAAAATCTTCAAATGATCAACTAGATAGGTAATTTCAAATGGGTATTTCGCGATGTAGATCAACGAGAACAAATATTAGGAGTAGTTCTTGGTTACAAACACTTAAAAAAAGATCAACGCGGACAATCTTTGAAAACATTTATTTTTTCAACGAACTTTATCTAGTGTAAAGCAGGTGTCTAGTTGTAAAACTCATGATAGGAAAAGACCAAACGAGACAACACAAACTAAATGGAAAGATGATAATTATAAACAAAGGCAACGGGATAAAAATAGACCGGAATACAAAAAAATTAAGGAGGCCTATTCCAAGATTGTGAAAATGATGATAAATTGAAGGATAAGAAAATAGGTGAGAAAGGGAACCTCGTTAGTTCGTGAGGAAGCTAAACAAAATAGGTAAATTTAGTATTTTTAATGACTCGCGATGCTTATATATAGATGTATAATAAGCGGGTCTAATTGCGAATGAAAGTAACTTCGACATCTTTCCTTACCTATATTTTTATCTAATAAATACCTATATTTTTATCTAATAAATAATCGCGACTAGACCTGTTTAATTCGTCACTCACCTAAGCAATAAAAAACTAAGCTAAATAATATTCCAAAAGTGTTCTTCATGGTGTCATCAGCCAAAAGTTTGGAGATATAAATTACAAAGCTTTAATTTATCTCTTTCTGTATATTTGAAAAATAATTGGCAATTTCACGCATTCTTGAGATCAATCAATAACGTGATTTAGGATTTCCGCATTAAAATACTAAGGATGTAAAAGAAATGTATTTGATTAATTACAAGCACGTACAGTCTACGTCAGTTCACATTTTTGTTGTAAAGTCGCCCAGTCGCTTAGGCCGATATTCAGAAACACAGCGTTGAGCTACACTTAACGTGCACTAAGCTGAGCATCGGTTGAGCAATCTCAACAAAGACTCAAGAATTTTGTATTCACAGTCAATATCTCGACTCGAACTCAGCTAAGCCACAGCTCAAGCTAAACTTACTCGAGCGTGTAATCTGTGGTACAGTTTTTTACTTTACCGGTTTATATTGTCTGTTAACGCTACATGAAAGGCATACAAAAATACACAGGAGTGAATGAGATGGCAACAAATGTCGAAACTTTTTACGCGTGGTTATACTTCATTTTGACTTCTCATTACTCTAAAAACAAAATTTAACTTTTTGAAGGAAAATTAGCATGCAAAATGTCAAATTGTGAATAAAAAAAAGGTTACTTCACCGAATTGCCTACAGGTGTCGCTACTTTCTTCGTCATTGCCACCTTGAGTCTTAGCTAAGTCGCCGAAATCCACTACTCAGTCTCAGCTTAGCTTGCGCTCAATTTTTGTTATCTCAAACTCAACTGTGAATACAAAATATCCCTGAGACTTTCCTTTTGACAGTTGGAAGACCCGGACTCACATTGAGCTCACGCTCAAAATCGTTTCTGAATATCGGCCTTAGAGTCATAAGAGTCTTGGAGTCATAAGTAGGTACGTATCAATCTTAATATGATACCAACTGTACAATGCACATGACATTGGGCTACTTCTATAATATGTTCAATACTTGTACCCATTTATCTTGAACGCAATAAAAGCAACCTCGTGGCAGTTCACGATAAGGTCTACCATGTGACTGCAACAAATTTTTTTTTCACTATCCACTGTTCCTAATACGAAGGCATCATCATCATTATCAGCCATTTGTCGCCCACTGCAGGGCACAGGCCTCCCTCGTGGTTTTCATAACCATGAGGAGTTTTGCCATAATCGCCACGCTTGGCAGGCGGGTTGGCGATCGCAGTATGCAGTTGGATCGCAGTATGTCAGGAAGACGCTGCTGCCCGTCTCCTGGTAATTTTATTCCTTAGTCGCCTTCTACGACATCCGCGGAAGGAAATGGAGTGACGCTATTCTTTATCCGGCGCCACACGGATAATACGAAGGCAATATAAATAAATCAATATGTGCCAATACAGGATGTGTTGTTTTATAGAAGCGACGATGTGAAATATTCTAGAGTACGAAAACATAACATAACATAAACTCACGCCTGTATCCCAGAAGGGTAGGCAGAGACAGATCACTTTCGCTTCCTCAACATTCATTAGTCGTTGCATGTACGCACGCTGGTTTCGGGTACTTTTTATCTTGCCCTTTGCTAATAAATCCCCTATTTGGTCAAAGTATGTCCATCTGGGTCGTCCCTTACCGGCCCTTCCACCCACATTCGCTCGATATATTAGAGTACGCTCTCGTTTTTAAAGGAAATTGGGCTTGATATTACTGACCACCTGTAGGTTGAGATATCAACGCCAGATACCAAGCCAGAAGTGATAAAAACTTTTTTTTAAATAATTGGTAACTAGAACAAAAAAATTCAAGGCGTACTTACAAAAAAAGTTGTAAATAACAATCTCTTACCGACCTGTTTCCAACCTGTTTCAGGAATTGCGCGTTTTAGAAATAACTCTGTATATCCTATTGTTGTCGTTGTCTATAGTACTGACGTAAAAGTATTGTGTATGAATCAAAGCTGACAGTTCTTTACAAAGTACATCTTTCTTCCTCTTCCTAAAAAATCTAATTTGTGCCTCATCCTCTGTATTATGAGTCCTGTCGGCACTGTATCAAAATTAAAGTTGATTACTTGTTCTCGTTTAGTCACAAATGTTCTTACTGTGTAATTGTTGGTGCAACCTTTTCCCTGCGCTCATACTATCAAACATAATAATATACATAAAGGACCTAATTGATTCACGAACGAAAACAATCTTATTAAAATGTTAATTTTTATTAAACCTCACACTCCACAATTTAACACTAAAACTCTGTGTTCACGTAGAGTTAGATTTCACTGTGTTTTTGTATCTGGTCCCGGTACAGACTTAGTGTTGAGTTTACTACTGCCCTCAGTTCGTTTGCTACTATCAGGATTCGAATTAACTGTGCTATCTACGGGCACATTGCTGCCGTCAAGAGTTCTGTAGAGTGTATCTTCACTGAATTTGATACCACCTTGGCCGTGACTATGAACTTCAGGCCCGCTATCAATTGGTTTCTCATAAATCTGACTCTGGGGCTTGCTATCAACTGGATTGGTCTCAACTGGCTTCTCATTTGGATTGCTGTTAGCATCGGCCAATGCTGTTTCTGTGATGTTCAAAAGGCTTTTCTCTAATTCCGCCTGGCGTCGCATTGCAGCTAATTCACTCTTGGCTGGTCTGTGAAAGAAAATTATATTATAGCACACATTTATAGCATATTTGAAATTATGAACTTACCTAATTAAAGTAATTTGTAGCTACCTTAATTACACAATGACTGTACATATCTTCTCAATAACTAGTTGACAACACATAGTTCTTTACATACGTAATTTATAGGAACGCAGGTTATTCAGTTACGTTTGCATCAGGTGTTAAGGTAAGAATTGGACGTGAAAAGGCCAGATTAGTTCATAGAGTATATAAAAAGCATTATTGAAATTACTCAAAGCATGAAAACCTTTTCCTTTCCTGCCTCTTTCGACTGGCAAAAGATTATTTTATTTTTGACAGGGGATCAAACGAGTTAGCGTGACAGAGAAGCCGCCTATGCTCAGCAGTGGGCTCTACTCATGGGCTGAATATACAGATCCTTACCCGTCAGGATGTTCGGCCCAGCTCATGATGTACTCGTCGTGAGTTTCACTGGAGCGAAAAGCCTTCTTGCAGTCTGTGCTGTAAAAACCAATAATGTTTTCAATTTCAAAATATAGCACATAATTTAATTGTGTATTGGGATCCTTGCATTTCAATTATATTAATAAATGCCTGGATAAAGCAATAGCTTAGGGCATCACGTCCCGGGGAGTACGCATAGTAATAGGGTCAAGCCCTTTGGGCAAGCAACCCTAAAAAGGTACACTGATGATCAACGTAATGAGAAAATCTTAATATCCGAGGTTTTCTCGTACGGTCTACCACTGCTCTTCAAATCATAATCTGGATGTGCTCAATTGCCGTATTAAATCACAATGGGACGAAATAGCGGATATTATACTTTTACTTAATATACTTTTAATTTGGAAGACGCAAAAAAATAACATAAATAAAAAACGACTTCAAAATACTACAGCACTAAAACCAGAGGAATATTTTAAACAAATATGAACTTTAAATTCGACGCAGGTATTGTAAAAGTATAGTTTGGAGCCGGTGCCAAGTTACAAGACCAGTACATACATTTTAGGCACCGACTCCAAAATATCAGTGTTCTGAAGTCGGTTTTTATATTTATTTAAGCAAAAATATTTCACGATTTTTTGTGAATATCACTAGATTCTACTCGGCCAAATTGTGTTTTCCGAAAACACATGCACGATTCACCCAAAAAAACACCCAAATCTCTTCAAGTGTTCCTTGGAAATTTGAAGAGTTCCTTCGATTTCTCCATGATCATATCATCAAATCCTGACTTGGTGACTATGGAACCACCTGTTGAGTCTAACCTTTCAAACGAAAACAGAATATTCTAAATCGGTATGCGCGTCTTCGAGTAAACGGGGAACATAGGTACATATTCTTCTTTTTTTCCTTCTTTCATAAAAAATAAAAAGATCCCGACGAATTGAGAACCTCCTCCTTTTTTTTGAAGACGGTTAAAGATAAGAAGGAAATATATTATATCTAACAAAGACAAAGAGAAGTCACACTGCATAAATATTTGCAATGTATTTACTTTTAGATACATACGTACCTAGATAGATAATAGTTATTTACACAACTAGGGCCGTAAAATAAAGAAAGGCCGATATCGCAGAAGTTTAAGACCCGATCCGCAGACGAGGGTCATTAATATGGGATAGAGGGCTTTCTATTTTACGGTCCGTGTTATGTACACAATTTTATGTCGTCACTTGGCCTCAAAGTGGGTTTTCCCGTAGTTACGCGTAGCGTGCGGATAAACCCGCTTTTTGGCCAGGTGTGGCATAAAACATTTTTTACCGACACATTATTATTATTATTATACTTTATTGCACACAAGACTTTTAACAGGACATTACATAAGAAATTACATGTACAAAGGCGAGCTTATCTCTGTAAGAGATTTCTTCCAGCAAACCTTCGGGTATAGGAGAAGCAGTAGAAAAACGGGTCTATATATGTGCACAAAATAAACTACAAAAAGCCTAAATAACACAAAGTAAAAAGGAAAACAAAAACTACATAAACTAGATATCAGAATAAAAATACATACCTACTTAGATATACATAAATAATATATAATATATAGCTCAATGTATATCAATGTATATATATATATATATATATATATATATATATAGCTCAATGTTATTACAGGGATAGATAATGCTCTTTCAACCGCGTCTTAAAGGTCCGCTGGACCGTGAAAGAGTCACCGTAAGCTCCAGTATTGTGAGCAGGAATTTTAAGAAGATGGGAGTTAAGTGATCTTTTCGATCTTTCTCCGGAGTACAGGTATTGAAACCTTTCTCTCAGGTATGCGGGAGATGCGGGATGATTAAGGATTTTGTACAATAGTGACACAATACTAAAAGCACACCATAAACATTGAGATGCAGGATACAATCCCTTTATCCTGTATGTTATCCACCATTCAGGCAAACTAAAAAAAAAAACAATGCCATCTAACCCCAACTTACAACGTCCGCTTGTAAATTGCGCAGTCCAACAGCATCCGGTTCTTGAAAACGCTGGTGTAAAGGAACGGTCCGTAGCACTTGTTGGTGCGATCCTTGACCAGGCAAGCCGAGATGATGCCGATCACTACGGCCTCCACGCCCTCCCCGTAGACGAGGGGCCCGCCGTGGTCATTCTGGTGATTAGATACACAAAAAAATTATTTACAATTCACATAACACCTAATTTTGGGTACCTACCCAAAACCAAAAATAAAAGGATGAAGGATAGAGTGGTGGTAGCGCACCGGTAGAATGCCGGCGGTCGTTCTGGAGGTCGTGGGTTCGAATCACGGCATGTACCAACGACTTTATTTTCTTAGTTACGTACGTTTGTGAAGTTGTAGTAGCAACACCACTCGCTAACGGTGAAGGTGAATATCGTGAGGAAACCGGAGGTCTGAGGTGTTCACATACCTCAGCGCTTGAAATTTCCAATTCGCGGTAGGCACGCGTGGTAATTAAGCTATCTCTCTGAGAGAAGGCCTCTGCCAGAAGGCTACATAAAAAAACCGGCCAAGTGCGAGTCGGACTCACTCACGAAGGGTTCCGTACCATTATCTATACAAAATTAGACAAAGATCGAATTTGAGAACAGCTCCATCTATAGACACCAGCCAGAAGCGTTTAACATTGGCATTTAACGTCATGACATTGGCACTGTGAAGGTTACATAGATGGCCGCTAGATGGCGAGCGCTGTCTTTAGACATCGTTTGTTGTATGGGAGCCCCCTTAAATATTTATTTTATTCTGTTTTTAGTATTTGTTGTTATAGCGGCAACAGAAATGCATCATCTGTGAAAATTTCAACTGCCCAGCTATCACGGTTCATGAGATATAGTCTGGTGATAGACTGACCGACAGAAAGACGGACAGACAGATAGACAGACAGACGGACAGTGAAGCCTTAGCAATAGGGTCCCGTTTGGCACCCTTCGAGTACGGAACTGATGAAATGAAAAAATGAAAATGAGAAAACGTAACATAGAAGACCGGGAAGCTTGGAAAACCATGAGGGTGTGGCAAATGCAAATAGACTCTGGCTCAGCGTGTGTTGTAAGGCTTGGAGGAACTGATCATAGCTATACCATGCTATGATCAGCCTCGGTCATCATTTTAAGGCCAGTCAAAGGCCGACGACATTAGCAAACGAAGCTCGAGACCTTGTAATATAGTACTGTAACGATTCCTCTTTACAGTAGCTGGCTGGCAGAGCCTTTACTCATCTTATTTTGAATATTTTGAAGGGAATCGTTACGTTTTGTTTTAGATGTCAGTCGACCCCGAGCTAGGCTAGGGCATCGATAAAAAAGAGAATAAAATTATAATATTACCCGGCGCCTCCACCAATATGTAGCGCTCTACTTATTTAAATTCAAATTACGGGCAATATTATAATTTTATTCTCTTTTTTATCGATGCCCTAGCCTAGCTCGGGGTCGACTGACATCTAAAACAAAACGTAACGATTCCCTTCAAAATATTCAAAATAAGATGAGTAAAGGCTCTGCCAGCCAGCTACTGTAAAGAGGAATCGTTACAGTACACATCAATTACCGCGGGCGCTGACTGAACACAAGCGCTGAGGGCTCACACCCTCAGCACAATGCTGAGTCAGATGCCCTTTGTGGCAACTTTGACACACCACAGGACGTATTCTGACTTTGCCCTGTGCTATCTTGTATTTATGTAAATTGTTTTTCTTTTCATTATTTGTAACTATAAGTCATATGCCTTCTCTTTCTTGTGGTGTGTTAAATTGTTGCAATAAATGTCGTTCTAAAATCCCTCAGTGTTCAGATGTTGACGAAATTACAGTACTGAGATTAAGAGTAGAAAGAAAGTATTGTGCCCATCGCGGATTGGCGATTTGAAGCACTAAGGTCCGTGAACACCTCAGATTCTGACTTCCAAAATAGATAGAATTATTTCGGAAGGCAGACCTTTACCTATTTTTCTTCCGGAAAAGTCTTGAATTAGAGGTAGCCATGTAACAAACTGCTACTAGCAATAGGTAATGTCGCCAATTGTGCCTTTTTTATAACTGCAGTTTCTGTATGTAGTTATTTTCTGGTGCACAATTATTTTCTTATCTAATCTTATATTCAGATTTTTTTTTCAAATATATGCAACTACTTCTAACCAAGTAAAAATTATATCAAATCACACCTCTCAGCGACTCCCCGCCACCGTAACCAGATCGTCAGACCATCTGGTGGGGGGGCCTTCCCACGTTGCGTCGTCCGGTCCGCGGTCGCCAGGTCAGAACATTTCGCCCCAACGGCCATCAGTTCTCCGAGCTACATATGTGCCCCGCCCACTGCCACTTCACTGTCGCTGGATGCGGGCGGCACAACACCGGGAAGCTTGGAAAACCATGAGGGAGGCCTATGTTCTGCAGTGGGGGTCAAATGATGATGATGATACCTCGCAGAAGCCCCCCGAGCCGCCCTGTCTCTCGACGTTACGCCGCGTCTGATTGTGGTACGCCGAATGCAAGGTCAAGTTGCCCGGGCTTATGAAGGACAGCCGTCGACCTCCCCGACCTGGTGCAGAGAGGCATGGAATAAGAATATCTCGTCTCTTTCGCAAACACTTACGTGATTTTTTGTCGGCAGAGTGCCTGGTCGAACTCTGCCGACAAAAATTCAAGTGTGAGTGATGTCGGAATTAAGTTATTCTTAAAAAAAATAGCAGCACCAGCGTGTTTTTGTGTTCTCACATGCTTTTTTAAATTCATACCCGTGTATACTGGCAGTATTACCGGGCACGGTGTATCTTTTACAAGGTAAATCTGATACGTGTGTTTTTGGTTGATTTTGAATGCGATTGACACACGATCAAGGATTATTTAGAAGACAAAGATGTTTGGCACTAAACAGTAGATTAATATTAATTACAAGACGATTGTTACTAGTGTTCAACACATTCCTGACTAATATTTTAAGTTGAAAACTCTGTTAATTAAGTTAAAACGTGTTTTGAAAAGAATAAATGTGGAGTTTCTTTGTTAGCTTCTTCTCCACATGATCCATTGATTGTACTAACATCTTTGACGTTAAGTAAAGATTCTGTTTTTATAATGAAAAAAAAAAATAAAAAAAAGTGCGCAATATTGCAATAATTCACTTACCATCATCTTCATCACCAGACCCGGAGTAGTCCATGTCTTGGCAGTCAACATACTTTTCCTGTGGAAAATAAAGGTAACAACTAGTGTTTCATAATAGTAAACCTTTGGGGGCTTTTGTGTCGGGCACTTTAACATCATATTAAATTGGCTTTATTTGGCATGGTAATAAAAGATATTGCTGCACACTTCTACAAGGTGTAACAAAATCTCCATATACCTATATCCAAAAATGGTGAGTATCTCGCTAATACGAACAATACTATGGGTAAAATATCAACTGTTCCATATATTATTTTAATGCCGCAGGTGATAACTATAGTTTGGAATAGCTAAGACATTTTTCGCTATTTTTTTAAATTAAAAGTTTTTGCTACAGTAAAAGTTTTTGACGAGTTCAATCTAATCAGTCAGTCGGTACCGCTGCCCACTGTAAAGGCGATCGGTGTGGTATAGAGTGCTCTCTATTTGGACCTGTCGTACGATACTTGGACCACCTGGTAGAATAGTACTGACGATTGCAGCTCTTACTCAAGAATTTGACAAGTCTGACGCATCACACTTCAGAAAGTCTTACAATGACGGGACCACGGTATAAGTTTATAAAACCATACATATGCTCGTATACACAAGTGCAAAAGTCTAAAAACTGACACAAGAGCATGCCTTGCAGATCTAAGGATGTAAGGGTGATATAACATTTATGACGCCTCATACTTCAAGTAATCTTACTATAATGGTACCAGGTGTTAAAACCGTCCCAAAAACCCTATACAGGAATACAAAAGTACACAAGTTTAAAAATTATACAAGAGCACATCTTGCTCCTGTTGCAGATCTTGCTCAAGAATATATGGGTGAGCTAACAAGGTAATGTGTATGTAATAATTATAATTACAATTATTGTGATGCATACCAGAAATTGTATTGTTAATATGTAAGTTGATATATATAAATTGTCTATGGGTATTCCAAAATAAATATCTGCAAGTTATACATCAGTCCTGGGTAATAAAAAGAGAGATTTGAACAAGAATCAGTGACTGAGTATTCAAAGATGACAAGTTTACCGTATTCTAAACAGAAATTCAAACATACGCTACAGATTTCACTCATGAATCCAACGGTGTCTTTGCTACAGATCATGTAGTTGTCAATTATGTTCTCATATCGCTTTCCCCAGCGTCGTTTGCAGCGCTCCTTGCTGACCAGGACCACGTAGGTCATCAGCAGATCCATGTTGAACTCAACGGCCGCCTGTCCCATGTTCTGGCGCCGGGTGTTCACCCACTGTAAAGGAGAATTTGTTGTTCATCAATATTGAGTTGCGAATTTTGGATTGTCGAATATCGATACCTAGTAAATCTTAGTCGTCATGTACATTCTTCAAATATTGGCCATTCCCTAGAATATTCACCATTTCTCATGCACCGTGGGTTAACTCTCAAGTAGACATTCATTCTCTTTCGTGACAGTCTACCTCTCTCTAAAAAAAGGCGGCGAAAGACCCCCTTACTCTCTTCATATCTCACTCTCTCTCTTTCGTGACATTCTAACGGTGCAGGTCCATGCTCTCCCCGACTTTCTTAACATACGGTCTGATACTTTTAACTAGTATCAGGCAGACTCTCACACTCGTGACAATCTAGTTTCCTAGGCTGACTAATATAGGAAACTAGAATGCTACGAGCAGTCCCCTGTTTGCTACAATACAATAAACAGTGCTGCCTTAATCGGCGATCTTCACGCGGTTTCCAGGCCGTCTCCATCGACCAACTAATTAAGGTTTATCTACATTCCAACAGACCGGCGACGTGTAGGCGGGCCCATTGTAAGGCGCGGAGCCCACTGATTTGGCGTGTGGCTCGGGCATGGCGCGGACATTATTCTGTTTTATTCAAATACCGTGCCATACACACGGTCTTAACGTCATTATTTGAACACACTCAACGGCCTTTCATCGGACGTGATAGCATGCCATTTCGGCGCCCGCACCCGATTGCAGCCAGTTCCAGGTCAGTTCGCAGTCAGTTCCTTCGCTCCACGCCTTTAGTCATGCCCGTGCCATGCGTGCGCCATGTCCGCGCCAGATCCGTGCCATGTCAGATCAGTGAGCTCCGCGTATAACGTGCGTGGTCACACTCACGTCATTGTAGTAGTCGGTGCTGCCCCAACCGGCGATCGTAGCGAGGTTACCAGGTCGCTCGAGCTCAAGGCTCACGTTATTGTAGCAGACGGGCTTCGGTACGAAGTCGCAGCCGCGCACGCGCCGCGTGAAGTCGAACTCGTCCTCCAGCTTCACCACGGCGATATCGTTGTTCATCCAACGGATGTTATCGTTCTCGTGCCCGTCGAATACGTAATCTAAAGAACAGTGCGGCATTTCAGATCACAATTTCGTTAATAATGTCTCTAGCTCTCTTGTGAGGATATCATTCCGCCCGATTGATCCCTCGTAAGAAGTGACTAAGGAAAATCCAGGTGGTGAACGGGACATTTATTGTGCACTAGAGCGAACGTCTTCTGCATCATCAACTGGTGATTACTAGAGGCAATAGGGGGGTCTACGAGTATGTTCAGCAGTAAACGAACAATGGCTGATTATAGGCTATTTGAGTGACTCTCAAGAGAGGTGTCTAAGCCCGGAAAAACTTAAAACGTATGGAAAAAATCGCGCACATGAATAGTTTCAGGATAAAAGCGTAAAAATATTTCCTTAGATCACGCCCGTAGATTGCATCCTTAGATCAGTACAGTCCATCATATCCAGATCACGCTCGATAGTAAATTCTCAAGTTGTTCAAATTATGCAACCGATTTGCGCTACTCAGTCAGCCACGAATTTTATACCAAATACACAGAAGTAGTATAATGGACACCAAATTAATCTTTACGTGTACGTACGTGCACTCTGCTCAAATACATTACGAACGCATTTTCTGAAAAAATGTAAAGGTCGAGCTGCTGCTGTATACGTTCGGCGCTGGCTCTGTGCCTTTGCTTTTTACGTGTATTCCTCGCATGTTTTATAGTGATCTAGCTCAGACACAAAATCTGGTGATTTTAAGTTCCGGTAGGTAAGAGAAAGAAAGGACCGGCCATTTTGGCGGAAATGCCACACGTGAAGGGACAGGGAAGTGAAGGAAATAAAAAAGGCACTCACTTCGCGGGATACATTTCCAAACAGCCTTCTTGGCACCGTTCTTTATGCAGTTGTTGTTAAACCTATCGTGTTCTTCTCGATGTCTGAAATGAGATGAGGATTACCGTAGGGATTCGACATTCGTCTGAAATTTACCGAGAAGAGCATCAGTGAATAGAAAAAAACCGGCCAAGTGCGTGTCGCGTGCGATCTTAAACGATCACGAAGGCTAAGCAACACAGGGCGCGTTCAGTGCATGGATGGGTCGCCGTCTATGCCTAACGCTAGTGACATTTTTCCGAGCGGTTCCGTGCTTCGCAAGGCACGTTAAGCTGTTGGTGCCGGCTGCCCTCGATAAATGGCAGTCGTTAAGCCAAGTCAGAGGCCTTAGGGCGGCTTGCAAACTTCTGACAGTAGACGAGCCACTAGTCTACAAACCTCCACCAATCCGGACTTGGCCCCCGTGGTGGCGTATGGCCTATACCTTACACATAATGACATAATGGGTTGATGATGAAGTGCGTGTCGGGCCACGCGCAATGTAGGATTTCGTAGAAAGAGGGTTTTTTATCTGCCTTACAGAATACTAACAACTTCATCGACGTCATATTCAATAGATTTTGTACGAAATTTTACTTTTATAAGTTGGTTGCCTATTACTCGTTAACTAGTAAAGCCTACCTTAGCCGTGATACTTTTCCTTTTATGTTCATTATATGTGCTACTACCCTTATTTTTTTCACGTTTCTATAATCAACCGTTTAGCCAGGAGATGGGGGGAGGGACAGAGGAAATTTGCACTTTAAAGCTTAATATTTCGCAAACGGAACCCTAAATAAAAAAATGGTCTCCTACATCTACAATATTTTTCAACGACCAATCCAACGATGTTCAATCCACATGATGGGGTAGACGAGAAAAAAAAACCATCCCCACTTTTCATGTTAGGGGAGGTACAGTTTTTTTCCACTATTTAACTTTGTCGGCGTAATAGATATGTATAAATATACCAATTTACAGCATTCTAGTACCACCGGTCTTTGCGCTAGGCCGCGGACGGACAGACAGACAGACAGACAGACGGACATGGCGAAACTCTTATAGTTAATCGAAATCCTTATCGGACTACGGAACCTTAAAAAAGAAACGATCATAATTGCTATCGAACTATTTATATTAGATATATCTAGTTTTTAGGGTTCCGCACCTCTGAAGGAAAAATGGAACCTCTACAGAATTACTTTGTTGTCTGCCCATCAGTCCGTCTGTCAAGACCCTTTTTCTCCGGAACATTTGCACTCATCAAAATCAAATTCAAGTTTCTAAGTTTCACTTTGAAATTACACGGCACAGCCCACATAGCACAAACAAAATATGTTAATTCGTCGAATTAAAAACGATTACGTACATATGTTGTATCTAATAAGAGGTATTTATTGGTTTGTTCGGAGCCCTAGGACCCAAGTCCTACTCGTATTCGTCCAGTTTATTTTCCTTCTTTATTCTGCCTCTGGAAAACGACAAAATCGTGTGCGAAATATAGGTATAATTAAATTTACTTGAACGTCCCGGAGACCACGTAGAAATGCTTAGCGTCCTCGATGCAAGCCGCTGAGGTTAGAATGTACTCTTCGTGAACTATGACGCCGCCGCAGAGCCATCGCCGGTACTGTTGGTACTTGGCACTGCTGGACGGCAGCTTAAGATACACCTAGAACAAGTTGGTTGTACGGAATAGTTTAGTTTTGTTTTTGGCTAATATATGTCGTTAATCTTCTTCTTCTTACATCGCAGTATGGTTTTATCGAAGTCAAACCTTTATAAGCAGAATATTGTGATATTTTTTTCGAATTATTTTTGAGTGTAGGTAGGTAAACCAAGTAGGTCTCATGAAATACTACCACAACTTTACTATGCACCCTCTTTGAATAAACAGTTCCACCCCCCTCACCCCTCTACTACAGTGATGTATTGTAGATGTATTGTAGATGTACTCGAACACAAGTTATAAACTTATATATAACATAATGAGCTGTTAATCAATCAATCAAGCCTGTTTTCCTACACCTCTGGACATAGTCCACCCCCAAGACACGTCACTTCTTTCTGACCTCGGCCATTAATAAAAAAATAATCGAATAAGAATATTCAAACCTCATCTATTGATATAGAGCTGTCACATTCCCTGCAATAAGGCTTAGGCCAGCAGAATTTTTCTTGTCTCCTACTATATAATGTATAACCTAGCGAATGCTGGGATTACTAGGCACTGTTTTTAAGTGCGTTGTGCACTACTGGAGAAAAATAAAAATATTTGTATTTTTTTTTCTATTTGCACCACCAGAGTGCCAGGTCTATATGTATCCCCCCAACCCCCCCCCCCCTCTCCTGACTAAACGGTTGATTGTAGAAACATGTAAAAATTCAGGGCAGAGGACGAGTAATAGGCGACCAACTTATAAAAGAAAAACTTCGTACAAAATCCATTGAAAATGTCTTTGATGAGCTTGTTACTTCAGTAAAGCAGATAAGAAGCGGATAAATCAGGTGCGTGTTGGGCCACGCGCAGTTTAGGGTTCTTTCCACGGAACCCCTACACTGCGCGTGGCCTGACACGCACCTGGCCGGTTTTTTAATTTTCATTTCACCCCTCTCATTTTTCAATGCGTTATCCCGGTTGGCACACCACGAGTTGAAACTATAGTGATGGAATGTTGGCTCATAGTGCTGGACATCATAGTTATAATCGTTTGAAGGAAGTTCGAGGGATAGATATAGTTACCATATAGGGCATAGTGCGCTCCGCAGCCGCGCCTCGAATAATCCTCCTAGTTCCATTGATAATTCTGCTTAGATCACTTATATTATGCTTCTGCAATATGTTTTTTACATCCTCTGGTAACTTCTCTTTCGTTTCAAGTGCTAAACAACCTGGAATAGACAGTTTTTTACTAAGCGCGACGTATCTAATTAGAGTAACAATAAAAACGTGGAACTGTTACGTACTGGGACTGAATACCAATACAAAGTATGCTATAGCGCAGACGTGTAAGAACATTGCAGAATTTACAAAAAAAGTTTATCTAACCTAAAAAATATATTGAAAGAAAAATGAATTAGAAGAGAATGCGATGCGGGCGTTTGAAACATAATTTCACGGGACGGTGAAACAATGCTGATTAGTTGAGCCAAGAATCCGATATCAATTGTGTTATTCAACTTCCTTCTTAAAAAACTTATTGATTTTCCATTTCGAGTTTCGTTTAGGGCGTCCCGAATTTATAGGTTTTCTTCTAGTCTTCGTTTAACTTTTTTTTACTTCAATCTGACAACTTCCTAACATTAATGTGGAAGTCATCCATCTTCCACATTAATACAAAAAATGTGTTCCCGAACTCTAGCTTAAGAGGATCTAATCTATTGTACACCAGAAATTTCATTTAACACTATAACAATAAAAAATACCGTAAAATTGGCCGCCTCATTACTAAGAGCATAATTTCTTTCAGACAACCCCAGCCCGAAAACATTGAAAGAATGTAAATGACGGGTAGTTGGTGCAACTAAACAATATTTAATAAGACATTTTTAACAATTACCTCTAAGCTGAATCTACTAGATAATTTTCCAAACATTATTCTAGTAGATAGTTAAACCTCCACTTAGGTAAAACCGGTCAAGAGCAAATCAGCTTCACGCACCGTGGGTTCCGTTTTCTTTAATTTCGTCGTGAAAATTTCAACCGGCGGCTGCCAATTGAACAATTCAATAATTCGAGTGATCAAGATTCAAGCGAGAAAGAAAAGTGTTTTTCTCGCTATAATACATAAGACCATAAATATGTTTGTAATACATTGTCGTACTCGACACTGGCAAAGCACTGTGTGCAATGCCATAATTACTTTACTTTTACATTACATTACTTAATTTAAAAAAAAATACTATAGACATTTATGATTTTTCTATGTATTATGGCACGGAGTGACAAGGTAACAAGGTAGGTTTTTGTTTTAAAGCATCGTAGATATCTCTATCGTAATCTTGGTGTCCTATAAAAAAGCCAACGCATGGTCACTACTTCATAACCTAATTCATCAATGTATGGAGAAAAAGAATTGCTTATAACTTTTGTTTGTGTGCATTTGGAGACGTCACAAACGTCGATTCGTATTCATCGTCGCCATCACAAACGTCGATTCGTATTCACCATCGTCGCCGTCACAAACGAATAGAGCTGATTCCAAAAGCGTAGAACACCGGGAATTGGTAGAACCATCAGGTTTTTTGACAATGAATCGTAAACGCATCCTTCTCCAAGGTTCAAATCTGTTTGATAGCTATCACATATCGCGTCACAATCCTTTTATCTAAAAGCAGCAGTCTAAAACGTAATGGTTAGGGATGAAGCGAGGAAAAGCAAGTGGCTCAGCCAGCCGGACATCTGGCTGGCTGACCACATATTTCTCAAGATGTCTCGAAAAGTATTGCTTCACTATGGATGAAACTACTTTGAATGCCGTCACATAACGCGTCGCATTCCTTTTGATAGGAAACGGGCCTCCAAAACCCTTCAGAAGCTGACATCTCGATAGCTCGAAAAGCTGAAATTCTGGCTGGCTGACTACTATTTTCTTGATTTTTTGACAAGAGAAGCGTCACAAACGATGAACCCTGGGTTGTTATTGCCGTCACTAACGATTCTTAACCCACTTAGCTATGCGAGCAGCCAGCCACAGTACAGCCAGATGTACATTTTTTATGTAGCCTATATACGTTCCACTGCACTGCACAGGCTTTCTCTCATAGAGAGATAGTACGGGCTTAATCACCACGCTGAGGTGTGTGAACACCTCAGACTTTCAGGTTTCCTCACGATGTTTTCCTTTACAGTTAGCGAGTAAAGGAGTACAAATTGTAATTACATAGAATTGTAAAACCAACTGCAATTGTTGCTGAGCCCCAGGGCTCCGCAACAGGCGCAATTTGAGAATGGCTTTGCTACACAGTGTACATTGTATTGTCATAATAAACTATAAATTGTAGTTCTATTCTATCTATCATGCAACGCGGCTCTACAGGGTTTTCCACTGCCACGATCCTAACAGACTTCTTTCGCTTCATTAACAATCATAGTCACTACATGCACGCCGGTGGCAACCTGGGGCGTCTTTTGCCGGCCTTTCCACGGGTATTCGCAAGATATATTGTTTATTTCTTCAATACATTTCCGTCCAAACCAACGCAGCATTATTTCCTTAATTCTGGTCACAAATTCTTGTTTCAGTCCACGGCGTTATTAAATCACACTATTTTGTAACCCGCCAATCAAAGTAACATCGTACATATTTCTCAAGCAAAGAGGTACTACTGAATGAATTCTACTTTCATGATTCTTCTTCTATCGCAAAGTCTCTCTACCATACATACTGAAGCGTAGGGAGAATCTTGACTGTTGCGATAGCAATTAGCTTGGAATTTGATGATTGGAATGGTTCTGGATTTGGTTCGCGTAATATGGGAGCTGCACAGCATTGTGGATAACCAGTCTTTAATCCTAGGACACCTAACCTTCGTCGTTTCGACGAATACGCGACAGAAAAATGGTTGCATCTTTTTGGTGCGTGTGCGGATATCAGTGGTATCTCCTGTCAACTCGGTGTTTGTACTGAAAGGGCATAAAAAAGTAAATAATTTTTTTTCTAATGTCTACAGTTTAAGTTTGCCCATAAAATTAACAACTAATTTTTAAAGATTTACTAATTTTTTTTTATAAGAATATCGGTTTTTATCTGTAGAAATGCGTGCCATTTTAAACAGAACGACAAATGTATAAGAATATGTGATAAATAAAAACTAATTATTTTATTAAAAAATATAACGTATACTTGAAATTTCAGTGCAATAAAGGTATCAAAAATAAAAAAGTTTTATTTAATACTTAACACTTCAAAAAATGGTCGTCGGATTGACGAATGGTTAGGTATTATGGGGTATGTGAGAAGGTTAGGTGTCTAGGGTTAACTAGAAAGATAGGTTTTCCTACAACACAAGATGAGTTTGTAACTGAAACAAAATCGAAAGCTTGATAGTATAACAAAATTTATTCAACAAACACCTCAATGTCCTCTCTACCCCGTCCTTTCCTCACTTGCTTCATAATTTCTCTCTGCTTCGTGTGAGGCGCAACTTTGATGGTGAATCCCGAAGCATGAGTAGTTGGCTTCTGTGCCATGGTAATAAGGCCGCCTTTGGCCATAGCCTTTTTCTCCCGTCTCTCGGCGGAGGAACTCTCAGAGTGCTTATGTGAGCGCATCATTGATTTTCTGAAATATAAAACAGACGTCGGTTCCTGCAAACTGGCAATTAAGAATCGGTTCGCACTTGCTGACTGAAAAATCAATGATGATCGTCAAGCGTTCTACTACAAATTGGCAATCGGTCCGCACTTGCTGTCCACTTCACAATAACAAATGTGATATTAGTACTACAAATGACAAGAGTGAAACCAACTTGACTGTGTAGCAAATAACCGTGAAACTAAAAGACAACATACATAAGCAGCCTAAATACGTCCCAATGAAGGGCACAGTCCTTCTCTCAGAGAGAGAAAGAGAGTATGAGTTAAAGTACTAGGTACACGAGCCCATCACCGTGTGCTAAAATAATATGCAATGCTCCCCTTACAAGTAGTGGCTCCATCAACTCATCATTTCAGTTGACCATTTTTTGTTTCACGGAACAGGTTCTGTGGGCACAGACCTTGTCTAAGAGAAGGCTGCTTATACTAAATTGACTGTCTTTGACCAGAATAATTTGCATCAGTTATTACAGTTGAATTATCATTAGTTGTTTCAGTTGCATTATGGGTGATTTTTCGACCAATTTTAAAACCTAATTATCTGTTATGGTATTCAACACTATTTTAAACTACGTAATGCTGAAGAAGAGTTAGTATTAAAGCAAAGTGCTTACTTTGCGTTGTGCCCAGCTCTAGGCCATATGAAGGATGTCCTCACCATGATGACGCCGCCTTCACGCATGTACTTTCTGCAAGTATCGCTAAACAAAACAAGGACCGTGTTAATGACGTAACTCCTAGAGGCTAAGTTGCAAACTTTCCACCGTTCGCAAAATGGTCACTTCTCAGTTGGTCACTTCGGTTTTTTTTGAAAAATATCTATTCCGCAGAATGAGTCTTTCGCAGAATGTCCATCCAGCAAAATTTCCATTTCTCAGAATGTCTCTTTCGCTAAATGTCCCTTTCGCAGAATTTCAATTTTGCCAAATGTCTCTCACTGACGAACTGAATATATCGGTGTGGCGACATCGATATGCTTAGTTTGTGAGTGCGTTGCGTTAGTAACTTGGTTCTTTTGTTAATCTTATTCTTAGTTGGCTCTGGTGACAAAAGGTTACTTCTTACGCCTCTTTTTCTTATTTAACTCATAGGCAGTGCAGGTCTTTCCGAATCCAGTCTTTTCTTATCACATTTACCAGCTGGCCTAACATTTCAGCGGCTTTGTCTGCGCTTGATTCCGATATATCACTTTTTCGTACGGAGTTCTCTTGGATATGCGCAGACAGAAGCTTACTCCTGCCATGTTAGAAATTCAGGTCGTCAGTCCATCTCGTTAGTTTTCTATTTGTTTATCCTTGTTTGGAACCAGGACAAGTGATTGTGTTGCGTTGAAGTTATTTATTATTTATAAACATCGATTCAGATCAGAATCTCAGTAAAACATCATTAATAAAATAACATCTCCAAACGTAACAACAACTTTAAACTTTTGCTTAAAGAGCTCCTTGAACATATTCCTTTATTTTTATAAATAACACTGTTATATCAGTCTCTAAACTCACGTTTCATACTCCTTATAAATAGCGCAGCTGATGAGGTGCCGGTTCTGGTAAACGCTGGTGTACAGGAAGGGCCCGTAGCACTTGTGTGTGACTTCTTTCACTTGGCAGGCAGTAATAATTCCTACAACCCTCGCCGTCTTTCCCTGACCCACTATCAGGGGACCGCCGTGGTCATTCTGCAAGAAATAAAGTAGAAAATACGATAGTTTATAGCCAGCCCTTCCATCAGCTCGCATTTACCCACTGTTAAACATAGCCGTACCTGAAGGCTGTATTTTTCTGTGCTTTACCATCTGAGGCCCGTGGCAAATTCATTGCATGGGGCTCGACGAGTAAAAATCGTAGCTATATTTTGTCACTTATGTAGTTACCCAACGGTATTAGATACTAATATTGTGTGCATTTTAGATAAATCTAATATTATAAAAGGCAATCTGCTTCTTCTTCATCACTGCTCAGCCAAAACTGTTTTACTTAAAAAACTGAAATTTTGCCCAGATTGCTTTATGATGTAAACAAGAAGTAAGGCCGGATACCCGACGGCTATACTCATCCAGCCACCACAAAAATTTGCTTTATATCGTCGGCATTGGCGAATTAGGAAGGGAAATCCGGTAGTCCGTACCCATACCAGAATTGTCTAAGCCCATCCCAGGATGTTAGATAACTGCATACATGCATTGGGATTTGGTGTGATAGACCACCGCTTCATCAGACACCCTTCGATTATAACCCTAAATACACCATTGGGGTGGGCTTTTTTGTGATGGGCATGGACCACCCGCCTCCCTTTGACACTTACACATTCGATCTCTTTAGACATTCCATCACGTGAACAGCCATGTCCCGGAAGGTCCCTAGTTATGCCAATGAGTATTTACCTCACAAAACCCGCCAATATTGCCAAGTTTGTTCCTCCTGCTCTCTAGGTGGTGGTGATGCACTGAGTGAACTTGCAGACGGCCTGCACCCTTCATCAGGGACTTGCGCCGGTTGTCATCATCATACTGGTCCTCGTCGATCAGTTCCTTGCAGTTTACTTTGTCCTGGTCAGGAATGAGAATTTTATCAATTATATGTTTTTTTATTTACTTCTATACTAATAGTCTAAGTAGATGCCATTTTTAGGGTTCCGTACCCGAAGGGTTCCAAACAAGACCCTATTATTAAGATTTCACTGTCCGTCTGTATGTCTGTCTGTCACCAGACTGCATGTATCTCATGAACCGTGATATCTAGGCAGTTGAAATTTTCACAGATGATGTATTTCTGTTGCCGCTATAACAACAAATCATCATCATCATTCAGCCACCAGAAGTGCACTGCTGAACATAGGCCTCCTCCATTGATTTCCAAAAAGACGGTTGGAAGCGGCTTGCATCCAGCGTCTTCCTGCCACTAACAAAATACTAAAATACAACAAACGTGTTTTTTTGCCGTTTTTTGCTCTAACGGCAACAAGTAGACGGTTGAAATGCTGTATAAATAATGGTACGGAAACCTTCGTGCGTGAGACCGACTCGCACTTGGCCGGTTTTTTTCGTTGCTGCCTTAAAGTGTGTTTGTACATGAATAGTTACTTTATTTAATTTTAGATGCCAATGTTTTTGGAATTAAGCCAGTCAGATGTATGAGTTGTAAGTTTTAGAGTATTATTTTAAACTTAATTAAAGACCAAATTGTACAGACTAAGTGTGGAGTTCTTTATCCATTTTTACTCTAAGACGGTCTGGCTGTGGACACCTATGTTGAAATTCTGCGCTACTATTTGTACTCCATTTTTTGTTATAGCGGCAACAGAAATACATATTAATCTATGAAAACTTCAACTGTCTAGTTATTACGGTTCATGAGATACAGCCTGGTGATAGACAGACGGACAGTAGGTTCTTAGTAATGGGGTCCCTTACCCTTTGGGAACCCTAACGAGCCAGTCAGCTTAGTTTCGTTCAACAGATTCTGATATTGTCCTACATCACCTAGAGCAGATTTTTTGTCCTGATTTCGTAATGGATAGTAAAGTTGGTGAATACTACTTCTAGAGTCCATCGATTCTAACCATCTGTGTCCGTAAACGAGGTTATATAACCTCCTCTAACAATGGTTTTCAATTGTTATTTTCAAGGTCAGGACTGAGGTGGTGGTTACAGTAGTGTCAGTACTCACGGCGCACTGAGCATTGAGGTCCAGGACATCCTGTGTGCAGATCATTTTGGCATCGATGATGTAGTGGTATCGTTCGGGCCAGTGACGTTTGCAGGCCTTCTTGCTGATGATCTTGACATCTGCCTCCAGCATCTTGGGACTGTTCACCGCGGGAAGGCTGAGCACTGGCTGCAAATGGCGGATGCCGGTCACCAGTGTTAAGATAAGATAATAATATTCTAGGTGTTAGTGGTTATGACTAAAACGTGTTTGCCAAACGGAGTTTCAGAAGTAGGGCGTAACTTGGTATATAGCTATCCCACCGTCACACTTAAATGTATTGAGGAGATAAGGCTTTTCTCTCGGAGAGAGAGAGATAGAGAGATGGGAGCATCGGGCATCGAGATTTTTTAATAATATTTTCCTGACTGTTGTAGTATTCCGGGAGAACTCGCATGGAACCGATCAGTCCTTCAAAATGACTCACGTTGTTTGGAGCAAAAATTATTTAATTTCAGTCAGATTTTGTCGGAATTGAAATAAAAAAAAATTATACTGCCAAACTCAAAAAATTAATAATTTGTAAATGAATGAGCTACACCGGGCAGACAACTTTATAGTCATTATTGTTTCCCGTATTTTAATGATTTCTCGTCGACTTTCCTAACGGTTTCTTTACATGTAGCTTAAACATATATGTATAAATACAGATATTATCTGATCTGGCAGAAATATTGTCTACACTTTGAAGCTCAAGCGCGGTTGCAGTAGATCAGGAAAATTGTAGCCTTTTGCTTAAATAAGCAAAGCCAAATAAAACCAAGCTTACATCACTGAACGTTCCCGTGGACCCCCATCCAGCAATAGAACCCATGGTCTGAGGTTTCTCCATGTCCGAGGTCATGTTGTTATAGGCGATCATAGCCGGGATGAAGTCACAGCCGCGCACGCGCCGCTGGAAGTTGAACGGCTCCTCCGTGCGGACCACGGCGATGTCGTGGTTCATCCAGTTGATGTTGTCAAACGCCTTGCCGTCGTAGTCGTAATCTGATTAGGAGAGAGGTGACAATTGAATAGAGGATCTAGTGAGTTTATGATTAAGGGGCTCCAGGGAACACTACACTAGCGCCACCGAGGAAAAAAATCATATCTTTTTAACAAATAGAATTTGCAAAACGTGTCTGTATAATCTCTCAATCATGTTGATAGTAATTTAAGGGCCAGTGGCCGTGAACCTAAGGCAAAAAACCTAGAACTAGATAGCATTTATGTCGTGGGTCCTGCAAATCACTGTTGATATGATTAAGAGATTGTATAGACACTTTTTACAAATATGACCTGTAAAAGTAGATATGATTTTATTTTAATTGGTGGCGCTAGTTAGCCCACTGGATCCTCTTAACCTGTCAGATTATGACCTTGAAAACAAAAATTAAAAAACGTTGTGTTGGTAGTTCGATCGGTTCATTTAGAAATCAACAGATTACGAAGTGGAGACACGCTTCTTTCGTCAGAAAAGTTGTGGATATAATTCGAACGAGACATTTGATTGCATAAATTACGTTACTGTATGGTACCCAGCTGCCTTTGACTCTATATGCCTCACATGTTTTCTTCACGATTGTTTTGTTTTATTTCTGTTTTGTTGACGTTCGTGTCTTTTGTTTGTGTACCTTTATGTTTACTTTGTGTTTCTGTGACAATTAAAATAAATATCCTCTTTCTTTCTTTCTAAATTGGTGAATTGCGTATGTATACCTAACGTCTCTTATTTACTTACAGATACCAAATTAACGTATTGAGGGTTCTTTCGTATCGAACAATCCAGATCGAGTGTCGAAAACGAGTCATCGAGGAGTCATGACGTTCTGTTACCTATTACCCTTACCTTCTATACCATATTGCTTAATCATCTCTCCTTCGATACTCATACTCCCAGATCAGCACTTTGTCATATTCAAGTCATTCTGACACCTCTTCACTCAGTCTCAATCCATACTCCGTCGCGCGAACGATGGTTCTTAATTTTCTGTGCCAATTCCTTATTTCTGTTAAACTTTTATTTTCGTGTAAAACACAATTTTTGTTTTTTAATCCAAACTCAAGAAACGTTGTAACAGTTTGTCCATACGTTTTTAATTATTAGAAGGCTTATAAAAAGAAAATCTTACTTTTGAGCACACATTTCCAAATAGCCTTCGTGGCGCCATTTTTTACACATTCATCAGTGTCGTCCGAAGTCCATCTGAAATCACCATAACCATTAGCTTAGTGCTTCTCTCTATTTTTATTTAAGGTCTTGTTTTCTAGTATATTTCGTTAACCAGGGCTAACCAAAACCTACAGTCTAGAAGTTTTCTCAATTGGAAGTTTTCCTAATTCGGCTCTGTTTTCAATTTGAATATGACATAAGTATTATATGACCAGCCCACGTGAGTTTAGCGGACGCAGCTCCGACGTCAGTGAATTTGACAGGTCGAGACGGAGGTTATGACTTGACCAAGTATTCGTCTGGGTGGTAAGAAGTGGCCAAGGGTAGAGAGGAATGGAAGTCCAAAGGAGAAGGCTTTCCCCAGAAATAGGTACCGACCAAACAACCATGGCTTCATGAAATAAACACTTTCTAACTTGCTTAGGTATGTTTTTAATTTAAGTCCGGAATAACTTACCTACTTGTTTGTCAGAAAAGTCCGACTAGGTTTCGCTTTGATTATCTGAGCTAAATAATAGTAACTAAGAACGGAGCTAGAGTGAATCCCAACTTATATAAGATAATAATGTGTATTGCTAACGAAAGTTTTAGTTCCAAAACTCACGTATGAGTTCCTGAAACGATGTAAAACGGTCCCACATTCTCAATGCAGGCAGCTGATGTCAATATGTAGTTTGGGTTAATGATAACCCCTCCACAAAGCCAGTTAGTACTGATTGAAGGGTCATCGTTGGGCAGCACCGGCTTGAGATACACCTGCGGTGTAGAAGAAACATACTTCAAGGAAACGTGTGTTTTGATTGTCAAAGACAGCAGCGATGTCACAGAAAGAAAAATTCTTCAATTTTTTATGTGCGATTGTGCAATTTAACTAATACTAAAAACTGCTATAATTAATACTCAGAGGTCTGCCACAGAACGGCCAGCGATTGCAAAACCATATCTTATATGGTTTATTCCGTCAATGGTTCTCCGGAAGATATTACTATTCATAATAATGCAGCCAATTTTACTGCAAGTACTCTTTTTTTAAGTATGGTAATGATTTCATGGCGTGCAATGAATAATATTTTACTTCATGCCATTTAAAGTAACTACGGACAAATTATCACAGCCTTTGGGGATTCCAGTTCATTGCATTTCATTGTTTTTGTTTGAAACATTCTACGATTGTACACTCTTGTCGTGTTATATACTTACCATGTATGGTCTAGTGCCTGGACTAACGTCCCTTCCTTTGAGAATCCTTCTTGTTTCATTTAGAACACCGAGTGGAAGATGAGAAAAATCGGCAACTTGTGACGTGGCATTTTCTGCCAATGGAAGTTCATTGCATTTAAAAACGTTTTGTTGTTAAGTGTTGAAACTACTACTATTTTCAATCTGGGATATTCAATAGTTAATAGTAATTGTATTTTGTAACTGCAATGACTACGTAATACATTCGAGTCTAAAGATCATGATGAAAATTGTCCACTTACCAGCTCTAATGAACGGAAAATACATCAAAAGTATCGAGATAGCGATAATCATGCTCTACTTCCCAAAAATTTCGCAAAAGGTGATATTCTACATAAAAGATTACCTTCACAAGCAGTTTAGGTAAAACAAAACGTAAAAAATAAACAAAAGGCAAGTTGAATAATTTCACGGCTTGGTGAAACTTTATTGCGTATTGTATAAGTATCATTCGAATTTAATTGTTGATTTGAAATGCCACGTTTATGATCGAAAGTGATTTTCGAGTTTTGTTCTCACTTTCTGAGATTTTTATGGGCGTTTCGAGTTTTAAAATTGGTTGTTCTAATGAAGATGAATTGGCAAAGTTGCAAACAAACATAGAACAATAGAAGAAAAGTGACATTCAAATTGCCTCAAACTCAACTGAAAGGTAATGTCTTTTTCGTTATTTTTAAATATTTAATTTAGAGAAGATTAACAAGTTGAAGTGGCAGTGGATAGGTTACAAAGTTTCTCGTGTGGAGGCCACTAACTGGCAAACGCAGCGTAGGATGTCCACCATTTTGTTGGACCGCCGATCTGAGGCAGATTGCCGGCAACGGTTGGATGAGGATGACTAAGGACAGAAAGAAGTGGGGTGCCATGGGGGGGGGGGGGGGGGGGGGGCATGTCCAGGAGTGGACAAATACCGGCTGATTTATTGAATTTAGACGAAAGGACAAAAAATCATCAGCCCACTGCTAGGTATACGCCTTTTCTTCTCATGATCAATAAAACTTCACATTCTAAAGAAGCTCCACAGAGCCTTAGAAGTAACAAATATCCTTGAAACAAGGGCATATAACTAATATAATACCTAAATAGTATGTAAAATAAGTTATGAGCCGTGGCTCATTACTTACAAAAAACTGCCCTTTTTAGAGTCCCGTACCCAATGGGTAAGCGACCCTATTACTAAGACTCCGCTGTCCGTCCGTCCGTCCGTCTGTCACCAGGCTGTATCTAATGAACCGTGATAGTTAGACAGTGGAAATTTTCACAGATGATGTATTTCTGTTGCCGCTATAACAGCAAATACTAAAAACGGAAGAAAACTCATATTTAAGGGGGGCTCCCATACAACAAACGTGACCTTTTTGCCGTTTTTTGCTCGATATTAATAACGACAACAGGTAGGCGCTTGAAATATTCAAACTTTACCTATATAGATATTGGTGCGGAACCCTTCGTGCGCGAGTCTGACTCGCACTAGGTGGGTTTTTTTTTCATAAGGCGTGTCAAATACAAATGATAGACGTCATGAAAGCGAGAAATCATATTTGTAACTTGCACCAAATATTATTGGAGTAAAATAGGGGGTAAAACAATTCCCGTACAAACATTATCGACGTTCGGCGTTCTTAGAACTGCAGATACAATTATGAAAAAAAAAATGAGCCTCATTTTTTGCTCATTTTTTCTCAATTCAAACCACAAATAAAGTTCTATTGGGGGATAGAATAGGATAGAATACTTTTATATAGGAATCACCTATGCTACCCGAGGCTAACTTTAAAATGATTTTAAAATCATTAGCTGTATTTTGAGAGAATCTTCTCTTAATTGTGAAAAACAGTACTATTGATGATTTACCGGTAATGGTTTTTTTTATTGGTTATTTTGGTTAATTTTCGTGATTTCAGGCCTTTTGCTCAAAACTGTTAATCCAAATTCAAAGTGTTTGGAAGTGCCATGAAGTTGAAAAAAAAATCTAGTATTTTAAAAACCTATTTAAAGGCTAAAAATTTCACCCATGCCGGGTCTTGAACCCTAGTATGTTAAATGTATAAAAGTCTGTCCTCCGATATGCGTAAACAACTAAACTGGTACCGACCATAAGACGCTCGACCTATGGCTTTTTTCCATTCTTATAACTTTTCGTCCCGATATTGTTTATCTATGCTTAAGTGAAGTAATTTCAGGTAACTAAAAAAAATTTCTTTGACATTCCATTTTTTTCAAAACCGTCGCCATTTGTTTCTAAATGATGCTTAGAATGTTCCCCTAAAAGTTATCAATCGAATTCAAAGTAATGAAAAAACCACCAATGAAGATATACATCTTCTTTAATTTGGGGTAGGTTAAGCACGTTAAAAATGTAAATATCTCAGCAATGGTAAAAGCTAGTTTTAAAACCTACAACCTAAAATCTAGGACCACGGACCTTGAACTTTAATTTCGTACCGCTAAAAACGATCGTGTTTGACAAAATTTCATTTTCAATTAAGATATGAAGACACGAACCTCGAGACAAACTTACCGTTTTAGGACTTCCAAATCCATTTAACCTGTACCTATTTTATGTGAACCTTAATATATAAAATAAATAAAAATAAATAAATAACCCTAGGTTTTAGACTGCACGTCCTAAGCATATCAGTGTCGAGATTTACAGTGTTCACTTTTGGAAGAAACGTAGTTACCTATCACTTAACTATAAAAGAAGATTTATGATAGCATTGGGTAGCCTCTTAACCCCAAACAACGTTAGGTACCTAAATAATACAAAAACTCTTGTCCGTAGAGAAGGAAGCCTCAAAAGCTACGCTATTGTAACCGACTCTACATCAAAGTTCTCCCTACTGCCCGCTAGGTTATCCAGGATTGCTGTATGCGTTGGCCCCGGGCCACACACACAGAAGGTACGTGGGGCGGGGGCGCAGAAAAGCTCGCGGTGTCGTTAATCCAATTCACTTTCATACAAAATGTTCTGAAGGAGAAGAGAAGAGACGGGGCGAGGGCGCGATTTCTCGGCTTTTCCGCGCCCTCGCCCCACGTCCCTTTGTGTGGCCGCTGGCTAAAACGGAAGGAAGACTTTGCTCTAATGTGGTTTTCCTACTCATCACTAGGTGGCGCCACTCGTCTGGTATTCGTCTGAGTAAAAGCTCTGCAGGTCAATAAATTGTATTCAGATATTGCCACCTATAGGCTAATTAACTACGCTTGCCGTGTTTGCCAAGCTTATTAGGAAAGAATTGCCTAGATTAGATTCCATAGGATAATACCGTCTATACATAAAAAATGCGGTGTTTTGCATTTTATAATTTTTTTCGGTATTTTGCATTTTTCGCTACGGTAAAAGTGGTTCATATTGACGAGGAGAGTCCCCATTTTCATTCTATTCAACTTCTGCAGTTAAAGAAACAGTTGATAAAAATAATTCAAATAAGGGAAGCAATGTCTATCAAGTTGTTTGCTCTCATTAATTTAAGAAAAATCAACCCAAATCTCACAATTTCTCGGCGCTGATAGCAGATATTTAAAAAATATTTTTTTACGCCCAGTATATGTACCTACCTGACTTAAAGCGGAATGTAGGTACCTAATAAAATATATCTATGTGTTTAAATAATGGGAAACTTCACGAGATTGTTTGGATTTTGGAAAAAGGTCCTGCGTAACGGCTGAAAGGATATAAAATTAACTTGACAAACAACCTGGATTTGTATATCACTGTAAAATAAAGAAAGGGGCTGGAGCATAATTGGTCTCTCGCACATGTAAATAAATAATTAAATAACTTCGACACAACTCAATCCCGGTCCCAAACTAAGATACCCTGTGCTATTAGTAACCACGCAAATTACAGGGCACAGGTAAATTATAGTAACATTGTCATTTACACTGTGTGAGCGAGTGGCAAATAGTTATTTAGTCCCTTTCTTAAATTAACCGTACTTTAACATAAGTTTGGGTTTGGACCTATGGAGGGGAGAAGGAACAGAAATGTAGTACCTATGATAGTTAATATCAGCAACCTCCGACCAGAGTCCGAACTCTTCCGACAAAAAACCAAGTATGTGAATCCGGAATTAAGTTAATAATAACAACAAGTAGTAGTAGCAATACCACTCGCTAACAGTGAAGGAAAACATCGTGAGGAAAGCTGAGTGTTTGTGGTGTTCATATACCTAATCGCTTGAAATTGCCAATCCGCGGTGGGGATGCGTGGTAATTAATTATAATAGCTCTCTGTTTAAGAGAAGGCCTTTGCCCTGCATTGGGAGGTATATAGGCTACATTAACCTTACTAATATTTACAGTAAATATTATTTAAATAGTGTTTGAAATTAATATTAACAGTAATTAACTTAATCACACACATACACACATACATAAACTCACGCCTGTAATCCAGAAGGGTAGGCAGAGACCAAGCACAGCCACTTGCCACGATCCTGACAGATCACACAGAAACAATTATATCGAGCTAATGTGGGTGGAAGGGCCGGTAAGGGACGTCCCAGGTGGACATACTTCGACCGAAAAGGGGATGTATTAGCAAAGGCCAAGATAAAAAGTACCCGAAACCGGCGTGCGTGCATGCAGCGACTAATGAATTTTTTTTTTTCATTATCAGCCATCTGACGCCCACTGCAGGACATAAGCCTCCCTCATGGTTTTCCTAACCATGAAGGGTTTGGCCATAATCGCCACGCTTGGCAGGCGGGTTGGCGATCGCAGTCTGCGGTTGAAATCTCAGGAAGACGCTGCTGCCCGTCTCCTGGTAATGTGTTTCCTTAGTCGCGTTCTACGACATTCCACGGAAGGAAATGGAATGATGCTGTTCTTAATCCGTTGCCACACGGAAGGACTACTAATGAATATTACTTAATAAAATCAATATTAATTAATTAATTTCGCAAAACAACATCGCATCAGCTTATATTCTTGCGGGTGCTCTGTTACGTCGTATCCAATTAAAGTGAGCAGGTAGCTTACAAGCTTTGCAGCTTCGCCCGTAAGCTTAGGTGTAGGGAAGTGTACGTATTCAATATTACTTTTGCATCGTCTATAACTATTTAATAACTTTTTTAAAACGCTGAAGGAAACATCGTGAGGAAACTAGAGTTTCCGAAGTGTTCACATACCTCAGCGCTTGAAATTGCCAACCCGCATTGTACAAGCGTGGTTATTAAGCCCATACTCTCTCTAAAAAAAAATCTTTATTGTAAGTATACCAGGAAAAACACAAACATAAAATATCACCTACTGATATCTTGAAATAGTTAGGTATCAATATTTTGAGGAATCATCTATTCATTATTAATGATTTAAATGTAGGTAAATGGTGTAACATATTTGTGATTTCCGACCATGGTTCGAAATTATGAATCTTTTTCTGAAATTCAAAGTGATAGGAAGTACCGTATCGTTAAAAAATGTTGTCTATTATGTTAAATGTTTAAGAGTCTGTAATCCGATATCCATAAACGAGTGAAGGAACCATTTAGTTGACTGGCATCGACCATAAGACTGCATGTTTGCATGATTGAAAATTTTAAATTATGTAAATCTGAAAATGTAATTGAAATATCCCTGTAAACCAGACAACACACTGGATTGCACTACGATTATTGTAAAAACACTGACCCCTGAGATACAGGCCTAAAACCTAGTTCAAGTTGTCAATAAAATTAAAAGCAATTAATTACAACCTAATCCCTAACCAAACAGAGGACAAATCTAATACAGAAATTTAGGTAAATCGCAAATTCGTAATCTAGTTCGCCTCCTAACAGCTTTAACCACTCCGCTGTCTCAGGCAATACCATAAACAAGCTATCTTGGACAATACATTACCCTTTTACTATCTATTTGGGAAGCTTCTTAAAGCGAACCTTGTTTGTTTAGTTCCGAGTACTTACAATGATTAGGATATATGTAATTTAAGAAAAGACACTGAAGGCTTCTTATGTCCAAATTTCATCATTATAGTTCTCATCACGCTGTGTATCTTGCATGAATTCCATGAAGCTATGTTTCAGTCTTTCCAATACGTATCTACGATAGATGACATTTTTTTTGACACATCACAGAAACAAAATAAACAGATAAGTAACATAATATTATAATATTACAACAACAGAACGAAAAACATTGGTTTTTATTATTTGATTTTTAAAATTTAAGAAATCATAAAACAGATCATTATTTTAAAAACTTTTGAGACCTTTAAAAAGTACGAAAAATATTTTTATTTAATCGTATGTTTTTAAATATACTTTATGGCATAAATACAATTTCATCCCAATCAAATTTTGAGTTAACTACCGTATTTAAATGAACTTACGGTTCTGTACAACCTGGTAAACATTTGCGTAAAAAAGGGTTTAAATACTTATTCTAGTATTAACATGGCAGCATTGCTGAAAAAACAAGGAAATGGTTCTTTTTTACTCAAAAACCCTTTTTCATTGTTATAAATAAAGTAAAAATAAAATAACTTCCACACAACCCAATCACTTATTCTGGTCCCAAACTAGGATACCCTTACACCTTTAAAATGCCGTAACATTTTTACCTAACTATTGTCAATAATAAGTGCTAAATCTAAAAAGGAAGGAACTGACTCCTAAGATACAAGTTGCCCTAGTTTAGGTCAGGGACTTACGTTAGTGTGTAATTTAATATGTAACTTTTAAAATGTGATATGTCTCTGTAACTTAATAGCCCATAAATTACTTACTTACTTACTAATTAGGACATAATATATAGTAGGCATCTATTGGAGACAATGTATAGACAAAGAAAAAATGAAAGGAGAGAAAGGTTGAGAAAGGAAAGTTGCGGTAGTTAGGACATGTGGAGAGGATGAAGTAAGAAAGATTGACGAAACAAATATATCGAATGTAGGCGAAAAGGCCGGTAAGAAACATCCCAGGTGGACATACTTCGACCAAACAGGGGATGTATTAGCAAAGGGCAAGATAAAAAGTACCCGAAACCGACGTGCGTGCATGCAACGGCTAATGAATGTTGAGGAAGCGAAAGTGATCTGTCATGATCGTGGCAAGTGGCAGTCCCTGGTCTCTGCCTACCCCTCTGTGATAGGTACAGGCGTGAGTTCATGTATGTGTATGTATGTATGAGTGGTTAAAATATATTGTAGCTCGCCTTTGTACATGGTATTTTTTGTGTGATGTCCTGTTCAATGTTTCGTGTGCAATAAAGTACATATATTATTATTATTATCGTGTCAAGTCATTAACTAGGTTTATTTGATTTGATTTGACACCTGCAGGCGTGCCAATTATAGCTGTTAAATAAGTATGTTTAAAAGACATAATTAATAAAAAAATCTTAAAACTTTTACTAAAAATTGGTACTTAACTACTAACAACTGACTTGAAAATGAAATTTAAAAAAAATACAATTACGATAAATTAATATGAAATAGGTAGAGCCACATTTATTCAAGTAAAAGCTGTAATATTTTTTTAAGATAGGTAGATTTTTATTTACGTATTATTTTTTTAATTTGTGAGGTAAATCGTAACATATTATAAATAAATAAGGAATTGTTTTTGCATGATGCGAGCCTTTGATAAGGTACAAAATCAAATGATGATATTACGTCACGAAGAAACACTAAAGGTACAGTTAACGACAGAAAAAAAATGTTCGAAACTCGCCTTATCCCACATGCGATAAGACCTAACATAAGAATGCCATGTTTGTCTCTAACTGTACCCTCGTATCACGAATCCAGTGCCTTATTCCAACTGTTTTATTATAAAGTGCATTGTCTACCAAAGGCGGGCGGTTGGCCGACAACGTAAATAATTTAACTGTCTTAAAAGATTCAAAAATAGTTTCCTAACATTGCCCCCCTTAATATGTGCACCATTTGTCAGGCCATAACTAGATTTAAATGGTGCGGTTGTGCCTCCAACTGTTACGCCCATCGAAAAGCTGCTTTTATCTCTTTCTGACGTCCGCTGAGCTCATATGCGGTGAGTATAGTCGTCTCTTTCCATCGTTAAGCTTGGAGATTGTTTATCCAGTTACAGCAGTAACTAAAAAAGTTGTATGAGCCGAATAGAAGCAAATAAAAGCAAGCTTTAAGTTCGAAAGATTAGGTCGGTTTTTTGTTGGTAGCAGGCAAGAACGGGGACCTCAGTTGAAGCGTGACACCCCTAGAAAGGGAAGGGAATACGCCGTTTAACTCGGTGGGTCCAAACGAGTTTTTATGTTTGAAAATCGTATTAAGCTTTTGTTGGTAACTGTTCCATTCAACGGGCGTAGTTGGGGCCGACCCGCGGTCAACTATCGTGTTCCAAATTCGAAAAGCGGTGGGGGCGTCTGATTGGCCCGATCGGACTAATATTGAGTTTTGGTTCCGTCACGGCCGGTCGACCGCGCGGCAAAGCTGTTCTGTCCTTTTTTAAAATTCTCGTCAAAAGAGTTCGTACCCGTTTTGCGGCCAGCATTTTTCCGAATCGAATCGGAAGCTAAACAACTGTTCTTAAAAAACATTTAAGTACATAATAAAAAAATAAGTGTCATTTGTTTCTAATGAAACATGCTTAGCCCCCAGTGTCATTCAAACTGACCTTCTTTTAAACCAATGGTGTAAAATCAGTGCTAGTGTCTGAAACGCCGAAAACATTTCCACCCCAAAAATGTCTTCAGTGCATTCCGACGATGACCAAGAGGAGATTAACGTCGACTCTGACAGTCGGCTGTCAGGACATTGCGATAGGAGTGCCTCGGAAGACCGCGACTCGGAGCACAGCTTCCGTGACCGCTACCAGGATTCCCCGAACGACCACATGACTGACACCCAGCCTAGAGTGAACCTACCCTTCAGTATATCCAGACTGCTAGGAAAGCACTTCGAAGATATGGAGGAAAAGCGAAGAATCTCAAACGAAAGTGACGAGAGGAGTGACACTGGGTCAGAAAGTGCTAAGGACGTGGACTCAAAAGAGGCTTCGAATATGCCGTTAAATTTCTCGCACAGTCAAGGACTTTATCCTAGCTCTGGGTTGTTACTACGGCCAGGGTTGGGCTTAGGTGGTGGGTATGGGTTCGGGGGTAATCCGGGGGTCGTGAGGGTCCCAGCGCACAGGGCACTAGGGGCTCTGGGAGCGTGGGGGGTTGCCCTGGACCCCATGAGGCAAGCGGCCGCGGCTGCCTTCGCGCACCAGGTCGTCAAAGACAGACTGAACGGTAAGTGAGATTCTTATAAGAAAAGTAGCTGACTCGGCAAATGTTGTTTTGGATTTTATGTAGAAGCTTTACTGTGTTATGCCACACATAGACATTGTATACCGCGCGTGTGTGATGCGCTTTATGCTTTTAAGATACCTCTCTCTTATGTGCATAGCAGCACTAAGATTCGCACCACAATTATTCAAAAATCACATGAACGATAATTATATCCTAGATATTTTGATACATTGAAAACAAATAACCACAAAATTGCATCACCCGACTCTATCCGGTGGGGTTATTTTGATAAAGTCTCAAGTAATTTAGCGTAAAGCTGACTACTATTGTTATTCATAACTATATCACAGAACGCTTCCTTTATTCAGCCCAGACAAACAAAAAAAAAACCCTTTTAGTCACCTAATTGTATTCCATTCTTCGGCCACGAATTCAATAGTGTCCCATTAGGACAAAAACCTTTACAAATAAGAGGTGGAAAGCCCCTGCCAATTATTGTCATCGTAATGTACAAAAGAACGATATGGGTATGGTCTATTTCTTTAAAAACGAAATGCAACAGAGTGCCAACTTTCATTGGACACGTCAATCAGGTGAAGGAAAAAAAATGGGTTTGATACGTGTAATCAGTTTTTATGTACTTACATATTATATATATATAAAGCTACAATCCGGTATACTCACTGACTGACTCATCCATACGTTTTCTCCGAAATGACAATAGCTAGAGGAAAATGATGTATGACAAAGTTGTAGGAAATGTATGAATTACAGCCATCCTATGAAGCCGATTTTTGAATTTCGAACGCGTTCTCCTATACAAATGGGCCAACTCTTTTGTTTACCGGCCGATTTGGATGAAATTTGAAACGGGTGTTTGGTGTGTGATCTAATTGTGAAAAAAAATTTTGAACGTTCGAAATTCAAAATAGGGGCGAGAATATGGCCGCCCAAAAAATCGACCTCTGCGCAAAAAAGTCGGCAGCCAACTGGGCACATGCTGGAGACGTGCCCTAAACGGCATCGGGTTGTCAAAGGACCCAGGTATATGAGAAAAATCGGACATTGTGACATTTCAAGATGGCGGCCGAGATATCGACGATTGAAAATGAGAAAATTTTGTATGGAGAATTTGTACTGAAAATCGACTTTTAGTACAAAATTTTAAACAAAGATGAAAATTTTTTCAAAAGAACAATTTTTCGAGGCCGAAGCGGGGATGAGGAACCTCGCCGCGGCGAGGCCGAAGGCCGAGCTCCGTTCAGGCCGAGGCCGAAGGCCGAGACTATACATTTTCGGCGAACAAGCAACAACGCAAAAGCCAGATGGGACAAACTTGCGAGGCCGAAGGCCGAGCTCCGCGAAGCGGGCACCAGGAACCCCGCCGCGGCGAGGCCGAAGGCCGAGCTCCGTTCAGGCCGAGGCCGAAGGCCGAGACTATACATTTTCGGCGAACAAGCAACAACGCAAAAGCCAGATGGGACAAACTTGCGAGGCCGGAGGCCGAGCTCCGCGAAGCGGGCACGAGGAACCCCGCCGCAGCGAGGCCGAAGGCCGAGCTCCGTCCAGGCCGAGGCCGAAGGCCGAGACCATACATGTTCCCACTCAAACAATCCCAACGTCAAGTGTCTAGCGAGGCCCTAGGCCGAGCGCCGCGGAGAGCGAAGCTCGGAGCGGCTGGGGGTTGGCGCGCGAAGCGCGCAGGGGGTTCACCCCCTAGTTACTAATATATATAGCTACAATCCGGTATACTCACTGACTGACTGACTGACTGATCATCTATAGATTTCCTCGGAAACGGTAAGAGCTACGTGAAAATTTTGTATGAGAAAGTTGTAGGAAATGTATGATATACAGCCATCCTATGAAGCCGATTTTTTAATTTCGAACGCGTTCTTCCATACAAATGTGCTAACTTTTTTGTTTACCGGCCGATTTGGATGAAATTTAAAACGGGCGTTTGTTTCGCGATCTAATTGTGAAAAAAAATTTTGAACGTTCGAAATTCAAAATAGGGGCGAGAATATGGCCGCCCGAAAAATCGACCTCTGCGCAAAAAAGTCGGCAGCCAACTGGGCACATGCTGGAGACGTGCCCTAAACGGCATCGGGTTGTCAAAGGACCCAGGTATATGAGAAAAATCGGACATTTTGAATTTTCAAGATGGCGGCCGAGATATCGACGATTGAAAATGAGAAAATTTTGTATGGAGAATTTGTACTGAAAATCGACTTTTAGTACAAAATTTTAAACAAAAATGAACAATTTTTCAAAAAAAACATTTTTCGAGGCCAAAGCCGGGATGAGGAACCTCGCCGCGGCGAGGCCGAAGGCCGAGCTCCGTTCAGGCCGAGGCCGAAGGCCGAGACCACACATTTTCTGGCGAACAAGCAACAACGCAAAAACCAGATGAGACAAACTTGCGAGGCCGAAGGCCGAGCTCCGCGAAGCGGGCCCCAGGAACCCCGCCGCGGCGAGGCCGAAGGCCGAGACTATACATTTTCGGCGAACAAGCAACAACGCAAAAGCCAGTTGGGACAAACTTGCGAGGCCGGAGGCCGAGCTCCGCGAAGCGGGCACGAAGAACCCCGCCGCGGCGAGGCCGAAGGCCGAGCTCCGTCCAGGCCGAGGCCGAAGGCCGAGACCATACATGTTCCCACTCAAACAATCCCAACGTCAAGTGTCTAGCGAGGCCCTAGGCCGAGCGCCGCGGAGAGCGAAGCTCGGAGCGGCTGGGGGTTGGCGCGCGTAAGCGCGCAGGGGGTTCACCCCCTAGTTATAAATATATAACTCAAGAATCGAGTCTCGCAGCTTTTTCCGAGTTTATCTCGAACTTCAAAGACAATTTTTTTACAAATGTGTAGTTTTTAATTTTTTTTCTGTATTTGTAGTATAAGACGGTATTACTTGCCAAATTTCATGGTTCTAGGTCAAATAAAGTACCCGATAAAATTTTATTCCCTTGAATGCCGAAATATATGTCCTGCAGGCTGTATCTTTTTTTTACATTAACTTAGAAATTTGACTTTCTCACAGCTTCAAGGGACCGTAAATTTGAGTATATGGTTTTAATGTCAACTCGATACCTTTACGCGTTCCCGAGATAAAGGGTCTTGACAGACTGACGGACGGACGGATGGATAACAAGGTGATTCTATAAGGGTTCCATTTTTCCTTTTGAGTTACGGAACCCTAAAAATGCTACCTAAATCAATAAAAAAAAAATCTGGTCTGAGGAGAATTTCTGTAAGTCGGCCTAGTAAATTCGCGAAATTCAAAAAAGTTCACAAAGCAACTATTATTATGATAGTTTTGGTGCTCAGCATTAATAAGAACCAAATCTAGACAAAGATCACCTTCCAAACTATTTACTTTGTGGCCTCTGCGTTGTTCGTGAGGTGTGACACACTATTTGCGACTGTTTCCGTCGTTTTTGTGGCCACTTTGGTCCTTTTTTGGTCTTTTTTGCTCCGTCGCGAGATTGCCCGAGGCGCCTCAAGGCATGTAATTTTGTCGCCGACTTTGCCAGTGGTTCTCAAAGTACTAGCGATTAAGTCTCAAAATAAGTCAGGAAAAATTAATACAGGTAAAATTATATGTTAAGCATATTGGGAACGGAAAGGATAGGCCGCATAAAGGAACTTAGCCTAACTTTCATGGAATGTATAAATAAATAAATATAATTAATTGTATTAAGATAGTAAATATAGACTTACATTGTTATTTAAAAAACATGATTCTCTCAAAAGCTGTGGAAGGACTTTGCTACGCACTTCCTTTTATGACAGATTATTTAAACTACATTTGAGGTGGGTTTTAAGGAATTATGTTTTTAAAGATTTGAGTTAAAATAAATTATAAAAAAAATAGAAAACACTTTGAAAGGCTTCCCTTTCCCCGTCTCTTACCATTTGACTCCCGACCAATGGAACATTTATACTCGTGACAGGTTGAGAACTCCTGAAGTTTTCCGACCACCATGAGTGCCGGTAGGTCACGGATGTCCTTCGCGTTAATGAAAGGTTCCGATAGTTCCGCAAAAATTAACACTGCCCCAGTTTTTTTTTGTGCTTCACGGATGTTACTATTTACGCGAAATGGAGGAGAAAAAAGTTAGAGGAAAAAGTAGGAGTCGAGAATTAATCAGATTGTTAACTTCTTTGTTTCTTTTGATATTTTTTCTTGATAACGGACTAATTGGGTATAATTTTTTATTAAAGGTTCAGAGGAAATAAAGTACATATGATATTTCGCTACTTAGTTTTTTTAAAGGCTTTTTTTGAACTCAAAATGTGCTGTGAAAGGCAAAACCCTGATACATCATGTAAGGCAAATTCTGGAAACCATTTCTTCGAAATTGATAATAACACCTAATTAAACAACTTCCGATACAGAAGCAAAAGTTTAAAATTATAATATTTTTTTATACAATCTAGAAACTACACGCTTTCAATTTGTGAAAAAAACAAATCAATGAAAATCACATTGTAGAATCAATTTTATTACTTTAGCCGTTTTTTTTCATACATCGGCGTATGACGTCACTTAGGTGTTTTTTTTTTGCAACGCGTGTAATCACAGAGCGCCGATTCTGATTATTTGCGGTCAGGCGGCAACATGTGAGAGTGGCGACGGAGAAGGCCTGGCTGGATAAAAAGATTTGAATTCGTAGTGTTATTTGTTTTTTCTTTTGTTTCTTTCAAAATTTGAATGCTGGGTGGCTTATTTTACCGAAAATCGACAATACTATAGGTAAGTTTTAAAATTGTCCTCAGCACAGGTTAGTACAACAAAAACATTAATATTATAGGTAAGTTTTAGAAAAAACTGAGAAAATTATAGCAAGCTTGCAAAGCATTATAAAACAAAACATAACATAAACTCAAGCCTGTATCTGGAGAGGTAGGCAAGGCCAGGGTCTGCCACTTGCCACGATCCTGACAGATCTCTTTTGCTTCATCAACATTTATTAGTCGTTACATGCAGCCAAGCCGGGTTCGGGTACTTTTTATCTTGCTCTTTGCTAATACATCCCCTATTATGATATCCTTTACCGGTCTTTCCACACACATTCGCTCGATATATCTGTTTCGTCAATCTTTCCTCCTCCACCCTCTCCATATGTCCAAACCAACGTATCATTCATTTCTTAATTCTAGTCACTTCATCTTCTTTCAGTCCACAACGTTCTCTGATCAAACTATTGCGTATCCTGTCATTCAAAGTAACACCCATGGAAGTATTGTACATACTACTTCCATGGTAACACCACACATACTTCTCAAGGATCTCATTTCTACCGAATTAATCTTACTTTCTTGATTCTTTTGCCATACTTGATTTCTTCTTCGACTTCTTGATTTCGCTATTGGAGATGTTTTGACTAATCACGAAGGAGTGCAAGGCACCGTTTACACAATTACGGGATAAGGATGGGTGAGCTACATGTCAAATGCTTGTTATACGATGATAATCCGGTTTTATTCGCATCATCGGTCGAAGACCTGCAGACAAAAGTAACATTAAACATTAATGTGAGTAAGACGAAAGTAATGGTCTTCGGAAAAAATGATGAAATCACTGAGTGGAACAATAGAAAGAATTTGTATATTTGGGGAGCCTGTTGACGAGGGATTGAAAGTGTGAAGGCGATATAGAAAGAAGAATAAAAGCGGGAAATTGTGTAAACGGTGCTTTATAAAAGTTACTTGATAAGTAAACTTGACAGAAAAATTGTGTAAACGGTGCTTTATAAAAGTTACTTGATAAGTAAACTTGACAGAAAAATTGTGTAAACGGTGCTTTATGAAAGTTACTTGATAAGTAAACTTGACAGAAAAATTGTGTAATAAAATTACTCCATGTAAAGCCTGTTTAGCCGTGATGGGTTTCCTTTGAAGTTCATTATATTTGCTATGGTCCTGAATTTTTTTACGTTTCTTCAATCAACCGTTTAGCCGAGAGTTGGGGGGGGGACGCTCTACTTTAACAAAAAAATGCGCTTAAAGGTTAATATTTCGCAAACGGATCCCTAAATCGAAAAATGGTTTCCGTACACTCACAATATTTTTAAATGACCAATCCAACGATATCCCACACTATGGTGTAGTGTAGACGATAAAAAAAATTCCAACACTAATTTAAAAGTGGGGAGGTACCCTAAAAGATTTTTTTTTACATTTTCTTCTACGTTTTGTCGGCGCGATTAATATATATATATATATATATATATATATCTATGCCAAAGTTCAGCTTTCTGGTACATGCCATCTCTGTGCTAAGCCGCGGACAGACAGACAGAGACAGACAGACATACGGACGGAGACGGTGAAACAATAAGGGTACCTTACTTATTGTTGACTACGGAACCCTAAAAACTGAGTGCTTTTTTCATGGGATTCCACTTACTTTGTGATTTTCTATTCTACTCTATCATACTGCACTTTACTTTGTCCTACTTAAAATTTGGACAGAACAACATGAATGTTGTGTCAGATTAATAAAATATAAAACTACCTGTTATTAATTATGTCTGTTGACCAACAACCGCCGACAGTGCATTTTTTATCGTCACATTCTTTAGAATATAAAATATACGGTCTGTTCATACAACGTGCATTCAGTGTAACAAAGATTTTTTGTACGCTAGTTGACTGACATAAAAAATAATTTAAAAATATATATATTTCTTATAGTAGGTACCTACTTAGCCTAACGAACCCAAATATATCGATTTGAGTACATAAAAGTACAAGATGGTTTAATCTTTGATTTGAAATGCCAAAAACGCTATTCAATACGGTCGCGACGTTACTAAGTTAGTAAAAACTCGAATCGAAATGGTTACGCTCCGCTTGTTTGAGTTTGAAGGTATGCAGCGTCATGGCAAAACTAAACATCATGGATGGATGAAAAAGCTGCTTTTTTATGTATTCATGAAAGATATAGAATTTTTGTAGTTTCCTAACCCTCAAAAACTTTATAATAACTAACTTATTCTAACTTAACTAACTCAACTTTATTTTGTGTAATGATTTTTCGATTTTATGTTTTGCAATAAAACTGTACATAATAATATACATAACATAAACGATTTAATATAAATAAGGGTCCAATGACCCCCGTGGTGGAGTATGGCCTATACCTTCCTCAGGGAAGAGACCCGTGCCCCTCGGTGGGGACATAATGGGTTGATGATGATGAAGGGTCCAATAGCGTAGCTTTAACAATAACATTCATAATATACATAAAGCAATGAAATGTCCATTTGTCCAATCAGTCCAATCCGTAGCATAAAGGGCACTTAGTACGGTTGCGTAGCACGTTCGTAGCACACTCGTAGGCGTGCTACGAGCCACGTCATAACATCTCGTTCTCTTAGTTAAATTAGATGCGCTTGATTGATTATTGTAATAATCGGACGAGATGTTCCGTCTTAAGGGCTACAGTCCGATTATCTCGTCTGATGTCTTTAAGGACTACAGTCCTTAAAGATATCGGCTTGATTAAGGCGAAGAAAATGATCGTAAGAAAACCTAAGTGTCTGAAGTGCTCACATGACTCGGCGCTCGAAATCGCCAATCCGAGCCAAGCGTATTGATTAATCTCTCTCTCAGAGAAGGTCCGAGCCCTTTAGCGGGCTGCATTATTCTAGGTATGATGAACGCGTAGTGAAGTTTCGCAATTGAATATTTTATGGACGTTAGGGAAACAAAACCTCAATTCCTTTCCAATACAGATTAAACTAAGTAAATAAAATAAAATAAAATTTAAGCCCATACTCTCTCTCTCTGAAAGAAGGCATGTGCCCTACAGTGGGACGTATGTAGGGTGCATTAATACATACAGATTAAACTGTTTATTTGATGTGCGAAAACAATTTTTAGCCCTACGGCTTCGTGTTTTAAAATTACAAGCACGATTCTCAATTACATTTGAATATTAAATCATCACGTCGAGCGATTTTAATCAAGACTCTATTGTCTCGCAAATTGCTAACAAATTACGGAAGACAATGAGAACTCATGCGTTGGTGTTGTATCGTGAAATCATCGTACTTAATTCAGTTGGCATAGCGATTGGCAATTTATTACGATTTACGTACATACTCGCCACGTAAAATAAATGTAAATTTTGTTGTATGACGAAGGGCAAGATAAAAAGTAGTTGAAACCGGCGTTCGTACACGCAGCTACTAATAAATGAAGCGAAAGAGATGTGTCAGGATCGTGACAAGTGGCAAACCCTGGTCTTTGACTAACCCTGACTAAGATTAGGAATGGATAGTTTTCAGTTTTTTCGTTATAACAATAACATGTAAATATGTCTGATTTCATTTACAATTCATTATTTTTATTTCTTAAAAATCTTAGGCATTTTTTTTTTAAATAAATGAAGTAACTAAATTTTAAGCAACTCAATTGGTCACTTGTAGTAAGAACAGGAGTTGCCACTAAATAAATAAATAAAGCCTTTATTAGCATGCGAATTCAAAGTAGACATTGACATTAAGTATAAAAATAATTATTTCGTATTTCATCAATAAGAACGATAATTATCAACAAGTTTTCATTAAACATTCATAATCCATTAAAGATGCAATACTAGACAACAAATTAATTTTCGTGTGGCGCCGGATTAAGAATAGCGTCACTCCATTTCCTTCCGTGGATGTCGTAGAAGGCGACTAAGGACATCAATTACCAGGAGACGGGCAGCAACGTCTTCCTGAGATTTCAACCGCCTATGTCCTGCAGTGGGCGTCAAATGGCTGAAGATGATGATGAAATTAATTTTAGTAATCACTCTATCAACACTGTTTAATATTTTTGTGGTAATTATTTGTATTTTCTAGGTTGTAGTTGATGCTCCGATGTCCTTTGGATACGGTAGGCTTCTCGCTAGGTCTAGCGAGGTTTGGTCCAATACACCCTAGCTGGCCGGGCTTGTCTGGGTGATTTCATACAGCTGTATTCAACTCATAAACTCTCTTCTATGGCCACTAAAGGCAAAAAAAACATCTAGAACGGTGACCGCTGACACTGACCAGCAAATAGATAGGTCCGATTTCCATGTTTGTGATGTGTTTGTCTTGTTGGCTACCACAGCACAGGGTATCCTAGTTTGGGACCAAGACAGGTGAGATTATATTGTGTGGAAGTTATTTATTTATATTTTTGTAAGAAAGTACAATGTCCTATAAATAATCGGCAAATATTTTATACAGTGCCCAGTAAAGAATGCATTAAGAAAACAGAAAAAAAAATATTTATTTAACCGCCACATAAAATCTTACTTTGCTTAGGCCGGGTTTTCAATAGTCAGATAAAACGCATCGGAGAACAAAATCGATGCTGTCACTGTCTTGTCGCATGATTTAGACAGCGACAGCATGCAGTTTACTCCCAACTTAACAAAAACTTCAATACAAATAGCCAAGTGCATTGCTAGCATAACAAAATACCTACCTACCCTTGCAAAACCTCTACGTAATTGCGAGGCAGCCAATAATACCGGCGGCAACCCTCTCCGCCGGCATTTCCCGCGAGGCGCGCGTTATGAAAATTTGACACGAGCCAATATGCGATGATACGCGCCAGGCGCCATGATACGGCTTGGGCTGCTCCCATGTAACTCTGTGGTTTCGTCTTCAAGAAAATTTGCCGCTAATCTGTCGCGACACAGATCTGTGCCCAACTTAGTATCGGCCACCTTTACGTTCCATTCCGCGAGGGCAGTTGAGAGGTTAAAGACCAAACCCCAGAGTTTACCAGAGTTAAACCCAGATTTCTGAAAAAGTTCGGACCTGGCGCCCGCGGACCGGACGACACAGCGTGAGAAGGCTCCCACCAGATGGTCTGACGACCTGGTTACGGTGGCGGGGAGTCGCTGGATGCGGGTGGCACAAGACCGGGAAGCTTGGAAAACTATGAGCTCGCACATATGGGGTGAGCTCCCGCCTATGTCCTGCAGTGGGCGTCAAATGGCTGATGATGATGATGATGATGAAACCCAGATTTAATAAGAAACAGTGGTAACACGGTCGGCAAACAATTGCCTTAGAAACCCGCCTTGTACCAATGACTGTGTTTCGTAAGTGACGTAAATTTGTTCATTTATCGTAGCAATGCCACTCGCTAACTGTGAAGGAAAACATCGTGGGGAAACCTGAGTGCCCCAGGTGTTCACATACTTCAGTGTTTGCCTCACGTAACCGCAGTACGAATGTATGAAAACAGGTGATATTTTTTTCGATATTCTAGCCATAATGAGTATATAATTCTACTATCGCATCTACCATTTGTATCTATATAAACTGCACTAGATTTCTGGATTGAGAAAATAAACATATTTGTATTTGCTTTATATTGTATTTGTATAAACACAAATTGTGGATGTCATTATTTGATGGATATCTGCGAAGTGACACTGATTTTAAGCCACATGTACAATTACTGTACGATTGAGAGAAATTACATTTTTTTCGCACACAGATTTATAGCTGCTGATGCTTCACTTGATCATTTGTATTCGCGTAGGTATTTGCCGATGATTTATAATACTATGCAGGTGTTACACAATCAGTGCTTAGGATTCGTCAGAAAACCCGGCAATGGATGAGTTAATATTTGCTAAATACGCAAATTACGGGTGGCCAAGTGAAGCGTCATTAAGAGAAACAATAGTAACCAAGTCGGTAGTTGTGACTGCTTAGGAATAACCTTTGCAGGTTATGCCGCTATATCCATGTGTGAAATTACACCCGTCTCTCCCCTTCAGTTCGTATTTATGTGAAGTTTTTATCGAGGAAACGCTTTAGCCTAACTTTTTCGGGTTTCTTCATATTGACGTTAAAGTTATTGGCCTGTTTAAGATACTGACGGAGTGGTTTGTTTTAATATGCGCGAAGAGAACAGAGCTTTTTGCGCTACTAGAGATAGGTAGGTGTATGTCGTTTTAAGTGAATTTCTATTTCAATAGATCTTGGTAGGGACTCCAATTTGAATTTGACTACCTGTCATTCTAGATTCCGTTGTTTTGGGTGGAACTTAAGATAATCTTAAACCTGGATAGAAAAAAAAACAAAAACAAAGACGAACTGATCATCCACATAATATAAGTATCATCTAGAGGTACATCATCATCATCAGCCTACGCTTGTCCACTACTAGACATAGGCCTCTCCTATTGCACGCCATTGAGCACGGTCCTCGGCTACTCTCATCCAGCTCTTGCCAGCCGCCCTGCGGAGAGATACATCGCTTAATCGATAAAAAAACCACATTAATCCCCACCACAAGATCGTTCTCATATACTTACATAAAAATGTTGTAAATAGGTAGGTCCCTTTTACATGAGTTGTTAGAGAGCGTAATATTTTAAGGCCAACATCAGATGGGCCTAAGCGTGGTGAATTTTATCACCAATCCATAATAACCTAGTAGGTTGTAAACTGAGCCGTATTTCAAATGTGCAAATATACGGCCCGTCGGCTCGTGGCAAACATAGTAGAAGGTCTACTTCAAATTATTGGGTCCAGTATTATATTTCATTCCATATTTTCAAACACCAACCTCCATACAAAACTATGTAAAAATATAAACTATTACAAAAAGGTTTTCCGTTTACAGGAAACGTTTGTTTTCTTTTTTCCATAACACAACTTGGTGTAATTATAACCTGTCAAGTGTGACTCGGGTTCGAGGATCCTGCATGGGTGGCATGACGACGATAGTTACGCATTTTGTGGCGCCAAAATGTGAAACTCTCTTCCTGAGAGAAAGCCTGTGCCCTGCGTATATAGGCTGCTTATGTATGTTATGTATAAGTGCGTTAAAATGCACGACTCGCGGCATAATTTTATTGTAAACATAGAATATTGTGTAGTAGTGCATTCTTGGGTGCTTGAATCATTCTCACCGGGCCACATTAAAATATGGGATGCTTATGGAGATATCCGCAGAAAACTTATTTAATTTCCATGTAAACGAAGTCGCCGGCATTTTTATACTCGTATTACGTAAGCGTTCCGCCTCACTCATATCCAGCGACAACAGCATTCTAAATTGTTATATCGTCAAAATCTTCAAAAGTTCCTTTCTTTGTATTTATTTAATCGTTTTTGTTTTGTTTAAGCAAAACCGATTGAAGATTGTTATTGATAGAAATACAACAAAATACATCAGTTTTATTTTCGCCAAACTGCGTAACATTTGGTTGGCAGATAGTTGGCGGGTAGTTGCAGGCAGAGAGAAAACTCTGTCTGAAAAATTTGATAGCCTAATTCTGTAACACTGAATGGGACAGTGCGGTAGAATAGACTGTTTTTTTTATTTTTGTATTTAGGCATTTGACGCCAAATAAATAAATAAATTACCTACTGGCGTTCACTCCTCTAGTAGAGCTTCTGTTATGTCTACGCCAACGGGTACTGCCCTGACGCGACGTAAAAATGGTGACAATATATTGCCTACTTGTGTATTAGTATTTATTTGACACTTTCATAGATTAGAAAGCTGTAAAAATAAATGTGTATTGGATGCTTCACTTTTAAGATTACTGGCTTTTTATATTTTGAAGGAATTTGATCGGTTCATCTTTTGTAAGTGTGGTTGTAGGTTTTGACAAAGATCTTACGATCAACTGAATGAAACTGCAACTATAGTCTTAACATTTAGTTAACCAATAAACTATTTCCTCGTATAGTAAGAGGCGATGAAAATTAGTACAAAATATAAACTAAAAGAATTACAACAGAAAAGTTTTGCTGTGTAGGATTCTGATGGAAGGTAGGTATAATTTAAGTCAGTCTGTCTTCGTATCTTCAAAGGTCTGTCTTAGTTTTAAATTTACTCTTCATTGGTTCGGCAATTTATTAAGTTTCACAAGATCCATTTTAAAGTGGGATTTGAGTAAATTAAATGCAGTTACAAAAATAAATGGTTATTTTTACTAGGTTTGTTAAGTAAATAATAGTTTTAAGAATTTGTAAAATAATTGAATCGCATTCTTTGCCACACAACCTAAATGTAAGACAGGCTTTAAATCTAATACTGAAAAAGTATTGGGTTTATGTTATGTTATTGAATTGAATTAAAAAATTGTACAAAGGCGAGCTTAATACTAGGTGGTATTTTCTTCCTAAGTCCTTCCTAAGCATTTCCTAACCTAGGTCGTAGTATTCAACAACATTCGCCGCCGTCGGCCCAAAGACAATGAAACAAAACAATACAACAGATATCCAATTTCGCTTCAATCTGTCTGTTTCCCCAAAACTACCGCAGATTATCCTCAATTACAAGCGTTTACGTAACCCCAATGGGACGGACGATGACAGTGGCGGGACAAAATTTTAATGAGAATAATTTTGTCCCAAAATGGAAATGTACTACAGAAGCTGCGCTTGAATTACAGCACTAGTCTAACGCCAATCGGATTTCTTACCAAGAGCTAATAATTCGGTATTAAATCGAGATTATATTCCAATAATCACAGTTCCAGTGTTTTTTCATAATTTTGCTAATATTTGAAGGTGGAATTGAATTGGAAGCAAGACAATTATAAATAAATTAGAATAATTAAGTTTTCAAAGAGTTTTGAGTTTATTGTACCTACCTGTTTAAGGTAAATTAGGTTTCAAATTTTGTAGCATATACAACCCACTATAGGGCACACGCCTTCTCTCCGAAAGAGAGTATGTGTTTAATTACCACGCGTGCCCACCGCGGATCAGCAATTTCATGCGCTGAGTTATGTGAACACCTCAGACACTTAGGTTTCCTCACGATGTTTTCCGTCACCGTTAGCGAGTAGTATTGCTACCATAACATTACAAATGTATGCAACTTAGAAAACAAAGTCATTGGTGCATGCCGGGATTCGAACCCGTGACCTCCCGAATGAGAAGCCGGCGTTATACCGCTCCGCTACCACCGCTTCATCAACATGTTTACATCTAACTGAGAATTTTACAAAATTATAATGGTCCAGTCTAGGGCTAAGAAGAAGTAACAATTAACTGAGAAAATGTTCTAAGTAAGTGACCTACTTAGAACATTTTCTCAGTTAATTGTTACCGAAATATATAATTCTTTGTAATTATTTTGCAACTTTTTACGTGCAAAAGTGCCTCTCTCTCCATGATACAATAATTTGTAACTACTTACGATATTTTAACTCAAATAGGGGTGGTTGATAACTCAATAACGCAGTCAGCGTTGTAAAATTTTGGACTCAAGATCAGATCAGCGTTGACCACAATGAATTGGGCTTTCTTGTAGTATTCTGTGTTTTTAATAAGTACAATCTTATCGAGCGTGCCGATAATGGCTCATATGAATGTCTCAGAGGTAAATTAACTGTCTCATGTTATAAAATAATTCGAAGTTCTGATGTGATGATGATGTGGGATAATGCTTTAAGGGTTTCTTTGAGGACGCTTTTTGTAGAAAATTATAAATTTACCAAGAATCAAGTAAATTTATTGTTAGTTTAGACATGGGTTATACATTCAGCAGTAATAGTTGTTATTTATTTACTGGTTAATGTGCATTAATTAATATACTAATATTTAAAGGAAACTATCGTAAGTAGCATGCAAAAGTATGTCACATGACGCTGAACTGAGTGAAATCAATTGACTTTAAATTGCCACTCAATTATTCAGGTAAGTTACGCTTAAAACACCATAAATAATAGTCCGTTTTGTAAATCAACCGTTCAGTTTGTGAAAAGCAATTTATTTATACATAGAATGTATTTTTTTCCGCATGCAACAATTATTTTGTTTTTAAATTCTTGAATAAAGTTAACTAAATTAGTTTCTTGGTAAATCATTATGATACCTTTTAGCTGCTTTTTTTTCTAAAAAGCTGAAAGAGTACTATTTTATTCAGAGCATGCAAATAAATTTTCACAAAAGCCTTGACTAGACTGAGCGTTAAACATTCAGGAGAATTTTAGTGCAGTCACACAGGGGACGCAAATGGTTTACAACACGAACGACATCGGCGGAACAATGTATGGCGCTTGCACAGGAAAATACGAGCGCTGTCAGGAGAAAGACTGCATAGCAAATTGATCGCTAAAGGCACAAAGTCATAGAGGTTGTTATAGTGCAGCCTACGGCATCAAAAGAATGCATCCCGCTTTGCAACTGCAAGCGACCTAAACCCGAGTTTCCCGATTGCATTGCGCTTTCATCTCTTAAATATTTCATGAGATTGTGCCGGATACCTGATTCCCGTTCGCTTGTAACGCAACTAGTGGGAATTGGTGTTCGCTTATTGCATGAAAAATGCACGAGAGTTTTGTCCGTTCATTTTTTGTCCGGCTTTTGCAACCGCTGTGCACCTTGTATCTCGCTTGGATGTGCTGGTTTGCGTACAAGTACCTAGTTTATCGATCTTCTTGTGTCTGATGTTTCTTTCAGATGCGTTGTTTTAGGATTAGTGTTGAAATTATTTGAGGTATTCTCTATCAGGTTAATTGAGACCACAATCATCCGCTTCCTAAAGGTCTGCATCCATTTCACCGCAACATTAGGTATGCCCCGTATCACGCAATGGGACTCCGCAGATAGCATGGAAATAATATTTGCGGAGGCGTGAATGCCTGGCGTGATGCGTGACCTTTTGTGGTGCGAGTGAGGCAAATGGCTCCGATTGCGCTGAAATGTTACTCTAGTTCATACTAATCCCTTGCAAAACTCTACAAGCTGTGTCATATGACAATTTTCTGCAACGTACTCAGAAGTAACGAGATCGTCGTACCTTACTCATCATTTTCGCTACCGCTGCTCTTGTGTTGTTAACATAATAACTTAATGTAGAAAAGAATCCGCCTTACCGTTATCTGCTTACGTCTAACAATGGCTCTACATAAACGTATTATCAATCTTCACCGCAGAAACATACATACCTAGGTAAACGAATCAGTAAAGTTGAAAACAGAACGGGAGGGTGATAATAAAAGCCTGTTTCTGAGATTGGCAAAAAAGATGAACAATTACCTACTACGAGCGTCTCACAGTCGCACTCAATTAAATTATTTTGTAGGTATGTATAGTCAACAGCTGATCAATTACTACTTTTTTCGTTGCAAATTCACCCGCTTTGCAACAGAAGTTTTTGATGATGAGTGTGACTATTTCGTGAATTTCATAGTCTTGGCTTCTACAATTAAGGTAAGATTAGGTTAATAGGCTTTAATTTAATTTACTAATACTCTATTAACTTGCCTAATATCGTTTATGTAAGTTTGAAATACATATTTCCAATTTTAACCGACTTCAAAAGAGAAGAAGGTTCTCAATTCGTCAGAATCTTTTTTATTATTCTTTTTATTGTTAGAGTTACCGATTTAGAAAATTATTTTTTTTTGTTTGAAAGGGTACACTTTACAGGTGGTCCCATCGTCATCAAGTTTGGATCTGATGATGGGATCTTGATAAATCGAGAGAACTCTTCAAATTTTAAAGGCTTACTTGAAGTGATTTGGATGTTTTTTACAGCGACTCGTGCATTAGGTTTCTGAAAAGATAATTTGACGGAGTCGTAGAGATAGTTGCAACAAATCGTGAAATATATAATTTTTTACCTAAAAATAAAAATCGACTTCAAAATACTACAGCAATAAAAATACATAAATAATTTAAACGAATATGACTAAAGTCGGAATAAGTCGTTTTTTTTTTATTTAAAAAATGAATTTTCGCCGTCCATACGCCCTCGATACTCTTAAATGAATAATTGTTGAATAGCGTGATATTAGAACGGTAATGGTTATTTCTTTGACACTATTTGTAGTATACAAACCAATCGCATTCCAATGCAATACCCGTGCACTGTAACTCGGCGCGTCGCAGATTCGATCTCGTTCGCGAGAGATGGCTATGTAATTTGCGGGGGTTAAACCGTAGAAATTACATTGTATCGCTATTGCTTAGTAGACTACGAAATCGCGTCGAATAAGTGCCAGTGTTGTGCTTGTCTTACAAGTAGATACCTTCAATGTACGCAGTATAAGATGTAGTGGATAACAAAATAAATAAATTTGTGTTTGCAATATCACTCTTTTTAATCACGGTGCGTTTATTAGACTCTCGTCCCCGGTGTGTCTCCGGCCTAGCGAACAGTCGGAGGCGCGGACAAATGTGACGCGCCCAGTGATGGAGTGACTGCCGGTAATCCCCGGCGACGAGTGCGCGCAATTAGAGCCGAGACATCCGTCTTCCCTCTCGCACCGGGGGCAAATCAAATACGAGACTTTCGTCTTCTCGCTCCCGCAGGTCTGGGGGCGAATTTGGGGATATGACGGGAGGTTTTTTTATGTTGTTTGATTACATTTAGGCTACTTACCTACGTAGATGTTTAAGACGGTCTTTTTAGGGTTCCGCATCCGAAGGGTGCCAATTGGACTCTATTAATATGCCTACAACGTTCTGGTTAGTCCTATAAAAGGTATATTTTGCTTGAAACATAATATTTTAGTGGATTGACCAACAAATAATAAAAACTAAAAAAAATGGTGGGTCCCTTACAAAGAAACGTGTTTTCTTTTCTGTTTTTGAACTATAATGTAAATGTGGCAACACACCCGTGCAAAGAATTTGGTGTGATTGATTAAGGCCTGTCCCCTACAGTGGGACGTATATGCCTTGCTTATGTTATGTTATGTTATGATCATAGTGCATTATCTAATATTGTTTGTATGGTGGTACGGATCCGTCAGTGCAAAAGTACATCTCGCTTTTTGCCGGCTTTTTCTTTGCGTACAAAATAGTAAACGTTAACCTAAGCAACCTATATACCTATATTTATTATTCAGGGTACAGTCTTCTATCAAAAAGAAAGTGTGGCTTTTTCACTGCGGATTAGCAATCTCGAGAGCTTAAGTTTATTAACAATTTAGACACTCATCACGATTTACCATCACATCGCAACTAAAAATTCACAAAAGTACTTCACTTAGAAACGAAATCTAGTTCTATCCACTACAACTACTATTATTAGGAACACTTAAAAACATACTAAATATTTAAATACGGTCAGAATATAAAATGTAAAGTATTATTATAATGTTACGTTTAAGCAAAAAGGAATCATAATATCTTAAACGCGGCGCTAGTAAAACTCGAAAGAGATGAGTAGCAGAAACCCCAACCAGAAATGAAAAGGGTTGCATACCCAAAGGTATAATATTATAAAGCAATTTGGGGATTGCCCTCAGAAGTGCCTTACACCCTTCAGCGTTAATTTGTTTGTTAATTTTTCTTTCCTCGTGCAAAACCAGGTTCAGATTAAATATCTTAAACGGACTTGCTGTTTTTAATTATGTTCGTAATCTGCCCTTTTGGCAGCAGTGGGCAGGTTTAATTTACTATAAATTTACAATATTATTTTAATAAGTCCTTGCGGTTTTTATTTATTTAGTTATCAATCGCAACAGACGCCTCGGTATTTAATGTCACGTACCGATAACAGTTTCCAAAAAAATCCAAACGAAACTTTATTTGGATATTCGGTATCGCGTATTTTCCGAAAATTCATTGTAGGTACTATTGCAGGTTTTACAGAATTAGTGCTAAAGATTCGTCAGAAAACCCGGCAATGGATGGTTAATTAATACTTTGCACTAACCCCTGCTGACGACAATTTTAAAAACCTATTTAGAGGCTAAAAATTCCACCCATGGCGGGACTTGAACTCGCGATCTCTGGCTAACCGTGCCAGCGCTCTTTACAAACTTTTCTGTATTACGTACAGACAGCGACATCTGGCCAAAGCAATTTACATCACTTGCAACCCCGAGAAACCCACTTTGCAGTTAGGTTTTAACATCGGAATGATATCGCTGTACCTACATGATTACATTCATTTTTTTTAATTCTTTTTTGATTTTCAAAATGAGCGTTACCCAAATACGAGCGGCTGAGTGAGGCGCCGGCATTATATACTTACCAACGCTAACTTTGCCGTTCCTATTTATTTTAAGTCCCTACTTTGTTGCCGCGGCCCCGAAGTGAAACAATAACCATATCGCGGACGCAAAGGCAGCGCGGGACCAAACGCATGAATCATATGGTCCCTAACGCGATTACAGGAGAGGAAATCTTGTTACGCCACCCTTTTCTCCCTTGATAGTGTGTGACAGGCGGTCTAACGTAGGTGGAGTGGGGTTTTTAAATGGGGGCACGTTTGGTAAATAATACTGTTACGGTTTTTCGTATTGCAATGTAGCTGTTCGGTAGGAACTGTTATGTTAATATTTTGGTATGTACTGTCGTAGAGTACGGGCCGTAGCTTAGCATTAGGTATAGCCCGATTCCGATGTGGCTGGAGTCGGGTCACTGCTACTTTAAGTTATTACATAATCTGAGCACTGATTAACTACATTTATTAAATTTGCCAATGCGAATCAATTCGCGAACTTGCCAATTGATTCGCATCGGCGTTCATAATATTAATAAAGGGATGCACCCAAAATCTTCTTTGTTTCTTTTTCCTGTATCTTCTTAGCATCCATCATCATCATCATCATCAGCTATTTGACACCCACTGCAGGACATAGGCCTAGTTCGTGGTTTTCATAACCATGAGGGGTTTTGCCATAATCGCCACGCTTGGCAGGCGGGTTGGCGATCGCAGTATGCGGTTGGAATCTCAGGAAGACGCTGCTGCCCGTCTCATGGTAATTGATTTCCTTAGTCGCCTTCTACGACATCCACGGAAGGAAATGGAGCTTCTTAGCAATAACAGAAGTGAACACTTATTTTTTTTTATTCATTTATTTACGAATACATGGAAAACCAACAGCTTTAAACTTTCCTAGTAACTTCTAAATAATAACTGTATTACAGGTTTTCACTTATATACCATACGATCCATGTCACGACCTAGTTTACAAAATACGGGAATGGAAGGAAGGAATGGTCACCCGAATCGTGGATGGGCATCTCTCTTCCACGATTCGGGTGACCTTGCCGCACGAAATCGCATCGCAGCAAATCGTGTCGCAGTTTTCTGCTCTGTACAGTTTTGTGTACGGAGCCTAAAGCGTTAAGGATCTTAAAGCATTTAAAAAACGTTTATAGTTAGGTTGTTTATATTTAGTTACTTTCATACTTGACTCTGCAGGGGTAGTACGATGACTATTAAATCTCTAAAGTCGCGACTTTCCACTACATTAATAGTCAAATTCTGACATTTTAGTGCTACAAAACGCGTGACTCGTGCCATTGTGCTACCCATGCTGGGCTCGCTTGTATTTAATGTTTTTCGTGGCATTTAATTTTAGATCGGCGATAGATATGCTATTTGGTTTGGTATATATTTAACGGGTCTAATATGTATGAGGATAGCGAGTCTTTAAAAACTAAGATAAGCTACTTAATATAATCTAGATACTTGTGATCTAGAAGCTTATGTAAAACTTGCCGACGTTGTGTGCACTGAAATTAGCTTACAAATGTTCCACAAAATGGCGTGTCGTGTTCCGAGCTCGAAATAAACGAAGCCTCACCTTTAAAGTTAAACGCGAGGGGAGCTAACAACGTTCTTAAACTACGCCTGAGTTACGTATTCCGTCGCAATTGCTACATAATTTGCGGTCACGAAAATCCGCCATTACCATCCGACGTCGACCAATGAAAACGTCGCATTTAATACGGTTACAATTCTTTTTTAAAACGAGAACACGAATGAAACATGCCTCGAGCAATTTGAATTCGGAATTAGGATAACAAAGGATTTTCGTTTTTTAATTTCATTTAATGAAATCGTGACCCATTGAAGTTACAAAGTAATCTATGGTACTAGTTCTAAGTCATTACAATGATTGCCTATCATTTGGCATTGAATGAGTATATCCTAGTTAGCATCATTGCCTCATCACATGGATCATTTAATGCAAATCGAACGATTACGGAAATAGTCGAGCGATTACCGAGCGCTCGGCCAATCACAGAGCGCCGTTTAAACGAAAGTAATTGAGTTTCGAATTTTTAAAACGTAATCGGCCGGCCGCCATCTTGAAAGCAATTTTGTAAAACGGACATGTAACTGCTACTTTGAAACTGATTGGCAATGGTTACGTGATGTTTTTTTCTTTTGGAAACGGCCTTTTTAGGGTGGTTATTTACTTGATTTCTTGTGGTTTATTCAGTATGGTAATTCGTTAAAGCGGATTTCCAAGAAACGATCAAGTTTGTAATTTCAGATTTATTATGGGATGAATTAAACCAAACATGATTGTTTCAATAATAAGAAGTAATTTGAAGCCCAAATTACGTTTTGTCGACTGAATGTTTTAGTTATTCATGAGTTTTTCCTCTAATTTAGGTTCAACGTATCATTTGTAACAATAAAGTCGTGATTTCAATTACAAAGATAAGGTTTAAGCGTGGGACTGGTACTGGCACTTTGTTTCTGAATATCTTTGAAGATGTTATTACTTGATGAATTATAAAGATAAGTTTGCGAATAAATTAAGGTAGAGGAGCTAGAATGTTCCGACCTATTCACTTATTTAAATATTATAAAGGAGGCCATTCAATTTTATAACGTATTATGTATTATGTAGTCTAAACCAATTATTTAGACGTATCTAATAAAAAACGGCCAGGTGCGAGTCGGACTCGCGCACGAAGGGTTCGGTACCATTATCTATACATTATTAGACACAAAGATCGAGAAAAAACGGCAATAAATCACGTTTGTTGTATGGGAGCCCCTCTTAAATATTTATTTTATTTTAATTATTTATTTTTAAAGCGAATATGTAACTAAATATTCTATTAATAATGCAAGCGTCTACCTATTGCTGTTATTAGTACCGAGCAAAAAACGGAAAAAAATACTTTTGTTGTATGGGAGCCCCCCTTAAACACTTATTTTATTCTGTTTTTAGTATTTGTTGTTTGCCTAACTGCCTAGCTAGCCTGGTGACAGACAGACATTTAGACGGACAGTGAAGTCTTAGTTATAGGGTCCCGTTTGGCACCCTTCGGGTTCGGAACCCTAAAAACACTGGCCAATGTTAAAATACTTCAATTCCTACCGACGGGATGTTTATATAACTTGAAAAAGAAAAAGCCTATGTAACAGAACTTTTTCCTCGTTTCAGCCTCCTTTCCCATCACGAGGCGGATAGGCCATCCGTACCAGAACCGGACGCCACCGAAACGGAAGAAACCGCGAACTTCCTTCACGAGACTTCAGATTGCTGAGCTCGAGAAGCGGTTCCACAAGCAGAAGTATTTGGCTTCGGCGGAGAGGGCGTCCCTCGCGAAAACTCTGAAGATGACCGACGCACAAGTCAAGACGTGGTTCCAGAATCGGCGGACTAAATGGAGGTCAGTTGAGAGAGTTCTTGTTTTTCGAATTCAAAGATTTTTGACGCTGCTTTTGTGTGATGTGATGAACGGAAAAATGTCGATGGCGCCGCAGTAACCTAGATTGGCAGTACGGCACTATCTTAAGGTAGAGTCGACAGCACGTCAACCTTTACACCCGTCCACACTACTCAGTTACGTTACGGACGACAAAAATGTGGAGGTTGACCTGCTGTCTACTGTACTATATGTTTCGCTTGACTAAAACATAAGCGTTACCAATACAATTACATGAGTGCCATGCAAGGTGGCACGCTTAGTCAACAGACCCCATACTCTCGATGCTAATTTAGCCTTCTTGCGATAAAGCCGTGCGTTTATTAAAACTTTTGCCAAAACACGCCTTTAGCTTCCGAAACGCATAAAAGTCTTAATAAGCATAATTAAAGAAAAAAAAACTATTATTGCACCAACGGTCACTCACACAAAACACTATACAAATACGAAACATATTTAACGGAAAACCTACAAGTAACCAAAAAAAGTAAAGGTATACTTACATAAATACAATTTTAATTTCAACTTCATACGTCCACGCGTTCCCAAGATAAAGGATCCTGACAGACAGACAGACGGACGGACGGACGGGCAACAAAATGATCCTACGGAAGTACGGAACCCCAAAAATGGTTGATGAGATTTGTTAATCACTGTTGAGGCAAAAACCTCTCACAGACTTATATTTATAAAAAGTCGATCCAACTAAAACACTCTTAACACGGAGTTAAGGGCGTTTTATAGGTAACAAGAACTCTTCTTATGCACCGGCCTTAACTCCGTTTGAAGAGTATTTTAGTTGGATCGACTTTTTATAAGTAAGACCGTTAAACTCTATCTGGCTCTTTGAACCATTTGTCTAAGCACAGAATAACGAATTGGTGTCCAGCATCTCACACAGCAACAAAATACTATTTAAGTATGTATGTTGTGCACAGATATAGGTAGTGATCGAGGTGCATACATATTATGACCGTATTACACGGCCACAATATCTTTGCACCTCGCTAGACCTGGAACCCCCAGAATCTCGAACTCTATTAATACGTTGTTGGCCGATGTCCATACAAAAAAAAAACTGAAAGTAAATTAACCGATTTTTAATTTATCAGAAACGGGGGCTTACTGTCTCAAACGTTGCAGTTAATTTGCTGCAAGGTATTTACGTCTAAATTCAAACAAAAAAAACGCCGTCCAGTATCTTAAAATATTGTACGAACTTTTGAAAGAAATAAAAAAAATCTACGGAGATTCATCGGTAAGTTCTGCAAAACCTTGATTTTGAGACACCAGTTGTTCGTTTCCCCGCTAGTACAAAGTACATAATACTTTATTGACATTTACCTACTTTTTGTACAACTTATTATGTCACGACCGCCTATACACAATTACTTAAAAGTAAACAAGCCACGGATTAATGTAAAAGCTAAATGCATCTGACATTTAAGCGAAAGACAATCGACAAGCGTTGACCACTTGAATGTCTCTTATTAGGTAACGTTCCAACTGGCTACCGGTATACTACCGCCAATTGTATACCACTACTTAGATATAAGAAACTATTTGTAATATCTTTCACCTGGTTGTGCAATAAAGTGTTCTCTATCTCTATCTATCTATCTCTACTTTGATACAGTTCTAAGCAACATCATATAGCTCTAGATTCTAAAAGGAAATGGTCTGGGTACCTAGTCTGGGTACCTATCTATTTATTTTCCTGAGTTTTTTGAAGTCATAACCAGTGAATACCTACAGTTGGCGAAGGGACATCACAAAGAGGTAGTAAAACCACCAAATATAATAAATTCGAATCCGATCCATCAAACTATATTCGACTGCTGATCATAGGTCTATGCCAAGGTAGGCAAATTGTTTCTATTCTCGGCCATCATCATCCAGCCTCTATCAGCAATCTGTCTCGGATCGTTGGTCCAACTAGCTGGTGGGCATCCTCCACTACTTTTGCTATTGCGTGGTCTCCACTCAAGGACCATTTTACCCCATCGGATATCGGTTCTTCGGTACATACATATAAATATATTATGTTAAATCCCAAAATGCCGGCAACTGAGGTATTATGTAACATAGGTTATTGGAGTGAGATGATTCTAAATGAAGGTGGTAGTGGAGCAATAGAACGCCGGCTTCTTATTCGGGAGGTCATGGGTTTGATTCCCGGCATGTGCCAATGACTGTGTTTTCTAAGATACGTACATTTGTGAAGTTATAGTAAAACCACTCGCTAACGGCAAAAAAAAACATCGTGAGAAAACGAGTGTCTGAGGTGTCCACATGCCTCAGCGCTTGAAATTGCCAATCCGCGGTGGGCACGAGTGTTAGCTAAGCCCATAATTTCTCTTTGAGAGAAGGCGGTGGGACGCAAATAGGCAACAAAAAACTTACTCTGCTAACCAATACCACATGATACCAGAGTTCCCTGGATTCGGGATTGAGTAAAAATAATATATTTATAAGTGTTCACAACTTCGTGTGGCCTCCTCGCCAACTGTAGACATTACAGTACTCAACCAATTTCGATCACTTGTCGTAACATAACAGACTCGAAGTTGTCGCACCAAGAAATGTCGCGCGTTCTCTTGCCATTTAGGACCACGGAGAGGGCGCCGGGGGTTACGCAACGCAAGGCTCGCTGTCTCATTCATAACGTTGTCACTGTCTTATCGACCGTGTGTGAGTGTGACACTGATAAACAGTCGAATCGGTGTTGATCTTAAGTGAGAGCCTATTGTTCTCGCCGGATTAAGGGAGTTTTATTATGCATTCTGGAAAGCAGTGGCATTAGTTATCGAGAACGATACGTTCGATTGAAAAGGCGACTTGAAGCAATTGCTTAAGGCATCACATCACGGGGGTATAGTACTAACGACCGATTTTTTTTCTCTAATTGAAGTTTATTGACGTCATTATGCGAAAATTATAATGTACCTACTGAGCGTAGAGTGTAAAATGCGTGAGGTACTTATGAACATAACATATATTTAAAAAAGGTATAATTCGTTTGCGACGAACATGTAAGAGCATTTTCTTTATCATTTGTTAATTTTACTAAAGTCCGAAGAATTCTAATTCACATCCCGCGTGCTCTGCTAAAGAGACCCAAAATACGTCCAAGCGAAGTCAAAGTAATTTGTTCAACTTATTTGTCGAGCATTATACTTACCTAGTTACTCTTGTTATATATAGTAAGGGAAAATACAATATTTACAGTGTAAAAAAGTAAAAAATAAGTAGAAATACGTATTCGCTTGGAAAGAATTGTGAATCAGGGTGATTTAACTGTTCGTGATAACGTGAGAAGGTGTTGTGAAGTCATATTTGGATTTCAGTGGTTCAACTTGGACAAAAAAGTATGTTTTTTTTTTCATTGATAGAAAGAGTAGGTGCTAGGCTCAGAACACAAGTGCTAGGCGATAGGATCGCGCTAGGCTAAACCCTACAACATTCCGTTTGCTGAGTGACAATGTACTATGTTAGCCGCTGCCTTCGGGCCGTACTATGATGATCCTTATAGGCGTCAAGTAGCGTATCTGTATCTCTTCACCAAAAGTAACCTAATAAATTATCCTTATCTACAAATTCTTTGATTTAGTTTTGACACGTCTGTAATATTATTCAACGGATATCGTCGAGTGTCCTTTGTGTCAGTAGGATGAAGATAAGCCAATAATAATTTGTCATTGATATAAATGCCTCTTCATAGTAATTGATAGGTTTGACTACTGAGGATCTCTAAGTACTGTTGTTTAATAGATAATCGGTTCTTACTAAATACTACAGTAAACACAAATCACTTTGCTATTGCTTACACGAAAATCGAAAAATGAAAACATACAATTTGTTACAAAGGCGAATGTTTCTCGCTTTTATCAGGATTTATAACGAATTAATTTAAAGAGAGATCTCTTCCAGCCAACCTTAGCTTACCCCCAGTTTCGCGTACACTTGACTAAAGCTGTCAATTGACTAAAGTGCATACAAAAAAACCACTGACAGCTGTTAACAGTAGATTAACAGCTTGTCAGTGTACGAGAAACCGGGGGTTAGGGTTATTCACTAGTAGTGGTGAAAAGCAGCACTTTGTTCTCTGCCTATAATACCCCTCCGGGTTTTATTTTAGATGGTACAATTAATGAACGTATAGAAATAAATCTTAAGGAAATATTATTTTAAGCCAAACTCATTTGAGCACTTTTTTATGTAGCCTATATACGTCCCACTGCAGGACACAGATCTTCTCTCAGAGAGAGAGTGTGGGCTTAACTAGCACGCGTGCCCACCACGGATTGGCATTTTCAGGAAGGTTTCCTCACGATGTAAAAGTAAATAAGTTTTTGCCAGAGCTGACACTCTCGTCCTTGGGCCTAAATGATAGTTTTTAATCTCTGCCAAAAAAAAAGTCTTTAATGCCCGACACATAACTTGAACAAAACTCCGCGCAGTCGGGATGAGTTTGCGATAGATTACGTGAGAACAATATTTTTTTTTATTATTTGTTAATTCGAATAAACTAAAGTCAAAATTCTAAGTCCCGATAGACCCGAAATACGACCATGCGAACCCAAAGTCATTTGTTCAACTAATTTGTCGGGCATCATATTTGTTATTTTCAAAGTTCATTTGATGTATAATTGTTCGTTTCTTTATTCCACCATGAGCACAGCATCTACTGGCTGAAATTTGGGTGGTTACAAAGCCGCGGTTTTGTGGGTAATTAGTCATTCAAAATCTATCTAGATTAATACTTTTAAGAACAGCCGTAAAACAAATTGAGTTGAGAACTTGTTTCACGTTGAGAAATCTGGTTTCAAAAATGTGCGAAACATTAGCCTCCCCCCCGTCTCTCAGAACAATGACCCGATGACCCGCGGCACGCACGCACCGCTCTGGCTACTTATGGTTCTCATAGATTCGAGTTTATGTCAAGATATTTTTGGACAACGCCTTTGTAAGAAAGAAAAAACTAGCGTATTCGACATCTATTGTTAAGGCTCGTTCATTTTGCTATGAACCACCCAAAATTAATGGTGTATATAAATCGTATAGTAGGGCACAGACTCTTTCGGATAGGGAGAGTAAAGAACTTCTATAACGGTCCATTGATCTCAAGTAAGTTTAGTTAATTAGTTTTAAGCTAAATTAAAACAAATATATTACTGTGCAAAGATTTGCAAACATATTAGCTGACCTGGCAAACTTTGTTTTGCCATATTAATTAGCGTACGATCTATTCTCAGACTTACCAAATATACACAAAAAAAATCATAATAATCGATGAAGCCGTTTTGGAGGAGCTTGATAACAAACACTGTGACAAGAGATTTTTACATATTAGATTGTAATTTGGCTAACAAGTGTTGTTTTGTTTTCTCAAACAAAAATTATTTTTGCACACCCTGACGGACAGAGCATGCTTGTGCTATAATTTTAAGTAACCACTTCATACTATGAAATTGCCATGTTTTATCAAATAAATATTCTTATGGGAGAGAGAGATAGATAGATAGAGAACACTTTATTGTACATAAAAAAAGAAACTACACAGATATTTCAGGAGAAGAGTTTGCCCGTGATAAATACCCGTGCCCAGGATTGGCTAGGCTTGAACTTGCTAGCAAAGTTTGTAGTACTTATAAATTTCGAAATGTGTGAGTTTAATAGAATTCCTCTACTTATTATTAGCTTAATTCCGGAATCATTTACTTGATTTTTTGTCGCAAGAGTCCAACCAGAATGGGTACTATGACGACGATAGTCGCGCGTTTTAAATGTCAAAAGTCGTGACTTTTCAGTACCTACATTAACTGTCAAATTGTGACATATAGCGTCACACAACGCTTGACTCGTGCCATCGTACAACCCGTTCAATTCAATTCAAATATTTTTATTCATTGTAAAAACAGAATGTTTACTTAATGAACGTCAAAGTTGTTAACTGTTTCACAATTAATGGATTATGTGGAGAAGAAGCTAACAAAGAAACTCCACATTTATTCTTTTCAAAACACGTTTTAACTTAATTAACAGAGTTTTCAACTTAAAATATTAGTCATGAATGTGTTGAACACTAGTCACAATCGTCCTTTAAATAATATTAATCTACTGTTTAATTCCAAACATCTTTGTCTTCTAAATAATCCTTGATGTTATAGTAAGCCTTTTTGCACAGAATGTGCTTAACACATTTTTTAAATCGCAGCACATGTTCTGGTTCTACTTTCGTTATTCTGGAATTAAGTTAATAATGTGGTCTAGTGCTTCCGAAAGTTTTAGTTTCTCCTACTTATTAGCCAGGGTAACATGAGTAAACTGTCAGTTGAGTTATTGTTTATTTTTAATTATGCCTTTTCCTGCCAACACTTGGTTTCCTACTTCTAATCAAAAGAGACGCCACGAGACAATCTTAAGCCAGACCAATACTTTTAACACCGGACCCCCGCATAAATCGTCCGGTTTATCGTAATCACGTTCTAAATGAGTATTTTATTTGAAACGTCTGGTCAGAGCAGTAAAATGGCCGGCCGGATTCCTTAACCCGGTCAGACATTCTGTCAACATGTTGGTATGCTAAGAACCGAGATAAAACTGACCCAGATCGGGGATTTAAATCTTTTTCTTTGAAAAAAAACCGGACAAGTGCGAGTAAGACGCGCGCCCTGAGTTACAAATAAACGATAGAAACTTCACATAGTGGGAAAATAGTTAAGTATATAGGTACTCCTATACAATTCAACTGAAAAGATAAGATTTGTAAGGTTTTTGTATGTGAAATCATTACAAAGGAAAGATAATACAAATACGCACTGAGCCAACTAAGCCGCGGCTTTCCTCACGATAAACATTTTAAAGATACAAAAAAGCACACCAGTAACCGGCAAGCTTGCTTGCGGCAAGACATCAATCTCAATGAATCAAAAGAGGCAAGTCGGGATCGTTACTAGTGGCAAACATTTCCCAACTAGCACTAAAACTCTTCTAGCTGTATAGCGTTCTATGCAACCCTTTTTCAACCGTTACAGCTCTAATTGGACGACAAATGGCAAATATCACTAAAACTCTTGCAATTGGATAGCGCGCTATTGGGCGCATTATGGATCCTAAATCGGAAAGCTAACTCTTGCGTGCTGCTTACAGCGCTGATTTTCTAGGTTTGTGACGTCCTTGCATGGTTACCATAGCACAGACCCCCGTCATTTGAAACCAGGACAAGTGATTATGTTGTGTGGAAAATGAAAATGAAAAATGTTTATTGAGCTGAACCAAACTTAACAATGTATAAAGTAACTCTGAACCCGAAAAATAAATTAATTTGTATCTTGGGGCACAGTGATCCATTCAGGGTGAACTAAAATATATCACAACATAGTGTTTTTATAGTAAAGTTATTATTATTATCTTAGCCAGCGGCCACGCAGATGGGACGTAGGGCGAGGGTGCAGAAAAGACGCATCGTTAATCCCAATTCACTTCCATACAAAATATACTGAAGAGACGGGGCGAGGCGCGCGATTTCTATACAACGCCTTGCGTCTTTTCTGCGCCCCCGCCCCGCGTCCCTTCTGTGTGGCCGCTGGCTTAGGTTTCTACTTAAAATAATCCCTCACCACCCCCTAAATAACTTCATTTTGTAATATATGAAACGGGTAGACCGCGATTATTTATTAGTTAAAATTTAATTACCTTTGATTCCCGACATTTCGGCAACGTTGCAGCTGCCGTGATCACGGGTAGACTGAAGTCATAGATTACTATCTATACTGAAGTGGCGAATACAGTCAATTATTTTAGTGAGGGTAGGTATATACCCTCAAGTCACTCTTAGTTTTTCGCAGTGGCACACAACACTCACTACGTCCGCGAGCAGGTCCGGTGATAAGGCGCGAGATTTGTATTTGCTTAACACTGGATTTCATGTGCTTGAAAGCTTGAAAACATCCTCTATGTTGAAATTCTTATGTTTCTTAAATCGGTCGGTTGAAAGAACTTTCTGTTGATGCATCGCGAGTCATAAAAAAATACAACTTCATTTTGGCGTGATCATTTTCATTCTCCACATTTGATCGTCAGATATACTTCTCACCATGAGATTCATTAACCATCCAAATGTAACCTATCTCCACAGCCTCTGTCTGTCATACTTCATTACTGTGATTAAGGGGCTTTTAATATAGAAGATGACAATACAAACAAAACAACTGAGTGAATAGATAAACTGCTATCACTTGGAGAAGAGGACCTCAGAATTAATTTAGAAAACAATCTCGGATTCTGGAGATGGTTTCGGCTTTAGCAGAGAAGCTTTAAAGAACATGATTGAGTGACAAACTTACCCTTTTTGTTTTAGGGATTCCAAAACATTGTGTAGCAACTGAGAGCTCAATATTGTAAGTTATAGTATTTATTGGCTTTGTACGGAGAGACTAGCGGGGTCACCGAAATAGTAATAGTGATTCTTGATTCAAGTGTTAGAATCCTGAGTGACGCGAGTGATTCATGGCCCTCAAGGTAAATCCGTTCTTTCTTCAAGAGTTGCATATTATACTTTATACCATGACTACGAGAAAAAGAAATACTTAATTTAAGTGAAAACAGACATTTAATGAAAAAAAAATGAAAGGTTAAATTAATTAAATGCACATTAAAATTGGAACAATTACTAAATTAAGAGTAATGTTATTATTGTTATTAGGATTGGTCAACATGTGAAGCGATATTTATTTTTTGTCGATGGTCAGAACTTTCTGCTGGAGGAAATGGCGAAATTAAATTCAAAATGGCGCCGAATTAACTTTTTTTTTTTGTGAAGACAGTAAAGAACTTAAAACAGTTTTTATTCTAATGCTAAACTCCTTGTCGCAAATATCGACCATCAAATCTTAAGGAGTTATTTGCGCAAAGAGTTTGTATAGAGTATTTTTTGCGCAAGGAGGTTGTATAAGCATTGAGATGGAGATTGAATATATTGGTGTGTTCTAATTTCAAACACCAAAATAGTGATTGAAAGGTCTTTTTCTACTGTTTTCAGTGAATAAAATAAGCTTTTTAGAGTGGAAGTGGTATAAACAATAATATCGCACGCTTTGGCAAGAATGTTAAACGTTTCGGGAATGCAAAATAATCTGTTTTGATTCTTGAATGCTAAACTTGAACGATTTTCACTGATTCTTCAAGATCAATTTATCAAAACAAGGCTTATTAGGAAACCACACCTTGAGACATACATTTATAGGCTGCTTGTGCTAGAGACAGAGACAAACAAGAGAGAGTAACTACGGCGCGGTTGGTGATTTCGACTGCTGAAGTACTCGTAATCCATTCAACAGTAGAGAGCTTTATCAGTTTTCGTTAAGAAAGTGAAACTACTTACATATTTCTTCTCGTTATCATTATTTCCTTACCTACCTACCTCACCATTGCCTTCTAGCGAAAACACATAAAATCTGCCACAGCTATCAGCATTACCATCGCAAGCCACCTCTGTGTGCCTTACCATGACTTTACTCCTTTGAAACAATAGAAAATCTGGTTTCCATAGTAACAGTAAACAGCCGAAGGCCACCAGGGTGTTTGTGAGACAAGACTGGATGTTTTTTTCCGTGGATGTAAGGCGGTGGCTGGCGCCGGCCTATCGAGCATGCGTTATCGTGGTCGAACACAAACACCGGTTGTCCATTAGAACCTAATCGCCTGTGATGCCACCAGCACACGACTTGAAAACGTACTGCTCACAAAATTACTAGGTAATTTTTTGTTCGATTGTGGCTTTTGTGCTGAGAGCAGTAAGGGTTGTTAGGTGCCGGGAGAATGTATCATTGATATCTTGTATTGTCTGGCGTCGGTTTAATTTGGGAACTCGAATTTCAAACGCGAAAGGATTCTCTTAAGTCGATGTTTTTATTTAATTTTTATTTTAAAAGATTACGGTTTGATTTTGAAGCTGGCCAGTTGTATTTCAAATCATTTAAGCTTTCGTGGCCATATAATGTATGTATTGCTTTAAAGAGAGAATTAAAGAGTGAAAGTGAAATATAAAAATAAAACAACAGAAACAATTCAGAAAACAGAATTAAACAATATCGTAAACATCCATAAAATATTTATGAAGCCATAAATAAAAATTGACATTTGAAGATACTATACAAAATTTTCTTTAGCCTATTAAATGAAAACAGAAGACAGACAATTTTACTACCGGATTAAAGGCAGAGTCAATATACTTTTATCAGCTTACTTAACTAATGACATAAGCTATAGAGTATGATCACACAAGTTGTTTAACTAGCTGCTCTTGTAACTTTTGTAACTATTAGCCCAATGGCAAAGGTTACCCCCAAGGGGGAGTCCTATCACCACTCACACCTAATAGTGGAAGGATTAATCAGATACCTAGTCGAATGATGCAACTCGAATCCGGCTTCTAAGTAATAATAAGGCATCTCTAATGAGAACGCCTTTTGGCATAGCGAACCCCATTAGTTTATGACCTTATAAAAGAAGAATTAAAAACCATTGTTATGGTGGTCCGATTGGTTCCTTTAGAATTCTACAGATTAAAACAAACCTGCGCTAACTACAAGTAACGTTTTTTGATCATGTCTATTGCAGTACTAACGAATCTTGAGTAATAACAGGGTTGGCATCAAATAATGTTTTTAATCGTAGTAAATTATAAATTTAAATAAATTAATAAACCCCTACATTTTATTTGCAAAGAAGCCCGACTATGTTGAGTGCACGTCTGCAAATGACGCCGTGTTGTAGACTGTACTTAAATTGTTGTTTCAAAAAACAAATTTAAAAAATATTCATAGCAAATAAAAAATAAAATGTTAGATATTGCCCTTTGATCTTATGAGTGGATTTTTTTGTAACAGCAGAACTTAAGATAACTACGGTGAAGGAAAACAGGGTGTTCTATAAGTCGCGTAGACTTCCTGTTTCTCTGATGCAGCATTACTTGAATCGTTTTACTACCATCGTGGCCAAGTGACATTTAAAAAGCCTTTTAAAAGCACGTGTCAGTATAATTAAAATGTAGTGTTATATTGTTCGACGTGTTTGGAGACTTCGGGGCTATATTATCAAACAATTTTTACGACCGATTCGTAGGAAATACGTATTCAAAAATAACCTACTCTCATAAAAGATTAAAATACTTAATGTATTCCAAACAATTTTAGAATGTATCAGGTACAGTTGACAGCTGGTCAACATTAACATCTTTTTTGCAAAATCACCCTTAACTTAACCGAGTAGAATGCATTCTCATATAAAGGATGACTACCTGAAACAAGTCTATTTATTAGACTTCGTAATTTACAATAAATCTATAAATAACTCAATGATTTTGTTCTTAGACTTTTGTTCAACATTTCTTTTCTTTACGTGGTTGTACAGTTTTTCCGCTCCGTAGTGGCGCTATTTGATAGATAATGATTATCTTATATTAAATATAGTTTATTTGTGTTATATAGAATAGACATTTTCTATGTAGTGCAAACATTTACCGGATGCTGCGACATTGGTAGAGCGCGTAAAACGGAAATTTGTTAAAATTATGTTAGTCCTGATATTCATAAAATCAAAGGTAAGAAAAAACTCAACGCAAACGTTTCGATTGTATTTCCTGGTGTACCTTAAAAAATATTATATCTGTCTAATTGCGGTGTTTCTGGAATTGCGCATTTCAGAGGTAACCCCATATAATATGTAAGAATAAGTGTAGAGCAACGTACTTTTTAGTAATTTATTAGTATTTTTGCCTTTACCCTGTCTGACAACAAAAATTTTAGATGATTAATTTATACTTACCAGGTACCCTAGTACCCTAAAAAGCTAAATAAAATCCAAACCTAACCTTTGCGGCAAAACGGACATTTATCGATCTACCCTCCACGGACCGAAAAAGGGCCTGAAAGTCAAATCTCGATAACAAAAGGTCGAGAGAGTTGCAAAATAACTACAACAGAAGATTTCTTTCGTGATAGGTTTTTTATTGTCGTACGTACATACATGAATAAACTCACGCCTGTATCCTAGAGGGGTAGGCAGAGACCAGGGACTGCCACTTGCCACGATCCTGACAGATCACTTTCGCTTCCTCAACATTTCGGGTACTACATCCTTATTTGGTCAAAGTATGTCCACCTGGGTCGTCCCTTACACGCCCTTCCACCCACATTCGCTCGATATATTTATTGTCCACCTTAAGATAACATCATCGTCATCAACCCACCGCTGCCCACTGTTGGGTATACCTTTTTCGTTAGACATCAATAGATAAAATAGTAAATACTTGCAGAAGGTTAAGTTCTCTTTTTATCTATTTTCTACTAACAAAACATGTCTGTAAATAAAGAGATAAATAAATTAGTTATCTCAATAGCCAAAAAATATAGTTTCATTCACTCACCTTCGCTTTGAATCAGTTTCTAAGTTTTTAGAAAAAGAAAACAATTTTTTGAGACAAGGATATTTCATAGAACTATAATTCATGGTTCACTATGACAATTCGATGTACATTGCATAGCCGTATTACAAGTAGGAAGACCAATTTTACCAATTGTAATAAATACATTTCATTTTCATTTTCTTTTTGTTAAATTCTTATTGGTACAAATAGTTAACTGTACCAAATTTATACGAAAGCGGGGTTGTACTCGACACAAAGTACAACTTTTACTATTTGTCATAAGAATGATTCTACGTTGCAAAAGGGGGTGTGGCAGTTTTTATTATTTTATCTCGTACATATGGGTGCTACTAATTAGATATAAAAGCAGCCTATATACGTCCCACTGTAGAGCACAGGCCTTCTCTCAGGGAGAGAGTACAGGCTTAATCACCACGCGTGCCCACCGCTGATTGGCGATTTCAAGCGCTGACAATATGAATAGCTCAGACACTCAGGTTTCCTCACGATGTTTTACTTCACCGTTAGCGAGTGGTATCGCTACTATAACTTCACAAATGTACATAACTTAGAAAACGAAGTCATAGGTACATGCCCGCACTGGGAATCGAACCTGGGTCTCCCGCTTCCGAGTCCAATGTTCTACCCACTAGGCTACCACCGCAGTTAGATATAAAAAACGGTAACATGAGATATCTCGGGACCACTTTTGGCAGCTAGTAAACCTCGAAATTTTGGTACTGTTTTTGATTTCTCCCTCATAGCTTCTGCTGGGTGCTTCCTAGCGAAAAATTACTTCCCATCAAATTAGAGAGAATATAAAAATTTCCATTTAATTAGTATCAAAACGTAATAATTCGGTCTAGCAATATAGTAGAAAACTATAGCCAAAAAACGAAGTTTTTCTCCAACTTAGTAAATAACTAGAGTATAGTGGTTTTAAAGCGTCGCCTGCTTGCAAACGGTCACTCTCAAAGAAAAACTTGCGAAATGTAAGTTGCAAAAAATCAAATTCTGTGTATATTGTGTACCTCATATATCGAATTCAGTCAAATACACTCAATTATCAATACCACAATTTCCTACAATTGGCGTTTGAATTTACCTGTAACATACAATAGAAGGAAAAAAAATCGTATCTTTTTTTACGGATCAAATTTGCAAAAAGTGTCTGTACATTTTCTCAATCATGTTAACAGTGAATTGTAGGACCCATGGCCGTGAACCTAAGGCAAGAAACCTATTACTAGACAGCATTAATGCCAGAAACGGCCGTTTTTGGCATAAATGCTATCTAGTCCCAGGTTCGTGATCCTAGGTTCTTTGTCGTGGGTCCTAAAAATCACTATTAACATGATTGAGAGATTGTACTGACACTTTTTGCAAATTTGATCTGTAAAAAAAGATATGATTTTTTTCCTTGATGGCTAGCGCCATGTTACTCCCAGGACCCCTTAATTACCACGCGTGCTACATTCTAGCGCTCAGTATATGCACACCTCAGGAACGCAGGTTTCCTCACGATGTTTTCCATCGTTAGCGAGTGGTATTACTACAACCAATCCACAAATGTACGCTACTTAGAAAACAAAGTCATTGGTAAATGGTACATATCGGGGTTCGAACCCACGACCACTTAAATGTGAGGCAAGCGTTCTACCGACCGCGCAACCACCGCTTTTCAGGTTTTCCTTTGTTACATACACATCAATCATGAGACAGATAGATAGAATATTCCTTATAACTCATTCTCACTCCTTCCTTTGTCATTAGAGCTTCTGTCCTGTTTATTTAGCGCATAAGTGCTACACACATACCGTCTAGCTATACATTCAAGCAGGCGGTAACGTGGGGTAGATAGGGACGTGAATATTACATGAGGAACACCACTCGCCGCAGTTTGGGCCATCAATTATTTAGTCGGAGCGGAAAGATGCGCGTTTCACTGTTTCCCCATTGTACGGTTTATTGTGCAGGGCCTCGGTGTTGAGCGGAGCGATAGGCGATATCGGGAGGAATACGCTCGGAAAGGAAGACTACGTAGTAATAATTGCGCCTACATTTAGTACCCCTTTCATCTCTGAGAAACTATTTTAAGTTTCACTTCAGTATCGCGGCAAGTAGCAGTCCCTGGTCTCTGCCTACCCCTCTGTGATACAGGCGTGAGTTTTTGTATACATGTATGTATGTAAACTACTTTAAGAAAATGAAAGAGGCAAAAGAGGTTTGTCAGGATCGTGGCAAGTGGCATACTGTAGTCTCTGTCTACCCCTCCGGGATACAGGCGTGAGTTTATGTAATGTGATGTAAACTACTTGAATCCAAATAATTTTATAATGTCGCCTGTACTGTTTCTTGGGAGTTTTTTTCAACCATTATCATTCACTGTTTCAACACAAGAGTTTCTTCTTAGACACTTGAACTAAAATTGAAATGACTTTAATTTGTAAGCACCTTTTTTAAACTATTTTAAGCACCTATTTTAAGAATTACATAATTTTCATGGTTTTTCAACTATATGTTTCCACTTCTGATGACAATATGCAGTGTATACTGCAAGTAAAGGTATTGTAGAATGTACTAATATTATAATTGGTCGATTAACTTAACAATTAGTCGAGTAACGTATGTTATCATCTACAGTAATAAAAATATAGCTATCAAGCATCGAACCAACGCCTTTCCCATTGAAAATCCAACTATCTACTCTAAGCGATCAAAACATTTTAGTGCTAGTATTTTTGATGACTAAACGATATGATTTAAGTTATTTGTTTGTAAATGATTTTACTCCATGCTTGGGTTTTCGTCAAATGTGACCAGCCCACTGTCACTTCAACTTGCCAATGATAATGTACTAATAAAGTATGTACTGACATACGCCTAAGGCACGCCAAACTCACCAAAGAACTAAGGTGACTGCACCTTAGTTTGTAATACAGAATATCATTGAATCATACCTTTTGCGACAGTACTGGCTCCTGAGATACAGGTCCCCGCCTAGTTCAGCAGTCAGGGCACAATGATACTTTAAACAAATTTAATTTGTTTGTGTTCAAGTAAACAATTATGCCATCTATATTATCTTATTGCCGTGTGGCGCCGGATTAAGCATAGCGTCACTCCATTTCCTTCCGTGGATGTCGTAGAAGGCGACAAAGGAAATCAATTACCTTGAGACGGGCAGCAGCACCTTCCTGAGATTCCAAGCGCATACTGCGATCGCAAACCTGCCTGCCAAGCGTGACGATTATGGCAAAACCAATCATGGTAATGAAAACCACGAAGGAGGCCTGTGTCTTGCAGTGGGCGTCGGATGACTGATGATGATGATGATGATGATTATCTTATCTTAGTTTTTTGGTGAACCTGGCGTACCTTAGGGAAGGACTCTGTCCAGCAATGGATGAATACTGGCTGATTGATTGCTACATCCAGCGAATCTAATGCTCACGCCTCCGCTAACGCTGCTCGCTTTGCTCTTGCACCAGAGGGTTTTATTCTTTATTTTTGTGACTTTTGTACGCGCTCGCGAGTGAGTTTAAGAGAAGGCTTTTATGCAAAGATGTTTTATGTGGGCGTTTGTGCTTGTGTGTGGCATCTTCTACTTATTGTAACGTCCTATTGGATTCATGTGGCTTTATCGACGATACAAATGTTGATAACATTATTTACTTCGCAAACGCTCTGTTTTTCTCTGTATCTATCTTTATTGAAAGGAGGACCTTGAGTGATAAAAAAAAGTTCAAACTCTTTTTGTGGAATAACGCATTTGATTGTACAGTGAAGTGTTTATCCCAACCATCTATTTATATAATTAACCGCAGCGCTCGAAATTGTCAATTTCTCTCCATGTCTATCACATTTATTAAGTCATTTTGTATGTTGCCTTGATTGTCACCCACTGCTGGGCAAAAGCCTCCCTTTTAGACTTCCATTTCTCCTTGTCCAACTCTTCCCACCCAGGTAAATGCTTAGTCAAGTAGTCACATCACACCATCACTGCCTCGATCTGCCACGTCGTCATTGGCCATCGCACGGCTGCCAACCGGTGACGATTTTTGCTCGCCTTTCCCGGCCTATACGTCTGACGTTTTGAGTTTAGCGGCCGCAGCTCCAATGTCAGTGATTTTGGTTTTGGTGTGCAGCGCGGTGTTTCGTATTCTGTCGATGACAAAATAAGTAACGAGAAATAGCCTTTATTATAGTTTTTATTTTGTTAAGCCAGCATCCTTCCTTATAACATTATTTAATCCTTGCTGGAAATGAAGAATTTCAATAGCGATCCTTATTCAATGCTCTCGAGTATAGTTTACGTTTTGGTGCATAGTTTTACATATTTACGCCGGATTTCCATTAAGAATCCGATAATCTACACACAACGCTCTCACCGCTTTCAATACCACTTTCGTTCGATACTCTAGGCAATCAGGTTACCCATAATATAACAGCTGATAATCGCCCCCACCACGGTTAGCCGGCAAACTATCGGAAACCAATTCCGTCTACTATTTACAGATGCTAAAGGTCGGGGTTTCCGAGAAATCGAACACGCGAATCGGTAAATCGAATTGGAATCTTTGCACGATCTAACACAGAACGTTTACCGGCGATCGCTTTACGTTGTTTAGTTTATTTGCAGCGAATATGCGCTATCGTTGGTATGAATATTCGCCTCACATCCCAAAAGTTCTAGTGCCTCTATTATTAAGTTTTCGAGTTTTCAATGTGTCGGATGACGTAAATTTTTATTCCTTAAGTCAGATCTTATGTCTGGAGACCGTAAAGCTCGCATTTTCTAACGTATTTAAAAATTGTAAAAAAAAATCCTATACTTTTCATCAATGCGTTGTAAGGCTTTGCTAAATAATCAAATTGCGGACATTAGAAGGAAAACAAAAGTGTAGTCAACACTTTTGTTTTCCTTCTAAAGTTATAAATTTTGGTAGCAAATTTTCTCCAAATTGACAAAAACCTAACTGCAACAAAATCCTAAACTAAGTCTACTGAGGTCACTTTCTGCTGAGGAATCTTCGAACGCGAATCACGAATTGAATGCCGTACTTTACAGACTACGGGGACTGGTAGGCAATACTCTGTATACTCTCCTTTGTTTATTCACTTATTCTACTTCATTTTCCTCCTGTAATTCTTTTCCCCCGTATAAGTGAATATTAAACCACCCCAGCGTAACAGTTAAATCTACAAAAACGAATCTTAACTCGCGCCGCTCAGAGTCTACTTCAGCTTTAGCGGTTCGCCGACTTAATTTCGTGAAAATGTATGTTAGGGTGGGCGTAATATAGGGCTGTAATGTTAAATGTGTAAGGTGCACAATCGTTTGTGTTCGCCCATTTTTGGTTAGGGCCTTTCTCGTTGAGTGGGTTGTAACATCGGATGTCTTTCAGATAATTGCTGCTTGTAGGTTGTCTCCTCAGGAATTAGGCTTGGGATCCGTTAGCTGATTGATACGAGGTTCCTTAGGAAGTGACAATGTGACTAGACTTCGTTCGAGGGTGGAAAAGGGGCCGTTTTTCCTGCGAGCGAAAGATTAATTAAGCTATTTTGAAAAGAGATAGGTACGACTCTTCGAGTTTCAATAGTGTTTTTTTTTATTCAAAGTTTTTTTTGTAGTTATATTGTTATTAAATTTACATCATTGGGTTGAATGGAAAACAATTCTAATAGCAATAAGGACAACCGAAATTGTACTCTGCATCTTTACAATTTTTTATCTCGTGTGTTTAAAATACAATAAACAATAAACATTTACATACAGGCACATACATTGCTTCTGGCCCCACACTAGGATACCCTGTGTCGTGGGAACTAGAAACAACGACATCACGAAAATTAAACATCCAAGACCTGGGGTTTTTTTAGTGTCCCCAGCCGGGATTCGAACCCGGGACCTCTCGCATGGTATGCAGATGTACTACCGCTGCGCCACGAGGTCGTCTGATATTAAATAATATTGTTATCTATTCTTTTATCTGTTTTATTATTAAGGATTTTACCTATATAAAATTACCTAATAGTGTACCTATTAGCTAGAAAGATAATCCCATCACTTCTTATACTAGACTAACTACTTATTCTACTTATTCAATTCAGAAAAGGTGTACAGGAATCTGGCTGGGCCTGAAGCTGGCATCGCCAAAATGTCATGAAATATTCCTAAAATTTATTTGCTTAATTAGTTATTAGGTCGGAACAAATGGGCTAGAAATGCGTGTGAACCGAGGACGCAAAATTGACCAAGATTTTCTATGTACATTTTCCACCATCTTGAAAAAAGGGTGAAATTTTCGTTTCTCAACGGAGAACCGAGTTATTGCAGAACTGATTTTCACCATTTTTTCAGGATGCCGGAATATGCACACAGGAAATCTTGGTCAACAATTAGAAGTTAAGCTTTTCTAGACCCCCCCCCTCACGTAATATTCAAAATGAAGAAGAAGAAGGCTAACCTTCTCGCTTCACATGCATTTCCAAATTTGGGGTGGTATTTTTCTTCATCACATATGCAAACTTGTTCAATGGAATGTGTCCGGATCTAAATCTGTGCGCGGTGGCAATTTGCCACTGATTAATAATAATATTCGGTTTTTCATAGTTGTGTTAAAACTTTTAAAGAAAGAGATGTGACCACGTAAAAAAAACGTTCGACGGAAATATATCGATAAATTAAGACGCTCGACTTTAAAAGGCGTTTTTAACCTTACGTTTTGAAATCCCCACCAGCCAGTACGAACGCCTTCTCCGTCACTTCAATTATTCAGTGAATCGTTTCAGTTTTTAATGAAACCTTTCTTTCTCAAAAACTCGAAGTGCTTTACTCTCGAATAAAATTTCTCGCTGTACAGCTTCAGTTTGACGTTTTGTCGTGTTTCAATTTTAATTTGGCTACGAGTGGAAATAAAAGGAAAATGTAAAAGCTTCTTCATAAACTCTTAAAGTTATTCATATTTTTATTTTCGTCGGTGATTGACTTTTGAATTTCATATCGCAAGCTAAATATCCCATTTGAGATAACATATACCGAGAGGAATTGTCATGAAAATTATGTTTGACATTAATTTCACCCAAGTTCGTAGTCATGCGCAGATTTATTTTTTTAATTTGATTTTAAAATCCGCTGGGGACACTTGTGGTGATTAATCATTATACGCTCTCTCTCTATCTCAGAGAGAAAGCCTTTGCCCTGAGGTAGGACGTATAGAGGCTGCTAATTCTTTATTCAGGCTAAAGAAAATTTGTGTAGTATCTTTGTATTAACATACATCAAACCTTTTTGGGGATCCGTAGATCTGATGTCAAAAAGAAATTCTTATAGGATCACCTGTCTGTATGTACGAAAAATTGGAATTCAGTAGTTTATAATAGTAATAGTTATGTGATATAACTATGTGCATTGAATTTTAACTTAAAATTCAATGCTATGTGATGAACACATCATAACGTACCTAAATAATTAAATTTTGATCCTTGTGGGATGACTTAGGAGGGCGAATCAGAAAATTAAAATAAATATTTACCAAGTGCATCGGGCTCTGACAACGGGCTCGTAATGAAAAATAATGATATTTTTGAATTCGTGGCTTAATAAAATCTCCAAAATGGCTGAGCAATTTTTTTATATTATTTCAAATTATTTAGGGTCTATAGGTTGTTTACAGGAAAAACTAAGAAAAATTCCTTAGTCTAAAAATGTTATGTAGAAATTTAAATAGCTGAGGTATGAAAAATACCCAACGCGTTTCATGATCTAATTTTGATTATATTCTTTATGTTGCACTAGAGGCCAATTTTTAAAAAACCTATTTAGAGGCCTGCACTTGCTCATTAGCTCAGTTGGGAGAGCGCTGGCACGGTTAGGCGGAGGTCGCGGGTTCAAGTCCCCGCATGGGTGGAATTTTTGGCCTCTAAATAGGTTTTTAAGAATCTAATTTTGAGTCAACTAATGCATGGGTTGTTCAGAACCCTCGGGGCACGAATCCTATTCGCACTGCTCTCGATTTTCTATTTACGAAACTTCTTCTTCCTCATTCTGTATGGTTAAATTACTTACAAACGTTAAGGAAGTCTAATAAAAACACGCAAATGGTCTTCCAGGCCCAAATTAAAAAAACTCGGAATCAAGGAAAAGCGTTCGGGACAGCTGAAAAGTAATTAATAAAGCAGATCTTAATTAGAGAGCATAAATTTGTTAGAATCAACCACCCCCCAACAAATGAAGCGAGTTATAAAATAATCAGACTGAAATTCCTAATTGCCACCCCCGCGTTGGCTTATTTAAGGAAAGTTTCATTGTACCACCACTTTATCTAATTATAAAGACGCGAGACTCGAAACTCGTTGGATAAGGTTAGAGTTGTTACCTAACCGCTCTTAAATTTCATCGATAAAATTTGCTGTCGCTGAAACCTGGCGAGTCTATTAATTGAATGAACAAGTTACAATAAAATTAAGATTAGAAACAAGAACAGTGAGATACATATCAAAGGAGAGAAGAGAATTTGAGCATAGCTTGTTCCATTGTACGCTGAGTGAATTTGAAATATCAACACTCCCTTCACATAATCAATGTTTTGCAGAGCATTGATGAAAACACAGCATGAAAAAATGTCAATTGATTTCGTTTTCTTCCTTGAGTGCCCCTCTGCTATTGGAAGTTGGCTGTCAGCTCTCGATATTCCTTTCTTCTTTTATCTTAGTGAAGTAGATCTTCAACATGGCCAACTTCATCATTCATCCTCGGATGTCATGGAGCCGTGATTTCTGCTTCTTAGAGCGGTGGAGACACTTATCAGATTGGCGTCTGCTTAGCAATAAAAAAATATCGATATTTTCTAATCGAACACGTCCCACGCCTATCTTCAGCCGTGCATTAGCCGTTCTAATAAAGTTCTTACAGCGATAATGCGCCTAGCACGCTGTTCAATCATTTATCAGCCTCCGCGTTAAACTGACAAAGTTAACCTTTAGGTTTGCTTAGCTCCTGCAAAATCGATTGAGGTCAGTCAACTGAACTGTGGTGGCTGGAGTTAGACCAGTTACAGAAATAAATTACGAGTGTTCATCTGTTTATCAGTGAGATCGAAGCTCCTTTAAATAGCGCCGCGATACATATTTCTAACGGAATGTGAGTCATATATAACTTTTGAGTTTGTTCTGACAAGCTGCATTCATCGATTTGGAAAAAATAGAGACAGCAATAAAAACGTAATTCCTAATATATTCACAAAATCTGTGATGCAATTGGTGACTGATCCAAAAGTTAGGTATAGTTTAACAATAGCGTCAAAGGCTCCGGTAGTTTCCGTTTTCAAAACGGTTTTTTCGGTTTTGGGTAAATAGGAATTTTATGACAACTCCACTTAAAAATTGACAAACTTCAAAATAAAAACTTGATAGGTTTTATCTGGAGATCAGACAGTTCGTATAAAACTTTATTTCTGAATTAAAATGAAATATAGAGGAAGTATAGGTACGAGTATCTCTTATTGTTTCTGGCTATACCAACCGAGCCCAAAAAACATCAGACAGTGAAGGTATACTAGTCTAACACGGTGCCTTTCAAACTTCCCAATTAGGAATTGACTTCCATACGTTCGGAGCAAGTTAATGAAAAGTGAATTACGTTCAGAAACTTTCTTGATAACTTTTTGATAGAAAGCAAATTGCCTTAGCACGTTGAGCGGGTGGTATATGCTATTCACTCTTGTTAGAGCGCTTTTCCTTGTAATTTACTTCACTGAAATACAAGTTGTAATGATAAAAGGGCTTTATTAATAGGTCTACGACGTCTGTCTATCTCTGTCAAACCTATCAAGAGCTTTATCTATTGAACTTTGAAATTTTGAACCAAGTTACATTGACTTCATATGGAGTATTTCGTTGCGATTTCGATAGGGATCACTGACAAAAAGATAATTGAAAACAATTGGAGCACAAAAACCGAAAGTTGTCATGTCAACAATTCCTCTGTGGTGCATATAAGATTGCTTAGATTAGATTAGAATATTTTTTATCGTACCTACACCAGGAAATTTGATGAAAACACAAAGTAATGTTGGCGGCTTTATTACTAAAGCGATTTCTTGATGAAAATTCTGTCTTGGCCCATGGCCATAAATTGGTAACCTCTTTTAAGGAAATGGGATAAAACGGATTATGGAAAAAATTGTAGAGAAGGGAAAGAATATAAGAAGATGTCGAAGACGAATTGAGAGCCAATTCTACTCGTGTCAAAAACTGCGTAGACGGTGTATGAACCGGATAGCTAAATTTTGAAGTCTTTCGAGTTTATCTAGCAGCTCCTCGGCTACGTACGGCACTTGGTAAGACTGTGCTGAAGTTATGAATTCCAGTAACATGACATGTGCTGGGGAGGCAAAATAGACAGTACGCATTCAAACACTAGACGGCGCTTAACAGTCCTACATCACACTATGGTTATGCCGCGGCCGAGCTTATATAATATTAACTTAGCGGACTGTCACCCAGACAGACGAATAGCAATGAATGTAAGGTTCACTGTATCACGCCAAGTTTGACGTATCTTTATAGGTCTAGTCTATCCCCTTGTACAACTTGTGGCGGGGCCTTGACACAGTCATTCGGAGATTGATTTTTGTTAGATGAAAGAAAAAACTATGCTAAACATTTCTTTACTTTTAATTTCGTTTTCTGATGTGAAATGTATCGTCCTATCTTTAAATCATCTAGGTTTTTTCTAAACAAAACAATTTCAATAGTATATCGTTTTTTGATAACAATGAGTATTAGCAGTATTAGGCATAGTTAGTTGTCGAGTTGCCCCTCTAAGGCTTATAAACAATTTTTATACTTTTATCCCAATCCCACAGGGACGAAGTCATGGGCTCATATAAACAAACTTTATGTCCCTTCTCTCATAGAGAGGTAGAGAAAGTATTATGGGCTTCATCACTACGCGTGCGCACCGCCGAGTGGCGGTTTCAAGCGTCGTCGTACGTGAGTACCTCAGATAGTCAGGTTTCCTCACGATGTATTCACAGCTTGCGAGTGGTATTGCTATCACAATACAAATTCACAAATGGAAAACCACTTGGAAAACAAAGGCATCGGTACTTGCCAGTATCGAACACGCGGATTTGAGGATTTTGACCATCGGTTGCGTACTCAACTAGACCGATATTTTTCGGTTTTTCGAGGTTTCCTTACAACGCCGTGTAAGCCAGCTATACATATAACATAAAAAAATGTTCGTACATTGCGCTTCAAATGCATCGCTTCTCTCGTTTACGCTAAAGGCCATGTATCTCTCTAATTAAGATATCCCAAGACTCCTTGAGTACCTCTATAGTTACGTTTTGCATACAATTTGCATCTCTATCGTAAAACAAACTTTACTGTGGTATAATAGCGGGCCTTGACTCGAGAGCTTAAGGTTGGAAATCGGTTGTTTTTCTGCAAAAGTCTGTCGGTGCGGTATTATGGAGGCTTTTAGTTGTAATCTTCGGTTTTGTCGTGCAAGTTAAAGAGATTCAATTAACTTGGTCTTTTATCGTTTAATTGAAGACGTGAGGACGGTGAAGTACTTAATACAGTTATTAGACTTGTTCTTTATTTTTAACCGGCTTCCAAAAAAGGAGAAGTTCCTCAATTCTTCCGTTTTATAGAGTTCCTAAGATTTCACTGTCCGTCTCTCTGTCTGTTTGTCAGTCCGTCTGTCTGTCTCTTTAGCTGTCTGTCTGTCACCAGGCTGTATCTCATGAACCGCGATAGCCAGGCAGTTGAAAGTTTCACAGATGACGTATTTCTATTGCCGCTATAACAACAAATACAAAAAACAGAATAAAATTAATAGTTAAGGGGGGCTCCCTTACAACAAACGTAAATTTTTGGCCGCTTTTTTCTCGTAATATCGAGAAATGATAGATAGATAGCTAGACAGTTGAAATTTTCAAAGATGGTATATTTCTGTTGCGCTATAACAACAAATACTAAAAACCGAATAAAATTAATACTTAAGGGGGGCTCCCATACAATAAAAATATTTTTTTTGCCGTTTTTTGCTCGATATCAATAGCGGCAACAGGTAGATGCTTGAAATATTCATAGAATATTTAGTTCTATATTTGCTTCAAAAATAAATAATTAAATTAAAATAAAATAAATATTTAAGGGTTAGGAAAACCACGAAGGAGGCCTGGGTCCTGCAGTGGGCGTCAAATGGCTGACGATGGTGATGATGATGAAATATTAAAGGGGAGCTCCCATACAACAAACGTGATTTTTTGCCGTTTTTTCTCGATCTTTGTGTCTAATGTTGTATAGATAATGGTACAAAACGCTTCGTGCGCGAGTCCGAGTCGCACTTTTTTGTTATGTATCTTCAGCGAATATTTTTGATCACAGTCAGGTTTCATTAATTCTTACCAATATACATGTCGACATGATCTGATGATGAGATCGATGAGAAAATCATCGAACTTAACTTCGTCTTTTTTGTCTTTATTTTTATTAAAAAAATTCTTACGTACGAATTCGTAGACATTGCGTACGTACTTTTTAAACAAAATTCTCGAGGAATGTTGTTGGCATGTACTGATTGAAACAGCCGATAACAAACCTGTAATTTATTCGCGATGGATTTTTTTTGACAATCCTTTCAATGGTGTAGTCGACAACACGAGGACGTTTACATGCACTGCTAGGATATAGGCGCCCCGGGCCATTACAAGAAGAATATTTACCTCATGTCGAATGTACCGTTAATTTTCTCCACAGTAAACAATTAATAATTTATTTACGTCAATACTCTCTTTATTATACTTTATTGCGCACGAAACATTTAACCGGACGTTACATAAGAAATAACATGTAAAAAGGCGAGCTTATCTTTGTAAGAGATTTCTTCCAGCAAACCTTGGAGAGTCGGAGAATCAGTGAAAAAACGTGATCTATATATGTGTACAAAATAAACTACACAAACTACAAAATCCTAAATGACCTCACAGTAAAAGCAAATAAACTGCATAAACTAAATACCTGAAAAAAAATATAGATATAGTCAATAATACATAAATATATAGCTCAAGGTTAATAATAATAACAATAATAACTTCCACACAATACAATCAGTAATGTCAGAGATAGATAATGCTCTTTCAACCGCTTCTTAAATGTGCCAATCGTGGGACTAGCGCATATATTCTGTGGCAATGCGTTCCACAGCCTAAGTGAATGGACCGTGAAGGAGACACCATAAGCTCCAGTATTGTGACCAGGGATTTTAATAAGGTGGGAATTGACAGATCTGGGACGTATACAGGGTACATAAGAAAAATTGTTTCTGGTTGCAGACCCCCAAGACTACAAGTAAGCAAATGTCCGAATTTTCAATGACTTAAATTTCTATGCTTATGACTTGTCTGAATTTTACTTAAAGTGCTAAATTCTATAACTCGTTTTAAGTCTGTAGATAATATAACATTTCGTTTCGGGAAATTTTCGTATAAAAAAGGCCAATAAGAAAAAATATGGAAAGAGTTTGAAATCATCTAATCGTTCATCTAAAGTTTTGGTAAATCAAGCTCGCCCTTCTCCGACACTTTTAAGACGAAAAAGTCTTGAATTCCATCCCGAGTCATTTTAATCCGCAACTACTTAGTGAGAGTGGCAAAGAGCGGAGCCTGCGAGTCCGCAAGTGAATATTAATATTTAACTTAAGACGCTCCAAGTTAAAACGTCGTCACCCTTTTAAGCGAGGGCCGGAGTTAAACTGTGCGTCGCTTCCATTAACTTGGATGATCTACGTTGGGTTAGGTGGTTTGCACATTGGCGGTCTAATGAACGATATTGTTGGGTAATTTTTTAGGGTACAGTACTTCAAAAGAAGAAAAGAAACCGTTATAGGATCTTTTTGCTTTCCGTAGGGGCATCCATCCATTCGACCATCCGTCCGTCCGTCCGTCGGACAAGAGCCGTTTTTTCAGGCACAGGGACTGTCAATTCAAACTATAATTTTTTATCTTTTTTTTAATGTTGAGTACTATGACCTAAAATCCAATCTTTTAAGTCAACGCAATCAAGGGATGTGACCATATCCATATCACATTTTTATACCATATTCATACCGTTAATCACTCTCACTATTGAAACCTAAGTGTTACCTCCCGTTGACCTAGAATTGTGTTTGACAGGAAGATCTCACAAAACAAGGAGAGGAAAAAAAATCCGTTGCATAAAGAAAGTTTGAAATGGTTTGTTCAGAGCCCCACTGATCTGCTTTTATTTTTCATAGACCAGCTTGCAGTAGACTTTTATGAGATAACATAGCATATGACCACGGGGCCTACGTACTTTTCTGTTAGGTGTGAAGTGGGGACATGACGAAGCGCTTGGTGGCGTATCTTTGTCTGGTGGGTGGTTAATAGCCGAGGCTTCGGCCTACAAGCGATGAAGCTACTTATTTGCCACCACCCGAAGGTAACATGTAGGCAGTGGCGGATTAGCCATGTAGCAAGAGCAAATGTTACAGGCCCCGCGCACCAACGCTTTCTGATCGTAATAAAATATCAATTTGTTTCGCGCATTAATTTGTCTCTCATGATCGCCAACTGCATGGTGAACGTTATTTCAATGCGTTAAAAACGAGTTAAGGAACATGGTGAGCCAAAAACATATTATTCACCTCACTTTGATGAATATTGAATAAAATTTTCTCAAATAAGTCGCTATGAATAGTATTATTTCTTAATTGAAAAAAAAAAGACTTTATTCAAACAAAAACATGCACGTACAGAACATTGCAGAAACCTCCTTTTAAGTAAATATTAGGGGTTAAAGTATGAAATTGCCGTTTTATTGCAATAGGTTCTTTCAATTGACATAGAATCTTCATGGTTTGAGGTTTTCGAATGAAACTTTTTTCAAATGGTTTCTATGATGTTCTTTTTTTAAAAAATGTGAAACATTTGAATATCGACTTTCAATTGTTTTTGTTATTCAATTTAGACAAGAAAGATGGATACTGCGAAAATTCGAGTGATTTTTGAATACGAGTTCCGACGCGGAACTAACGCGGCAGAAACAGCCCGCAATATCAATGCTGCGTTTGGAGAGGGGTCTACTAATGAACGCACCGTGCGATTTTGGTTTAAACGCTTTCGTGATGGAAATTTCGACTTAAAGAACGAGCCACGAGGAAGACCGCCCACACAGGTGGATAACGATGAATTAAGAGAGATAGTAGAAGCCGACCCTAGTCAAATTGGCAGCTGGATTTTCGGACTGACAACATCTTTAGGCGCACTTTTCTTGAGGAATGAACGAAACTGAAACGTCACGCTCGGGCGGTAACACTAAATCGGATATACCTACTCGGCTCCAGTCGTCTTCGAAATATAAAAATCATATGTTTTTACATATGATTCGTGTGATCATAACACAGATCACCCCCAATCCGTGGATCATAAGCACACACCCCTGTTTTGCTTTTGCTGCTAAGACATCTGAAACGGTTGAGTATCAAAGGAGAATTTCAATAATTATCCTAGGGACAGTTACAACAAATCAAAAAATATAGTTACATATTAAACAGGTCTGCTTATTTTGTTTCTGTGATGTATCCTATTGGTATAATGAACGTCTTTCTTCTTCTTCTAATAGCGATTAATTATTAGGTAAAATTGTATTATCTTATTTCCCGACGGTATAATAACTATGTATGAGCATCACAAGTTATTAAAAACAGGACAAGTGCGAGTCGGACTCGGCCACCGAGGGTTCCGTACCAATTTGCAGGTACTTACGTATTATAAATAGTTCAGGAATCGAGTCTCGCAGTTTTTTCCGAGCTTCTCCCAAATATTAATGACAATTTTTTTTATAATTTCATTACAAATACACAGTTCTCAGATTTTTCCCTGTACTTGTAGTATAAGACAACATATAAATTTTGATTCCCTTGTGTGTCGAAATATATGTTTTATGTAAACGGCCGTATCTTTTTTTACGTCAACATACGAGTAGAAGTTTGATTTTTCCACAACTTCAAGGGACGGTAGACCTAAGTATATTGTTTTAATTTCAACTCGATACCTCCACGCGTTCTTGAGATAAAGGGTCTTGACAGACAGACGGATGGACGGACGGACGGACGGACAACAAAGTGATCGTATAAGGGTTCCATTTTTTCCTTTTGAGGTAAGGAACCCAAAGAAATACTCTAACAAATGAAATACCTGCAATAAATGCAATTTATATGTCTGTCTCCGTAGTTCAAGACCAAAATATCCCACCTCAATATAGAATACCCCTAACAACGAACGACTGCGATTTGTCTTCAGACTGAATCGAGCCAAGATCTGCGGTCGCCTGCGGTTGCTTGAGCCATAAGACGGTTAAAACAACTACTTTTCTGGTCTACCTGACCTTCGGCCATAAACTCTGCAATCTGGGATCACCGCAGTTTGGTGCTACTTACTTTAATTATGCTCCGCGAAGGCTATGTGCAGAGCCCAATTATTTCAGACTCGAAACATTCACTGACCTTCATTCTAGAGCCAGAAATGGGCAAAATTAACTCTTGATATGAAACCTTTGTTGTGGGAATAATTAGTTTGGTTTTGGTTGCTTTGTTGGTGAAGAAGGCGATTTGCAGGTGAAGGTATAAATACAGAAACACACAGATGGTGTACTTGTAGTTCATTGGGAATTATTATTTATTTATTGATACTTTTATTGCACTTAAAAAAATCGTACAATTCGGCGGACTACATACATTGTTAAGCATTATTTGAACTTCCCTTTTCAAATTAATTATTTGCAAATAATCACAAAGTTCTCGAATGGAGACCACATAATATCGGCAAGCGCAGCGTAAGACATCCAGCCACAGGATGGACAGATGACCTCATTCAAGAGGCAGGAAGACGCTGGATGCAAGCCGCTTCCAACCGGTTTTTTTGCAGTTTTTTTGGTCCAGCAGTGGACTTCTTGTCGCTGAATGATAATTGGCTGGCAGCGATGCCAAGTCAACTGGCGATACATCCTAGTGTTGAGAAGTTTGTATAACGCCGCTACTATGGCCGTGCAAATCCAGAACCAGTCTGCGCCTATCCCCATACATCGTGGTGTGAGACAACGGGATGTTATTTCCCCAAATTTTTCACAAATGCAATGGAGGATATTTTCAAGACACTGGACTGGAAGGGTTACAGCATTAACATAAACGGCGCGTACCTTTCACACTTGCGATTTGCAGACGAAGTCGTCATCATGACGGAAACGAAGATCTACAACATATGCTGAGTGGCCTAGCTGTTTCTTCCCAACGCATTGGTCTCCGGCAATATTCTCGAAGTTGTTAAGGAGTATGTTTAGATAGATGAGAACACTTTGTTGCACAACCAGGCGGGTTTACCTCGGGCAAACCATGCAGTTGGGTAAAAACAACTTCGAAAAAAAGGCCAATACAAGAATATAGCTGGGATGGGCAGCGTATGGGAAATTACGTCGAGTCTTCACATCGACAATCCCACAGAGTTTAAAGTATTCAATCAGTGCTTCTTACCCGTCATGACATACGGTGCCGAAACGTGGACACTCCCGGTGGGGCTGGTCCACAAATTTAAAGTCGCTCAGCTTATTATGGAAAGGGCTATGCTCAGGGTTTCTCTGAAAGATCGAATTCGAAACGAGGTGATCCGACAGAGAATCAAAGTCACCGACATAGCCCACCGAATGAGCATGCTGAAGTGGCAGTGGGCCGGCCCTATCACCCGAAGAACTGATAACCGATGGGGTAGACGAGTTCTTGAGTGAAGAGCGCGGATTGGTAAACGTAGTATAGGATGTCCTCAGACTCGGTGGAGCGAGGCCGAGGACCGTGCTCAGTGGCGTGCAATAGGAGAGGCCTATGTACAGCAGTGGACAAGCGTAGGCCGATGATGATGATGATGATTATGATGACACAAATAATTAATAATTTGTTTGATAATTAATTTGTAGGTAATAATTTTTGAACTATTCCTAATATCGAACACTCCTTAGTATATTTGTGGTTACACAAATATACTAAGGAGTGTTCGATATAAATTTTAAATCGCTTCTTGTGACCACTTTTTACAATGTGTGTGATATTATTTTTGGATAAACTGTTTCTATATATATTATCCTCTCATGAACGTTTCCTGTAAACTATTGGATAAACACGATTACCACTAAGCTGCGCCATTCCTGAAACACTGCAATTTATCAGGATTTAATTTATGGAATTCGCTCTTTACGCGCTCTACCAATGTCGTAGCATCCGGTATGTTACTGTTCTAGATGTCCATTATTTTGAATACTTTAGCGCTATTATAAAAAGAAAAACATACAATAAAAGATGCCGATGTGAAAAATCTGTCCATTGAAAACAAAAGTCGTTAAAAAAAAGCTGTTGTAAATGACCACCTCTAATTTACGTGTTACAAGTATTGATACAGACATTTTTAGATAAACCTGAATAGACCAACTAACAATACGGTATTTGACACGATCAACAATAAATTATTTCATATGATTGATTAAAACAAAAATTACAAAATATCTCGGAAAATGAATCTCTTTTAGTCAATTACTAGTTATTACAATTATTAAATAGATTAAACATAAAAAGAGTGCTCTGAAATGTGACGTCATAAGCCAGTATTTTCATACAAAATTCCGTTTTAAAAGTAACTCATTTGATATTTTGTCAAATACCCAATTAACATTTGACAAACAACTTCTTTCAAACAAATAATGTCAAATATTAACACATGAGTGGGCTTATACATTACAGGAACTAAATGAATGTAGGATATACGGCCATTAGTCTGCCTAATCGACTGCGGAGCTAACTTAATCGCAGGTTTAGTCACGTTGTCTCCCTAACATCTGCATTAGATATCATAGCCCCTGCACCATATTACCGAACATCCGACAAGTCGGCGAACAGATCCGAAGACGGTGTGGCGTGCATAAATTATGTATCGAATGGGACATAATGTTAAGAGCACACAACCCCCAGCCTTGTCCCGGTTCTCAAGTTTATCGAGGTAGACGCCCTACTTGACTTCTGAATTACTGTGTCGTACTACGGTTGGAGTGTCTACTCGAGCGGTGGTAGACTAGTGGGTAGAACATTGGACTTGGAAGCGATAGACCTAGGTTGAGCATGTACCTATGACTTTTTTTCTAAGTTATGTACATTTGTGAAGTTATAGCAGCAATACCTCTCGCCGTTAGAAGGAAAACATCGTGAGGAAACCTGAGTGTCTGAGCTATTCACATACCTCAGCGCTTGAAATCGCCAATCCGCGATGAGCACGCGTGGTGATTGAGCACATTGTCATACTCTCTCCCTGAGAGAAGGCCTGTGCCCTACAGTGGGACGTATATAGGCTGCTTATGTACTACGGTTTCTTACACTGCATTGGTGTGACTACTCAGCGTACAAAGCCTTGACTGAGAATAAAGGCATCGTTTTATTAAGTTTTGCAAGGCCTAAATTCTGTTACTGCACAACTGCCTGAATGCGTCGATTTCATTTCATTGCCCCATCAAGTCTACGTGCGTACATGTACCAAATCTTCTAGATATCAATGTACCCGACCGTATATCTGTCATTTTACATTAACAATAATGAGTTTTGAACCAGTGCGAGAAGGTACCAGAACAAATTAAGTACGTAGTGGGCAGGTTGATGCATGAATGCACCGGAGAAGACTGGTGATCTGACCGATAGGAATGGAATCACGAGGCATCGTGAGGCAAAGTTGGACCAAATGGTTTCACCAGTATGGATGGACCGACACCCTTTTGAAGGTAGCTGGAAAATAGTACACAAGAATGGCAAAAGTCCGAATGGAATGCGTGAAAGGGAGAAGAGGCCGCATGCATGCGTGCGTGCATGCAACGACTAATGAATGTTGATGAAGCGAAAGATATTCATCAGGATTTGTGGTCAGGATCGTGGCAACTGGCCAACCCTGGCCTCTGCCTACCCCTCCGGGATACAGGCGTGAGCTTATGTGATGTGTGTGTGGATTCTATTAATGGACTGGTTAGATGTAGATGAAGCGATTCATTCTAATCCATGATACAGACAGGATGTCTTCTACAGCCGGATTAAAATTTTTGGACCCGTCTTTGCTTACGGGCTGGGCTTAGAATATGATGGTGTATTATATTACAATGACAGATTCATGTGTTCCTCAGAATAATATTAGCACGACAATAGAGTTTATTTCGTAATCTACTAAGCAATAACTGTACAATGTCAATGAGTTAAGTTACACTAGTTATACCATTGGAATGCGATGGGTTAGTAGACTACCCAATAGTGTCAATGAAACAACCATTAAATTAATCTTATTCCGTACTAGTATTATTCCATTGGAAAATATACAGAGACTCGCCCCCGGGTCGTGACATTGTTGGATTGGATTCGCACTGGGGACCACTGTACATTCGTACAAATGGCCTAGGGCTGGGTGTATTTCCGTGTTTGTGATGTCTTTGCCTGGTTACCATAGCACAGGGTATCCTAGTTTGGGACCAGGACAAGTAATTGTGTTGTGTGGAAGTTATTTCTATTATTTATTATTATTGCATAACCCGATTTGCATGGCGCGTTTTTGTACCACGTGACTAGAATCACTTTTCAGCGGGTTACAATTATGAAAAGCAGTAGTCTTATAGCAAAATCTTTATCACCATTAGGTATGTTTAGGGTTCCGTACCGTTAAGGTAAGGGACCCTATTACTAAGACTCCGCTATCCGTCCGTCCTTCCGTCGGTCAACAGGCTGAACCCTGATAGCTAAACAGTTGAAATTTTCACAGATGATGTATTTCTGTGGTCGCTATAACAACAAATATTTAAGGGGGGCTTCCATACAATAAACGTGATTTTTTTGCCGTTTTTTGCTCGAAATTAATAACGGCAACAGGCAGACGCCTGAAATATTCAAATGTTGTATATGTCGTAGCCATATCGTACATTGTGCCATATCATGATGTGGTTAGCCATATCACGAAATGTGTCCTTTTCATGAAAAGGCCAAGTCAAACTGGCCGTATCGTTTAAGCTGGCAATCTACGTTTTGCCATATCATAATGTAGGGTACCTTTGACTTTTCTATGCACCAACCTTGTTTAAGTTTGACTCAAAACTAAGTTTTTTATTGAAATATTTTTTTTCGCTTTTATATAAAAAAAAGAACTAACACCCGAAGTTACTAACAACCAACCCAAAATTTTAATTTAATTCGTAGTGAAACTTCAGCTATGTAGCTTCTAAAAAAAAGCCAAAATGTAAATGACGTAAGTAGATACCTGCTTTGTGTCGCGTTGAGTAGAAACGTTGCATTTTTTAATTTTTGCGAGTTTTGTTCTGCTAAAGAAATAAAAATTATTTTATTACACATTTTCGCAGATTAAACTTTATAAATTCCGTTTCAGTAAAGCTCCCTAGGTTATGTTCAATGAACATGTAAGTCCGGAGCCAATTGCAGTTCAAGGCAGTAGTATTCTCGAAGTTGTTAAGGAGTAAGTTTACCTCGGGCAAACCATGCAGTTAGGTAAAAACAACTTCGAGAAAGAGGCCAATAGAAGAATACAGCTGGGCTGGGCAGCGTATGGGAAACTACGTCGAGTTTTCACATCGCCAATCCCACAGAGTCTCAAGACGAAAGTCTTCAATCAGTGCGTCCTACCCGTCATGACATATGGTGCCGAAACGTGGACACTCACGGTGGGGCTGGTCCACAAATTTAAAGTCGCTCAGCGTGCTATGGAAAGGGCTATGCTCGGGGTTTCTCTGAAAGATCGAATTCGAAACGAGGTGATCCGACAGAGAACCAAAGTCACCGATATAGCCCACCGAATTCCGAAGAACTGATAACCGATGGGGTAGACGAGTTCTCGAGTGGAGACCGCGGATCGGTAAACGTAGTGTGGGACGTCCTCAGACTCGGTGGAGCGATGATCTTCGCAGGGCGGCTGGCAAGAGTTGGATGAGAGTAGCCGAGGACCGAGCTCAGTGGCGTGCTATGGGAGAGGCCTATGTCCAGCAGTGGACAAGCATAGGCTGATGATGATGATGATGAAAGCTCCCTGAACACGGGCATGTTTTTTGTTTTTCCAAATTCGGGGACATCGTTTCAAATACCAACCCATATTTTCTGTCGCCTCCATGGTAGGAATACACAACAAACTAACATCAGCGCCTCTAACGGTGGATAATGGAACTATTTTACGATATGGCCGCTAACGTTTGGCCGCATCATGAAATAGTCATGCATTTCGCTATTCAAATCGTCAAACGTCGGTCGTTCATTGATCTGGCTAAGCCATTTCATGATACGGCCAGTTTGACTTGGCCTTTTCATGAAAAGGATACATTTCGTGATATGGCTAACCACATCATGATATGGTCAATTCTATGATATAGCTACGACATATAGATAATGGTACGGAACCCGTGCGCGATTCCGACTCGCAATTGGCTGTTTTTTTTTAATTTAGCCTCTCTAATAATATTAAATAATTTTTTGCAAGTTCTCCAATGTGAAACAATTGGCCATATGCCTATCCGTGTGAAAGTATCAATATAAATCGTAAGGCGAAAAGAAACCATACTTCTAATTTCAATTCTTTCAAGAACATTTTGTACATGTTATTACAGATGTTACCACTGAAATTTTTATGGTTATTTCGTGGTAAAAGCAATAATAGAGTTCCATGCTTGACATAAGCCACATGGTAGAGCATTATGCAGTTGCATATTTAAACGATTAATATTGGGGGACTCCGCTTTTCACTGTAAGCTCGCGCATTTAACGCCACATTACTGTCGGTTAAGTTGTTTTGGTTATTTGTTATTCAGGGTTGGATTTATCTGTTTCTTGTCTAGAAGAAATTGCTTTTATTAATAAGGCTGCCAATTGGACTATATTTTCGATTTATTTAACTTTTGTGTACAATAAAGAATATTCTATCTATCTATCTACTAGCTGTGAACGTGACTTGGTTAATATGAGATTCGGTCAAAGAGTATAAAATGTAGTAGTCGTTTATCTGTTTGCCAAATTTCATAGAAATCCGGTTAGTCGCTTTGCTCGTTTGAGTATCAACAACATAATATACATTTATCTTAGTCGGACTAAATATTTAATAATTATTTTGTCCTTAGTTCTTGGGTTATATAAAGTGCCTTTAATGTAGATTGATAGAATATTATTTATTGTATTCTTTATTGAATGTTTTTCATCAGATGTGTTTAACTACGACTATGTTGAACCAAAAGTAAAACGAATAAAAAAAATAAAAAAAAAAATAAACACCGTCTTCAAAACACTGCAGCACTAAAAATTTAGAAATAATTTAAATAATTAGAAGTATGTTTACATGTAGGTATTATAGAAGTATAATTTAGAGTCGGTGCCCAAAACATATGTATTGGTCTTGAAACTGGGCACCGACTACAAATTATACTTCTATAATACCTACATGTATATATACTTCTGATTATTTAAATTATTTCTAACTTTTTAGTGCTGCAGTGTTTTGAAGTCGGTTTTTATTTTTTATTTTTCAATTTTTAGTGGGGGAGCGGGAGATAACTAAACAAGACCCTTATAACCATAATTTACACTACTTAATTCGTTGCTTTAAAATTTTACGTTCTCAATTTCCATCTCCGAAAGTCTTCACCAGAGTATCACCAAATTACCTTGCGACGCTATTTTATGAAACATACGGATATTACTAAAGCAAACGGAGCTCTTCAATGGACAGCAGTAAATAAGGCCTAATGGGGCCACATGAGACCTTATTTACTGCTGTCCATTGAAGAGCTCCGTTCTCATCTCTGAAAGTCTTCATCAGATCTTCACCAAATTAAAATAGAACCAAAGGGACATTATATCTATTCGAACAAAAAAATAATTGAAGAAATCGATTAAGATTTGACGGAGTGATGCGAGAACATAGCAAAAAAAAAAACGCGTCGAATTGATTACCTCCTCTTTTTTTTGAAGTCGGTTAAAAAAGAATGAAAAATATACTGTTAAATCAAATTAAAAGAAATCGTTGTCCATTAATGCAAGATCCAGATCGTTATGGAGAGAAAATGGACAAAAAAAACTCGGTGCTCAATCTTTTTAAATTATGTCCTGATTAAATGTCTTGTTCTCTGCCTGAGAGAAGGCCTGTGCCCTACAGTGGGACGTATACATATAGGCTACTTATGTCTTGTTTATGAAAACACTACTCAAATGCTGTTTCTGTGTGGATGTGGATGGGTGTTTTCATAAATAACAATATTAGTCTATTTACTTACCATAAATTAAATTATATGTATTTAATACAGATGCGTTGCTCGTAGCCCCGGCTGCCTGAGTGATCTTAAACGATCACGAAGGTTAAGCAACACAGGGCGCGTTCAGTGCATGGATGGGTCGCCGTCTATGCCTAACGCTAGTGGCATTTTTCCGAGCGGTTCCGTGCTTCGCAAGGCACGTTAAGCTGTTGGTGCCGGCTGCCGTCGATAGATGGCAGTCGTTAAGCCAAGTCAGAGGCCTTAGGGCGGCTTGGCAACTTCTGACAGTAGACGAGCCTCTGGTCTACAAGCCTCCACCAATCCGGACTTGGCCTCCGTGGTGGAGTATGGCCTATACCTTCCTCAGGGAAGAGATCCGTGCCCCTCGGTGGGGACATAATGGGTTGATGATGAATACAGATGCGAGGAAACAATTTTTTCTCACTGCAATAGCTGAAAACCTACTAAAAATAGCTATTTATTGCACAGATGCATCTAAGGCCGATTTGCACCACTTCTTCAGTTCAATTATCACTTAAATAGCCAATGAAACTGAATTTAGGATGAAGAATTTTAATTAGATGCTACGTAAGCCGCATTTGATAAACTGTACAAGTCGGCCTAAAAAGGCTTCTTCTTCCTTCAATGCCTCTCCATTATAACTGGAGGCTGGCCGTCAGCTTTGCATATTCCTCTGTTCTCTTTGCCAAGCAGAATACGTCTTCGAGGCCGGCAAGTCCAGGCCATTCTATAAAAAGGCTGACAGTCTTATTTAAAAAAAAACCGGCCAAGTGCGAGTCGGACTCGCGCGGAAACCATTATCTATACAACATTAGACTAAGATCGAGACAAAATAAAGTACATTGAGAACAGCGCCATCCATAGAAATCAACCAGAAGCGTTTAACATTGACATTTAACGACATGACATCGGCGCAGTGAAGGTTATATAGATGGCCGTTAGATGGCGAGCGCTATCTTTAGAAAAAGTTTGTTGTACCATGGAAGCCCCCTTAAATATTTATTTTATCCTGTTTTTACTGTTTGTTGTTATAACGGCAACAGAAATACATCATCTGTGAAAATTTCGACTGTCTAGCTATCACGGCTCATGAAATACAGCCTGGTGACAGACAGCCAGACAGACAGTGGAGTCTTAGTAATAGGGTCCCTTACCCCTTTGGGTACGGAACTCTAAAAACTATTCCACTAAAACACTCTTAAGACGTAGTTAAAGCCGGTTCCATAGGCTTTAACTGCGTCCGAGAAATGTTTTAGTGGAAACGACTTTTCAATAAGACTGAGAACTTTCCTTTCCCTAAAACAGTCACCATCATCGCCAGATTGACAGACGAGCTCTCTATACCGAACGACTACAAAACAGCGTCTATTCCATTGACTAATTTACCTGTCGCCAGTTAGAAGCCGTTTCGCTAATTGACATAAATCAGTTAAGGGGTCTCCCCTAATATGTCTGCCACCGCACTCAGCCTCATGAAATATTACCGGCCGCTTCTGAACATTAAATTGGGCACTGTTAAAGTTGGAGTAATGTTTAATCATTTTAATTGGCGTCTCGAATGAGGTATTTCGGCTCGGTTTGTTGAGATGAACTGTAGGCGTAAGGAGTACTTTAGGTTGGGCACTGTGGTGACATCTTTGTTAAAGAACGGACATAATACAAAGTGAATAAAAATGTCAAAGGCCTCATACTCGACGGAGGACATAAAAAAAATTCATCATCATCATCATCAGCCATTTGACGCCCACTGCAGGACAGAGAGTTCGCTAATATAATCTCCAAGGTTTGCTGGAAGATATCTCTTACAGAGATAAGCTCGCATTTGTACATGCTATTTCTCATGTAATGTCCTGTTCCATGCATAAGATAGAAGCAGTACTGCACCAAATGTATGAAACAGCTGATTTATTTTTTGCTCTGATTTGTTGGCCCTATAGTAAAAGTTGTTTGTATTGACGAGTAGAAAGATCCCTCATAGTTTGTCAGGTGACTTAAATGTCGACCGTTATTATTATTATTATATTCTGGTGTGCAATAAAGTTTTATCTATCTATAATATACTCGTAGCAATCTGTTTTGGTTACTTCATCATTTATGTCCCCACCGAGGGGCACGGGTCTCTTCCCTGAGGAAGGTATAGTATAGGCCATACTCCACCACGGGGGCCAAGTCCGGATTGGTGGAGGCTTGTAGACTAGTGGCTCGTCTACTGTCAGAAGTTGTCAAGCCGCCCTAAGGCCTCTGACTTGGCTTAACGACTGCCATCTATCGACGGCAGCCGGCACCAACAGCTTAACGTACCTTGCGAAGCACGGAACCGCTCGGAAAAATGCCACTAGCGTTAGGCATAGACGGCGACCCATCCATGCACTGAACGCACCCAGTGTTGCTTAACCTTCGTGATCGTTTAAGATCACTCAGGCAGCCGGGGCTACGAGCGAGTTTTGGTTACTTAGCAGTCCGTTATGGGGACTTTGTTACACCCCGTATAAAGTAAAGGTTAATATGATGTTGTCATTCGGAGCCAAGAGCGCTGAAAAAATTACATGCAAAATAGTTAACCCTCTAGAAGAGCTGTGGTAGCGGAGCGGTTGAACGCCGGCTTCTCATTCGAGAGGTCGTGGGTTCGAATCTTTCTTTCGTGTTTTCTAAGTTATACATACATTTCAGCACTTGCTACGTAAATCTCCAGTCGAACTAGAACTAGTTAACCCTTAACATATAAATGGAGCCCAATTGGAAACTTTAACGTTGAACTGCCCGTTGTTCATTATAGGGACTTTGTTACACCTTGTATAATGTAAAGGTTGATGTGATATCGTCTGGAGTTCAGGTCGGAGGCAAGCATACGGAAAAAAATACACACAAAATATGTAATTCAGAAACCTCACACAACATAAACTCACGCGTGTATTCCAAAGGGGTAGGCAGAGACCAGATTAACCTTAATAATCACACCATAATCAAACCTTTACATGTAAATGGAGCCCAATTGGAAACATCGACGTTGCGATGTCCGTTGTTCATTTAACAAATTAATTACTTGTTTACTATTTACATTCGTGTGGTGTTCGACAAGACAATGGACATGCCGTTGCAATGTCGGTTGAGCTTTAAATTCATTACTTGGTAATGAAATCCCGCGAGGCTCTGGCTGGATGTAATTGTTTTACACCAACACGGCGAATCAATAAAATTGTTCCAAAATGAAATCCGAATGGGTTGTCCTTCGAGATGCCCTGTTTACACTCTGCTGGCTAGCAAAGAAGGGACTAATGAACTGTAAATGCTAACTCTGAACAATCTAAATACTTTAAGCCTACAGACTCTAAATGCTAGCTTTAGATGCGAGGGTCTTTGTGAGTCCGGACCTGTAGCTAGAGGGGATTGTGTTCCGTTTGTATACATTGTATACATTTTAGTGATTGTTTATTTATAATTAGGTTAATAAATGAATAATAATTGTAAAAAAACAATAAAACTGCTTTGCGTGTCATTCTGATGAGTCCCTATTGCTCTTTCTTTATCTAAATTTAATAAAAGAGTACCAGTGTATGCCAGCAATGTTCTGGTTCTAGTTTTAATGTTCATTCCCAACAAAAACATAATATAAAATTTTCCAAATCACGAGTCTAACCAAAGTTCTCGATTGTTCCAGACGCCAGACTGCTGAGGAGCGCGAGGCTGAGCGACAAGCGGCAAACCGGCTCATGCTGTCCCTCCAAGCAGAGGCTCTGAGCAAAGGTTACATGCCGGAGCACGCTCAGAACCCTCCCCAGCTGACCTCCCTGCACTACCAGTCGCAGAATCCACCGCCCGCGCCTCCTAGCAACACCGCCTTGAGCGCGCTACAGAACCTGCAGCCCTGGGCAGGCGGGCAGGGAGGGTTTCTAAACGCTCCACCAGGAAATCCGCCGCCGCCGCCGCCACCAGTAGCGTCACCAATTTGTTAATTTTTTTTCACCCGTGACAGGAGACTCGAGGCTAATAGGCCAGTGTTTTTGATGGGTTTAGTTGCGCTTAGACACAGATGGTTATGCGCCGCGTAACCATCGATGTGTGAAGGAACATTTTGTCATGGATAAGACTGGCCATACAGAAATCGCGCTAGGTTATCGCTAGGTTTTTGGCACGATGAAGTAAAAATATTTTTCCGAGTTGTACTTGTAAACAATTTAGCTGCACTGAGAGAATGCGTTTCCATAAAGTCGCTACGGGTTACGAGTACTTTGAGATAGCTTGAAACTATTGCACAAAAAACATTCAGATGTCATGTCAATCATAAACTGTGAATATTGTGCTCGTTGATAAAATTAAAATAATTATTGTATTAAAACTAAGAACGTAGAAATAAAATTCACGTTTCGACTGTAAAGTTAAATAATAAGGTCATAGAGTACGAGTGTTGAAATAAGTACATACATGTAATAACATATAATTTAGAAAGGTCGCTGTATTATTAATCTTAGATTTCAAGCTCAGCAATACAATACTATTCCGAAATTAATATTTTCCTCCGTTCGGCGTTTACAATACAGCGGCTTTTTAAAAACGCTCATTTTTTAGCTGCTACATGTTTACAAATTAAAGAAGTATGTGAATGATTCTCAACAGTATTAAACTATATTGTAAAAAATTTTGTACAAATTAAATGTATGATAGTACACTTACGATTAATTGTCAAGCGACAATTCTAGAAATAAGGGTCCTAAATCTTGCACCGCTCAAAACTATAGGTCTGTAGGTCCAGCCTTCGCTCTAGAATTTTACACAGTTGTACATTCCTCTTTCCTGTACAGTACTTACATTTTTTTACGTAGCCTATACCGGGTGGCATTTCAGTTTACTGCCAAACTTTAAAGGGGCTTTTTACTCATAAATATAAACAACTTTTACTATGGGGCCAAACAAATCAGAGCAAAAAATAAATGAGCTGTTCCATACATAACATAGAAGCAGTACTGCACCAAACGTATGAAACAGCTGATTTATTTTTTGCTCTGATTTGTTTGGCCCCATAGTAAAAGTTGTTTGTATTGACGAGTAGAAAGATCCCTCATAGTTTGTGAGGTGACTAAAATGACGCCTGGTAAACCCGGCGCCGGCCTTCTCTCAGTGAGAGAGTATGGGCTTGATTACGCGTGCCCACCGCGGATTGGCAATATCAAGCGCCGCACAAATACTTTTGATGATTTCTGTTTCTCGTACACTGATAACATGTTTATCTGCTATTAACAGCTGCCAGTTGGCCAAAATGAATACAAAAAAGGCTGTTAAAAGTATATTTACAGATTGTTATTATACGAGAAACCGAGGGTAAGCTGCCCTCCCAAAAGTGAAAAAAAACTGGTAGTTATGTTACTGGAAACTATTATGACAGATTAAAATGACTAAGCAACAAAAATATTAGGGGTTAAAGTATGGAATTGCCGTTTTATTGCAATAGGTTCTCTGAATTGACATAGAATCTTCATGGTTTGAGGTTTTCGAATGAAACTTTTTTCAAATGGTTTCTATGATGTTCTTTTTTTAAAAAATGTGAAACATTTGAATATCGACTTTCAATTGTTTTTGTTATTCAATTTAGACAAGAAAGATGGATACTGCGAAAATTCGAGTGATTTTTGAATACGAGTTTATTCTTATTCTTATTCTATTGCAATAAAACGGCAATTTCATACTTTAACCCCTATTATGTCTCCCTAGTGATTTAGGGCTTTCCTAAGATCTCGCTTGAATCTTTTTAAATATTATATATTTATTATTATACAAATATTATTTCAAATATTGAAACATAGTTAAGCTGCCTAACGAAGCGATAAATTTATTAAAATATATCGAAAACCGAAATGTACTGATTAACTGATCTATGTAACTGATTATCATCTTCATAATAATTTGTTGCTTTTGTAAGTATCAGTAATGATCTTCTTTGATTTAGTGTACAGGCAGCTTTTGTTAGCCTAGTAGAGTATCTTTATGTACTTTATCATATTTTTTGTATATAACGTTAAAATAGACATAATTAAAATTTATCTAATTAAAACAGTATAAAAAATTAGCAAAGTTTTCATCTGTGCTGGCGTTATTCATCGAACGTTTTGCTGGTGGATTTAATAAAATATACGAAGAAATTCTACAAAAACTTAGTTTCCTTTCATTTCGATCAATTTAGGCACCTCAACATAGAGACTGAAAATAAGTTATTATCTATGGGAATCAGTGTTATTTAAAATAAAAAATAAAAATAAAAAGAACTTTATTCAAAAGTAACAAATTTGCTTACCTATGTTAAGAGTAATAGATATATTTCTAAGATGAGCAATTCCTGAAATATGACTCTTACAGTTTATCATTATATAACAACCTTTGTTCTACGACTCTTGAAAAATGTTCGTTCGATTTCTCATCTTTTTAGGGTTTCGTACCGTAAGGGTAGAATTTGTTCAACCTATTACTATGGCATTACATTTCAGTAAGTATTTCTGTATAATAGGTTTGACAATGGGTTATTTTTGGCCTAGCTCATTCACTGTGTTGCGGAATGGCACCGAAAATTTAAACAAGGTCTGCTAAGTTCTCAGTAAAAACGGTCGGACATTAACCAGGAAATCTCAATTTCCAAGGAGAAAATCTGTAATATAACAGCTCATGATTAGTAAGTAAACGTCACGTTGATATTAAACTCTACTCAGTTATGTTACGGGCGATTTGACATTAAAAACGTAACAGTTGATTAGATATGTACCGTCGGCGGACACAATGTCATGAGCATTTTCTACCAGTTCACCGCAGGAGTTGGAAGAAATATTGATATTTAAGAATTGAACCATATTTCGTGAAATCGAACAGCTCATTCTCAATCTCCAGTCATGATATTTCGACACTTGTCCATTTGTCCAATCACATTCAACAATTTTACTTATTTACAATTTTACAAAGCAACGCATTTTGTATGTATTTGATCAAGTAGTTAAAATGGCGTAAGGGCCATTAACATTAGTCTGCTATCATCAAAAAACTATTAAGTACATTGCTTTCTGTGCATTGCATTTTGCTGTACAAAAATACAGAACTTCATACGCGTGATCTTGATGACATCTGTGTCATGCTATCTTCTGTGCCTACCAATATTATAAAGAGGAAAACTTTGTAAGTTTGTTTGTAGGGGGTAATCCCTAAAGTACTTTTCAAACATTCTTTTACCAGTATTTAGAATAGACCTTCAGGGTGGACATAGGTTAATCCGTTTACCGCAAACGTAGTCGGGGGCACTGCTAGTATTTTATGAACTTATAGAAAGCATTATCTCACACTTTTTTTAAATTAAAAACAAACTCCAACAAAAAAAAATACAAAGACACAAATCGATTTTTACAAGAAAGAGAAATAAAAACTATCTATTTCCGCCTTGGAAACGCTCCATTTAGCGTCATTTAGGGTCATCACAGCTCAGTTTAATATTTAATACCACCACTAGATGGTCGGATGTGGGTAATGACAAAATCATTATTTCAATACGTGACTGGTTCCATCCGTCCTTTAATGGTACCTTTATTATGAATGCCGCTTTTGAGAGAAAAAAACAAGTAAACGAACAATTTCGTAAACCCTATCATTTCTGCGACTAATAAACGAAACAATAAAACTTTCTAAAGCTTCTTGTATACTGATGCTTTGATGAGATAGGTTTTTAATATAATGGGCAGTCAATCAGCAATGGATTAGGAACAAATTTCGTATAACCGAGGAGAGTTTAAAATTCGATTACAAATTCAAACAATTTTAGGGTTACCGCAAGGATAATGGTATTTTAAAAATGTCGCCGGATAAAATCGATTATAATGGCTCTTTGGTCGTAGATTGGACGTTCAGTTATTTATTTAATGCAAATGGCGAAAGATTTTTTAACTTTAAACGCAAAACAAAGAAACTCGAAACGATCCACCGTAATTTTGTCTAACGAAAAATAATAATAAAAACTAATAGAAGATCGAATGTATACAACCTTTTCTTATTGGAAGTGTTTTAATTATTGATGCTTAAGTAGCGGTTTTTTATGTCCTAGTTTATTTATTCTTAACACATCGGTTAATGGATTTCTTAGAACAATTAAATAACAATATATATGGCAACGTTTTCCGAGACGTAATTTTAGCTTAAAGTAATCTTATGATTTTCTTATGGAGGTTTCCAGCTATAGCTTACGATCATTGAAATGAATAGCTTTTTCTATAATCTTACGGATAGTAACTTCAAAAAAGTCTTATTTAGCACTGTTACCTTCAAGTAACAAAATTTCTAACCTTGAAAAAACTATCTATATAGACTATGTCTCAGTAAAATTAACATACATATATAAACTCACGCCTGTATAGCAGAGGGGTAGGCAGAGGCCAGGGACTGCCACTTGCCACGATCCTGACAGATCGCTTTCTCTTCCTCAACATTCATTAGTCGTTGCATGCACGCACGTAATTAAGTAACACATTTTAATGCCACTTTCTCTTGTTAAACATAGGAAACGTGATTGGATTAGACATCTAAGCGTTATTTTATAGCAGAAACCATCTTTTTCAGAGCTGTTTATTAATGCATAAAAAAGGACTCTTTTTAAAAAAGAGCCTGAAAATTAGTCCTTCTTTTCATAAATCAAAAAGGATAGTTAAAAATTTAAAAAATATATGCTGACATTAAACGAATTTGTGTCAAAACTTTCCAGTGAGTTTTTTTATCGCGTGTTTGCTGTCGCATAATAAGTTTCCAAATTCGTAGCAAGGGCACGTCTCGGGAATCGAACCTGAGACAAAGTTGTGGTAATAGCGGTAGCGTGAGCGACTAAACCACGGTGGGCGGTGGTGAGTACCTACATTGGGTCAAAGTGGATTGGCGGCGTGCGGAGAGTGAAATAAACGTGGCCTAGTAAATAAAATATGCTTCACCTTTTCAAAAAAAAATCTTTGTTGCCGAGTCTCATATGGTTCTAAAGATGAATGTGTTAAACACAATATGGTCTACTTTCTTTTTAATGTTCAAGTTCCGTCCAGCTTTGGAAACCTCTAAGCGAAAGAGGTTTTTTGTCAGCATCGTGGCAGGTGGGATACTCTGGTATCTGTCTACCCTTTTGGAATACAGGTGTGAGTTTATGTATCACTAGATACTTTTTTATTGTATTAACTGTCAAATAATAAAAGTTACGGTTAAAAGTTACTAAAGTGAAATGGCGAAAAAAGTATTAGCCACACAAATTTTTCATGCCCGCAAATGTATGAAACAGCTGATATTTTTTGCGATTCCATAATTAGTCCTGTAATAAACCCTGTAGTTTCAATAAAGTAGTCAATCCACTCATTCCAACTGTACGTAAGAATCGCAGGTCGACAAGCGCACGTTTTGTGCAGCAATTTACGTGGCACGTCACGTCAATTGTCTCAAGCAATTATTCGCCTTCGAATCGAAACAATAAGGGCTATGATTGATAGTTTGCCCCAATTAGAGGCAACATTTGAAGCGAGGTGTCATTTCAGAAGTTGTTTTTGCTTCTTTTTCAAGTTTTAGTTTGATCAGGGTTGTTAAAAAAACTCCACCAACATGAAACTGGTTAATGGCCTCAGTTTGTGTTTTTTCCCTGTTTTTGATGTCCTCAAAACCAAAGCACAGGGTATTCTAGTTTGGGACCAGGACAAGTGTTTGTGTTCACTGGAAGTCATTATTGTTATTTTGGGTTTGCTGTTGGTTAAAAACGCCTTAAATCCTATGAAATATTTTTTTATGTTTTTCAAGTATCAGGGTAGTTTGGCGACCCGCCCGACCCTGGTCTTGCTGCTGCTGCTGGTCTTCTTACTGACCATCGTCCAGTTCTTGGCCGCTACAGTAACTGACCTGGTCCTTCTGCTTTCATCCCGCCTCACCAGGAAATTATTTATGGGAGAAACATGATTTAACACATTAATAGAAACAAGCGCTACTTGTACGACCCTCCTTGAGTCGGGCGTCATTTACCAATACCGCAACCTGTATAGGTTGCAATAAATACCATGATAGTAGCATGCAAGCTACCTGCAATAGCAAATGTCGGCAAAAAACCTTCCGTAGTACAGGATACTATGCACTATGCGCCGGCCGCTAGCACGAAAGTGCTTAAAGACCATTCATAAATTACATCACACGTTAAGAGGGGCGGGAGGAGGCGGGGTAAAGGGGTCGACATGGTGTGACATTGTGAGACAAGGGGTGGGAGGGCTCCTAAGTTTTGTGATGTCACATTTCAAAAATATAATTAATAATTCATTGTTTTGTTAATGTTTTAAAATGTTTGACATTATTGTGATATTGATAAAATAAAAATTTCATCATAAGCAGCCTATATACGTCCCACTGTAGGGTACAGGCCTTCTTTCAGAGAGAGAGTGTGGGCTTAATCATCACGCGTGCCCACCGTGGATTGGCGATTTCAAGCAAATATTTGTAAAATAGGTGTAAAATTGCAAAATATGTGACGTCACACTAGGGAGGGGGTCTCACAAATGTGACCAACTGTGACAAGGACGGGGGAGGGGTCAACAAATCACGAAATTAGTGTGACGTACCTACTTTATGGATAAAGTGTTGCTCAATGTTTAGTAACTTATATTAACAGTTAGCACATAACTATTACACATAACAGTACACATACTATATCAAATACAAAGAAAAACATAAAAAAACCGGCCAAGTGCGAGCCGGCCTCTCGCACCAAGTGTGCCGTACCATTATCTATACAACATTAGACAAATATCGAATTTGAGAACAGCGCCATCTATAGAAACCAACAAGAAGCGTTTAACATTGACATTATTATAACGACATGACATCGGCGCTGTGAAGGTTACATAGATGGCCGCTAGATGGCGAGCGCTGTCTTCAGACAACGTTTGTTGTATGGGAGCCCCCCTTAAATGTTTATTTTATTCTATTTTCAATACTTGTCGTTATAGCGGTCACAGAAATACATCACCTGTGAAAATTTCAACTGCCTAGCTATCATGGTTCAAGAGATACAGCCTGGTGACATACAGACAGACAGATGGACAGACAGACACACAAACCTACAGTAAAGTCTTAGGAATAGGGTCCAGTTTGGCACCCTTTGGGTACGGAACTCTAATAAACATCTAAAAGTAATTTTATATCTAGCATTACAAAGCGGTATGAAACGGTTCACACAGTCAAACAAATAAATTCCACACAACACAATCACATGCCCTGGTCCCAAACTAGGATGCCCTGTACCACTATAGTAACCAGACAAGGACATCACAAACATAGAAAAACACCCAGACTGAAGCCATTGGTACAAATGTATGTAATAGTTAAAAAGTTAGATAACTCTTTATTGCACACCAGTGATTTACGGAGATAAGGTACTTAAGCCGACTTGCACCACGTGGTCCACCAATATTCGCTTGAATGATCATTTTTCTTTCATTAACAGTAAAAATTTGCTTTTTAGGGTTCCGTAGTCCGACAAGGAATGCTTATAGTTTCGCCATGTCCGTCTGTCTGTCTGTCCGTCCGCGGCCTAGCGCAAAGTCCGGTGGTACTAGAAAGCTATAATGGTATGTGTATACATATTTATCACGCCGAGAAAGCTAAAGAATAAAATGTTGGATTTTTTTAACTGTACCTCCCCTAACATGAAAAGTGGGATGATTTTTTTTCTCGTCTACTCCAGCATGTGGGGCATCTGGCCATGTTGGTTTGGTCGTTGAAAGGTATTGTGGGTGTAAAAAGATAATTTTTTTTATTTAGGATTCCATTTGCGAAAAGCAAATTTTTGTCCGAGTAGGGCGTCGCCCCCTCTCCTGTCTAAACGATTGATTGTAGAAATGTGAAAAAATTCAGGGTAGTAGCACATATAATGAACTTAAAAGGAAAAGTATCACGGCTAAATAGGCTTTACTAGTTAACGAGTAATAGGGTACCAACTTATAAAAGTAAAATTTCGTACAAAATCCATTGAAAATTACTTCGATGAAGTTGTTAGTTCTGTTCCTAACCTAACCTAACCTAACCCTCTTTCTACAGAACCCTACATAGTGCGTGACCCAACACGCACTTGGCCGGTTTTTTTTTTTTTGCTGATAATCGTATTTTAGATTGAAACATAAGTAGGATCCTTTTTATTCGAATCCCACGTGAAATAGACGACACGATCTCGAGTAGGCACGAATACTGAAACCTGAAAAAACCCTGTGTTCGATTCAAATAATTCGACGTCTCTAATTACCGCTTTAGTAGCGTGAGGACATGTGACGTCACTATCATCACGTCAATAAAACTTTAGCGCCAATCCGCCTGTCAACAGCCCTAGGCCGCCCGCGCTCGGGGGGATCCAGTTTACTCCAGCCATAATTAGTTTCAGTTACCGCTTAATTACTTTCTAAATACTTGATTCGCTTATAAACCGCCACAACTTTAACCCCCTGTTTCTAGCACAGCGACTTCCTCATTAGTCTAGTGGCTAATTCGCTGGACCATAGAAACAGAGGTAGTGGGTTCGATTCCCACTGAAATCCGCTGTACTTGATTTGTACAAATAGCCTCAGTCTGGGTGTATTTTCATGTTTGTGATGTCCTTGTCTGGTTACTATATATAGCACAGGGTATCCCAGTTTGGGACCATCGTTCCCAAGTTTTTGGGGAAGTGAGTTATGTTACCTCTTAACGTTAAGGATCTCATTGTTTTTGCCTAAATAAAGTATTTGTATTTGTGCTACGGTAACCATGCTACGAGATCATACCCCTTCACTGGCAAATATATCCAGAGTGTAGCCATTTTCACGAATCAAGTACGGCGGCTTCAAGTCAAGTGTCCTAACCGCTACACCAGCGAAACAGTAATTTAGTATTATTTTAGTATAGCATTACAAATACTTACTATATACCTACATAAGACACATTAAGAGTATACATGTAACACATCCGAGCGAGTATTTCGGTACACCCCAGTCCTAGTCAAGTGTTGACGGCGCTGAATATTTGAACACAAGACGGTTAAGGTCAGCTCGCAGTATCCGTCACTGTCAATTTACAGTTTAAATTTACGAGAGTTTATTTCATTTTTTGTGCCCACAGGGAAGAGGGAGTAAAAGCCTTATCGAATACTCGGCGGGGGCTGTAAAATAATTCGGAGCGAACGCAGAATTTTTCACATTTGAAAACTTGATTCGTTAAATATTTAGGAGGCGGAGCGGTCGATTGTTTTTTGTTTGACGTGTATTGGCTACCCTATTTAGAGGTTTTTGCTTTTCTCCGTTTCGGGGGCTAAAATGAGATATGCAAAAGATTCAAAATTAGATTAGGATGACATTTTATTTATGCTATAAAGTCATAAAAAAACTCATGTGAAAGGTGTAAGGTGACGACCTTAGCATAGAGTGTACCTCTCATACCTACCTGGAGGTAGGCAGAGGTTTGTGGCAAGTGGCAAACCTCTCAAAATTACCTCTTGGGATACAGGCGTGAATATATTCGTCCGCCATATTGCCATTGTATTTTTTTTTACTTATGTGCAATAAACGTATTAATAATAATAATAATATATGACCTCGGCCAACCAGGTAATCTGGCAGACATTATGATTCATTGTGAATTATTAATAAGAATCGCTCGTAGCCCCGGCTGCCTGAGTGATCTTAAACGATCACGCAGGTTAAGCAACACAGGGCGCGTTCAGTGCATGGATGGGTCGCCGTCTATGCCTAACGCTAGTGGCATTTTTCCGAGCGGTTCCGTGCTTCGCAAGGCACGTTAAGCTGTTGGTGCCGGCTGCCGTCGATAGATGGCAGTCGTGAAGCCAAGTCAGAGGCCTAAGGGCGGCTTGACAACTTCTGACAGTAGACGAGCCACTAGTCTACAAGCCTCCACCAATCCGGACTTGGCCCCCGTGGTGGAGTATGGCCTATACCTTCCTCAGGGAAGAGACCCGTGCCCCTCGGTGGGAACAAAATGGGTTGATGATGATGATGATGAATAATAATAATAATTCATATCATTCAGCTTTGGTCAATATGTAAAGAAACTGTTTAAAGAAGTCGAAAGCAATAATGGTTTTCAAGTTATTTGCTTTTTCTGCGTTATTTATTCATCTCATTTACTTAATAATAATATCAATCCCTATTATAAATTTCTTGGCTTTGATTTTGCTTTGTTTACACTCACATAAAAGTCTAATAAAACAAATATACATACTTTAAAGATTTTTATCAACGATTTGCTCACATCTAGGCAACTTGTATCTGACACAGAGACACAATCGAATAGGTTGGTGCGATAACATCATCATCATCGCCCTTCAACACTAAGCACAGTTCATGAATAAAGAAAATATTGTTCGTAATTCGCTGACCCTTTTCATATCAAACAATTTCGTCTCTACATTAATCCCTTAATAATCTGCCACACTATCACGAACCATCAGATATCCGTGCGAAACAACCACTGAACCAAACCAGGTTTCACTGCCCTCTCTTTGCAAATAAATTTCTGGGTGTCACGGTTCTTTATAAAGTGGTTCAGTAAAGGTATCCCTAAAATGTTAAGGTCTCAAGAGACAAATCATAAATGCTGGAAATCGTCACGCGCTATGTGAACATGTTGGCTGATCCCACGCTTGAAAACTCTAGAGAATCATTTTGTTTTAGAACTGTAGTGTTGTGAAAGAAGTATTTGTGGATATGGCTATCTTACGGCCGGTTTCTGAATTAAAAATTGCACTAATCGCGTATATTAGCCCCAGTCGGCCGGTGACGCTGAATCGCGCAGACTCGGCTCCAATCGTCTTCAAACTCTAGAAACTCCTGTAAGTTTTCACATCTATCGTGTGGTCACAAACAGACATCCTCCTTGTATCTGACACTAGAAAAATTTGAAATCAAAAGCTGCAAACGACAATATCATAAAGTGAGGCAGCGATCCCGTAACAAGCCAAACACATGGCCAAATCATCAGATAAGTCAATACAAACAGAATTACACCAAAACAATAACCATGGCTTGCAGACTCGACGACAGAGTAACTCGAACAGAACTCCTACTCCGAAATCTATATCTATCTATCTAATACCTTTAAACGAGCAATTCTTGTATATAAATTAGTGTGCAGGGGGTTTCGGCTGCGGTAAATCGATGTACCTTGGTTTCATTTTTAGAAAACGTCGATTTATCCGTGTTTTCAGGAAATGAAAAACTGCTACAATATACATACAATATAAATTTTGCCACCACCTACAAGGTTGTAGTAGCTCAGGTAGGAAATCGGGCTGTCCCGAATCCAGAAGACCTCGGTTCGAGGTTCCAGTTCTATTGTTTTTTTTCCCTATTTTCTCTTTTTTTTTCATTGTATCTAAATATAATTTCCAAAAACACGATTAACCAACAAAAAATACTGAGCAAAGCTCGGTCATCCAGGTACTATTTAGTAAATCTCAGTCGTGGAATAATAGTAAAGGACATGTATAAAACTGCTGCAAAAATGAGAAAAACATCATAGAACAAAAGTCATGTTTGTAGGCTGGAAACCCCGAACCGACTGCAGTAAAGTTTAAATAAACAATTTTTTTATTGGCATATATTTCATTGGAACCTTACATTTATAGCAGTCACAGACGACGGCGTCAATATATGCGATTTAACAGACTTCAAAAAAGGAGGAGGTTATCAATTCGACGCGTTTTTTTTTTTTTTTTGCTATGTTCCTCCATAACGCCGTCAAATCTTAACCGATTTCGACAATTATTTTTTTGTTTGAACAGGTATAACGTCCCATTGGTCCAAGTAGTCGGTACCCAGTTTCAAGACCAGCACATATATTTTTGGCACCGGCTCCAAATTATACTTCTACAATACCTACATGTATAAATACTTCTAATTATTTAAATTATTTCTAACTTTTTAGTGCTGTAGTGTTTCGAAGTCGGTTTTTATTTTTTATTTAATTTCAATACAATTTCCAATATGCAACCCGCGTCCTCACGCGACTGCGGTCGGATCTAGTATGGAACAAGACCATCATGACCTTTAAAACATAAACTCCACATAGAGTACATCAACAAATGAGATGGATTGCGATGATTTACGACTCCGGCACATGTCAAAGGGACAGTATTTTTTTGCATCAAATTAAAAAAAACAGACTTTAGTAACCTTCATCTGAATAAACATTTTTTACTTTACGTTACATGCAATTTTTTAGTATGTCCTATCTTCATCATCAGCCACTTGACGCCCACTGCAGAGCGCAGGCCTCCCTCGTGGTTTTCATAACCATGAGGGGTTTTGCCATAATCGCCACGCTTGGCAGGCGGGTTGGCGATCGCAGTATGCAGTTGGAATCTCAGGAAGACGCTGCTGCCCGTCTCCTGGTAATTTATTTCCTTAGTCGCCTTCTACGACATCCACGGAAGGAAATGGAGTGATGCTATTCTTAATCCGGCGCCGCACGGAACGTACTATCGACGGATCCGACGGATGTCCTACCTACCATACTATAATAGAAATGGACTATGTTCTTCTGTCACTTGTATAGTGCTTCCCTTCCACCCTGTTTTTATTAAACCCATAAACTCGCCCTGACCCCGCACAAAAGCACAATCATACGCTTTTTTTTTAATTCCCAAAAGGATAACAAGTGGGCCTTCATAAACTTGTTTAACGGTGTCTGATTCTGCAGGGTGAGTAGTAAAAATGTTGTCGATAACATTACACCGGATATTAAAATAATAGCCCTACTGGGATCTTTTATATGACTGCCAAACAAATATATTTAGTTAAAACTTAGATGTTTGATAAACACAGTTTTGTAAATAATTCGTGTAGGAAGACTTGCACCACTGCTTAGATGCCATTCGACTTTTGTGTGGAAGAATTTTAGTTAAATGCTGTTTAAGCCACATTTCACAAAGTGGTGCCAGTCGGCCTTAGTTTCGTAATAAACAAACCTCATCTAGAATATTACGAAACTAGGATTTTGTTCTAATTTTTAGTGCACTACCGACAATTTTTAGTGCACATTTTATTCGCATTTGAAACTGTGTATTTAGATAAAATCATTCTGGTTCTGCCGTCATCGTCATCGGTGGGCAGCCCACCGCTGCCCACTGCTGGGTGTAGACTTTTCCCTCTTTTCGGCTTTGCCGTAGCACCACCTAATCAATAATACCTGAACTACATTTTGTTCCTACTGTAGAGAGAGTTTAAGAATTCCTTTCCACTTTTTGCTAGAGGCTCAAACCTTGATTGATTGAAAAAATCTTTATTGCACTAAAAAAATAAATTTTGTGCAAAGCCGAGCTTAATACTAGATAGTATTTTCTTCCAGCTAACCTACGTTGATGTGGAGAGTCGATGGGGTAGTTAGTGCCAGAGAAAATTATGGGAGTAATACAGAAATAGATACAAAGACTGGTTGATAGACTTATACGAGATTATTATAATTTAACTACACATACCGTAATAAAATATGATATGATACTAAAAAAAACCTATTAATTGCGACCTACATACAAATGATAAATATTACTTAAATACAGATAGCCTAATAATATATATATATATCGATACTGGATATCTCTATTGAAGTCCACAGTAATGCTCATGAACTTTAATCTTAAACACGTCGACGGATGGAGCCTGGCGAAGTTTAGAGGTAGAGCATTCCACAGACAAACCGCCGTCACAGTGAAGTAATTCAAATATGCCGCCATATTTCGCTCGGGGATATCAAGAAGGAGGTCTTGGCATGGACGCTGAAGGCGACAATTGAAAAACATACAGACATAGGGACGAACTAACGGTCGATGTAGTGTCGAACGGCAAAGAATTAAGACCCTCCGTAGAGTGTGCAAAGCTCAGTGTGATCCCTTGGGATTACTCGCGCTAACTAGCCCTTTATTGATTTGCAATGCCAAAGCATACTAACCTTTACCACATAAGATATACAGTGCAAACTTGCTTGTTTATACTCTCGCATTTAGGGCGTTTTGATAGTTGACAGCCTAATTGCGTCGTTGCAGTCAGAGTTGTACTCTATGCCTAATGTGTTGGCGAGTAACTTTGTCTGACAATAGTGGAAGTTGTTAGTGCGTTTTGGAACTAAAGAGCTGGCGTGATTCCCATAATCTGTTATGTCGGTATAGTGAATTTTGCACTTGACTGTAGGTGCTATTACATCGGGATGCACTCAGTGGGTAATGGCTTTAGATATCATTACGCAGAAGGTCATCCTCAGTAAAAAGGGAAATAACACCTAAGTACTATAGGAATTCATTCTATCAAGCCAACTCCAAGTGCTTGTCAACAAATGCTCAAGGCAAATACAGGAGATCTTCTGACCAAGGACTATCACTAACGCAGAACTCTGGTGGAATACTGAACAAATTCGGATAGAAAAGTAAATAAAGTGGCGATGGATATGGCGTAAAATGTGAATATCCGATAACATTAGAATCCATTTTTTCTATAAAATTATGCCCTAATGGAACAAGAAAGAGGAGACGTTCTAAAATCACACGAAGACGTTCAGTCCAGCAGGAACCCACCAGTATCAGGATAAATATGAATGAACTTAAACTGAAGGCGCAAAATCGGCTACCACAGAAGTCTGTTTTGAGTGCCCTATGTTCCTACTAAGGCATAACTGGAACAGATGATGATGATGATAGGAATTCAGGTTTATCCTTTTTTTTTGTTATCCCTGCACGTTAGCACAACACGTACAGTTGACAGCACATCAACCTTTACATACAGTGTTTTCTGTCGATCTCTATCTTTCGATCTAACTATAAGTGCACTCTTATTAGTTATCTACTTTAAGAACGACTATGCAACAAAAATGTAAAGGTTTACCTGCTGTCGAATGTTCTTACCTATCTTAAGTCTTATCTTCGCTTAATGAATGCCATAATGTGAGTGAGATAGAAGTGTGACTTTTTTGGCCAAGTGGCCTATCTGTACCTTGCAACTCTGTCTATAATGGCTAACATCTTGTCCAAAGCTCTATAGAAGGGGTGGGCGTGAGCCAAATGCGATGAAACTGTATTTAAGAGGTCCCAGTGCGATTATGACACTATTGTATTGTCTGATGTCTTATTTTCGCATGGGTTTCAGTTGAATTTCTCACGGCCGTTTGGTTACGAGTGATAGTTTGGTACAAGTAGCACAATGAATGGATTGTGTATTGTTTTGTTCTGTTATGCAAGTTAATCTTTTGTGAAATTGTGGGTCGAAACAAATGTATGGACTAAAAGGTCTTTTAAAATTCCGCAGTTTATTCTGAATACTATTTGTCATAATTTCATTGTCAGGAACAGAGAGGGTGGTATGTAATCAAATTAGGTACGTTCCAATCTAGTGTTGCTGCAGATGCAATCAATCGATATTTATTTCAAATTTAATAATAATAACTTCCACACATCACAATCACTTTTCCTGGACACAAATTAGGCAAAGGCAAGGACATCATAAACATGGAAACATACCCAGACTGAGGTCATTTGTTTAGCAGGCTCCAGTGAGAATCGAACTCACGACTATGGGAGATGGGATAACAATCTGTCAATCCAGAGATATTTCGGATGCCGGGGCCGGCAACACTGATTGTCTATGGGTGGACCCCCCGCACTAGTATTTTTATAATTGCATATTGTCTGTGGTCAGATGATACTTGTGAATCTTGTGATCAAACCCAAAAAAATACCACATTTTTTGGGTTTGTTTTTTTTGATCCACAGATAAATTAATATGTGTACCCTACGCCGTTTCTCCTTGGAAGCTATCCTACATTTTCTATCAGAAAATATTACATTATTTTCTATTGCCGTAATTTTGATCATTCAAACACTTAAAATTAAGCAAAAACCCTTCGCATTGTTATGTCCTCCTATTACTTTTATTATCGCAATCGCAATCGTGAATCGATTATAATTCAATCAGAAACAAATAAAATACTATCTAATAACCAATTCTCGCTGACCTCCGATTCAAATTACTGGCTAATGGCCGAAGTATGAATTACGAAAGCTCCACTTAGATTGGACGTACTTGCTGGGTAGTAAAATTATGAGCAACAAAAGAGAAGCGTTAAGCTGAATTGGCTAGGGTTGGTTGGAGTATAGTAATGGACTTATAGGTCCTGTAAGATTGGATCTGGTCCGTATTAATACCAATGAGACGCTCTTATAGCTAAATACAAATTAATGAGCTGCCGAAAAGATACTGTTTAAAAAAAAAAACAAAGTTATAAAAAAAACAAAAACTTTCAAAACACTACAGCGCTAAAAAGTTATAATAGTTATTCTATAAACGTTATAGAATACCTTTAAATTAGAAGTAAGTATACATATAGGTATTGGAGAAGTATAATTTGTATTCGGTGCCCAGTTTCATGATCAGCACATATATTTGCACCGACTCCAAATTATACTTCTACAATACCTACATGTATACGTACTTCTAATTTAAAGGTATTCTTTTAAATTATTTGTAACTTTATAGTGCTGTAGTATTTTGAAGTTGATTTTTATTTTTGTGGAAGAAAAAAATCAAGTCCCTTATATACAACCATAATTTACACTACTTAATTCTTTGCTCTAAAATTTGAAGTTCTCAATTTCCATCTCCGAAAGTCTTCACCAGAACATATTAGCCAAAAGATGGGCCCCATTAGGCCCTATTTACTGCTGTCCATTGAAGAGTGTTTATCTTTGGACTGAGAATCACAGGCTAAGTGATCTATTTATAGCGCGGCGGATTCAGCTAAGATGGGCCACATTTTGAAAACTTGGCGACGTCTTCGAATGGAATATCCCACAGTGTCTGAAGACGAAGACTTCTAACCCGTGTGAGTATGAGGGTGAAATAGGAATAATAGAAAATAGTTGTCAGTTCAATTCTACGCTTTGAATATCCAACTTAAATAATATTGATTTCAGAATCAAAACTACGGCACCAACACAGCAACAACAACAGCCCAGTGAGTTACGCACCAGCACACACAGGACTAAAGCTGGGGTCTGACAGACCCCCTCCCACCGAGCTCTTGTAATAAGTTAATTGTCGCTACACAGGGGTGCTGGATTATTGGTTATTCGTTTTATATCTGCTAGGGAGGTTGGAACGGGATTTCGTTTTGTATTGGTAAATCAAGTTCGCTCGGATGAAGGAAAAATAAGTGCAAAAGCGAGCAAAAACAATAAGCCATATTAAGTATCCACATACGAGATATGGGGAAAAATTGCCACTGAATAGGTTCCACGCGGCGGATATTGCAGACGTGGTCGGCCAAGGTGGAGATGGCGGAACGATGTCTCAACCCTCAACCTTCTTGCCCAGGTGGGAGACGACAGCTTAAAACAGGGAAGAGTGGAAAATCACGGGGGACGCCTTTGCCCAGCAGTGGGACGCAAACACGGTTAACTAAAAAAAAAAAACGACATATTGATAAACTAAAGTAAATCATGAAAGGTTTCTTTTTATTATCGACTAGCTGTTGCCCGCGACTTCGTTCGCGTGGTAATTTTGATTACAACAAAGGTAATAACGAAGGTAATAACGTAAAAACGAAAAAAAGAGTTTTGCCTAATTTTGAAAAAATTGCCTATGTGCTAATCCAGACTATAATCTATCTCTGTGCAAAATTTCATCCGAATCCGTTCAGCGGTTTTTTGCGTGAAAGAGTAACAAACATCCATCCATACATACAAACTTTCGCGTTTATAATATCAGTAATGATTACTAAATCACTTCCAGTAAGTATCCAACCGCTGTTTCCAATTCCAGGGGTACAGGTATGTATGTTTCTATAATTAAAAGCTTGAAATTCTCATTGAATTTTTTTTCATTTTTAATAAAATGTTTCCCAACCGCTCTCACAATCTTGTAATACAATCTTCCTATGGTTCCCAGTTGCTTTCACAATGTTTTCGGACCACCAGGCTGGTGGTCTGCCAACCTAGAACCAAAGGACAAAGTAGAAAAAAAGGACCGGATGAGTTTGCCGAAGAAGAGAAGAGAAGAGACCTGTGCCCAACAGTGGGCTCGGTTTTTGGGCTGATTAGATTCTTCGTCGTTCTCACATAACTGAGGATCGCAATCATGGGTCGCTTCTCACAGCGAACGATTTGCCGCCATGTGGACCGCCTGGTACATGCTGATAGATCTTACAATATGACGTAAAAAAAAAGAATTTGAAACTTTTAATTTTCTGTATTTTTTAATTTTATTTGTTTTATTATTAACTAAAAATCAACATCTTGTATATATCCGATCTCACGGGCCGTACGCCCAAACCTAGCAACTAAAATTGCAATAAAATTTAATTACCATTTGACATATTATAGTCAAACGCATCGTTCCCCGAGGACTAAGTTTGTTCATCATCCATCCTATAGTCCAGTCGCTGATAAAAACAGAATGACACCTTCTACATAGTTGCTCAGATTGAGAAAGAGTAAAATAATTGATTAAAGAATATTTTTTGAAAAAGACAAAAAACCTATGACTGTACCAATGATAAGGCACCGGAGGGCATGAGTGCTCAAGAGGGCATGGGTGCTTGCTCGGGCCTGCAAGAGATGTAAATTGTTTCAGCCAGATGTCGCTGCCTGTACGTAATACAGAGAAGTTTGTAAAGCGGTTCAAAATCTCGTCGATGCCTGCACTTGCCCATTAGCTCTGTTGAGAGAGCGCTGGCACGGTTAGCCAGAGGTTGCGGGTTCAAGTCGTGGCATGGGTGGAATTTTGAGTCTCTAAAAATTGTCCTCAGCACGGATTAGTGTAACAAAAAGAATATAACACAAAGGAGTGCCTTGGGGGAGGCCTATGTCCAGCAGTCGACGAGTACAGGCCAATTGATTGATTGATCATAAAACTGATCAGAAAGTACTTTTGTACTTCATCAATTTTAGGGTCCAGCCCACTTTCAAGTCCTCCTCGTGAGACTCGGGTTTTGGATTCGCTGGCTTTCTATTTCCTAAACTGCTGCATTTTGCTGTTGGCGGAACTTTTTAGGACTCCGTACCTTAATTGTTCGTAACTCTAATACTAAGACACCGTCCGTCCGTCCGTCCGTCTGTCACCAGGCTGTATCTCATGAACCGTGATAGACAGTTGAAAATTTCACAGATTATGTATTTTTGTTGCCGCTATAACAACCAATACAAAAAACAGAATAAAATAAATATTTAAGGGGGGGCTCCCATGCAATAAACGTGATATTTTAGTCATTTTTTGCTCGATGTTTATAACGGCAACAGGTAGACCCTTGAAATATTCAAATGTTGTATAGATAATAGTACGGAACCCTTCGTGCGTGACTGCGACTCGCACTTGGTCGTTTTTTTTCCTTCTCTTACACTACACTTCTCAATATTTTTAATCTGCACTTCGCTCTCCTGAAGCCTTTGTTTGCAGCCTCACTAACACTCCTCAGTCTTTTTAATATGTGCTTTGCTATCCCCAGGGCTCTCTTTTCGGACAGACTGAACGTTGTCTATCTCCTTCATCTATGATATGATAGTCCAGGGGCCCTAGGTCGGGAGCGTGCTGTGTGTGACGAATTAAAAAGGGAACAAGTTGATAAATAAATTATTGTTTAATTGACTATGTTTGTTGCGCGGCCAGGAAGGGTTGGTTTTTTTAGTTGCTGCCCCGGGGAGCGTAAGTGGAGATTGATATGTCGCACTTGTTTGCTAAAATAGGGGCCGAGCTCAGATGTACTTTATATATAACTTTTTATCTCCCTTGTTGGTTAAAGTTTGTTGCGAGGTGTGGACCCAAGCCCGGATTCTTTTTGGTATATTTCTTTTACGTCGCTCAACGCTACACTATAAGTAATGTATACAACGTGTTATTAAAATAACGCGAAACTTTTGTATCGTTACTTATGGTAGTAACTTTCAATAAGGATAAGTTTGAAATTCTCAATTTATTTTTCATACAAACTCACCGCGTCAAATTTCAAGATTGCATTGAAAAGAGAAAACCGGACAACTGCGAGTCTGACTCGCTCACCGAGGGTTCCGTACAGATTTGTAGGTACTTAAATATTGTTAATAGTTTAGGAATCGAGTCTCGCAGTTTTTTCCAAGCCTTTCCCAATCTTCAAGGACAATTTTTTTATGATTTCATTACAAATTTATAGTTTTCAGATTATTTTCCTGTACTTGTATCTAGTATAAGACGACGATTACTTGCCAAATTTCATAGTTCTAGGTCAACGGAAGGTACCCTATAAATTTTGATTCCCATAAGCGTCGAAATATACGTTTGTTACGTTAACTTAGAAGTTTTCACAGCTTCAAGTAACTGTAAACTTGATTATATGGTTTTAATTTCAACTCGATACCTTCACGCGTTCCTGAGATAAAGGGTCTTGACAAACAGACGGAACGGATGGACGGACACAACAAAGTGATCCTATAAGGGTTGCATCTAAACTTTCTTTTTGGAAGTGGTTTTATTATCAATTCTGTAGAAACTTCAATATAACATGTTACCATAATAACAAAGAATGTGTTAATTAACAAATGAAAGGCTTAAAAATGTGGAAGCCTGAAAATGTCATAGGTATCAATCATCCAGTACTCACTAGAAGCTGCGTAAATAAAATTAATTACAGTAAATTAAAAATAATAATATGAGAAGGACGAGGCGTAGACGCACGCAAGTGTTAATCATACAGGGTGTAATTAAATCCCTACCTCTAAACAAAAACGGCGGGTTCTACTCATCACTACAAACAACGGACTTCAGTCACTTCAAAATAGCAAAAGAACTTGTCAGCTGTTTTATACTACAGTTAAAATATCATTGAAGTTAATGGAACATGTGATACTTCTTTACGAATATCTACAGTCTAATTGTGAATTCTCGAGACTTGTAACTAATTATCACCCATTTAGTCGAACAAAGACATTGTCTCTACAGTAAGTACCCGATCGAAAACCTTTCTGCAATCATCTTCCAGTTTAAACAGTTAAGAAGGCAAAAACAAAAAGCTCATTAACACCTGATGCGAGTTAAAATGGTTATCCCCATCACATTATTAATTAGCTCACAAACTGACATTCTGTCACAGAACACTCACAGAATACCCGCACCATTCATCATGGCTTCCAAATCCACCATGGCCTATCTACAGATAGCGCAGGACAGGAGCTTCTTTAGCGTTTATTTGTTGGTTATTTCATGTATGTCTCCTCATTGGTCTTCCATCTCGATCGGTCTGCGGCAAATATAGTTCAGGTTGGCCAACCTGGATCATTAGGTTAACACATGGCCAGAGAGAAACCTTGATGTCATCAGACCATCGCACATGTGGTGTATCTATACTCTATGCTCCGGTTAGACACACACAAAACATCGATATGATGTTAAAAACCTATCAAGAGGTTGGGAGAGCGCTGGCACGGTTAGCCAAAGCTCGCGGCAAGGGTGGAATTTTTAGCCTCTAAATAGGTTTTAAAAATTGTCCTCAGCACGGGTTAGTGCAACAAAAATAATATAATCGATATGGTGTTTGATTTTGATGAAGTCACGTAGGTATTTACCATTATTATTATTACTATTATTATACTTTATTGCACACCCAAGAATAGAAGAGAATTACTCGTAGAAATGGCATATCCATCATCATCATCATCAGCCATTTGATGCCTACTGCAGGACACAGGCCTCCTCCGTGGTTTTCATAACCATGAAGGGTTTTGCCTAATCGCCACGCTTGGTGGGCGGATTGGCGATCGCAGTATGCGGTTGGAATCTCAGATAGACGCTGCTGCCCGTCTCCTGCTAATGTATTGCCTTAGTCGCCTTCTACGACATTCACGGAAGGAAATGGAGTGACCCTATTCTTAATCCGGCGCCACACGGAACGATGGCATATCACAACACATGAAACATTACATTGAAGATGAGATGCATTCATGATATATCTCACATAGTGACGGACAATGGTATGGATGATAAAATTACAGTTTTCAGAACAGAACATCGAATAGTAACGCATATTACTTCATATGCTATTGGATGTATATTACTAGTCTTCAGTGTCTGTTTCATTCTCTGATCTTCCCTAAGGATACCCATGCAAGCTGAATATTTCGGCCAATTTTTCGTGTCGGAGGATTTGTCCAAGGCAAGAGGGTGTAGCGCATAAAAATGTGGATAGACAACCAAGGAGATGGACTAACGATCTAGGGCCCTATTTTCTAACGTCTTTAGTTGACTGTCCTAGGATTCATTTCTTTTATTACACAGCAAAATCCAAAATATATGTAACAATAACACATTCACAAAGGTTTCGTCCACAGTGTCAAAGTAAAAAATTGATGTAGAATGTTAGATGAGGTTCCGTGTGGTGCCAGATTAAGAATAGCGTCACTCCATTTCATTCCGTGGATGACGTGAGCTTTAATCAGAATCTGAATCAAAAGATAATGAAATCCTAATTTGGGACCAGGACATGATTATTCCGTGTGGTGCCTGATTAAGAAAAGCGTCACTCCATTTCATTCCGTGGATGTCGTAGAAGGCGACTAAGGAAATAAATTACCAGGAGACGGGCAGCAGTGTCTTCCTGAGATTCCAACCGCATAATGCGATCGCCAACCCGCCTGCCAAGCGTGGCGATTATGGCAAAACCCTTTATGGTTATAGAAAACCATGAGGGAGGCCTATGTCTGTTTGAAATTCTTTGAAACATCTGTTTTACTCTATCTTACGCTGTTGTCATCAGTATTAACGTTAATAATGAGATAAAAGTTAATAAACGAGGCGTGCATTGACACAAACAGTGCTTAAACGCGATCGACACCCGGTTGATAGTGGTGACAGAGACATACCGCCGGTTTATGAAATGAAGGATTTTATCTCTTCAAATATCTCAACAAACGAGACAGGCAGACTATTAATTATTTATCAGAAACCGGCGGTCAGTCATTGTCATTGAAAAGTTATTTGCTAGCCGATAATGTTATTGAGACAATTTTATAATTTTATTTCAATGTTCTCTAATAAAAAAAACCTGCAAATTTATCAATACATTCAATAAATAAATGCTAAGAAACCCCTCATGTATTTTATCTGCTCCAATAAATCAGCGCAAGTTGCCAAAAGCCGTGATTACTCATGAGAAAATCGAATGATGAATCAAATCGAATGAATCACTAAAAATGACGTAAATCGTATTGCAAAAGTGATCGCTCGGCTGCTTAAGACATTAGGACTACGAACAAGTACGAGACATTAAATTTTTTTTATGTATGACATAGATTTCAGAATCGCTCAGCCCCATACTAAATGTTTTCCGTATGAAACAAACCCATAAACCTCTAAGAACAAGCTGTACAGAACAGGTAACAAATGAGCAAATTTTAGAAAGGGTAAACGGTAGAAGATTGATGCTGCCGAGAGTCAAATACAGATTAGGAAAAATTCTGGGCCAGTTGCTAGATTCGACAATTTCATAGCAAACGTCATAAAAGGAAAGATATAAAGATAGAATAGACGAAACGATGTGAAAAAAAAGAGAAGATAGAAGAAGAGAAAGGAAAAGCTACGAGTATTTCTATTTTTGACCAATTTAAAGAGAAGGTGGATGTAGTGACGAACTAGGCTGTCGAAGAACTAGCCTGTGGGAGGAGTATGTGAAAGACGCTGCACCGACAAGAGTCTAACTCTTAAATATAATGGACTGTTTTATGTATGATTAAAAATATACGGATGAGTTGAAGTCGGTCCTTTCTTGAGGTCGGTTAAAAAAGACAAGAAAAGACTTTTTGGAAGACAGACCTCCGGAACAGATCGCATAAAAATTATAACAACCAGCCTAGACGCTGAGTGAATTACTGGCCCCATTTTGATGGAACTTTTATTGGGAGTGGTTCGAGTAAAAACGTCGCCAATGCATCGGGCGGGACGTTAAGTAATTATTTAATTAACTCTAGTGGTTGCGATTAATAGCCGCATTAAATTCGGGAATATAACGCGAGCGATTTAGTACGGTCGCCATCGGGCTGGTTATTTTTATCCAAACCTTAACTGAATACAGCTCATGTTCGAAGAAAAATTAAATTATTCGCTGGCTATTATATTCCATTACGGGGAATATTATTATTGTTAATACGTTGTTGTACGTGAGTAACTTTTACAATCGCAATGCGACGGACTAGCCGATTGACTGGGCGGGCGATTAGAATAACCTAAAATAAGAAAAATAGTGCTACATTCCGATCTTATAGGCTCAGCATAAATCTACAAGTCTTTATATTTTAGACTTTGGACCTTGTAAAGGTACCGAGTGCATGTCGTGTTAAGCCAAAAAACAAAATAATGAAATAGTATAACAATAGGGCTTGTGCACGACAAATAATAAAAATAGTATCTTTTTTATGTCATGGAGTCGTGGAATGTTTTTGCAAATTTTTCATAATGATGTTTCATCATCAGCCAGTTGACGCCCACTGCAGGACATAGGCCAACTTCGTGGATATCATAATCATGAGGGGTTTTGCCATAATCGCCACGCTTGGCAGGCGGGTTGGCGATCGCAGTATGCGGTTGGAATCTCAGGAAGACGCTGCTGCTCGTCTCCTGGTAATTGATTTCCTTAGTCGCCTTCTACAACATCTACGGAAGGAAATCGAGTGACGCTAATCTTAATCCGGTGCCACACGGAAATCCGGCGCCACACGGAATAATGTTTGTATTTGTCTAATTTATATATTTTATAATAAATACAGTCCACTTATAGTATATAAAACGAATGTTTGATTGCCACCCAAACAACATAAATACCGACTATGATATTTAAGTTCATTTAGCGGGAATAGTTTTCTTTTCCAACCAATATTCATTCAATAGTCTCTCTTTACTAAAACCGCGAGAGCACTCAAACTAAAGCAGTGGCTTTACACGCCATATTCCGGTGGCAGATGATGCCGACATAATTAGATCGCAATTTTGCCGCGTGCCGTTAAAATTTATCTTGTGGGCACGCGCCTCGTAATATTTGTAATGCGATTATCTGTTCACAATTATTGATTTGCGGGACGATTTTGGGGAATACAACTCTCGGGGTCGGTCGGCTGGTCGAAATTAGAGGTTAAGATAAAAGTGTTTTTGTCGACGGTTAAATCTTGAATGCAAAATTATTAGTGTAAGAGGCGTTCCTGTAGCAAATTATGTGCACTAAATCTAATTTTTTTTCTATTCCTACGCCATTTACATTCCAATAGTTTTACTAGGCAGCGCGGTCAGTAGAATGCCCACCTCACAGTCGTGGGTTCGAACCCCAGAAGTACCAATTAGTTTGTTTTCTAAGTTACGTACATTTGTGAATTTGTTGGAGCAGTACCAATTGCATGCGGTGAAAAAAATCGGCCAAGTGCGAGTCAGACTCGCGCACGAAGGGTTCCGTACCATTATCCGTACAATATTAGACACAAAGATTAAGAAGAACGGCAAAAAGTCACATTTGTTATATGGGAGCTGCCACTTAATATTTATTTTATTTATTTATTGTTGAAGCGAATATATGTAGAACTCATGATAATATTTCAAGCGTCTACCTGTCGCCGTTATTATTATCGAGCGGAAACCGGCAAAAAGGTTACGTTTGTTACGTATGGGAGCCACCCTTATATATTTTTAGTATTTGTTGCTATGCACCAGAAATACATCATCTGTGAAAATTTCAACATCCTAGCTATAGCAGTTCATGTGATACGGCCTGGTGGCAGACAGCCAGACAGCTAGACGGCTAGTGGTCTTAGTAATAGGGTCCCGTTTGGCACCCTTCGGGTACGGAACCCTAAAAAAACACCGTGAGGACACCTGAGTGCTTCAGGTGTTCAGGAGTACCTTAAAATGGGAGGCATATAGGCTCCATTATTAGAACAATGACAGACTGCTACAAGTAAACAACATTACTTATGTGCTTATTTTGTTTCTGTGATGTATCTTGTTGGTATAATAAATGTATTTCTTCTTCTTCTTCTTCATAGGACTGTACAGTCGACAACACTTTTAACTGACTGAAAATCAGCGCTGAGGGATCACTTCCTCAGCACAACGCTGAGTCAGCTGCCTTTTGTGGCAATGTAGATACACCACAGGCTACATCTATAGTCCTGTTTTATTTATTCGTTTTGTCTGTTGTGTATTTAGTTTTCCTTCTGTGTTGTGCATATTATGTTACTTATGTGCTTATTTTGTTTCTGTGATGTATCTTGTTGGTATAATAAATGTCTTTCTTCTTTTTCTTCTTCTTCTTAACTTTACAAGGGTGCACTCTAGTCGCTTACTTTACGCGCGGTCGAAGCCGTCGACTGTACTATTTTGTTTCAATTGTAGCGGCCTGCCATTCAAACTTAGAAAATATTTTGGGCACCGACTCGAAATTATACTTCTACAATACCTACATGTATCATCATCAACCCATTATGTCCCCACCGATGGGCACGGGTCTCTTCCCTGAGGAAGGTATAGGCCATACTCCACCACGGGGGCCAAGTCCGGATTGGTCCTACATGTATAAATACTTCTAATTATTTAAGTTATTTCTAAATTTCTAAATTCTAATTTTTCAATTTTTGTTTAAAAAAAATTATTTGTCAATTTTTATTCTGGGGAGCGGGAGAAAAATTAACGAGTCCCTTATAAGCATAATTTACCCTACTTAATTCGTTTCGTTGCTTTATTTGACGTTCTCAAGTTCCATCCCCGAAAGTCTTCACCAGAACATCACCAAATTCCTTGGGACTACTTTTACGCTATTTTATGAAACGTACGGATTTTACTAAAGAATGTGCCCCATTAGGCCTTATTTACTGCTGTCCTTTGAAGAGTTCCGTTCTCCGTCTCTGAAAGTCTTCATCAGATCTTCAACAAATTAAAATGAGACCAATGGAACGTTATATCTGTTCGAAGAAAAAAAGAATTGTCGAAATCGGTTAAGAGTTGACGGAGTTATGGAGGAACATAGCCAAAAAATATATATCGTCGAATTTATAACCAATTCCTTTTTTGAAGTCGTAGCGATTTTGCACGTAAAAAGTGGTTGCGCTGTTACTCAGCACAAGTCAAACTTGCATCAATCAATCAGCCTGTAGAGGTCCACTGCTGGACATAGGCCTCCCTCAATGCCCGCCAAGTCCTCTGCCATCCTCATCTATCCGCTGGCAGAAATCTGCATCAGATCGTCGGTCCAGCGAGCTAGTGGGCATCAATGCACTTGCTTATTTGTGATTCTACGCCGTATGTGGCCAGCCTACTGCCATTTCAGCTTGCTGAACTAGTATGGAGGCTAACAAAGTGTGCACGTATTATCTCTGACATGCACTGTAACACCCCAAATTCGTCCAATAATTCATAAACACTTCGGACTCGGTACAAAAATCTGTGCAGAGCTATAAAATCCTCCACCACCACGAGCACGTGCAGACCCAATAGGAAATTCCGAATCCCGAATCGGAATCACGGCTTCGGAGCATCAAACTTTCATACGCATATGAACTGAGTGGAACCATATCGGCGATTGGAGATATTTTCTGCTTATTGACTAAGGGGCTTGTAGACTGGCCGGTACAGAGACTAGTAAACAGTTGAATTGAAAGGTTTTTCAAGAAAGCAGTACTTCAGGTCACCAGGTTCAATATAAATAATACCCTAAATGAGATCTACTCAAAGAGATTACGCAACGTTACATGAACCGGTCCGCCGCCTGTCGCGCAAAAAAATTAAAGAACAATTGAGGCGCTTTTTACAAGAACATCCAATGTCCAATTTTAACTAAATTCTGTTTTCGGTTTTTGGCAACACTGTTCAACAAGCTGCATTAGGCTCCCTAATCAGTTTTTACAAAACCTTCCTATGTCCACACTTATTCCATCGAAATGTTTAGGAAATTTTACAAAAACCACCAAGTTTTGCTTGACAATCGTTTTAGCCAAAAACGATTTTCAAGCAAAATTTACTCTGGGGACAAAGGTTGTTCTTGTAAAAAGCGCCTCAATTGGTTTATCCGTTACTGGCCATAGAACGCTCGTTTGGTACTAGTGAAAAGTGACGCAACATGTAAGAGAGATGCTAAATTTTCGCAGGCTAAAAGAGACACAAGACTGTAAGCTAAGACAAAATCTTGGTCTACGCCAGTCGTCATAGCCCGGCAGTTTGATTTTCTACGACTTCGCCATAGATATCAGAGCACCGATGAGCAGCAATTGAAATAGGTATGGGTGGATGTACGCTCTGACGTTGTGCTTTTTTCCTTCCTTCCTACCTTCTTTCCTTCCTTGCTTCTTCATTATTTTGACAACGTTCTTTGTCATTTATTTTTTCATATCATGAGTCATATACCACCGTGTACACCTCCCTTAACACGTGTTATCCTAAACGCGTGTACAAAGTATAGCAGCCGCATCACCGTAAACCGCCGGATTACGTAACAATAACGACCAGCCCGGCAGGGTGGCCACTCGGCTCCCGAAAATGGCACCGTTTGCAGTCCCTGCACGTTGTGAATGCTTTTTGAGTTCGGTGTAGCTGGACCGTACAATCCTAGCTACTTCCATCTTATAACAAATTCAATGCAAGGATAAGTATGTCTCGCCTCGCTATCGTGATAGCGCATCAGTACAACGCTGGCCTCACATTTGAGTCCCGGCATGGACCAGTGAATTTGTTTTCCAAGTACCATTTATAAAGTTGTAGTAACACCCACCAACTGTGAAGGAAAACACCGTGAGAAAACCCGGAGAAAAAAGGACTTACGCCACTTTCTTAAATGTGACTTAAACAGCATTTAACTAAAATTCTTCATACAAAAGTCGATTTAAATGGCGACTTAAGTGACATTTAGGAAGTGGTGTAAGTCAGTCTAAGTATTATTAGAAAATGTCCGTCCTTATCGTTTCCTTTCATTCTTGATAGGATAGTTATTGCCCACATCTCAAGATTTTTTGTTTCGATCGCGGGCGATCATGTATCAGGATTTCCACATCTTGCCAACTAAGGAAACTCAACTAAAAAACATGTTTTTCATGACATCGAAGATTACACCGGAACGCACCGTGATTTACATCATGTCATGTAATTGAAAAAAGTAAAAAAATCTTAAGTAGTAAGTCTTATTTTAAAAGAAAGTTGATATCACTAAAACACTCCTAAAACGGAGTCAGTTTTTAAGAGGACTTAATGACATCAAATCAAATTCATTGAAATCTACATGTAATTCCCGCTAACACCCCTCTATAACGTAAAGTAACTTTTAACTGTCGGTTAGTTTATTTCGACAGATTAGTTTATCAACACATAAAATTTACTTGGTGTATTAAAAATGAATTTGAAACCAGGGGGCTGTTTCATAGAACTACAATTTATGGAAATTCGATGTACATTGCAAAGTCGATTAACCCACAGTTTAACGAAAAGGAAGACTCGGCTGCGCAATAATAATCGAATTGTCATAATGAACTATGAATTATAGTTTTATGAAACGCGGCCCTGCTAAACCAAAAAAAAAGTCTGAGTTTTTCTATGCCTTCTGTGGTATAAAACAGTGTCATTCCGATCTAAGTTCGCCATAGAAGAACCTTTATATTTGATGTGCTGTGTACTGCACGTATCAAGATTCACCCATCCAACTACAAACTGAAAGAGATGCTCATAAAAGTTTAACACTAGTGGGTTAGTCTGTATTTACGCGTGTCATATTGGAACAATGTTATTAGCATTATTGTGTTCTATTTCATGTCCCTTTCTATTGGCGTTGCTCGAGGTCTCTATAATATTGCCCAATTTTCCTAGAGAATATCAGTTGTATTCTCTCTCTGATCTCTATTTCGAACGCGATAGGATAGTTCCACGTTGATTTCTTTCCATAAATAGTTCATTGAATAATCTTGTCCAACATAGTACCTAAGCGCTAGTTAATATCAAAAATACATTTTCAGTAGATAGAAAAATATTGTAATTTGTGAACTTGTTACTGCAATCGCACTCGCTAACCTCGAAATAAAACATCGGAGGAAACCTGAGTATAGATGTCAATGGTGATTAAATCCGTACCCTTTATCGAGGAGGAGCTCTGTACCCTGCGGTAGGGTTGTGTCTGCTATTAGTACTAAGGCCACCGTCCGTACTCTTAGGTTAAGAAATATCTGTGCAATTTCCTTTTTTATGAACTGAAGTACAATAAAGCGTTCTCTCTCTATGTATCTATCTATCTAGGTGAATAATGGTTTGTAAAGTGATGATGAGTCATGACAGATGCCAAAAATACATTTTAAATACGAGCACAAATAATCTATTAGGTCGCCGTTTGTATTGTTCAACACAAAAAAGTGCAAAGCAATACACATAATACAAGAAACAAAAACCAACCCGTAACAGAATACACCCGCAGAGTTCGTCAATATTAAATTGATTATAGATGAAACAAAAAGAATATATAAAATAATTAATATACATTAAATAGATATTTATTCCAAAGAAGAAAAATAATTCATATACATAAACGAAAATTGTTTATTTGCACAAGTAAAGGTATGTAAAACATGAACGTATCACAACTAATTAGTTAAGAGGAACATTTTCATGAAAAAAAATCAACTTCGTAATGAGTGACCGTAAATGGAGAAGGGAAGTATTAGACACATACTTATGAAGAAGTATTACCATTTGATAAACGAACTTTCAAACCAAATGATGGTGGATCAAAGACCACCGACTACGAACATTGAACAATACAATTACTATTAGATAAGTAGATAAGCCCAACTTAATTTAGCAGCCTATCAATTAACTCAAACCAAACAAAAGTAATTCCTACTTAATTGACTGATTAGAGCTTTCGATCAGCATAAATGATAAATCAAAAGAAAAGCCAGTCAAATTAATAGTCTTTTTATATTGACGTTTTGTTTATCAGAACCTTAAGGCACTGAAGCACTTAAGGCACAGACTACACTGAAGCAGAAAGCAGTTTTTCTTCTTTATTTGCTTGACAACCGAGGCTGCCACTCCAAACAAGGGATAGGCCCTTATTTAGGTATTAGAGTCTAATATTGTCATAGTCTTTCAATAGAATGATGTAGGCACTACAACAGCTGTATTTGGTAGTCTACTAAGCAGTAGCAGTACAATGTCATTCCAATGGTATACATAAGCAGCCTATAAACGTCCCACTGTAGGGCACAGCCCTTCTCTTAGAGAGAGAGTATGGGCTTAATCACTACGCGTGCCCACCGCGGATTGGCGATTTCAAGCGCTGAGATATGTGAATAGCTCAGACACTCAGGTTTCCTCACGATGTTTTCCTTCAACGTTAGCGAGTAGTAGCCTAGTGACTAAAACATTGGACTCGGAAGCGAGAGACCCAGGTTCGATTCCAAGTGCGGGCATGTACCTATTAATTTTTTTTCTAAGTTATGTACATTTGTGAAGTTTCAGTAGCAATACCTACTCCGATGGTATAACCCACGCAAATTAAATAGGCATCTCTCGCGAAGTTAAGTGCCGAATTAAGTTGCAGGGATGTACCATAGGAACGCGTTCGGTTAATAGACTAGGTAGATACCAATGGTGTCAATGAATCAACCATTACCACACTTATGTGGCTCTATTGAACCACTATGCATATTAGTGACTCGTTCCCCAGGTACTCTGTTCGAAGTGCTGTCGTAGTACTACTATCGAACTACAGCCATGACATTTTGCGATAGAACGTATCTTTGGGAGCATACCTAAGGCTAAACGACTGCCTCGTTGGTGTAGCGGTTAGTACGCTTTGGTAGCCAGCAAAACAGAGACTGTGGGTTCGATTCCCACTGGAGGCCACCGTGCAAATGTACTACCTGATTTGTACAAACGGCCTCAGGCTGGGTGTGGTCCCATGTTTGTGAGGTCTGTGCCTGTTTACCAAAGCACGGGGTATCCTAGTTTAGTATACTTTTGCGGAAGTAATTAATTTAGTAACTAAAAACAAAAGACAGAATAACCGCAGTGTGCCTTCTGTTTCTTTCATTGTATTTTCTTAAACTATTTTAGTCGTAACACTTCATCGGACCGATTCCTCATTTAAAATCAATGTCTTAGTTTTATTTCGCCAAGCGTATGTTGTACTTACAAACACATATGATGCGTTAGAATATAGCTTTTTTATTTATGGTACATTTTAAGTGCATTTTTAAAGTGACCGTACATTGGAACTTTATTATCAGCAATGCACATAACAAGGGCAATATATCATCAAAACTGATGTGACTAACTTGATAATATACATACATACATAAATAAACTCACGCCTGTATCCCAGAGGGGTAGGCAGAGACCAGGGACTGCTACTTGCCACGATTCTGATAGATCGCTTCCTCAACATTCATTAGTCACGCCATAACGGTAACTTGATAACATATAACAAAAAAAAAGGTTTAAGTCAAACTCAAGTGAAATGTGTCAAAAGTGACAGTGAAATAAATCTTGCCCCATGCCTGAGTCCCTTACATTCCAATGTTTTATTTATTAATTATTATTATTAATCGCTTATTTCGGATCATAAAATCCATATAACTTAACTTAACCTTTAAAAACATAGGTAAAAAATTATTATAAATGAACTAATACTTAAAACATAATCAATCAATCAATCAACTGATCAATTAATTAATTAGTAAGACTCCTTTTTATCACACAATCCTTAAAAGAAGGATGTTTTGAAAACAAGATAAGGTAAGATAAGAATATTGTTTGTGACACAAAAATTTTAAAAATACGCAGTGCAATTGAAGCATTGAATTATAGAGCATTATATTCGTTAGTAAAGAGACTGGGTAAAATGAAGTACTTAACCCTTAATAAGGCAAGGGGAAATTATTTCCCACCACGACGTTTTTTTTTTTAAGTAAAATATTGTCTACAAATCATTTGCAGTGAACGAATAAACCACTTACCACAGATTATTAGGACTTTTTTTTTCTTTTCCTGGCAACACTTTTTGCTTATTGGCAACCCTTGACTTATTTTTTTTATGTCAAAGAGTCGGTGGGAGAATTTCGAGTAAACAAAGCGGTGATTTTTCTGACAGTCCGAAGAAAAAACGAGTTTTTGTTCTACAAAAAATCCTGTAAGAACAATTTGATTGCTCTGGTAAAAGGTCTATTCTGATGCTGTTTTATGTGTATTTTCCAAGGCAATGTAGAATAAACCATAAACTCAAAAATTGCAAATTTATAGGTGGGAAATTATTTCCCCTTGCCCGATAAGTTCATGATTTTTTTATTGCTAACTAGCTACTGCACCCGACTTCGTTTGCATTTATTTGATGTTATGTTTTTGCCAATAGTTGTCAGACACAATTTTTTTGTTGGTGGCAAGCACTTGCATTTATTATTCATCTAACCTGTTTATTTCTTCTATTTATTCGTTCTAACAGCACATGCACGTTTCACATTTTTTTCTCTGTCGCACGCTTTTTTATTTACCTTCATTTTTTCCTAGTTTTATAAGCGTAATAAAACATTTTTATTATTCTAAATTGTTTTAATCTTCTAGTTTACACAAATTTTAATAATTTTACAAAAAATGTAAACCAAACCACGGGCTAGTGCTTGTATATGGAAATACTGAAACTGAGGCTAAAAGTACAAAACCTTATCAGGCAAAGGGATATTATTTCCCACCCAAAAACCTAATGCGTAAACCTAATCAGGCAAAGGGATATTATTTCCCACCCAAAAACCTAATGCGTAAACCTAATCGGGCAAAGGGATATTATTTCCCACCCAAAAAAAAGCTACTCCCCCCATGACAACCCCCCCTTTTTTATATTTTTTCATATTCTAGAGTATCAACTTACCCTAAATCAATTTCAACTTTTTCTCTAACTAGCCTACTGGCTCGCGCCTTATTAAGGGTAACAAAAGTATGATATCGTTTTCGAACAAGAAATCGGTCCGCTTTTAATTTTTACGAGGGACAAGAGATAATTTTAAGAACCTTCCTCCAAGGCCTCTAAATAAGCTGATAGCACTATATAAATCACTGCAAGTACTATAGAAGGTCGGTTTTAACCAGACGTGTTTTAGGCGAATTCCAGTTACTTAAAAGCCTCGATAAATTAAAAACGAATTGCCGCCACGCGTTACCTTATATAATAACTACCTACTAACAAACATAATTATTGTTTCTCAAGTAAGTGAATCATTGTATTCTTAAAACACACATCACAAATCTGTAATTTCGTCCGTATTTGTCCAACTTTGGCGTTGATTGATTAATGAATGTTGGTCGAAAGAGATTTGTCAGGATCGTGGTAAAACAGGTAACAATCTTACATAAGCAGCGTATATACGTCCCACTGTAGAATATACATCCGCGGTGGGCACGCGTGGTGATTAAGGCCATACTCTCTTCCTGAGAGAAGGCCTGGCCCTACAGTGGGACATATATAGGCTGCTTATGTATGTATGTATGTTGCAAAGTCAATTAACCCACAGATTAACTGGTACTTGGTTATATAATGTGTATCGACTGTCATATTAAACTATGAACTAGTTTTAAAACCTACCCCTCAGTTATACAAACGTGAGTTTATGTATGTACGCAAACTTTCGTTCCCAAAATTTAGGCTGGCAAAGTTTAATACATCCTTTATAGGGTATTGTATACGTTTCTACAATAAAATCCCTAAAGATATTATCAGCTTTCCAGAAACGCTGTTCCAAAAATGTGTAAAGCACACTTTGTGCCTAAAAAACTACTATAACATTAAAGATTATTTAGATGACTGGAATTAAAGCCAGTTCAATGCATGAGTTCCAGGTTTTAGAATATTTATGTAAACTCTGTTAATTAAGGACTTGAAAAGACTAAGTTTGGAGTATTTTGTCCATTTTTTCTCCAAAATGATCTAGATTTTGAAATACACCTAGTTTAACTTGTAACGTTCATTAAGTCACAGTTTCTGTGCTACTTTGAATAAAAAAATGATTTCATTTGATTGATTGAATTGAGATGTATTCACCCAACTTAATTAAATACTAGGTACTTATTGTTAATTGGTAGCATTAAACTCTTCCTCGATTAACTGCTGGGTGCCTTAAGCCCGACTTTCTGCCCATTCCACCATTTGCTCTATCTAGCATGTGCTCTACTCAGTTACGTTACGGGTGATTTTACAACGAAATTTTAAATAGTGATCACCTATCTCCTCTATAAGTGTTGTCTCAATCTGCTTTCTCCGCTCAACTCAACTGAGTTTGTCAAAATGCATGTTAAGACAAAAAATAAATGTACATCAATTTTAAGTAACGCAATGTTTAAATTAGGATTATAACAATAAGTTATGAGTCATTATGAGTTTTAATAGTCTGTGTAACAAGCCTGTCAAACAGTAAGAGCCATTGGCCACGGCGAATTTAAAACGCGATTCACGCGCGCGCACGCATGGCTCCCGTGACAACGGAAGCAAAGCGCACTGTCTTTGTGAAATAAAGAATTAATAATAATAATAATAAAGCATTTGCTATGCTGCAGCGCATTTGCATTGCTTCTCAATAATGTTACCAAACGCGACTCCAAAGTTCTAACGTGGACCACACTGTCGCGCTCGCACAATTTAACGTTTTTAATTATTATAATAAAATGAGTAAACTTTTGATAAATTGTGGCCTGCGGGGTTAATGCATAATTAAATTAACAGCATTTTAAATATATTTTTGATTTCCCATACGTCGTTTTTAATGAAGATAAGTTTCCGATTATTAATTTTGAAATCAAATTTTCTCAATAAAAACTAGGTACAAGATAAGAAAAATATGTCTTAAGTGTCCGCAATTTTATTATCCATGAAACCCTCAGGCCTCAGAGAGATAAATATCAAAGGTTTACTCATTTTACTACAATCACTAAAAATCCTTAATTCTGCGAGCGAGACAGTATGCTCGACATAAGAATAGCCTTAAGCAAGTTAGGCTTAGATATTACGTTTACCGCCCAGAGTACAAATAACCAAGCCTAACTTGCTGGTTGTTCCTACATCGAGCAGTAACAATTCTTAAATTGTGCGAGCGAGACAGATATAGTTCGCACAATTTAAGATATGTTACTGATTTAAAATAAAGAACTTTTTAAACTGAATGAACAATCTGCTTAGCGGTCTAAAGTTAAACCTCTGTCGTATTACTTTTGTCCCGATAAGCCTTGAAAGGCACAAAAAAGCTCGCAAGGTAAACATTGGACACGTAACGTATATTGGACTAAATATAAATGTCTCGGAGACACATTAAGATAGTGTACAGGAATGTTAAAAGCTATTTAATATAATGTACTGTTCAAACTTTATTTGGTCCGGCAAAGGCGGTGGAAAATACTGGATGGTAAGTTTCGAGTACACACGAAATGCCGATCTAAATTCATCTCTAATTCCTTATTATAAGTATGTAGGTACTTGATTTTGCAAGTATGTAGGTACTTGATTTTGCAAACATGTCCTGTGGACTTAAGAGGTTTTCTAATCATCAGTGCAAGCAACTTTCATAACGAGTAAGAATTGTTTCGATAATTCTTTTACTAGGAAACTAATTATCGAAAAAAATGTCGCGCAAAAATGACAGAGTTTGATCAGTAACGTACTGGACTGCGTTTTACAATACTAGAATTCTTAATTTATTACGACAATTCGATGCACATTGCGTAGCGGATTAGTTCCTTCATTTCACTTCACTTCAAAGCCACATTTTGAGGGATACTTCATTGTTGAAGCCTTAAAGCTTTCCACTATTTTTTGTTTTTAGTATGCACTCACACCTGCCTTCAACTTCTTGCCTGCTTTTAACTCTCAACAATGTGAACGCAACCTTATGTTCGTTTTTATTGCAAACTTATTATCAAACTAACAAATCCTATGTACCCACTTTCTACTTACTTCCAAGAATTATACGCGAATTGCAACGGCGCGTTTTGCTTTATATAACATTTATTAATATACATAACTATTGTTTCTCAAGTAAGTGAATCAATGTATTCTTATTGAGAAATAAATTTCTTAAATCACAAATCACAATAATTTTAACTAATTATTAATCTGTGGATTGTAGTTCTATGAAATGGAGCCCTGGAAAGTCACGTCTTTTGACATTTATTTGGGCGCTTTAAAACGTCCGACTCGCGTCGCCATGCAACGTGTGCTGCTCGTAGTAACACTTTGTGTCTTCCGCAACTTTCGTTCGCCCCTACTTGCCTCAGTCCACTAACAAGTCGAAAGTATTTAGCGCCGATAGGGAGTCTCTTTAATGAACTCGAGACCCGCGTCATGATACTAACGATATGTCCTCAAGTCATGATACGTAACATTACTGCACGATACGATACAACACAAATGGGATACAGTCAGCAGCACACCAACCTTAACGTACGCGCAGTCTAATCAGTTATGTTAAGGACAACTTTGCCACAAAAATGTAAAAGCAGGCCTGGGTCCCACTTCACAGAACTCCAATTCATGATTTACTACGAGAGTTCGATGTTGTGCAAAGCTGTATTAATATTAATACATGTATTAACAAGTAGGAAGACTAATTGTACTACATGGCTACGCAATGTACATCGAATTTTGTTTTATGAAATGCAGCCCTATTCTGTACTGTACCTACCTACCGAATAGTGCTTTTAAACCGACTTCAAAAAAGGAGTAGGAAGTAAGTTCTCAATACGTCGGAATATTTGTTTTTTTATGTAGGTATGTCCCCCGCTTACCGAAGACGCCTTGACCGATTTGGACTTTCTGTTTGAAACGGTAGAAAGGACAGTTCGTCCTATGGTCAGCAAGTAAGGATCAGGTAATGGAATCCTGTAAAAACGAGGGAACTCTCAAAATTTTAAAGGCACTTGAAGCGATTTGGGTGATGTTTTTATAAAGTGACTCGTGCATTTGCTCTCGGAAAACACAATTTGCTGAAGAAATTAAAACCATATACTCAGTCCTACTGTCCCTTGAAGCTGTGAAAAAATAAAACTTCTAAGTTAACGAAAGAAAAGATACGGACGTTTATGCCGCAAAAAACGTAGGTATACAATCAAGAGAATCAAAATTCATAACGTACTTTCCGTTGACCTAGAACTATATAATCTGGCAAGTAATATCGTCTTATACTACAAGTATAAGGAAAAATCTGAAAACTATACACCTATTTTTAATTAAGTCATAAAAAATAGTCTTTGAAGTTCGGGAAAAGCTCGGAAAAAACTACAAATTTTTACGGAGCCCTCGGTGGCCGAGTCCGACTCGCATTTGTTCGGTTTTTTTTTTTTTACTTTATCTTAAGCGAGTTACACACGGGGCTATACCTACTATATATGTATAGCGCGGTACGGTTTCACTCACACACAGCGTCTGTGGTATAGTATTAACACCCATGTGTGGACATCTGATTTTTTTACGGAAGCTATGCCGCACTATGATAGGTAAAGGGACCTATTTCCGAGGTATACTCGTCAAGGAGCTCGTCCGTCATCCTCGCTAGTTACTTTAGGTTGGGACTTGTGCGTGGGAACTTATAATGGCCCCGGCCTTTGGTCTCGGCCTAACAGAGCTCGGTTTTCGGCATCGCCATAGTAGGTTTCCGCGTGCCAGCTGTGCGGGGCTCGGCCTTCGGCCTTGCAAATTGACCCGTCTGGCTGTTGAAAGTATAGATTTATCACTACTAAAAATTCTAGTAGCTCAGCCGTCATCTTGAAAGTCCAAAATATGCGTTTTTTTCTCATGTACCCGAGTATCTCGGGAACACGATGCCGTTTACAGCTTAACTCTAGCGCTCATTTGGCTACGGTCTTTTTGCGTTTTTTTACATTATAATACTCATTTTGTTTCATTTTTATTATCTTAAACACATTGGCGTGAAATACATAACCCTTCTTTAATGTCGCAGTCGGGTAAAAATAGCAGCGAAGCTCAAACAAAGCAACCTTGCCCGCGCCATGCGTCGCCGTATCGCGAACGTCGCGTCGCGTCGCGCGTAAATTGCGCGCGAAATAAAGTCGTCAGGATAACGTATCGCGTCGCCCACGGTCGGGGTTTACGATGGGGCTTTTACTGCTTAGGACGTGGCCACACTGGGGACATTCATGGGGACTAACGCTCTTTAAAAACGCGATACCTCTAAAACGCTCCTCAGAGACAGTTTAAATAATCTGTAGTTACGTCTTTCCCTTTACCGCAGATTGTTAAAACTCTAAAAAATCTGGAGTGTATTAAGGAGTCGTGTTTTTATAAATAAGACTGATAGTATGTATGTATTTATTTATTAATACAAAAGAACATGTTACATTTGTTATAGTAAAGCCTCACAAAACCAATTGCTTGGTTTGACTATAGCACACATTTTATAGCTGACAAGAACTCAATCTACAGGTTTGCTAAAGGTCATTCGAATGGTGGCGTGGTGGCCGGGTCACCTATCTCCCTCTAAAATGGTTGAGACTGGTGATGGCTGACCCCTGCGTTATGCTCGTGAACGGGTGCTGTTCGTGTGTCTGGCCGCAGCATTAATGTTTTTCCTCCTTTTATAAGAAGTGTTATTTTGGCTTTTAAAGTTATTGGTGGCTATCACGGAATCATATCATATAGGCTTTGATGTATAAGTTTAAGATGATTTGAGAAAAGATGGTCAGAGTGGAGTTCTTTTTCCCGCGGCCTTTTTCTCCACTACAAATACGGCCCGAAGGCAGCGGCTAACATAGTAACATAGTACATTGACCTTCAACAAACAGAATGTAAATTCTTTACGTTGAAATAAATTATTGATTTCTGATTTCTGACTGTGGGAGCAGTCTCGTTTGTAACCAGGGTTATTTCGAAACTGCAAAATTCTTGGAGGTAATATCGCGAACATCGCGTCGCGTGGCGTCACGAGTAAATTGTGCGCGAAATAAAGTCGTCGCGAAATAACGTATCGCGTCGCCCACGGCCGGAGCTTACGATGGGGCTTTTACTGATTAGGATGTGGCCACACTGTGGGTATAAATGGGGTGTAGCTGTACAGGGTTATTTTAAAACTGCGCAATTCCTGAACAACTTCATTTAAAATTCATTTTTTTTTTTTCAATAAGTAGAATTTTTTATTTCAATTTGACTTTTTCCTTTTTATTTATGTTTTAAGCTAGCTATTGCTCGCGGTTTCATCCGCGTGGACTTTAGTTGATAAGAGTGGTTTTAAATAAGTTACGGATACTTTTATGTAACAAGGTGTAGGGACCTAAAATGAGATTACAGAATGTTTACTTCTGTCTGATATCTAGATTACCTTCTTATGGATGGAACTTTAAAAAATTAAAAATTCGTATTTTACATATTTTTTTAAGTTTCAAGAAAATCCGACCACCAAATTTTTACTTCCCATATAAATTTTGATATCCGTTTTTACCCTCCTTAGGATTGAATTAAAAAAACTGCGATAAACGTATTTCATATTTTTTATTGGAGTACATTTGTGTTCAGTTTCAAGTAGATCCGACCACAAATCATATTTTACTGTACAAACTTTGACACTTCTTCACACCCTCTTAGGGTTTGAGTTTTGAAAAATCGTATAATACGTTTAGTCCATTAAGTTGACGTACATTTGTACCAAGTGCAGTACAAATACTCTACTCTCCCTACAAACTTTGAAACCTCTTTTCACCCTTTTACGGGTAAAATTTTGAAAAACTGAGATATTGTATTTCCTTTATTGCAGTACATTGGTTTTAAGTTTCAAAAAAATTTAACGACTAATATTCTACTCTCCATACAAACTTAGGCAACCCTGTTCACCTTCTTAAGGGTTGAATTTTTAATAAATGAGAAATATGTGTTTCATTCATTTTATTGAAGTAAATTTGATCTGAGTTTCGAGAAAATCGCACCACAAGTATTTACATTTGTTTTGAATAAATGAGAAATAAGTGTTTCATACATTTTATTGAATTACGTTTGTTTTAATTTTCAAAAAATCCAACCATAAATATTTTACTTCCCGTACAAACTTTGGGACTCCTTTTCACCCTCTTCAGAGGGTCAACTGAAAAATACGTGTTATGTAAATTTTAATTAAGTGCACTCGTTCTGATTTTCGAGAAAATCCAACTACAAATATTAGGGGTTAAAGTATGAAATTGCCGTTTTATTGCAATAGGTTCTTTGAATTGACATAGAATCTTCATGGTTTGAGGTTATCGAATGAAACTTTTTTCAAATGGTTTCTATGATGTTCTTTTTTTAAAAAAATGTGAAACATTTGAATATCGACTTTCAATTGTTTTTGTTATTCAATTTAGACAAGAAAGATGGATACTGCGAAAATTGGAGTGATTAAGAGGCACTCTTTCGTTTGTACTCATCAATACCACAAACTTTCACTATGCGGACAGCTTCGAAAAGGTGAGAAATGGTCAGCACAACAACGCGCGACTTCAATTGCCATGCATTGTAATGAGATATTGTGGCTGAGAGCATTGATCCGCCGCTAATTTTAAATTTAATTATAGGAAACGAATATGTAACTAAATTAAGTAAGCTTTTTTAAGAGTAATTTTAATTTCCGAATTTCCGTAGACCTGTAAAATCCCCAAAAATATATTTTCTTTGTTTAATGTTTTTTTTATTTTTTTAGTTCTTTTTGATTTAAATACAATGTCACTCCAATTAAAATTTTGAGCCATGTTTTTGAAGTAGCCAGACTTAGTGTTTTTCTACGGCCAACTACTTCTCTTCTCTTCTTCTCAATTTGAACGGCCATATCGCGATGAATCGCAAATACTCCTCTCACTCCTTCTCCTGAAATAGAAATAGAGAGCGTATATTTTTTAAAATTTTGCAAAATTGTGCCTTTTGTAAGCAGTATGTTTAAAAAATTATTTATTTGTTTTGTTTGTGTCGAGAAATCAATGGAGATACATTCAGTAAGTTCGTAATTTTAGTTTTTATTATATTTCCTTGTTTCTACCGTATGGGACTTAATTGAGGCCCACTTTGGAATAAAGTAACGTCAGGAGGGTAAAGAGTTCAGATGTTAACCTCATTATTCAATGACGCATAAACGGCTGAATGAATTTGAATAAAACCTACACGAGAGATAGCTCAGCTAATCTTAAATGTATGTCAACATTTCATAATGTAGAGTCGTACAAATAATCTCCTGTACCTAAAGCTACGCATTAGCAGAGACACTAGTGTGTCTAAGACTTTAAGTGCCATCAGAGACAAGAGCGGAATCAAGTTATCCAAGCTCTAACTTATGTGCAAGTTCATGCTTAAGTTATATCACCCTGCGTAAGATTACACTGGGTTGAATTGAATGTTCGTTCCTTTGTCATTAATTTCATTCATTGACGGCGAAAGGTAACGTATTATTTTCCTTTCTTGCTTGTGTACCTATTTGAAACAAATGGTCGCCTGCACATTTGATAAAATCAAGTTTTAAAAAAAGAACGAAGCCAAATAAAACATCATTAACGTTGAACAGGTTTAAAAGTCGAGAGAGCGACGTGAATAATAAATCATTTTTATTTCATCTTGGTATCAATTTTTCTCCCGCCGTCGTTTTTTTTCATCAATTTAACGCGAACAAAAAGTGCCACTCAATTGTAAAGCTTTACGCGCGGAAGTTTTTTTTTACTACGGGCAACCCGTTTAATATTTTCGGCCAATCAGGGGGCTGGGTTTACGTCCAACACCGCCCTCCGCGGTTTCTGATTGGTCAGCTAGTTGGAACGGATTGCTCGATGGCGGGAATCGGATTTAGGTTAGAGGAGTTGGGAGAATCTCATGGCTTTGACGATTATCGAGAGAATATGAACTTACTTGTCGATGGGCCATTATTTTAAAGCGATTGCTTGCCCCGCGTTTTACCAACCTACCTATTGTTGCTGTATTTTCATAACATCAATTTATTTTAGAACTTTACCCAAAAAGGTTCGAGTATCTCATTACTGTAAACAACAGGGTAAGATAGAACGGCATTTCGATAAGTGCTTTAGGTAATAACTAACTACGCCAATGTCGGTTCGAATCTACCTATTTACAATGCTTCACCCTCGTCAGCCATTCATCAGCCAAATGTTTTGCCTTCGACAGGTGGGGCACTAATGTAACAACTTGAGTCCGACTGTACACTAATGGCCTTGTTGTTAGTAATGGGATGAAGCCCTCAGCCGTGGCCATCGAAATAATATCTACATATCTACTAATGACCTTCGTGCAGTAATGACGCCCAGCTTGATCACCGACAAGGAAGCTTTTGCTGAATTATTTAACATACATTTTAACTTTTCTACTAGAGATTGGTATAATATAATAAATATTCTCAACACTTTTTGTGGCGTTGCTTTCAGCTGTTTCAAACACAGCGCTATCTATTGTCGAAAATCAAAATTACTGTTAACAAAATTATCTTAGTGGCGCCACCTAACATTGAGTAGCAAAACGTTTACACAGCTAAGGTTGCATACTAAGATTTCAATTGCTTTAGTAGTTATGTGATGCTCATAGATGGCACTGTATTGCTGCATTGTTTTCCCGCCATCTATCGCGGGACAGCTGTAACATTTTTAATCGTGTGCTACGCGTACTGGGTGGTGCTATATGATTTTTTTTTATTTCCCTACCTAATTGGGTATTTGACAAAATATCAAATGAGTTACTTTTAAAACGGAATTTTGTATGAAATACTTGCTTATGACGTCACATTTCAGAGCACTCTTTTTATGTTTAATCTAGGTACCTATTTAAAAATTGTAATAAATAGTAATTGATAAAAGAGATACATTTTCCGAGATATTTGTAATTTTTGTTTTAATCGAGCATATGAAATAATTTATTGTTGATCGTGTCAAATACCGTATTGGTTAATTATTAAAAATACCAATAATAATAATTTTAATCATTTGCTATGCGTACTGGGTGGTGCTGTATGATTTTTTTATTTTTATTTCCCAACCTAACTGGTTAATTATTAAAAAGACCAATAATAATAATTAAGGAATATTTTATTCATTTTCGTGCAACATTTATTCTATTGTTGTTAACCTCGTAAACATACAACATAGAAACACTGCAAGGTTTCAAACCATTGCAATGTTTTATACAATGCAATAAATACAATTATTATGTATGTAGATCTACATCTTAAAAATATATTTTAGGATAAATAAGTATATTTTTTATTTATTTACAATTAAAATTAATTAGTACTAACAAAACAGCATGTAAACTTTCAATATTTGCTCAAAAATCTCAGATGCATCAATCCAGCCGAGAAATGCATCTTTATTCAACTAAAAAATCTTTATAATTATGCCTGTTCTCCTTTCATTACGCTTTCAAAGTTTTGCAACCGAAACCCAACTAACCCAATGACAGTGAAGCTATTTGGCAGGTTTTTCAGAACTATCCAGAAATCCGTAGTTCCTGGCCACATGACACAGAAGGGATGCGGGGCGGGGGCGCGGGAAAGCCGCGACACGTTGCATTGTATAGAAATCGTCCTCGCTCGCCCCGTCTCTTCTGTGTGGGCTTCGTCCCGTCGCTTCAGTACATTTTTTATGAAAGTGAATTGGATTGACGACGCGTCTTTTCCGCGCTCTCGCGCCACTCACTTTCATACAAAATTAAATGTTGTCAACGCGCCTTCTGTGTGGCCAGGACCTGATAGAAAACCAAGTAAGCAGGTAATCTTGATTCCATACAAATTACAATCGTAATTTTGAGTCCCATAAATGGGGCTTCTTTGAAGTCAGGTTAGGTTTCGTCTCGGGCGAATAAATTTTACCCATGATAAGAACTGCCATTTTTATTAAATTTTACCCATGATAAGAACTGCCATCTTTGCCGAACTGCAGACAAAAACTGAAAAAAGCGCACTCTATATTTTTGTAGTTCCCCAGTATCAAAACGAGTTTAGTTTTAACAGTGTGTGTTTGTTTGTTACGCTTTAAAACAACTACTTATATAAGTTTGTACGTAATAGGTACTTACAAAGAAGGACTTGGTTCTTCAAACCAAAACAAATTTTGAACGATAAACAGAGCGGGTGGCAAATAAACCTCAACAAAAAACAATACTAAGGTACCTACTTACTAAAATTCGGTAGTGAAATTGTTGCAAGCAAAGCTTCTCCCCAAAAACTTAGAATGTCGCGTTAGAATCTGTGCAAATTAGAATCTTAGTACAGTAAAATCTCAAAAACTTAGAATCTTAGGACAGTAGAATCTCGCGGGTAGTTGTGAGTTTAGGGACGGATTCATAGGTACGCCTCCGCGTTAGGGTCAGCGGGGCGTTCGCTCTTGTAGCGCGGTTTCAGGAGGTCGTTGTCTTCATCTGCGCCTCCGCACGGCTCCAGCAGCTAGAAAAAAATTTAATATTGGAAATATTACATTACACAAACTCACGCCTAGGGAATGCAATCTCGTTCTCGCGAGATCTCGTAATTGGCGAGATTGTTATTCATATACTCGCGAGATCTCGCCTGAGCCCCGATCTCGCGAGATTGCATTCCCTACTCACGCCTGTATCCCGTCTAGAAAGGCAGAGACCAGGGTTTGCCACTTGCGCCGATACTGACGGACCTCTTCCGCTTCATTAACATTCATTAGAAATCTGGTTTTTCTTAATTTGTTTTTCTACTTGGGTTTCTACTACATGTAAGACAACCTCCCTAATTTATTAAAAGGCTGACACACAAACATCAGCCATCACTGTCGGTGTGAACACTAATAAGAGAAATTAAGCAAGAAAGAAATTAAGTGAAGAATAGGATTTATTTTATTTTTTATAGCCTATAATCGTCCCACTTTAGGGCACAGCCAGGGCCTTCTCTCAGAGAGAGAGAGAGAGAGAGAGAGAGAGCTTAATCACCACGCGTGCCCACCGCGGGTGGCAATTTCAAACGCTGAGGTATGTGAACAACTTTGACACTCAGGGCCGCGGTTCATAAAACTACATCATCATCATCATTATCAGCCCCTTGACGTCCACTGCAGGACACAGGCCTCCCTCATGATTGTCATAACCATGAAGGGTTTTGCCATAATCGCCACGCTTGGCAGGCGGGTTGGCGATCGCAGTATGCGGTTGGAATCTCAGGAAGACGCTACTGCCCGTCTCCTGGTAATTGATTTCCTTAGTCGCTTTCTACGACATCCACGGGAGGAAATGGAGTGACACTATTTTTAATCCGGCGTCACACGGCAACCCATACTTTATTATGCCAATGCGATGTAGGTACATTGCGTACCCGAGTAATTCTACTCGATAATCTGTAGTTACATCGAATTGTTTTAGTAAACCATGAATTGTAGTTATATGAAATAGGGCCCTGGTTTCCTCACGATGTTTCCGTTCACCGTTATCGAGTGGTATTGCTACTAGAACAGTTCCTTACGAGTTCCCGAATCCAGGGAACTCTGGTATCATGTGGTGTTGGTTAGCAGAGAAAGTCCCTCTGCAGGGCACAGGCCTTCTCTCAGAGAAAAAGTAGGGGCTAAGTTGCCGCGGATTGGCAATTTCAAGCGCTGAGGTAAGTGAACACCTCGGACACTCGTTTCCTCACGATGTTTTTCATCACCGCTAGCGAGTGGTGTTGCTACTTCACGATTGTACGTAACATAGGAAACAAAGTCATTGGTACATGCCGGGATTCGAAACCACGACGACCCGAATGAGAAACCGGCGTTCCACTCTTTTTTTTCTTCTTTTTTTTATTTTCAATATAAGTTGACAATGTTTTAAGTAGGTACCTACCTTTGTAATATTAAAAGTTACCATCAAACTTACCTATAGAGTTAAATATATACATTATCGCTAGATGATTATTTTGAGGGGAACTTTGCCTTTTTTCATTAAGGTATTTCGACTTTAACGAGCGCATAATTAAGTCTACGTGGTTTGCTAAATTTTTGATCGTTTTTAGAGTTCCGTACACGAAGGGTGCCAAACGGGACCGTATTACTAAGACTTCACTGTCCGTCTGTGTATCTGTCCGTCACCAGGCTGTATCCCATGAACCGTGATAGCTAAGCAGTTCAAATTTTCACAGATGATGTATTTATATTGCCGCGATAACAACAAATACTAAAAACAGAATAAAATAAATATTTAAGGGGGCTCTCATACAACAAACGTAATTTCTTTGCCGTTTTTTGGCCGATATTAATAACGGCAACAGGTAGACGCTTGAAATATTCACATAATATTTAGTTCTATATTCGTTTCAAAAATAAAATAAATATTAAATAAAGGGGGGCTCTCTCTTCTCTATCTTAGAGTATAATGTTATAATGTTTCTCGATCTTAGAGTATAATGTTATATAGATAATGGTACGGAACCCTTCGTGCGCGAGTCCGCCTCACACTTGGCCGGTTTTTTTTAAGACGAAAAGTTTCTGCTGCCGCGAACCACCGTCAGGAGTCGAAATCTATGTTTGAGGCCCTATGCTCTACTAGGAGTTAAAGGACCGAAGAAGAAGAAACGTTTCAGAGTTATTTTTTTAACGTTTGTGGTATGTGACATATCTTTAAAATACTTTCAGCATAGGATAAATACGGCTTTTGAGATTGATGGACAGATAAACAAGTGTGTTAGGAAGAGTGGCGTGCCTTCAATAACCTATGTCCGTATGTGGACTGAAGAGTTCAATAACTCACTCTCTCATTAAGCGGCTTCCCTTCCAGCACGTAACGTAGCATGGCCAGCTGGCAAGGACTCAGCGCTCGCTCCAGGTTGCTTGCTATCTCTCTCATATCCGTATCAGCGCGCCTATGTCCGTCTCGCTTCCCGTTCGTCCAGCCTCGGGAGTACTGGAACGTCTGCGCGGCGACCGAGGATAGCACGACGAACGCGAACAAGATGGCTGCCAGGCCGACCTTTGGCGCCATTTTGACTGGGGCTAGTTGCCGAAAACTGGCTGGAACAAAAACGAGGAGTTGTGTTAGAATTCAAGTATTGTACTTACTTATTTATTAATGAAAATAATAGTAGTTTATGCAACTGTCATATAATGAAGGGTATTAAAACACGAGTGTGAGTTTATGAAACGAGCGCAGCGAGTTTCATAATAGTAACGAGTGTTTTAATACCCGTGTTATATGCAGTTGCATACACTACTTTATCTTCACTAATGCAATTAATCAAACAACAAGAGTAAAATTAACTTTTAATTTATTAAATTAAATTCACGCGTACGTGTATAATCACAGTGATTTTGCCGCCATTAAAATTTAACCAATGAGAGCGCAGCTGCGCGCTTCAATAAAACGCGACCAACCTGATTGGCCCTGCAATCAAGTTGGTCGCGTTTTATTGATGTTATAATGAGATTTTACGATATCGATGTGAATATTATACCATCATGTGAAATTGCTTAAATTGAGTGTTTTGTTGTCTGCGCTATAACAGTAGTAATTATAAGTCAAGTATTGAAAACATAAGTAGAATGTTACAACATTAGTGTAGATAAAAGAACATTTTAAAACTGGTTACAATAATGCCCCCTACTACAGTTTTCATGTTGTAGTACACTTACTACATAGAAACTGCTCCCACAGTCAAACCTATGCTGCTATATTGCACAGTCAATACTGTGTAAAGCAGCAGTAGTGCTACACCTACTGCATGAAAACTTACACACATAGAGTAACTTATTATCTTACACAGTTATTTTCGGTCTGCTTTCACGCTTTATCCTTTCTTAGAGTCCGAGCCAATGGAGTCGGTGGAATTTTATTTCTTTGATGGGGGAGGATCGGGACTGAAGAAAGCATATCTGGGGCTGCCAAGCGCCCAATGACGATTTTGGCAGTCTCAGTTATCGCTGGAACGACGAAGTGGCCAAGGACCTATGCGAGCTGGAATCAGGGGAGTTGCAGGGAACCGCGCAAGACGGAGACCCACTTCGGATTTAAGTTTTCACGCAGACTTAATTTTATTTAACCCAAAGCTCTTCAAGATCCGCATACCGCTCGATGAAATAGAAAATGTTTATTTGTCTTCAACATAGTATTGCCGTCTCTAACGATGAATCGGGATCCGTCTGATAATCCACATCCATGGTGTGTGACTTGATACCGACGATCTTAGTACACTCTGATAAAAACAGCTAATTTTTGTACTAAGATCACTAGTGTACACGATACGAGTAGCATCTGAGTAGCTAAAATAGGTCACTCTGTCCGAGTATACTAAGATTGTGTAAGCCCGGCTTTACCGTTTGAATTAACTTCTTTTATTTTAAAAAACCTATCTAGAGGCTAAAATTGGCGACCCATGCCGGGACTTGAACCAGCGGCACTTGCCCATTAGCTCAGTTGAGAGAGCACTGGCACGCTTAGCCAGAGGTCCCGGGTTCAAGTCCCGGCATGGGTGGAATTTTTAGGCTCTAAACAGGTTTTTAAAGAGCTACGAAGATTTTTGTATGGGGCCTGGCATAGTTCATAGTGGCGCCCTCTATATTTTTTTCAATATCGTGGAGCATGATGAAACCTAGCTAGATCGATAGAGGACAAAAAAGTAAACAAGAAATTATTAAGGTCACCATGTTCTAAAGTGGCACGTTTAGGAGTTATTGAGCTTTGAAGTTTGTATGAGATTTTTATAAAACTTAACTTTTGAATCATTTTTCACTAAATACTGGACTATATGCTTGGCACCTGTGACTCGTTGCCGATTCTTGACTAAATTGCTAAATAAGTCGTAGAAAAAACATCCAGTTTATTATAGATACCGTATATTAAGGCACCCGAGCGTAGCGAGGATGCTTACAATGCGAGGGTATTACGGGAGCTTTTACCAGAGTTATAAATCTGCTTTTCATCAATCCTATCAGGTAAATAAATAAAATAGTGTATTTAAAGGAAAATTTACAAGATATTTCTTTATTTTAATTACAAATTACACTTAGCTGCTAGACTAATTACAATATACAATTAGGCATTCATCATCATCAACCCATTATGTCCCCACAAAGGGGCACGGGTCTCTTCCCTGAGGAAGGTATAGGCCATACTCCACCACGGGGGCCAAGTCCGGATTGGTGGAGGCTTGTAGACTAGTGGCTCGTCTACTGTCAGAAGTTGTCAAGCCGCCCTAAGGCCTCTGACTTGGCTTAACGACTGCCATCTATCGACGGCAGCCGGCACCAACAGCTTAACGTGCCTTGCGAAGCACGGAACCGCTCGGAAAAATGCCACTAGCGTTAGGCATAGACGGTGACCCATCCATGCACTGAACGCGCCCTGTGTTGCTTAACCTTCGTGATCGTTTAAGATCACTCAGGCAGCAGGGGCTACGAGCGATTCAGTAATTCAGCAATTAGGCATTACTTATCATTAAATCATTCTACCGAACAGTGAGCGAGTTATTGATCGGAGAAGTAGGTACCGGAAGAAACATTTGTACTTAAATTAAGTTTTATGGTGGCTGTGTTTAGTTATAAGCATTATCTGATTAAATATTAGCAGTTAAACAATAATTAGGTAGTTAGACCTGAAAATATGATTAATCCCTGTTTCTATGTTTAATATGGTTTCACACACACACACACACACACACACACACACACATAATGGGAAAATCCACACATAATGGGAAAATCTTGAATCTTGATTAGTTTTAAATTGTAATAAGATATATTTATTTTAATAATTAAAAAAAATAATAATGCATGTACCTATTTTTATATTGCATCTTGATTAGTTTAAAATGCAAATCTTGAATCTTGATTAGTTTTAAATTGTAATAAAATATATTTATTTTAATAATAAAAAATAAAAAATGCATGTATTCTTATATTGCTGAGCGCTATCGTGCTATATTCTAGTAATTATGAACTGCCTATTTGTGGATGTCTGTTATTGGCCTTGTGAACTGTTTCTTTATTATTGTAATCAAATTATTTGTTTTCGCTGTTGATATCCTTAATAAAATAAAATAAAATAAATAAATAGTAAACATATGTCACTTCAATGTAGGTAATTATTGGCTGACAGAAGTCATTTTTATACATATATCCTCATTCCCCAAGTCCAAGTACAGTCTATTACACCAGGTAAGGGAAAGGTTTTGATCTTTTTGGTTCATCCATAGTCCATCACATCCCACAAACAAGATACATAAAGCCGCAGTCTTCACAGCTACGAGTAAGACAGCAGACAACTATGAGAGCCACCAAAAACGAACATCTACGCCCTAGGCAAGATTGTGGTCAAGGGTAAGCTCATATCGGAATAAAAAAAACTTTGGACTGAGCTGAAAAAAGATAGAATTTGTTTGATAACAATAAGCACCAACAAAATGTGTACGAACTTTGAGCGAACATGAAAAGAGTAGGTAAACAAAACAGTCGATTCCACGTTGAAATTCCGTGGTGCTTCGTCGACTAAAGACCCTCGAAAAGAAGATGGACATCTCACCTGAATTAGCACGTCAACCAGACAGTAGCACCAGCAATAGTTCGAAAACCAAGAACTCACACGGTTCGACGGGGATGAAGGTGAGAGCTAAGTAATTTGTGTTCGACGCAGCTGCCTGAACGAATGAAATGAGCCTAAAAAATCTCCTCCCAGGCTCTTGAAATCAATGCCAGGAATTGAACGAATTGGATGCATGAATAATATTATAATTTCATGTATATATGTATATAAGTAGGTAGGTACCTACTAGACATAGCTATCCAGACTTTAAAAAACATCAAAGTAGGTTTGAATCCCCGAGAAAACTCATATCAAGTGACAAATTCAGTGATGAAACTCAGTTAGTGGAAATTCCATACAAACTTCAAAGCTCAATAACTCCTAAACGTGCCACTTTAGGACATGGTGACTTTAATAATTTCTTGTTTACTTTTTTGTCCTCTATCGATCTAGCTAGGTTTCATCGTGCTCCACGACATTGAAAAAAATATAGAGGGCGCCACTGAGACTATGCCACTAATCTTCGTGGCTCATTGTCCTCCGCACGGGTTAGTGCAAAAAAATAATATAATTCTTTCAATTTGTTTCATTTATTTATAGGTACTTAATTATTTCATTTATTTAAGTTCCGTCAACGTATTAGAGATACCACCGACGCGATTTAACCTACTCGTATTATTATAACATTGAGGATTATTTAGAAGACAAAGATGTCTGGTATTTAAATAATGTTCACGGGGACCACGGCCGGCCCATGGGCGCTATTTCTGTTAGTACCGGCACTGAGTGCAAGCATGTAAAGATGACACTTCCAAGTGAGCTATCAGGCTCCTTACGTAAAGCACATCTTAGTAGGTACCAAGGTACCTATAGACCTGCATTTGTCAGACAAAGAAACGGGACACTAATTGGTAAAGCTAGTTTCTAACGCAGGGCCGATGATTGCATCGAAGGGACTTTTCTTTCTATTTTCCTCACGCCTCTATGCGTCCCCTCTTGGAAAAGGTAAATATCTGAGGCTTTTTCCTACAATTGGATCACTGTAAAGATAAATGTATTATGTTTTAAGGCCAACTGCTCACGCATAATCTAGCTTCGCATTTTGCTAAGTAAATGCGTAAATCCTCGGTGCTCGAGCGCAACTCGCACATGGCCAGTTTTTTATTCATAACTTCCACACAACAGAAACAAAGCAATCACTTGTCCTAGTCCCGAACAAGGATGCCGTGTGCTATGGTAACCAGGCTTATACGTCACAAACATGGAAATACACCCAGACTGGCGCCATTGGGTATCGAACCCACCTCTGTTTTGGTAGTCAAGCGTGTTAACCGTTAGAACAATGAGGCAGTAAGTTTTTTTCGGGCTTTCAGGGTTTTTATACACTACTTATTTTTTGGCATAAACTTATTGTAGAATGGACTTAATACTAGTTTCATTGGACTTTCCGTTGTGAAAAATGTTACAGTAGTTTTTGGACTAATTTACATTAAACATGTTATTGACATAAAGCAAAACCTGAAAACCATCTCATGGTGTCAAGTGTCAACCACTGAAACCACTTTAAATATGTACGTAAAATTTTCAAAAAACCTGCCAAGTGCGAATCAGACTCGCGCACCGTGGGTTCCGTACAAATTTGTAGGTAAGTACTTACATGTTATAAATAGTCTCGCAGTTTTTTCCGAGCTTTTCACGAACTTCACAAAGTTTTACTTTTTTATGATTAAATTACTTGTTTTTTATGATTAAATTACAAATGTACTGTTTCAGATTTTTGCCTGTATTTGTACTATAAGACGATATTCTTCGCCAAATTTCGTATTTCTAGATCAAGCATCCTATAAATTTTGATTCCCTTGAGTGTCGAAATATATCTTTTTTTTACGTTAACTTAGAAGTTTGATTTTTTTACATCTTCAAGATAATATAAACTTGAGTATATAGTTTTAATTTCAACTTGATACCTTCACGCGTTCCCGAGATAAAGGGTCTTGACAGACTGACGTACGGACGGACAACCAAGTGATCCTATAAGGGTTCCGTTTCCCCTTTTGAGGTACAGAACGGTAGAAATAAATTAAAATGTTTTGAATTTTTCATCCATATCGACTGCGTCAAACAAGATTGTTTCAAGTACATTAAACAAGTTACAAGTTGTATAAAGACGTGGATGTCGTAGAAGGCGACTAAGGACATCAATTACAAGGAGACGGGCAGCAGCGTCTTCCTGAGATTCCAACCGCATACTGCGATCGCCAACCCGCCTGCCAAGCGTGGCGATTATGGCAAAACCCCTCATGGTTATGAAAACCACGAAGGAGGCCTATGTCCTGCAGTGGGCGTCAAATGGCTGATGATGATAATGTACAAAGTTAAAACGTCGGATCGAAAACTCGGAGGAAAAACTCTACAAGGTTTTTCCAAAACCAACATAGCACAGTCGACATCGTATAAAATTTACACGCGTGCACTTTTCTCAGTTACGTTACGGACGACTTTGAAACGAAAAAGTAAAAGTTGACCTGCCCAGTCGACAGTGCCTAAATAGTTACATGAGGCCTGAAAGTACCTTAGTAAATAGGTACCTATCTGGATAAAATTCTTGTGAGTCTTGACAGAAATAGTTACTTAAGTAGAATGTCAAACAAAGGCGGACCAGGGCCGCGTTTCGTAAAACTACAATTAATAGTTTATTATTACAATTTGATGTACATTGCTTAGTAGTCTTCCTACTTGCTAATATGTGGGTTAGTCGACTTGGCAATGTACAACGAATTGTTATAGTAAACTGTGAATTGTAGTTCTATGAAACAGTCCCCTGGAGCATGTTTTTAAATGTTCCTAAAATTGCAATTAGGTAAAGGCGAATGACACAGCAAAGTGCAAAGACGTCTCCAAAAAAGATTTATCTTGTTAGTTCCTGAAATCATCATAAAGTCCATAATTAGGAAAGTAATTTCAGAACTTGAAGCTATCAAGTATAATAAAATGGGGGGCGTAATGCAAAATGTCGCCGCAACATACACGTTGACGTTTACCATAGGCCTGAGACACACAGAAGGGACGTGGGCGCGGAAAAGACGCGTCGTCTTTCCAAATTCACTATCATACCAAATGTACTGAAGGGACGGGACGAAGCCCATACAGAAGACAGACAGGGCGAGGGCGTGAACTCTATACGACGCGCCGCGCGCGACTTTTCCGCGACCTCGCCCCACGATCCTTCTGTGTGGCCGCTGACTTAACTTTACCTCTAGCCAAAAACGGCGTGCGTGCACGGTGCATGTAGCGCCTTCAGAAGCCACTATTATTTTAACCCTGTGTTATACCTACTAGAGTGCAATTTTCTTTAGCCCTGCATTACTGCTACGGAGAAAAATAAGCTTATTATTATCTTATTAGAGGGCGTGTGAAAATTATGAGTCTTACTTTTATGACCTTCCCAGCCATATGGCTGCTGTGGCAGCCTTTAATAAATGTTAGAATAACCGATGTGGGGGCGGTGGTTTTATATGTGGTGAGATTTATTTTTAGAGTTCCGTACCATAAGGGTGCCAAACGGGACCTTCACTGTCCGTCTGTCTGTCACCAGGCTGTGTCACATGAACCGAGCTAGGTAGATGAAATTTCCACAGGTGGTGTGTTTCTGTTCCGCTATAACAACAAATACTAAAAACAGAATAAAATAAATATTTGAGGGGGCTCCCATACAACAAACGTTGTCTAAAGACAGCGCTCGCCTTCTAGCGGTCTTCTATGTAACCTTCACAGCGCCGCTCTCAAATTCTTAAACGCTTCTTGTTGGTTTCTATAGATGTCTAATGTCTAATGTTGTATAGATAATGGTACGGAACCCTTCATGCGCGAATCCGACTCGCACTTGGCCTGTTTTTTATTATCTTCAGGGTGTAAAATTCAAAGTAAAAAATCCTCGAAAACGACGTGCGTGCATGCAACGACTAATAATTAATTTTGATGGAACGAAAGAGGTTTTTCAACGAAGTTGCAAACCCTTTTCTCTGCTTACCCCTCGGGATACAAGCTTGAGTTTTTGTAATGTAATATACGTAAAATCCCCAGCATATTCCAAAATGGGGGTTCTTCTTATTAACAAACAGTTATTAATAAGGAAAAACTTGAAATTTGCGAGCAAATATAACTGTTCCATAATAATCTAGCCCTACTAGGCAGGTGAAGTGCTGTTTCAGGCACTCAGGTTTTCTAAATAGATTAGGCTTCCAGAACCTATACCATCCTTTCAGCCAGCGTAGTCTTTTGACCCACACTAAAATTAAATAAATGTGGTATTAGAATGTATGGAACACGGGAAGTTTTACCCATAGTAAAAGTAATTTGTATAAAAAATGCGTATAGATATTGGTCACACAATCACGTACTAACGGCTGAACAAATTTTGTTCGTAGTATCATTGTTATGAACCGATATTTTTATCCGAATACATAAGCATAACATAAGCAGCCTATGTCCCACTGTAGGGCACAGGCCTTCAGGGAGAGAGCATGGGCTTAATCACCACGCGTGCCCACCGCGGATTGGCGATTTCAAGCATTGAGATATGTGAATAGCTCAGACACTCAGGTTTCCTCACAATGTTTTCCTTCACAGTTAGCGAGTGGTATTGCTACTAAAACTTCACAAATGTACATAACTCAGAAAACCAAGTCATAGGTACATGCCCGCACTGGGGATCGAACCTGGGTCTCTCGCTCCCGAGTCCGATGTTCTACCCACTGGGCTACCACCGCAGCTTATCGCGGTTTATCCGAATGCCACGCGATTATTACCTAAGAATCTCGCACAGAGTATACGTATTTTATTTTTATTTTAGAATTTTTATTAAACAAAACTTAATGCAACACGAACTAATGCACGCTTATTTCTGGGTGGTTTGAACCAACTGGCTTATTCGATAGCTATTGGCCTAGTTTCATTAATACCTTAGTTTCTAAATAGCCCTAATTTTTAAGTAAGTATTATGTTTTTTATAGGTAAGACAGCCTGGTAAAATAGTTCTATGTTTAAGCTACTATTGTGCACTTGTTTATTGTATCAAGCCGAAGCGTGAACTATTGTAAACTTGTAAATAAAGAAATCTAAAAATCAATCAAATCAATATAAAACAATTTGCTCATTACCAAAAATAGACGAAGGAAGACAAATTAAGAAAGTATCCACGCAATATCACTGGCTGCAAACACTGACTTCAAAATATTGAATGACTTTCAAAAATTATTTCATCGAATTCTGACTTCCGCGGCGATGTTCTTCAGTTAACTGACGGATGCTTGGAGTAAACTTACCCCTTTTATACAACGCGGGGTGCGCTACAATGGTTACATCATTCTGGGGTGAGAAAAGGACCAATGTAGTATTTCACCTTTTTGTATGTTTGACTGTAACTAGAACCCAGTCTGGATGTTTTTCAATGTTTCTGACGTCCTTGTCTGGTTACCATATCACAGGTATTCCAGCTTGGAACCAGCACAAATGATTGTGAACATTGTGTGGACGTTAACTCCGTTCACTTTGCAATTTCTTCCTATTGAGTATTATTGACTCACATATAAAGAGGAAGATAATACTAGCAATTTAAAAATCAAGTAAGTTTTAACTGGGGCTTTATCAAACTAAATATAGTCTTATTCTGGATTCTTGAGTCAAATCATCAACTCAGTAAGATTATAAAGATGAAATCTTATAGCACCAGCTGAGTTACAATATTACTCAATCAACAGGTAGGAAAGTCCTGATTTTGACACCCTTATGGCGAAGCCCAATCCCTGGAAAAACTCCTCATAATGCTCGCGGAGCCCTCCCTTCTACGCGGGCCAAACATAAGGTAAGTTTAACTAAACATTTATGAAAGGACTATTATTATTATTATTTTTAGGGTTCCGTACCCGAAGGGTGCCAAACAGGACCCTTTTATTAAGATTTCACTGTCTGTCTTCCTGTCTGTCTATCCGTCATGAACCGTGATAGCTAGGCAGTTGAAATTTTCACAGATGATGTATTTCTGTTACCGCTGTAACAACAAATACTAAAAACAGAATAAAATAAATAATTGAGGGGGGCTCCTATACAAAAAAACGTTGTCTAAGGACAGCGCGGCGGCCATATATCTAACCTTCACAGCGCCGATGGCATGTCGCTAAATATCAATGTTAAACGCTTCTTGTTGGTTTCTATAGATGACGCTGTTCTCAAATTCGATCTTTTTCTACTGTTGTATAGACAATGGCACGGAACCCTTCGTGCGCGAGTCCGACTCGCACTTGCCCGGTTTTTTTAATTAAGTGTTGAGGATAGTTAACAACTTCAAAAGCGAGCTGTTTTACCATCAATTAAAAGAAAATAAACAAATGTAAACGCCATTGTAAGCCTCTTTGTCAAAAAAAACTGCCGATTCACATACAGAAAACAAAGAAAATCTTGATAATAAAGGTACCTATGTACTTATTTAAAAAAAAATTAAACATCAACGTGTAAAGAAAAAAAAAGAAAAACGTAAGCGTAACGACCCATCTTTTGAAAGCCTTTTAATTGTCAAAATATTTAAAAATGCGATCTCGGATGCGGGTTAGTTAAGCTGCTGCTAAACGACCCCGGTGGAAACGGGCTCGCAATTTCGCGCCATTTCATATTGGCGGGAAAAGATTCCTACTCTTTGGCGTGTGCACGTACCTACGTAACGTTACTGGTAACGTTATTTTACCGTTATTATTCACTGAAGCCCTGTTTCGGTGCTAGTTTATAAACCCAGTTATGTTCTTTCACGTTTAGTTCATTGCGCAATGAAAACTTAGGTACCTTAATGTTTACGGGAAATTCGACCTATTTCTTGAAAAGAATGGTACAGTCCTCTAGTGTTTGCATCCCTTTAAAAATAATAGATTTAAGTAACATATTTGATTGGCCCCTTAGGGCTATTACGGAAGCTACTTTTCAAAAAGTGACGACCTTGCAAGGGCACTATACTAAACAAAGCTCGGCCTCCCCTCTAATTTTCAAAGATAATCCAAGATAATTGCATCCTTTACTTACACAAGTCGGCTAATAACATCGGCATAGAACTCTGACGCCGAAGATTCGTTATTAATTAGAGAATCGCCTATTAATTAGGAACTTGTGTGATGACACGTCTCCTTTCTATAATTAGCCACATAATGATGTGTGTAGTCAGTAGATGGAGTTGGCCCTCAAAGATGTAAACCCTAGATCTTATAGACTTAAGATGGTGCTCTATTGGGACTAGTTCTAGTTTGATCTGAGATGTCCGCACTTAGCCTCAATATTTGGGCCATCATTGTACGTAGCAAGCGCAGACACTAGGGTTTCCTCACGATCGCGGTTATTATCGTTCGCTTTCTTATTTTTAACCCCCGACGCAACGCAAAGAAAAGTTTGAAGCCTATGTCTGTGTGTCTGTACGTTCTCGTAGCGCCTAAATGGATCATGCGATTTCAATGCGGTGATTGTTTTTAATTGTAAGCCACATTGATCGAGACCGTATGTTAGATGGAAATCCACTTAGCCGTTTATGGATATGGTCAACTGCCTGACAAAACGGTAAGAGATATAGAGATGGTGCTTTGTTTAAAACAACGTACACCCTGGCCAAATTTAAGTGCAGTAAAAAAAACAAAATGGCGAAAAAATGGCCGTTTTACTTTTTAAGAGTCAGTTTTTAGTGGCGGGGTTTTTTTTATTTTTTTCTCTCATAAATCAGATGTGTTTGGTTTGGACGCGGGCCGCACCCAAGTGCATTTATTTTATTATTTTTTATTGGTGGCCTAAGAACTTGCTTACTATTCTTTAAGATTACTATTATTTATGATTACAGCTTTCTGTAGCTGAGTACCTATAAGTGGACGGGTGAATGTGTACTTTTTTTATGATTCGCGTGTAGTAGGGCCTTTGGTATAACGCCAGTTGCCGAGAGTACTATAGGCACGGTAACTGCATTGCTCACCCGCCATTGATATTATTATTAAAATTATTTATTGCATTAAAAAATTATAATTACTTCCACACAACACAGTCATGTCATCATAATCATCATCAGCCATTTTTACGCCCACTGCGGGACATAGGCCACCCTCATGGTTTTCCCTAACCATAAAGGGTTTCGCCATAATCGCCACGCTTGGCAGGTAGGTTGGCGATCGCAGTATGCGGTTGGAATCTCAGGAAGACGCTGTTGCCCGTCTCCTGGTAATTTATTTCCTTAGTCGCCATCTACGACATCCACGGAATGAAATGGAGTGACTCTATTCTTAATCTGGCACCACACGGAATAATCATGTCCTGGTCCTAAATTAGGATTTCATTATCTTTTGATTTAGATTCTGATTAAAGCTACGTTATCGTTAACGTTAGCTAACCTAAGTTTTGGAGACATAATTAGCAGGGTAGCGAAGCTTACAATATTAAATATGCTAATTGCTTACATAAACCCGGATAATCAGACACATATATGAAATTTTATATTGTGGGGAAATATGATATAAATATAACATAATGTATATAAGTACATACATGCTACCTGTTATTGCTTACGGAAAGATTTTATTGGTGCCCAAAACCGTACTATTTTGCTCATATTTAAGTGATACCCCAAAGGTGTCCCCAACACCTCCCTCGCTGTAGTGTTTATTTAAACAACGCCAAAAGGATGTTATTGTTATTTTAAATTTTGCCAATTCACCCCAACCCTCTTTGAGATAAGCGACAAAGATGTCCATTTCGTTGGTTCTTTGTTATATTTCTTTTAATTCAACGAAATGGATCTTGGGAATTAGAATTATTTTCGAGAATAGGTGGTATAGTCGACAGCAGGTATGCCAAAACTTTCGTAAGCACTCAAAGTCTTACTTACTAATTATGAAATTACTTTTCGCTGGAAGAGTCCGACCCACCAGGTTTCCCTCTTAAATTATTCGAATTTAAGTAAGTGATTCCGGAATTAAGATAAGAGCAGGTATACCTTCGCATTTTGCAACAAGATTAAAGTGCACATAAGCGAAGGTTCATGTTCTGTCGACTGTATAGATAACGGTTACCTTTACATTTCTGTAGATTCTAGTGATGATGTAACTAGCAGTGATGGGCGAGGATGAATGTTCTCGAACGGAAGATACAAAATAAATAAATAAACCGGCTAAATTATGAATCAGACACATGAGATTTATTAAAAAAAATATTTTGTATAGTAAAAAATAATAATTAAAGGTAGAGGTTCGAAATTTCGCTGATGCCTGCACTCGCCCATTAGCTCAGTTGGGAGAGCGCTGACACGGTTAGCCACAGCTCGTGGATTCAAGTCCCGGCATGCGTGGAATCTTTAGCCTCTAAGTAGGTTTTTTAAAACTAAAAGTATTTTTATTATAGTTTTCGTTGTTTTGATGGTCCTGTCTGAAGTAGTTTCTCGACGGTAGACTCTTCGAGTCGTGCAGACTCTTGACAAGGAAATGATGCTTTGCTGGTCAAAACATCATCATCATCATCGTCATCTTCGTCGCCGTTGAATAGAAGTCGACTCTAGCGACGTTGTTGCATGGTTGCCCTCTACAATGCAGGCAATTTCCGATCGATATCTTAATAACGATGAACGGTAGGAATGTACAGGACCTTAATTGTAGATTTTAAGAAAAGCAACAAAAAAGTATTGTATAACAACTTTCGCATCTCAACGGAGAACCGAGTTATTGTGAAAAAACTGAATGCAACTCTTTTTTTCAAGATGTCGGAAAATGCATATAGATAATGAAAATGAAATGAAAATGAATCGACAATGTGAAGTTATTTGAAGCTTTTCTAAACCCACCCCACGTAATACCCAAAATTAAGCCATCTCGGTTCACATGCATTTCTAACGCGCTTTTCCGACTTAATGACTGTACTATGACCGGACTCAATAGAACGAAGACATCATTTTCCAATTTATAAATAATAACCTCCACACAACACGATCACTTGTCCCGGGGTGCTACTACGTAACTTCTCCACTGTATGGAATCGTTCGATTTAACCTATACTCCGAATTGTCTAGTTACTAATATTATAAACGCGAAAGTTTGTATGTATGGATGGATGTTTGTTACTCTTTCACGCGAAAACGGCAGAACGGATCCGGATGAAATTTTGCACAGAGATAGATTATAGTCTGGATTAGCACAAAGGCAATTTTTTATCCCGGAAAAATTCATTATCAAATTACCACGTGAACGAAGTCCCGGGCAACAGCTATTTTATTAAACGCTTAAGTGAAGAAATTTTGGGTAACAAAAACAAAACTTTTTTTTTCAAACAAATTTTTTTTTAATATATTTTTAAATCATGGCTAGAATGTCCCCTTAAAAGCCGGTGAACCAATTCAAAGTCACCTGTTGTGGCAGTTAGGTAAAAGTAGAACGCTAGCAGAAATTTGCATAGAAGGAATATCTCCTTATTTGTATTGTATAAATAAAATAATAGATCTTTTTGTGACAGCGATACCCCTGTTTTGGTGCGATATCGTTAGTGTAACGCAAAGGTCTAAAGAGACGGCTTCGATTTCACGTGGGCACGATTTCAAGGAGGCTCATCAGTAACTCGATCCGCTAACCGTAAAGGAAAACATCGTGAGCAAACCTGTGACCGAGGTGGTCATATACCTCAGCGCTTGAAAATGCGAATTCGCGGTGGGCACGCGTCTCTCTCTTTGAGAGCAGGCCTGTGCCCTACAGCGGAAGATAGGCTGCATCTATATAGGTAAGTAACCTGTAGTCCAGTCATTACGTCGGAAAAAATGGGTTAGAAATACATGTGAACCGAGAAGGCTAGAATTTGGATATAATGTGGGGGGGTGGGGTCTAGAAAAGCTTAACTTCAAAATGTCAAGATTTCCTATGTGCATTTTCCGTCATCTTGAAAAAAATGTTAAATCCAGCTTTTTCACAATAACTCGGTTCTCCGTTGAGATACGAAAATTTTGGTGCAATATACTTTTTTATTGCTTTTTTACAATCTACAATTAAGGCCCTCTACATTTTTCACCTATCGTTATCGTTATTGAGATATCGATCGAAAATCCAAAATGTTGTTGCCCCCTTATTTACCTGCATTGCAATGGGGAAACATGCAACATATTATTATGTCGCCAGAGTGGACATTCTATTCAACGACGACGATTCCTAATTGTTGTTACAGACAGAGAATATCAACTCTTACATTTTTCTTGTGAAAGACTGTCCAGTAGGACTACAATACCAGCGCAAACAAAACTTAAATAAACGATAACCAACAACCCGACTGCTGAGCACGTTACATCTACTAAGCAGGCGGGACCAACCCAACATGGGTAGTACGACGCCGTTAGTCGCGCGTTGTGAATGTCAAATGTCGCGACTTTTCAGTACATTACTGGTCAAATTCTGACATTTTAACGCCACAAAACCCGTGACCCGTGCCATCAATTGAGATCTTATTTGTCACAGTCTCAGTTAAGGACTTAAGGAGGAACATATGTTTAGGTACACTTATCTAAATATTATAAAAGCAATTATTTGTCACACATACATTTTGCAGCTAAGGAGTAAACTAAATATTAAATTAAACTAATCAAATATACCGCCCCGGGACACGCCTGATCCAAAAGTTCCCATGACGCTAGCAGCGTTCGATAATTATTGATGATAATTCGATTTGGAATTTTCTGCTGAACAATTTAGAATTTTCTGCTTATCAATAATCCAATTTCGATTTTTCTGCTGTTTACGCTTATTTTGTATATGCTTAGGTAGGTATATGCTTATTTAGCTACAAAACAAAACGCGGAAATAATAAGGCGGAAAAGTAAACTGTAAGTTGATGCATGGCCTTAACTAAAGGGGTAAGAAGCTTTGTTACAAACAAATGTAATTTGATAGGTAGCGACCCTTGCTCCTTTTTTATTGTTTGCTGAAAATGAGCGGATTTATAAGAAGGAAACAAAACTGAAAAAGAAATCGTATTTTTTTTTAAAAGAGTTGTCTTCAGAAGCCGCTCATTAAAATTAACCATTGCACGAAGCTGCGTCAAAATATTGTTGCGTGGGTAGGTAGGTACTGGTCGTTTTGAAGTTAGTGAGATTCAATATCGGCTTTTATGCTGCCGGTAACAAAAGCTACAGCGAGACTGCCCCGAATGCAGCTTTTGATTGAGTGGGTTTTCTTTGTCCTTTGGTGAGGGGCGGGCTGACTTTAGGTTCTACAGGGTGGTCCAAAAAGTAATGTCAAAAAATTTTTTTAGATTCCTCTCACCTGGGTGTATCTGAAAATAGCCCATTTATTTTCCACGATTTTTATCAGTTTAGAAGTTATGACTTTTAGGGTTCCGAACCCAAAGAGTAAGGGACCATTTTACTAAGACTCCGCTGTCCGTCCGTCCGTCTGTCACCAGGTTGTATCTCATGAACAGTTGAAATTTGCACAGATGATATATTTCTGTTGCCGTTATAACAACCAATACTAAAAACAGAGTAACATAAATAGGTATTAAAGCGGGGCTCCTATACAACGAATTTGATTTTTTGCCGTTCTTTGCTCGACATTAATAACGGCAACAGGAAGACGCTTGGAATATTCAAATGTTGTATAGATAATGGTACGTAACCCCTCGTGCGCGAGTCCGACTCGCACTTGGCCGGTTTTTAAATAATATTTATGTATTTGGAAATTTTCTGCCGGAGCAAATAAAAAAAATCATAACTTGTTTAATAGCAAATTTTTTTTCTTTCTTCACCTTCAAGTTCTTCATTTCACTTTCCTAACTTTTTCGTCTCGAATTTTGAAAATTCTCTTAACAATACATAATGGATGTGTCATAGGTTCAAACTACTTTTACAAACTTCAGCACTTATCAGATAATTATTATTACCACGACCTCGTGGCGCAGCGGTAGTGCATCTGCATACCATGCGAGAGGTCCCGGGTTCGAATCCCGGCTGGGGACAAAAAAAAGCCCCAGGTCTTGGATGTTTACATGTTTGTGATGTCGTTGTTTCTGGTTCCCTAGTGTGGTATCCTAGTGTGGGGCCAGAAGCAATGTATGTGCCTGTATGTAAATGTTTATGTTTACCAAATAATTGGACATGCTACTTATTTTTAAAATACGTTTTTTATAATTTATTTCGAAAATTTGTGCCATTTTAAGAAATTTTGTGGTGTGTGACGTCATCAGAGCATGATTAAAGAGATAGTCTTTGCCTACATAAAAAAAAACCAATGCCATTAACGTCAGTTGATTTGGTCGGCTAACCATGTAGGTATTCTGTGGGCTAACCTCACATTATTTAATACACTTCAACACGTTGACATTTCGTTTTTTTTTTGTAATGCAAAGGATTAAAGCCCGAGCGAAGCGAGGGCTAGCGAGGGATTTAACACTACCGAGACCAAAAATGATTTGCGCCCGTGTAGAACACTCTGCTTTTCACTACCATCTGAGAGGAATGAAATAAAAGTCTAACACTTACATGCCACTCAAATGTAACTTCTGGCAGGAGGTTTTGAATTGCTTGTGTTTCCTGTTTTTTTTATACATGGCGTCCCAAAGTTATGGGACATGAAGGGAAAGTACCTTAAATATCGTAGATAGGGTATTTTGCTGAAAGAAGACTTTATGTTATTTTTAAAAGTTAGTAATTCTGCATTCACAGATTTTCTAAAAATTACTTGCTTCGTCTGGGAATCGAATCGACTTAAATGTAAAAAAACACCCCTACTTTTATGATTACAATCGAAAGAATGGCCAAAAACTAATAATGCTTCTCAAGATTTTCTAAATGAATGTTTTCCTACTTGGATTGGTACGAATGGACCGATTAGATGGCCGGCCAGATCCCCGGACCTTACACCATTAGATTTCTTCTTTTGGGGATACGTGAAAGATATGCTATACAAAAAGCGATACGAGAACGTAGGCGAGTTACAAATAGAATTGTGCCATATCATATCGAGTATTCACCATAAAAAGATAAGAAAATCAACAGGCAGCGGACTCATTAAAAGATTGGCAATTTGCGTAAGACAAGAGGGATCACATTTTGAGCATTTAATTAATTAATTTAAAAAAAATGCCCACTACGGCAGTTTCATGTATGTTTTTAATTTGATTAAAATGATTAATTTCACACTGTTTCTTTCTTTTAAAATACTATGTTACTTAAGAAGAGTTATTAGTTTTTGGCCATTCTTTCGATTGGCATCATAAAAGTAGGGGTGTTTTTTTTTACATTTAAGTCGGTTCGATTCCCAGACGAGGCAATTGATTTTTAGAAAATCTTTGAATGCAGAATTACTAGCTTTTAAAAATAACATAAAGTCTTCTTTCAGTAAAATACCCTATCTACGATATTTAAGGTACTTTCCTTTCATGGCCCATAATTTTGGGACGCCCTGTATATTCTGGTGTCATCATCGCTTGACGACATTTTTCGGAGAAAAAAAGTGAAAATAGACAAAAAAAGCTCGCCAATGTTATTGATTTTTTGCATAGAAAAAAACTTGCGTTCCAATTTCAAATATTTAACGAAATATTTTGCAGCAGAGTTTGGTAGTTCAGTACCTAAGTAGTTCCAAACTCGGTTTTAAAACTTATAGCTTGGGTTGGAGCGAAATAGATATAGGACGAAATGAGTGCATTAGTATATAAATTCAAAATTGGATTTTGAGTCTATTTACTTAAAGGTACCTAAAGGTAAATAGATTCAAAACCCAATTTTAAGTCTATTTACAACAATAGCGTGTTTTGGATCCTACATTTGGGCATCAAAATGCATCATTTCGAGCAGATGGAGTGAAAAAACATTTTGGTGTCAAAATCTTAGTTTTTTATTAATACGGTTATTTTGCTTTCTTGGGATCAATAAAAAATAAAACACAAATTAAGTCAAACTGGTTTATTGAAGAAGATATTCAAAATGACGCCCTTCAACTTCAGTACCTACCCTACCCAATCGGCCACTTCTTAAGAAAATATCTTTCCACGGAAAGCGCTTGAATGTTCTCTGACTTTCGTCGCTGCTTCTCTCAGCTTTCGTCTCATTTCTTCTTCGCAGTTAGTCTCCCGGGCGCAGACTATTTATTTGTAGTAGGTACTTATCGCTAAATAAAAAAATCTATTGAAAATAGACGTGGCTCTATTCAACCTAGAAGCTAGCTCGAAAGGCCCAATCAGTTCTCCATTTACAATTCCCGATCTCATGTTTACGCTGTATCGATGTTGGAAATTTGATGCTCTTGCAAGGTGTGGGGTTTTTAATTTCCCAGCTGTGATAATTGTAAATATGAAATACTCCAGCCCTTTCAAAATGGGATTCATCGGTCCATAAGATCCTATTAATCTGTAGAATTCTAAAGGACCCGATCGGGTCACCATAACAATGATTTTTAATAAAATTGTTATTTCCAAGATCTTAATCTAGCAGGTAACAAATTCTGGGTCTTCCTGAGACCTTTGTATTATTGTTAAGCAAAAAGCAACTCTTCTTAGGCTAGGGTTTATGCCAAAAACGGCAGTTTCTGGCGTTAATGCTATCTAGTCCCAGGTTCGTGATCCTACTTTGTCGTGGGTCCTAAAAATCACTGTTAACATGAGTGATTGTACCTACTGTCACTTTTTGCAAATTTGAAAAAAGATATGTGTTTTTTTCCTCCGTGGCGCTAGTTTTACTCCATGGACCCCCTTATTGTCCATTTTCAATAAGCCAGGTGCGAAGTAAACGTTATTTATTAGTTCAGTGTTAAAACTTTATAATGTTTATAATATCCGCATATTTTGACAGCCAACTACGGAAACCTTGTGCTACTGCACGTGGCCCGACACGCATTTGGCCAGTATACGCACAAATATTTTTGGCGGTAACGTGAACAAGTCACAGATCGTTTGTCTTTACAGTGTATGTGTGAGTAATTGACTACTTTAGTAATTGACTAATAGTAATGTACTACGCATCACACTATCTCAATTACCCATACTTACACTGTAAAGACCGTAAGCGATGTGCAAACGATCTGTTCCTATGTTTAAATGCACTACTACCCACCCAGCCTTTATCCACGAACCAAAGTTTGACTGGTAGAAGTACCTACGCATTGGCATCAAACATGTGTTTTATGCAATAAGGAATTTTAATAATAATAATAATTGTCACGCTACCACCAAAAAGATCTGTGCGGACTATACCTAGGTAATGTAAAGTAAGGCTCAAAATAACTCGGATCCGGCTGCTGCTCAAATTAATGTATTTGTCGTAGGATGATTTAATAAACTTAATTTTCGTGAAAATTCTAGGGACATTGCGGAAACATGGATAATTTAAACGATGATGTCTCAATCTTACAGGGAAATTTAAAATTATTCGACAAAATATGTGATCGAACGTTTTGGACCCATTAGACCTTGCTAATATTTATTTCCGTGTGGCGCCGGATTAAGAATAGCGTCACCTGCGTCACTCAATTTCCTTCCGTGGATGTCGTAGAAGGCGACTAAGGAAAAACATTACCAGGAGACGGGCAGCAGCGTCTTCCTGAGATTCCAATTCCATACTGCGACCGCCAACCCGCCTGCCAAGCGTGGCGATTATGGCAAAACCCTTCATGGTTAGGAAAACCATGAGGGAGGCCCATGCCCTGCAGTTGGCGTCAAATGGCTGATGATGATTATTTATTTGTGTTTTAATAAAGTATGTATTATTCTTCGGTTTTTGTTATTAGAGGATTTGAATTTTTAACAAACAGAAGAAATTTGTAAGTATTTTTACAATTTTGCTCTGTTTATTTTGTCATGATGAAGTGGTCACAAAATACCTACTCTTTTTTTTTAAATTCACACTGACCCACCTAGTACCTATCTCTTTTTAGTATTTATTTATGGTACCTAACATCCTTGACAAAATTACGGATTCCACTTTCTGCAACTTTAGGATCATTCAAAAATCATTATACCTAGGTTATTGTTGTTGGAGGACCAGCAGAATGATTGAAATTGTATAGCTCTGCCCTATTAGATCAGATGTGTCATCTGTAGTTTGTTTTGCTGCTGTGGTGCGCTTATTGGTAGGTTATGCCAACGAAAAAAGAAAACAAAACAAAATTAATTAATTACAATGGCGCGCTTAAGATCGGTAAAACTAATCTATTTCATCTTTTCATTTACTTTAGGATCGATCGAACTAACCTATTTAATCTTATCATTTACTTTATTTAATTTATTATTTAAAAATATCTGCTTATATATTTGAAAATTTACATATTTATTATTATTATTATATTATTTAATTATTTTATTTTTCCTAATATCTATTGTGTGTGTCTTTCGTTTTTATTTATTTTACTTATTAGGTGCCGACAGAATACCAGTGTTACAGAAGGTACCCCTTTTGTGACAAATGCTGAGTCGGGTCCTTTCACAAACGCAGTGCACTGGCTTTCCTTGCACGTTTCTTTTTAATTTATAATTTAAAATTGTACTCTGTCATTGTACTGTGTTTTAAGTGAATAAATTATTTCAATTCAATTCAATTCACTTTTGCAGTGAGTGAATGAAAGTCTCCAGCGTAAAGTGCTGCAAGTACAAGAAAACTATCCTGTTTTATATTTGCTGATTTTATTTCGAAGCGAAATATTAATTAAACTGCACACCACAGCGTGATTTCGAAATCGTGAGCAATATTTTGAGGGAGTGTTCCTTTCATTGTGAAAAACAGTATTATTTTTGATTATCAGTAACTAATGGTATAACATATTATTTGTAAATATTCTTGTTTTCGACCTTTGCTTGGTCCGAAACTGTGAATCCGAATTCAGAGCAGTGGAAAATACATGGCATGGAAGAAATTTTTCTAATATGTGAAGAGAATCTCGTCCGATATAAACTCACGCCTGTATCCCAAAGGGGTAGGCAGAGACCAGAAACTGCTACTTGCCACAATAAGAAACTGCCACTTGACAGATCCCTTTCGCTTCCTCAACATTAATTAGTCCGATATGCGTAAACAAGAACAACTGAGTTGGCCGACCGGAAGGCGCTATGTCTAAAATATGTCCATAAACTAAGAACTCAAAAGCTTTTACGTAGCTTGAAGATAAAACTAAAATGTTTCGATAGTCAAACACTAAATTAATAATAATAGTATGATAAGTCGGTGTGGGTAAGAAAACAAAAGTAAACGCTAAGCGCACTGCTTACCTACTCTGGTAGATCTATCGCGCTTCCTGCTCGCGCTGTATTGTATGATGATTGACTCGGCTAGGTAACCGGTGACCTAATATTCTTTGTTTATGTCAAGTAAAGTAATTTTGGAAAGAATAAAACAAATTTGACGAGTAATTTTCTTCAGAAATATCATAGACAGTATGTCCCCTTAAAAACTGGCCAAGTGCATGTTGGGCTACGCGCAGTGTAGGGGTTTCGTAGAAGGAGAGGGTTGTATCTGCTTTAAGAAACTTACAACTTCCTCAAAGTCATTTTCAATGGATTTTGTACGAAGTTTTCGTTTGGTAAGGTTACTCGTTATTTTAATTACTTGTTAATTTGTAAAGCCTACTTAGATAGATAGATAGATAGAGAACACTTTATTGCACAACCAGGTGAAAGATAGCCGCGATAGTGTTACTTTTCAGTTCATTACTGTAAAAGAAAGAAAAAAAAGAAAGGCAGAAAGAAAGACATTTATTGGGACAAATTAACACATCACAAGAAAAATAGGCATAACAAGTACAAAGGGAAAACAAGCGTCAGAGTGCATCCTGTGGTGAGTCAAAGTTGCCGCAAAGGGCACATGTGCTATTGCCCTGAATTTTTTTACGCTTCTACAATTAACCATTTAGGGGGGAAGCCCTACTCGGACTTCGTACACTCACAATATTCTTAAACGACCAATCCAACGATACACCATGTTGCAGGTGAGCAAAAAAATTGCATCCCTGATTTAGGTGTAGGTCGGCGTACTAAATATGTATATCTGTCACTTTCACCTCTCTAGCACTTATTGTCTCTGCGCTAAGCCGTGGACAGGCAGAGGGACAAACAGGCTGACGGACGGACATGACAAAACCATAAGGGTTCCTTGTTGACTACGGAAACCTTAAAACGGTGAACTATTTAAACGTCAGAGACTCTCTGTAGTAATGGACGTGCCGAATAGAAAACAGGTAAGTGTGAGAAAAATATAAACTTCATTAAAAACTGGCTGCACACATATCTGAATTTAAAAAGTTATCATAAAAAGGCTCTTAAGCTTGACGTTCTTATACCACTTGCGGCTGTTAGTGATCAAAGTCCCGTTGGGTAGGATCTGAATACCATTGCTGCAGAGATATCACTACTTTAATATCTCTGCAGATCCACTGCTTTGAATATAAATGGAGCATAACGTCGAGTTTAATACTTGAAACTTCGCTAGCTGTGAAGGAAAACATCGTGAGGAAACCTTAGTGTCTAAGGTGTTCACATACCTCGGCGCTTGAAATTGTCAATCCGTGGGCACGTGTGGTAATTAAGACAGTTCCTACGTGAATCATGCTGTCTCGCTCGCACAATTTAAAATTTTTAGGTATTGTAATGAAATGAGTAAAATTTTCATTAATGTGGTATGAGTGTTGATGCATAATTGAATTACGTAGTTTTTAAAAAAGAAAAGTTGTTTCCAAAAGTATTAATTTTGGAATAAAATTTTCTCAATCAAAAATTTTGTAGAAGTTAAGAAAAATATGTCTTTTACCCGCAATTTAATTATCCGTCAAAGCCTCAGACCACATTTATTAAAAATATCCTCATTTTATTACAATCACTTAGAATGTTAAATTTGCAAGCGAGACAGCGTGCTTTACGACCTTAAGCCCATACTCTCTCTCTGAGAGAAGGCCTGTGCCCTATATACTGGCTGCATAGAAAAAAAATCAGGCGTGTAACTTTAAACTTTGTGCAGTGGCTAAGGTCAGGAAAATATTATCTTCTATAATGGCAACACTGTAGACAATAATTCATTCAGTTGGCACATTGTTCGCAGTGATGCCATTTTAGTGATTTTGTCACTAGATCTAGTGATTTTGAAGCCTTGGACAGAGATATTTTAAAAGAAAAGTCACTGAAGAATTATTTGGTGATTTTTAGTGATTTTTATTGAATGTTGTTTTAGTTTTGGGTCATCGTAAAATTTTCATAGTACCAAGTAAAAATTACTTGTTTTGGAACGTATCTTTAGACGACTTTATAGAGTAATTTAATCTGTGGTCTTTATTTGGTTATGCTTGGGGATTCCCTGACTAATCAATCAAATGTATACCGCGACAAAAATTATGAAGACATACCTCCAGAAGTTTTCGCCGTTTAATTTTAATTGTTTTAAGTTCATTTTTGTTAATTGAAGTCATAATTAAATTATTGATTCAGATTAACTTTGTGATTTCATTTTAAATTACCTATTCAGTGAATATTGTTATTTTTTAGTTAAATATTCCTAAGAATAAGTAAGTAAGTAACCCATTCATATCCCTAAATACTACATTTTTATTTTTAATATCCCTAAATTACAGACCAAAACTATGTAACCTTGCCTATATAACCTTCCATTTTAAATTATTTAGTGAATTCTAGTGACTTAGTAGAAAATATATTTAAATCTAGTGATATTACAGACCAAAACTGGTGAGAAAGTTTTCTGCAAGGTGGCAACACTGATTGTTCGTTCATCATTCATTCATCTAAAGAAACGTGAACATGTCTGCCGTTTGTTTTATTTGACGTAAATAAATGCTAAATAATTTAACTTCGTGTTTTCGTAGATATCAGTGGTTATCTTTATGTTATTTGCGCTGTGAGTGAAGTGTGTGTAATGGTGCTGTGACAAGTTCATATGAGGCTGCTGTATAAAACGGGTCCAATGGAGTCTCTCAGAAAATGGTTCTACAAACCAAAGGTATTTGTCGATTTTCGTAATTTCTACTTAGTTCTGCTTCTTCAAAGGTAATTAATTCGCATAAATTAACAGTCCTTCTACGTTTGCCACTGGCAACGACGCTCTTGAGATGAAAATTGTGGTGCCAAGCGTGTAAATACTTTTATAAACGTCGTCATTCTATTGTTGAATAAGAATTAGTCTAGTACATTCAATGTGATTCAGAAGCCTTGTTTCCGATTGCTAATATTATACTTTATCCTTTATCGACTGACGGTAAGCCTATCGATTTCCATTTAGTGTTTTGGTGCCGCAGATTTTATAATAAAATTTTGGTCGTGGTTTCGCTAATCCTTACGTCATTTTCGTTTTGCATGTATTTGCATTGTTATGAATATATTGCAACTGGCATTTTGTGCGACTTGTGACCAGTTCTTTGTCACTACCTGTTTGGACTGATCAAATGCTAGTTTCAACGGTAGGATACTGCGGCTTGCAACAACTAGCCTTCTAATTTGTAAAGTTGAACCCTGAAAAATTAGGTTGAAGTATTCGTATTACATTTACATTCTAAGACTAAATTTGTCGTTCGAGTTTTCTTGGGGTCATGTTAACAATACATACACTACAGGTTGGTGGGTAAAGTTGGGATACAAATACAAATCTCTATCTACAAATACATATCTTTGTTAACCACTCGTCTGCTGTGAAAGATCTGTGTCCAACTTAGTATGGGCCACCTATACATTCCATTCTGCTAGGGCAGATCAGGGGTTAATATGAATTTACACAACATGGATCACATAAGTAACCAAACTAGGATGAACCTGTGCTATAGTTACTTGAAAAAATAGTCATGTTTCTACAAAATTATTGTTTACAATATCAAACACCTGCTGATAGAAAACTATTTGCAGCTGCGCATTGCTATGCAGTTTGGCAACTTTTGTCAATCTTTCTTTAAATTTTTTCTCTAATAAAATAATTAAATACGATAAATTATTATCATCTATCTAATACAACTTAGAATAACATCTACCTCCTAGTTCTATGTGTAATTGGCGGGCACAGGCTTTGTGTGTTAAATTTGATTGGAGCAGGATCACTTAGGAGAATCAGTCAAGAGCAAGCAATTGATTCAAGTCATTAGACCTGGAAAAAATAATACTAATAGGTACCTAGTTCTATGTCTAATCTCTCCAAACTTTTATATTGGGCTGCTCTTAATCTACTATTTAATCTAATTAGTATTTCAAATCTGAAAAAAAATATATGTTACTTTTCAATGTCCTATCTAGATTTTTAAGCTTTATTGCATAAAAAAAAATCTCAAACATGAGTCTAAATTATAACTAGATGTAGTTTTATTTTAGCTGTACCGAGTTTTGGATAGTAAGAAATATAATACCAAAATTACTATCACTGAATGTGTTTGTCTATTTCTGTAATTTTAAAACTGCCTGCTAGACTTTTCCCCCACTATTCGCTCGCATGAATAAATCCCATACAAATCTGTGCGCTCGGAGAACCTGGCCTTAAAAAAGGGCTCCACTAGAAACTGAGGGATATTTGGTAGTCCTGATCACATTTAAAAAAATAATGTGACTTGTTACATGATAACAAAATAGTATCTTGTGGAACAGTCTGCGACTATGTTCACTAACTAGTTAGTTAGTCATATACTTACAATGGCTCAGAAATTACTGACTGTTGTAAGATTTGCTGATTGTTGCTTCATAAAAGAGTCTTGCGCTGAGCAATCAGAGACACAGCTACAATTGATAAACAATCCTAATTACTTGTTTGTCAGTATAATGTATTTTCCAACATGCCAGGTAAATAAACAAACAATTAAATCAATTACCAAGAGACGGGCAGCAGTGTCTTCCTGAGATTCCAACCGCATACTGCGATCGCCAACTTTATTCTCAAATTTATTCTGTTTTTAGTATTTGTTGTTATAGAGGCAACAAAAATACATCACCTGTAAAAATTTGAACTGCCTAGCTATCGCGGTTTATGAGATACAGCCTGGTGACAGACAGACAGTGAAGTCTTAGTAATAGGGTCCCGTTTGGCACTCTTCGGCTACGGAACCCTAAAACGGTATCTCAAGTCCTGACTTGTTGTATGCCCCATCATTTAAACTTTCTCTGATTGATATTTACCTCCTAAAGGGTAGGGCACAGAAATTTTCTATGAAATGTATAGGCATTAGGTATAATTTCTTACCCTTAACAACTCTAAGCTACAGGGGAACCAATCAGAATAATAATACCTCAAAGCTACAGGGGGACCAATCAGAATAAGAGTTGGCCAGCAAGTAAAAATCAAGCCAATCAGAGTAAGGATATTTTATCTTACTAAGACGACCCGCGTTTTTCCAGAAACCCCAACTTTTTTCAGTAAGATTGGGAAATGTCATGATCATTGTCTAATTATCCGTGTTTTCGCAATGTCCCTAGAATTTTCTCGAAAATTCAGTTTATTAAATCATCCTAAGACATTATAAACAACACAAACAGTTTTGCCTCTTAAGTGTGAGTAACCTGAGCAACTAAAAGCAGTGGTAACGGAGCGGTAGGACGCCGGCTTCTCATTCGGGAGGTCGTTTGTTCGAATCCCGGCATGACTTTGTTTTCTAAGTTACGTACATTTGTGAAGTTATAGTAGGTAGCAGTACCGCTTGCTAACTGTGAAGGAAACCTGAGTGTCTGAGGTGTTCACATACCTCATTGCTTGAATTTGCCAATCCGCGTTGGGCACGCGTAGTAATCAAGCCCATACTCTCTCTCTGAGAGGCCTGCGTGCCCTGCAGTGGGATGTGTATAGGCTACATAAAAATTACGGAGTCTCAAATTATTATTATTATTAAAATCCTTTATTGCATTTAAACTACCAGTTTAGCACATAGGCGAGCCTAATGCTACTTAGCATTATCTACCAGCTAACCTAAGTAATGACGAAAACATTAACAGCTATTGCAACTTACTCGGAGAATATTAAGATACTTTTTAGATATTATATTTTATTTTATTTAAGATGTAGGTAATTTTGATGATTTCAGATTTTACCTGTAGTCTTCATGACAAGTCCTATAAGTTATAATAGCAATACCACTCGCTAACGGTGAAGGAAAAACATCGTGATGAAACCCTAGTGTCTGAGGTATTTACATAACTTAGCCCTTACTACGTACAATGGTCCATTTATGAGGCTAAGTGCGGAAAGCTCAGGTCCAACGATCGAAGTCCTAATGAATTGTTAGTGACGAGAAATATAGATAACTGTCGTTTGAAAAGTAAACTACATTTTAGTTTGTATATCTATGTCCTAGGTATACTAATCACTGTAATATTTATTTTCTCTACTATAAACAATTAGGTAGCTCAAATTACTACCATGCATATTTTAATGATTTTAAATTTTTCGTGTTACCTACTCGATACACTGTTTACGTTTCAAATTTCAATTGCTTTATATCAATTAGAAGTACCCTAGACTTGTGATGATATATATATCAGTTAGTAAGTGAGTCAGGTTGTGCCGAAAATTTAAAATCTTTGGACCCCCACATCTTGTAAACTGTGCTAGCTGGATGCACTAACTTTGGAGCAATTATTCTTTTCATTAACCTTAATCTGTCTGCAAATTTTCAGCCCCAGTAAAATAACTGGCTTCGTAGATAGAGTGGGGTTGAAAGGCCTCGAATGGGTCGTGTAAACATTGACTGCTGAGAACTTGGCCTGGGATGTGCCTTGATTACAAAACTATAATGGTTGTTTTTTGCGTATCAATTAAAGTTTGCTTACCGAACTAGTAAAATTAAATATAGGTAGAAAATATTAGTAGGGAGCTAAATCTCGTGATATTTGTATGTCAATAAGCAACGTCTGATAAAAAAACCGGACAAGTGCGAGTAGGACCTTCGGGTTCCGGTCAAACCATTACAAACTTAACATTGCAGTTAAAATGTATGATCTCCCATAAAACCAAAGTTAAGTCACAAAAAAGATCAAATGTACTGGGTACATTTTCCGTGTGGCGCCAGATTAAGAATAGTGTCACTCGATTTCCTTCCGTGGATGTCGTAGAAGGCGACTAAGGAAATACATTACCAGGAGACTGGCAACAGCGTCTTCCTGAGATTCCAACCACATACTGCGATCGCCAACCCGCCTGCCAAGCGTGGCGATTATGGTAAAACCCTTCATGGTTTGTAAAACCATGTGGGAGGCCTATGTCCTGCAGTGGGCGTCAAATGGCTGATGATGATCATGACTGGGTACATTGTACCCGAAGCGGGCTGCGTGCATGCAGTGATCATGCTGATGATGCGAAAGAGGTCCGTCAGGATCATGGCAAGTGGCAAACCTCTGATATCTGCGTACCCTCCAGGATACAGGCGAGAGTTTATTAAATAAAACTACTAATTAAGAATATTTAAATATTACCTACTAATTTTGGTTGCCTTTCTGTTTTATTTTGCAATAGCGTTTCTCCATAGTTTAACATGGACTTCTGTCGCCAACGTGGGTAATTTTCACAGTTTAAATTCGCATCGTTTTGTTTCGATTGATGTCATCACGTCGTCGTCCCTTTTTCGCGCATAGCTGGCTCTCGCTCTTTCGCTTTCACTTTTTTTAATACCATTGCCTCGATAGCCGGCGAAACTCGGCCGTTCAGCCAAATGTGCCGTTTCTTCAATTAGCTAAAATGTTCGATCTGGTCTAGATTTCTTTTCTCCGACCGTACAGAGTGTCATTATTTCTCGCCATGAAGAACACCATTCAGACAGAACGTATTATGTACATACAAGCCTTGAGGGCTTTGCAAAACCAATTATTGACTAGTGGTAAAGTTATCAAATCAGCTGATTGCCAAACTGGGTGGTCTTGTATTTTGGCGATTAGTGATGTTGTGTGCATGACAGGTCTAATTTAAACATTATTATTGGGTCTACTCGCGATTATTTAAGGTAAAACTTTACCAAATAAATAAAGCGCGGTTAGACCCGTTACATACCCTCGGCGTTAAAAAATAGCACATCTTCAAGTCCTTTCTTCGAGCGATCATAAACCGCATATTATGTATGACAAGGTATGACTATGGGGTCTCATTTGAAAGGCGATGAAACCCTCTATCAAAAAATGGCATTTAATTATCACCCCCGCACGGAAAAAAGCAAAATTTGTCAGGAAAAAGGAAATATCGTTTATTTACACAAAAATTACAAAAATGAAAAACACAACAATAAATAAAAAATAAAGCTTAAAACTAAACTCAAAACATAGTTTTACCTTCTCTAGCCCTCCGAAGGTCTGCCATGCGAGCAGTCATGGACTGATGAGCGTCACGATACTCTCTCGAGGGATGTTGTTCTACTCCTCGATGACGGCATCATGAAGCTCGTCGAGAGTTGCAGGAGCAGGATCACACAACCGCGCTCGCCTTTTCAGCTGATCCCAAAGTTTTTCGATGGAATTCAAGTCAGGTCTCCTAGCTGGCTACTCCATAACGGTGATACCAGCAGCATGCAGGTAGTCCCGAACAATCAACGCTGTATGACTACGGGCGTTGTCGTGCATAAACTGGAAGGCAGGTCCAATAAAATCAGCATAGGTGACCACATGTGGATCCAGGATCTCTGCTATGTAGCGTTGAGCAGTCGGGGATCCCTGGCCACGGCCACCTCCAGTCCGGGGGAAATGCACACAAGTTCGGCCTTCCCCTCGATGGAAATGCTGCCCCAGAACATCCAGGATCCATCCCCGTAACCGACGATTTCTCCGGTGCAGGCTTCTGTGTTCCGCTCCCCCTGTCTCCTGTACATCCTCCGGCGCCTATCGTTGGAGTAAAGGCACACCCTCGTCTCGTCAGAAAAGAGGACATTCCTCCATTGGGCGAACGTCCAATTCTCGTGAAGAGTGTGAAATCCTCTTCTAGCAATCCGTTGCTGTGCATTCAATTGGGGGCCGGTAGCGGCTCTACGGGACAACAAATTCCTCACTCGTAGTCTTCTTCTGACTGTGGAGATACTCACCGACGTTCTGCGAGCTGCTCAAAGCTGGTGCTGGAGCTCGACAGCGTTGGAAAAACGATTCCGCAAAGAAGTAGTCACAATGTACGGGTCGTCTCTACCGGAAGTACTACATCGTACTCCCGGATCCATGCCTCCTGATATAGCCGCCAGTCTCCTCGAACCGCTGGAATACTCGTCGCACTCGAAAACGGCTGATATTCAGATGCCGAGCAACTTCAGCCTGTCGTAGTCTAGATTGCAGTAGTGCAATCACTTGTATTACGTAACTACGTATTCAATGAGCATTGGAATCTACATGTTGTGCGTCTGAAAGTCTGCGGAAATAGATATGGGGATTTATCATTTACTTGTACATAAATCTGTGGATTTGTGTTTGCATGCGTGCGTGCGTGCGTGTGTGCGTGCGTGCGTGTGTGTGTGTGTGTTTTTTGTGTCTGTTTGTCCGTGCGTGTACGCGCACGCGCGCGTATGAGTGTGTAGTAAGTGGCTGTGTGCGTGCGTGAATGTGTGTGTGTTAGTATGAATGTAAAATGTGTGTGTATGTGTATATTTTGTTTCAGGCTTGGTCGTTGTTCGACCTTGCCGGTATATCTGTATTATTGTGTTTACTTAGGTTCACATAATATAGGTACATGTAGGTTAACTGGATGTAGTGGTAAAGTCGCTCTCTGTCACTTAATTCACCTGCTAGGCAAAAAGTTGTCCAAGGACACCTATTAGGACTGGAAAGCTGTTGCATAGTTAAAATTATTTCTGAATCAGTAATCACCTGTAGGAAGGGAATCGAAAGGTCAATATTGTGCACAGTAAATTAAAGACACATCTTATTAAACATAAGTCTGCCTCTCGGGTCTTCGTTTTATTTCACTTGACAATAATGTTTATAAGGCAATTAGCTGATTACTTACTTATCAGTTTAAAATTTCATAATTGTTCAAAACATTTCCTGCCTTATTGGAATATTGAATGTAAATAACATTATAAAATTGGGTCAGACATAAAGCGCATCCTGGTTTTTAGAGTCTAGTGTTAAAAATATTCATCTAAGGGCCGGTTTCGGAATTAATAATTTCAATACGTAAATACTTAAGTAACGATCTGTCACGCTCTTTTCTGAGAAATTGTAAGAGACAGCACTACGGTTAACTATTTACTTAGCGAAATTCTCAATTCAGAAACTGGCCCTAAGCTACTTAGCATTTTGTATGGTCATAAACAAAAAACAAATTATACGGTGCTGATTCACACTACCTACCGTCTGTAGCTTCGCAAAAGTATTTCTCGTTTTTTAGGGTGCCGTAGTCCGACAAGGAACCCTTATAGTATCGCCATGTCAGCCTGTCTGTCTGTCTGTCTGTCTGTCTGTCTGTCTGTTTGTCTGTCTGTCTGTCTGTCTGTCTGTCTGTCCTTACGTCCGCGGCCTAGCGCAAAGACCGGTGGTAATAGAAAGTTAATTTGGTATGTGTATATTTATCACGCCGACAGTTAAAGAATAAAATGTTCGAAAAAAAATTTTTTTACTGTACCTTCCTTTACATGAAAAGTGGGGGTGATTTTTTTTTCTCGTCTACCCCATCATGTGGCATCGTTGAAAAATATTGTGGGTGTAGGAAGACCATTTTTTGGACTCTGGGTTCTGTTTGCGAAATATGAAGCTTTAAATCGCAAATTTTTGTCCGAGTAGGGCGTCCCCCCTCTCCTGGCTAAACGGTTGATTGTGGAAACGTGAAACAATTCAGGCTAGTAGCACATATAATGAACTTAAAAGGAAAAGTATCCGGGCTAAGTAGGCTTTATTAGTTAAGGAGTAATAGCAGCCAACTTATAAAAGTAAAATTTCGTACAAAATCCATGACTATCAAAATGACTTCGATGAAGTTGTTAGTTCTGTAAAGCAGATAAAAAAAACTCTCTTTCTACGGAACCCCACATTGCGCGTGGCCCGACACGCACTTGGCCGGTTTTTTTTTACTTAATACCTAGCTTAATACCCCGTTTAAAAGGAAATCGAACCCACAAAAACTAAACAAAGAATAAAGTTACGTACTGATCGCCTACCTAAATATTTAGTGAGTCACCTATCCATTCGGAATGTATTGAGCCGACTGACGATAAGAACCATTGAATAAACTTACTAACAAAAGTCTATCTGGTCACCCCTATTACTATAGTGCAAGTTGTAACAGAGGTGTCTAAGTTATTGTCTATCACAGTAATGGTGGTATTATTACTAACCGTAATAGGTACAGTCCAAAGCACATTGACCCATCTATGTATATACAATGTGCACTCTATTCAGTTCCGTTATGGCCGACATTGTAACAAGAATTTAAAAGTCAACCAGGGCCCACAATAATTCATGGTTTACTATGACAATGGGCATCGTCCTAAATATTGACAATAGTTTACAAATGGTACGGCATTTTAAAGGTGTAAGGCCTGTAAATATAATGCTATCTAAACACAAACTCACGCTTGTATCCCGGAGGTATGGTCACAATGTACGGGTCGTCTCTACCGGAAGTACTACATCGTACTCCCGGATCCATGCCTCCTGATATAGCCGCCAGTCTCCTCGAACCGCTGGAATACTCGTCGCACTCGAAAACGGCTGATATTCAGATGCCGAGCAACTTCAGCCTGTCGTAGTCTAGATTGCAGTAGTGCAATCACTTGTATTACGTAACTACGTATTCAATGAGCATTGGAATCTACATGTTGTGCGTCTGAAAGTCTGCGGAAATAGATATGGGGATTTATCATTTACTTGTACATAAATCTGTGGATTTGTGTTTGCATGCGTGCGTGCGTGCGTGTGTGCGTGCGTGCGTGTGTGTGTGTGTGTTTTTTGTGTCTGTTTGTCCGTGCGTGTACGCGCACGCGCGCGTATGAGTGTGTAGTAAGTGGCTGTGTGCGTGCGTGAATGTGTGTGTGTTAGTATGAATGTAAAATGTGTGTGTATGTGTATATTTTGTTTCAGGCTTGGTCGTTGTTCGACCTTGCCGGTATATCTGTATTATTGTGTTTACTTAGGTTCACATAATATAGGTACATGTAGGTTAACTGGATGTAGTGGTAAAGTCGCTCTCTGTCACTTAATTCACCTGCTAGGCAAAAAGTTGTCCAAGGACACCTATTAGGACTGGAAAGCTGTTGCATAGTTAAAATTATTTCTGAATCAGTAATCACCTGTAGGAAGGGAATCGAAAGGTCAATATTGTGCACAGTAAATTAAAGACACATCTTATTAAACATAAGTCTGCCTCTCGGGTCTTCGTTTTATTTCACTTGACAATAATGTTTATAAGGCAATTAGCTGATTACTTACTTATCAGTTTAAAATTACATAATTGTTCAAAACATTTCCTGCCTTATTGGAATATTGAATGTAAATAACATTATAAAATTGGGTCAGACATAAAGCGCATCCTGGTTTTTAGAGTCTAGTGTTAAAAATATTCATCTAAGGGCCGGTTTCGGAATTAATAATTTCAATACGTAAATACTTAAGTAACGATCTGTCACGCTCTTTTCTGAGAAATTGTAAGAGACAGCACTACGGTTAACTATTTACTTAGCGAAATTCTCAATTCAGAAACTGGCCCTAAGCTACTTAGCATTTTGTATGGTCATAAACAAAAAACAAATTATACGGTGCTGATTCACACTACCTACCGTCTGTAGCTTCGCAAAAGTATTTCTCGTTTTTTAGGGTGCCGTAGTCCGACAAGGAACCCTTATAGTATCGCCATGTCAGCCTGTCTGTCTGTCTGTCTGTCTGTCTGTCTGTCTGTTTGTCTGTCTGTCTGTCTGTCTGTCTGTCTGTCCTTACGTCCGCGGCCTAGCGCAAAGACCGGTGGTAATAGAAAGTTAATTTGGTATGTGTATATTTATCACGCCGACAGTTAAAGAATAAAATGTTCGAAAAAAAATTTTTTTACTGTACCTTCCTTTACATGAAAAGTGGGGGTGATTTTTTTTTCTCGTCTACCCCATCATGTGGCATCGTTGAAAAATATTGTGGGTGTAGGAAGACCATTTTTTGGACTCTGGGTTCTGTTTGCGAAATATGAAGCTTTAAATCGCAAATTTTTGTCCGAGTAGGGCGTCCCCCCTCTCCTGGCTAAACGGTTGATTGTGGAAACGTGAAACAATTCAGGCTAGTAGCACATATAATGAACTTAAAAGGAAAAGTATCCGGGCTAAGTAGGCTTTATTAGTTAAGGAGTAATAGCAGCCAACTTATAAAAGTAAAATTTCGTACAAAATCCATGACTATCAAAATGACTTCGATGAAGTTGTTAGTTCTGTAAAGCAGATAAAAAAAACTCTCTTTCTACGGAACCCCACATTGCGCGTGGCCCGACACGCACTTGGCCGGTTTTTTTTTACTTAATACCTAGCTTAATACCCCGTTTAAAAGGAAATCGAACCCACAAAAACTAAACAAAGAATAAAGTTACGTACTGATCGCCTACCTAAATATTTAGTGAGTCACCTATCCATTCGGAATGTATTGAGCCGACTGACGATAAGAACCATTGAATAAACTTACTAACAAAAGTCTATCTGGTCACCCCTATTACTATAGTGCAAGTTGTAACAGAGGTGTCTAAGTTATTGTCTATCACAGTAATGGTGGTATTATTACTAACCGTAATAGGTACAGTCCAAAGCACATTGACCCATCTATGTATATACAATGTGCACTCTATTCAGTTCCGTTATGGCCGACATTGTAACAAGAATTTAAAAGTCAACCAGGGCCCACAATAATTCATGGTTTACTATGACAATGGGCATCGTCCTAAATATTGACAATAGTTTACAAATGGTACGGCATTTTAAAGGTGTAAGGCCTGTAAATATAATGCTATCTAAACACAAACTCACGCTTGTATCCCGGAGGTATGGTATAACATAGCTACATTGAAAAAAAAAAAAAAAAAAAAAAAAAAAAAAAAAAAAAAAACTAATTTCCGGTTAAGACTTCCGGGCGAGGTCGAAACTAGTCGGCTATCGCGACGTTAATAAAAGTAATAAAAGTTTCACCGTTAAACCAATATATAAAATGTGCAGTGCTTACGAAAGTTTAAGTTGTAAAATAAATTGTAAGGTCATCTGAAATAGATTTAACAGAAATCTTATTAAAATATGGTGTGCTCATTGTGATTCAGGGCCCATTCATTACATTACTATCCGTTGCGTTTTGTAGGCCTGGGTCACATAGGAAGGATGAAGACGTGACGCGTTGTATAGAGTTCGCGTCCTCGTCCCGTCTTATCTGTGTGGGTAATATGCCATCGCTTCAGTACATTTTATCAGTGCCGGGTTAAGCTAGCGCGGGGCCTGTAGCAAATTTTAGCAACGGGCCCTTGCTTTAGGTTAGCAAGTGTATGGCTTGCAATAAGACAAGACTGACAATATATACCTAATACCAATATGAATATGATACCAATCTTTTGCAGTTCGGGAGGCCTGGAAATTTAATCTAAGATATCTGAATCTGGATCTAAGATACAACTCTTTTGATCTAGTTTAGGCTCCAGGCTTTCCACAAATAGTACATTCTTTTGCTATGTATCATTTTTATTCAATGTTTTTTTTTACATGCGAATGTATTTTATGGACAGAAAATAAAGAAAATATCTTATCTTATAAAGAAAGATAATATTTTTCAGAAATCGGGGCCCCCAAATGCGCGGGGCCCGTAGCAATTGCTACTCTAGCTACGTGGCTAATCCGCCACTGCATTTTGTATGAAAGCCTAAATTGAAAGGACGCCGCGTCTTCGCCTTGTCGTCGTCCAACGTCCTTGCTGTGTGCCCCACCGCTTAGTATCATGCTACTCAACAAAAATCTTATGTACGTAAAAAGTACCTAATTATGAGTAACCGTAATCACTGACTGGAAATTGACGCTGAGGGACCACTTCCTCAGCACAACGCTGAGTCAGCTGCCTTTTGTGGCAACTTAAACACACCACAGATTTGATTTGTCTGTTGTGTATTCTTTCTGTTGTTGTGCATATTATGTTACTTATCTGTGTATTTTGTGTCAGTGATGTGTCTTGTTGGTATAATAAATGTCTTTTTTTCTTTCTTTCTAATGATGATGATGAACCCAAAGAGGCTTGGCAGGATCCTGGCAAGAGGCAAACCCTGGTATCTGTCTACCCCTCCGGGGTACAGGCATGAGTTTATGCATGTATAAAACCCGGAATTGTCATCAAATAGGATTTGTTAACAGCGTCTTCCTCTAAACATGTACCTATTATTACGTGTTCCGTGATCTCTTCTAAGACAGAATCCCTTGTTTTGTGTGAATACTTTTAGCACTTGTTTTGTGAAGTCACTTGACCTTAGTCCAAACTTAAGTGCGATGCAAATTCGGTCCATAATTATGCCTACTTTATAATAATATTAATAACTTCTACACAATACAATCACTTAACCTGGTCCCAAACTAGGATACCCTGTGCTATCGCAACCAGGCAATATTACTGCCATCTGTAAGAAACTATCCTGAAATCACGTACGAAAGGGTGCTCTTTAAATTAACTCCGTAGGTACCTCTACCTATTTAATTTATAATGTCATGAAATAGTTGGAACTAATTTTAACTATCCATACTTTACATATCTTCAAATATCAATTGGGTATTTGACAAAATATCAAATGAGTTACTTTTAAAACGGAATTTTGTATGAAAATACTGGTTTATGACGTCACATTTCAGAGCACTCTCGAAATTGAATAAATTGCAAAATTTTACGTTTGTTTTGCCACAACAGTGGCACGGCTGCATTCGAAAAACAATGTCGCCATATCACATAAAAATTGATTACGCGCCCGCGTCATAAGGCCTTATAATCATTTATCAATCGAGAGATTCGCTTCATAAAACTTTCCATTTCCACACCCTACTTACATGTTTACGTCTGTTCTATGTCTACAGTTTCATAACATGATTTTCGTTCCCTATATCCGGGACGTCAATATGTACTGACGTCCTAGACTACAGATATAGATCTGTGTCCCAGACATGAAAGCTTCTTACGAATGTAGATGAAGCGAGAGACAGTCGACGTCTGATCGGACCCTTATTTTTTTTTATAACAAGGTCGCCCGTAACGTAACCGATTAATCGACACGTATGTAATATTTGGTAAACTTTTGACTATACTTTCACGACCCTAACTGAATATCCGTGCGGAGCCGGATTAAGAATAGCGTCACTCCATTTCCTTCCGTGGATGCCGTAGTTTGCGATTAAGGAAATCAACCAGTAGACGGGCAGCAGCGTCTTCCTGAGATTCCAACCCAATGCAAAACCCCTCATGGTTATGAAAACCATGAAGGAGGCCTATGTCCTGCAGTGGGCGTCAAGTGGCTGATGATGATGATGAACATCGTATCTGATCCCATCTAGTTGTCTACTGACTCCTAAACCCAACGCTCAGTCAGCTGCCTTTTGTGGCAACTCAGATACACCACAGGATACATCTATGGTCCTGTTTTATTTATTCGTTTTGTCTGTTGTGTATTTATTTTTCTTTCTGTTGTTGTGCAATGTGCATATTATGTTACTTATGTGCTTATTTTGTTTCTGTGATGTATCTTGTTGGTATAATAAATGTCTTTCTTCTTCTTCTAAACCCATGTAATGCGTGGAGCCCACTGATCTGGCGTCTGGTACGGGCATGATGGCGCGGACATCATTCTGTTTCATTCTAATACCAAAAACACGGTCATAAGGTCATTTGACCACACTCAACGGCCTTTCGTCGAACGTACTATCATATGGCACGCCATTTTGGCGCCCGCGCCCGCGCCCGATTGCAGTCAGTTCCAGGTCAGTTTGCAGTCAGTTCCTTCGCTCCACGCCTTTTAAGCGCCCTGTAAACGATCAAATTGTTTGTCAAATTTTACGTGTTTGTCAAATTACTTGATAGTGTGCAGCTGCGTTTGATGCGTTTGTCAAACAGTCTACGTGTTTGGCGTGTTTGAAAATCTGGATTGATGTCGTGTTTGACAAACTCATTGTAACCGCTCGGTAGAGGACGTCACGTCACGAAATGAGAAACCCGAATGGAAAGTTAACAAATTTGTTTGTCATTTGGTTTGATTGTTTAAGGTATTATACTTTATTGCACACACAAGAATAGAGTACAGGAAAGGTAACAAAAGAAAGTACATGTACAAAGGCGAGCTTATCTCTGTAAGAGATTTCTTCCAGCAAACCTTGGGGAGTCGGAGCGGAGGTGTGAAACGGGTCTACGCACGTGCACATGATATAATATACTACATACATATTTACACAAATAACAAAATTGGTATTGTTTGATGAAAACATAAAGTTTGGCCAACAAATTTGTCAAGCAGATTTGATCGTTTACAGGGCGCTTATTATCGTAGTGCGTGATTTCTCTTCCATCCAAAATGAAACTGGACGACTGTGCCGGCCAGCTACCAAATGTGCAAAGAGGTATCATTACAGTACTCACTATCGTACGTCTTGTTAGATCGTCTTGTTACACGTCGTTGACAGACAGAGGGACATGGCGAAACTATAAGGGTTCCTTGTCGGACTACGGAACCCTAAAAAGGCAAAATATTATATTATTTTTTTTAATTTTTTTTTCATCTTCACCGTTTGTTACGCTCTTAAAGATCGCGGCAAATATTTGCAGAATAAAAATAGGTACCTTCTTGCTTTCAACTTTGGAGCAACTGCACATCACCATGTCGACTTGTTTTATATACAACCTCCAGTTTTGTCTCGAAGATTATAGACTCGTTTTGACCTTCACATTGGACGGACAAACTCGTAGAAGATCTTAGTTTTAGGAGCTACCTGCCGACCGTGCAATTATGAAGTGCTTTGCAAATCTAACTAGACCACTGATAATGAAACTGATGTACAGGGGAACTGGAATCGCGGTCTAAATTTGGTTCAATTTTAGTACTAATGCCTTGCGCAATAAGAAATACTGTGGGATTCCACTCTAGGTAGATGGCTGTGAGGTTGACTGTACTACAAGGCTTCATGAATTTCATACTCACGCCGGCTGGTAAAGTCGTTCATGATTTCGCTGCTGCAATCGTTCTTCACGCATGTAGAAGATAAAATATAAAAATGCCGAACTCTTAAACATGATGGCCAATCCCAGCATAATAGGAGAGACAATACATCCCTCCTTTGAAACTCATAGATTTGAAACCTGGTAAGGGCTGAATTGGGGTTTTACTCCTCTATTACGCTCACCAAATTCTCAACAATTTCAATCGGCTTACTGACAAATTCCATACTAATTGCTAACGCAAACGTCAGGATCCCGACCGGATTTGGTGCGCATAATCAGGCTTCTGATAGTAATAATAATAATCTGGCTTCAATAATCTGTGGGCCAACTTGACCGGATTACGGAGTGAAAAGCAAAAGCGTTCGACTGTGACGAGTTTTGTTTTGTACGTGGACCTTATCGTGGCACGCTCTGGTGACCTGCGCTGCTGTACGATCGCGATCAGTATGATGGCCAAAAGGCTGGGGTTGCACGCTCCTACATCGCGACATTTACTTGCCGTCTTATTATAGAATCGCGTCAGAAGTGTAGAGTCTAACATAAATTGGTGGCGATATCTTCGGGGGTCACATAGTATGTGATAGACAGAATTAGTTTATTTCAAAGACAAAATAGACTTGAAACAAAGATAAAGAACTGATTAAATTCACGGAAATCGAACTTTTTTAATTGCGATTGTTATGCGCTACTTCTTTTATTTATTCATTTTATTTTATTTAGGACAACAGTCAAACAAGAAAAAATAAAAAGTATATAAAAATAGACCTGGAGGTCCCTTAAGTAAACAAAATTATAATATTATAAGCATGCAATCATAACCAGTTTTAATTCTTAGTATCTATTACTAGAATAAATTTAAAACTGCTCTAGCACTAAAAAACTATCAACTTGCTTCTTCTTCATTCAAACAACTTCATTCTACTAACAAAGTAGCGTTAGAATGATAAAACATCGAAATAATAACAACAAAATAAAAAAATATCTTCCCATGCTACAAGTAAGTCGACGTTTTCTGACATTATTGTTTCCATGACAAAATACAACTTATTTAAGAAGCGACCCCGTGCTTAGCGCCATCAATGGAATAAAATCATATCTTCGTATATAATATAGGTTCTTTATTCCAGGCTGTAGATTCTAAAAATGGCTGTCACAATTATTGAGATTTATGATGTTCACTTTTTGCAAAAACCTATTAAAAAGGAATATAAAGTCAAGTCAAGTCAAAAAATTTTTATTCAAAGTAACACAGAAACTGTGACTTATTGAACGTTATAAGAAAAACTTGGTGTCCTTTTCAAAATCTAGATCATTTGGAGAAAAAACGGATAAAAAAACTCCAAACTTAGTCTTTTCAAACATATTCCTTAATTAACAGAGTTTACATGTCATATCTTCTAAAAAGCTAGTACTAGGAGGCATTGAACTGGCTTTAATTCCACACATCTTTGTCATCTAAATAATCCTTAATGCTATTGTAGCCCTTTTGGCATAAAGTGCGCTTTACACAACTTTTTAACCGCATTTCAGGCAAGCTTATTATATCTTCAGGGATCTTATTGTAAAAACGTATACAGTGCCCCATAAAGGATGTATTAACCTTTGCCAGCCTAAATCTTGAAAAAGAAAGTTTATGTTTACTTCTAGTATTTACATCGTGTTGGCTACCTACGGTTTTAAAATTACTTATATTTTTCCTGACGTACATAATATTCTCATAGATATGAGAAAATGATCAAATATGATTATGGCCTATGTCCTGCAGTGGGCGTCAAATGGCTGATGATGATGATGATGATGGTGTGATTATTTTCCCTTGGTAGCGCTAGTTAGCACAGGGTAGCATCCAGACGTTCTATTGTTGAGTCATACTTCTGCCTCAGACGGGCCACTGTTTGATGTCATCGGATTAAATAAGAATCCTTGATTACATGTGGTGCGGTTTCATTTCAATCGCGGAAGCGGTTACGCGTCGTTGGATAACGGTGATATAAGCTGATAGAGATGTGGTAAACATCTGTGTGAATACTCAGTGTGACACTTGAACACAGTTTTTGACATTGTAATAGCATAATGGCTTCCTGTTTAAGATAACGGTTTCATGTTGGACGATATTGGTTGTTTCATAGGTTTGCTAAGGTCGTTGTGCGAACGTTGTGTGAATATTGATACTAGTTCAACGATGTCGTGCAGCTGGCAGAGACGAAAAATATCTGGTCAGATGTGCGAGCATTATAGCTACCACGTATTATGCATAATGCTCGACAAATAACTTGATCAAATTACTTTGATTTCTCATAGACGTATTTCGGGTCTCATTGGCGGGCGACGCGAGATATGACTTAGAATTCTTCAGATTTTAGTCATATTATTAATAATTTTTGTTGAAGTTATTAATCAGGCACTGTACCTACTTTTATATTGCATTTTGATTGGATTAAATCTCTTACTTTGTACCTCGTAGACTGTCGTTTCTGTGGCAGCTGTGGTCAAATCCAGCCAGCCACTGCCACTTCAACTTGCTAATCTTACATCCTAATACCAAGCACCTCCGTTCCTCAGCGAATCGTCTCATTTCTGATGTGGTCCATCTGAGAGACTCCGACCTCACTCCGTAACATACCACGCTGAGCGACTTTGAATTGGTGGACTAGTCCTACCGTCAATGTCCACGTTACAGCTTCGTAGGTCATAACTGGCAGGACGCACTGGTTAAACACTTGTCTTTAGGCTTTGAGGAATAGCCGAGGAGAATACCTGGCGCAACCCAGTTGGATCCTTCTCGCGGCCCCTTTCTCTAAGTTGGCGCAGCTCAGTTCTAAGTCTGATTTACAACAGCTTAATACAATGCAATATTGTCGCTCCCGCTTCCTTTTATCACCTTCGGCACGGCAGCACACTCAATGCTGTCGCTGATGGTACCTCCTCACTCTCTCGGAGGCAAGGCGAGGCAATGACAATTGCAACTTTCCACTAGGAGTGAGGTGTCGATGTTGCCCGACTGATAATTTAGGCCATTCCGCACCAGCTTCGGTACGTCTTTACATGGTGTACTCTACTCCGTTACGTTACGGGCGGCTTTGGAACGAAAATGTAAATATGGAAAATTGGTCAGAAAAATTCAAAAGTCGTGGAGCAAAATTTGTAAATGACAAACTCTACGTGTCTTAGGAATTGCGCATTTTTAAGGTATATTTGACTGCCTCGTTGGTCTAGTGACTATAAGAAAATTAATACGTCTACGGCAAGCGTAGACAAAAAATCTGTCTACGGTTCCGATTTTAGGTATTTGGACATGCTCAGTCCAGCAGTAAGCGACCAGAACCTTGTAGTGTGGTGACACCTCCAAGCCTACATACGTGAACCAACTTCGCTATAACATGAATGAATATATGACAAATATATAAGCTTGAATGGATGGGTTAAAATCGGCCATTATGAACTCCGTATTGCAAGCCCTAAATCCCTGATGAGGCACAACACGGATCCGGTGCTGATAATGAATGACCGTTTCTTCTGATTTTTCCAGAGGGATGACCGGTCGCTGCTGGCGCAGTTCTTCTTTGCCGATGACGCCTTGAACATGGTGGCTGCCGAGCTCGACTCTTTCGACGGAAGGAAGGACCCCGAGCGGTGCTCTACTTTGGTCAACCAACTCAGGCATGCACAGGTTAGTAAGAGAGCTCAATGCTTAAGGTTTAGAGTGAAGTGACGTGGAATTTCTTTAATACCTTCGACGGTAGGACGAACCCTGAGTACACTAAAGAAGGAAGTTCTGTCTTTAGCTAAATGTCCTGATAAACAAAAATATTTTATGTAAAAAACATTTTCGCTTGCTGGAAAACGCTGGCTTTTAGCCTCTAAAAGGGTTTTTAAAAATTAAAAACAATGTTTGACGCTTTGGAAACGGATTGTTTTATAAAAATTTTAATGAGGAATGCGAGCAGAAGGCGCGGCCTCTATAATATTCATCCTCTCATTAGTCATAATAACATGAGTTAAACTTATTATATAGTATTGATAGACAATTACATATAGTGCAAGAAAAATGAAGTTTTAAACGTAACATACTTGTTTCTAAGATAGGTTCAACGTTTTTCCCGGATATATATCGACACGTACACGACGGAAAACTCTACCGTTTATTATGTCATTTAGATGACGACTAATTACTTATTTGACGTTTGCTTGTCAGAGCTATGATTATTGTGCTGTGAAGAAGGAAGTATTAGCAAGTACGCCAATCTCATTCATGGTTTGCTTATGTGTTAGTTCTGATATGATTCTCAATATAAGATGATTGAGGTAATGTGCTATCAATCAATCAGTCCGTACTCGTCTACCGCTGGACATAGGCCTCCCCCAAGGCACGCCACTTCTTTCCGTGGTCGGCCATCCTCATTTAGCCGCTGCCAGCTATCTGCCTAGTTGCTAGGCAAGCTTGAAATGGCTTACACATGTCTGAGTAACATGGTCACTTCCCAGAAGTGAAGGAATTCGGTGCTGTACAAATCTTGGATACGAAGCATTTGCCCCTTTGAAAGACTGACGGCGTGATTATGTAAATGCCTGTTGTTTGGCGAACGCAAGCGGAGTCGCGGTCTCGACTTGTTCCTTATATTGTTGTAATTTATTGAAATTCAAACAGTGAAACAATGGCGTTGCTACACGTGTCTTATCGGCGGAAAAAATACTTAGTCTCATGAACCTGCAATGGTGGCGTAATTGTTGGTACAGCTGTGTATATTGCAGAAGTCTCAGGGAGGATTCACTTGTAGAACATGGTATCTTTTTGACGTAGCCTCCACTATATCGTCGTACCACTGCAGGGCAAAGGCCTCCCCTTCTACCGACCAGACCCCCCGATGTGGCTGGACAAGGAACACTTATAGTTTCGGTATGTCTGTCCATGTGAAGTTTTCTTTAAGGTTTATAGTGATAGTCGGACAGTGCTTAGATAGTACAAAGATCTCGCCTTCAACAAAAATGTGACGAACACAACATCTTTGGCCTTTGCATCTCCGTAATGAGATGATTTACATAGCGCCCAGTGGCACCTTCACTCACACTAGATGGGTGAAGGGACCACTCGTACGCTGCAGTGCCTGGGACATGTTTTTTTTAGATGGAGTAGCTCTGCCCAGCACCTATAACATCCCGACAGCTTAGTGGGCCCAGCCCACCGGAAAGACCAGAAGTCAATACGTGCGGAGCCAACCAAACCGCGGGTTACCTCACGGTGTTTTCCTTCATAGTTAGCGTGTGGTATTGCTGCTACAAATTCGTAGATGTACGTAACTTTGAAAATAAACAAAGTCATATGTACATGCCCGCACTGGGAATCGAACCTGGGTCTCTCGCTTCCGAGTCCATTGTTCCACCCAGTGCGCTACTACAGCTGCCACCAAACTCACTGGTATTGAGAGTATGGTGGTGGTATGGTGAGTATATATGAACCCACTGAACACAACATGGTCGCATTACAAATCGAGATCCTTTGTTACAGATCGGCGAGGTAGTGTTCAAGATAGGTTGACAAGATGGTACAATCAGTCAAGAGTTAAACAAAAAAAATGTAATAATAAACAAAAACCGACTTCGAAACACTACAGTACTAAAAAGTTAGGAATAATTGAAATAATTAGAAGTATACATGTAGGTATTGTAGAAGTATACTTTGGAGTTGATGCCCAAAATATATGTGCTGGTCATGAAACTGGGCACCGACTAAAAATTACAGATAACCTCCTTACTCCTTTCTTGAAGTCAGTTAAAAATGAGTACATTTTTGTGTATGCACCCAATGTTAACCTCTGATAGTGTTTCACCAGCTACCCAAGTGGGCTGTAATTGATGCGGTTTCACTACTTAACGCGCAACAGTCCAAAGTTAATTACTGGTCAAACCGCTGATAGTGTTACTCGTATTACTCATTGAACTGTGTGACGTTTATGTCTAGAGGCTCTACTTCCTAGAGAAATTTATGATACTGGTCTATAAGAGATTAAACTAGAGGAAGCGTATTTCTCCATAGTCCACTCGACGGGTTGCATGACGATAATCTGCCTAATGATAGTTTGTACACAATTTGCATATAATATTGCTATTTATTCCAATAGCTCTGCTAATATGTGAGTTTATTATGTTGTAGAAAAAATGGAGATATCTTCAATCGTGCATTGCTAGGGAAGTGAACAGAAAGTGTCTGACATTATTTCCCGTGGAAACTGTTGCTTGGTGGACTTACCCCCGGTTTCTGGTACACTAACAAGCTGTTAATCTACTGTTAACAGCTGCCAGTGTTTTTTTTTGTATGCACTTTGGTCAGTTGACAGCTGTTACGGGAGCTGTGCAGCGGTACGAGAAACTGGGGGTTAGTATTCCAACCTAAGACTCGTGGGCAAAATTTATAAGGATCACAGTGGCGCGCGGCGGTAGCGGGACGGTAGAACGCCAGCTTCTCATTCGGGATGTCTTTGGTTCGAATCCCGGCATGTACCAATGACTTTGTTTTCTAAGTTACGTACATTTGTGAAGTTATAGTAGCAATACCACTCGCTAACTGTGAAGGAAAACATAGTGAGGAAACCTGAGTGTCTGAGGTGTTCACCTCAGTGCTTGGAATTGCCAATCCCCGGTGGGCACACGTGGTGATTAAGCCCATATTCTCTCTCTGAGAGTAGGCCTGTGACCTTCAGTGGGACGTATATAGGCTACATAGATAGATATAAATGAAGTATTCATCACCATCAGCCATTTGACGCCCACTGCAGGATATAGGCCTCCTTCGTGGTTTTCATGACCATGAGGGGTTTTGCCATAATCGCCACGCTTGGCAGGCTGGTTGGCGATCGCAGTATGCGGTTACAATCTCAGGAAGACACTGCTGCCTGTCTCCTGGTAATTGATTTCCTTAGACCGGATTTTTCAATAGTCAGATACAACTTAACTGGAGAATAAAACTGATGTTGTCTCTGTCTTATTTAGACAGTGATAGCATGCAATTTATTCTCCAGTTAAGTTTTATCTGACTATTGAAAAATTGGCTCTTAGTCGCCTTCTACGACATCCACGGGAGGAATAGACGCTATTCTTAATCCGGCACCACACGGAAGTTATGTCGCAATTAGTTCTGGCACAATTAGGTATTGTGCCAAAACTATTCCACAATCTTGTTTGGTTGCATTTGTATCTTTGAAAGGTAGCGGTCAGCACTTGGTATCATTCTCTCGGACATTTTCGAGGTGGTATTTTAAATATCGAAACTTGAACAATCAATATAAATTTTGAAACAAAATCAGAAACCAAAAATGTTTTTGAACGTAAAGAATGTACGTTCTGTTTGTTGAATGTCGATGTGCAATCTTAGCCGCTGCCTTCGGGTCGAAGCCTTTCGTGCTCGTATAAAAAAACTCCGCTCTGACCGTCTTTTCTCAAAACATTTTAAGTATAACGGTGGATCCACACTCTCTAGGAGGCAAAGCGTGGCGAATAATGGCGATGCGAGGGCGAGAAAGTGTACGAAGATCTCGCCTCCGCTCGTGTTACCTCGCCCCGTCTCCTCAACGCTCCGTTTGGTGTCGGTTTTTTGGGCCGGAGTCAAATGACACGAGGCGCGAGTAGCGAGCGCCCCAACCATACTCTCGCGGAGCGCTCACTTACCTGGAGCAGCGGACTAGGAGAAACATGTGTGCGATGCTTTAATTACCATTGTGATCATATATTGGTTAAATGACTTACGTCACACTTTCATGGAGTTGTACAAAATGAATCTAGTACTTTGGGATCCGTCCTCCACGTGGTGCGAGAGGCGAGAGTGTGGAGCTACCATAATACATTAGTTGGTGCGAGTACCTACATAAAATTCTATGAAGGCAATCAACAACAATAAATGCTAAAACATTCGTCTATTCTTATAAAAATAGAAAAATACCGACTCTGCGGCCAGACGTACGGACAGCACCCAAATCTGTGGGTTTGCAATATATCCCACAATAGCCACGCGCGTATTACTTATGAATGACAGTAATTACGGCTACGGCAACCCGTCCATATGGCTCGGACCGGCGCGTTCGTCCACTTAAGCTTCGGTCACACACAGCGACTTATCGCTGCGAGTGCACTCCCGAACTTGCCGAACATGCCCAATTCTATAATTAATAAAAATAAAATTGTTTATTGAAAGTAATTGTTACATAGTAATACATTTACATTAAGTTATTAAAAAGAAAAAAAAACATAACATAAAATGTAATTGGGTATGATATACATATTATATACATATTATGTCTGCTGCCATAGCTAGGCTCACATGCAGCCTGTGTTTCTGGCGAGCAGGCCCGTGCCTCTGGCGAGGTCTTGCTAAGACAGATTTTTGTGGTGTCATGCTTTGGATATTACAATTGAGATACGGAACTAATAGCTAATGTCATTATGTTGAGAAGCTAAACAGGATGATAAACAAAATTAAATCTAAAACTAAATTGTTCACTACAGAAAACGTGCTACGTGTATGTGTGTGCGTGCGTGCGTGCGTGCGTGCGTGCGTGCGTGCGTTCGTGCGTTTGTGCGTGCGTGTGTGTGTGTGTGTGTGTGTGTGTGTGTGTGTGTGTGTGTGTGTGTGTGTGTGTGTGTGTGTGTGTGTGTGTGTGTGTGTGAGTGTGGTGAGCGTTAGTGATAACATACGTGAGTGAGTGTGGTTAGCGTGGAAATATTGTATTAGAGTCATTGATTGAGTGTTGACAAATCAGCTAGAGAAAGGGTTATAGGATATGAGAATATTTTCGGTTTGTTCGTAAGAAAGGGATTTTAAAATTGAGTTTACTTTCTTTTGAAATTCTTGTGACGAAAGTGTGAAAATAGGATGTTTGCGGTTTTTATTATATAGCGAGGGTCCAAGGTATAGATTTCATAAAACGTGTGAAAGAGAGTCTCGGAAATGGTGTTATACAAGTTAAGTCTTTACGGTGTTTTGAGATTTGAAATAGTGGTTTATTGTGCTATAAATAAAAAGCTGCCTGACAGTTAAGACAACACACAGTGAGTAGAGTGTAGGTATGGAACAATATAGGTAGATTTGTGGCAACTTTAAGCACACTACACCGCTTTGAGCGATCTCTAAAGGTTTCAGGTGAGTTTTGGCTGCACCTCCCCAACATGGAATGCAGTATATGAGGATTGATTGCACGAGTGCCAAATAAACGGTTTTGATTATATCAGGAGGTGCGGCATTTCTGGTGGATTTGAAAACATACATTAATTTACGTAGTCTGCAGGTAAGACCGTCAATATATGTTTTGATCTTGAGGTATTTATCCACGGTAATCCCTAGATATTAGATGGAGTCAGTTTGAGACTAAGGATGACTAAGAATAAGGGGACATTGACATGGCGAAAGATTGGTGCATAAATGAGCTTGGATAATTAAGGGTTTTTAAGATTGATTAGCGGAAGTGACCGAAAAAGGGATGAATTTAGTTTTTGAAGTATTTAACTTGTCAGGGAGTTTGCGGAAAGCCAATTAAAAACTGTGTAGAAACCAGATTGGGTTATATTTTGGAGGTTAGTCCAAGTGTCAGCATTGAAGAGTAGGACCGTGTCGTCTGCATAAGTTGTGATGGAGCCGTTTCGAAGCGAATAGGCACTCGCAGCGACTGGCGCTATGTGTGACCCAAGCATTATCTGGCTCGAATGCGCGTTGCGCGTGACCTCCGCGGGTGTTGAGTCAGATGCGATCAAACCGCTCTCAAGGCGAGATATTGTGCCTGCCATTGTTTCTGCCACTGCACATTTTGAAGGCCTCACTTTAATTGAAAGTGTGGTGATCCAGAAATGCCCGACAGGCATTAAATTTAGTGTGTTACATTCAGTCACACTTTCAAAATTATTATTCAACTTTTGCGGGATGAAGTCTGGCGGTGATGAAACCGCTCTCAAGGCAAGAGTATTGTACCGGCCATTATTTCTGCCACTGCACATTTTGAAGGCTTCACTTTTATTGAAAGTGTGGTGATACAAGAAATGCTCGATGGGCATTTGGTATCTTACATCAAGTCACACCCGGCAAATATCTAATTTCCCAAACGTATAATTTTATAAATGATCATTTGACAAATACACATTTCGCAAATGTTTTACTCTGCAAATGAGTGGTATGTTAAAACTGTAATTTGTAAATGTTTTGTTACCACATATTTCGTTTGTCAAATTCGCCATTCTACAAATTGTTAGGATATTGAATGTTTCAACTATGTTTTACATAATGAAGAACTTAGTTTGTTTACATTTGTGTAGTTTAACATTCCGGGACGCCTTACTCCGCTCCGCTTCGGCCGCTTCGCTCGGCTTTGGGTTTTTTTATCACCATGGAACCTAACACTCTACACTCCACGAACCTATCGCTACGCTCGTCGTTGCACCTATATTTCTCTATTTTTCTATTCAACTGTGTAGGAAGGATTTCCGCAAAATGCATTTTGTCAAAAGTTGTTTATACCTTGCGTCGTTTTACCAATTCACGTGTATAATAAATAATAATTTGTAATGTCAAATGATGTTTCATAAAATAAAAATTTGCTTGATAATTATTGGTCAAATGAGTTATTTACAAAAGCAATACTTTGTATAAAGATCAAATTGAGAAGCATAATTTTGTCAATCGTTATTTGTCAGATGAAAATTTGTAATTTGTTTTTTGTCAAATGACAGGACACTCCTTTGCATTCGAAGTTTTTGAAATGCGCCGACGACGCACGTTCTACGAGGACGCTCAGCAAACGCAATCAGGACCATTGTGACCATTGCACATGGTCCTTGCGTTTGTAATCTGCTAATACGCGTTGATAACGCGCAGAGGACGCGCTCATCAAAAGCGCGTCATCTGCGCATAAAAAAACGTCGGACGCAAAGGCCCTAATGTAACTATGGGCCAGTTTCTGATTGAAAATTTTGCTAAGTAAATAGTTAACTGTAGTGCTGTCTCGTCGCATTTCGCAGAAAAGAGCGTGACAAGCGTTACTTAAGTATTTACTTAGTGAAATTCTCAATTCAGAAACCGGCCCTAAGTAGTGTGCAAGCATAAACTTCGATGTGCTGGCAACTGTTATGTACCTGAATGTGACTATCTATCTGTGTACCACTTTGTATTGGCATAGAATAGGTTGCACTTGCAGTACCTACCTACATCCCGAGCCTCAAGTTTACTACAAATGCTTACTTGTTAAATGGAATATTATGTCATTGTATTATACAGTGATAGAACATGTCCTACGCATCTTATCCGACAGAGGCGAGGCTATCCTTTTAGATGGCTACCGAATGTCGTCTTGAAAACTATTACACTGTCAGTGCAGCTGACCAGACGTGTTGTATGAAGGTTTTGGGCGCATTTTTCTTATGTGGCGTATCATCAAGATCAGTCCACTTCTGCCCTTTGCTGGGTATAAGTGTATAGGGTCTCGTACTCAACTTCGAATGACGATAGCTCGATGCTTGATATCACGATGTCCCTACCTCGATGGTAGGTTTTGTCGGTGGGTCATTACCTTGCAAGATCAGGAAAGACCTCGAAGGGTCTTTGCCTCGACGGTACACTTCAACGATGGCTTGTTGCCTCGAAAGATCATCAAAACCAAAGTAAATTTAAATTATGCCGTAAAGACCAAAATGCCCATTATCCTGTGGTTCTAAATTCGAAATGAGAATAGGCATTTTTTTGGTCTATATTAATAATCGAAAACAAAAAAAGTGAGCGGCAGTCTCAGGTACCCATAGAATATCAAAGCTAGACTCATTATAAGAAACTAACCGGTATATTCACACAATTGTTTTTTTGTTAATAACACATACCTAATATAAAGTCAGGCCTATATTTCCCGAAAGGGTAGGCAGAGCTATCGAGGAAGTGTACCGGCGAGGCAAAGACCCGTCGAGGTAGAAACCCTTCGAGGCGCTGATCTTTCGAGGTAATGACCCACCGACAACAATACGTACCATCGAGGTAGGGACATCGAGGTATCAAGTATCCGAACTATCCTCATTCGAAGTTAGGTACGAGACCCAAGTTTATAGGCGTTTCCCCTCGCTATCTTTTGCGTTCTCGTCATTCGTATCCACGGGCCCCTTGCCGACCTGACTACTTCATCCGACCATCGGGCTGTTGTTTTTGACACGGTCTACTAAGGCGTTTAATTCATAATATCATAGAGGTGCCATAAGACGAATGACTTTCATACTGTACGGAAGAGCCTAGCGATTTGTCCTATTTACTATGAACTTGGTAGAATCCAGGCCCAGGTAGTGATTACCGCGCAACGCAAAGCTGACTGGTCCAATAAAATACCAGTTGAGCGAGCAAGATGTTCACTTCATCTTCCACATGACAGGTGTTGTGGTTCAGTGGTCCTTCCAAATTGGCTTTTATACCCCGTTAGTAATCGTGGCATTATGTGTTCCAGTCTGCGAATTGGCAATTAAGCCCTTGTGATGATTAAGGAGAGTCGTGTAGAGCGTGCATTAAGATCATTATACGATCAAAAGCTTTTTGTTGCAATGCAAAGAAGCATTGCGTTGAGGATGTGTAGTACTCATCATAGTGTATTTAATCTCAAGCAATGAAAATAGTTATAATTCTCTATGAATAGTATTGCCAAAGGAAACAACTCATCTATCATAGAAATATAGCGTTTTTTTTTAACTCTCAAAACGCTGTCTGCTGTTAAATGGGGTTTCGGTTGGGTAGGTAGTAGAGTACCTAGGCTTGCTGTAGTACCTGCCATTCATTTATTTCAGTCGGCCTCCGACCTAATCCACAAGTTATAAAATCATTCTTAAGTCTTATTCCCAAATTTTGAAAAAAATATGATTATGCACAAAAACGACGCTTTTCGAAAGTCTTTTTAAACATTGTTTAAGTTCTCCTTTTAATACACAAAATTGAACGATCTGGCTCCGAGCGAAGTACTGGCAAGGGCACGCTGCTATACCGCAGTGGGCTTACCCAGCTGCTTTGGTCCCTAGCCTCGATGTTTAAGTATATATGTGTGGGTCATGTTAGTCTGGACAGTTGGGTGGGACGGCGCGTGTCGTGAACGACTGCAATGTCGTCTGGGTTACTCGGTGTTACTTTAAAAGGTTTTATGGGCGCATTTTATATAGTTGTAAAAGTGTAGTTATACATTTTGATGTTTTTGTGGCTTTAGTTATTGTCGGTTTGGAAACTTATGAATGCGTCTTGAATTGTACTCGTTGCTCTCGAATTATGACGGACCCCGTCTACTCAAAGGGCTCCAAGCTTTATTGAATTTGTGACTTTGTCGTACTGGCAATACCACCTGTTAAAAGCGAAGGAAGTACCCAATCTTTAGCGGGCACTCGTTGTGATTCGGCCCATACTTACACTGAGAGAAGGCATGTGTGCCACGGAAAGGCAGGGTATTGAAAGTGACATTGAAATAACTTAATTATAAGAACGCCCGACACAAAAAAAAAACTCTTGAAAAGTAAAACCGCTTCAATATCGCTAATTTTAGCCAAATCAAAGCAACAAAATGTTTGGCGGCCATTTTTTTTACGCCATTTTGTTTTTTTTTTAATCGCACTTAAATTTGCCCAGGCTGTACCTACGTTGTTTTAGTCAAGGCACCATCCCTATAGGTATATTTTACCGTTTTGTCAGGCAGTTGACCATGTCCATAAACGGGATTCTATCAAACATGGCTAAGAACCGTCTCGATCAATCTAGATTTCAATTAAAAAAAAAAACCGCACCCCAATAGCTTAATCCGTTTAGGCCCTACGACGGAACGTACAGACATAGGCTTCAAACTTATAACACCCCTCTTTGCGTTGCGTCGGGGGTTAAAAAAGCGGGTGGGGCTGTGTCGGGTTTCATATTTAGCTCAAACTGCGTAATGTGTAATGTGATGGTGTAACGCGGTAATGGCGCCATCTAGCGACACGAATTAAGAGGATCAGGGGAAACACGCGATATGAAGGCTGCTTTGTTTATGTTGACACCATTTGTTGTGATACGTTGAGAAACCTTAAGCAAAAGTTTTTTTAGAGGTAGGATAAGTATATTTATCTCTCTATAGCCCATAAAAGACACCCACTGTTGGGCATTGGCCTTTTCACGTTAGGTCACTTTGGGCGCACGTAGGGGTTGATGTGTTGTCGATTGTATGGTCGCCGGCTTGTCTACCTTTACATTTTTGTTGCAAGGTTGGGTTAGGTTAGGTTAGGTACCCGTATCGGAATCACCGACCGAATGTGATGGACGATTTGCTATTGACTTTACTAACCTACATAGTTAGTTACGCAATAAGCTGTTTTGTTAATTATTGAACAAGTATTATTACTTTTATTATTGTTTTAGGTAGGTACATAAGCTACAATTGATTTGTTACATATAAGAGCGGAACTCGCCGCCAACAAACTACTTAGCAGTTTGGCGCATTTTCTTCGATGTCACACTGGACGGTATTTTTTCCGAAATAAATGATAAAAAAACTTCACGTAACCTGGAGGCACTTAATTTTGCCCAGGGTGTACGCAACCTGTGTAAGCCTGTAAACCTGTGTAAGTAAGTTACAACCTGGGTGTAAGCAAGGAGCAGACATTTTTTCACGTATTTTCGAAGGCATTGAAACAAAAATACTAACTAATTGGGTCAGGTCGTGGTCTACGAAAAGACTCATGACATTGCATGACCAAAACATTTAGGTAGGTACATTTTTATGTCGGCCCGCCCTAATTTCGCCCAAAGGGCAGACAGGCGAGACCATTCCAAATGAGGTCACGATTAAGATGAATTACAGGGGGGAGAGTATCTTGAATGCATAGTTGTTCAATAGAGTGGTCTTAGTACATTAATGTTTTTTTTATTGACATTATTGGTCGTTTACTAACCAATCGCGATCTCCTTCGCCAGAGATGCCTGTTTGATTTGCGGCGACCATTGAATGAATATTGTAATGCTATTGTTTAGTAGATTACGAAATAGCATCAAATATAAGTTATTTTTGTGCTAATATCACTCTATTGAACAATGATGCGTTTATTAGACTCAAGGCTACTCTGCCATTAGAAAAACTAATCTGTCAGCTCTAAACAACACATAATACTCTATTTCAGTTTGCGAAATTCAGTATTATTCACAGAATATCACGCTACAGACCCTCTTAGCTATTAATGAAATTAGCTGCGTGTGACTGATATATACAAGTCCATGTGGCTTGATGATGGGATCGTTTCTCCCGGGCAGGTTGGCCGGCCGTGGTTCTGGGAATGGTCCAAGTTGGTACTAACTGACGAATACCTACTGCAGTTAATGACCGCCACCGCGATCGCGAGCGCTTTGGTTTGTGAGTTCCTTTATGCGAACCGATGGTGGATGGGGTGCAAAGGTTCCCAAGTGGAGACCACTAACTGGCAAACGCAGCGTAGGTTGCCCAGCAGCTCAATGGACCGACGATCTGAAGCAGATTGACGGCAGCAGCTGGATTTGGAGCACCGAGCACAGAAGGAAGTGGCGTGCCTTGGGGGAGGCCTATGTCCTAGGCCTGTGATTCATTGATTGAATGCCGAATTTGAAGAAGAATTCGTAGAATTCGAACTGTTTTCCGTGTGCAATGAAATATAGTAATTATAATAAGAATAACTCGGCGAGTCGCAAAATTTCTTCAGTGTCAAATACAAGATAAGACTAATCTCATTATTATATTTATGTTGTGTTTACACATTTGCACAATGACTAATTCCGAAAGTACTCATTTCCGATTGCAAATACTGATTACTGATTGGACGAATATACCGCGATAAGATAAGATAATTGTTTATTTGAACACAAATATTATGAAATTTGTTTAGAATATCATGGTGCCCAGACTCCAGAACTAGACGGGACCCGTATCTCAGGAGCCTGTGCTGTCCCAAAAGTTGATAAAATGTCATTCTGTGGAAAATTACAGATATAAAACCATCAATCAATAATGCAAGTAAAATAAATGTTTTGTAAACTTTCTTGGGAAAGAAAGTTAGAAAATAATCATTGAGATAATTTGCAGATCTAGTTGTACTTTATACATTGTAACAAAATTCCTACATACACCCCCGTCCCGTCAATGCCAACTTTTTGTTATGGAGATAACATTGAAATCGCAAAAAAGAAACATTTACATGCCGCAACTGGTAACTTTATTACGCACGATTTCGAACTTTCCGCAGATTAAAGTTGACAAGTAGAAGCCTCAATTTTCGGATGTATGTATAGCTTCGGTCACACGACTAATCGCAATAGTTTTGGGTAGTTTGAAAGACATAGCAAAATGAACTTGCCTGACAATAGCTATCGAATACGCTAGTTTGTTTTTTTAAAAAACGCTCTTCATAATTATCTCGACACAAACTAGAATCTATCAGAACCATTAGTAGCTATCCAGAGCGGTGCGTGCGTGCCGCGGGTCCGTGGGCCATCGTTCTGTTAGACGGAGAGGCGGTTCTAATTGTTGGCGCATTTTTTAAACAAGATTTCTCAACTCGAAACAAGATTTCTCAACTATTTTTTTTATTTACGTATAACCTTAAATGTAATAGTCTAATACGTAACCGCGGCTTTCAAACTACCCAGAAATAAGCGTGTATATAAATAAAAATCAATTGCCACATACATATATCGAGTTGAAATTAAAACCATATACTCAGGTCTACAGTCCCTTGAAACTGTGAAAAAAATCAAACTTTAAGTTAACGTAAAAAAAGTTACGGCCTTTTTGCCGCAAAAAACGAAGGTATATTGCGACAGTCTTAAGGGAATCAAAATTTATAGAGTACTTATCGGTGACCAAGAACTATGAAATTTGGCAATAAATACAGGAAAAAATCTGAAACTATACATTTGTAATTAAGTAAATCATTAAAAAAATGTCTTTGAAGTTCGGAAAAAACTGCGAGACTCGATTTCTGAACTATTTATTATAATAAGTTCCTACCTACAAATTTGTACGGAACCCTCGGTGCGCGAGTCCGACTCGCACTTGGCCGGTTTTTTTTTTGTTGCATTCGTAATTGGACAAGATTTGTGTATAAGAAATTTCGTGGAAAACCTATTTGTATAAATTGATAGTACAACGACTTTCGGGTCAGCCGTAGTTGTGCCTTTACAGTATGTCTAAGGAGGTACTTAGTCCCTTTTCCTATCTACATAGTATAGTTATGAACAAGGGCGTCGCCAAGGGGGGGCAGGGAGGGGCAGTTGCCCCCCCCCTAGAGATTCTAAAAAAGTTGCCAAATATAATGCAACCAAAGTCTTAAGTCTTTGAGTTAATTTGCTTCTATAACTTATTTACAAGTTTTTATTGCATAGTCAAGAGCTCGTGCTCGTGTAGCTTTACACATTGGACTCTGTACTGTCACAGAATATATATGTATATAGTACTAAGATACTGTTGTAATTACAATCGCTGTAGATGTAAGGCTCGTAGTACAAGTGAAAAGCTTCCTGTGCTGTCGACTTTACCTACAATTCATACTTACTTTTCTCATTCATAGAGAATGAGAAAAGTATGAATTGTAGTAGGTAAAGTCAACTTGCCCCCCCCTGCGCCATCGGCTGGCGACGCCCTTGGTTATGAATTTCTCTTTAAACCATCAAGAAGTAATGTCCTAAGGGTGTACCACAGCCAAATAGATTTTTTGTGTTAAACCGGTGATGATAAAGACAAACAGCCTTATTTGTAATAAACACGATTCCTCTAAAGCGCTCCTCGGAGGCAGTTTATTTAATCTGTGGTTACGTCTTATCCTTGTAAAATCTCCGCCACAACCTATTTGAATCGGCGTTTATAGAATGTTTAAGGAATTGTGTTTTTTATAAATAAAACCTGTAGGGATTAGCTTACGCGTCTAGCGCGATTCTATTGCCTAGCACCCTACTCTTTCTATCAATGCAAAAAAGACTTCCGTTTTGTCCAAGCTGAACCACTGAAATCCAATTTCACAACACTTTCATGTTATCACGAACGAAAACATAAGATTGGTTCACTATTATTTCAAAGCTAATACGTATTTCTAATTATTTTTCCACTTTTCACATTGTAAATATTGTATTTTGCTTTACTGTCAACGATTCAACTGGTAGTCAGATATTTCTTTTATTTTAATATTGTTCTTTATTTTTCTAAATTATGTCAAATAATCGTCATACTAAGAAGGTCGAATAAGGAAACTTCTGGCCTATGGAGACTTCTAGAAGACTACTCGCATTCTAAATCGAAATTATGAATTTAATGCAAGAAAGAGAAAGAAGATCTAGAATTTGAAATTATGGATTTGGAACAGGATCCAGAAACTTCCAGAAGAATTCTGACGCAGATTCAGATCAAATTTGAATATTAGATTTTTGGGGTATAAAAGCCGCCCAAGAAGGCTTTCCGAGTCAGTCTCACTTCAGTCCTACTTGAGAGTCTCACTTCAGTCCTACTTGAGAATCTCACTTGAGTCCTACTTGAAGAATCTCACTTGAGTACTACTTGAAGAGTTACCTGAGTCCTACTTGAAGAGTCTTACCTGAGTCATACTTCAAGAGTCTTACCTGAGTCATACTTCAAGAATCTTACCTGAGTTACCTGAATTCCTGTCTACCTCTCCACGGCCTGTCTCCGCCACTTACCTGTCCGTCTCCACGGCCTGCCTTCGCAATTTGCCTGCCCGTCTCCACGGCCTGCCTTCGCAACTTGCCTGTCCGTCTCCACGACCTGCCTGCACAACTTGCCTGTCCGTCTCCACGGCCTGACTCCACGGCCTGCCTCTCCGATCTGTTTACTCTTCTGGGACCTAAGGTTGCTTTTTGTACTTATTTTTGATGTTTTTATTATTATTAAGTTTTTAGTTAAGGGGTTTTGATGATTACATTTTTACATCTCTAAATCTCTCTTTTTATTTCTTTAGCTTCCGTTACCAAGGGTTGTGCCTTCGCACAACCCTCGGTAACGTGACAAACCGTAAGATTTTGGCACTTCTCAATAACTGAGACCATACCACTTAGTCGGTCGGTGTCGGTCAACACATAGGTAATTGACAAATAAGTCCACAGCTGTAGTTTTGGCAACTTCAAGACAGCGCATGAGGCCTTTTTTCCGCTGTATCGACATACAGAGTACATCCACTGTACCGTTAGCCTTTATTTTTTGAAATTGAAATTAGTTTATTCCGATACCACAACACAACATACATAAAATCTTTCAAATAATAAAACGCGAAAACAGTAAAAAAGCTTAAAGTAAAAAGTAATAGTTTTTATAGTTTTTCTCACTTTGTTAAATCGGCGTTAAATAAATGTTTTTCGTTTTCTTCTTCTTATGCTTGTGGCAGATAATGTGCGAAGAAAACCTTAGCTGTAGCTATCCCACTTTAGTGATACAAGAGTTACACGACAGTTGGACACTTACTTTACGTCCAGCCTTCGCACCGGGCCATATCGGATATCTGGTTTGAACAGCTACATTCTATGTCACGGTTATATGCCCACCTATTGTACTAAATTCGCCCTTAACACCCGTTGATAAGCGTCGGAAGTTTTACGGAGTTTTGCAGTGAAGCGCTCGCCAGAGAAAGTTCGCCACTGTTATCCTACTGACATTGCAGTAAATGGAACGAGACCGCTGTGTTAAACATATGTTTTTGTCACTGCAGTGGAAAGGGCCCACTAGAAAATATTGTAATAATGAGTTTTTGGGGGTACGAAAGTGTTTCTTGCGGTGCGCTTCGACCACGAACAGTACTAGTTATTTTATGTTATTTTAGAAATAAAAATATTTTTGGGTGTACCTCCCCTCCCTGTGTACATTGAGCCATAGTGCAGATAACTTAACTTTTTGCAAAATTATGGTAAACATTCTTCTCTGGCTCACAATTATTGGTCGTCTCCCTAACATGGCGCTGCCAATAATTAGCCATCGTTTATTCTAAGACACCATGCATGGCCTCTTAGGCACCACCACCAAACCCAGGGGTTTGGTTCCTTTGTTTAGTGATGTTTGTAGTTTGGTACAGCTGAACTCACACCTGTAGCAGTTCCCACAAGGTCGGGTTTGTCAGTTGATCCTGACATACTTACTTCGTATCATAAAGATAACGGGATTATGAAGTTTGATAGATTTAATCCAAAATATAAGCACACATTCGTCCACTGCTTGACATGGACCTCCCCCAAGCCGCGACACTACTTTCCAGGCAGCTCGTGCACCGATAATCTCATTTTCGTCTTGGACTGGTGGCGTTTCTAACCTAAGGGCATAAAGGTTAATTCAGATCGTATAAAGATCTGCGAGCTGTCCTCTCTACTTAGAAGTTTTAGTTTCTCAATGTTTAGAACACACCGTGTTAAAAACATTTTACTGTCTGCTTATGTAATACTCTAGAAGTTCAAAGTCATGTTTACATTCCGCGAAGTAATTTTATTCTAACGACCGGAACAGATAATAGTGACCGCAATGACAGAAAGCGAGTGTTTATCAACAAATGTGTTTTGTTATAAAATTGTTGTGTAAAAAATCATACATAGCTGCGATTTCAGTCAGTCCATGACTCCATCCATGTACATAAATGCCACCAATGGACATGGGCCTTCTATCAGAGGAGGGAGTGTTGTCGCTTCCTACTGGATAAACCAGTACTCTTTCTCTCTATTGAACTTGAAATACAAGAACTTAAGGAGTATAAATTAAAATCGTATTCGAGAAATTAAACCATGTTCAAACAGTGTTAATTGTACAGAGGAAAGGAATTGAATCCTAAGATACGGGTTACCTTGGTACAGAAGTCAGGGACATTGTGTTTCTAGTCAATAGCTCACTAGCTAGAGTGTACATAAATACTAGGCTCTGAAAATAAAGCTAAGGAAAAAGCCTCTGACCTGTACTGTACTTTTGTCTGTTTCGTCTGTACAAACTTTCGGCCTTATTTATAAAAACACGATTCCTCTAAAGCACTCCTAAAAGGCAGTTTATTAATTTTGTGGTTACGTCATTTCCTTGTGAAATCTTCACCACAGACTATTATAATCGGCGTTTTAAGGAATTGTGTTTTTTTTTTATATATAAGACCGTTAGTCTCTAACTCGATACAGCGCGGCTCATTAATCGACGTGTAGTGCCGTCTTCCTCTCACTGTATAACGTAGAGAAAGATAGCGCATCCGATGCATCTCATAACCTTTGATTTGATTAATCTCACTTGGGTTTGATTGTTTGTGTATTCAATTCAATGCTTTTCTTCACAGAAATAGAAATACATACATACACATAAACTCACGCCTGTATCCCAGAGGGGTAGGCTGAGACCAGGGACTGCCACTTGCTACAATCCTGACAGATAACTTTCGCTTCCTCAACATTCATTCGTCGTTGCATGCACGCACGCCGGTTTCGGGTACTTTTTATCTTGCCCTTTGTTAATACATCCCCTATTTGGTCGAAGTATGTCCGTCTGGGTCGTCCCTTACCGGCCCTTCCATCCACATTCGCTCGATATATTTGTTTTGTCAATCTTTCTTCCTTCATCCTCACTACATTTCCAAACCAACGCAACATTCCTTTCTCAATTCTTGTCACTACATCCTCTTTCAGTCCACAACGTTCTCTAATCACACTATTGCGTATGCTGTCATTCAAAGTAACGCCAGACATACTTCTCAAGGACCTCATTTCTACTGCATTAATCCTACTTTCTTGCTTCTTTTGCCATACCCAAGTCTCGCTAGCATACATAAGTGTTGGGTCCAGCACTCCATTATGGATAGCCAATCTAGCTGTTTTGGAGATGTTTTGGCCACTCACAAAGGAGTGCAATGCACCGTTTACACAATTTCCTACTTTTACTCTTCTTTCTATATCACCTTCACACTTGCCACCCCTGGTAAAGACGCTCCCCAAATAGACAAATTCTTTCACTTGTTCCACCCTTTCACCTCTAATCCTTATCTTGCATTCAGTCATTTCATTTCAAATAGAAAATGTTTATTTGTCTTCAACATAGTAAGGCACAATAATCACTTATTCTGTGATCAGAGCCGTAGATTAAGCAGACTAAGCAGAGAGTATTGGTCACAGAACAATGTAATAAAGTATAGGTGCTGGGCAAGCCTACTATTTTCCAGGCAACACATCGTCTGAGTGGTCACGTATCTAGAAGACATAGTCGTTGCCTCTAAACATTCATCATCATCAACCCATTATGTCCCCACCGAGGGGCACGGGTCTCTTCCCTGAGGAAGGTATAGGCCATACTCCACCACGGGGGCCAAGTCCGGATTGGTGGAGGCTTGTAGACTAGTGGCTCGTCTACTGTCAGAAGTTGTCAAGCCGCCCTAAGGCCTCTGACTTGGCTTAACGACTGCCATCTATCGACGGCAGCCGGCACCAACAGCTTAACGTGCCTTGCGAAGCACGGAACCGCTCGGAAAAATGCCACTAGCGTTAGGCATAGACGGCGACCCATCCATGCACTGAACGCGCCCAGTGTTGCTTAACCTTCGTGATCGTTTAAGATTACTCAGGCAGCCGGGGCTACGAGCGATTCTTGAATAATAATAATTATTAATACTTATATTAGACTTAAAATAAATGTACAATACGGCGGATTTGGCATGAGCATTTTGTACCATTCAATCGCAGGAGGTGGAAGAAAGATTGGTAGCCGTGCTAAAAAAGACGTGGGAAAAGGTAGAAATACAATTAAGAATATAAGTACTTCATAATCTAATATGGATAGGACTCAGATTATGTTATTGTTTGTTTTACATCTGAAGCATACATCTGATGTACTTTAATACAGTATTTTATCGCTCGGTAATTTGTCGTGAACTTATCACATCGTGATAAGACGTTTGCCTTGTCTCGCGTATAATCTCTACAGTTTCATCATGGTTTCGTTTATATTTATTTTCTTAGATAAGTTCCCGCACTGGTATTTATTAAAAAGGATGTTTTGAAATTCAGTGTTTGAAAGAATGAAAAGGTGTGGTCAAATTAGCGCAAAGAAATTAATTATCATCTCCGCCTATGAAGTTGAAAGCAAAAGGCGGTTCTGTGTAAAATTAAAACCTTCGCAAATTTAAATGAAACAAACTAATTATGACAATGTATAACATTTTCGATTAAAATTTTAGGTGCCAGCCAGACTCTTTACGGGCCTATTTGTTTTACACGTAAATGCATTCAGAAACCTAATATGAACTCCAACAATTCTAGCTCTGTCTCAGGCACACACAGCCCACGAGAGATAATATCAAACCAAGTTCTCTCTTTCAATCGTCTATGAATCAATTGCCTCGTAAAGTAGGAAATCTACCTAGGGCACACGCATAATGTGTTAAATACGCATAAGTACATCAATTTATGTACATTACTCTCGGTAAACAAAACAGCGTTATTCTGTGGCCCTGTACATTTTAGTTGGAATTATAGGCCACTAGATGAGTATTCGCTGAGACGGCGAACGCAATCGGACAAGTAGGGAAGTACTTGCATATTAATTAGACAATTTTAGTTGCGTGCTGCTGGCTAGTATTGGCATTTGGCAGACTTCTATCAGCTATCGTTGAGTGATTTTTTATATTAGTCTGGTTTGCACTTCAGTCGAAAACCCAACTGACGAGAGCGAAAGTGTTATGTAGTCTTTTTTGCTATTCATAATGTTAAGACTCTCAGGCGGTCATAACGCCCGTCTCACTTTTTCTAATGTCGTAGAGTGGGATGGCGCGCTAGTCATCGCCGATTCTTGCGTATTATGTGCCTTTATTTCTTTATAAAGGAGGTTGTAAAATAAAATAGCCCGTTAAGTAACCAAGTTTATGGGCTGTCGAATGTAAAAAATGTTGCCACTTGCTACCTCTGTCTAAACCCCCTCTACATCTTGACCAACATGGACCAATTTGATGAGACCGTCCTTGTTGTTAAGGGCACACTAAATGATTGCTATCAAGTTGGCCCACATGTCGAGGGACCATATTCCTCTAGCAAATGATCGTGCACGATTCCGGTTTGTAAAACTATGTTCTCGCGACAATCATGTGTGACAATTCGTTCTAGATCTGCTTTAGTAGAAATTTCTCTGCTACGTGTATCGGCCCAGCTGCATGCCTAGTATGCCTACCCCTCAATAAGGTCTATCAAGCCATTCCATAACAGGATAAACCGCGTCTTTATTCACTTACCTTTGCAACGCGATTGTAAACTGTCAGTTATCAAAGTAAATGCATAGGAACGAACTCTTGATCACACTCGGCTCAGCCGTATATAGCCAGCTCTTATCGCGTTTATCTTAAGCACCAATATCGAAAGTTCTGCCTAGATTCTTGACATTGCGAACTGTAGATAACTGAATGTGTTTCCAGCCATTTGCTTTGAAATTGCTGCTAATCTAAGGCTCATATTACACTGTAAAAGTTAAAGTGCGCAACTTGGTTCTATAGGGGTTCCTTTTCGGTTTACTTTTTCTAATGCCATAAACGCTTGGATAGCTTTATTTCTATTTTGTGTGTGAGAAGTCCCTTTAAATCAGAATTCGATAATATACATCTGCGATATATTTACATAAATGATATCCACGTTTATGTATAGCAATTTCAATGATTTACGTTCTATCATAAATATACACCGTGCAAAAGAGAAAAGATCCCCTAGTAGTTTCGGGGCGAAGGCAAATCACCGAGATAGATCACAAAGATAGGTGCAACCCTTTTTAACATATAGTAAACTTGGTTACTTACCGGGCTATTTCATTTTACAACTTCGTATATAAAGAAATAAATAGATAAAAATAAATTGAATAATAGATAGCGGATATTTTGAATCCCTTGCAACGACATCGCAACATCGGCCAAGATATTCTAGCCATTATTAACTGGATTTCACTAAAAGTAAAAAAAAAACACAGGAGTTTATGACAAGAAAAAGTATACGGAATCAAGAATCAATAATTTCTGTAATATTTTTATCCAGGTATTAAGCAATGCTGTATTTCACTAAAAAAAATCAAACAAAAACCAAAATTTTTATGGCAAGAAAAAACATACAGAATCTATGATCCTATATCATCATTATCTGATCGTATAACGACCATAATATGCTAGGTAGTTGAAGTAAAAATCTTCTAATGCAAGGTTGTGTTTACGTATCATAATCCAGCGTTCAGTTACGTTTGTTCGCTGATGAATATTCACGGAAATGACGGTGAAGTTTTCACTTATCTCTGACGTAATTCTCGGTGGAGTTATTTAATTTGCCTACTTTTCTGTCTCACGATTTATTTACCCCATTAGTTTTTTTTTTCAAATTGAATTTCGAATCGCATTATGAGTTTAACTAAACAATAATAACATGAATTAATTCCTGTATCTTAAATTTATTTGGTAAACTAAATTTCATTCTGCTTTCAACAAAACGTAGATAGAAATAGGGAAGCAATAATCTCAATCAAGTTGTTTGTTCGTTCTAGGTACGAGGGTCATTCAATAAATACTTTGCCTACAAAAAGTAAACGAAAATTTTGGAAAAGTGGCAATTTATTTTTCAACATAGTCTCCTTTTAGTTCGATACACTTAGCCCAGCGATGCTCCAACTTTTTTAACCCGTCCGAAAAATAGTTTTTGTCAAACTCTGCAAAATAGGCCTCCGTGGTGGCGATTACCTCCTCATTTGATCCATATCTATTCCCGGCGAGAGATTTTTTCAGATTAGGTAACAGAAAGAAGTCACAAGGGGCCAAATCTGGAGAATACGGTGGATGGGGCAGCAATTCGTAGCGTAATTCGACCAATTTGGCCATGGCAACGGCAGACGTGTGAACCGGTGCGTTGTCGTGCTGAAACAGCACTTTTTTCTTCGCCAGATGGGGTCGTTTTTTTAATTCGGCGTCGAATCGGCCCAATAAATCGGCATAGTAAAGCCCTGTAATTGTTTTACCCTTCTCGACGTAATCGATGTAGATCACTCCTTGTGAATCCCAGAAAACGGTGGCCATAACTTTTCCGGCTGATTTTACAGTTTTCGCCTTCTTTGGAGCACGTTCCCCGGTCTGGATCCATTGTTTTGATTGCTCCTTGGTCTCTGGTGTGTACCAGTGGATCCAAGTTTCATCGACGGTCACAAAACGACGCAAAAACTCCGCTGGATTCCGCTTAAACAGCGCCAAACACGTCTCCGATGTGGTCTCACGGTTGCACTTGTTTTCCGGTGTGAGTAAACGCGGCACCCATCGCGCCGACAGCTTTCTCATGCCGAGTTCCTCGTGAAGAATATGATGCACTGTTCCTTCTGAAATGCCTACAGTCTCAGCTAGAAATTTATTATTATTATTATTAATTAGGTACTGTAGGAACTCTGCATAAATTAAAGAAGCTTTTTAGTAGAATTTCCTAATTATTATTATAATATTGTTCAGCCCCGAGGTAAACTCCTAATTTATTTATATTCATTACACAAATCAAGAATAAATAATAACAGTAATATTTTCCCGCGGTTTCTCGTGCATTATCTTCTAATCTTAACACTTAACTTTTAGTAAGTAAGTCTAGTGTTAACAGCTGTCAGATGTATTTTTCTACACACTTGGCGAACTAACAGTAGATTAAGAGATTTTTCGTGTACAAAAAACAACCTACAACCTTCTACAACCTTCTAATTTCACAAAACCCAACCTATTAAGCACGCCCTTTGTGGCAAAAACAACTTCCATACGACACAATAACTTGCCCTGGCCCCAAACTAAGATACCCTGTCCTATAGTAACCAGGCAAGGACATCACAGACGTGGAAGTATACCCAGACTAAGGCTATTTGTACAAATTAAGTACGGGGGCCTCCAGTGGGAATGAACCCACGGCCTCTGGTGTAGAAGTCTAGAGTATTAGCCGCTAGACCAACGAGGCAGACAAAGTACACTACTAATCTATTGAACAATCGATTTACACTAAACAAAATCAAAGTATTTTTATTCAAAACAACACAGAATCTGTGACTTATTGAACGTTACAAGTTAAACTAGGTGTGCATTTCAAAATCTAGATCGTTTTGGAGAAGGCCAAAAAAAATCTGGTTACGTTTTTTCCCGTTACCAAAGACTATTTGAAGTGCCTTTGAGGAAGGTTTTAAGTAATCGTGTTTTTCTAAATTAGACCGTCAGTCTTTTCAGAGTCTTTTGGTTCATAATTAACTTCCCTCTTCTCTCGTTCCCAGGACCGTGTGCTGAACATCACCAGTCAAATCATGGACCAGCTGTTGGGAGACGGTCGCGTGGCGCGCGGCTTCCGAGTCAAGTTCCCCGAGGACGTGCTGCAGGATAACCTGGCTGGGCAACTCTGGTTTGGTGCTGAGGTAAGAAAATAACACTTAATTTAAAAATTATAGTTGATCGCATTTTCCGTCACAAACAACTCATAGACTTATGAAAACAACAGAAAAAATCTAAAGTCAATAAAATTATGTCTCGAGATTGACCGGGTGATACAGGGTGGCTCAAGCCTAAGACGTCATTTTGGGCGTGGATACGAATGAAAGAGAAGACAGGGCGCGGCACTCAATTAAGTTATTTTTTTCCAATTCTTGCACGAAAAATACTAGAGGATTGAGAAGGAAGTAAATTAATTGAAAATATAAATTTACAATGTTTTAAGTATATTATGTTTTTGGAGTGCCTGAGACGCCACAGCTCCGGTTTGGTGCTGAAGTGAGGATACTTGAAAGTGATAAAACCCTTCTTTCTTCCCGTCGTTGACGTGAGTGACGGAGACGGAGCAAGTATTGTAAGATTAATAAAGGGTCTATGTAGACGAGAATCTAATCAACACACTGACCATTACGCTTGCTTTAATAAAACCCCGCGGATGACACCAACGGTTGTAAAGCAGTACTTGCTCAATTACTAACAAACCAGTCTTGTCATGACATCGCCGTCATCCTATTCATCATCATCATCATCACCATTTCACTCAGATTCCCCTGGTTTCAAACACCTCCTCTCTCTCTCTCCAGTGCCTGGCAGCAGGCTCGTCCATAATGAATCGCGAGGAGGAGTCGGCGGCGATGCGGCCGCTAGCCAAGGCGCTCACACGCAGCCTTGAGACCGTCCGCTCGCTGCTACGCGAGCAGTGCCTGCGGCCGCGCGGCCTCGCGCTCTCGCAGCACGACGATATGCTGCACGAGAGCCTCAGGATATTCGACAAGTAATTATGACACAAATATCGCTCTTCGGCTACACGGAGCTCGGCCTTCAGTCTCGGTCTTCGGGCTTGAGTGTATTTTATCAGCCAAGGTGCTACACGCAGTTTCGAAACCGTCCGCTCGCTGCTGTGTGCGCGGCCTCGCGCTGTCGCAGCACGACCATATGCTGCACAACAGCCTCATGATATTCGACAAGTAATTATGACGAAAAATTCGCTTTTCGGCCTCGGCTAAACGGAGCTCGGCCTTCGGTCTTGGTCATCGGGCTTGCTAGAGTTTTACTAGCCAATGTGCTTACGCGCAGCAATCAGACACGTTGCGGTCTCCTACCACGACGATGACGACGACGTGCATACTGCACGAAAGTCTCAGGATATTCGTTAACTAATTAATTAAATAAAAACTCGCTCATCGGCCTGGCCTAAACGAAGCTCGGCTTTCGGTCTGGTTTGAGTGCAGAGTATTACTCGCTAAACCGCTCACGTGCTGCCTGGAGACAGACTAAAGTCTCCGGATACTCGTATTCATAGTGGATATTCCAAGTGGCAGGAAGATGCTGGATGCAAGCCGCTTCCAACCGGTCTTTTTGGAAATCCATGGAGGAGGCCTATGTCCAGCAGTGGATTTCTTGTGGCTGAATGATTATTATGATGATGATGATAATTCATAGGCATTTGGTTTTCGGCTTCGGCTTAAGCGCAGCTCTGCGGAGTTAGCTCTAATGGAGGCTAAACACTGGCCTGCAATACATGTTTTACGGACATCTGTCCACAAATACGTCTAATAGGACAACACAATTAGATAATAAATTATAATAAGATGAAAATATCTACGCTGTGCGACATTTACTTTTTAACAAAGAATTTTATGTAATTTTCAATGTTCCGTTAGTTTCAAGTTAGATTCAATAAATTGGCCAAACCCCTTCTTGTGACTATGGGAATACAAACTATGGGATTTGTTCGCCAAAATTATGTTTATGGTACAATAACATAACTATGTAGAGTACATTCAACATAGATACTGGGTGTACAACTAATTAATTTTGTACCTGATGTCTAAACTACGCGTTTTCCTCCAGATTAACACAATCTAAATTTATTTCAACAATATAACATTTATGTCTCTGTCGTCCCTGTCAGACTGTTCGCCGAGTTCGAGCTGTACTATGTGAGCGCGATGGTGAACGTGAAGACGCCGCACGAGTTCGAGGCCCAGCAGCTGATCTGCGTTTTGTTCTCGGAGAGTCTGCGGCGCGCGCTCAAGCAGGGACTCTTGACTCAGGAGCAGGTAAGAGGCATATTGATTACATAAACAGCCTACGTCCCACTGCAGGACACAGGCCTTCTCTCAGAGAGTTAATCACCACGCGTGACACTTATTCTTTTTATTATTATTTTGTGCATAAATTGTTGTAAATAGCTAATTACAACAATTGATGTACAAAATAATTAAAAATAAAGTGTCACAATTATAAAAAATCAGTAAATATCACTAATGATTTAGAGATCATTAATAAAGTCGTCACGTCAACCTTATAATTACATTTTTCCAATCAAAAACTCTGTTTCCTTCCGTGGATGTCGTAGAAGGCGACTAAGGAGACGGGCAGCAGCGTCTTCCTGAGATTCCAACCGCATACTGCGATCGCCAACCCGCCTGCCAAGCGTGGCAATTATGGCAAAACCCCTCATGGTTATGAAAACTACGAAGGAGGCCTATATCCTGCAGTGGGCGTCAAATGGTTGATGATGAATCAAAAACTGAAATAATCTCTGCTTTAGTATAGGTAGTCACAAATTCGTTAGGTTGACGGTTATAATTCAATTCAATTCAAATATTTTTATTCATTGTAAAAACAGAATGTTTACTTAATGAACGTCAAAGTTGTTAGTTTCACAATTAATGGATTATGTGGAGAAGAAGCTAACAAAGAAACTCCAAACTCCAATATATTCTAACAGCCATACAGAAGGAATTGTTTTTGTATGACGCAAGCCTTTGGTAAGGTACAAAAAGTTTGTCCTTATTTCTACTTGCTCGGATTATTATATCCCCGGTTTTACTAGAGATCTTTGTGTTTCTTTATGAACAAGCACATTTCAAAAATATACAGGCATGGTAGAGGCAATACTTGACATACTAGGAAGAAAGGTCACTTGTGCTGGTCCGAAACTAGGCCACCCTGTGTTGTGATAACCAGGCAGACTAAACAAATGCATCTCTATGTTCTAGGTTGACTCGTACGACCCAGCCCTGATGTTTGCGGTGCCGCGTCTAGCCATCGTCAGCGGTCTCCTAATCTACTCGAGTGGGCCCCTCAGCATAGACAAACTTCCAGGTTAGTATTGTGTGGTAGCACTGAGTTTGAGGTTGAAGCCTGAAAACCGCAGTGTTTTAGTTATAAAAACTAATAGACTGTTAGTTGTTTTTGTTTGATCTGCCTTGCATTAACCGACGCTATAATCAGGGAGACTAATTAAATTATCATCAAAATAAATATTATATATGACTGGTAGAAAATGCTTATGGCATCAAGTCCGCCGCATTGTACGATTTCTTTAAGTGCAATAAAAGTATCAATAAATAAATAAATTCATTACCACAAAATTAAACAGTCATTCATGTTTGATCTGCCTTGCATTAATTGACGCTACTCGTACATAATAGGGGATAGTAATTAAATTATCATCAAAATAAATATTACATATGACTGGTAGATAATGCTTATGGCATTAATACGCTCATCTAGACCTGCGTCATTCATTAATCTCGTTAAATCACGAGATAAATAAATAAATGCAATTTCGTCTTCTTATTCTTCGGATATTAATCCCCATTGTCAATTTCTTGACCTGAATTTTTCAATAAATTGACAATGGGTGTTGTTGAATGAAACTAAATATGATAGATACATAGAGATAGAGAACGCTTTAATATACATAAAAAAGGAAATTGCACAGATATTTCCAAACCTAAGAGTAAAGACGGCGGCCTTATCGCTAAAAGTGATCTCCTCCAGACAATTTTAATTTTTCCATGATGTTTTTATTTCTAAAACAAAATTTTACAAGTTAAACAAATACTTTTGACATAATTTAATTTTCTTCTTCTTGTGGTGCCATCTCCTATCGGAGATCGGCTATCATTAATCTTATCTTATAGTAAGGGCCATTTCATGTCGTTTCCCCCGTCCGCAGAGGAGATGTCCGACATGTTCCGTCCGTTCCGTACGCTGCTGCACAAGATCCGCTCGCTGCTGTGGACGCTGGACCGGCGCGAGCTGGCGGCGCTGGAACGACTTCTCTGCAGCAACGAGGACGTGTCCAGTGTGCCCGCCGCCAAGTGTCACACAGGTGACTAGACTAGATCCGCTATTGAATAGATCTGCATAGATCCGCTCCGGCATAGATCCGCTCCTGCATAGATCCGTTCCTGCATATATCCGTTCCTGCATAGATCTGCTCCGGTATAGATTTGCACCTGAATAGAACCTCCCTTGCACTATATCGCCTTTTCACGGATCCGCTTCTGCACTGGATCCGCACCTGCATTAGATTTCTCACCAGCATGCGCTCCCACTCTACTCGGATCCGCTTCTGCATAGACCCATTGAAGCACAGGATCCGCTTGCTGCTGTGGACGCTGGACCGGCGCGAGCTGGCGGCGCACAGGTGAATAGATTAGATCCCCTATTGAATAGATCCGCTCCTGGATAGAACCGCTCATTCGCCCCGGCACTTGGTCTGCTCCTGGACCAGATCTCTTGCACTCGATCCGCCCCTGCCCTAGATCTCTTGCAATGGATCCGCCCTCTGCATTAGACTCTTGCACTAGATCCACTCCTTTAGATCTCTTTCGTACTCCCCCACCTACATTAGATCCGCTCAGATCCGCTTGACCTCGGACCCACCTCTGCTCAACTTAGATCTGCTTCTGCATAGATGCACCCCTGCACTGGACCTGCCCCTGCACTAGATCTCATACACTGGATTCGCCCCTGCATTAGATCTCTCGCACTAGATCCGCTTCTTCTGCATAAACTTTATTATCTAGCAAAGCTTTAGCTCTCATTTATCAAAACTATATTATACTAGCTGACCTGGCAAACGTGGTTTTGCCTTATTAATTAGCCTACGACCAATTCTCAGACCTACCAAATATACACAAAGAAAAAACTGAATTTGCACGGATATTTACCCGTTTATTTTTTCATTTTACAATTTTCCGACGTTTCGTTGCATGTCCCGTGGTCTCCGGTAGACAATGTCGGAAAATTGTAAAATGAAAAAATGAACGAGTAAATTATCCGTGCAAATTCAGTTTTTATTATGTCTAGTTCTCGTGTTAACCTGAGAAAATGCTACACACAACAAAAAAATCATAAAAATCGGTGAAGCCGTTTCGGAGGAGTTCGATTACAAACATTAAAATGTTACAATGTTTCCCGTTTTCCAGAGGAACCGACCGACGATCAGTATCCGGACATCGGCGAGTTTGTGTCGCGATTCTACGCGGACCACGTGCACTGTCGGGAACTTTACACACAGCAAAGGTAATAAATAACATTCACGCAACACAAACACTCGTCCTGACCCTGGTGTCTAATACACACATAGTTTTTCAATAGAATGATATAAACACGAAAGTAGCTGGCATTTGCCTCTATTTGGTTGTCTACTAAGTAATAGCAGTGCAATGGCATTCCAAAGGTATAATCCGCGCAAATTAAATAGGCGTCTCTCGCGAAGAGGATCGAATCGCGCGAGGCGTCGAGTTAAGTAGCACGGGTTATATACCATTGGAATGCGAATGGTTACTAGACTGCCAATAGTGTCACGAAGCACCCGTTACCATACTAATATGACTTATTGAACAATGCATTATAGAGACGCCCCCCCCCCCTGGTCCCAAACTGGGATACCCTGCCAAGCCGTTGATTTGCTAGGCAATGTTCCTTTGGATTAAACTGTTTGTCAAGGTGTAATCATTACGTGACGTTAGTTAGTCAATTCATCCCCGCTGGTTCATCTGATTCCGAGCCAAGATTAATAATTAAATAAACTGTACTTTAAATTCCTAACGTACCTTAAGTTTCTGGTTATTATGTCTAAACCTAAACTGTACTTTCGATTCCAGCTCAATAGAACAGACCGTCTCAGAAGCCGACTATCTGCCGGATAGTATGGAGGTAGTAACCCCAATACTGGACGGTATGAGGCGTCTTAGTGAGGATCACGACGACGCCCCGTCCCCCGGTGACGTCACCAGGCCCGACCACACATTCCACGAGCCCAAAGACTTTCTAGACGTTAGGAAAACCAGCAGAAGTGAGACCAACGACCTGGCAGGACTGAGGAACCTTTCCACGAACGGCCTGATGATGTTCGATCCCTTAGTCGTGTCAGCTGTCGCCACGTCTTCCGAGAACAGACATTTGCCTGACAATGATTTGGTGACGTCACTCAACGAACAGGTCACGGAAATAGCCGACCGGCTGTCCTCGATAGTCACCAACGACACGGAAACGTTGATGGAACACAGTATACATTCGTATTCCACCAACGATGTGCCAACGTTGATTTCGACAGACTGTTCAGGCGAAGCGTTCGGCTTCTCTGGGCCTAGGAATGAACAGTTGAGCTGTCTACCGTCAACGAGTCACGGGTATTTAATACCCAACGCAATAAGTCAGGAGCCAGTGGTGTTAGCGTCGCTGTCGCATAATAACTCGGCGGTTTTCAACCCTGAAGATGAAGCTGCCGATATGAACGGCTCAATGGTAGGCGAACTCCCAATGATCATACCGGACAGTACTATCGACGCGGAGATTGTAAACACGAACATTTGTATAGCGAACGCGAATCTTAGCTCTTTATTGCTCACGAACGGAGAGTACAGACATAATTTCTTAGAGAGTCACGATGAGGACAGTACGAGCTTTCATTCGGCCAAGTCTATGGATAGAGAGGAGGAGGAAAGGGTCAAATTCATGTTGGGATACGAAAGTGACCGGCACGAATCTCCAGTAGATTCCGGCGTCAGTACAGAGAACACCAGCCTAGACCGGTCACCCGATTACGACCCTAACAGCGACATAAATAAGGAACACTTCATGACTCCGAAAAGGATACTGGCGCCAGAGAGAACGCACGAGAGACAAAAGACGGAGAATGCCCTAGAAAGCTCCTTATCCGATGTGAATAAGAATAGTGTTAACGACGACGTGACTGTAGATATAAATTACGCTGAAACCTCGGAAGCTCAAGCCAAAAACGAGGCCGGCACGTCCCACATTATCGATAGTGTAAATATAGATAAGGAAACCCGTGATAGTAGCATTAAGTCAGAAGAGAAGCCAGTGACGAGCGAAGAGCTCAGAACGGATCCCGTAGGAGAAAACATCACATTAGATGAAGTAATAACAGAGTTGAGAAGAAACACAGAAGAGGACAGATTCGTGTCGGCTCCGGCTGAGGGGTACCTAGAACAAAGAACCGTCAGAGTGGACATAGACACGTCAGGTTCATCGTCAAGGCCTAAGAAGGTCAGGAAAGCTGGGGCAAAGAGTAAGAGGAAACGCAGCAAAATGTGGTCCCCGGGGATCGTGATTTTGGATAACAGGGCCACCTTGAACCAGAGTAGCCCGCTGAGACTGAACTTGGATCATTTTGTTGATACAAGGTGAGTTTTTGTGTTGATGCCAAAAATGCTTGATTATAGAAAAAAAACTGATAGCACCTCCTTCGAAATTGACTTCAATAACATAGCTGAATTCTAAGGTTGTTCTTTGAAGTGATCATTCAGGGAGGTTCATGGGGTCATAGTGTGCTATTTACCTCATCATACAAGTATGTACAATATTTTACAGTATGCAAAACATCATTTAAATTATTATTACGGAATAACATAAAATCTTAAAACTACAAAAAGTATCAAAAAACCTTCCAAAAGCCTTGCACTTTATTAATTTACCTTAATCATTTACTTTCTGCACTAAACATTTGAACACCCTAAAAACTCTCCCCACTTGAATGGAAATATTAAAATATTGTGTAACTCTGTACTCAGTAGTACATCGGGTCCGATCTCGGTGAGCGAATGCGCGGACGACGAGCAGATCGCTCTGGCGCTGCAGGCGCAGGAGTTGGCGGCGCGGCAGCAGGCCAGAGGGAAGTTCAAGTGAGTGTCTGGCCGCAGCGTTCACGTTTTTCCTACTTTTGTAAGAAGTATTATTTTGTCTTTTACAGTTATTGATGGCAATCACGGAAGATAGCACATATAAGTATGGAAAAAGTTTGTGCGTGCGTGCGTGCGTGCGTGTGTGCGTGCGTGCGTGATATATATGTATATATAGAAAGATATACGTGTATATAAGAGATAAGAGACACTGAGGATACATGGGTGCAGCAGTGAGATTTCCGCACTCGTAGCAAGGGTGTGAGATTGCTCCAGCCAGCCTATGACGAAGAAGAAAAAAACAGTTGGCCAATTTCACATTGGACAATAACCGTAACTTGACAACGTCGTCAAATTGGACAAACGGACAAAAAAGTGATCCTATAAGCACACCTTCTGTTCTTTCGAGCTACATAACCCTAAGAAAAGATCTAAATCCCCAGATCGAGCGAGGACCTGATCCACCGTCTCTTCGTCTGCATAGCGGGCGTCGCCGACCAGCTGCAGACCAACTTCGCCGCAGACCTCCGGAACATCCTCAAGTCTGTCTTCCACATGAACCAGACGCCTGAAGAGCCGGAACCGGAAACGGCGCCCGAGAGTCCCGAAGTGGAGACCGAGGGCAAAGTGGAGACTATCGAGTACGAACCGACGGAGGACCAGGTTATACAGAACCGTAAGTTTAATTCGAATAAATTTTACGGAGTTAGGACAGAGGAGCCGTAGCCGGAGCCGGCGCCCGAGAGTCTCGGGGTGGAGACTGAAGGCAAAGTGGAGACTATCGTGTACGATCCGACAGGATCAGGCTTTACAGAACCGTAAGTTACATTCTATTCTTTTTTGCGGCATTACGATTCCGCCGGACGGTTTCACGTTTTAGTTTGGTAAGTTTATTGTAAGTGTTAGTTGGGCGTAATGTAGTTAATGTATTTTTATAATATATGTTTATCCATGTTTCATTCATGAGATGGCAAAGACAAAAGTAAAAAATTACAGGCAAATTTTTTTCTTTCTTATTACAGTTAAAAAATGTTATTCGTTCGCCCAGAAAACCTAAAGTATACCTTATTTTAGAATACATATTGTGAATTATTAGACGCGATGCGCACGTCACAGCGGTGGTAGCCTAGTGGCTAGAACATTGAACTCGGAAGCGTGAGACCCAGGTTCGATTCCCAGTGCGGGCGTGTACCTATAACTTTGTTTTCTAAGTTATGTACATTTGTGAAGTTATAGTAGCAGTACCACTCGCTAACTGTGAATGAAAACATTGTAAGGAAACCTGAGTGTCTGAGCTCTTCATATACCTCAGCGCTTGAAATCGCCAATCCGCGTTGGGCACGCGTGGTGATTAAGCGCATACTTTCTCCCTGAGAGAAGGCCTGTGCCCTACAGTGGGACATATGAGCCTACATATGTATTCTTATGTAAACGCGATGCGCACGTCATTTATAATAATAAGTGGGACACCCTGTGCTATGGTAACCAGGCAAGGACTTCACATATTATTATTATTATTGGCGTTGGCGTAGGTACTAAAACCGTGAGAAATCGGAAAAAAAAAATCCTCCGAGTAAAGGTTTTAACTCATCTTTACCCATCCAGACAGCTCGTTCGACAGCGTCTACTCGGCCGAAGAGGTTTACGCCGACAGCAACTCGTCCGACTCCAGCAACTCGGACCGTTCCCGTCTCGCCCGCCGGAACACCGTCAACTCGACCACCCTAGCTGAACAGGCCACCACCTCGCGGAAATCCATCGAGGTCAACTTGCAGGTAAATATGACGAATTGTGCTTGAAAGTTGATTTCAATCCAACTCCCTTGACACGTAAGAAGCAACTCGTCCGACGCAAGCAACTCGGACTGGTCCCAGCTGGCTCGCGAGATAGATCATCTGGAGGTATAAAATAATTTATTATATTTGAGGGTTCATTTTTTTTTATTTTAATACAAAACCCACAGCACAAGTTAACTTCTAAAGTATAATTATGTTGAATATATCCAACCATAGGCCAATTAAGGGCTTACATTATGTTGACTTAACTAGTAGACAGGAACGTAAAGTTTTATAATTTAAGTTGTAGAAACAAATTTTACAGTGGAAAAGAAGAAAAACAGGTAATGGCCTTACGTATTGCCTGGCCTTACATACTTTACTTCCCGTGGGTGTAGTAAGAGGCGACTAAAAATGGAAACCAAGGAACGGGCAGCAGCGTTGATCTGTGATACCAGACCACCAAACACTGCGATCTCCAATCCGCCTGCCAAGTGTGGAGATTACGGCAAAACCTCCCATACAGGGAGAGACCCGTGTCCTGCAGTGGACTGCTATGGGTTGATGATGATGATGATAATGATGATGAGGGTTCATAGCAATCCACCTCCAAGTTGACACCCTTGGCACGTAGAAAGCAACTCGTTCGACTCAAGTAATTCGGACCGTTCACAGCTGGCTCGCGAGCTAGATCATCTTGAGGTCATAATTTATTATATTTAAAAATAAAATAAATAACTTCCACACGACACAATCACTTGCCCTGGTCCCGAACTAGGATACCCTGTATTATAGTAACCAGGCAAGGACATAACAAACATGGAAATACAACCGGACTGAGGTGGTAGCCTAGTGGGTAGAACCTCGGACTCGGAAGTGGGAGACCCAGGTTCGATCCCCGGTGCGGGCATGTACCTATGACTTGGTTTTATAAGTTATGTACATTTGTGAAGTTATAGTAGCAATACCACTCGCTAACGGTGAAGGAAAACATCGTGAGGAAACCTGAGTATCTGAGCTATTCACATACCTCATACGCGCTTGAAATCGCCAATCCGCGGTGGGCACGCGTGGTGATTAAGCCCATACTCTCTCCCTGAGAGAAGGCCTGTGCCCTACAGTGGGACGTATATAGGCTGCTTATGTTATGTTGAGGCCATTTGTTCAAATGTACGGCGGCCCCCAGTGTGAATCGAACCCACGACCTCTGTTTTGGTATTTGATGGCAATTCACCTCCAAGTATGCTCTTGGCACATCGAAAGAAACTCGTCCGACTCAAGCAACTCGAACCGGTCCCAGCTGGCCCGCCGTCACACCGTCAATTCGAAAACCCCAGCTGAACTGGCTACCACCTCGCGTTAATGAATCGAGGTCAACTTGCAGGTAAACATGACGAATTGTTCTTGCAAGTTGATTGCAATCCAACTCCCTTGACACGTAAGAAGCAACTCGGACCGGTCCCAGCTGGCCCACCGTAACACTTTCAACTGGATCAACTTGAGGCATAAATGATTTATTATATAAACATAAACATTTACATACAGGCACATACATTGCTTCTGGCCCCACACTAGGATACGCTGTGTCGTGGGTACCAGAAACAACGACATCACAAACATGTAAACATCCAAGACCTGGGGTTTTTTTTTGTCCCCAGCCGGGATTCGAACCCGGGACCTCTCGCATGGTATGCAGGTGCACTACCGCTGCGGCACTAACCCTGCGTCAGAGGGTTGATAGCAATCCACCTCCAAGTGGACACCCTTGGCGCTTAAAAAGCAACTCGGACCGGTCCCAGCATAAATCAATCAATCAATCGGCCCGTACTTGTCCACTGCCGGTCATAGGACAAACCCCTAGGCACGCCATTTCATTCCGTGCTCTGCCATTTGCATCCAGTCACTGTCAGCAATCCGCCACAGATCGTAGGTTCTGCAAGCTGGTGGACGGCCAACACTGTCGAACGAATAATTAATGCTTTTAACTTTGTATTTAATTTACTTTTGTATTTGTTTGTTCCCACGACACAGGGTATCCCAGTGTGGGGCCAGAAGCAATGTATGTGCCTGTATGTAAATGTTTATGTTTATGTCTTTATGTTTAATTGGAAAACTACAGCTGTGCTAAATTTCAGTTAACCAATTACATCGAAATAGAGAAAGCCAGTTAAAAGTTTGCTCAGACAGTTAGCTTGCTCGAAACCATGTAGACATTACAACGTCAACGTATAGATGGGATACGAGTATGTGTTCGACGGTCTATATTAATTCCAGATCCGCACTGTTTCATGGTGATGATGATTCGTTATTGAGGCACATTTTTATAGTTTATTCAACCACAACCAAGGACAACACCTGGAATAAATCGGTGAGGGCGATTTCGTTAGCAGAAGCGTTAAATTCATTCTCCCTGTCGATCACACTAACATCCAACTACCATCTTCCAGTCATCAATGTCGACGGGAGACCTCAGCGAGCGACGTGCGGTCCCCAACGAAGAGACGGTAGAGCGAGCCCCCGACTGGGTTCCGGATATAGCAGCGCCGGACTGCATGCGGTGCGGGGCCCACTTCACTGCCTTCCGCCGCCGTCACCACTGCAGGAATTGCGGTGAGTTTATGAACAATTAGCCAAGATTACTAGCTGGATACTAGAGAAAAGACGGTGGAGCGAGCCCCCGACTGGGTTCCGGATGTAGCAGCGCCGGAATGCATGCGGTACAGTGCCCACTTCGCTGCCTTCCGTCGCCGTCACCACTGCAGGAGTCGACTTTCAATTGTTTTTGTTATTCAATTTAGACAAGAAAGATGGATACTGCGAAAATTCGAGTGATTTTTGAATACGAGTTCCGACGCGGAACTGACGCGGCAGAAACAGCCCGCAATATCAATGCTGCGTTTGGAGAGGGGTCTACTAATAAACGCACCGTGCGATTTTGGTTTAAACGCTTTCGTGATCGAAATTTCGACTTAAAGAACGAGCCACGAGGAAGACCGCCCACACAGGTGAATAACGATTAATTAAGGGAGATAGTGGAAGCCGACCCTAGTCAAACTACCCAGGAATTAGCGGCATGGTTTAACGTTACCTTACCCACAATATTGGCTCACTTCAAATCAATCAATAAAATAAAAAAATACGAAAAATTGGTGCCTCATAATCACTCGAATTTTCGCAGTATCCATCTTTCTTGTCTAAATTGAATAACAAAAACAATTGAAAGTCGATATTCAAATGTTTCACACTTTTTAAAAAAAGAACATCATAGAAACCATTTGAAAAAAGTTTCATTCGAAAACCTCAAACCATGAAGATTCTATGTCAATTCAAAGAACCTATTGCAATAAAACGGCAATTTCATACTATAACCCCTAATATTTATATATAATGGAGGAGTAGCACTTTTTCATTTACAGGCTTTAAGTTGTGTGTTAATGTTAATTCTTTACGGTGAAATAAATTTCTTATTTGGGTTCTCATTTTGAAAAACGAAAAGCCACAACCGTGGAGGACATTTTTAACTCCCAATAATTTACTACCTGTGTTTGCACGCTTAGTGAGTAACCGTTGACACTAAGGTAGTAATTATTTATCTCAAAATGTTATTTATTTATTTTACCCAACAAATAATTTGATCACAATAATAAAGATTCAGTTCACAAGGCCAATAACAGACACCCACAAATAGGCAGTTCGTAATTGCTAAAATTTCAATTATCATAAAATTTTCTAGAAAAGAAGACTCCGTGGTTTTCGTTTTTCGATTTGAGAATTACCCAACTATGTATAGTCCGCACAGATCTTTTTGGAGGTGACATAGTCACAGATCGTTTGCACATCGCTTACCGTCTTTACTGTGTACGTGTGAGTAATTGACATAGTGTGATGCGTAGCAAATTACTATTAGACAATTACCAAAGTAGTCAATTACTCACACATACACTGTAGAGACAGTAAACCCCGTGTGGTGCTGGATTAAGAATAGCACTCAATTTCCTTCCATGGATGTCGTAGAAGGCGACTAAGGAAATACATTACCAGGAGACGGGCAGCAGCGTCTTCCTGAGATTCCAACCGCGTACTGCGATCGCCAACCCGCCTGCCAAGCGTGGCGATTATGGCAAAACCCTTCACGGTTAGGAACACCATGAGGGAAGCCTATGTCCTGCAGTGGGCGTCAAATGGCTGATGATGATGATGATGATGATGATACTAAACCCGCGCACTTCCTCCGCAGGTAAAGTATTCTGCGCCACGTGCAGCTCCAACTCGATCCCGCTGCCTCGCTACGGGCAACTGAAGCCGGTTCGGGTTTGCGAGGAGTGCTTCGTGCACATCGCTCAGTCGTGCCGACGGGCGCCGCGATGAACGGGCCCGGCCCTTCTGGCTTCGGCTTCGGACTGATAGTTGACCCTTAACGTGGTTCGCGGAGCTAACTAGCGCCACCACTGAGATATAAAATTTTATAAAAAAAAATGTTGTGGAATAGATAGATGATAGAGTATTCTTTATTGTATGTACCTATGATTGTTCTTTATTGTAGTACTTTATTATTGTGTTCAAATTATTGGCTTTCGCTGTTGATGTTCTTAATAAAATAAATAAAATACACCAGGAATTACATTATTAGAATTACAATAATATAAAGTCTTTTTTCTAAAAGTGTTCAAAATCTCAAAATGGTGATAGGCATTTTTAGAACCTACAGGCCAAGAACCTGGGACTTTAAAGCAGTTTCGACGAAAACGGGGATCGTTTAAAGTTCTTGACTTAAGTTCTAGGCAATTTCTGAAAACGGCTATCACAGTTGTTGATCACGATGTACACTTTTTGACATGTTCTTTTTTCTTGTGGCGCTAGTTAGCTCTGGATCCGCCCCTTGGGGGAGCTTTTTACTCCAGGCATACCTCACGCTCGCCCCTCTTACCTCTTCGGACAAGCAAAGAGGTACTCTGTGATCACTTACGTAGTTGGCTACGCCATCTAGTGGCCACCAAGCTGCAACAAATATAATTTTATTGTCCGGTCATATTGGTTGCGACCGGAACTGATTTACCTAATATTTGCCTGGGATAACATACATAGGTAGGTCCGGTAGGTCTTTTTATATCTTTTTGAGCCGGTATCAAACGGTTTGTCGGTAAAAGTAAGCCCTAGGCACTACAAAATATGAGCGGTCAGTTCAATTCATCCAGTGAAGGTAGAATTTGTCGCTAATCGCTGTATCATCTGGCTTGTAGATATGTCGCCGCCAACTGATTATATCAGACCTCCAATTCAACGCCTAGGACTGCCTAGGCGGCGTTCTATAACGCCCTTAAGTTATAATAAAGCTTTGTGACTGCTTGGCTAGCCAAAAACTAGCTACTAAAAGGCTGAATGACGCCATCGTCATCTAGTTGGAATCTAAATATTTCAAGATGGCGTCAACGAAACAGCTGATTAACTTCACCTACGTGTGCTTCGGTAGGATTACCAAGATATTTGGTAGAAACTGAACACTAATAAAGGAGAAAGTAGTTGTCTCCTAACAGTTCAATTTTAAATATCTCGCATGTACATTGAACGGATCTAATCGCGATTATTTATTAGGTGAACTTACATAATATTACCTTTGTTCTCAACGTTTCGGCAGCTTTGGTCATCCTACCAAAGCAGAGGCCGTCTAGTCCATTTGGCTAGCCACTTCAGCTAAATCATTAAATGTTTTGTTCAATCCCATGGCTGAATGACCTTTAGCTCTTTAATTGGATGCCGCCACCTAAGGAATATCCTAGGCAATAAATTCGACGGCTAATTGAACCAGTTGGCGGCGACAGATATAAAGGGAGGGTCTATCATCGGATTACAGTTTGGGCTGAGAACAAACGGCAAAGTCTTTGTAACAAAAGTAACGCATTACTTCATAAGTTGACGTATTGATTAGGGATCTCAATAGCCGCCGTCCAATCCAAAAATATCCTGGTATAACACGGTGTATAAAAAATACCTTATGTTTCCGAAAACAACTTTTACTATGGAGAACAGATCGACATCTCTAACATTATATGAACAGTTCCATTCTAAAGTTACCGCCTAAAACACTAAAACGTATGGAAAAGTTTATATTTTTTCACAATTTCGATGTCCACTGATTAGTAAAAGTCGCTGGAACCAACGAGTGGAACAAAGATAAGAGCATTTTACGGGAAGTTAAGAGGGTACACCCTGTATAAATTTAAATGAAAACTTAACTGCTCCTAACTTTCGTGCCGTTTGCCTCAAGGTATACATTTTTCATGAATCGTTAATAGAATTATTATAGTTTGTTTATAAATACGGGCAGCATACTGAATGCGATGTGTAATATTTATGCACTCTTTTGGGGTAATTAATATAACCGTTGACTCGTTATAACGTTTCACTGGTTTATGGTTCGAAAAATGTCTGTAGAATTAAAATTCTTTAAAAATCTTACTTCCAATTGCTGTTTCGACCAAACTGTTACCAAGTTACGATAAACAGTAATAGTTACGGTTTGTAGCACAATGCCCAGTATGGCACTTTGTATTTTTTATCATTCTTCAATACCATTTATTTCCTGAATTATTGTTAACTTATGTCGTTATAATAATTTAAGCTCTTACGTACACAGCCTACAATAAAAGTTTATTCCCAGTTTAGGCTACGTTTTTAGGGTTCCGCGGTCGACAAGGAACCCTTATAGTTTCGCCATGTCCGTCTGTCTGTCTGTCTGTCCGCGGCCTAGCTCAGAGACGATAAGTGGTAGAAAGCCGAAATTTTGCATAGACATACATATTAATCACGCGGGCAAAACGGTAGAATAAAACTTTTTTTTTCTCTTTCTTTCTCCCCTACACCCAAATGCATTTTTTTTAAAGTTCTGTTTTTAATTTGTACATTCAAGAATAAAAAAATAAACATTTTATAATTAAAGTGGGCATGATGCGATTCTAAACATTTGCAAAAGTTGTCATTGTGCTACTGATAGTTTTGAAATTAAATAAAAGCATCAAAGTGCTTTAATGGGCAACGTGCTATCAAACAATAGTCTTATTGCTTCATGTAATGTGAATGAATGTTTAAGGATAAGAGTGAAGTGGGATTTGTTGTATTTCGAAGTATATCATAAAGTTCTTTCATTGTTGATTATTACTCGTAAGCGCCTGTTAGTGTATTGAATTTTTCCATATTGACTGAGATATATTTCGTAGATTAGTGACTGTTATGTACAGACACATGGTTTCAGTTATAATTTTCTACGTAAGCTCTCTAAAGTACACTCGTTTATTGACTAAGAGTGATCTGTAGACTACGTTAGGTCTCAACTCGTACATAATTGGGTCGTGTTACGCAGAAACATTCTAACCCACAATGCGTAACTTGCAGAAAACGCTTCTTTATGTATCAGACTGCTTTGTTAAAAAAAAAACAATAAGAAACAAATTATACATTAAAATTAAAAATAAATTAGCTTTTTTCTCGAAAGTTACTTATTGTGTGGGTTGGAATGCTTCTGCGTAACACGGTCCAATTGTAGTACGATAGCAAACTCAACTCTCAAAGATGGTCCAAGTTCAAAGTGTGAAGCTTGATTTGCTTTTATCTGTAATTATGGGAGAGTTACCGAACACGAGGGTCCAATGTAACGAGAACAATGTACTTTAAAGAAGCTTTAAGGATTTTTCAGAAAACTGAAATGTGTCTCATTTTAATAAGTAAATAATATATGATGAAGTTGTGCTACAGTTCACTCTCAGTCTATTGTTGTTATTAAATTTAAACTCCATGTTCATTGGAATAATAAATCTATATTTTATAAAAATAAATCGAAACAAAAAAAAAAATGCCCACAGGGTATTCGTATCAAAGATTCAAACAGTGTTCTTCAACAGACAATTGGTTAGTTATTACAACTGAAATCTGTATTTACTTAGGTGTGTTAGATAAAGATTAAATAATGATAGATAAAATAAATGTAGTCAATAAAAATACCTATATTTTTAAGTGAAACAGTTTATTCATATTTTTGAAAATCAGGTATCAATTTTTACCTCCGATATAGCCGCATAAAATCTTTGAAATTCCATAAAAATAATTGTCTTTTTATACTTACGTTATTGATTGTAGTGAAGGAGATAGATATTTCATAATGTTTTGTCCTGAGTATGATGAACCTGTATCATCACAATGTGTATGTACATTTTGTAAAGGTTTTTAAGTAGGTTATTTCTATTAAATAATTTTAGCATCACAAAATAATCGCATAGTTTGTTTAGCTGTGTAGCTTTTGTATAAATAATAAAAAAACAATAAATCGTGTAATAATAACGACCTGATATAGTTTTCTCCAGACAATGATTATAATGTTTTTAATTGTATAAAAATAAAAGTAAATAAAAACAAAGTTTAACATTATCTGATTGGATTTTTTTTCTAAAGGCAAACTCTTTCAACCCAAATGGAAAATAATGTCATTAATTTCAGCATTTTCTTTTTAGTAACAATCTTGACCGACGCACGACTCACGACTTCGATTTCATCAATACTGGACGGTCTGAAGAGGATAATTCAAGAAGTGAATGATGCTTTCGGCACGAAAAAATGATGCCATTAAGAGCATAACTTGTAAAAAAAACAACTCAGTCCTTCTACCGCAAAAAGTGAGATCCCTGTAATACCAAGTCGGTTAATTTATTCAGTCCCTACTTACGGGGTCCTTCTGTCTTAAATTATTACGTAATTAGCTAACCAAACAACATCTCATCGTGACCATATTATTATCAATATTAAAAGACTTTTATGTTTTTAATAAATATATTGACTTGGCCATCGCATGAAAACACAATGTATCTCACAAGTAAGACAAAATTACCACAGTGGGTCGGAAATGTCCTGAACTGCTTCGAGAAAAGGACGGTACGGCCGTGCCGCTTTTTTGCTCGACTTGGCGGGGGCGCTGCCGTGGCCCCAGATTAAAAAAATCCAATTGAAACGGATTTATCATAACGACAGCGACCGATTTATCAGGCTACGCAATATTCACCTACTACCTGTTTCACGAACAAGCTGGATATTGCCGTCTCAGCAATGGTAACTTCTCCATGGTCACAAAGCATAAGTGTCGGTTGGCTGAGTGTTTGTCGTCGGACGAATCGAATCCGACGTCCGTTTCGGCCACCGCTATGTCCAGGGTCGACCAGAATTTGATGAATATAGGCTGATAAGTGATAATAGAGACTAAAATAGGTAGGTACTAGAAACCTTCATGTTTGAAATTCCACAACTTCATTTTTTACGACTAGGCATGACCTTGATACAAGGAAGGTGATTAGGTACGGTCGACCGAGTTTAAATAATAGTGCGAATAGCAATTAATAATTAGATAGGAAATTGTGCACAAGTATTGGCCTTCCTGGTTTTAAGGCTGTGTTGTTACGTGGAGCGTGCTGTCTCGCTCGCACAATTTGACATTTTTTGTGATTGTAATAAAATGGAGTACTTATACTTTTGATAAAAGTGATCTGATCTGACCACATTTAGCAAAGTATACGCTTTTTATTACGATCACAAAAAATGTTTTATAAAATGACGTAACAGCAGCTTCCGGCTAACAATGTGGAATTCATAAAATGTTGAATTCCTAAGCAGCCTGATTGATCGAATGACTGAACTCCCAAAATGGGGTTGGAAAAGCTATAAAATTGTAATACTAAGTACTTTAAAGCCGTGTTTTTTGCACCCATTAGTGCAATAATTATTTATAAAAACACGAATCCTCTAAAGCACTCCTCAGCGGCAGTTTATTTAATTAGAGCTTCGCTTACTTTTGCGGGAGTGGGGGGTAAATAACTGTAATAAATCTGCTCACGTAATACTTGAACTGCTCCTGACCGTAAGTACCTACCTATTGGCCGTGTCCTATAAAATCGACTGAACGATAGACGAACAAGAAAATGGCGCTGAATTATTAATTAATTAATTAATTAGGTACATTGTATAGATGCACATTTATATGCATTTTAACAGAGGTCCCTACACAAAGCAAATAGCCTTTATAGAGGCGGCCGACAGGATTAGCTTGTGGTTTGATATGCGGCGCACGAGTATAAAAATAATGTTCCTCCAAAGCCGTGTCTCAAGGGTGCACCTTAACAAACGCAGTTGGAAAGCAATTTGGGAAAATATTGCTAGGTGAGATGGAGACAGTTCCGATTTTAGAAATTTTTGATCTAAGCCGAACTGTCTAAAATGCACATGTTATATTATGTTTGACCATGGTTTAGCACAAATAACCTACATACCTACTGTCCGGAAGCCACGACAGGTAACAAAGTTTAAGAAGCGGAAACTAGGAAGGTTAAAAATACTTCCGCTCGCCTCATGTTATCGTATTGAAAACTAGTTAAAACTTTCACGAAATCTTGAGCGATTCCAATCGTCTAACTGTCAAATTTCATAATAATTGCTTCTCATAGCTCATAGCAAATAACTTCTCGTGAAAACGTGCAAATGAGTCCGACAAGTTAAAGATAATGTCAGTTACATGCTCGTTAGATAATTAAGTGGTAGAATCTAATCAATAGTTGATCTCCTCGATTTCGCTGAAGTCATTAGAAACGATAGCTTTAAAATTCTCCTGTGACAAAGTTCTCTGAAAATTATTTGAGGACAATTATTGTCTTCTTAATTACGGATTAAGAATAGCGTCGCACCATTTCCTCCTGTGGATGTGTTCCGTGTGGCGCTGGATTAAGAATAGCGTCACTCCATTTCCTCCCGTGGATGTCGTAGAAGGCGACTTAGGAAATAAATTACCAGGAGACGGGCAGCAGCGTCTTCCTGAGATTCCAACCGCATACTGCGATCGCCAACCCGCCTGCCAAGCGTGGCGATTATAGCAAAACCCCCTCATGGTTATGAAAACTATGAGGGAGGCCTATGTCCTGCAGGGACGTCAAATCGCTGATGATGATTGTCTTCTTGAAGAATGCATTGTATCATGGTAAAACTAAAGTTTTACGCAAAAAACAGTAATAAAATTGGCTAAAAAAAAGTAATCATCATCACAATGAAAAATACAAGTTAGAATCAAATAGAAGCCAGTGGGGTAGGTTAAATTAAGTACTTAAATAAAGTCGTCAAAGATTACTTATTATGATTTTAGTGATTATCTACCTACGTAATGAGATGATTCATGCGTGTGTACTTAAATCGTAATTTAAGTAAGTATAGGCACATAAAAAATCCTCAAGAATGTTTATTGCTCAATAAAATCTTATGATCTGTGAACTAAGTTTCACGAAGAGATTTTTTGTATATATCTACTTAAAAATAACGAATAGCTACTCGGTAGGCATACCCAATATCTCAGAAGAAAAACGTGTAGAGTAGATAACAATATTGGAAGTTTTAGATTTTCACCCATACCCCGCAGAGACGAGACCATTAAATGTAGGTATTTAGTAGGTCGTACCTACTACTCAGTCGTACTCATACCTATCTTAACTCTAAAGAAATATGATGGCCGGAAACAGGTTTGATCATGAAATCAAACTTGATTTTGAGCTTTGAGTCATCGCCTTTGATCCTGTATCGACGGAGTAGATGCGCCACCGTAGTTTTCAAAGACATCATGGCTTGTGTTTTACCTGTGAAAGAAGAGCATCACGATGGCTTATAAAATACATATAAAACAGTAATAATCCTAACGGATTCCTACTGTTTACATACTGTGATACACACACCTACTGTTAAAAGCTGTCAGTTGGTCAAAGTGCATATCTACCTACATATACTTCTGTAAAAACACCGCTGCGCGTACGGACCTCCATTCAAAAAACGTTTCCGCCCTCTGCCACCATTTTCGCGAACTTTCCGAGCGTAGAGAAGAAGTTTTCTAATTTACATTTTTATATTAAGCGCGAGCCGTACCGATGCATCGTAATAAGGAGCTCGCTCGTGGAAGTTAATAGTAGCACGATCACGTGCGGATCGGTGCGTGCGTCGGATCCAGCACCAGCCGGTAACTTCAAGCCACGCCAAGATTGCTTACGTCAGCCACACTCGGGCGCATCAACAAAGCCTGACGGTCCCACAACAGTCGCCGTAGACGGCTCGGCATGGATGACGTCATCAGACTCTCGGTCCACCGCGCTCCGACTCGCACTATGGGTAGAGGTTCGGTAAGGTGCATGGCTTGACACTATCACTCCTACGAAATTCAAAAGGGCCGCGCCAATATGGCCGTACAAAATTAGCCATTTTTCGACTTCCACGCAAAAAAGTTCCAGCAGCCACGCAACCAACTGGGCAAACACTATAGATGTGCTGTAAACCACATCGTGCTCGTCCCCCTCTAGCTTCCCACGGTGCGTGATTCCGCGAATCCGAGCGTCCCGCACCGCCGCACACCATGGGATAACTACCAGCTTAAGGCTAGATACTCGTAATTAGATGTCAAACCACTCTTACCCATGCATCCCCTTCTGCCAAGACTGAAAACTGCGAAAGCTCCAGGACTAGCGGGCATCCGGGAAGGGTCCAGCCAGCGCTCGGGTGAGAAGGAGTCCACATCGGGACCCCAACACTTGCCTCTTTGGATGCCCCAAAGGCAGAGCAGGATGCCTGTGCCAGCTGGGATTGAGTATTTGCCTGGAGAAAGAAGTTAGCTGGGTTAGTAGTCGATGCAATAGGTACAACGGGTCTGAATAAACTTTCCCAATTTCAATTAATAGGTAGAGTTTTAGTATTACAATACAGATCAAGTTACTCTTTTAGGAGCAGGAATATTAAACAGGCAAGTACTTATCCTGCTGAGTAGACTGGAGCGATTCAATTTCAGACATAAGGGCCTCACTTGGCCACACGTATTTGCATATTTGATAAATAACATCCATTGCCGGTTTTCTGACCAATCTTTAGCAATGATTTTGTAAAGCCTGCACAACCCGTCGGCAAATACGCGAATACGAATAGACGAGTGATTTTCGGGTTTGACTTATGATCACCCTGCTGCGCTTGAAAGAGTTCCTCGACAACCGTGAAGGAAATCCCCGTGAGGGAACTTGAGTGCCTGAGGTACCTCAGCGCTTCAAATTACAAATGTGCGGTGCGGTGCACTCTTTCTTTCTCTAAAGGCCTGTGCCCTAGAATCTAACGTGTATAGGGTGCATTACTATTATAATGTCAATTATATTATTACCAATACGTATATCTTTGTCAGCTTGGCGGGCGAGCATAGGAATCACGGGGTACAATCTGCAGGTTTCTTTGATGACAGCTTCGGTGTAGACCAGCTTCACCAAGTCGTCCTTTGTCACGTCCCTTTCGGATTCACCAAACACCTCTTTCAGCCTATGGGAAATTGCTGAGGGTTATTTTTGGGAAACTGTAAAGGATTATTTTTTTCTCAGTATTGCCAAAATATTAGGAAACAAGAAGTAAGTTTGGGTTTCTGTTTATTAAATTTTAAGGAATTGCTTTTTGTTTCAAAATGTGTGTGAGTGTTAAAAAGTACAAATACATGATCATCTAAGTGGGTGCCTGAAAGAGTTTACTGCTTAAAATATATATATTAGAACTTAATTGAAAGTTTTATAAAATAGAAAAATGTGCGTCTTTGCCTGGTTGTTAAACCAGGAAGGACGTCACAAGCATGCCAATACACCCACACTGAGTGATAGTTCAATTCTCATGGCCGAAAAAATGTAGACGCTTTCAAAAGTGAAAAAGATGCATGCAAAGGGTACATCGTACTTCATCATCATCATTTATCATTCAGCCACATGAAGTCCACTGCTGGACATAGGCCTCCTCCATGGATTTTCAAAAAGACCGATGGGAAGCGGCTTGCATCCAGCGTCTTCCTGCCACTTAGATGAGGTCTTGTGGCTTATTTTAACATAACACAATAATATCTACATATCACAAGCATTATCCGAACATGATTGTTCATCTTACTCTTTGTAGACGCGTTCCTGAACATCTGGATAGGCGCCCAGTAATACGAACAGGAACAATGACGTATGCGACGTAGTATCATGGCCAGCTACGATCATAGTGTCCACTTCCTCCCGGATCTCCTTGTCTGTCAGTCTGCCCTCTTCTGATAACTCCAGTAGTAGGTCCAGGAATGCTTTGAATCTTCGCCCTGAAGAGGGGTTATAACGGTGTAAACTTCCTTACACCTTTTTTTGATATTTCTTTTATTCTGTCCTATCAGTTTAAACTCAAAATTTAAAATTACGTCACCCATTTCTAGATTTGTTTAGGATTTTCATTACTACTTTACCTTTTGCCGAGACATTATCACTGACAACTACCTACTTGCAAATTATCTTTTATCCTGTTTTATTCTGTTTTTATTCGAAGTTTTCAGTTTATCATCGAAATAAAACCACTTGCAAAATTTCATAGTTCTAGGTCAGCGGAAAATACCCTATAAATTTTGATTCCCTTGAGTATCAAAATATATGTTTTTGCGGCATAAATGCCCGTAACTTTATTTTTACGTTACCTTAGAAGTTTGATTTTATCACAGCTTCATTAAACTCGATACCACGCGTTTCCAACATAAAGGGTCTTGATAGACAGACGGACGGACGGACGGACAACAAAGTGATCCTATAATCCGGTTCCGTTTTTTACTTTTAAGGTACGGAACCCTGAAAACAAAAAGTTTCACGGAAGTCTCCCTCAAAATGTGGCTTCTTAGTAATCCTTTCTTGACTGGCAGTGATTTAACTTCCTTGATATCTTTTGATAATTTGATAAAGGCTCCTTCATCTTTAAAAGTATTTTACCTTCTCCCGGTGCAAGTAATGAATGCACCGATATTCACAATTTGAAAACAGTGAAATAAAAACGGTTTACCTGAATTGTAGCTTCCATTTTTCATTTCCTCCCGAAAAGTTTGTCTCCTCTTTTCTATGACCTGAAAAAGGAACAGAAGAAGTAAAGAGAGAGAGAGAGTATTTTAATCTCGTTACCTACAGTTAAGTACTATTGACTGCAGTCCCGGTAGTGGAGTCTAGATGAAACGCACATGAGAGTGTGTATGCGTGTGTGAGTGTTTGTGTGTACCAAAGAGAAATAGAGAATAAAGTTGCAGAATTGAGAGACCAGTCAGTCAGGTCTTGATAATATTGAGTCTAAATCAAAGGTTCAAAGGGTCATTGGCGTGTATGTGTGCGTGAGTGTGTGTACTTATGTGTGTGAGAGATAGAGAAGGGGATAGACAAGAAAAATAGAGAAATTAAAGCGGGATAAATGTACCACAACGAGTCCAGATATCGTGAAACTCTGGTTCGGTTAGCTTACGCTCAATGAAGTCCTTTTCAGTATCTTAACCGCTTCGTATTCCTGTTTCTTGGTGCGAGTGAGCCGGTAGAGACAGTCCAGGTGCATCCACACGTGCGTTGCGCGCACTATGCAGGCGTTGAGCATCTGCCCCACTGCGGCCGCATACTCCTTGTCCACTACACTCTCGTCGTTAGAGGGAAGACCGAAGGCGGTTTCTGGAATAGAACCGGAGCTTTGTGAAGAGAGTGGTGATGAACCCTCACTTCTAGCCAAATTGACTGTTTTATTTTGTTAGAAAAAACAAGTACAGTAAAAACTTAAATATTTTTTTTTTATAAAAATCAAAAACCGACGTCATAACACCACAGGACTAAAAAGTTTGAAGTATGTAGACATGTAGGTATGAAGTATGTAGACATGTGCCCAAAATATATGTCCTGGTCGTGAACATGGCCATCGACCGCAAATTATACTTCTACAATACGTACATGTATACATACTTCTAATTTAAAGGTATTCTTTCAAATTATTTGTAACTTTTTAGTGCTGCAGTGTTTTGAAGTCGGTTTTTTTTTTAAATTTTAGTGGAGGAGCGGGAGAAAAATAAACAACTTCCTTATAACCATAATTTATCCTACTCAATTCGTTGCTTTAAAATTTTAAGTTCTCTATTTCCATCTCCGAAAGTCTTCACCAGAACATCACTAAATTACCTTGGGACTACTCTTACGCTATTTTTTTATGAAACATACGGATATTACTAAAGGATGGGCCCCAACAGGCCTTATTTACTGCTGTCCATTGAAGAGTTCCGTTCACCATCTCTGAAAGTATTCATCACATCTTCACCAAATTAAAATGGGACCAATGGGACGTTACGTCTATTTTTTTTTTTAGTGATGGCTTTCCTAAGGATTCTGACGTTACGTCTATTCGAACAAAGAAAGAATTGTCGAAATCGGTTAAAATTTGACGGAAATAAACTTAAAATTCGGTTAAAAAAAGTACAAATAACACATACAAAGAAAATGTAGAGAACTGCATTCTTTAGCCTTCACACTGAGAATTATATTTAAGTAGTAACAAAGAGCCCAAACTTGTTTTGGAAACAAGTTCAATATTATTGTAGCAACATCCATATATATATTACCATGAACCTTTAACAATTCCATTCTTTTATCGACGAAGCTCAAACAAAATGAAAAGGTTTGATAGCAAATAGTAGATTGTACAACAAGTGCATAAAACGCACCATTTTACTCGAGACGTTTATCCATCCGAGCGAGCTTGCGAGCGAGGATAGATATAAAGTCGAGTGTAAAATGGGTTTTATGGACGAGTTGTACACTCTACTTTTCACTTCGATTGCGAGGAAATGAAACAGCAACATGTAAATATAGTAAATGCTAATTTAATTAAAATTGAAAGTTACATTAGAGCAATGAGAAATATTTAAAGTAATCGTTTTTTCTGGCATATTTAATAAAATAAAGAGGTTGTTGTATGAAGTTAAAGATGTTCGTGTGGCTGTTGCAGCGATTGCCTTGGTCTTCGACGAAGATTTTACTTTATGCTCTAGAGCATAAAAAGCGACTTTATGTCGCCTACGCACGACATAAAGACGAACTTTTAGAGCATGAGAAGTGAAAAAAAAAAACATACTTAACTCGCAACTTTTTATTACCAAACGTATTTATGCAAGCTGTTAATTAACAATTAAGTGTGTCGGTACCTTGGTAAAATAATCAATTTTTAATACCAGCAGAAAAATGGCTTGGACTACGCGCTGGTTAGAACTTGCAATAGTTACCTATACATTTAAAACGTGGTTCTAAGAATAATACAACTAAGTAGTATTTCTCATATCACAATTAGATTCTGACAAGGGCATTGGACTGACTAAACCCAGAAATCCTGTACCGCTAACCGGTCTCATTGTTAATTTATTAATTTAAACAGTAAAAAATCTAATTAGGTGCCTACCACTAGGCAAACTAGGCTTTTTTACAACTCGTCTGGTACCTAACATAGCTGCCTGTATACTATGTGTAGGTGTGTTACGTATTCGATTGAAACCTATTTGGTAAAACGTGGCCCTAATGCAAAAAAATGAATGGCTGAGGTTTAGACCTATAGCGGATTATGAAGAAGATCAATCAATCATCATCACCAACTGCTAGGTGTGGGCCTATCTCTCACAGTCCATCCTTATCTTCATCCACAATCCTCTACCGACTGCACAATTTTATTACGCTCGAATAGTGCTCTCTTTCACTCCTATTGATAATTTCGTCATATACTGAAATATACTTCAAGGGCCCATAAGGGGCCCTGAAAATGCCTGAAAACTGGTTTTCAGGTTATGGCGTCATCGGATAGAGGGTGGCCTGAAACGGACTGAGAACATGTTTCAGGCGCCTGAAAGCAACGGTAACTTGGGTGAAATTTGGATAAACTAGTACCTATGTGACAGAGCACCCTTTGAAACGGTCCGAAACGGTATTTCAGCCTGCTGAAAACGCCCCCAAGGCACGGAAAAACGCGTTCAAAGTTTTATATCCTATTCACCGTCGTAACAATATCTTCAGATCATCGGGCTACTAGTCTGCCGACTAACTGTCGTTCCTTTTTGCCGTTAATTTTTGTTATTCATTCTGTTGGGATGCCTGCGCCCTGGATTGCCACGTGGTAACGTAGATGCGTCTCACTGTAGGACACAGGCCTTCTCTCAGAGAATGAGTGCGGACTTAATTACCATGTGTGTCCTCCGCGTAGTGGAAATTTCAAGCGATAACGTTTTAAGCTAGCGAGTGGTGTAGCTGCTACAAATTCACAAATTTACCTACCTAACAAATTAACATTATAAACATTAAACACCCAAATCGCTTCAAGTATGCCTCTGAAATTCGATTTCTCCAGGATCCCATAATCAGATCCTGACTTGGTGACCATGGGACCACCTGTGAAGTCTACCCTTTCAAACAAAGGAATAACAATTTTCCAAATGGGTCCACGCGCCTTCGAGTAATCGGGGAACATACATAAAAATAAAAAAAAACCCAAAAAAAGATCCCGACGAATTGAGAACCTCCTCCTTTTTTGAAAGTCGGGTGGTAAGAAACAAATAAAACGAGCAGAAATAGAAACGAGCGGTAGAAAGCTGGCCCCAGCGGTAGCGCAGCGGTAGAAAGCTGGCTCCAGTGGTAGCGCAGCAGTAGAAAGCTGACCCCACATTCGGGAGGTCGTGGGTTCGAATCCCGGCATGTACCAATGACTTGAATTGTTTTCTAAGGTTACGTTAAGGTTAAGGTTCATTTATGAAGTTTTAGTAGCAACACCACTCGCTAACGGTGAAGGAAAACATCGTGAGGACACCTTAGCGTCTGAGATATTTACATACCTCAGCGCTTGCTACGACCTACAATGGCCCACTATGGGGCCACATCTAGGCTACAGAGAAGCTATTTGGAACAAATTAAAGGGAAGTCGTTGATAACTCAGGGCAGGCGCAGATAACTCACGGCAGATCATCTCCAAAGCGTGGTCCGAGAAGTAGGGCCAGTGGTCGAACTCTCCCTTGCCGGCCTCTTTAGCCAATCGCCTACAGAGCCTGGCCGATTGCTGGTTGAACACGTCCAGAAACCCATCGAGGACGCTCGGGTTGAACGAGGAGCAAAGCAGTCTACGGTGTTGCTTCCACGTTGGCACTGGAAAAAGTCAGTTGAAGAGCGGTGGTCACTCAGTGGATTTAGGGTTACAGTTATTTTATCTCACTAAGGCGGTGTGGACATTGTTTTCTAAAGGTCTGCTTCTGTCAACTCTATCTGACAGTACCCATCTATCTTTTTATACATGGGTAAGCTCTATCCCATGCATGAGTACAAAAACGTCTGACATTTACAAAGCTATCCCCATGGATCCATGTGTTTCACATCCATATCCATATGATGATCCACATCCATATATTGCATGACTGACAACCCTGTCAAGTAGCCATTTATTTTCTAAGGCCCGCTTGCGGCAACTCTATCTGACAGCAGTGCCTCTCTGTTTATCCATGGGTAAGCGTTATCCCGTGAATAAATACAACAACGTCTGTCATTTGCAAAGCTATACATGAATATTTTATGACTGACAACCCTATCAAGTAGCAAATTATTCTTTTATACTTGTCAGTAATCATTTATATATTTAGCTAATTACTATAATGACTTGGCACAAGCTACCTTTTAGACGTACATTTCGCACACTAACCGCACATCGGAAAAAGCGAATACCTTCGGCTGTAATCAGTCCTTCGCCGAGCCACGAAGAAGCGAAGTTGTACATATAGTTCTTCGCCAGGCACGCGTTGGAGACAGCAAGGGCTACATCGGGATCTGTGATGCCTGGAATTAAATTAATTTGCTAACTCCCATAGTCAGAATACTCGGGCCGCGTTTTATAAAGCTACAATTCATAGTTTATTATGACATTTGTTTTTCACTTTCACTCACTTTCAATTTCAGAATTCGACGTAAGTTACATAGCGTGAGTCTTTACTTCTTAGGGCCGATTCGACCAACTGAGCTTTATACCAGGAGTGACTAATCTCATAACATAATTACTCCCTCAATTTTAATCTCGGTATAATTTATTGCGTTCTAGCGAATTATCCCGGGATTATTAGTTGGTAGAACGTGATATAGATTTCCTCCAGAGTATTTCTCGACTTATTCCAAGATTACCACTTATACCAGGCATAAATAGTTTGGTCGAATCGGCCCTAAATCGGGTAAAATAATTATCATTTTGAAAAACGAGAAGTCACAACCGTGGAGCACATTTTTAACTGCAATATCTTACTATGAACATTAGGTGTTTGCATGCTCAGTGAATAGTAACCATTAACTCTAAGTTAGTAATTATTTATCTCAAGGGGAATCATAAAATTTTGAAGAAAAAAGATTGGCCATGGTTGTAAATTTTAGGACTTCTGGCCATGCTAGTGTAAAATTGCAATCACAACAGTCACTGACGATCGACCATAAGGTTGTACTTACAAGGTTGTTGTTCTAGCAGTTTGATGGTTGTGGGTTTGACTACTGTAACGTTTTCTGCAAACACGCGCTCGTGTTTTCTTTTTCCATATTGTTTAATTTATTGTATAGGTTTCTAGTTACTCCTAGGTAATTGATTCTGTGTGCGTTAATGAATGCATGTAAGTTATACAGGGTGTAATAAAATCCCTAATGTAGGTATAGGTACATTCGAAAATTGAGAGTTCTACTAGTCAATACGCTCTAGGTACATTTACTAGACATAGGGATAACTTCAAAATCAAGATAAAATATCAGCGGTCCCAAACATTTTACAGCTGATATTCATTTACGTTCGTAGGGAATGCAATCCCGCAATATAATTTTAATCCAGGTATTCGCGGCATGAAATGTCTCAGTCCCGCTGGATCCAGGTATTTGCGGGATCCAGCGGGGTGGACTTAGTCCTCTGAAATCAATCGTAAGAAAGAACTAATAGACCGTTTTCACAGTTTTAAATTTAACTAAAATTAAATAAGCTTTTTGGACCATTAGAAATGGTCTATTGATACTTTTAGACGTAAAGATTAAGACACAAATTGACATAACAACATAAACATCAGAAACATAAATCGACAATTCTCATAAATTGCCAAAGTCACTTAAATATCACAGTTATCAAATTGACAAGAACACGTATGATCTACGCTTCTTTGTAATCCCGCCAGTCCAGCGGGATCCCGCAAAATTTTCGACCGAGATTCGTCCCGCAAAACGCGGGGGCATTGTAATCATCAATAGGAACGAATTTTCGGAGGTACCTGGGGATTTTGTTACACCCTGTAGAAACTTGGTTCACTTACTGATAGTAAAAGCAGGACCGATCCATCCCCTCGTCAGACCTCCAACTTCGATAGTTTCTCTGTTCAGGTCTTTAACGAATTCCCATAGTTCTGAAACAGTATTTTTTATTGTGACTTTTATGATTGAACTTATGGTCCTCTATCTACCTAAAAATACTAGGACTACTTAAAATATCCGGTGTTTTTAAAAAAACTCGCCCGCCGATGGTTCCGTACAAATTTGTAGGTCACATATTACACATATTATAAATAGTTCAGGAATCGAGTCTCCCAGTTTTTTCCGAGCTTTTCGTGAACTAAAAAGACTATTTTGTTATGATTTAATTACAAGTGTATTGTTTACAGATTTTGCCCTGTACGGTATTACTTGCCAAATTCAAGGTTAACGTTAAAAAAGGTTACGACCGTTTATGCCCCAAAAAAGTATCTTTCGACACTCTCAAGGAAATCAAAATTTGTAGGTACTTTCTGTTAACTTAAAAGTTTGATTTTTTCACAGCTTTATGGGACTGTAAACTTGAGTATATGGGTTTTATTTAATTTTGATACCTCCACGCGTTCCCGAGATAAAGGGTCTTGACAGACAGACAGACAGACAGACGGACAACAAAGTGATCCTATAAGGGTTCCGTTTTTCCTTTTGAGGTACGGAACCCTAAAAAACGTTTTCTCTAAAACACTCCTGAAATATAGTTCAAATAGTCTGTGGTAAAATCTTTCTGGTAACTATTTAAACAGCATTTAAGGAGTGTTTTAAGTAATTGTGTTTTTATAAATAACTCTGATAGTAGAAATGTTCGTGATTAATATTAACACGAGCTCTAGACATAATAAAAACTGAATTTGCACGGAAATTTACTCGTTAGTTTTTTCCTTTTACAATTTTTCGATGTTGCGGTACTTTTGCAAGTTAGTAGAACATTATTTGTGTAAGTAGGAATATTCTGTTTCTACTTTATGCTTGTAGAGTCGACAGCACAGCAACTCGAGTACCTACTCTCTACCACAAAAATGTTAATTTTGATTATCTGTCAACTGACTACTCTGTGGAGACAAAAACAACTTTACTCATACAAACTCAACATGACATGGTATAAGGGTTACTTAATTCATTCATGTATTTATTTACTCACGAATATTGTCTCCTATAGCTCGATGAGCATGTCCAATGATAGGCAAAGCTCCGGATAAAGTAGGAATGTTTTCTGTCATCGATAAGAACCTCCTTTGCCGTTGAAGCCACAACCCGTATCCACAACACAAGGCACACCACAGGAACAATATCACTATCATCGTAGCAAAATGTTTTATATTCAGAAAAAAAAACACTGCGTAGACCAATCACATGAAATGCACAAAAAAGTTTAAACTTTTTGCTCGATAGAAACAACAGTTTGAAAATGGAATACGATTTTCTTTTATTTAATTTACTTCTTTTCTTTTGCAAAACATCATGTCTAACCAGCCTGCCATAAACATTTATTTTAAAGGAAACATGTTTGCTATTTTTGCTTTTTCAGGTCACGACGGCAAAGCAACGATGCAACATGGTAACTAGCTTTGAAGCAGCCGCCTTTTATATGGACGGTTTTTTCAAAAGCCCGCGGCTCCAGGCCGTTTATCTGCTCTCTGATTGGTCAAGTTTCGCGCTCTTTTTGAGTTCTCGATACCGTTGTCAATGCTTCTGTCATAAAATAAATAAGCTCTATCAGAAGAACAGACTGAGTGAAAATAATATATCGGTGTCACTTTTAAGTCGATAAGTATTTTTGTACGATTGATAAGTATCATTGTACGATTTTTTGAAGCGCAATAAAAGTATCAATAAATAAATAAATAAAATATTTTGTTTTTTTTTTAATCTATACATAAAAAGCGGCAAAAAATCTCATTCTTATCCTGACAGTGATTGTTTTTATTGCTATTATTTATGAATGAATGAATGAATTTATTGTGCTAAGAACATAGGTAACATTTAGCGGTTGTAGTTGCTTAGGTACATATAGATCTCCATGCTCTAATTTTTCAGGTGTAAACACATATTTTGGTATTTATAATTAGCATGCATAACAATTTATTACTACTATTATTTATTACTATTACTATTCTTAATTATATAGTGAATCTTATTTATTACATGTAACAAAGACTCATTACATGGGTTATTAAATAGAAGAAAGAAAGAAAGAAAATATTTATTTAAAATGTCACAGAAACACAAAGTAAACATAAAGGTACACAAACAAAACGGAAATAAAACAAAACAATCGTGAAGAGAACATGTGAGGCATATAGAGGCAGCCGGGTACCATACAGTAATGGTAATGTATGGCACCCAGCCACCTCGGACCTCAAACGCCTCAGGTGCCTCTGTGACAACAAAAAAGGGGCTCCAATTCAGCAAACTTTGCCGGTGTGTGCTATAGTTAGCATAATAACCGGTATATTATTAAAAGCGATCATCATCAACCCATTATGTCCCCACCGAGGGGCACGGGTCTCTTCCCTGAGGAAGGTATTAAAGGGATTAAAAGTGATACCGATATATTATTTTCACTCAGTCTGTTCTTCTGATAGAGCTTATTACGCAGACAAAAGACATTAACCCCCAGTTTCTCGTACACTAACACGCTGTTAATCTACTGTTAACAGCTGTCAATTGACCAAAGTGCATACAAAAAAAAAACCACTGACAGCTGTTAACAGTAGATTAACACGATTGTACGAGAAACCGGCGGTTAAACTATGTTCTAAAGTGCTTAACCAAGCAACACCTATTTATATAAATCTGAAAAATAAACTCACAGAACAGAAGTGGTTTCAGAATACAAAATCTAACTAATAATAATACACTGAGGAGAAGCTGCAGAAATACCACCAGCTTGCCGAGGAGATCCGGCAAGTCTGGCAGCAGCGGGAGGTGGTCGTCCTGCCACTCATTGTATCTAGCACAGGAGTTATTCCGACGAGCCTGTCGGAGGGTCTAGTCAAGCTGGATCTTACGGTGACTCTGCGTAGTAAACTGCAGAAAGCTGTTATACTCCGCACAACAGCCATCGTTAGGCGTCACCTAAACCTGCAACAGAAGGGTAGTGTGTTGATGAATAAGCCCACACTACTGAAACACTCGCGTCAAAGTGAATAAATAAATAACAGTAATAATAACAAAAATAACTTCCACACAATACAATCACTTGAACTGGTTCCAAACTAGGATACCCTGTGCTATGGTAACCAGGCGAGGACGTCACAAACATGAAATTTTTTATTTATTTTTATTTTATTTATTAAGAAAACCAACCAGTACAACAAATAACACCCAGACTGAGGCCATTTGTACAAATGTACGGCAGCGCCCAGTAGGAATGGAACCCACGACCTCTGTTTTGGTAGCTAAGTGCCTTAACGGCTATACCAACGAGGCAGTCAGGGTGTTTCATGTCTGTCCGTATAAATGTTGAATGTTGTAAATGAATTCCACACAGGCAAAGCCGCGGGCACAGCTGGGCCCTGTTTCATAGAAGATAAGATAAGAATAAATAAACTAAGAAAAACTACAATTCATGCTATACTATTATAATAATTCGATGTACATTGTAGAGTCGACAAAACCAAAGACAAGTACCTATTCATTTATAAGCAGGTAAATTTGTAAGTTGGTAGGTATGTTTTCGTAAGTTTGGATGTAGGTAATTTGCGAAACAACTCCACCAATTTCAAACAAATTTTCACCACTATTTAGAATAGATCTTCAGGGTGGGCATAAGCTATAGATATATTATCGCTGAATCCCATGCAAGCCCAGCCGAATCCAATCTGCTTTCTTCAAGAATTCAACGGTAGGAATCATAACATGTCAATAAATTCAACGTCCGCATCGAACGCATTAACTTTGCCCTTTATAATTGTGATCGTGATAGGCCTAGCGCGCACTACCTTGCGTTTCTTTACGCATAATCTGGGAAGTATGGAGTGCCATAAAAGTGTGCGCATTGCGGTGATATAAACGCATGCGGTAGGTAAAGTCATCGTTGGCCTCCCGCTGCAAATTTGCGTTAAGTCTACCGCAAATATTTTTGTATCGCAAAGGATCTAAAGAAGCACAACGCACTGCATTGAAAAAAAACGCACTGCAGTGTTGCCAGAGGAGAGATTTTCTCTCCAAATTCAGAATTTTTGCTTCGGTGAGAATTTTGGAGGGAAAAAAATGGAGTTCGGGGCTTTTTGGAGGTTAATCTTTTATTTCCAAAATAAGGAAGCACACGATAGAACGATAACGTTTTGATAAAAAGAATCTCATACGGGCTCTCATCGCATATAATTGTAATGGTTACCCATTAACCACATTTGGTCTATAAAGCATATAAATTACAATCTACTTTTCGCTGAATGTGAAAATGGCAGCAACAAAATGGCGTCACTGCCATTTTCTAATGCAGTTGTTGAGAGCCTTTTCTTAAGTAAATATGATTAAAGATAAATTGCGCAATAGATTGTCAATTAAAACTGTAGAGGCAATTATTTCAAAACTTTTTTGGATACGAACGTTGATCATTATATCTCACGAAAAAAAGCCCTTCATAGGACTTAATGCCGCCAAGGGATGTATCCAATACTGTTTGGGTCTCCTTTTTTTTATGCAATAATAAATACTCGTATATGCAGAATCTGCATCTGCAGAATCTGCATTGCAGATAGCGACTCTTGTATGGTAGTCCATTACGACGTGCGGGCCCCAAAGCTGTCCAACTCGAATGACAAAACGAACGTATTTTTCGCGGCAGTGCGCGGACTCCTGACTGCGTTCATTCTACCGTAAGGTAGAATAAACGCACCGCGTTCTACCGCAAGGCAGTGCGCGCTAGGCCTTAGCGATTCGAGGAACGTTGACATCGATTGATGTTATTATTACTGAGCCCTTTTGTCGGTAGGGTTCGCTTGCTCGCAATGATAACTGTCATGGAGGTACAGTGAGATAACAACTGCGATTCTTGCGAATGTTCTTCTTCTGTGTGGGAAAAGAAAAATGCCTCTTCATAAGTTCTTCATCGCGATCTGTCTGCGGCTATTGTAGTCCAGCGGCGGTAGTTGTTAAGTAGACCTCAGATTTCCGCACTTATTTGTTGGTTGGGCCCTTGTACGTAACAAAGCTAAGATTACTCCAGCCTATCTCTTTCCAGAAAGCCAGAGTTGCTCTGATGTTACTGCCGGCCTCCTGAAAGGATCCTGGCTTCCCAATGATACTTCCAGTGGTGCTATGTATTGGCTCGTTCGATTTAATCTACTCCGAACCGTCAAAAATGTATTATGGCAATATGGATGACCCAAATAACCTATCGCCTAGAGGCCATGACGGGTCTTGGTAACGATTACGTGATAAGGTTAGGTCGACCCTGCAGTAGCCCTGATGTCATCCGGCCACTGTGCAGGTGTATGTCAGGGGCCTGTTATCATAGAACTACAATTTATAGTTTACTGTGACAATTCGTTGTACCTACATTGCAAAGTTAATCAACGCGCAGGTAAGAAAAGACGGCTAAGTAATGTACATCGAATCGTCATAAGAAACTATGAATGGTTTTATGAAACATGCTCCAGGTAGTGGTTTACTATTGCGAGTAAACTACAGAAATCTGCTTCAAGCTTGTGCTGTTTTAGACAGTATTCTAGTCAATAAATTTGTTGTACCTAAAGGCATCTCGAAAATAGCTCTTGGTGTAATATGACATATGGCAGATGTTACAATAATTCATCTGAGAAAGAAATAAGGACAAACAAAGAAAGCCTAGTTTGAGGTCAAATAGTCGTTTATCACACGAATAATTTGGAGCTACTTCGGAGCTTATTGTTCTACTTTTCTACTTTTCGACGGGTTTCGACGGGGAATATGAACAGTATTAGTTGTAGAGGAATAATTTAATGACCACGCGCCCCTAATTCCGCGATTTCAAACGCCGAGGCTTATGCACACCTCTTATCACCTACTCAGGTTTCCCCACTATGTTTTACTTCACAATCGGTAGTTCATTACTGTACCTTACTTTGATATGCCCCTTGTACGAGAAGAACTGGTCAAGCCAAGACCTTGCTCCGCCAATGTCAAAAGCGATCGACAAGTAATGCGCACTGTCAGCAAAAGTATGTAATTTTATGCTTAATCATATCGGAAGTGACTTTTTGTTCACGCAATTTACTCTCATTGTACCTAAATGTCAAAGAACAATTAAAAATCACATGGGAAGTGAATTTGTCAGGCAATCAGCGGATGAAGTGGATCTCATGTATCATACGCGACGGTGAACTTTGAGTCACATACGAAATGAACATTTAAGGAGAAAAAATACAGCATATAGGGTGGTGCAACAGGCTATGTCGCAGGGGCACTATACAGATAAAACGATGTATCAAGTAGATACGCTGCAATCTGTTTTTTCCGAATTAATTAATAATAAGGCCGACTGCAGAATGCAGAAAGGTGCAGATAATATTTTTCTAAGAGTCAGTTGACGGTTGGTTTTTAGGGTTCCACACCCGAAGGATGCCAAACGGGGGTCCCGTTTGACTTAACTGTCTTACTAAGACTTAACTGTCCGTCTATCTGTCTGTCTGTCTGTCTGTCTGTCTGTCACCTGGCTGTATCTTATGAACCGTGATAGCTAGACAGTTGAATTTTTCTCAGATGATGAAGATTTTTTGTCGCTATAACAAAAAATTTGTCGCTATAACAAAAACTTCTTCCGTGTGGCGCCGGATTAAGAATTTCCGTGTGGCGCCGGATTAAGAATAGCGTTCATTTCCTTCCGTGGATGTCGTAGAAGGCGACTAAGGAAATCAATTACCAGGAGACGGGCAGCAGCGTCTTCCTGAGATTCCAACCGCATACTGCGATCACCAACCCGCCTGCCAAGCGTGGCGATTATGGCAAAACCCCTCTTGGTTATGAAAACCACGAAGGAGGCCTATGTCCTGCAGTGGGCGTCAAATGGTTGATGATGATGATATAACAAGAAATACTAAAAACAGAATAAATTAAATATTTGAAGGGGGCTCGCATACAACAAACGTTGTCTAAAGACAGCGCTCGCCATCTAGCGGCCATCTATGTAACCTTCACAGTGCTGATGTCATGTCGTTAAATGTCAACGTTAAACGCTTCTTGTTGATGTCAATAGATGGTGCTGTTCTCACATTCGATCTTTGTATAATGTTGGATAGATAATGGTACGGAACCCTTGTGTGCGTGTTCGACCCGCACTTGGCCGGATTTTCATATGAAAACCAGTGAAAGGGACAAAGGAAACTTAAATAACTTAGGTTGACTTGCACCACTTCTTAAATGTCACTTAAGACGCCATTTAAATCGACGTTTGTGTGAAGAATTTTCATAAAATGCTGTTTTAAGCCCCATTTAAGAAACCGGTGCAAGTCGGCCTTAATCTCGGGCGAAAACCACAAAAAGGCTTAGCCGCTGTTACCACTCGGTTAGGTAACATTTATTCCTAAATACATAGATTTCAGTATCTTTTTACATTGCTGAGGCTGTTAAGCATCCTGTATATTTTTGTACCCGTTTAAATGCATCTGAATAACTCAATACTCATTTCTTTTTTTACAAACTGTTAGTAGGCAAGTCGAAATAAAATATCGAATAAGAGATGACATCTTTTTCCTCATTCAAGATAATTTTCTTGGGATCGCTCACCTTTTCAGAAAGATTTAATATATTAGCGAAGTACTTTTCGAAATAATTGATGTAAATAGTTGGCAGCTTAAAAAAGGGCATATTCAACTACTCAAGTACATAACAGAAGATTTGCTCAGAAGGTAGGCCGTTCATTGCACCGTGTACAGCTGATCAACCTTTACATTTTTGTTGCAATTTCGCCCGTAAAGAAAAGAATGTACACCTATAAAGGTTGATGTACAGTCGACAGCGCATCAAACTTTACATTTTAGTTGCAAAGTCGCCCGTAACGAAACCGATAGTTGCAAAGTCGCCCGTAACGAAACCGAGTAAAGTGCATGCGTGTAAAGGTTGATGAGCTGTCGGCTGTTACGTTACGGATTACTGCTATCGACAATATGAGTACGAAAGGTATTACAAATAGATAAACTACTGGGTATACAGCGTAATATTGTCGGTCAGTGCCGGCCAACACAATTGATTTTTCTTTTGTTAACTAATACAAAATATTTTTAACACATAGGTACTTCCTAAAAAAATATCGTGAGGAAACCTCAGTGCCTGAGATGTTCACATACCTCAGCGCTTGAACTTGGCAATACGCGGTGGCCACGCGTGGTAATTAAGCCCATACACTCTCTGAGAGAAGTTCTTTGACCTGCGGTGGGACGTATAGGTTAGGTACATAAAAAATAGGCATTTCCTACCAGCACGAATTGAGAATACGGCGATTCAGTTTCGAAGTCAAACTTCGGCTTCGGCGTATGCACTTAATTCCACCTCAAAGTTCAAGTTCAGATGCCCGGCCCTTTATTGGGTAGAAATTAACATGACATTTGTCCGGTCAATTTATTGAAGCAATTATTTTATGGAAAAAACTGAGGGCTCTTAAATGAAGTGCGGTTATTTATGAGATATGTTGCCGAGGATGATTTCCGTATCGGTAATTCAGTTTATGGAAGTGCCTACAGGGCCGCGTAATCATAAAACTACAATTCGTAGTTTATGATGTCCATTGTGTAGCCGTCTTCCTACTTGTTAATCTGCAGGTTAACGTACTTCTCAATTTACTTTGAATTGTCATGAACTGTAGTTCTAGGAAATGGAGTTTCCTCGTAAAGGCTCTAGGAGGCGATGGTTTAAAGTCTACACCAAATAAATACTCTCTGGATGGGAACAGTGACTTTCCTAATAGGAGACATCATTAAGGGCGTCCAGAGAGTACCTAACACTAACGCCACTGAGGAAAAAATCATATCTTTTTTTACAGATAAAATTTGAAAAAAGTGTCAGTAAAATCTCTCAATCACGTTAATTATGATTTTTAAGAGCTATGGCCCTGAACCTAAGGCAAAAAACCTAGGACTAGATAGCATTAACGTCAGAAACGGCCGTTTTTGTCTTAAATGCTATCTAGTCCCAGGTTCGTGATCCTAGGTTCTTTGTCGTGGGTCCTAAAAATCACTGTTGACATGATTAAAAGATTGTTTTGACACTTTTTGCAAATTGATTTTGATTCTACATAGATATTATATCTACAAAAAGCCATCCAATATCTTGAAATACCGTACAAAATATTTGAACAAAAAAATCCAATGAAGTCCGTTTTCATCGGCAACTTCTGTAAAATCTTGATTTTGCAACTTACGAAGTTTATTACCTCATTCGTGTAAGCAATAATTTATTTAAAACACGTGAAAGTATAGAATGATGTGTATATTTTAATCTAATGCTTTCAAAGTCCTTGTCCGCAAACACTTTCTCGACATGTGTTACCCCGAGCCCCCCTGAGCCCTCGCGAGGAGGATCTCGGCTGTGTAATTGCAAGCTCACTATTATCTTTCTTCCTTATATATATTGCTACAGTTTATATATGTTTATTTATATTATGTATTATAAGTTAATAGTATAAATATTTACTTATTTATTGTTGAGTATTCGTCTTCTTATGTAATTTTAGTTAAAGTTAATTCGTTTTATCCGTTTACTTCGTATGCCTACCAGTTAATTTCTTGCACCACCTGTGGTTGACTGGTAGAAAATGCTTATAGCATTAAGTCCGCCACATTACCATTGTATTTTTTACTTATGTGCAATAAACGTATTAATAATAATGACGATAGAAAACATAGCTCCATATTTTAATGATTTTATCAACAGTTGTTTTACACCTAGGGTTCTTTCATTTGGTGATCCAATAGAGATAGGTAACACAATAATTGTTTTTAAAATAACCTATCAAATTCTTTTTGGTATTAAGTTGTGAGAAAAAACCGGCCAAGTACGAGTCGGACTCGCGCACGAAAGGTTCCATACCATTATGTATACAACATTAAATAAAGATCGAGACAAAATAGATTAGGTACATTGAGAACAGCGCCATCTATAGAAACCAACAAAAAGGGTTTAACATTGACATTTAACGACATGACATCGGCGCTGTGAAGGTTACATAGATGGTCGCTAGATAGCGAGCGCTGTCTTTAGACAACGTTTGTGGTATGGGAGCCCCCCTTAAATATATATTTTATTCTGTTTTAGTGTTTGTTGTTATAGCGGAAACTGAAATACATCATCTGTGAAAATTTCAACTGTTTAGCTATCATGGTTCATGAGATATAGCCTGGTGACAGACAGACAGACGGACAGTGGAGGCTTAGTAAGGTCCCCTACCGCTTTGGGTACGGAACCCTAAAAAGGGTTTGGGTAGGAATCAAAATTAAAATATTCGGTTACATCAATGTAGATCACAATAATTATTTATTTGTCGAAACACATTCATTTACGCAATTATTTTAGTTTTTATACAAGTTTTCTCTTTTTAAACCATACAAGACACTTTAAGAATAGTCATCGAAATGACAGTCTACTAACATCGTTTTAAAATATTATAAAGTTTTCAACAAGAAATACTCGTAACTACTTAGGTAGGTACATTGACTGAAAATAAAACGAATATTTGAAAACGAAGTATTACTTTAAGTTTAGGTACTTAGATTATTTTACAGAGTAAAACTACTAAGTCGTAGGTATTTATCGTAAGTTAAAGCATAAAAATGAACAGTACCAAAACTGTAACCAACTAAGGTCAACTTACACCATTTTCCTAAATGTGGTTTAAGAAACAATTTAACTAAAATTCTTCATACAAAATTGTTTTCAAATGGCTACTGAGTGGCGTTTTAGGAATTTTCAAAAATTATTTCATTAATTTATTTAAATAATAAAAATCTTTGGAAAGTCGTGAATAGTTTGACTAAAGATCTGCTACCTCGTAAATCCGAACATTTTGATACGAATAAAAAAAAAACTTTGTGATATTAATATTGATTCCAAAAAAAATCCTACTTCCTATATTCACAACATATAATTTCTATGCATTCCGTAGCACTTTAATCACTGCTAAACGATTACAAATATTTATTAAAATGTTGTAGATAAAAAAGACATCCCATATCATTATTAGTAAAATATGCATTTTTAATGCTCGCTACTATAGTCCTTTCACGTCAAGATAAAAGTAGGTATTTATAAACAGGCATTTTTTTATTGCGCCAAATAGGTTTATTCTTGCAGTGAATGGGCTAAAGAGTCGTAATATTGTAAAACTTAAGTATTTAACGTGAATATTGCACAATGAAGGCGTTCATAAGCATAAAATGGACGAAGTATTTCTACAACAGTTTTTTTTACATAAATATAACTTGACTTGTTTTCTCTTAGTACTACTTAAACGGCCAGTCTAAAATACTTAAACTTAAAAAAATACAATATAATACTTAAGAAAAATTTAATGGAATTCTTTTTTTCACTAATCAAACTAAACAACACATTGAATAATAGAGCCCTGAATGTCGTTAATAAATTGTTCAAAAAACAATTAAACGTCATAAAGAAAACTAAGTCGACTAGCATCATAATACTTGCTCAATTTAAAACTTACGTAACATTGAGGATCATTCATGTTTTGAACCAAGTATGCAGTTTTACTTAAAAAAAAACAATAGACATCAAACACAGTATATTCAAAGAGAAAAATATCGAAATCGCATAAGAAATTACGAAGTTACAGCGATTTTAGTGCACAGGTTCGAAAAACAGTCGCGAGGCTGACGCCATACGCTTGACACGTTATAGGATTCGAAGAATCGCGCGCTAGGTAGCCGCGTACATAGCATCTCGGTCGGTCTCAGTGAATTGATGTGTACGCGTGTCGTTTTTAACGTTATGTAATAATGTGCCAAAATGCTAGAATACGACTATAACTGCGACTGAAAAACATTTTTTTCGGGTTACGCACGGCGAAAAAGTTGGAAAGAAATGTTTAACGTTGTGTGTTCGGCGACCCGTTTCACTGCTTAAGGTGGAACGATTCCCGTACAAATGATTTTTTACAAATTTGTTAAAAAAATTACATAATTATACGCTGAAATTATATCTGTCTGCCTTTCAAATACAACTAGAGAACACCCGAGTACCAAATATGTTTAGAAAATATAATTACTCGAAAATCTGACTTTTTCTTCCCGTGAAACAGACAAAAATATTTCTCTGTAAAAATTTGGCATGTTTGTTGGCAAATTTATTTGTGTTCCTAAAGTACATACATACACATATAGTCTCCTTTTTACGTGCAAATATAAACTTCGAACGAGAATTCCAGTAATTTAGAATTTTTAGTTTTTTTTCTCGTACCTAGATCTTACCGTAATAGGACACTATTCATTTATTTTAGTGTACGAATCGCATCCAAATACGAAGGGATCGTTCGATTAGGACGTGATCGTTAATGATGACGTGACGTTTATGATTATGAAAATTGGTACTAAATAACCATTTTATATTAAGACACAGGATTTGAGCATGTAACAACAAAAAAAAAACAATAATCATCACGATAGTAGAAAAAATTGTCAATATTTTGGTATTTGAATAGCATCCGACTAGGCAGAATATTCAAGCATAAAAATAAAAACCAAAAACCTTTCTGTGATGTATCTTGTTGGTATAATAAATGTCTTTCTTCTTCTTCTTCTTCTTAAATTAATGGAATTCTGAAGATGTTACGAAGTTTCTATTTACACATAGCAACGAGGTTTTGTTTGAACTTTAGGAACACAAATAAATTTTCCAACTAGTGTGCTAAATTTTGACCAAGAAATATTTTTTCTGTCTTACCGGAACAAAATAGTTCGATTTTTAAGTACTCATACCTCCTTAACTAAACATATTTGGCACTCAGGTGTTCTCGTCTTCTATTTGAAAAGATAGTACTTCGGTTAACGCAATAAAAATGGGCAAGCACGAAAATCGGGTCTCAGAAAACATTGTGGCGCCGCCGCCGCCGGCCGGTCGGATCCTATGACGTCACAATAGAAATCAAGATCCACCGTGCGCGTTTTGAAGTTTAAACTTCTCTAACTTTGTCATTTCTTAATGGCTTTGAGTCATTCAAAAAGTAGTAAGCTTAAATGTCGATGACTGAACGATCCTCATTAAATAAAACTACATAAAATAAAAAAATTTAAACAAGAACCTATTTAGAGGCCCAAAATTCCACCCACGTACTTCAAACCAACAAAAAAGAATATAAATAAACATCATCACATTACCTTTCTTACTTCAAGGTTTTCACAGGCCAACGTATCGGTGTATCTTAGTTTAGTTCACAATATAATTATGTAGTTTAGAACAATAAAATTATCGAATTGAACAAGTAGAAAATCGTAGAATTTCTTCTACCTTCTAACTGTGAGACAGATATATATTCTCAAAGCTACACTAAGACAACACAAACAGTTAGTATATGTGCCAAATATTATTGAAAAAAGGCGCAAGGACCATTTTCTCCTTGTACCTGTTACTAAAACGGAGTTTGCTAGCCGGCAATATGCTAAAATGTCTTGCTACTTGTATAAACAAATTAACAAAATATTGGAAATTTACCCAACGACTCGCTTTGAATGTAAAAATCTTATTACTACTTGGATTAAGACACTAAATTATGAAGAAACGGAAGCCCTGCTAGTGGTAAAAAAATAATCGAATATACGTAAAATCACTTATAACAGTATAGGTATGACTCACACTTAACCAGCCTCACCCATTCATGCATTATCTCACCACTCATTACTCACCCTCTCTCCAGTTGGCTGATCCCGAACCCAAGACTGTAGTCGTAGGGGCTGGTTAGAGAACTTTCACGTAATTACACACACACACACACACCCTCACACATACACACACGCACACACACACACACACACACACCACACACACACACACCACACACACACACACCACACACACACACCACACACACATATACAATCACACATAAAAATCCTTATTTCTTTTTCATACACTTAAGTATTTAATTTTTGCTAAAAGATAATTTCATTAACTAGATGAAAGTGAATGTTTTTAACTCGAGTACATGTATAAAAGGTAACAAATAGCTTCATTTATCTGAGGAAAAATTACATGTACCTTAAAGTCTAACTCAACAGTTTCTAACTTCACATTGTATCGTAATTGTATTGTATTGCTTCATCCACTATTTTTACAACACCATTCTAGATGTGGAGGAGCGGTGTCTGCTGCTACAGGTATTTTCATACTTACAAGTAGATACCGTCAATGTACGTAGTTTAAGATGTAGTGGATAACGAAATAAAGAATTTTGTATTTTGTATTTGTATTGTATTTGTAGAAGCTAGTTCCTATCCATTCTTTTCCACGAGAACATGTAAACTATTAAGAACCGTCATAAAATTGCAGTTAGTTTACTTTCATTTTCACACGTACACTAGCAGAGATACAGTCGGTTATTTTTAAAATAGCGTTCATAAAGTACAATACTAGATCACAGTCTATGTAAACAGTTAGGTACATCGATTTGATGTACATTTACCTAATTCCACAGGAAAATATTCACCGTCTAAATGCTATGAGGCATTATGTTCTTACTACGTAATTAAAGACATAATCCACACCACTTTTGTACTACTTAGACAGATTTGCCCCACTTCTTAAGACCACCACTCCTCAAGGAGCAATTCCTATACAAACGTAGTTTGGTTTTTATTTACAAACGAGAATGGCCGTGTGGCGCCGGATTAAGTTCAGCGTCACTCCATTTCCTTCCGTGGACGTCATAGAAGGCGACTAAGGAAATAATTACTAGGAGACGGGCAGCAGCGTCTTCCTGAGATTCCGACAGCATACCGCGATCGCCAACCCGCTTGCCAAGCGTGGCGATTATGGCAAAACCCTTCATGGTTAGGAAACCATGAGGGAGGCCTATGTCCTGCACTGGGCGTCAAATGGCCGATCACAATGAAACTTTGCCAATACGGTTAGAGGACACAAATCGAAGATGGTCGTGCTTAGAATTGGCAATAAACTTATCGAAAAGAAATCACAGCCTTGTGATTCATCATCGTCATCAGCCATTTGACGCCCACTGCAGGACATAGGCTTCCCTTTTGGTTTTCCATATTGCCCGCCACCGTAACCAGGTCATCGGAGGATCGGTGGGCGGCCTGCCCACGCTGCCTCGTCCGGTCCGCGTTCGCCAGGTTCTCCGAGCTAGGTGCCCCGCCCACTGCCACTTCAACTGAGCAATTCCTCATCTATATCAGTAACTCGGGTTCCTCTGCGGATCTCCTCATTCCTGATTCGATCACGCAGTGAAAGCCTTGTAGTTAGTTTCTATGAAAAGTTTTATGAGGCTCTTATTTATTTTTTGTTCTGTTATTCTCGCTTGTAAGCACGAGCGAACCTTGATTTGTATCCTCTGAACATATTGATAAAATGTGTCAATAATGTCAGTGACCTCAAAATAAACTATTTTGTATGGGAATTGCTCCTTGAGGCGCCGCCTTAAGTAGCCTTAGGTAGCTTAGGTAGCCATTAAAATTAATTACTTTATGAAGAATTTTACATCAAACTTCACATTTTTGTTGCAAATTCGTCCGTAACGTAACTGAGCAGAGTGCATGCGTTTAAAGGTTGATGTGCAGTTGACTGCATATAATACCTCACAGTCTCAGTGACGAAAAAATATGCTTATTATTTACTTACCGTAGTTTTAACACTTAAAATTCTGAATTTCACCCAATTTTTAAGTTCGCCTGAGTATCTAAAACAAGCCATACTCCCAATAAAGAAGGAACGCTGTTTCCGTTATAAGGTAGACATGTAAATTGACATGTCTCTTTTTATACTTAAGAATGTTGACATGACTAACTTGAATGTTTGTTTTAATTATGGTCATTAGTTGGGATAAACACCACGATTCGACTTTGGAACATTGCTTCATAATTTGAACAATAAAAGGACATTAACAGAATATCAGTCTTATTTATAAAAAGCAGATCCCATTAAAAACTCTTAAGACGGAGATAAAGCTGCTTTATGGCGGGAATTTGTATTCTCAGCCGGCTTTAACTCAGTTTTAAGTGTTTTAGTGGAGTCGACTTTTTATAAATAAGACTAAATCTATAGGGCAAATTAATAAATTCTTTGCAATGAGTTCGATAACATAACAATAACTTCCACACATCAAAATCGTTTGTCCTGGTCTAAGACCAGGATACCCTGTGCTGTGATAACCAGGTAAGGTCATCACAAACAAGGAAATAAACCAAGGCTGAGGCCATTTGTACAAATCAAGTACGGCGGCCTAAAGTGGAAATCGAACCCCCGACTTCTGCTTTGGTTGTCAAGCGTGTTAACCGCTAGACCAACGAGGAAGTCAACACACGACATATGATTGCGAATTAATTTCTTTGTGGTCATGGAGTTCAAGTTTCTGTTAAAAGATAATCTCAAATAGATAATGGAGAACTTGCACTAAAAAATGTTTTAATATAATCGGAGAGACCACGTTAAAAGATAAATAAACGTGGTAATTTTTTTCTCTGCGACTAATACTTTTCACAATATAACCTGTCAAAACGTCAATGTCACTTTCACTACAATATCAATACGTACGTACGCACGTAACGCCTTATAATGTATGAAGCTTTTATCAGTATTTGACTTATCCCGTAAAATCATGTTTTATAAACCCTTATAAGAAAACCTTCAGAATTCAATGAAAAAATTAAATCCACTCAGGTTTTTTATTAGAGTAACTTTATTTTTCGCATTTTTTCTATCCCCGAAAACCCCGAAAAAGATAATTTTAATGCTTTATTTTAATTTTTTCCCTACATTGTTATGTGATTTCTTTGGTATTAAAGCAATGTCACTCCAACGTAAGTTAGACGCAAGTTCCCCATTATTATCTACTAGATATATTTTGTTTCTGAATCTCTGTACTTACGAATCGTGACGTAATCTTAAACCTTTGGGCACTTATCAAAATAAAAAACATTACATCTATTATATACCTAAATAACTAAAAAATAATCTTAACAATTTTGAATTTGGTTGGGTACATATTGGAGTACTAGAATGAACCATCGGGAGAATTTGGGTGTAGGTGGAATCTTAAAATGTATGTACCTATTCCGAAGATTCTACTATTACTATATAGTTTGCAGGGTAACGGTAATATTGCATAAAGATTCTAAATAACCTCTTAGACGATCACCATATTCCAAACTGAATGATTAAATTGTAACACGATTTGGCAAGGTCTTTGTTTCTCGAGAGCAGTTTGAAAAGTTCAATCCATCACGAATAATAAGTAGATTTAAGGGGCTCCAGGGAGTAACACTGGCGCTACAGTGGAAAACAAATAATATATTTTTTTACAGATCGAATTTGCAAAAGTGTCTGTACAATCTTCAATCATGTTAACAGTGACTTTTAGAGCCGACGGCCGTGAAACTAATGCAAAAAACCTACGACTAGATAGCATTAACGGCCGTTGACAACAAAAACGGCCGTTTTCGGTATAAATGCTATTTAGGCCAAGGTTCGTGATCCTAAGTTCTTTGTCGTGGGTCCCTAAAATCACGTTGACATGATTGAGAGATTGTGCGGACACTTTTTGCAAATACGACCTGTAAAAGAAGATATGATTTTTTTTTCATTGGTAGCGCCAGTTACCCCACTGGGGATCCAGTCGATTTCCAAAGTTAAGGTCCATTTTCAAACATTGATCTGTCAAAACAAAAACGATGCGCAATCGGCCGCAGTCAAACTATGAGAGCTTCATTTGTGCAGATGTTACCGTCACCCAGCGTTCATCTATTGAGACAAAATCTCATCACAACATGTAGTTTTTAGTAAAGTATCTGCCTACTTTAGTCGATAGATTTGGACGGCTTCATTCTGTCCGCCTTTTCTGTACTGCTCTGGCTTCCCCTGTAAAAGAGAGAGAGAGAGATACGATGAGTCAATTTATAGCAGAGCCACATGCTTACCATCTGCATTCACAGATTTCTGGAGAACCAGGAATATGTGAATGCAGATGTTATGTTTGTCCGTCCTGGAAGTCGGAAGGTGTTCTAAAAAGATTTTTCTGTGGCAAAGTAGTTCTGAGAGATGTCCTTATCTCAAATGATCATCCTTTTCGTAACACATAGTTCGGTTAAAAATTGCGTAGGTAATTCCTGAGACACCCCAAATAAAGATTATATTTGCCAATACCTAACCATTGTTTCATGAGTCTTTTGTCAGATTTTTATTTTTCGAAATAATCAGGGTTTATAATTATAATTTTATTAACTTCGCACTTTGCTCGCTGTACCAAAGTCGCAGCCTTCAGTAAATCGTGTTACCACATAGAACAATGTTTATTCATGTAGTTTCAAGCGTATGGTCAATTGAACTGTTCCATTGCAAAGCAAAAACCCGTAACAAATCATAAAAGTATTTTTTTGACACATGCATACATAAACTCACGCCTGTATCCTAGAGGGCACGCAGAATTGATGGCCGATGGGGCCGAAAAGGTCTCAAATGGAGACCACATATCGGCAAGCGCAGCGTAGCACGACCAGCCACAGGATGGACAGATGACCTCATCCAAGTGGCAGGAAGACGCTGGATGCAGGCCGCTTCCAACCGGTCCTTTTGGAAATCCATGGAGGAGGCCTATGTTCAGCAGTGGACTTCTTGTGGCTGAATGATGATGATGATGTATCCTAGAGGGGTAGGCAGAGACCAGGGACTGCCACTTGCCACGATCCTGATAGATTAATCAATCAATCAATCATTTGTCGTTGCATACACCACATTGGTTTCGGGTACTTTTTATTTCGCTAATACATCCCCTATTTGGTCGAAGTATATATGCCAGCTTGGGACGTCGCTTTCGGCCCTTCAACCCACATATGCTCGACATATTTGTTTCGCCAATCTTTCTTCCTTCATCAAGAAAAATGGAAAATTTATAAAAAAAAAACAAAACTTGTAAAGCAAAAGTTGCTGATGATAGATTAAACTCAAATCAATGTGTTGAAGGAATTACACATTTTAGAAGAATCGTTTTGTATGTAGATACATATTTCGAACATACATATACATATATTTGTCTCACTTTGGTACAATTAAATGAAAACATGGAAGTTTTTCAAGAGTCGTGGAAACAAATTGCTGTACATGATAAAATCTAACCAACATGTTTTAAGAATACATAATGCATGCATTTTAGAAATCCATAACCCGGTTCGATCTGACCCTTTTGTTTTGCTCTAGTACGTTTATGTTGAAGAAGTAAAACAAATATAACCTCCTTAGGTTATATTTGTTTACTTCATCTAAAAACACTGTCCCATGCACTGCAGCGTCCGAGTGGTCCCTTCATCCATTTAGTGTGAGTGAAGGTGCCACTGGACGCTGTATAAATCATCTCATTATGCAGAAAGTCTTTCTTTTATAATTGTGCAAGGAGGTATCAACTACTGACCAGTTGAAGGTGAACCGTCACAACATGTGGCACAGCCGCCGATTGTGCCTCTGCGAGGTCTTGCTCTGGTGTGACGTCACTTCCGGCTCTTCGGCCAGCGCCGTCGAGTGCTGGTCGCCCATGTCGTTGGTGACTGTCGTCGCCCTCTTCACTATAGCGCCGTCCTTCTCTTTCTCCGACCGCTGGGAGCTCGGCGCCGCGTATAGTGATCTGCAGTGAGGTAAAGGATTTTTGGAGCGGGGATATACTAGCACCATCTATCATATTTTATCTGTTTCAGGTTGTAACACAATTGACAACATTTCATATTTTACAAAGCCTAAAACTAAAAATACCTTTTCTTAATTTTGCTATCCTGATTACGAAAAAAATATTAATACGGTGGAATGAGGAGTTACCGTTGCCTATTATTAAAAAAAAGTTGTTATGACAGATGTCATAGTTGACTGACAAGAGAAATGTCATTAAACGTCAATCAACAATGGTTTTTAAAAAGTCTGCAAAGGTGCTAGTTATTACTATGCCGTATGTGTGACGTCATTTGGCGTTTACGTCCTTTTAGAAAAAGACAAAATTCAAACAGAAAATTATGAATGAAAATCCGAATTTCTGAAAATAAAAAATTATGGGTCGTTTTATTTTGTATCTAGTTTCCTTTAAGACAATAAAATACGTATGATAAAAAATTGAAACGTTGTCAATTGTATAGTCAATTTATTGTTGAAATGGCAGATGGCAGCCAGCCGATATCGACAAATTCTGCCATAGTCACGTCTTGACACGAAATGGGCAAAAGACGTCCGAAAACGGATTCTTCACGTGAATACTAACAATTTTTACTATGAGGATTTCAAATCGCGAAACGGATAACAACTGTTCCATACATTTTAATGCAAGTGGTGACTATAGCATGATATTGCTGTTTTTTTTGCGAATTCGAAGTCCTCCCCATAGTTCGTACTGACGACTAGAGCCCCCCATTTTCGGGCATGACAAATTCGAAATGCGGATTTCGAAGCATTCTATGAGTTCGAATGTTCAACACTTTAACGCGGTGATGATATCAAAATTTAAATCGTAAGTACTTGAAATCGAACTTCCGTAAGTAAATAAATCATAATACATATATTATGTGTTCCGATAGACGTCCGAAGTCCATTTATGAGAGTACATCGTCTTCGTTCCGCTCTTTGCCGTTAGATGTCGCTCGTATCTCGTCACGTGACCCGCGCCGCCTGCGCCCCCGCTTGCTTTTCTGAGAACTAACTCAAACCAACCATAGACAAGCCGCCATGTTCCTTGTCATTGTTGCGTCGTTTTTTCAACCGCGCATGTCGTTAGAAAGAAAAGTTTTCTTTTTTCTTAAAAACTTTTGAGATATAAGTAAAAAGTTCTTATGAGATAGTATTTCGTTGCGTGAAGTACGACAATATAGTGTTTTGCTGAGTGAAAATCACCTACAAACGCTAAAACAGTGTTTTGTTTTGCTTAGTGAAGTGCGTGTTTGTGAAATGGATGACTTTCCCGCGCCTACAGAGGCCGACAAAGGTTTAGCGGAAAATCCGACGGGAAAAAGCCTGTCTGACAAATCGGCAGAAAAGGGTCTGTCCGAGACCTCATCTTCGAGTGACACTGAAGACTCGTCGGATGGGAGTCCGCCACGAAAGCGGCGACGCCGCAGCTTTTCGGACGAAATGGACCGCAGGTTTGATTTACTGTCGCACCAGCTAATAAATCACGTAAACTGTATTTTACTTGCCTCAAAGTCATCGCCACCTACCGACCCTCAAGACCCTTTTTTGAGGCTTCACTTACAAAGTGAAAATATTTCCGAGTTGTCAGTTTCTGTAAAGGAACCAGCCCTCCAAAAAGCAAAACCAGATAGGGTTCAAAAGATTTCTGCACTGCAACGCTTTGATTCTACAGAGTGGAACGCGGTTCGTTACACTGAAGTACAGAAGAAATATGTTGCCTTCCCCGCTTTTTGTGAACTAAACTAAACGCTTTTAGCTTCACCTGATAGGAATATAGACCCACTGTTTTGGCTCAGACATTTGATAATTTTGTCAAGTAAATCTAGAGGTTCTATACATAATTTGTTTATTACTACTAGAGAACCTGTAAGACCGGCCACCCCAACAATAATTGGTGGTTGGATCAAGCGGCTTTTATTGGAAGCTGGAATTGAAGCTTCGCCGGGTAGTTTGAGATCTGCAGTTTCTTCTTTGAACTGGATCGAAAAATATCCTATAAATGATATCCTGTCAAAAGCAAACTGGCGTCATGAGAAAACTTTCAGAAAATTTTATCAAAAAGAGATTATTAGTAATAGTGACATCATAACGTCAGAAAAATCTTTGTTTTAGAAAAAAATTTTTACATTATCTGAAGAGTACATTCGATTTGGTTGATTTTACTATTTGTTATTTTCTATACTGCAAGCGCGCATTAAGTTTAAATGCTAATTTAGTTTACATAATCAAAATAATTTTCCATTTCTATAAAGTTTTCGTTTCTTTTAAAGTTCAAATTAAACTGATTTCTAATCACATTGTTGCGTTTCCATATACACAAGCCACCAGGAGATAACAAACAGATCTCATAAATGGACTTCGGACGTCTATCGGAACACATAATATGGAATTTTACCTTCCAATAAAATTATTATTATGTTTCCCAAGACGTCCGAAGTCCAGGTGATGTCTTCCTGGTGCTACATTATTATGAGCCAAACAATGACAAGGAACATGGCGGCTTGTCTATGGTTGGTTTGAGTTAGTTCTCAGAAAAGCAAGCGGGGGCGCAGGCGGCGCGGGTCATGTGACGAGATACGAGCGACATCTAACGGCAAAGAGCGGAACGAAGACGATGTACTCTCATAAATGGACTTCGGACGTCTTGGGAAACAATAATAATTTTATTGGAAGGTAAAATTCCATATTATGATCACAAGAATACGAATGTCCGTAGTTACATACCTTGTATGTTTGCCCCTAGGTGGTCTAGAGGTAAAGTTGCCGCTCTTCCCTCTCCTCAGCGAAGAAAAGTTCTTGAATGGGTTAGCGACGACCAGACTGCTGGTTTCGGCGGGTGGGGCTGACCTGGAGCAGTTCAGGGTCTGGACGGTCAGCTCCACGTCTTTTATTGGCTCGTTCAACGCTGATGGGAGAAGAGATGAAGGACCTTCGTTGCGGTTTAAATTATTTCAGAAGATGTTGGTTTCTCAGAGGAAGTGGCAGGGAGAGTTGTCTCAAATAAGACGGAAATGGCGAAATGAGATCAATAGGGGTCAATAATGTAGGAAATATTGATGTATGCGAGAGGTTTTTCATCTTTAGTTACAAAAAAAAACTACTTTTTAGGCTGACGAAAAATTACTTTTTTTTTGTTTTCAGACATTTCAAGTCCAGGTTGGCATTGCTGCACTTTTGTCAATATCGAGGTTGACACCAGAATAAAAGCCATTTATTTTTGTATTCGTCTCGTATCTTCATTGAATCTTAAAAATTACTTTTAGGTCATCATCATCAGCCATTTGACGCCCACTGCAGGACATAGGCCTCCCTCATGGTTTTCATAACCAAGAGGGGTTTTGCCATAATTGCCACGCTTGGCAGGCGGTTTGGCAATCGTAGTATGTGCTTGGAATCTCAGGAAGACGCTGCTGCCCACCTCCTGGTAATTTATTCCCTCAGTCGCCTTCTACGACATCCGCGTGAGGAAATGGAGTGACGCTATTCTTAATCAGGCGCCACACGGCGCTACTTTTAGCTCATCATTAGTTTATTATGAATTGACTCACCAGTGAACTCCTCAATGGGCTTATCGATGGTGTCGTGGTCGATCCAAGTAAGGCCCATCTCCACCTTCTCCGCCAGGTCTTCCCAGCGCCGCTTGTTGTCCAGCGTGCCGGTATACAGCGGCTCCATCCAAGGGAAGGTCTCAGTGAGGACCTTGTAGAGGGGCAGGCAGATCATGTTGATGAACCCGACCTGCATTTGGGGAAGCTCGTCCTTCTTTTCCCTGAAGGTGGAGGAGAAAAGAGAATTCTATTTTTGGTGTTATTTTAGTTTAGACTTAGCAAACGCAACGTGAGGTAGACGAGACCGCTGGTTGCCTGAACCTTGGACAATATTTATGTGCTGTGGATTCTACGATTTGCGTGTGACGCACAAAATAAGCATTGTGTTTCAGAGCGACTGACAGGACTTATGAGGCCAACTAAACTTGTTTTCATCTATCGAAATCAGTCCGACAGAAAACACTTTAAGAAGTAGAAAAACGTTAACCTTCAATCTTTGTGGGTTCAAGGACTTTTCAGAACTCGGCCTTTGGTACTCGTTGGAACAAAAAGTGCAAGAAACCGTTGGCACGCCACATCTTCATTAACATTTCAAGTTACCATTTTATATCTGAAAAATGTTTCAACGGAAAAAAAACATACGATGTTCATGAAATTTATAATGTACCTATTGATTTGATTGTAATTTTTTGTAATTGTTGCCGCTAATAATAATTTTGTTATGTACGTTAATCTAAAACCTCAAACTGTGTGATATTTTTATCTTTTACAAAATTTGAATGCGGTATCCATGTGTATTTGGAGGCACAATAAGCAATAATATAAAAGTGTAGCTCGTAAGTAATTTAATGTAACCTCTGTTGATGGATCAAATAAAGAAATCAATAATCGAACCAAGTTCGCCCGTAAAAACGCGTCACGTCTCTTAGACGTAAGTTTGTAGGTACTAGTTCTACACAGTTTTTGTACATTAAATATTATTAACATTCTAGTGTGTAAGTAGCTATCTACAATGAACATTAATAGCCTCGTAGTGTGTAGGTACCTGTCCATCATAGCAATGGGCTGTTGGTTGAGCTGCAGCTTCTCGAGGTCGCCCTGGTCGAAGAACTCGTCGGCGACCAGCTTCGCGACCTTGTGTTGCACCTCCCATGGCTTCGCAATCGCCGAAACGTCACACGCTGTCATCATCATGCCACAGAGCACTGAAAACGATGGAGGAAAAATATTAGGACGATGTTACTTCTCCCTTTCATTCCTCGATTATACGACGTGGTCAAAATGAACGTTTTCAAGCGCTGAGTATATTGACGTGTTTAGTTTTGGCGATTTCAAGTTCCAAAGATTTAGATAATTTAGAATTTTGAGACAGCCACAATCTAAAGCGATTGTTTATCGTTCACTCGAATATAAGTAGGCGGGAAAATAACATCAAAGACAGCGATTATAAAGACTTTACTGAGCTGATAGTTCTGGTGAGTGATAGAGACAATTTTAGCAATAGTATTTTTTGATGACTCGCGATGTTCATATAATAAACGGGTCTACCTAATAAATAATCGCGGTTAGACCCGTTTAATATAATAAAATTTTAACAATTTTAATAGCGTCAGCATTTTCGCAATGCGCATTTTTAGTTGATTCGTTGAATTCTTGATGAAAACTCCCAGTAATATTTTCCCCGAAAAGTGTAGCTACTCATGAAAAAGCGCTGTAAAATACAAAACGATGTGGTCAAGTCAGAGAGCCCATGGATGCGAATGGCGAGAAACCGCGAAAGGTGGCGTGATAGGGGAAAGGCTGATGCTGATGATAATGATGTGATGAAAATGCCAGTTGATGACGACGAAGAGGATGATGATTATGATGGCGCAAAAGCCCTTACATTCTTTCTTCTCCTGACTCTGCCAGTCGAACTCCCCATTGTCGAGAAGATCCAGGAATTTAGACTTCTTCTTGAAGTACATGGCCAGGTCGGTCGACAGGATCGCCGTCTCCACCACCCTCATGACATCTTTATAGTCACAGGGCGATAGTGCCTGGGAAGTTTCGAAGCTTGATTACTTATCTTGACATTAACGTCCTGCTGCAGGACATATAGGTCTTCTCTAAGAAGAAAAAGAAATTCGTACCTAATATCGATTGGCAATTTCAAGAGCTGAAATTATCTCAGATACTCAGATTATGGGGATGTATCCTGAGTATGTTTGTATTTAGCTTTGTAGGACAAAGGCCGTGGTAGGTACATGCCGTGGTGACAATCAGGTGCTTTTAATTTGTTAGAGTTAAAAAGGGGTGGAATGTACTAGCGGTTACTTAGCATGCTGCCAAATTCTGACACCTATAGAACGTACTAAAGAGCGCGCACTAGCAGTACGTTTTTTTCTGTTCATTCATACGAGAATAACTGTCTGCAAGTGCATTTAGTCCCAAAGACTCACCTGGAAAATATTATTGCTCTCGCTATTCAAGATCATGACGCACTGGTCGAAGTGGTGATGCTCCATCGTGGACGTCGAGTACAAAATCGCAAGTGGACTCTCCGTTTTTGTTTGGAACGCGTTATTCGTCCCTCTGTGATCCAGGTCGTGGCACAAACAGGCCACTAGTAACCCTAGGATCTCCAGGTCAGACATGAATCTTTCCATTTTGCCAGTTTTTAGCATCGCGAACATGGTTTGGGCCACGTTTAGTGCATGTCGCCAGTTGTGGTACTTCACTGGCCGATAGTTCTTCTTGACGCTTAAGATCCAACGGCATAGGACCTGGACAAAATTTTTATGTTAGATAGGCACCCACGAGTAGATTTTGAACCGCAGTTCAGATCGCAATCGTTCGCTCAGATCGCATTATATTTTCGCAACAGTCTCTTCTTCCACTCGAGAGAGAATACATCATGTACAAGAATGGTATGTTCAGCTTAGCCGAAGAGAAAGCGGACGGATTTTTCAAGTCATTGTACAGTGGAAATCTAGGGAGAAAATGCACGGAGGTGTTCTTGAGCTATGGCTCGATAAAACTATCTATCAATATCTATCTTATTGGCAGTAGCTCCTTACTTCGTAAGGTATGTGGAACTTCTCAACCAAGTTGCACTGTAGGAACATTCGTATCGTCGCTCTGCAAGTATCTTCATCAGATAAGTCGAAATCTGGAACAAATAAATTCACTTAATTAGTGTATAAATAATGATATTTTTGTGTTCATTATAATGGTTACAAGCTTGCTATCACGGGAGATTACTACTTATCGCCGCGTCGCATCGCCACTTATTACTAATCACTGTTAATCAAAGAGAAAATTCATATGATTCAATTTAATCCATCAAAACATATTCATCCACTGCTGGACATAGCCTAGACAAGGGACGTAAATCTTATCTTCTCCGATCATCAAAAGCCGATCTAGCTCGCTGATTCGTTAACCATAGTGGTATATGGCTCACTAAAATTTCATTGCTCGAAGGATCATTTCGACTAGCACTCATTTAGTTAGTCACAAACCACTATAATGTGTTTAATAAATAGAGCCAGGCAGTGGCGGATTTACCAGTAGGCTGAGTAGGCTGGAGCCTAGGGCGGCAGATTTTAAGAGGCGGCAAATTTGGCCCAATTTTTTCTATCTTACAGAAATTAAAAAAACATTATATACACAAAGAAATGAGTGACAAAAATTTTAATATTTTAGTAATGCACAGTATACTGAAAACTGACGTCCGTAATCCGTATAATAAAATAAAAGATTACTAAACGCACTGTTAAATATAGGTACTTATTTTCAACTTAGTTTCTATTTTTCTATTTTCTTTATTAGGGACAACAAACAGAAGTACAATGTATTTTAAACAAATATCTTAAACGTAAAAAAATACAATAGTTAATTGTACATCCAGCTCCGTTATCCACATATTACAATATGGTTTTTATTAAACTAACTAATCAAACAAACGAACGCACGCTTAGTCCAAGGTTTGTCTAAAAACAAACCCTGAAAAGAAAAGGGGAGAAAAAAAAGAAATTTAATGACTTCATAACAAAACCTTCACCATTAACTTTTTACTGAAACATCCTTAATAATCTTAAGAGCCAGTGCCCTAAACGACGCAGGGGTAAGTGCAAATATGTATATCTAGAGTATTAAGGTAAGTGTTGTATGTTTTGACTATTCTATTAAGAGGTGCCCTTTCACCTGCGTTGGTTCTACATTTGTTGGTAATGAATAGATGATGAGGATGTACACTTTGAATCCTTATCGAGCGACTTGGAATCTTATAATATATTTGAGCGGTTAATTGATTACAATCAAAGAAGTTATGGCATAATTTATACAAGAGTAATTCATCAAGCAGCAGCCTTCTCGCTTCTAATGAAGGAAGTGAGAATTTAGACAGTGCACTAGCATAGGAGCATTTGGTACGAAAGCATCTGTAGTTAACAGCACGAAGAAATTTACGTTGTACAATTTCAATTTGGTTGCAATATTTATTATAATATGGATTCCAGATCTGCGAGGCGTATTCTAATTGTGATCTTATTAATGAACAGAACAAATGTATATATGTACCTGAACGTTTGAAATGTTGACAGGCGCGCATAACAAACCCATACATTTGGAATGCCTTGGTTGTGATAGAGTTAATATGAGTGTCAAAATGTAATTTAGAATCAATTAGAATTCCAAGATCCCTTATAATTGTAACCGATTCTAGAGGAGAATCGCACAAAGAATATGTATAATTTACGACATTGATTTTTTTTGTGAAAGTAATGGACTTACATTTGGGTATACTTAATTTCAATTTGTTTTTGTGGCAATATAGCGAGACACGATCCAGATCTTGTTGTAATAGAATACAATCATCGGTACTTAAAATATCATAATAAATTTTGAGGTCATCCGCATAAAGAATAAATTTACTGTGTTCAAAACACTCTGAAATATCGTTAATAAATAATGTAAATAGTAGGGGTCCTAAAATTGAGCCTTGAGGCACTCCGGAAGTAACAGTTATGGCTTCCGATGAAAAACCATTAATTACTACCCTTTGGGTCCTGTTTGTGACATAGGTTTCAATATTAATTACAATTTAAATTTCGTAACGTAATGAGGATGTTAAAACACAAATCATAAAGTTGCAATTTCAGAATAAATATGATTGTGAACTAAACTAGCGTAGCGTAGGTATTGAATTTCAAAGGTCAGTAGGGGCGACAAAAATTGAATAGCCTACTAGCGGCAAATTTGTAAATCCGCCACTGGAGTCAGGGGTCGTTAGTCCAGCAAGCTGACAGGCGTCCGGCACGCTACGGCTGCCGGTTCGTGGGATTCATATTCAAGTTTAGGACA